>JBBGZY010001832.1:0-1457124 GCA_037952925.1 Lithobates clamitans
CCTTTTTATGTTGGTCCATTTCTTTATGTAAACTAGGTGGCAAACCAATGTACACCAAATATACTGTGACAGTGTAACTGATTTTTTATTTTTTTTATTGTTAATGTGAACGTGGATATTTATTTGGGTTTATTATTATAGTTTATAATAAGCTACAATAGGGAATCCAAATAAATATCTGCCATGAAAATAATATAAAAGTACAGTCACAGCATATATATGGTCACTTTAGCAATTTTTTACATCTTCATGCATTTTATGATAATACAGTGGAACCTCGGTTTACGAGTAACGCGGTTAACGAGCGTTTTGAAAGACGAGCAACTTTTTTTTTTTTTTTAATTTCTAACTCGGTTTGCGAGTGTTGCCTAGCAACACGAGCAGAATTCAAGCTAATGGGCGGTGCAGTACCGCATTTGGCCAGAGGTGCGGGGGCGCCGGGGACACTCGGAGCAGTTCGGAAATACTCGAAATGACTCAGAAATACTCGGAAAGTGTTTCCGAGCCCTTCCGAGGCTTTCCGAGTTCAGCAGAGCTGTCCCCAAGTATTTCTGAGGCTCTCTGGTGCCCTTCCCCACCTCTGGCCACATGCGGTATTGCATGTAATAGAAGTCAATGCGGAACGAATTATCTTCGCTTCTATTGACTTCTATGGGAAAACTCGCTTTGATATGCGAGTGCTTTGGATTACAAGCATTCTCCTGGAACAGGTTAATAATAATCCAAGGTTCCACTTTATCTCAAATAGCATCCTAATGTCCTAGTGACAATAATAATAGATACATATCACCGCTAGCCCCGGGCACTCAGAGAATGTACTCTAAATCTCTCATGGGGTGTCCTGGGTCCCAACAGCAGCATCTCTCCCCACTATTCACCACATGTCACAAAAGCTTTGCTGAGCGGGGGGGGGGGGGATTGATCTGCTGATCCCCGCTGAGCCGGCGGATGACAGGTCTGTTTTCGCTCGCTGTGTGCGGAGACGGACCTGTCAGAGCCTCGCTCTCCTCTATGGAGAGATCAGATGAAAATGGACCGCCTGTCCGTTTTCATCCAATCCCATCTGATCCGATCCTCCAGACAGATGGAAAATGGGGTCACCACCCGTCTGGATTTCACAGACAGGATCGGACAGGAAAGATGCGGATGTCAGTGGACAGGTCACCGCTAACATCCGACGCTCCATAGAGGTGAATGGAGCGTTCGATCAGGTCCGCCTGAAAAACTGACCAAACAGTCCATGTGAAAGGGGCCTTACAGACGATCAAAGCTTTCCCCAACACATAAATATGTTAATGGGACACTTCTTGTAGAACTAGACCCATATTAAAGGAATTTCCCGTCACTAATTAAAGTAAACACCCGGCCTCCAATGGCTTTCTGGACATGCATTAAAAAAAGGTGTCCCTAAAAACTTTTTTTAAATGTTGGCAACTATGGGGGCCCCTGACCTGGGCGGGTATCGGCTTCTGTAAACAAGTGATTCGCTCTGTTTGTACACTGAAGCCTATACCTGACCGGGTTAGAAGACCTTCCCCTCTCTACTGTATAGACTCAGGGAAGAAAAACTGTTAGCCAGAGGGAGATCCCGCCGCAGCTCGCAATGGGAGTAAAGGGCCCTGGATGAGTGGCAATGGCCCCCCTGACGGGGTCAGGGGGCCCTTCATGGTTTCTTGCTCTGGGGCCCTGAAGGTTCTAGTTACGCCTCAACGCCTGCACTTACAAAGATATGAACATGACTTGACCAATGTAGTCCAGATGCCCCCAACCTTCTTAGACTGCCCAACCACTCATACTCCACCAACCCCCTCTTACCATTCTAAATTAACGAGACCACACCTGAATTTGGAGTATAACTGGCCATAGCAGCCTTTTATTAACAAAACATCAATACAGTGGAACCTTGGATTACGAGCATAATCCAGGAGAATGCTTGTAATCCAGAGCACTCGCATATCAAAGCGAGTTTCCCCATAGAAGTCAATGGAAATGAAGATAATTTGTTCCGCATTGACTCCTATTGCATGCAATACCACATGTGGCCAGAAGTCGGCGGGGGGGGGGGCGCCGGAGAGCTTAGGAAATACTCGGCGACAGCTCGGCTGAACTCGGAAAGGCTCGGTAACTGAGTATTTCTTAGTGTTTCAAAATATTTCCGAGTGATTCTGAGTATTATCGAACGGCTCCGAACCATTCCGAGTGTCGCCGGCGCCCCTGCACTTCTGGCCAAATGCGGTACTGCACACCCCATTAGCTTGAATTCTGCTCGTTTTGCGAGACAACACTCGCAAACCGAGTCAGAATTTTTTTTTTAAAAAAGTTGCTCGTCTTTCAAAATGCTCGTTAACCGCTTCAGCCCCGGAAGATTTTACCCCCTTCCTGACCAGAGCACTTTTTGCGATTCGGCACTGCGTTGCTTAAACTGACAATTGCGCGGTCGTCCTTTTTTTCCCCACAAATAGAGCTTTCTGTTAGTGGTATTTGATCACCTCTGTGTTTTTTTATTTTTTGCGCTATAAACAAAAAAAGCAACAATTTTGAAAAAAAAACACAATATTTTGTACTTTTTGCTATAATAAATGTCCCCATTTTTTTTTTAAAAAAAGCTAATTTTTCCTCAGTTTAGGCCGATACGTATTCTTCTACATATTTTTGGTAAAAAAAAAAAAAAATCGCAATAAGCATATATTGATTGGTTTGCGCAAAAGTTATAGCGTCTACAAAATAGGGGACAGATTTATAGCATTTTTATTATTTTTTTTTTTTACTAGTAATGTCGGCGATCTGTGATTTTTATCGGGACTGCGACATTATGGCGGACACATCGGACACTTTTGACACATTTTTGGGACCAGTGTCATTTATACAGCGATCATATAAAAATGCCCTGATTACTGTAAAAATGTCACTGGCAGGGAAGGGGGTTAACACTAGGGGGCGATCAAGGGGTGAATTGTGTTCCCTATGTGTGTGTTCTAACTGAAGGGGGGGGGGTGAGACTGACTAGAGGAGATGACAGATCGCTGTCCATACTTTGTATGAACACACGATCTGTCTCTTCTCCCCTCAGAGAACCGGGATCTGTGTGTTTACACACACAGTTTCCGGTTCTTGCAGTGTCGCGAGCGATCAGGGGAGCCCGACGGGCGCCATGACCGCATCGGCTCCAGGGGCGATCGCCCCTAGTGGCCACAGAGCCAAGCGACATAACATAACGTCGTTTCGCCCAGCCGTGCCACCCAGGTCGGCAGGTGGTTAATTATTACACACTCAGTTTCCGGTTCTCGCTGTGTCGCGAGCGATCGCGGGAGCCCGGCGGGCGCCATGACCCCCTAGTGGCCACAGAGCGAAGCGACATAACATAACGTTGTTTCGCCCAGCCGTGCCACCCAGGTGGCTGGTCGGCAGGTGGTTAATTATTACACACACAGTTTCCGGTTCTCGCTGTGTCGCGAGCAAACGCGGGAGCCCGGCGGGCGCCATGACCGGCTCGGCTCCAGGGGCGAGCAGCGGGCACGCGCGCGCCCCCCTAGTGGCCACAGAGCGAAGCGACATAACATAACGCCGTTTCACCCAGCCGTGCCGCCCAGGCGGCTGGTCGGCAAGTGGTTAATTATAAGAATCCATATACATTTACTAGATATGTCTACATTTTTTAAACTAAGTAATCTATCACACCTGGGACAATGTTGTGTAGCAAAGTAAAATATCGAAAATCGAATGTAAAATGAAAAGTATAAAATTGCCATTTTACATCCCATGCTGCTACATAATCAACGGTGTAAAATTCAAATTTTTTTTTTTCTCCTCGTTTTTACATTTCAATAGCAGAAATCTGTGTGGATTTGGGAGGTCTGGAGACACCAGAGGATGGTTCATTATGACCTCTTATGAATTCGATATTTCATGGTGACACTAACCTGAGCACTGACAGACTCAGCAGAGAGTCTCTACTTAGAAGTGAGCTGCCGCTTGCCCGTTTTTTTTTTTTTTTTTTTGTGGAAAGATTCCGTTCACATAATATTTTGGCCCCATTAAGGAAGGATTTTCCAATTACCTGTAGATTGGACTTTCCATCTGCTCAGCTGCGTCTCCCGTAGTGTCTCCGTCAGTCTGAAGACCATTTATAGAAAGTACATTATGGATTATCTGAGGGTCTCTCTGGAGATTTGGCGGAGATCATGACCCGGAGAAATCTCTTTTACTGGAAAGGAGCTTCACCAGGCCATTAGCAACATACGTGAAAATCTGTATTCACATCACCCGGACAAATAAAAAGGTATAAATAAATCATGTCCACAGACTTTCTATCAGATGTCCAATCCCGGCATTTATCGAGTCCTTAAGATGAACTTCAGACACAAATCTTCACTTAGAGGCCGACACAAGTCGGGTAAATCCCGGCACATTGACTTGTCAGCTTTCTCCGCATTTATAAAGACCGGCACAGATGGAGAATGGCAGGAAAGCGGAAAGAATGGGGCTAATTTCTGCTGATCGATCAGGAGAGGAATAATTGAACGTACTATACATACAGCGCTGCCCCCCGAGGAGCCGCTATGAATCGAACTGGTCCTTTCCCAAAACTACCGTGTAAAATAAAACCGGGTCTTATATTAATTTTGGCTACAAAAAAAAAACCCTTGGGCTTATTTTCGGGGGAAACACGGTAGTTTTGGGAAAGGACCAGTTTGATTCATAGCGGCTCCTCGGGGGGGTAGCGCTGTATATATAGTACGTTCAATTATTCCTCTCCTGATCGATCAGCAGAAATAAGCCCAATGTCTTATTATTATCAGTATTTTGACACGATTTTAATCCCCCGAAAAACATCTTGGTTAAAGTACTTTTTAAGATTATGTAGTCCGTTTTGTGGGAGGATTGTGCTGGTGTAGGGTGCAGTGTGTCTCCCTTTGTGGCTGTTTTATGAGAAGTAGCTTTTTACAGCGGCCCTCTGCGATCATGTAACCTTGCCTGAGCTCTTCTTCTCCACCCCGAGATTCCCGCTGACGTCAGCCCGCTCCGAGCACTGCAGAAGGGAAGGGCCGCAGATGTCAGCCGGGAGGAGAGGAGAAGACCTCTGGCGGGTCAGCGGCGGCTGTGGATGGGGTATTTTGCACGATCGTTGCACGCTAGGTCTTATTTTCGGGGTAGGGCTTATTTTCGGGGAAACGCGGTAGCGCAGAGGCAGCCAGGCACACAACAACATTTGGATATAAATAAGTTGCGCTCATATACAGCGTGAGTGATCACAAAAAAAGATCAGCGGCGGCTGTGGATGGGGTATTTTGCACGATCGTTGCAGGAGGGGGGGGGGACACACTGCACCTTATGCCAGTGTGTACATTTCACAAAGTGGATACATTTTTTAAAAAAATGAACTTTACTAGGGCTTATTTTCGGGGTAGGGCTTATATTGCAGCCCTCCCCGATAATGGCGCTAGGTCTTATTTTCGGAGTAGGGCTTATTTTTGGGGGAAACACGGTAGCGCATAGGCAGCCAGGCACACAACAACAGTTGTATATAAATAAGTTGCGCTCATATACAGCGTGAGTGATCACAAAAAAAGATTAAATAAAGTGAAATAAAGTGCAAGTGCAACACAAATATAAGTCTATAAGTAAAGACTCTGTATAAAAAGAAATGAAAAAAAACAAAAAACATATTGAGTCCACATTGTGAGAGGGGGGTGATTCCAATGAGGTGATGAACTCCAGGTCACTTCCACTGTCACCAAGAAGATGGGGGGTATCTTGAATAGAAAAAAACCCACTCGATATGTGGTGACTCTTACTGGAACTGGTGGACCCCGCAAGGTCACATATGCCAGCAGACTTAGCCCTCTGCAGGGTCTATAGGTCCTCCTTGTCACTGGAGCTCCTCTCCGGCAGTGGCTGGAAGTCCTCCTCAATATCCAACTTGAAAATGGGAAATCACGGCTAAAAACAGGGGGGGGGGGGGGGCACACTCACTATAGTATTTTCTAAGCATGAAATCTCCTGTCCCACATCACAAAGCAGCTAATCTTGTATTACTATCACCAGGGCTTTTTTTTCTCAGAGAATAGGTGCAGGAACCCCCTTCTGCTGCACCCTTTGTCTCTGCCCCTTACCCACCTCTGAGCACCATCCCTTGGTTCCACCCCCCTACCCACCTCCCAGTACTGCCCCTTTTAGAGATTACAGAGAATCATTTCGTGCTACTAAGTAATTTTATTTGTATGGAATTTGATAGACCCCCACCCCAGCAACAGTAGACCCCACCAGCAACAATAGACCCGGC
This sequence comes from Lithobates clamitans, assembly GCA_037952925.1. NCBI lineage: Eukaryota > Metazoa > Chordata > Amphibia > Anura > Ranidae > Lithobates > Lithobates clamitans. The sequence continues at coordinate 6,284 of JBBGZY010001832.1, forward strand.
CCCAGCAACAAAATACCAACCCAGCAACAATAGACTACCAGCAGCAACAACAGATCTCCAAGAAGCCAGCATCAATAGACCCTCCAGCAGCCAGCATCAATAGACCCTCCAGCAGCCAGCATCAATAGACCCTCCAGCAGCCAGCAACAATAGACCCTCCAGCAGCCAGCATCAATAGACCCTCCAGCAGCCAGCAACAATAGACCCTCCAGCAGCCAGCATCAATAGACCCTCCAGCAGCCAGCATCAATAGACCCTCCAGCAGCCAGCAACAATAGACCCTCCAGCAGCCAGCATCAATAGACCCTCCAGCAGCCAGCATCAATAGACCCTCCAGCAGCCAGCAACAATAGACCCTCCAGCAGCCAGCATCAATAGACCCTCCAGCAGCCAGCATCAATAGACCTTCCAGCAGCCAGCATCAATAGACCCTCCAGCAGCCAGCAACAATAGACCCTCCAGCAGCCAGCATCAATAGACCCTCCAGCAGCCAGCATCAATAGACCTTCCAGCAGCCAGCATCAATAGACCCTCCAGCAGCCAGCAACAATAGACCTCTCCCTCAATAGTAGGTCCCTCCCAGTAACAAATGACCCTCCAGCAACAAGAGACCCCCCCACCAGCACCACTATACCTACCCATTAACAATAGACCCCCCACACAAAAATAAATCCCCACCAGCGGCACTAGATCCCCCAGCAGCCAGCATCAATAGACCCTCCAGCATTCTTTTGTCATAAAATACAATAAGTGCTGGAGGTGCTGGAACTGCGTTCCCCCTCGTTCCTGATGAACATAAGCCCTGACTATCACTTATTATTTATCATCGACAACTGTAACATCCATCACTGTTGTTATTCTGAAGAAATCCATGTGTGTTTGTCTGTGCCTCAAATACTCATGGGTTGAGCCAGCAAGAGAAGTTGGGTGGAAGATGGAGAAGGAGTGCTGAGGAGGCTGTTGAAGGCCCTTGAGGGTGCCCCCTAGTCTGGAGGGGTGACCTCGGACCTGGGGCCCGGGTACTGGAGGGACCCTCTACAACACACAGAGGATATGCTTCCTGGAGGCACAGGAGCAAGGAGAGGACAGCAGGAGCAGGTCAGCACGTCCAGAAGTTCTCCAGGAGAGTGGGCTGGTGAGTGTGCAGTCTGGGGGGACTGTGGTGTCAGTCTGGGAGGACTGAGGAGAAGAAGCCAGGAGGGCTAGTGAAAGGGGCAGCTGCAGCCAGGCAGGCTGGCAGTGCCTGAAGAGGTGGTGCTGGGATAAGTAGCCACAGGGATGTAAGCTGGACACTGGACTTTGCTACACAAAAAAAGGGGCCCGGGGTCCCTGCCTGCAAAGGGCTTTTGCTTTCATCTGGCTGAGTGATTTGCCAGGTTCACTAAAGTGTCCCAGCTGAGTCTGTTTTTGAAATTAAGTGAAGTGCTGGAGGAAGAGGAAGAAGTGTATATATAGACTGTATATAGGAGAGTTGTCCCTGAAGTTTTCTGAAGAGGGCATCCCAAAATACCCCTACTCCCCATCCAAGTTTTATCCCCTCAATAAAACTACCAAAACAAAATATTGGACTGTTCTCTGACTCTGGGAGCCCATGGAAATTCAGTGTACCTGGCTGTGCAGGGTGGGGCATCCCTTTTCACTTGCAGCTCCTTTGTGGGGTGGGCTACATTGGTATGAGGACACTTCAACTTTGCTCAGTCTCTGTGTGTAGTCGGTATGCAGGTTCAAGTACAGATAGAGTAACCAAGTCCCTTCTTTGGAATCTATCCCAGGCAGGAATTCTTTAGGTTTGTCCAATCCTGGAGAATACAGCACACAGTCACTAAACCCTGGGTATAGGTCAGTACTCACAATGTCTTGAGAACGCCGGATGACTACTCCCAGTATCCACCGGACACTCTTCATTGAGCCCTCCAGACCATGTTCCCTTGACCAGCTCCAAAGAGGGATCCAAAAAAATAGGCCCCCCCAGCTCTACCAAAGCTGGGGCATCAGTGAATGATTGCTGGGCTCAGAATAGTTGCTGCAGGTAGGGGTAGCCACCCCCACCCAGATGGGTAGGGAGAAGAAGGAGAACCCTGCTCTTCTGAATTTCAGACTATTTATCTGCCTTTCCAGACACCTTCTGGGTACACCTCTACCGTTGGAATGGGCTTTATTAACAAGAAAAAAAAAACTAAAAAGGAAGATGGGTTAGGCAATAAAGGGCAATGTCTGACAATAACACAAGCGACAAAAAACGAATTCATTAAGCAACCTATCTATCAATACTAGTCGAAGACAAGGCACTGGCCAGTGAAGAACTAAACATGGTCCTTCTGGCATTGGGGCTCTTAACTTAACTGGCCATCCCAAAATTGTTCCCACAAAGTTGGGAGCATGAAATTGTCCAAAATGTCTTGGTATGCTGACTCCTTAAGAGTTCCCTTCACTGGAACTAAGGGGCCAAGCCCAACCCCTGAAAAACATTCCCCAAACCATAATCCCCCCTCCACCAAATGATTTGTACCAGTGCACAAAGCAAGGTCCATAAAGACATGGATGAGCGAGTTTGGGGTGGAGGAACTTGACTGGGCCTGACATCAACCCAATAGAACACCTTTTGGGATGAATTAGAGCGGAGACTGAGAGCCAGGCCTTCTCCTCTAACATCAAACATTCCCATAGACACCCTCTTAAACCTTGTGGACGGCCTTCCCAAAAGAGTTGAAGCTGTTATAGCTGCAAAGGGCGGAGCCAACTCAATATTGAACCCTACGGACTAAGACTGGGATGCCATTAAAGTTCATGTGCGTGTAAAGGCAGGCGTCCCAATACTTTTGGTAATATAGTGTATATAACTGTATTACTTTGTTATGTTCAGCAATTATATATTTACACTTTCTAACTGCAGTAACAATATGTTATTTAATTGCCAGCGCTGATCAAAGTAAAAAAAAAAATTAGCATTCATTTTTAATTTTTGTCACTTTTTTTTGTTTATGGATTAAATAGAAAATATTTTTTCCAAACATTTTTAAAAGGCAGGCGTCCCAATGCTTTTGGTAATATAGTGTATGTGCTAATTGGATGCGGGTTCCAATTCGCATGACATGCGTGTGTGCCCGGCTCGCAATGGAGCTGGTTAACATACCTCCAAGGCGGCCGCAGCCTGCATTGTGCATCTTTGGGTCAAGTTCAGGTCCAATTTCAGGCAGAAATTCGGACCTGATTCGCACCTGAACTGATGAACAGGGACCCACCGGACCCCATGCTGGGAACCACCAGCCGCGCATGTGTGAACCCGGCCTTAACCTCTTTCCGTCCGCTCTATAGCCAAGAGACAGCTGCAGCTTTGCCGGGAGGGTGTCCATAGACGTCCTCCCGTTTTTGAGCGGCCCACGAGCCCCCTGAAGGGTGTGTGCAGCACGCTGTGTTATCAGCGAGCCTATGAGACTCGGCTGATCACAGATCGGAGTAAGGGGTCATTCCCGACCCCTTACCACATGATCAGCTGTCAGCCAATGACAGCTGATCATGTGATGTAAACAGAGCCGGTAATCGGCTATTTTTAAAGCCGATTACCAGCAGTTGTGAGAGGGACATCAGTCCCGATCGTGGAGAGCCTCTGCAGAGGCTTCTGTGCCCACCTGTGCCCCCTACTAGTGCACAACAGTGCCACCTATCAGTGCCCACCAGCGCCACCTATCAGTGCCCACAGTACCACCCATCAGTGCCCACGGTGTCACCTATCAGTGCCCACAGTGCCACCTATAAATGTCACCAATCAATGCCTCATCACCAGTGCTGCCTATCAATACCACCTACCAGTGCCCATCAGTGCCACCTACCAGTGCCCATCAGTGCCACCCAGTGGTGTCGCTAGGGTGTGGCTTTTGGGGCTATAGCCCCGAATCTGGGGCCCATAGCCTCGAGTCTCTGCAGGAGTTCCCAAGGGGAGGGGAGGCTCTCTGGGGACCCTGATGTAAGGGGAGCTCTCTGGGGACCCTGATTTAAGGGGAAGGCTCTCTGGGGACCCTGATTTAAGGGGAAGGCTCTCTGGGGACCCTGATTTAAGGGGAAGGCTCTCTGGGGACCCTGATTTAAGGGGAAGGCTCTCTGGGGACCCTGATTTAAGGGGAAGGCTCTCTGGGGACCCTGATTTAAGGGGGAGGCTCTCTGGGGACCCTGATTTAAGGGGGGGCTCTCTGGGGACCCTGATGCAAGGGGGAGGCTCTCTGGGGACCCTGATGTAAGGGGGGGCTCCCTGGGGATATATACACACACACACACACGTATATTATATACATGTGTATGCCCGCCCAAGAGTATGACTTTCTTTACTACGCTGCTATAGGCTCTAGCCCCAGATCTTTTGTAGACCTAGCAACACCCCTGGTGCCACCTATCAGTGCCCATCAGTGTCACCTATCAGTGCCTATCAGTGCCACAAATCAGAGCCATCCATCAGGGTCCATCAGTGCTGACTTATCAGTGCCCATCAGTGCCGACTTATCACTGCCCATCAGTGTCGCCTTATCTGTGCCCATCAGTGCCGACTTATCACTGCCCATCAGTGTCGCCTTATCTGCACCCATCAGTGCCCATCAGTGCAGCCCATCAGTGCAGCCCATCAGCGAATATCAATGAAGGAGAAAAATTACCCGTTTGCAAAATTTTATAACAAACTATGAAATGTTTTTTTTTTTTTCAAAAATTTCTGTCTTCTTTTGTTTGTTTAGCAAAAAATAACCCCCCCCCCAGAGGTGATCAAATACCACCAAAAGAAAGCTCTATTTGTGTGAAAAAATGATAACAATTTTATTTGGGTACAGTGTCACATGACCAATTGTCATTCAAAGTGTGACAGCGCTAAAAGCTGAAAATTGGTCTGGGCAGGAAGGGGGGTTTAAGTGCCCAGTAAGCAAGTGGTTAATGAGATATCCAGACATGGGGGGTCATCTTCAATACATAAAGTGGAGGTAAAGGAAGAGGAACCCTTAAGCTGGGAAAAAAATCGAAGTTCGTCAGATCTGAGTGGTGGATAATCAGTTGGTTTACAAGAACCTCGGTACGTTGGCGTTCGGCCTCCTTAGGCACCCAGCCGATCAATATTTAACATCGCATTAATCTACCTTTTAATGTAATTGCCGGCGTTCTTTGTCTAATCAGCAGAAAACGGGCTCGGGGTGGTGGATGAATATTTCAGATGGCCATGAATTAGTCACGCCTCCTGCGCATAGCGATGGCGTCCGCGTAATGTTAGTCTTATGAAAAGCGGCGTGCGGCGTTACACGCTCCAGTTGTCGCTTTCCCGGGTGATTAGGAACGGCGGGAGGCTTGTCAGCCGGGCAGAGAGCAGGGACATAAAGGACAGTAAATGGCTAAATGGATTTTCCTTGTCACAAGCTGGCAGAGCGTCACACGGTGGAGAGAGAAGCGGAAGATAACCGCGATGAGATGAGATGAGAGGAGATGAGATGAGATGAGAGGAGGCGAGCGTTCATCTGCTAAAAGGGCATTAACATGGGCAAAATGACTGTCAACTGATACGGGCATTTTCAGCTGTCCTGGATAGGGACTGGGGATGTGATTTTGGTGAAATTGATTTTTCTGCTAAATTTAGTTGTTGAAAATGGAAACTCATTGGGTGGGGGGGGGGGGCATTTATATAAAAATTGCAGAGCTATTTGTCCTGCAAAACTGCATGTACATTCATTCTGTGTGAACAGGGCAAAATCAAATGTTACCACGCTGTTTTCAAATGTTACTCTTAATACAGAATAGTGTGTATCAGGAAAGTACCACATAATGGCCACTGGATGGTGATGATGATCATAATAAATATCTATTGGTATTTATTTCCTATGGTCATCAGCTCCATCTAGTGGCCATATTGTAGTATTTTCTTGATTATCTGTATTCTGGAGGACAGGGGTTTTGAAATATAATTTATGGAGGTCCGTTCAGCACAATTTCCTTCCAGCAAAGGTCTGAATTTCGTTATGCGCTATAACACATCACGCCCCCCCCCCAATGTCATCGTCTTCCGCCTATCTTCCACATCGTAGTTCCTTAACACAACGAAGTGCCCCTTAACACAACGAAGTGCCCCTTAACACAACACAGTGCTCCTTAACACAACAGAGCACCCCTTAACACAGCACAGTGTCGCTTAACACAACACAGTGCCCCTTAACACAGCACAGTGCCCCTTAACACAACACAGTGCCCCTTAACACAACACAGTGCCCCTTAACACAGCACAGTGCCCCTTAACACAGCACAGTGCCCCTTAACACAACACAGTAGCCGTTAACACAACACAGTGCCCCTTAACACAGCATAGTCCCCCTTAACACAACAGAGCACCCCTTAACATAACAGTGCCCCTTAACACAACAGAGCACTCCTTAACACAACACAGTGCCCCTTAGCATAACAAAGTGCCCCTTAACACAACAGAGCACCCTTTAACATAACACAGTGCCCTCTAACACAACACAGTGCCCCTTAACACAACACATTACCCCTTAACATAACAAAGTGCCCCTTAACACAACACAGTGCCCCTTAACATAACACAGTGCCCCCTAACACAACACAGTGCCCCCTAACATAACAAAGCGCCCCTTAACACAACAATTTGCCCCTTAACATAACACAGTGCCCCTTAACACAACACAGTGCTCCTTAACACAACAGAGCACCCCTTAACACAACAGAGCACCCCTTAACATAACAGTGCCGCTTAACACAACAGAGCGCCCCTTAACACAAGACAGTGTTCCTTAACATAACACATTGCCCCTTAACACATAACAGCGCCCCTTAACACATAACTGTGCCCCTTAACACAACACAGCGCTCCTTAACACATTACAACAACCTTTAACACATCCCAGCATCCCTTAACATAACATAGTGCCCCTTAACACAGAACCCTTTAAAACATCACAAAGCCCCTTAACATAACACAGAGCCCATTAACATAACACAGAGCCCCTTAACACATTACAGCACCCCTTAACATAACATCACAGAGCCCATTAACACAACATAGAGCCCCCTTTAATGCAAGCCTCCTCTGCAAAATCCTACGATACCTTTGACAGGGTGGAGGCCCTAATCATGCTGGGGGGTGTCCTCTCCGGGGTTTCCTGCCCAGCCACCCATGTCATCCTCACAGGGGGGCGGGAGGAGCTGCAGATTGGGACTGAGGGGCGGGAGCTGCAAAAGTTACTATGGTAAAAAACAGGTGATTATCAGTGGTTTGGCGGGAGACCCGGGAGAGGACACCCATCCATGGCACGACCGCGGTCCAGGCAGGACTGTCACTCGGTCAGGTTCCAGACCACGGTCCGCCATTTAGTGACCAGTGCTGTATGAGTTCTACCTCATATTTAAGCACACAACAGAATGGATTAGAGCAGCAACATCTCCCCTCTGTATCTGTTCAGAAAGGGTAATAAGGAGATTCTCCGGTCACATGTATGTAGCACTCTCTGTCCCTTTAAGCTGTCCGGCAGAGCATTTCTCATGCAGCTGCAGCTTGTTGGTCCAGTCCTTGGCCTTGGTTGACTTTTAAAAGCCCGGCTTCTAAAAACAACGTATTGTAACTAAACTGCATCATTTCATATATTTATGCTACAAAAATCACTACAATGGCCATAGCAACACAATAACCCTGACTGTTTAACCACTAAGGAGGACAGGCAGGGCTGTGCCATTTGGCAGAGCTGGTGTCAATCTCACAACTGGATGGACAAAAATGCAAATCCATTAGCAGCTCCCATCTGTGCTTTTATTGGTTTGCCCAGAGTCCAGCTTTACGATAGATCATATGTTCCATCTCCAGCCATAAGGTGGAGCTCTAACAGAGTCTCAGCAGTGTCTGTAGTCTCAGAGAGCAGCTGTTGTGCTAATAAGTGACCTAAATATCTCAGAATGGGACCCCCCCCCCAACCCAATATCTCAGAATGGGACCCCTCCACCCAATATCCCACCCAATATCTCAGAATGGGACCCCCCACCCAATATCCCACCCAATATCTCAGAATGGGACCCCCCCACCCAATATCTTACACAATATCTCACCCAATATCTCAGAATGGGACCCCCCCACCCAATATCCCACCCAATATCTCAGAATGAGACCCCCCTCCCCACTCCAATGGGACCCCCCACCCAATATCTCAGAATGGGACCCCCCCACCCAATATCCCACCCAATATCTCAGAATGGGACCCCCCTCCCCACTCCAATGGGACCCCCCACCCAATATCTCAGAATGGGACCCCCCCCCACCCAATATCTCAGAATTGGGACCCCCCACCCCTCCCCCACTTCTCTTACACAATCACATTTCATCTGGCGGATGTGGCAGAACACAGCGGTCATTGGTCAGTGCTGGGCTTGGCGTCCCCATGCATCCTGTACCATTTATTTCTTTAAATTAAAAAAAGCAAAAATTGAAAACATTTATTTATAAACTTGTAACAAACTTGTAACAATCAAAGAAATTTCCTAGAAAAATCTATAGTTGTTCTATAAGAGAAATAACATTCAGCGCTCCTCTGTGAGGCGTACAGAGAGGAACCGGAGGTCGTTATCGGTGTCCTCAGATCCTCTCCTCTTGTTATTTTCTAACTCTTCGTAACGATCCATTTTTATGAGAACATATTTAAGCCGTATTATCGAGACATCAACAAGGATCCAGTTTCTAAAAAGTTCATAACTCCCTATTTTGTCACCGAATTTATTGGTCCCAAAGTAGGATTTTTACGAGACATCTCATACCGGCGGTTTATGGGCTGTCTGATGTTCCCCATATGGCCGTATCGGTGGTTGGAGAATACAGTGTACTTACTATAAGGACATTTGGATGATACAATGTCACAATGTTAAATCCTTTCCTTGGTCTGCCTGAGCTGTAGTGCCATCTTATGGCCACATTGAGAATTTCAGTATGACTAGCTGAAACAGAAGTTATTTACATGTCTCTAATTCCGACACTAATCCAATGAATAGCAAGTTTATTCCTCTTTTAACGATGGTAACAATGGGGGAGGATACAAGCAGATCTTTCTGTTATGTTACTGTAGATTGCAGAAAATGAAGAACTAGTGCCGTCTTAATAGCATCATGGGCCCCTGGGGAAAGTAATGCACTGGGGCCCCTACCAACCTGCATTGGGTGTCACCATCACAGTGCCCCCTTACATCATGTTCTCCCATCACAGTGACCCCTTAAAACATGTTCCCCCATCACAGTGTCCCCTTACATCAGGTTCCCCATCACAGTGTCCCCTTACATCATGTTCCCCCATCACAGTGCCCATATACATTAGGTTCCCCCATCACAGTGTCCCCTTACATCATGTTCCCCCATCAAAGTGTCCCCTTACATCAGGTTCCCCCATCACAGTGTCCCCTTACATCATATTACCCCATGGCAGTGTCCCCTTGCATCATGTTCCACCATCACAGTGCCCCCTTACATCATGTTCCCCCATCACAGTGTCCCCTTACATCATGTTCCCCCATCACAGTGTCCCCTTACATCATGTTCCCCCATTACAGTGCCCCCTTACATCATGTTCCCCCATCAAAGTGTCCCCTTACATCAGGTTCCCCCATCACAGTGTCCCCTTACATCAGGTGTCCCCATCACAGTGCCCATATACATCATGTTCCCCCATCACAGTGTCCCCTTACATCAGGGGTCTCAAACTGGCGGCCCTCTAGCTGTTACGAAACTACAAGTTCTATCATGCCTCTGCCTGTGGGAGTCATGCTTGTAACTACCAGCCTTGCAATGCCTCATGGGACTTGTAGTTTTGCAACAGCTGGAGGGCCACCAGTTTGAGACCCCTGCCTTACATTATGTCCTCCCATCACAGTGTCCCCTTACATCATGTTCCCCCATCACAGTGCCCCCTTACATCATGTCCCCCCATCACAGTACCCCCTTAAATCCGGTGTCCCAATCACAGTGTCCCCTTACATCTTGTTTCCTCTGCTATGAGTCCCAACAGTGTGAAACAGTCTCTATTTCTAATATGGCATATAGGCCCTATACAGGGTTCCCAGAGTCTGTGTGTCTTGGGGAGACCTGGACTTGAATCCAAAGTAACATCACTCCAAGTGTCCCCAGGCATACACCCCACAAAGAATGTTGTTCCCTTACTGTAAATCCAGGGCCCATAATCAGTAGGCAAGAGGCTAGCTGGCAGTCCCCCCCCCCCCCCCAAAAAAGCCTCTATCCCGGGTGAATCTATCACATTTCCCAATCACAGTGTCCCCTTTCACCATGTTCCCCAATCGCAGAGCCCATGTACATCAGGTGTCCTCATCACAGTGCCTAAAAACATCAGGTGTCCCCATACATCAGGTGTCCTCATCCCAGTACCCATATACATCAGGTATCCCCATCTCAGTTCCCATATACATCAGGTATCCCCATCCCAGTACCCATATACATGAGGTATCCCCATCCCAGTACCCATATACATCAGGTATCCCCATCGCAGTGTCCACTTACATCAGAGTTGTGCCCCCCCCCCCCCCCCCACTCATAAATCACAAATGCTGTTCCCATCTGCAATCAAGGCAGCTCCTCCTTCCTCTCCTGTACTGAGACTGAGGTGAGTTCTCAGTGCCGGCTTTCTTCTGCCCCCTGAGAAAGCTGAATCCTCTCTCCTGCAGAAGCCAGCTGCTTGCTCCTTCTGACAGGGGTGACATTGCAGTTACTCCAGTCGAATAAGATCGGCGAGAGCGGCCAAATCACCAGTGCACCCTCTCAAACACAGCACCCTGCAACCCTCCTTTTCCTGGCCCTGATCATGGGTCCCCCATTTACCTGGGGCCCCTGGGCAATAGGCAGGTGTGCTCATTCATTAAGATAGCCCTGTGCTGGACCCTATTTAATGCTGCCAGCAGCTCTCTGTTTGTTGGTAAGATCAGCATCGGTCACTGTATTACTGATGCCTAAAAAAATGGTAAAAAAATGAGAGTGCCTCAAATGTTTTAAGAAGTTCTGTTAATTTATACTTGACACATCATGGAAGTATCTAACACGTTTCGGGGACTCACTATTCCTCCTTCATCAGGCCTTGCTGGGGCAAGAACGAATATGTGTTATACTGGACTGGAATAAAATTGTTATCCTAAACAAGAATGTTTTTTCTCAGTGCTCCTTTCCCCCTGATCAGTATAGTGATGAAAAATAAAATTTTCATTATAAACCTTATTTTAGACCCAGTGATGCCATTGTTGGTCCCTGTGCTTCTTAATGCAATGCAAGCAGATCATGGCTGGTGGGAGGGGCTGGCAGGGCTTCTCGAAAACATCCCAGCCCCCTGCCTCAGTACTTCTCTCAAGAACCCTCAGCCCTGATGCAAGCAGTGGGAGGAGTTATGCAAATATCACAATGCCTTGATGGGTGGGTGTCAGCCTAGAGACTGCATTTGCATACATGCTGAGTCTCTATGACTGACAGAACAGAAATCCAATGAATGAAAGGGGAAGGCCAGGGACAGTCAGGTCAGGGAGGAAAGAGTTAGACAATGCTGACTTGCTGCAGCTGCTAATGCACATGGTGAGAAGCTCACAGTGTGCAGTGAAATCAGCGTAAGCATTTTCAGTCCAGGAGAGGAGCTTTTACAACCATGTAAGACTGAAGGGTTTAGGTTGGAGGTCTGCTTTAAGAAAGAGTAGGGCTTTAGACCTCTTCACTTTTTCCAATGTCCAGCTGCTCAGGCTATCCACCATCACTGGGAGTAAGGAAAAGAAGGGATGACATAAAGGGGAACTCTCCTGTAGTCCAGGTATATACAGGTGACTCAATCCTCTTACGGGAACACACAAGGACCATCACTGTTGTAAAAAGGAAGTCTGTACAGGGAAGCCCTCTACACACAATAATCCCCCAAACCCCAGCTAATCATCCCATTAATGAAAAAAAAAATGTAAAAAAAGCTAAAGTTCCCCAAATAAGTACCTAAATCTGTGGTCACTTGTTACACTGGGCCACAACTCTTTTTTTCTGCTGGTGTGCAGAGTGGAAGATCCTGCTTTGGGTGATATGGAGATTTCCTATTTGCTGTCCAGTGGTAGGGTCCTCATAGGGTGCAGAAGACTCCAGTGACTTCATAATGCCATGACGAGGGGCAGCAGGAATACTGGTCAGTGGTGGGCCAGGACTGCAGTTTTGGACCACTGGGCTAGACCCTTAGGTGATGGTGGCCTCAGGATAGTGAAAACTGCTTTGTAGGGCTTAAGATTAAACCTGGAGAATGGAGGGAGCTGAGAGGTGTGGGGTGGAAGTTTAGATGGGAGTTAAGATTTTGCCCAGAGATGTGCTTTAAGGTTTATTTAAATTTGGTGAATGGCAGAGTCCTCACAAGCTCCAGAAGACAGCGGTGACATCATGATGTCATGACGAGGGGCAGCAACAAGATCAGTCAATGGCAGGGTCCTCATAGGCTTCAGAAGACTGCGGTGACATCATGATGTCATGACGAGGGGCAGCAACAAGATCAGTCAATGGCAGGGTCCTCATAGGCTCCAGAAGACTGCGGTGACATCATGATGTCATGACGAGGGGCAGCAACAAGATCAGTCAATGGCAGGGTCCTCATAGGCTCCAGAAGACTGCGGTGACATCATGATGTCATGACGAGGGGCAGCAACATGACCGGTCAATGACAGAGTCCTCATAGGCTCCAGAAGACTGTGGTGACATCACGATGTCATGATGACGAGGGGCAGCAACAAGACCGGTCAATGGCAGAGACCTCATAGGCTTCAGAAGACTGTGGTGACATCATGATATCATGACAGCAACAGCAACAAGCAGCAACAAGACCAGTCAGTGGCGAGCCAGGACTGAAGTTTTGGATCATCAGTCTAGACCCTTGGAAGAGTCACTACAGTGAATTAGGCAATTGGTGGCCTCAGGTTAGTGAAAACTGCTTTGGTGGGCTTAAGATTTAACCCGAAGAATGCAGTGAGCAGAGGGGTGTGGGGGTGTGTGTGTCTGTGTGTGTGTGGGGGGGTTGAGTTTACATGGGAATTCAGACTGTGCCCAGAGATGGGCTTTAACGTTTATTAAAAGTTGATGACCAACTAAGTCCAGGTACCAAACAAAGCTACCAGATCACCATGACAGCCAACAAAATAGCATTTTCAGCAATGGCAGCCTCTGTATTGCTCTCCTACAGGTTCAGGTCTCAGCGGCAGGGTCCTAATAGGCTTCAGAAGACTGCGGTGACATTGTGACGCCATAATGTGGGGTGACAACAAGACCAGTCAATGGCAGGCAAGGACTGAAGTTTTGGATTACCGGTCTAGACCCTTGGAAAAGTCACTGCAGAGGACTATATGCGCTCAACCTGTGGTCCTCCAGCTGTTGTGGAACTACAAGTCCCATGAGGCATTGAAAGCCACTGACAGTTATGCCCCGTACACACGGTCGGATTTTCCGACGGAAAATGTGTGATAGGACCTTGTTGTGGGAAATTCCGACCGTGTGTGGGCTCCATCACACATTTTCCATCAGATTTTCCGACACACAAAGTTTGAGAGCAGGCTATAAAATTTTCCGACAACAAAATCTGTTGTTGTAATTTCCGATCGTGTGTACACAAATCCGAAGCACAAAGTGCCACGCATGCTCAGAATAAATAAAGAGATGAAAGCTATTGGCTACTGCCCCTTTATAGTCCCGACGTACTTGTTTTACGTCACCGCGTTCAGAATGATCGGATTTTCCGACAACTTTGTGTGACCGTGTGTATGCAAGACAAGTTTGAGCCAACATCCGTCTGAAAAAATCCTAGGATTTTGTTGTCGGAATGTCCGATCAATGTCCGACCGTGTGTATGGGGCATTACTGTACAAGCACGACTCTCAAAGACAGAGGCATGATGTGACTTGTAGTTCCGCAACAGCAGGAGGGCCACAGGTTGAGCACCCATGATAGATGATTGGTGGCCGCAGGTGAGTGAAAACTGCTTTGAGGGGCTTATGATAAAACCTGTTGAATGGAGTGTGGATGTTTAGATGGGAATTCAGTATTTGCCCAGAGATGGGCTTTAAAGTTTATTGAAACTTGGTGAACTACCAACTTAGTCCAGGTACAAAATTAAGCCACCAGATCACCATGCCAACCAACAAAAAAGCATTTTCAGCAATGGCAGCCTCTGTATTACAGGTTCACACCTTGAGTACACCTGCATGGGTCTGTGAAAAGCATTCCGCGGTGGATCGCAGCACGGGCGCAACTGACCAATATTCAGAAGTCTAGCTTTTTTGGGCACAGCCCTATTCACTTGAATTTGTCGCATCCAACGATGGATTGCCCACGGCCCACTAGGGGGGGGGGGGGATTTGTGTTGCATGTGTACACCCGCATCTAGCTTCCTTTGTAGCTTATAGGGAGTGGGGAAAAAAAACAAGGCTTGTTCAGTTTCAAATGCCGCCTTATGCTTTAGACCAGTGGTTCTCAACTCCTGTCCTCAGGACCCACTAACAGGCCACGTTTGCAAGATAACTGAAATACATCACAGGTGATATCACTTGCTGCTCAGTGATTGCAGTATTTTAGTCTGCATCTCCCCCAAGGTAATACCTAAAATCTGGCCTGTTAGTGGATCCTGAGGGCAGTAGTTGAGAACCACTGCTCTAGACCCAGTCTGGTCATCTGATTACTTGGCCCCATCCACAGGCAGTGGATGGGGATGGACTCTTCAATAAGACACAGGTGTTGAATCCAACACAATTTTACTTTAGATAACTACAATACAGAGGATGTTTTTTCAGTCCTTAGAAGTGTAGGAAGATGATGACTTTCCTAAGCCCTGTCTCTGCGCATAACTAACATTGACTGAGGGGACATAAGTGGTTAGCACTTCCGCCTAGCAGCCTTAGGGATGTCAGTTTGAATTCCAACCACGGCACTACCTGCACGGAATGTGCATGTTCTCCCTGTGCCTGTGTGAATTTTCTATGGGTACACTGGTTTCCTCCCCCATTCCAACGACATGCTGGTATGCATAGGGGTGTGTCGGGTGTACCTGGGCACACCCTAGTCACCCTGTGTGGCGCAGATTCCCCCTGCCGATATTTCGCCAAAGCCCCCCTCCTGAACAGAGCCCCTAAAAAAAGTGTAAAAAATAAAATAATAAAACTAAAAAACTACTGACACCAGCCTCATCCCTACTGACACTGCTCTACTAACACCGTCCATGTTTTAATACATTTGGGGTGCACACCCTCTCTAATGCATTAGGCTGTACACTAGTGGTGTCTGGTGGTTTTTGGGGGGGGGGGGCAACAATCCCGGTCGGTGAGTCAGTCGGGACCCCGCACTTACCCCATCTCGCGGTCAGCGTAGCGGGCGGCGGCTTCTCCCTGGGCTGCTTGTTTACTGCTCAGTTCCCCTGCGTGCGTCTTCTCCCTCCTTTCCTCCGTGCGTCTCCTGCTGGCCAATCTGATCGGATCTCCTTTTCGGCCAATCGGGTGACAGGTCTCATGACCCGCTTCCTGATTGGCCAGGAGGAGAATCAGTGTGACAATAGTGAATATTCATTTGCTATTGTCACATAGCTGGGTGGGCTTGGAGACCACCCTTTTTTTTGAAGCCTATTGGAGCCTCTCGCTCTAATTCCGTGTTTCAAACCCCCCCCCCCCCCATTGGAATCCATGCATTCGGCACCCTGTACGGATGGGGGGCGGCTCCCGTGCGCACACCTATGCCGTTATGTTTACTGGCTTCTGTCTAAATTGGCCCTAGTATGTGAGCTTGGGACTATGGATTGTCAATACAAAGCCTCGTACACACGATCAGATTATCCAATGGGAATTGTGTGATGACAGGCTGTTGTCGGATAATCCGACCATTTGTACGCTCCATCGGACAATTGTTGTCGGGAATTTCCGCCGACAAACGTGGGATAGAATGCTTTTAAATCGTCTGCCAACAATTGTGTGTTGTCGGATTATCCGATCGTGTGTACACAAGTCCGTCGGACAAAACTCCAATGTACAAACACGCATGCTCAGATGCAGTGCTCACCATAACACAACATTAGCAGAAGTTGCCCAAAGGGTGGCACTAAAGAGCTGAAAAAAAATACGTAGTTTCGTGTTTGTTGGCCGACAATTCTTTGCCGTTTGTATGCAAGACAAGTTCCTGGCCAATGCCAGCCCTACGCTTTGTCCGTGGAAAATCCGATCGTGTGTATGGGGCTTAAGACATAAAAAAATACATGAAAGTGGTGCAGAACACAATTTCGCACACCACCACCAACAACGCCGCAAGTGTAAGCAAAGTCTTATGCCGTGTACACACGGTCGGACTTTCCGGCATACTTGGTCCGGCGGACCAGAGTGTGCCGGACAATCCGCCCGTGTGTAGGCTCCGGCGGACTTTTCCAGAGGACTTTTTCCCAAAAGCCCGCCGGACCTAGATTTGAAACATGTTTTAAATCTTTCAGTCAGACTCAGTTTCGGGCGGAAAGTCCGCTCGTCTGTGTGCTGGTCCGACGGAAAGCCCGCTCGTCTGTATGCTGGTCCAACGGACCAGATACGACGCGAGGGCAGGGTATTGCATCTCGCGCTTGCTGCAATAGGTAAAACTAATTTTCCTATTGCGGCGAGCGCGGGGCATACCAGGCCCTTAGGTCTGGTATGGATTATAAAGGGAAGCCCCTACGCCGAAAAACGTGGGGTCCCCCTAAAATCCATACCAGACCCCGATCCGAGCACGCAGCCTGGCCGGTCAGGAAAGGGGGTGGGGACGAGCGAGCGCCCCCCCCCACCTCCTGAACCGTACCAGGCCGCATGCCCTCAACATGGGGGGTGGGTGCTTTGGGGGAGGGGGGCGCCCTGCGGGAGAGAGCGTCGTGTCAACATCTGGAGAAGAGAAGAGAAGACAAGAAGCCCAGAATCCGGACCTCCGCTGGCAAGAGAGCTGCCTGAAAACAGCGGAGGAGCCGGCCGAAGAACTGGAACACCGGGAGAAGAGGAACCGGAGAGAGCGGAGAAGAACCAACCGGACGCCGGGAGAAAATGAACCGGAGGGACCCCCGAAGCCGGAAGAAGACCACCGAAGCCGGAGGAAGATCCCCCCCGGAGCTGTTTAATAAATTATTTTAAAAACCTGTGTAGTGTGTTTTATTATTGACACTTTTTTCCTAGGTGAATGGGTAGGGGTACCCCATACTCATTCACATAGGGTGGGGGGGCCGGGATCTGGGGGCCCTCTTATAGGGGGCTCCCGGATTCCGATAAGCCCCCCGCCCGCAGACTCCGACAACCAACGGCCAGGGTTGTTGGGAAGAGGCCCTTGTCCTCATCAACATGGGGACAAGGTGCTTTGGGGTGGGGGGGCCCCGCAGGGCGTCCCCCTCCCCCAAAGCACCCACCCCCATGTTGAGGGCATGCGGCCTTGTACAGTTCAGGAGGGGGGGGCGCTCGCTCGTCCCCACCCCCTTTCCTGACCGGCCAGGCTGCGTGCTCGGATCGGGGTCTGGTATGGATTTTAGGGGGGACCCCACGCCAGTTTTTCGGCGTAGGGGCTTCCCTTTATAATCCATACCAGACCTAAGGGCCTGGTATGCCCCGCGACGGGGCTCGCAAGGTGTCAATCTCGCCGATAAAAGCGGCAAGATTGACTTCATTTTCTAGTCCTGTCGCACCTGAGTCACGTTCAAAATGAACGGACTTGTCCGTGTGTGAGCAAGTCCGTTCATTCTGAAAGTCCGCTGTAACTCCGGCGAAAATCCGTCAGAAAGACGGGCGGACTTAGCCCGCCGCAAAGTCCGGTCTAAGTCCGCCCGTGTGTAGGTAAGTCCGTCCGTTTTAAAGTCCGGCGCACCTGCCGGACAAAGTCCATCAGAAAGTGTGCCAGACCAAGTAGGGCAGAAAGTCCGACCGTGTGTACGCGGCATTACTCACACGAAATCTTCCATTTTTTTTTCTTGACACGTTTTGGAGATTTTATCATTACAAATCAGCGAGGCCTCGGAAAACAGGAGGCGGATTTTATGAATCCTTTATGAAGGAAGTGCGGAAGTCATTCGGATCAATAACCGCTCCGCAGACATTTCCTCAGTGCAGAAAGCGGCGGAGTCATCGGAACTCTTCAGGTCATTGGACACATTTAAAGTGTAACTCCGGAAAGTCTGGACAATGTAATTCTATCAAACGTATTCCGTCCAGATCTGTTTCTGTTTTCATGTGACCTGGGAGATGTTCAGATGTCGGAGTCTGCTGTTGTCTTCAGTTATCAGTCACATTACAGATATTTCCAGCATGCGGCGCGGATAACCAGCACAGAGAAACCGGCTGGAGGAAAACTTCTAACATGAAATGGATTTTGTTACATATTTGCAATCAGAGTGGAACCACACTGCCCCCACATGGCAGCTCTGTGATGTGCACCCCCCCTGCTCCCAGATCTGTGATACTCAAACAGCCATGGATAGACAAACCGGGAGCTTTACCTGCAGGTGACTTCATCCTTCTTAGGGCAGATTGATGTTCTGGGAACACCCAGCAAAAAAGCATATTTTTCAATGTGTTGCAAAATAGTTGTCCTTTAAATTGCGTATTCTAGTTTTGAAAAGTTGTTGTAAACCTTTAAGAGGAAGTAAACCCTGATGGGTTTTGCTTCCTCTTTACTGCGCTAAAAGTAAAATTTTATTGGGATTTTTTGTGATAGACCAACACAAGGTGACACATAATTGTGAAGTGGAAGGAAAATGATAAATGGTTTTTAATTTTTTTTAGAACTAAATATGTGAAAAGTGTGGCGGGCTTTTGTATTCAGCCCCTTTTACCCTGACACCCCCTAACTAAAATCTAGTGGAACCAATTGCATTCAGAAGTCACCTAATTAGTAAATAGAGTCCACCTGTGTGTCATGTAATCTCAGTATAAATACAGCTGTTTTGTGAAGCCCTCAGAGGTTTGTTAGAGAACCTTATGCCGTGCACACACGAGCGAACTTTTCGACAGCAAAGGTCCGACGGATCGAATCCGTTGGACAATTAGATCGTGTGTGGTCTTCATCGGACCTTTTCTGTCGAAAAAACGTTAGACATAGAACATGTTTCAAATCTTTCTGACAGACTCGAGTCCTATCGAAAAATCAGTTCGTCTGTATGCTAGTCCAACGGACCAAAAAACTACGCTAGGGTAGCTATTGGCTATGAACTTCCTTATTCTAGTCCAGTCGTACGTCATTACGGTCGAATCCGTCGGACTTTGGTGTGATCGTGTGTAGGCAAGTCCGTTTCGTTGGAACTCTGTCGGAACTCCGTTGAAAAGTCCTTTGGAGTTCAGTCTGTCGAAAAGTCAGCTCGTGTGTACGCGGCATTAGTGAACAAACAGCATCATGAAGGCCAAGGAACACACCAGACAGGTCAGGGATAAAGTTGTGGAGAAGTATAAAGCAGGGTTAGGTTATAAAAAAATCTCCCAAGCTTTGAACATCTCACGGAGCTCTGTTCAATCCATCATCGGAAAATGGAAAGAGTATGGCACAACTGCAAACCTACCAAGACATGGCCGTCCACCTAAACTGACCGGCCGGGCAAGGAGAGCATTCATCAGAGAAGAGCCAAGAGGTCCATGGTAACTCTGGAGGAGCTGCAGAGATCCACAGCTCAGGTGGGAGAATCTGTCCACAGGACAACTATTAGTCGTGTTCTCCACAAATCTGCCCTTTATGGAAGAGTGACAAGAAGAAAGACATTGGTGGAAGAAAGTCATAAGAAGTCCTGTTTGTGAGAAGCCATGTGGGGGACGCAGCCAACGTGGGAGAAGGTGATCTGGTCAGATGAGACCAAAATTCAACTTTTTGGCCTAAAAGCAAAACGCTATGTGTGGTGGAAAACTAACACTGCTCATCTAGGGATGAGCCCTATGTTCGAGTCGAACGTAAGTTCAAATTGAACGTCGGTGGTTCGTCCGTTCGCCGAACAGCAAATATTATGGGGCGTGCGCAGCAAATTTGAGTGCCGCGGAACGCTCCATAATGCACTGCGCGATCGCAGTGCATTGGCGTCCTATGATTGGCCAAAGCATGTACCTGACCTGCATGCTTTGGCCAATCACAGCGCGCACTGCTGAGAGAGCCATAATTGGCCAATCATGGCTCAGGGGGCTAAGTATGTAAGGCTGCTTACATAGTGGCCGTACACAGTTTAATGAATTAGGGCAGCAAAATGACATTTCTAAAGGAAAAATGTAATTTAAAACTGCTCGTGGCTGTAATGTATTGTCGGATCCCGGGAATATACATAAAAAACATTGAAAAAATGGCTTGGGTTCCCCCTCAGTCCATAACAGGCCCATCGGGTCTGGTATGGATATTAAAGGGAAACCCGTGCCAAAATGTAAAAAAAAATGGCGTGGTGGTCCCCCCAAAATCCATATCAGGCCCTTAAAAAGGGGGGGATAAGAGAGCGCCCCCCCTCCTGAACTGCACCAAGCCACATGTCCTCAACATGGGGAGGGTGCTTTGAGGTCCCCCCAAAACACCTTGTCTCCATGTTGATGGGGACAAGAGCCTCATCCCTGCAACCCTTGCCCGGTGGTTGTGGGGGTCTGTGGGCGGGGGCTTATCAGAATCTGTCCCACGATGTACATCAATCTTCGATCACAGCGCCGACGATCCCGGAAAAAAAACAGAAAAACTCAGTCACATGAGATCAGAATGGGGCCCTTGGCTATATAAGAGCTGTCAGCGCTAAAATACAGCAGTAGGTGGAGTTTTTCCATTTTTTTTCTATGCTTCTGGACCATCTGAGCCGTGATTAACAATGGATCTCCTGTTATTTTTACTTTTTTTGGTGAATGAGTAGGGGTACAATGTACCGATACTCATTCACATGGGGGGGCCGGGGTCTGGGGGTCCAAATTATGATAAGCCCCCTTCCCGCAGACCCCCACAAACACCGGGCAAAGGTTGTGGGGATGAGGCCCTTGTCCCCATCAACATGGGGACAATGTGCTTTGGGGGACCGCTAAGCACCCTCCCCATGTTGAGGGCATGTGGCCTGGTATGGTTCAGGGGGGGAGCTCTCTCACCCCCCCTTTTCCTGTGGCCTGCCAGGTTGCGTGCTTGAATAAGGGTCTGGTATGGATTTTGGGGGGGAACGCCCATGCCATTTTTATTTATTTTGGAGCGGGTTCCCCTTATTACATTTTCACTTAGGGGGTGTACTTACTTTTATTGCCAGCAGTTTAGACATTAATGGCTGTGTGTTGAGTTATTTTAAGAGGACAGCAAATTTACACTGTTATACAAGCTGTACACTCACTACTTTACATTGTAGACAAGTGTCATTTCTTCAGTGTTGTCACATGAAAAGATAGAAGAAAAGATTTACAGAAATGTGAGGGGTGTACTTACTTTTGTGAGATACTGTGTGTCTATCCACACTATACACAATTCACCATCAGCTTCTTCCAGAGACAGGGATGAAAGTCTTTCAAGCAGCATCAGAGGTTTACGTCTGGCTCTTGCAACTGAAAAGAGGGTCAGCATGGTGCCACACGGAATAGGAGCCTGTTACTGACACCGACAATAGGACACTATTCCTCCCACTGACACCAATAATGGGGCACTATTTCTCCCACTGACACCAATAATGGGGCACTAGCCCTCCCACTGACACCTATAATAGGACACTATTCCTCCCACTGACACGAATGATGGGGCACTATTCCTCCCACTGACAGGAATGATGAGGCACTATTGCTCCCACTGACACCAATGATAGGGCACTATTCCTTCCACTGACACCAATGACGGGGAACTAGCCCCCCCCTGACACCAATGATGGGGCACTGGCCCTCCCCCTGAAACCAATGACGTGACACTAGTCCTCCCAATGACACCAATGACGGGGCACTATTCCTCCCACTGACACCAATGATGGGGTGCTATTCCTCCCCCTGACACCAATGATGGGGCACTAGCCCTCCTCCTGACACCAATGACGGGGCACTAGTCCTTCCACTGACACCAATGACACGGGGCACTAGTCCTTCCACTGACACCAATGACACGGGGCACTAGTCATCCCACTGACACCAATGATGGGGCATTAGTCCTTCTACTGACACCAATGATGGGGCACTAGTCCCCCCCACTGACACCAATGACGGGGCACTAGTCCTTCCAATGACACGGGGCACTATTCCTCCCACTAACACCAATGATGGGGTGCTATTCCTCCCCCTGACACCAATGACGGGGCACTAGCCCTCCTCCTGACACCAATGACGGGGCACTAGTCCTTCCACTGACACCAATGACACGGGGCACTAGTCATCCCACTGACACCAATGATGGGGCATTAGTCCTTCTACTGACACCAATGATGGGGCACTAGTCCCCCCCCACTGACACCAATGACGGGGCACTAGTCCTTCCAATGACACGGGGCACTAGTCCTTCCACTGATACCAATAATGGGGCACTATTTCTCCCCCTAATTCAGGGCTTGACAAAACCCAGGCCTCAGGTCACAATGGCAACTGGAAATTGTGTCCTGGCGCCTGGGCCACAGCAGCTGTCTGGATTCCTTACACGTGCCCCCACAGGTGGACTTATGTTGGGCTGGCCAAAACTGAGGCCGCTGTTTTGCGGCCTGCTGGAGTGGGATATATGCCCCTTTCTGCGAAGCAGCGCCCTCCTCTGGTGAGCGGTGCTGTGATGAGCGAGGCTTTCTCTCACTGCCTGCCCACCTCTGACATCATCTTCCCAGTTTAACAGCTGGGGTTGAGGTTGCGGGCTTGATCGGTTGCCTTTTCCTTACTGCCACTGTGAACGGGGAGTGCCACCTTATCAGTGCTTATCAGTACTGCCTATCAGTGCCACCTACCCATGCCTATCAGTGCCACCTATTAGTGGCCATCAGTGCAGCCCATCAGTGCCACCTCAACAGTGCAGCCTATCAGTTCTTATCAGTGCCCATCAATGCCCATTAACACAGCCTCATCAGCACCCACCAGTGCGGCCTCATCAGTGCCACCTTTTAGTACCACCTCATCAGCGCCACCTCATTAGTGCCCATTAGTGCAGCCTCATCAGTGAAGGAGAAAAATGACTTATCTGAAAAATCTTTTCACAAACAAAAAACATATATATTTTTTTTAATCTTCGGTCTTTTTTCGTTTGGCATCAGGCGTGAGCAATTCTTATTGCCCGAGGCCCCAGACATGCAGTTCTGGAAGCTGGGCAGCTGATTTAAAAAAACTTTCTCCTAACTTTTTTAGCTGGCTTCTAGACTCCAAACACATTTGTCAAGCCCTGCCCTAATACCAAAGATGGGGCACTATTACTCCCCCTAATACCAATGATGGGGCACTATTACTCCCCCTAATACTAAAGATGGGGCACTATTACTCCTCCTAATACCAATGATGGGGCATTGTTTACTCCCACTGACGCCAGGACATTTTCTGCTCCCACTGACCACAACCCGTCCAGTGTGCTGCTGTTACTGTCTGATGCCATCTCTTCTATCTCTGGAACTGTAAAGGGCTCCAGGAGAGAAGAGGCCGTCATTTCCTGTGCCTGTGTTTTATAAGCGCAGGGACATTGCTGTTCTGTGATTTATCAGAACCGATCGGCAGGTCCAGGGCAAAAATGACTGGCCTGGACCTGAAGACTGATCGGTGCTGGAGCCAATCACAGCACCCCCGGCTGGCGGGCACGCGCGCCCCCCGGCCCGGGAACACAGATCGCGTACATGTACGTGACCCTGTGCAGCGCGGCTGCCCTGTAGCAGTAAAACTGGTATGAAGCGGTCGGGAACTGGTTAATGTGTGAAATAGGTGGCTAAATATTGCAATGCATCATATCTTGGTGTGGTTCGGGGAGTAGTACAATGTGTGTGTCTAAGGATGGGTTGGTGATTGGACGGTCAGCAGAAACCGCATTTATGGTTTGTTGAGGAAGCGGAGTGAGAAGATCGTTTTCTATGTCTATAAAATGTAATAATGGTGCCACCGGGGCCCCGCCTCCTCCCAGATGGCAGGCTTCACACCACCTGAAGCACAGGGCTTTATACAGTGTTAATATCGGGAAGAGCAGTTCCGGCACCTCCAGCGATGAATGTATGTAATTCCATAGGGTGCTGGAGGGTCTTTTGATGCTGGCTGCTGGGGGGTCTATTATCCCGAGGGGGGTGGGGGGTTTATTGTTGGTGGCAGGGAAACTGTTGTTGCTGGGAGGGTCTTATGTTGCTGGGGGTTCAATTGTTGCTAAGGGGGGTCTACTGTTGAGGGACGGGTCTACTGATGAGGGAGGGGTCTACTGATACTGGCTCCTGGGAGAACTATTGGTTCTGGTGGGGGGGCTTATTGCTGGTGGGGGCTCTATTGTTGCTGGGAGGGATCTACTGTTGCGAAAGGGGTCTACTGATACTGGCTCCTGGGAGACCTATTGGTTCTAGTGGGGGGCTTATTGCTGGTGGGGGGCTCTATTGTTGCTGGGAGGGATCTACTGTTGAGGGAGGGGTCTACTGATGCTGGCTCCTGGGAGACCTATTGTTGCTGGTGGGGGGGCTCTATCGATGCTGGGGGGATCTATTGTTGCTGGAATTCTGTTCTTGCTGGGAGTCTGTTGTTTCTGGGGGAGGGGGTCTATTGTTTCTGGGGGAGGGGGGTCGGTCAGCTGCAGGGGATCCATTTTACTGTTTTTCTTTTCATTAACCTCTTCAATACCGGACACTTTCAGCCCCTTCCTGCCCAGGCCAATTTTCAGCTTTCAGCGCTATCACGGTTTGAATGACAATTGCGCGGTCATGTAACACTGTACTCAAATGAAATTTTTATAATTTTTTTTTTCACACAAATAGAGCTTTTGGTGGCATTTAATCACCACTGGTTTTTTGTTTGTTTATTATATAAACAAAAAAAGACCGAAAATATTGAAAAACACATTTTTCTTTGTTTCTGTTATGAAACGGAACAAATAAATAACAATTCTTCATAATTTTAGGCCAAAATGTATTCTGCTACATTTCTTTGGTGAATATAACCCAAATCAGTGTATATTATTTAGTCTGTAGGAAAGTTAGAGAGTCCACAAGCTATGGGATATCTATCTGAGAATGGATCAATCCTGATGTACTGACGGATTATCTCATTTCTTGAGGCCCAGAAATGCCAGGACAGTACAAATCCCCCCTGAATGACCCCCTTTTTTTGGAACGTAGACAGTCTGAGGTATTTAGTAAGAGGCACAGTGGGGTTTTTGAAGTCATAATCTTTTGTTGCAATATTTTGGAAAATGAAGAAATGAAAAAAAAACAATGTTCCCCATTTTTTTTTTTGTTTACATACTGTAACCAGTGCAGTACAGTGTCCTCATATAACTGGTGTGGCAGTGATCAGGGACACTGACTGGTGACGGCATGCAAAAAAAAAAAAACAACCTTTTTTAAGATTTTTTTTTCAATTTTCTACATTTTTTTAAATTATTTTTTGTTTTGTTTTTATGATTCCTTTTTTTACATATTGTGACCAGAGCAATACAGTCTTCCCATACATAGTAACACTGTACTACACTGGGTTGGTGATCGGGATTTTTATTTTTTTACACACTATCATTTGCTTATATTTCACTGGTATAAGCAACCATTTTTGCTGAATGAAATCTATTCATTCCGTCTTTACTATTGTGATTAGCCACAGCTAATCACATGGTACAGATAGGCTGTGATTGGCCCTGTCTGTGCCATGTGATCACTGTGGCCAATCACAAAGAGCAACACCATAATACACAATGAATGGCATAAATAGAAGCCATTCATTGTGTACAATTGTCATGTGGTCTGCGGTGATTGGCCACAGTAATCACATGGCACCGGCAGCATGCCGGTACACTGATCTGTCATCCGTTGTGTCCGGCTGCAGCACGGAATGCGGGGCGCTCGAGGTGCATTCTGGGGAGGACATCATATGACATCCACCCAGAATGGCGAATATCCCGTCCAGCCCTCAGGCCAGGCGGGAAGGTGTTAAAGGTACAGGGACACATTAGAAACCCAGGAAAAGTGCAATGGCAGCTGAAGGCATCCATTGTGTCCCCACATCAATTCCAGTGAGCAAGCCATACAAAAAGATGGCAACCACCCCAATGTATAACTTGCCTTCGCAGTAAGGTGCAAATGGAAGGAGCAAAAAGCAAATCCACACAAAAACCTCCTGTGCTTGGGAGTGAACCCACACAATGTAAGTTGGCTATATATCCGTCCTGGCTTGTATAGATACACTTCGTCGTGCTGCCTCTTAGGACTGGGGGAGTCTGGAACAACTGAAACAAAAAAACAAAAAAGGGAGGGCACAAAGACTTAGTGCTGTAGACCCCTTTCACACTGGAGGCAGTTTTCAGACACTTTAGCGCTAGAAATATCACCTGTAAACTGCCTCCCATGCCGCCCGAATGAGAAAGCCCGAGTGCTTACACACTAGGACGGTGCGCTTGTGGGACGTTACAAAAAGTCCTGCAAGCAGCATCATACAGCGCTCCCAAAATGCCCTGCCCATTGGAATGAATGGGCAGTGATTCCGCAGCGCCTGAAAAGCGCTTTAGAAGCGCCGCAACACGGGCGTTTTTAACCCCTTCTTCGGGCCGCCAGCAGCCGAAAAGCGCCACTTAAACAGCGCTAAAGTGTCACTAAAACGAGCGGCGCTTTAGTGCTAATGCGGCCCCAATGTGAAAGTAGCCTTATCCTTAAACCATTGCTTTATTAATATAAAAAGTGGTATTATACTCACAAGATGACAAATGTATCAAGCAGAACACATAGTACACTGTCATCCAATCCACATTGCATCAGATCATGTGGAAGGAGAAGGTGAAGAGCCAATAGGCTAACATGTTTCGAAGACTAGCCTCTTCCTCAGAGCCCTGAAGAAGCTAGTCCTTGAAATGCATCAGCGTATTGGATCTTCACCTTCTCCTGCCACATGATGCAATGTGAATTAGATGACGGTGTACTATGTGATGTGCTTCATACATTTATCATCTTGTGAGTATAATACTTACCACTTTTTATATTAATAAAGAGATGGTTTTAGGATAAAGGACTAGGTCTGGGCGTCCTCTCTGTCTTTTTATGGTTGCACATGGAAGGAGATTGCACAATATAGGCAAAAAAATTCCCAGCAGACTTACCAGCCAGCCAGCCAGCAAAAGAAACAAATTGTTGTTTCTAACAATTCAGGGTAAAAACAGAGGCTTTTGTTGCACTCATTTGCAAATCTATGTGGAAGCCGCAGCACCCCGCAAAGGCTCCTCTGTAAAATGCGGCCCTAACTCTATATATATGTTTAGTTGCAGGTTTGTCCCTACATAAGATTGTTGCTCTTTATTGCTTTCACTAAATATCCTATAAAGAGACCCAGTCACCAGCTACAACTTTTCAATTTACGGGATTTTATTGAAACATAAATGTACTTTATTTATCACAAGTATTTCTGTAATGCCGACAATTCACACATTTATATTGCACATTCATATCAGCCCTCTCGGATCTTACAATCTATAGCCGGCCACAGAAGGATTGAACCTCGGCTGGTTCAGCAGGGACAGGCCTGAGATTCAATCTATCCATGGGCAGGCTGGTTGTACTGAAATCGATTGACTTCAGTACAACCAGATATAACAAAAAGCACAGCGCTGGATATAAATGCAAAAATACAACAAAAATTGATATTACTATTAAAGCACCAACAACTTTCATATGTGGTAAAAGAAAAAAATAAAAATAAACAATAACATGAATGCTTCACTATAGTGATATATATGCGTGACTATTCCCAGTTTTTTATCCGCACATTTAGAAAAAGTCCAAAGATGCAAAAATTATGTCAAAACAAATGTCCAAAAAAGCAATTAAATGTGACTTTCTATGAATAATAAATCCGTGACTGTCACCGTGTTGAAATCCCGTCACCTGGTATAGATTGAAGGCTTACCAGGTGGCCTCTGATCAGAGGCATAGAGCTAACAGCTTGGGGTTTGCCCTCCACAGCGGCTGGAACTTTAGCTGGGATGATGGATGTAGATCCACAAACGATCGCCACAGGCTTCCAGACAGCGGTACAATCAGGGAAGAGAGCTCTCACCGTGTTTAAAAGAAAAGAGAAAACTCCAATGGTGTAGAACGTTTTATCTCTTGTTTATTAAAAGTCGCCTCACTGGCATCCATAAAAACACTTTTCCTTGCAAGGAACCAATACAGCTTTAAAACGAAACTTCTCGCATGCGCCGTCGGTACGAGCGTGTCAATCCTACGGCCGTTTCGTCAGAAATTACATCATCAGGGGCACGCCCGCACGTCTGCGCATGCACCTTATATATCCGAGCGGCAAAACGAAAAAGTTCAGCCATTGGTAACACTAGGAAGGTGTTAAAGCTGCAAACAATTACCATTACAGGGGGATGGCAATTACACACACACCTGCTTTTTAACCTTTACAATTAAAACTCCATAGAGTCATCATGGTGCCATCTTGTGGACAAACTTGATATTACTTCAGAGTAATGGATTTTATTACATTACCCTTACTATTCAAAAACTTTATTAAAAAACATTAAAATAGGTGGGGGGAAAAACCAATGACTAAAGATTCATTCGAATCACCCTTCAGCAACTGAAATCACATAAACCTCTATATCAATAAAAAATAATAAAGAGAGGAGGAATTTAAATATATTTCAATCAAAATTTTTCTATATATTCAGAAATATATTCTATATTCAGAAATCACAATCTGAATACTGTATCTCCATTCCGACCATATCATAGAATAGCGAAAACCCCATTATAAAAAAGGGGGGGACATTAACTTTAAGAGGAATTTAAGAAAAAAAGGAAAAATTACACACACACCTGCTTTTTAACCTTTACAATTAAAACTCCATAGAGTCATCATGGTGCCATCTTGTGGACAAACTTGATATTACTTCAGAGTAGTGGATTTTGTTACATTACCCTTACTATTCAAAAACTTTAATAAAAAACATTAAAAGAGGTGGGGGGAAAAACCAACGACTAAAGATTCATTCGAATCACCCTTCAGCAACTGAAATCACATAAACCTCTATATCAATAAAAAATAAAAAATAATAATAAAGAGAGGAGGAATTTAAATATATTTCAATCAAAATTTTCTATATATTCAGAAATATATTCTATATTCAGAAATCACAATCTGAATACTGTATCTCCAATCCGACCATATCATAGAATAGCGAAAACCCCATTATAAAAAAGGGGGGGACATTAACTTTAAGAGGAATTTAAGAAAAAAAGGAAAAATTACAACAAAAGAAGGAAGAAAGACAGGAGAGGGGACATCAACTGTTATTAATAAAACAGTTGATGTCCCACTCTACATTAAGGCCCATGGGTACATGACAGCCCAGACGGTATATCCAGTTAGTCTCACTCCTGGATATACAACGTCTACTGTTGCTCCCTCGCCAGTGTGGTATATATTTCTCCAAGGCAAAAAATGTCGTGCCTGTGGGGTCCCTGTCATGCTTAAGGTCATAATGTTTTGAAACATTATGTTTCACCCAATCTGACTTGTAACTTCCTGGTAGTATGCCCTACATATTCTAACCTGCAAGGGCACCTCAAAAGATATACTACACATCTTGTGGTACAGGTGATAAAAGATCTAATCGGATATGTCATACCTGTCCCAGTTGATGTGAACTCAGTTAGTTTCCTACCCTTAAACTCATTAATTTTACAAACTTGACATTTTTTGCAAGGAAAAAAACCTTTTAGATCACCAAAAAAGGTGGGTCTTGTTGGTGGATCCGGGACGTTAGGTGCTATAAAATGCCTAAGGTTTGAGGCTCCCCTGAATAATACGCAAGGCTTATCTGCCAGCAAAGGCCCCAAGACCCTATCATTTTTTATAATGGGCCAATGTCTCTTAATTATTCGTTTGATGGCCCAGTGTTGACTGGAGTAAGTAGTCAAAAAGGCCAAACCAAAATCCTCTCTGTTCTCTACTTGTGGTGGATTATCAACTAAAAGGGACTGGCGATCTCTATTTCCCACTTCTGCTATTATTAAATTTAGAGTCTGATTTTCATAGCCCTTGGTCAAAAATCTAGATTTAAGAACCAAGGCCTCTTTTTTGTAATCCTCTAGATTAGTGCAGTTGCGCCTGAGTCGCAAAAATTGTCCCTTAGGGACTGCTGATAGCCAGGAACGGTGATGGCAAGAGTCTAATGGAATGTACCCGTTCCTGTCTGTTGTTTTGAAGTACGTAGATGTAATAAGCCTCCCATTTTCTATGGTTATTTTCAAATCCAAAAAGTGAATCTGCGAAGCATTCACTTCATGTGTAAGGACAATACCCCTATCGTTATTGTTCAAAAATGATAAAAAGGCTATGACAGATTCGATGTCACCGTCCCATATGAAAAGGACATCATCAATGAACCTTTTCCATAGGATCAGCTCATCGCGTCTCACATTCAAAACCTCATCCTCCTCCCACTTGGCCATGAATAAGTTAGCCATGCTCGGAACAAATTTTGCTCCCATGGCTACTCCCTTTATTTGTAGGTAGTGAGTACCACTATACCAAAAGTAATTGTGCTTCATCGAAAAGTCCAGTAGCTCCAACACGAATTTACTCTGCGTGATGGAGATACTGGAGTCTCGATAAAGGAAATGCTGCACCACTTCAAGGCCTAAGCGATGGGAGATAGCCGTATAGAGTGATGCTACATCTGCGGTTACCAGCAGATATGAAGACTTCCACTCTATCTCACCTAGTAAGTTGATGACATGTTTAGTGTCTTTTAGGAAGGAGGGGGTCCCCATCACCAGTGGTTGTAAGTACTTATCAATGTACTTACCGACTCGTGATGTGACTGAGTCAATCCCACTGATGATGGGTCTTCCAGGGGGATTGACCAAGGTTTTATGTATCTTAGGCAATATATACATAATTGGCAGCCGTGGTGCCAAAGGCACCAGATATTCTCTCTCCTTTTTGTTCAGAATGCCCATATCTGAGCCCTTCAGTACAACCAGTCTGTTGGATTTTTATTCAGGCAATCACTGCCGGCAGTGATCATTCTGTTCTTCCAGCAGGGAAAGCACGCCGCTGGCAAAACACAATAGCACTATGAGAGGGATTCCCCCATCTGTGTTGATGGGGGAAATCAAGCAATTTTCTTTCCGTTCACCCATTGTGTGAAAGAAAGTTGCATAATCTATGGGCTGCTAAAGTCCTTAAGGTTGGCCATAGAAGTGTATTTTTTTTTCAATCAGGCAGTGGGCGGATCGGAAAAACCAAATGCAATCCCCATCCCCATCTGTTTACATAAAGCAAACACCCTAAAGAACACAGTTATATAGAAATGTAACAGTACCACACCAGTATTGTTAAGTAATAGTAGTCAAATTTTATTACAATATCCAATAAAAAAATCCCATAGATGGGACTATATTGCAAATGTAGAAAACACTTTACAGTAAAAGGCATTGCCACCCTTGGTGGTAGATGAGTGGGTGTAGCTGAGCCTAAGAGGTATTGCCACCCTTGCTGGTACAAAAAAGTGGTTACTGCCTGCCCCCACCTGTAACTGGTCACTGCAGCAAGGAGCATTGCAAAGGCAAACACATAAAAATAAGACATTTCCACACACAACTTACCGACCAGCCTGTGACCAAACTGTCCTTTCGAGCAGTATGTGTCAAAGACAGGGGTTTAGTTGCACACATTTACAAATGCATGCGTAAGCCACAGAGCCACGGCAAGGCACCCCATTTTCTGTGGAACCTAAGAGGCATTGCCACCATTGGTGATAGATGAGTGTATGTAGGTGGGACAGGGGGTACGCTGGGCATGTGGGAGTGAGGGCAGAAACTTGGGGGGAAGTTCCACTGGCCACACTAACCCCTTACCCAGGGTGGTAGCGTCCCCTCTTGGTGGTAGATGAGTGGGTGTAGGTGGGGGCAGTGAGGACAGATGAAACTTGGGGGGAAGTTCCACTGGCCACACTCACCCCCCTACTCAGGGTTGTAGCATCCCTTCTTGGTGTTAGATGAGTGGGTGTAGCAGAGTCTGAGGCATTGTCACCCTTGGTGGTAGATGATTGCATATAGGTGGGGGCAGGGGGTATTACCAGTATGCTGGGCATGGGG
The DNA here is from genome assembly GCA_037952925.1 of Lithobates clamitans. Lineage (NCBI taxonomy): Eukaryota > Metazoa > Chordata > Amphibia > Anura > Ranidae > Lithobates > Lithobates clamitans. The sequence continues at coordinate 38,475 of JBBGZY010001832.1, forward strand.
GAGTGAGGGCAGATGAAACTTGGGGGGAAGTTCCACTGGCCACACTCACCCCCTTACCCAGGGTGGTAGCGTCCCCTCTTGGTGGTAGATGAGTGGGTGCAGCAGAGGCTGAGGCATTGTCACCCTTGGTGGTAGATGATTGCATATAGATGGGGGCAGGGGGTATTACCAGTATGCTGGGCATGGAGGAGGGCAGATGAAACTTGGGGGGAAGTTCTACTGGCCACACTAACCCCTTACCCAGGGTGGTAGCGTCCCCTCGGTGGTAGATGAGTGGGTGTAGGTGGGGGCAGGGGGTATTACCAGTATGCTGGGCATGGGGGAGTGAGGGCAGATGAAACTTGGGGGGGAAGTTCTACTGGCCACACTAACCCCTTACCCAGGGTGGTAGCGTCCCCTCTTGGTGGTAGATGAGTGGGTGTAGGTGGGGGCAGGGGGTAGTGAGGGCAGATAAAACTTGGGGGGAAGTTCCACTGGCCACACTCACCCCCCTACCCAGGGTTGTAGCGTCCCTTCTTGGTGGTAGATGAGTGGGTGTAACAGAGCCTGAGGCATTGTCACCCTTGGTGGTAGATGATTGCATATAGGTGGGGGCAGGGGGTATTACCAGTATGCTGGGCATGGGGCAGTGAGGGCAGATGAAACTTGGGGGGAAGTTCCACTGGCCACACTAACCCCTTACCCAGGGTGGTAGCGTCCCCTCTTGGTGGTAGATGAGTGGGTGTAGGTGGGGGCAGGGGGTATTACCAGTATGCTGGGCATGGGGGAGTGAGGGCAGATGAAACTTGGGGGGAAGTTCCACTGGCCACACTCACCCCATGCCCAGGGTGGTAGCGTCCCCTCTTGGTGGTAGATGAGTGGGTGTAGGTGGGGGCAGGGGGTATTACCAGTATGCTGGGCATGGGGGAGTGAGGGCAGATGAAACTTGGGGGGAAGTTCCACTGGCCACACTCACCCCATGCCCAGGGTGGTAGCGTCCCTCCTTGGTGGTAGATGATTGCATATAGGTGGGGGCAGGGGGTATTACCAGTATGCTGGGCATGGGGGAGTGAGGGGAGATGAAACTTGGGGGGAAGTTCCACTGGCCACACTCACCCCATGCCCAGGGTGGTAGCGTCCCCTCTTGGTGGTAGAAGAGTGGGTGTATTGGGTTGTAAGGCAGTTGACCCAGAGAAAGGCGAAAAACCCCAGCAAAGCATGATCCAATGTGCTCCAGCTGGGGAAAAAATTCCTTCCTGATCCCCCGAGAGGCAATCGAATATTTCCTGGATCGGCCCTGTGTGTAGGGGAGGGCGGGCAATTGGAGCCCCACCCTCGGTGGTAGGTGAGTGGAGATGTGGGTGTCAGTGTGTGGAGAGCGGGGGAGGAGGGACCATCCCCCACACAGAGCTCTGGAGGGAGGAGCCATTGTCCGGACTACAGCCGGGTCACGGCGTGTCTGTGTGATCTACCTCCTCTGTTCAGGCTCTAAAGGAACTACAAATCCCAGCAATCTGGAAGTTGTAGTTCCTCAGAGCCTGAGCAGAGAAGGCAGGTTCCCCGGACACACAGACACGCTGTGACCCGGCTGTAGTCCGGACAATGGCTCCTCCCTCCGGAGCTCTGTGGTGGAGATGTTTCCTGGATCGGCCCCGTGTGTGTGGGGGAGGGCGAGCAATTGGAGCCCCACCCTCGGTGGTAGGTGAGTGGAGATGTGGGTGTCATTGTGTGGAGAGCGGGGGAGGAGGGACCATCCCCCACACAGAGCTCTGGAGGGAGGAGCCATCGTCCGGACTACAGCCAGGTCACGGCGTGTCTGTGTGATCTGCCTCCTCTGTTCAGGCTCTAAAGGAAGTACAAGTCCCAGCAATCTCTGTCCGCATGAGGAACTACAACTCCCAGCATGCACTGTGTAAGTGATGGGGGTTCCGCTCCCAGCCTGGAATAAGATGCTGTGGGACTACATATCCCAGCATGATTTTCTCTATGGAGATATTACAGGTCCAGTGATCTCTACATACCCCAGTCTGCTCCCCGGCCCCTCCCCCTCCCTAGGGGGAATTGCACCCCCCCAGTCCCGACCAGCCCTTCCCCATCCTGGGGGGAGGGGACCCACCACCTGTGGTGGGAGAGGATGGTGGGGTGCAATTACCCCTGAGGAGGGGGAGGGAAGCAGGCTGGGGTATGTAGAGATTGCTGGGACTTGTAGTACATCTATAGAAGAAATCATGCTGGGATATGTAGACCTGTAACATCCTATTCCAGGCTGGGAGCTGAACCCCCATTACTTACACAGTACATGCTGGGAGTTGTAGTTCCTCATGTGGACAGAGATTGCTGGGAGTTGTAGTTCCTCAGAGGCTGAGCAGAGAAGGCAGGTTCCCCGGACACACAGACACGCTGTGACCCGGATGTAGTCCGGACAATGGCTCCTCCCTCCGTAGCTCTGTGGTGGAGATGTTTCCTGGATCGGCCCCGTGGGTGTGGGGGAGGGCGAGCAATTGGAGCCCCACCCTCGGTGGTAGGTGAGTGGAGATGTGGGTGTCAGTGTGTGGAGAGTGGGGGAGGAGGGACCATCCCCCACACAGAGCTCTGGAGGGAGGAGCCATTGTCCGGACTACAGCCGGGTCACGGCGTGTCTGTGTGATCTGCCTCCTCTGCTCAGGCTCTAAAGGAACTACAAGTCCCAGCAATCTCTGTCCACATGAGGAACTACAACTCCCAGCATGCACTGTGTAAGTGATGGGGGTTCCGCTCCCAGCCTGGAATAAGATGCTGTGGGACTACATATCCCAGCATGATTTTCTCTATGGAGATATTACAGGTCCAGTGATCTCTACATACCCCAGTCTGCTCCCCGGCCCCTCCCCCTCTTCAGGGGCAATTGCACCCCCCCAGTCCTGACCAGCCCTCCCCCATCCTGGGGGGAGGGGACCCACCACCTGTGGTGGGAGAGGAGTGTGGGGTGCAATTACCCCTGAGGAGGGGGAGGGAAGCAGGCTGGGGTATGTAGAGATTGCTGGGACTTGTAGTACATCTATAGAAAAAAATCATGCTGGGATATGTAGACCTGTAACATCCTATTCCAGGCTGGGAGCTGAACCCCCATTACCTACACAGTACATGCTGGGAGTTTTAGTTCCTCATGTGGACAGAGATTGCTGGGAGTTGTAGTTCCTCAGAGGCTGAGCAGAGGAGGCAGGTTCCCCGGATACACAGACACGCTGCGACCCGGCTGTAGTCCGGACAATGGCTCCTCCCTCCGGAGCTCTGTGGTAGAGATGTTTCCTGCTCTCCGCTCTCCTCACACTGATGCGCTGCCTTGCCCCGCTCGGCTATTTATCAGAACAAGCCGTGACGTCACAAGTGTAACGGCTCCAGCCTCCAGCTCCTGATTGGCTATTCGTCCTCTGGTCACGCCCGTCCCATGCGCTGATCACGCCCACTCTCACCTGAGCCGTTACGTCGCTCTCTTCTGGAGTCACGTGTTGCACGTAGCAGGTAGAGCGAGGCCACGTGACTTCACATGAGGAGAAGCGTGAAATCCTCCCTGCAGCTACTGCGCATGTGCGGCTCTGAGACGGCAGAAGTTAAACAAGCCGAGGGGATGATTTCCATGGAAACCATTAACCCCATAAATGGCAGACACTGGAGTCTCCGCCCCCCTGCAGGTTCCCAGCCTATCTCGTGCAGGCTGCTGCTTGAGTGGGCGGGATGGGGGTGTAATTAAACACAGTGTAAACATTCCTGAGTCCTCAGCACCGAGATGGTAGAAAGATAAGAAGTAATACTTCAGCTCTGAGCCATTCGTCTATCAGACGGGATATCACGTCCAGTAGCAGCAGGTTACTGTATAATCACAACATGGGTGGGACAAAGAGATGTCACCAAGAGAGGTAAAAAGAGGAGGGACAAGCATGGTAGAGATAAGAGAAGTATAGAAAGCTTTATTGGTGAAATATCGATCAGTCACAGAATAGACCCAACCAGAGCAGCCAAATGGGGGTGTGGCCTGGAAGAGGGAGGAGTTCCTGGAGGTGCATTACTTTCCAGGCTCCTCTATGCTGACCAATGGGGTGCCATCTCCTTCTCATGTATCCCGTGTGTCATGTATGTAAACTCTGACCGTCCCGTGTGTCATGTATGTAATCTCTGACCATCCCGTGTGTCATGTATGTAATCTCTGACTGTCCCGTGTGTCATGTATGTAATCTGTGACCGTCCCGTGTGTCATGTATGTAATCTGTGACCGTCCCATGTGTCATGTATGTAATCTCTGACTGTCCCGTGTGTCATGTATGTAATCTCTGACTGTCCCGTGTCATGTATGTAATCTCTGACTGTCCCGTGTCATGTATGTAATCTGTGACCGTCCCGTGTGTCATGTATGTAATCTCTGACCGCCATGTATGTAATCTATGACCGTCCCGTGTGTCATGTATGTAATCTCTGACTGTCCCGTGTCATGTATGTAATCTGTGACCATCCCGTGTGTCATGTATGTAATCTGTGACTGTCCCGTGTGTCATGTATGTAATCTGTGACTGTCCCGTGTGTCATGTATGTAATCTATGACTGTCCCGTGTGTCATGTATGTAATCTATGACCGTCATGTGTCATGTATGTAATCTCTGACTGTCCCGTGTGTCATGTATGTAATCTCTGACTGTCCCGTGTCATGTATGTAATCTGTGACCATCCCGTGTGTCATGTATGTAATCTGTGACCGTCCCGTGTGTCATGTATGTAATCTCTGACTGTCCCGTGTGTCATGTATGTAATCTGTGACCGTCCCGTGTGTCATGTATGTAATCTCTGAGGGGGTTGTCGCAGGTAAATAATCTGTGTATTTAGATGTCTGTCTGGAGTTCAGTGGTAAATCAGAACTCCAGGCAGATATAAGAGACCCATTTATACTTCTCATCATCCATTATAAAATAAAATGTAGGGCCCATTCACAGCTCTCCATTGTGGGGGAATGATGGGGGGAGGGGTTTGTCATCGATCGATGTGGTGGAATTACTCCACAATTACAGTTTATCATCATCCTGGCCGTGCACATACACCAATCCGGAGTCATTATCATATTCCTCCCATATCATCTTTATTACAAAATCTCATCACAATATAAAGAGTCCGGGTTCGCTTTTCAGATGATTTTTACACCTCTAATTCCAATAAATAAAACGAAATCTGATAATTCTATCATCGCCGTGTAACATTTCCCTGTAAGTCCCACGATAGCTGAGCCGGTGTCTCCGGAGGCAGGAAGTGATCTGTATCGGGTTTTTGGGGTCACGCTGTCGTTAAATGACCCCTTCCCCCCAATCTTCCAGCAGATGATATACAAAGTGTCAGATCCGCCCCCAAAGAGTCGGAGGGAGGAGCCAGCCCTGACATTCCGCAGGAATCCGGAACTATTGGAGGCCCATTTATACTAATAATCCATTCATGAAAATATGCTGACCAAAAAAAATAGCAGAAAAACAACAACATGCTTTGGAGGTCTGAACTCCCCTCCCCCCCTTATACAATGGGAGAGATTTACTAAACTGCAGCACTCAGAATCTGGTACAACTCTGCATGGGAGCCAATCAGCTTCTATCTTCAGCTTGTTCAGTTAAGCTTGGACAATAAAACCTGGAAGCAGGGCCGGTGCTACCACTAGGCAAACTAGGCACCCGCCTAGGGCAAACTTCTGCCTAGGGCGCCCGGACACTGGTGTTCCTACTCTCTTCTCTCTGCAGCAAACAACTAAGTCTCATCATCAGCAGGCAGCTGCCGCTCCGTTCACACATAGTGTCAGAGGCACAGCAGCGGCGGAGGACTGTGTCTGTGTCCTGACTCCTGAAAGAATGGAAGCAAGCAAATATTCATTGATGGGCACTGGAAGGCTGCATTGATGGGTACTGGAAGGCTGCATTGATGGGCACTGGAAGGCTGCATTGATGGGCACTGGTGAGGCTGCATTGATGGGCACTGGAAGGCTTCATTGGTGGGCACTTCATTAAAAAGGTAGGGTATACATGTGCAGGGCAAAGAGGGTGGAGTCAGGGGTGGAGCCGGGGGGGCAAAATGAGGTTTCGCCCAGGGAGTCAAAAATCCTTGCACCAGCCCTGCCTGGAAGCTGATTGGCTCCCATGCACAACTGCACCCGATTCTGAGTGCTCCAGTTTTAGTGAATCTCTCCCATTGTATAAGGAGGGGGGAGGGGAGTTCAGACCTCCAAAGCATGTTGTTGTCTTTCTGCTTTTTTTTTTTGGTCATTTGATGAACGATTAACCACTTTGAGACCATCCGCCGCCGTTTGACGGTGGCACAATGTCCTTCCTGCGCGAATCGTCCTATCTGTACAGCGGCTCGCGCAGGCTCAGTTGCGGGTGGCCGCACGGTCGCTCTCGCTGCGGGGGAGTGCCCGTGGGTTGGGAGGACTCGATGTTCTCCGGCGGCCCATGATTGACTTGTACAAGCCCCCTAGTGTTAACCTCTTCCCTGCCAGTGACATTTATACAGTAATCAGTGCCTATTTATTAGCTCTGATCGCTGTATAAATGTCACTGGTCCCCAAAAAAAGTGTCCGATCTGTCCGCCGGAATGTCGCAGTCCCGATAAAAATTGCAGATCACCACCATTACTAGTTAAAAATAAATAAATAAATAAAAATGCCATAAATCTATTCTCTATTTTATAGACGCGCAAACCAATCAATATACGCTTATTGTAATTTTTTTTACCAAAAATATGTAGAAGAATATACATCGGCCTAAACTGATGAAGAAATTTGTAAAATAAAAACCACAGAGATGATCAAATACCACCAAAAGAAATCTCTATTTGTGGGGAAAAAAAAGGACCTCAATTTTGTTTGTGTACATACAACGTCGCACGACCGCGCAATTGTCAGTTAAAGTGAAGCCAAAATTGCTCTGGTCATTAAGGGGGTAAAGCCTTCCGGGGCTGAAGTGGTTAAGGGTTCCTTGGACTCAGTTTGTAGGTTGGCGCTCTTCATGCGATCTTCATCATTCTGGCAGCTGTGGGGTTCGGCGGGGTCACCACTGAGGACACATTTTCAGTGTAATTTGTCAGGCAGAGAAGGTTCGGTGCCGAAGTGCTCCAGTATTAGGAAATCTCCCCCATTGTGTCAAGGAGAGATCTCTATAGGATACGTCAACTTCATATACAGTATCTCACAAAAGTAAGTACACCCCTCAGTCACATTTGTGTAAATCTTTTCTTCTATCTTTTCATGTGACAACACTGAAGAAATGACACTTTGCTACAATGTAAAGTAGTGAGTGTACAGCTTGTATAACAGTGTAAATTTGCTGTCCCCTCAAAATAACTCAACACACAGCCATTAATGTCTAAACCGCTGGCAACAAAAGTCAGTACACCCCTAAGTGAAAATCTCCAAATTGGGCCCAACGTGTCAATATTTATTTTCCAGCACTGCCTTAACCCTCTTGGGCATGGAGGTCACCAGAGCTTCACAGGTTGTCACTGGAGTCCTCTTCCCCTCCTCCACGATGACATCACAGAGCTGGTGGATGTTAGAGACCTTGCGCTCCTCCACCTTCCGTTTGAGGATGTCCCACAGATGATCAATAGGGTTTAGGTCTGGAGACATGCTTGACCAGTCCATCACCTTTACCCTCAGCTTCTTTAGCAAGGCAGTGGTCATCTTGGAGGTGTGTTTGGGGTCATTATCATGTTGGAATACTGCCCTGCGGCCCAGTCTCTGAAGGGAGGGGATCATGCTCTACTTCAGTATGTCACAGTACATGTTGGCATTCATGGTTCCCTCAATGATCTGTAGCTCCCCAGTGCCGGCAGCACTCATGCAGCCCCAGACCATGACACTCCCACCACTATGCTGGACTGTAGGCAAGACACACTTGTCTTTGTACTCCACACCTGATTTCCGCCACACACGCTTGTCACCATCTGAACCAAATAAGTTTATCTTGGTCTATTTCCCAAAGACAACCTCTGGATATGACGCTGACCACGTGCACTCAACTTCTTTGGTGGACCATGGTGAGGCCTGTTCTGAGTGTAACCTGTCCTGTTATACTGCTGTATAGTCTTGGCCACCGTGCTGCAGCTCAGTTTCGGGGTCTTGGCAATCTTCTTATAGCCTAGGCCAGTGATGGTGAGCCTTGGCACCCCAGATGTTTTGGAACTACATTTCCCATGATGCTCATGCACTCTGCAGTGTATTTGAACATCTGGGGTGCCAAGGTTCGCCATCACTGGTCTAGGCCATCTTTATGTTTTCAGATCCTCAGAGAGTTCTTTGCCATGAGGTGCCATGATGAACTTCCAGTGATCAGTATTAGAGAGTGAGAGCGATAACACCAAATTTAACACAACTGCTCCCCATTCACACCTGAGACCTTCTAACACTAACGAGTCAGGGGACTCCCCACCGGGGAGGGAAAATGGCTAATTTTGCCCAATTTGGACATTTTCACTTAGGGGTGTACTGACTTTTGTTGCCAGCGGTTTAGACATTAATTGGCTGTGTGTTGAGTTATTTTGAGGGGACAGCAAATTTACACTGTTATACAAGCTGTACACTCACTACTTTACATTGTAGACAAGTGTCATTTCTTCAGTGTTGTCCGCTCGCAGTCACGCCCAGTCCCGCCATTGGACCTGTGTTATGTACATCATAGAAGCCGGGCCAAGGAGCGGGACTGGGCGGGACTGCGGGAGCCGAGAGGAGCCGAGTACCCAGGACATCCAGCTCTGTGTATCTCGGCGGCGCTAAAATTAAAATACCAAACATGCTGCAATTTTGGGCAAGGCTGCAAAGACACTGAACAAGGCTGCAGATGGACACTGATGAGGCTGCATTGATGGGCATTTAAATGTAAGTTTTTTTCCTTAAACTGTCCTCCTAAACTTGGGGTGCGTGTTCTATGCCGGCGCATGTTATACACCGATAAATATGGTATATATATATATGTGTGTATGTATGTGTGTATATGTGTGTGTATATGTATGTGTGTATATATATATATATATATATATATATATATATATATATATATATATATATATATATATATATATATATATATATATCTCCGCTGTTAGGGGGTGAGATTGAACAGAAGTGTATGAATTGTTTAGACGTTTGCTCTTTGCTCTCTGGAGGCTCCTAGATTGTGGAAAGATTTGTCTATACTTCCATGCAACAAAAACACCCACAAATAATTGCTGATGCCATCAAGACACAGCATGGAGGGCGATGGACGGAATGAGAGGTTATTCTGGAAGATTTAATATCAGAGAAAAGGATTTTGCTGGTGTAGCAATAACTGTCGGTGGAGCTGCTGGTTTAAGCGGGCTGTTACCGTCACCTTTGTTACCTTTATTTCACCAGAACCGGGTCTAGGGTCCTGTTGAGTTTAACATCAGTCAATGTAGGCACCGGACACTTGAGTATCTTTTCCAATGCTTTAATAAATATGAATTGAAGGAAGTAGCAGGTAAGAGATAGAAGGAAAGTTGCAGGGAAGTTCAAAATACCTTGTCTTAGTGTAGTATTAGGAACTGAAAGCTTGTAGATGGATATACTCTCTCTGTAGAGTCGAATCTTTGCCCGCCTGGATAGGTTTCTCTCACTAACCTAGCAGCCAGTACGCGACACGAACAAAAGTCTCTGCCACAGACTTGATTGGATTGAAACCCGTACAGTCCTCTGCCACAGGATGTAATGGTTTAAGATGAATAGCAAACACAGCACTAGAACCTTTAAGCCGACCCGGCAGTACTATGCGGTAGGTTACTTTAGTAGGCACTGTACTCCTAGCACATACCTGTCGGCCAGGAGGGCCAGCAGGTGGAACAAAACGAACCCCCAAACATGGCGTCTGTCCCATAAATACCCTCCCCCAGCCTACCAATGAGGTGGCACTGACGGGCACTGATTCAACTCTACAGAGAGAGTATATCCATCTACAAGCTTTCAGTTCCTAATACTACACTAAGACAAGGTATTTGAAACTTTCCTTCTATCTCTTACCTGCTACTTCCTTCAATTCATGTTTATTAAAGCATTGGAAAAGATACTCAAGTGTCCGGTGCCTACATTGTCTGATGTTAAACTCAACGGGACCCTAGACCCGGTTCCGGTGAAATAAAGGTAACGCAGGTGACGGTAACAGCCCGCTTAAACCAGCAGCTCCACCGAGAGTTATTGCTACACCAGCAAAATCCTTTTCTCTGATATTAAATCTTCCAGAATACCCTCTCATTCCGTCCATCGCCCTCCATGCTGTGTCTTGATGGCATCAGCAATTATTTGTGGGTGTTTTTGTTGCATGGAAGTATAGACAAATCTTTCCACAATCTAGGAGCCTCCAGAGAGCAAAGAGCAAACGTCTAAACAATTCATACACTTCTGTTAAATCTCACCCCCTAACAGCGGATATATATATATACCCTGTTTCCCCGAAAATAAGACCTAGCATGATTGTCAGTGATGGCTGCAATATAAGCCCTACCCCCCAAATAAGCCCTAGTTAAAGTCCTTGTAGGTCTTATTTTCAGGGTAGGGCTCATTTTCGGGGAAACAGGGAAGGCCTTTTTTGGGGGGTAGGGCTTATATTGCAGCCATCACTGACAATCACGCTAGGTCTTATTTTGGGGGAAACAGGGTATATATATATATATATATATATATATATATATATATATATATATATATATATACCGTATTTATTGGCGTATAACACGCGCCAGCGTAGAACATGCACCCCAAGTTTAGGAGGGCAGTTTAAGGAAAAAAAATTTTAGGAGGGAAGTTTAAGGAAAAAAACTTACATTTAAATGCCCATCAATGCAGCCTTATCAGTGTCCATCTGCAGCCTTATCCAGTGTCTTTGCAGCCTTGCCCAAAATTTTAATTTAATTTTAGCGCCGCCGAGATACACAGAGCTGGATGTTCTGGGTACTCGGCTCCTCTTGGTTCTTGCAGTCCCACCCAGTCCCGCTCCTTGGCCCGGCTTCTATGATGTACATAACACAGGTCCAATGGCGGGACTGGGCGGGACTGCGAGTGGACAACACTGAAGAAATGAGACTTTGCTACAATGTAAAGTAGTGAGTGTACAGCTTGTATAACAGTGTAAATTTGCTGTCCCCTCAAAATAACTCAACACGCAGCCATTAATGTCTAAACCGCTGGCAACAAAAGTCAGTACACCCCTAAGTGAAAATGTCCAAATTGGGCAAAATTAGCCATTTTCCCTCCCCGGTGTCATGTGACTCGTTAGTGTTACAAGGTCTCAGGTGTGAATGGGGAGCAGGTGTGTTAAATTTGGTGTTATCGCTCTCACTCTCTCATACTGGTCACTGGAAGTTCAACATGGCACCTCATGGCAAAGAACTCTCTGAGGATCTGAAAAAAAGATTTGTTGGTCTACATAAAGATTGCCTAGACCAGTGATGGCGAACCTTGGCACCCCAGATGTTCAAATACACTGCAGAGTGCATGAGCATCATGGGAAATGTAGTTCCAAAACATCTGGGGTGCCAAGGTTCGCCATCACTGGCCTAGGCTATAAGAAGATTGCCAAGACCCCGAAACTGAGCTGCAGCACGGTGGCCAAGACCATACAGCGGTATAACAGGACAGGTTCCACTCAGAACAGGCCTCACCATGGTCCACCAAAGAAGTTGGGTGCACGTGGTCAGCGTCATATCCAGAGGTTGTCTTTGGGAAATAGACCAAGATAAACTTTTTTGGTTCAGATGGTGACAAGCGTGTGTGGCGGAAATCAGGTGAGGAGGACAAAGACAAGTGTGTCTTGCCTACAGTCAAGCATGGTGGTGGGAGTGTCATGGTCTGGGGCTGCATGAGTGCTGCCGGCACTGGGGGGCTACAGATCATTGAGGGAACCATGAATGCCAACATGTACTGTGACATACTGAAGCAAAGCATGATCCCCTCCCTTCAGAGACTGGGCCGCAGGGCAGTATTCCAACATGATAACCACCCCAAACACACCTCCAAGACGAACACTGCCTTGCTAAATAAGCTGAGGGTAAAGGTGACGGACTGGCCAAGCATGTCTCCAGACCTAAACCCTATTGATCATCTGTGGGGATCCTCAAGCGGAAGGTGGAGGAGCGCAAGGTCTCTAACATCCACCAGCTCTGTGATGTCATCATGGAGGAGTGGAAGAGGACTCCAGTGACAACCTGTGAAGCTCTGGTGACCTCCATGCCCAAGAGGGTTAAGGCAGTGCTGGAAAATAAATATTGACACTTTGGGCCCAATTTGGACATTTTCACTTAGGGGTGTACTGACTTTTGTTGCCAGCGGTTTAGACATTAATGGCTGTGTGTTGAGTTATTTTGAGGGGACAGCAAATTTACACTGTTATACAAGCTGTACAGTCACTACTTTACATTGTAGACAAGTGTCATTTCTTCAGTGTTGTCACATGAAAAGATAGAAGAAAATACTTACAAAAATGTGAGGGGTGTACTTACTTTTGTGAGATACTGTATATGAAGTTGACATATCCTAAAGAGATCACTCCTTGACACAATGGGGGGGATTTCCTAATACTGGAGCACTTAGGCACCGAACTTTCTCTGCCAGACAAATCACACTGAAAATGTGTCCTCAGTGGTGACCCCGCCGAACCCCACAGCTGCCAGAATGAGGAAGATCTCATGAAGAGCGCCAACCTACAAAATGAGTCCAAGGAACCCTTAACCACTTCAGCCCCGGAAGGCTTTACCCCCTTAATGACCAGAGCATTTTTGGCTTCACTTTAACTGACAATTGCGCGGTCGTGCGACGTTGTACACAAACAAAATTGAGGTCCTTTTTTTCCCACAAATGGAGATTTCTTTTGGTGGTATTTGATCACCTCTGCGGTTTTTATTTTTTGCGCTATTAACAAAAAAAAGAGAGAAAATTTGGACATTTATTTGGTAAAAAAATTACAATAAGCGTATATTGATTGGTTTGCGCGTCTATAAAATAGAGAATAGATTTATGGCATTTTTATTTATTTTATTTTTTTTAACTAGTAATGGTGGTGATCTGCAATTTTTAACGGGACTGCGACATTCCAGCGGACAGATTGGACACTTTTCTGGGTACCAGTGACATTTATACAGCGATCAGAGCTAAAAAATAGGCACATAACACTAGGGGGCTTGTACAAGTCAATCATGGGCCGCCGGAGAACATCGAGTCCTCCCAACCCACAGGCACTCCCCCGCAGCGAGAGCGACCGCGTGCCCACCCGCAACTGAGCCTGCGCGAGCCGCTGTACAGATAGGACGATTCGCGCAGGAGGGCCATTGTGCCACCGCCAAACGGCGGCGACTGGTCTCAAAGTGGTTAATCGTTCATCAAATGACCAAAAAAAAGCAGAAAAACAACGACATGCTTTGGAGGTCTGAACTCCCCTCCCCCCTCCTTATACAACGGGAGAGATTTACTAAAACTGGAGCACTCAGAATCAGGTTCAGTTGTGCATGGGAGCCAATCAGCTTCCAGGCAGGGCTGGTGCAAGGATTTTTGACTCCCTAGGTGAAACCTCATCCCCCCCCCCCCACCCCTGACTCCACCCTCTTTGCCCTGCACATGTATACCCCACCTTTTTAATGAAGTGCCCATCAATGCAGCCTCACCAGTGCCCATCAATGCAGCCTTCCAGTGCCCATCAATGCAGCCTTCCAGTGCCCATCAATGCAGCCTTCCAGCGCCCATCAATGCAGCCTTCCAGCGCCCATCAATGCAGCCTTCCAGTGCCCATCAATGCAGCCTTCTAGTGCCCATCAATGCAGCCTTCCAGTTCCTATCAATGCAGCCTTCCAGTGCCCACCAATGAAGCCTTCCAGTGCCCATCAATGCAGCCTTCCAGTGCCCATCAATGCAGCCTTCTAGTGCCCATCAATGCAGCCTTCCAGTTCCTATCAATGCAGCCTTCCAGTGCCCACCAATGAAGCCTTCCAGTGCCCATCAATGCAGCCTTCCAGTGCCCATCAATGCAGCCTTCCAGTGCCCATCAATGCAGCCTTCTAGTGCCCATCAATGCAGCCTTCTAGTGCCCATCAATGCAGCCTTCCAGTTCCTATCAATGCAGCCTTCCAGTGCCCACCAATGAAGCCTTCCAGTGCCCATCAATGCAGCCTTCCAGTGCCCATCAATGCAGCCTTCCAGTGCCCATCAATGCAGCCTTCTAGTGCCCATCAATGCAGCCTTCTAGTGCCCATCAATGCAGCCTTCCAGTTCCTATCAATGCAGCCTTCCAGTGCCCACCAATGAAGCCTTCCAGTGCCCATCAATGCAGCCTTCCAGTGCCCATCAATGCAGCCTTCCAGTGCCCATCAATGCAGCCTTCCAGTGCCCATCAATGCAGCCTTCCAGTGCCCATCAATGCAGCCTTCCAGTGCCCATCAATGCAGCCTTCCAGTGCCCATCAATGAATATTTGCTTGCTTCCATTCTTCCAGGAGTCAGGACACAGACACATTCCTCCGCCGCTGCTGTGCCTCTGACACTATGTGTGAACGGAGCGGCGGCTGTCTGCTAATGATGAGACTTAGTTGCTTGCTGCAGAGAGAAGAGAGTAGGAACACCAGTGTCCGGGCGCCCTAGGCAGCAGTGTGCCCTAGGCGGGTGCCCAGTTTGCCTAGTGGTAGCACCGGCCCTGCTTCCAGGTTTTATTGTCCAAGCTTAACTGAACAAGCTGAAGATAGAAGCTGATTGGCTCCCATGCAGAGTTGTACCAGATTCTGAGTGCTGCGGTTTAGTAAATCTCTCCCATTGTATAAGGGGGGAGGGGAGTTCAGACCTCCAAAACATGTTGTTGTTTTTCTGCTATTTTTTTTGGTCAGCATATTTTCATGAATGGATTATTGGCAGTGGCGGAAGTATAGGGGTCGCTGAGGTTGCCATGGCGGCTGGGCCCCATGCTGCAGGGGACCCTTGAGGGCCCCCCTGTTTATCTTGATAGGAGGAGCGGCTGAGATTGATCTCCCCGATCGTAGGCTGAACTGTAATCGGCACTGTGCAGGGAGCTTGTCACACTGATCAGTGAAAGCAGTGTGTGTGCTGTGCTCTTTGTCTCCCCCTACAGTGCAGTACCCAGCAGGAAGAGGTGAGGTAAAGCACTGCCATTTTTGAAAAGGCTTTTTGTATGTGTGTTCATGTATGTGTTTATATGTGTGTTCATGTATGTGTTTATATGTGTGTTCATGTATGTGTGTTTATATGTGTGTTCATGTATGTGTGTTTATATGTGTGTTCATGTATGTGTTTATATGTGTGTTCATGTATGTGTTTATATGTGTGTTCATGTATGTGTGTTTATATGTGTGTTCATGTATGTGTGTTTATATGTGTGTTCATGTATGTGTGTTTATATGTGTGTTCATGTATGTGTTTGCATGTGTTTATGTGTGTATTAATATATGTATATGTGTTTGTGTGTGTATATACAGTTTATGTGTTTGTATATTATGTGTGTGTTCAGATGCAGTGGCGGCCCGTGCATTAAGGGCGCACGGGCGCCGCCCCCTCTCTCCAGCCACCCACCTCTATCACCAATAGATAGATTCATGCATTGCATGAACCTATCTATGGCCGCCGCTGCCACCCCCTATTCAGGCGCCCAGCCCCTTTTTGGGCGCAGGGAACCTGAATTACAGCGGCGGTGGGTGTTTTTGAAGCACCGGATTAGAGCCATAGGCTCTAATAGGCATCAAAAAAGGTGACCTTACCGGCCACTCAGCTGTGTTAGAAAAGCGAATGACTATTCGCTTTCCTAACACTAAACTGCCTCTCCACCAATCAGGTGCTCAGGTCTGTCACCCGTCACCTGATTGGCTGAAACGACAGGTGCCACTATTGGACGCCTATCAGGAGGAGATGACGGGAAATGTGGACAGCAGGAGATGCATGGAGGACCCCACTCGTCGCAGTCACTCGCTGCCCCACCAAGACAGGGTAAGTGCCGATGAGCGGTCGGGGGTCACACTGGGGGCATTCAAGGGCACACTGGCTGCATTTGATGGGCATAGTGGCAGCGTTTGGCACAGTGGCTGCAATTGATGGCACACTGGCAGCATTTAAGTGGCACAGTGGCTGCAATTGATGGCACACTGGCAGCATTTAAGTGGCACAGTGGCTGCAATTGATGGGCACAGTGGCTGCATTTGATGATTTTTTTTCAAAAAATTTTTGCGCCCCCCAAAAAATTTTGAGCACCAGCCGCCACTGTTTAGATGTATGTATTCACATTTTATGTATGCACGTTTAATCCTGACACCCTATATGTGTACAATCAGGACTGATTTTTTTTTTTCTTGCTCGTTCAAAGTACCAGCAACAAAATGCTGTTCCTCTAAAAATCGATCCATGCTCAGATCACTTTTCAGAGGCATTTGACAGCCGGTAAAGAGGCAATATGTTGCCTCCTGACCACCTGTTTTAACCCCTTAAAGTGATTGTAAAGGTTTTTTTTTTAAATAACAAACATGTTATACCTTCATTGTGCAGTTAATTTTGCACAGAGTGGCCCCGAACACCGACTTCTGGGGTCCCTCAGGGGCTCTCGCGGCTCCTCCTCTTATCAGACATCCCCCTAGGAAAAGCGCTGTCCAGGGGTCATGGGGGCCCTTCATGATTTCTTGCATCGGGGCCCTGAAGGTTTCATTTATACCACTGATTATTGGTATAAATGGGCCTCCAATAGTTCCGGCTTCCTGCGGAATGTCAGGGCTGGCTCCTCCCTCCGACTCTTTGGGGGCGGATCTGACACTTTGTATATCATCTGCTGGAAGATTGGGGGGGAGGGGTCATTTAACGACAGCGTGACCCCAAAAACCCGATACAGATCACTTCCTGCCTCCGGAGACACCGGCTCAGCTATCGTGGGACTTACAGGGAAATGTTACACGGCGATGATAGAATTATCAGATTTTGTTTTATTTATGGAATTAGAGGTGTAAAAATCATCTGAAAAGTGAACCCGGACTCTTTATATTGTGATGAGATGTTGTAATAAAGATGATATGGGAGGAATATGATAATGACTCCGGATTGGTGTATGTGCACGGCCAGGAGGATGATAAACTGTAATTGTGGAGTAATTCCACCACATCGATCGATGACAAACCCCTCCCCCCATCATTCCCCCCACAATGGAGAGCTGTGAATGGGCCCTACATTTTATTTTATAATGAATGGATGAGAGGTAGAAATGGGTCTCTTATATCTGCCTGGAGTTCTGTTTTACCACTGAACTCCAGACAGACATCTAAATACACAGATCATTTACCTGTGACAACCCCCTCAGAAATTACATACATGACACACGGGACGGTCACAGATTACATACATGACACACGGGACGGTCACAGATTACATACATGACACACGGGACGGTCACAGATTACATACATGACACACGGGACAGTCAGAGATTACATACATGACACACGGGACGGTCACAGATTACATACATGACACACGGGACAGTCAGAGATTACATACATGACACGCGGGACAGTCAGAGATTACATACATGACACACGGGACGGTCAGAGATTACATACATGACACACGGGACAATCAGAGATTACATACATGACACACGGGACAATCAGAGATTACATACATGACACACGGGACGGTCAGAGATTACATACATGACACACGGGACGGTCAGAGATTACATACATGACACACGGGATGGTCAGAGATTACATACATGACACACGGGACAGTCAGAGATTACATACATGACACACGGGACGGTCAGAGATTACATACATGACACACGGGACAATCAGAGATTACATACATGACACACGGGACAATCAGAGATTACATACATGACACACGGGACGGTCAGAGATTACATACATGACACACGGGACAATCAGAGATTACATACATGACACACGGGACGGTCACAGATTACATACATGACACACGGGACAATCAGAGATTACATACATGACACACGGGACGGTCACAGATTACATACATGACACACGGGACAGTCAGAGATTACATACATGGCACACGGGATGGTCAGAGATTACATACATGACACACGGGACGGTCAGAGATTAAATACATGACACACGGGACGGTCAGAGATTACATACATGACACACGGGACGGTCAGAGATTACATACATGGCACACGGGATGGTCAGAGATTACATACATGACACACGACGGTCAGAGATTACATACATGACACACGGGACAGTCAGAGATTACATACATGACACACGGGACAGTCCAAGATTACATACATGACACACAGGACTGTCAGAGATTACATTCATGACACATGGGACAGTCAGAGATTACATACATGACACACGGGACGGTCAGAGATTACATACATGACACACGGGACAGTCAGAGATTACATACATGACACACGGGACAGTCAGAGATTACATACATGACACACGGGACAGTCAGAGATTACATACATGACACACGGGACAGTCAGAGATTACATACATGACACACGGGATGGTCAGAGATTACATACATGACACACAGGATACATGAGAAGGAGATGGGACCCCATTGGTCAGCATAGAGGAGCCTGGAAAGTAATGCACCTCCAGGAACTCCTCCCTCTTCCAGGCCACACCCCCACCAATAAAGCTCTCTATACTTCTCTTACCTCTACCATGGTTGTCCCTCCTCTTTTTACCTCTCTTGGTGACATCTCTTTGTCCCACCCATGTTGTGATTATACAGTAACCTGCTGCCTGGGAGTTATCATAATGCTGATGATGTTAACCAGTTGCTGATTTCCTGATAGCAGATTCACTGTTACAGGGAAGTCACGCTGCGCAGGATCACATACATACAAGATCCTGCATTTCTGGGTATGGGAGCCAATCAGTGGCTCCGGCAGACTCGATGTCCACCGGTACCCGCTGTTTGGTATGTACACAGGCAGAACGGTGGTCTATCTATGTAAACAAGGAAGATTGCCGTTCTGTCAGTATGGAAGACATTGATCCTGAGTTCCTGCAAAGCAGATACAGGGATCTATGCCTTCCCCTAGTACAAGCACCTCCCCCACAGTAAGAAAACACTTGTTAAGCTGACCATACACCATACAATTTTCTTATTCCATGTAGTGCGAGGGCCTGTCTGACTGCATACAAACTGAAAGTGTTTAGGTTTCACCTCCTATTATATGGTTTTGGTAAATCTAAAGGATAGTTGTACAAGAAGATTGTATAATGTATGGCCAGCCTTAGGCACACATTTAACCCTTTGATTGCCTTAGATGTTATCCCCTTCCCAGCCAGTGTCATTAGTACAGTGACAGTGCATATTTTTAGCACTGATCACTGTATTAGTGTCTCTGGTCCCCACAACGTGTCACTTAGTGTCCGATTTATCCGCCGCATAATAGCAGTCCAGCTAGGAGTCGCTAATTGCTGCCATTCCTAGTAAAAACTAAAAATGTCCCCGGATTTCATTTTAAAAATCTGGTCACCTTATTGTACAGGAAATGGAGGGGGGAACTATAGTTCCTGGTCTCGGGGGGGGACACATTACACAGGACACTTGTACGGGAAGTGGAAGGGGGAACCATAGTTCCTGGTCTCTAGGGGGACACATTACACAGGACACTTGTACGGGAAGTGGAAGGGGAAACCACAATTCCTGGGGGGCACATTACACAGGACACTTGTACGGGAAGTGGAAGGGGAAACCACAATTCCTGGGGGGCACATTACACAGGACACTTGTACGGGAAGTGGAAGGGGGACCATAATTCCTGGTCTCTGGGGGGACACATTACACAGGACACTTGTATGGGAAGTGGAAGGGGGAACCATAATTCCTGGTCTCTGGGGGGACACATTACACAGGACACTTGTACGGGAAGGGGAAACCATAATTCCTGGTCTCCGGGGGGACACATTACACAGGACACTTGTATGGGGAAGTGGAAGGGAGAACCGTAATTCCTGGTCTCTAAGGGGACACATTACACAGGACACTTCTACAGAAAGTGGAAGGGGGAACCATAGTTCCTGGTCTCTGGGGGGACACATTACACAGGACACTTGTACGGAAAGTGGAAGGGGGAACCATAGTTCCTAGTCTCTGGGGGGACACATTACACAGGACACTTGTACGGAAAGTGGAAGGGGGAACCATAGTTCCTGGTCTCTGGGGGGAACCTTTTCTCAGTTACACCCCCTTTTTACCTCAGAGTGATGGGCTTCCTCCATTTTGTTCAGGTAAGAGGTCATTGTCTGGGTGATAATGGAGGGAAATCTTCTCTTTCATCTTCTGTCAACACAAATCCATAGAAATAAAACATCTGGGGACGGGGACACCCAGAACTAGAGGAATATTCATCAAATGGTTTCTGTTTTATTATACGATATTCATTAATAGACAAACCACAGATAACATCGGTCACCCCGTCATTCCCATCTACAAATCCTCTCATAGTCGGGACATTCACACCAGTTGCGGTGCGGGAACACACTGCTGGCACCACTGTGGGCGCCATTACCGACACGTCCCACAAATGCGGATGCCAGCAAAACACCCGGAACCCCCCGTACCATGTGATTTGGTGCAGCCAAATGTACTTTGTTGCGTGTTCTTATGTGTTTGGCAGCAGAAAAACGCAAAATCCGCGCTCCTTCCGATGCACCAAGATGGTGTTCACCGGCCCTAAGGGCCCCGTTCACTTCTGCGGGTTATGTGTTTTCATGAACAAGCGTGTCACATTTTTATCACGCTTTTGGGGCCAACTCGCACCAAGACGCGTGCGTTCGCATCACGTGCGTGTTTCTTACGTGTGGTGCGTTTTTTTTGACAGTCCATTTCTTTTCGATGGGCTGTCCAACATGTGGAAACACGCGATAAATATGGCAGACATCTTAGGCACACATTTAACCCTTTGATTGCCCCTGATGTTATCCCCTTCCCAGCCAGTGTCATTAGTACAGTGACAGTGCATATTTTTAGCACTGATCACTGTCACTGGTCCCCACAAAGTGTCACTTAGTGACCGATTTTGTCCGCCGCATAATAGCAGTCCAGCTAGGAGTCGCTAATTGCTGCCATTCCTAGTGAAAACTAAAAATGTCCCCGGATTTCATTTTAAAAATCTGGTCACCTTATTGTACAGGAAATGGAGGGGGGAACTATAGTTCCTGGTCTCGGGGGGGGAGGGGACACATTACACAGGACACTTGTACGGGAAGTGGAAGGGGGAACCATAGTTCCTGGTCTCTAGGGGGACACATTACACAGGACACTTGTACGGGAAGTGGAAGGGGGAAGCATAGTTCCTGGTCTCTAGGGGGACACATTACACAGGACACTTGTACGGGAAGTGGAAGGGGAAACCATAGTTCCTGGGGGGGGACATTACACAGGACACTTGTACGGGAAGTGGAAGGGGGAACCATAATTCCTGGTCTCTGGGGGGACACATTAGACAGGACACTTGTACGGGAAGTGGAATGGGGAACCATAGTTCCTGGTCTCTAGGGGGACACATTATACAGAACACTTGTACGGGAAGTGGAAGGGGAAACCATAATTCCTGGTCTCTGGGGGGGGGGGACATATTACACAGGACACTTGTACGGGAAGTGGAAGGGGGAACCATAGTTCCTGGTCTCTAGGGGGACACATTACACAGGACACTTGTACGGGAAGTGGAAGGGGGAACCATAGTTCCTGGTCTCTAGGGGGACACATTACACAGGACACTTGTACGGGAAGTGGAAGGGGGAACCATAATTCCTGGTCTCTGGGGGGACACATTAGACAGGACACTTGTACGGGAAGTGGAAGGGGATACCATAGTTCCTGGTCTCTGGGGGGGACACATTACACAGGACACTTGTACGGGAAGTGGAAGGGGAAACCATAATTCCTGGTCTCTGGGGGGGGACATATTACACAGGACACTTGTACAGGAAGTGGAAGGGGGAACCATAGTTCCTGGTCTCTAGGGGGACACATTACACAGGACACTTGTACGGGAAGTGGAAGGGGGAACCATAGTTCCTGGTCTCTAGGGGGACACATTACACAGGACACTTGTACGGGAAGTGGAAGGGGGAACCATAATTCCTGGTCTCTGGGGGGACACATTAGACAGGACACTTGTACGGGAAGTGGAAGTGGAAGGGGATACCATAGTTCCTGGTCTCTGGGGGGGACACATTACACAGGACACTTGTACGGGAAGTGGAAGGGGAAACCATAATTCCTGGTCTCTGGGGGGGGGACATATTACACAGGACACTTGTACAGGAAGTGGAAGGGGGAACCATAGTTCCTGGTCTCTAGGGGGACACATTACACAGGACACTTGTACGGGAAGTGGAAGGGGGAACCATAGTTCCTGGTCTCTAGGGGGACACATTACACAGGACACTTGTACGGGAAGTGGAAGGGGGAACCATAATTCCTGGTCTCTGGGGGGACACATTACACAGGACACTTGTACAGGAAGTGGAAGGGGGAACCATAATTCCTGGTCTCGGGGGGGGACACATTAGACAGGACACTTGTACGAGAAGTGGAAGGGGGAACCATAGTTCCTGGTCTCTAGGGGGACACATTATACAGAACACCTGTACAGGAAATGGAAGGGGAAACCATAGTTCCTGGGGGGACACATTGCACTTGTATAAGAAGTGTAAGGGGAAACCATAATTCCTGGTCTCTGGGGGGACACATTACACAGGACACTTGTATGGGAAGTGGAAGGGGGAACCATAATTCCTGGTCTCTGGGGGGACACATTACACAGGTCACTTGTATGGGAAGTGGAAGGGGGAACCATAATTCCTGGTCTCTGGGGGGACACATTACACTTGTACGGGAAGTGGAAGGGGGAACCATCATTCCTGGTCTCTTGGGGGACACATTACACAGGACACTTGTACAGAAAGTGGAAGGGGGAACCATAGTTCCTGGTCTCTGGGGGGAACCTTTTCTCAGTTACACCCCCTTTTTACCTCAGAGTGATGGGCTTCCTCCATTTTGTTCAGGTAAGAGGTCATTGTCTGGGTGATAATGGAGGGAAATCTTCTCTTTCATCTTCTGTCACCACAAATCCATAGAAATAAAACATCTGGGGACAGGGACACCCAGAACTAGAGGAATATTCATCAAATGGTTTCTGTTTTATTATACGATATTCATTAATAGACAAACCACAGATAACATCGGTCACCCCGTCATTCCCATCTACAAATCCTCTCATAGTCGGGACATTCACACCAGTTGCGGTGCGGGAACACACTGCTGGCACCACTGTGGGCGCCATTACCGACACGTCCCACAAATGCGGATGCCAGCAAAACACCCGGAACCCCCCGTACCATGTGATTTGGTGCAGCCAAATGTACTTTGTTGCGTGTTCTTATGTGTTTGGCAGCAGAAAAACGCAAAATCCGCGCTCCTTCCGATGCACCAAGATGGTGTTCACCGGCCCTAAGGGCCCCGTTCACTTCTGCGGGTTATGTGTTTTCATGAACAAGCGTGTCACATTTTTATCACGCTTTTGGGGCCAACTCGCACCAAGACGCGTGCGTTCGCATCACGTGCGTGTTTCTTACGTGTGGTGCGTTTTTTTTGACAGTCCATTTCTTTTCGATGGGCTGTCCAACATGTGGAAACACGCGATAAATATGGCAGACATCTTAGGCACACATTTAACCCTTTGATTGCCCCTGATGTTATCCCCTTCCCAGCCAGTGTCATTAGTACAGTGACAGTGCATATTTTTAGCACTGATCACTGTCACTGGTCCCCACAAAGTGTCACTTAGTGACCGATTTTGTCCGCCGCATAATAGCAGTCCAGCTAGGAGTCGCTAATTGCTGCCATTCCTAGTGAAAACTAAAAATGTCCCCGGATTTCATTTTAAAAATCTGGTCACCTTATTGTACAGGAAATGGAGGGGGGAACTATAGTTCCTGGTCTCGGGGGGGGAGGGGACACATTACACAGGACACTTGTACGGGAAGTGGAAGGGGGAACCATAGTTCCTGGTCTCTAGGGGGACACATTACACAGGACACTTGTACGGGAAGTGGAAGGGGGAAGCATAGTTCCTGGTCTCTAGGGGGACACATTACACAGGACACTTGTACGGGAAGTGGAAGGGGAAACCATAGTTCCTGGGGGGGGACATTACACAGGACACTTGTACGGGAAGTGGAAGGGGGAACCATAATTCCTGGTCTCTGGGGGGACACATTAGACAGGACACTTGTACGGGAAGTGGAATGGGGAACCATAGTTCCTGGTCTCTAGGGGGACACATTATACAGAACACTTGTACGGGAAGTGGAAGGGGAAACCATAATTCCTGGTCTCTGGGGGGGGGGGACATATTACACAGGACACTTGTACGGGAAGTGGAAGGGGGAACCATAGTTCCTGGTCTCTAGGGGGACACATTACACAGGACACTTGTACGGGAAGTGGAAGGGGGAACCATAGTTCCTGGTCTCTAGGGGGACACATTACACAGGACACTTGTACGGGAAGTGGAAGGGGGAACCATAATTCCTGGTCTCTGGGGGGACACATTAGACAGGACACTTGTACGGGAAGTGGAAGGGGATACCATAGTTCCTGGTCTCTGGGGGGGACACATTACACAGGACACTTGTACGGGAAGTGGAAGGGGAAACCATAATTCCTGGTCTCTGGGGGGGGACATATTACACAGGACACTTGTACAGGAAGTGGAAGGGGGAACCATAGTTCCTGGTCTCTAGGGGGACACATTACACAGGACACTTGTACGGGAAGTGGAAGGGGGAACCATAGTTCCTGGTCTCTAGGGGGACACATTACACAGGACACTTGTACGGGAAGTGGAAGGGGGAACCATAATTCCTGGTCTCTGGGGGGACACATTAGACAGGACACTTGTACGGGAAGTGGAAGTGGAAGGGGATACCATAGTTCCTGGTCTCTGGGGGGGACACATTACACAGGACACTTGTACGGGAAGTGGAAGGGGAAACCATAATTCCTGGTCTCTGGGGGGGGGACATATTACACAGGACACTTGTACAGGAAGTGGAAGGGGGAACCATAGTTCCTGGTCTCTAGGGGGACACATTACACAGGACACTTGTACGGGAAGTGGAAGGGGGAACCATAGTTCCTGGTCTCTAGGGGGACACATTACACAGGACACTTGTACGGGAAGTGGAAGGGGGAACCATAATTCCTGGTCTCTGGGGGGACACATTAGACAGGACACTTGTACGAGAAGTGGAAGGGGGAACCATAGTTCCTGGTCTCTAGGGGGACACATTATACAGAACACCTGTACAGGAAATGGAAGGGGAAACCATAGTTCCTGGGGGGACACATTGCACTTGTATAAGAAGTGTAAGGGGAAACCATAATTCCTGGTCTCTGGGGGGACACATTACACAGGACACTTGTATGGGAAGTGGAAGGGGGAACCATAATTCCTGGTCTCTGGGGGGACACATTACACAGGTCACTTGTATGGGAAGTGGAAGGGGGAACCATAATTCCTGGTCTCTGGGGGGACACATTACACTTGTACGGGAAGTGGAAGGGGGAACCATCATTCCTGGTCTCTTGGGGGACACATTACACAGGACACTTGTACAGAAAGTGGAAGGGGGAACCATAGTTCCTGGTCTCTGGGGGGAACCTTTTCTCAGTTACACCCCCTTTTTACCTCAGAGTGATGGGCTTCCTCCATTTTGTTCAGGTAAGAGGTCATTGTCTGGGTGATAATGGAGGGAAATCTTCTCTTTCATCTTCTGTCACCACAAATCCATAGAAATAAAACATCTGGGGACAGGGACACCCAGAACTAGAGGAATATTCATCAAATGGTTTCTGTTTTATTATACGATATTCATTAATAGACAAACCACAGATAACATCGGTCACCCCGTCATTCCCATCTACAAATCCTCTCATAGTCGGGACATTCACACCAGTTGCGGTGCGGGAACACACTGCTGGCACCACTGTGGGCGCCATTACCGACACATCCCACAAATGTGGAACCCCCCGTACCATGTGATTTGGTGCGGCCAAATGTACTTTGTTGCGTGTTCTTATGCGTTTGGCAGCAGAAAAACGCAAAATCCGCGCTCCTTCCGATGCACCAAGATGGTGTTCACCGGCCCTAAGGGCCCCGTTCACTTCTGAGGGTTATGTGTTTTCATGAACACGCGTGTCACATTTTTATCACGCTTTTGGGGCCAACTCGCACCAAGACCCGTGCGTTCGCCTCACGTGCGTGCTTTTTTATGTGTGGTGCGTTTGTTTTTTTTGACAGCCCATTTCTTTTCAATGGGTTGCCCAACACATGGAAACACGCGAGAAATATGGCAGCCGTCACCGCGCCAAACTGCAAGGTACACTGCGATTTGGAGTCGGCAAACACACCCGCTTTGCCAGCTGCATCGGGGGGGTGCCATTAAAAGTTATTGGCACCCCCCCAATGCGTCTGTAGGAGGCAACACGTTCCCCGTGTGGTGTGGGAAATGCAGGTGGTGTGATCCGACCTTGAGGGGCTGGTTTACAGGGGGGACAGTAAAAACCAAGCTGGGCCGCGGCTTTACTGCCCCCCCCCTCAAACACCCACCTGAATACTAACAAAGAGCCACTCAGGGCTGTATACAGGCCATGGCCGCCATGCTGCGCTCCTCAGCGCGTCACTTTCAGTGGGCGGGGCCACCTTTGCATGCAACTGATTTTGGTCTATGGGGCTGCCCGACCCCCCCAACCATATGGAATTGCGGTGTGCTACTATGGAAATTATAGGGTTAAATCGGATGGTGAGGAAGCAACACATCACCTCCTCACCGCCTGGCAAACACCTCTGAAAAGCAATCCGAGCGTGGAGTGGATTGCTGTTCAGAGGAGTGTCAGTCACTGCCGAGCTTGTGAACAAGGCCTAAGGTCCACCTAACACTTGTAGTTATGTGGGGGGTGTTAACTTTAGGCAGCTGAGGTGTTGTTTAACCACCCCTCTGCCCAATACCGGACCCCAGGTGTCTCCATAAAGAGAATTAATTGCGATCACATAGGGGGGCTATTGGGTCCCCTAAGTGTCGGTTCACACAGGGGCACCCCGACTTCAGCACGACTTTGCAAGGCGACTTTGAGCGACTCGCAACACGACTTCAAGTCGCCCCCCCAGGACAGGAGACTTTGCCTGTGGCCAATCAGAGCTAATCAGCTCTCGTGATGTCATCGTTGTTCCTGTTCTTTTCTTTTTCCTGTAAAGTTGCTTCACTATAGATGAGGATCCGACTTTGGAGGCGACTTCCATTGAAATCTATGGGTACAAGTCGCCTAGAAGTCGCACAGGAAGTGTCGGTTCACATTACAGAGACTTGTCAGCCCTCAAGTCGCTTTACATTAGGAATTCTATTATAGTCAATGAGAGCCGTCTTAATGCACACGACTGAAGTCACTGCGACTTCAGAAAAGGTTCCTGTACTACTTCCAGGCGACTTCTAGGCGACTTGTACCCATTGATTTCAATGCAAGTCGGATCTCCATCTATATTGAAGCGACTTTACAGGAAAAGAAATTAGTTTACCCCGGCAAACCCCTCCCCCCCCAGAGAGCTGATTATTCTGTGATTGGCCAAAGTCGCCTGTCCTGGGGGCAACTTTAAGTCTCCCTGAAGTCGCCTCCAAATCGCCTTGCAAAGTGGCGCTGTAAGTCGGGTGGCCCCCGTGTGAACCGAGCCCAACCTTTTCTGAAGTCGGAGTGACTTCAGTTGTGTACATTAAGACGGCTCCCATTGACTATAATGGAATTTCTGATGTCCGGCGACTTGAGGGCTGACAAGTCGGATCCCAAGTCTCTGTAGTGTGAACCGGCACTAATGTGATGGCAATAAAAGTTATTTAAAAATAAATAAACACATAAAAATTAAAAACAAAAACGTTTGAAGTATTTAAGGAGACCTACGCTTTATTGTCAAAAGTATTGTGACGCCTGCCTTTACACGCACATGAACTTTATTGGCACCCCAGTCTTAGTGCGTAGGGTTCAATATTGAGTTGGCTCCTCCCCTTTGCAGCTATAACAGCTTCATCTCTTCTGGGAAGGCCGTCCACAAGGTTTAGGAGGGTGTCTATGGGGAATGTTTGACCGTTCTTCCAGAAGAGCATTTGTGAGGTCAGGCACTGATGTTGGACGAAAAGGCCTGGCTTGCAGTCTCCGCTTTAATTCATTCCCAAGGTATTCTATCGGGTTGAGGTCAGGACTCTGTGCAGGCCAGTCAAGTCCCTCCACCCCAAACTCGCTAATCCATGTCTTTATGGCCCTTGCTTTGTGCTCTGGTCCAAATCATTTGGTGGAGGGGGGATTATGGTGTGGGGGGAGGGGGGATTATGGTGGGGGGGTTGTTTTTCAGGGGTTGGGTTTGGCCCCCTAGTTCCAGTGAAGGGAACTCTTAAGGCGTCAGCATACCAAGACATTTTGGACAATTTCATGTTCCCAACTTTGTGGAAACAGTTTGGGGACGGCCCCTCCCTGTTCCAACATGACTGCACACCAGTGCACAAAGCAAGGTCCATAAATTCATGGATGAGCGCGTTTGGGGTGGAGGAACTTGACTGGCCTGCACAGAGTCCTGACCTCAACCCCATAAAGCGCCTTCCTGTTCCAACATGACTGCTCACCAGAGCACAAAGCAAGTGTGAAATGAATAGAAGAAGAGAGGGCTGAGCCCTCCACTTACATTTGGTAAGTTGGAACCTGTCGGCACGCGGCTAGTCACACAGCGGTGTAGGATCGGATCTACAGACCCTCGAGCTGCCTTTGTGTTTTGCTGCATCCTAAATTGGACATATATAAGTGCACTTATTTTTAAAC
Organism: Lithobates clamitans; assembly: GCA_037952925.1. NCBI lineage: Eukaryota > Metazoa > Chordata > Amphibia > Anura > Ranidae > Lithobates > Lithobates clamitans. The sequence goes on from JBBGZY010001832.1 coordinate 67,374, forward strand.
AAATAAAAAAAGCAATATTACATTATACAGGGGAACAGCAGGATTCAGGCCAAAAGTGGTGTGCAGTACCGCTTTTGGCCTGAGGTGGGGGGCACCGGAGCCGAACAGCGCCGATCGTCGGCGTTCGGAAATGCACGGAAAGGCCCGAGGACAGTTCGGCTGACCTCGGCAAACCTTGGAAATGCTCGTGAACTGAATCTTTCCAAGGTTTGCCGAGGTCAGCCGAAGTGTGCTCGGGCCTTTTCGGCCATTTCCGAGGCTCTCTGGCGCCCCCCCGCCTCTGGCCACATGCGGTATTGCACCCCATTGAAGTCAATGCAGAACAAATTATTTTCGTTTCCATTGACTTCAATGGGAAAACTCGCTTTGATATGCAAGTACTTTGGATTACGAGCATTCTCCTGGAGCGAATTATGCTCGTAATCCGAGGTTCCTCTGTACCGGCCTTCTGTGACTCTTTGTGGCGGAGCCAATTCCACAGAGTCTTGTGATGGGAGATGAACATAGTGGAGTATTATGTGATATTGGAGGAAGTTTCTTCTGCATAATACTGCATGGATGATTATAAATCACATGAGGAGGAGATAAATAGATGTGGATTCGGATGGAGAATCGAGGAGTTTTTTACATTATATGCTTTGTGGTCACTTGCTGGCCGAGGAAATCTGGTGAGTGCATTTTATAGTCCCTTTGGGGGGAAGCACTGTTGTTTTTTGGAGTCTTGGAGCACAGATTATTTCAGGAGCATATACTGAAGAATTGTTTATATTGGCACTTATGGACACATATATATATACCTTTAAAGGGGGCTTCCAGATTCCGATAAGACCCCCACCCGCAGACCCCCGACAACCACCAGCCAGGGTTTTCGGAAGGAGGCCCTTGTCCTCATCAACGTCGTTTTTTTGCAAAAAAAAAGATTCTGCCGGTGTTTTTTTTTTTTTTTTTTTAATTCAGCTTTCAGCGGGGAAGCCCGCTGACAGCTGATGACTCATCGGTTGTTAGGGACGCGGCAGCCGGCTTCCCGGCCTACTCCTTAGCAACCAGCTTTATACAATGTCTTTTAGAGTGATTTTAAAGTGGTTGTAAACCCAAAAATAAAAAAAATAAAACACCCTGCAAGACAAAGGCATTATGAGCTAGTATGCATAGTATACTAGCTCATTATGTATTGCTTACCTCAGATCGAAGCCCCCGCAGCGGTTCTCGTCTCCCCCTCCGGCCGCCGACATGTCGCCCGGGGCTTACTTCCGGGTATCGCCGCTCCTGCACTGTGATTGGCCGGAGCCGCCGGTAATGGCACGTCTAACTGAAGTGCCGTTGCTTCAGTGCGCATGTGCCGATCACTTTGGCTCATGCAGACACAGAGATATCTCCTAAACTGTGCAGGTTTAGGAGATATCCAGGGTAGCTACAGGTAAACCTTAATATATAGGCTTACCTGTAGCATAAAGTGAGTTGTAAAAGTTTACAACCACTTTAACCACTTCAATACCAGGGCATTTTCACCCACTTCTTGCCCAGGCCAATCTTCAGTTTTCGCACTTTGAATGACAATTGCGCGGTCATACAACACTGCGCCCAAATTAAATTTTTATCATTTTTTCTCCATAAATAGAGCTTTCTTTTGGTGGTATTTGATCACCTCTGCAGTTTTTATTTTTTGCGCTATAAAAAAAGAAGAGTGACAAGTTTGATTTAAAAAAATTTAAAAAAAAAAAAGTCCTCTGTTTAGGCCGATATGTATTCTTCTACATATTATTGGTAATAAAATTTGCAATAAGCGTTTATTTATTGCAAAAGTTATAGCGTCTACAAAATAGGGGATAGTTTCATGGCATTTTTATTTATTTATTTTTTTTCAATAGTAATGGCGGCGATCTGCAATTTTTATCGTGACTGTGACATTGCGGCGGACACATCGGACAATTTTGACACCATTTTGGGACCATTGGCATTTATACGGCGTTCCGTGCTAGAAAAATGCATTGATTACTGTGTAAATGTCACTGGCAGGGAAGGGGTTAACACTAGGAGGGCGATCAAAGGGTTAACTATGTGTCCTAGGGAGTGATTCTAACTGTAGGGGGAGGGGACTCACAAGTGGAGGAGACCAATCGGTGTTCCTCTGTACTGGGAACACACGATCGGTCTCCTCTCACCTGACAGGACATGGATCGGTGTGTTTACATACACAGATCCTCGGTCCTGCTCAGTTAACGGGCAACTGATAACTTCAATGTAAACCAATCACAGAGCTCGGTTACATTGTAAGGCTCCATGCACACTGGGCTTAAAGTGGTTGTAAACCCTCCGTTTTTATTTTTAAATGTCATACTTACCTCCACTGTGCAGTTTGTTTTGCACAGAGTGGCTGCGATCCTCCTCTTCTGGGGTCCCCCGGCAGCGCTGTTGGCTCCTCCCCGCATCAGGTATCCACCTCGGAGAATCGCTCTCCCTGTTGGACCCACAGATAGCGGGACTTGGACCTGCCCCCCCCCCGGCGCCCGCATCTTTGGATTTGATTGACAGCAGCCGGAGCCAATGGCTGCGCTGCTATCAATCTATTCAATCAAGAGCCCGGACCCCATGGAGAGAGGGAGAGCGCATCTCCGCCGAGAGAATGAAGGGGCTCAGGTAAATAAAACGGGGGGGGGGGGGAGGGGGGGGTGGTGACTGACAGAAGTTTTTTCTCCTTAATGCATAGGATGCGTTAAGGTGAAAGAACACGAGGGTTTACAACCCCTTTAAAAGGGTTATAAAGGTTTGTGGTTTTAAAAAACAAAACAAAAAACAAACATTTCATACTTACCTCCTCTGTGCAGTTAGTTTTGCACAGAGTGGCCCCGATCCTCCTCTTCTGGGGTCCTTCAGCGGCGCTCCTGGCTCCTCCTCTTCTGGAGTGCCCCATCGGAGAAGTGCTCTCCTTCAGGGCACCCGTGTCCTGCTGCTGCGTCTATTGACACAGACAGCGGGACTCGGCCCCGCCCCCGGGTCATTGGATTTGATTGACAGCAGCTTGAGCTAATGGCTGCACTGCTATCAATCTAGTTAACCAGGACTTGAGACACCGGCTGGAGCTGGTGTCCTTGTCCCCGGCCTGAGAGAGGGTTCAGGTAAGTAAAACGGGGGCTCTGGGGGGGCTGCTGCACTGCAAGAACTTTTTCCTCTCAACGCAAAGAATGCATTGAGGTGAAAAAAACCACAAAAGTTTACAACCCCTTTAAAACAAACTTCAGTCCCCTTGACAGAAAAAAATTGTAGACCATCATTTGGAACAATGTAATAGTTCTCTGTCATTTATATCAAATGAAGTTACCAGTTGCCGACATCCTTGTTCCCATCTGTTTCTGTCAAGTGACTTGATATTGACATTCTCAAAAAAATATATAAAAAAAATTTGAAAAAAAATAAAAAATTTTTACTTACCAGAAACCCTTGTTGCTAGGCAGTCTTCCTAATCTGCCTCTTCCTATTTAGCGGCGCTTCCTCCTCTTTGGCGAGCTGCCCCGTTGTCTTCTGGGACATGTGCGTGTCCCAGAAAACAACAGGGCCACTCACAAAGCGCCACGCGACTCGTGTATGCGCAGTAGGAAACAGGCAGTGAAGCCGCAGGGCTCTACTGCTGTTTCCCTTCATTAAGATGGCGGTGCCAGCACCTGATCCAATTGACGGATTGGCCTCGGGGGGGCGACATCACGGCTCCCTGAAAAGGTAAGTGTCCTTATTAAAAGTCAGCAGCTACGGCATTTGTAGCTGCTGACTTTAAAAAAAAAAATTGCGGCTGGAACACCGCTTTAAGGACCGAGCCTCTTTCTGAGATTTGGTGTTTACAAGTTAAAATGTTTTTCTTTTTTTTTTGCTAGAAAATTACTTAGAACCCCCAGACATATATTGTTTTTTTTTTTCTAAAACCCTAGAGAATAAAATGGCGGTCGTTGCAATAATTTCTGTCACACCGTATTTGCGCAGCGGTTTTACAAGCCCGCTTTTTTTGGAAAAAATACACTTTTTTGAATAAAAAAAAAACAAGACAACAGTAAAGTTAGCCCAATTTTTTTTATATTGTTAAAGATGATGTTACGTCAAGTAAATTGATACCCAACATGTCACTCTTCAAAATTGCGCCCGCTCGTGGAATGGCGACAAACTTTTACCCTTAAAAATCTCCATAGGAGACGTTTAAAAAAAATTCTACAGGTTGCATGTTTTGAGTTACAGAGGAGGTCTAGAGCTAGAATTATTATTATTGCCTCTTCCACTCGGGACCGATGTCTCTTACACAAAGGCCGGTGATCGGCTTTTTTTTCTTCTCTTGCTGTCAGCGTGAGGAGAAAAAAAAAAAAATGATTACCGATCTTTTGTTTACATCACGTGATCAGCTGTCATTGGCTGACAGCTGATCACGTGGTAAGGGGCCGGGACCGCCCGATCACCCGAGTCTCAGTGACTCGGTGATCACAGCGCGCGCCGGGAGCGTGCAAAGGGGATTACGTCATATGACAGCCTCCCGGCAATTCAGGTCCGCGCTGTAGCCGTCAATCGGCCATAGCGCGGACGCCAAGTGGTTAAAACATTTTTATTTTTTTTTACTTTTTTTATTTTTATACTGTTCTTTAAAAAAAATAAAAAAATGTCACTTTTATTCCTATTACATGGAATGTAAACATCCCTTGTAATAGAAATAAAGCATGACAGGACCTCCTAAATATGAGATCTGGGGGGTCAAAGAGATCTCAGATTTCATATATACAGTAAAATGCAATAAAAAATATAATTTAAAGAATTAAAAAAAAAAAAAGTCCCATTAAGAGCTATGGGCGGAAGTGACACGTTTTGACGTGGCTTCCGCCCTGCAATGGTATGGAGACGGGTGGGGACCATCTTCCCCTCACTCAGCTCCATGTCAAGCAGGAAGAAGGATCCGATCGCCTCCGCCTCTGCCTGGCGGCTCCGGTAAGCGGCGGAGGGCACTGGAGTGCAATAGGAGGAGGGGGGGGGGGGGCGCTACCGATAAAAGTGACATCAGGGTCCCCTCTTACATCAGGGTCCTCACTCTCTCATACTAGTCACTGGAAGTTCAACATGGCACCTCATGGCAAAGAACTCTCTGAGGATCTGAAAAAAAGAATTGTTACTCTACATAAAGATGGCCTAGGCTATAAGAAGATTGCCAAGATCCACTTACATCAGGGTCCCCAGAGAGCCCCTCCTTACATCAGGGTCCCCAGAGAGCCCCTCCTTACATCAGGGTCCCCAGAGAGCCCCTCTTTACATCAGGGTCCCCAGAGACACCCCCTTACATCAGGGTCCCCAGAAAGCCCCCCCTTACATCAGGGTCCCCAGAGAGCCTCCTCTTACATCAGGGTCCCCAGAGAGCCTCCCCTTACATCGGGGTCCCCAGAGAGCCCCCCCTTACATCGGGGTCCGCAGAGAGCCCCCCTTACATCGGGGTCCCCAAAGAGCCCCCCCCTTACATCGGGGTCCCCAGAGAGCCCCTCCTTACATCGGGGTCCCCAGAGAGCCCCTCCTTACATCGGGGTCCCCAGAGAGCCCCTCCTTACATCGGGGTCCCCAGAGAGCCCCTCCTTACATCAGGGTCCCCAGAGAGCCCCTCCTTACATCAGGGTCCCCAGAGAGCCCCTCCTTACATCAGGGTCCCCAGAGAGCCCCTCCTTACATCAGGGTCCCCAGAGAGCCCCTCCTTACATCAGGGTCCCCAGAGAGCCCCTCTTTACATCAGGGTCCCCAGAGACACCCCCTTACATCAGGGTCCCCGGAAAGCCCCCCCCTTACATCGGGGTCACCAGAAAGCCCCCTTACATCAGGGTCCCCAGAGAGACTCCTCTTACATCAGGGTCCCCAGAAAGCCCCCCCCTTACATCAGGGTCCCCAGAGAGCCTCCCCTTACATCAGGGTCCCCAGAGAGCCCCCCTTACATCAGGGTCCCCAGAGAGCCTCCCCTTACATCAGGGTCCCCAGAGAGCCCCCCCTTACATCAGGGTCCCCAGAGAGCCCCCCTTACATCAGGGTCCCCAGAGAGCCCCCCTTACATCAGGGTCCCCAGAGAGCCCCCCCTTACATCAGGGTCCCCAGAGAGCCCCCCCTTACATCAGGGTCCCCAGAGAGCCCCCCCTTACATCAGGGTCCCCAGAGAGCCCCCCCTTACATCAGGGTCCACAGAGAGCCCCCCCTTACATCAGGGTCCCCAGAGAGCCCCCCTTACATCAGGGTCCCCAGAGAGCCCCCCCCTTACATCAGGGTCCCCAGAGAGCCCCCCCTTACATCAGGGTCCCCAGAGAGCCCCCCCTTACATCAGGGTCCCCAGAGAGCCCCCCCTTCCATCAGGGTCCCCAGAGAGCCCCCCCTTCCATCAGGGTCCCCAGAGAGCCCCCCCTTCCATCAGGGTCCCCAGAGAGCCCCCCCTTACATCAGGGTCCCCAGAGAGCCTCCTCTTACATCAGGGTCCCCAGAGAGCCCCCCCCTTACATCAGGGTCCCCAGAGAACCCCCCCTTACATCAGGTTCCCCAGAGAGCCCCCCCTTACATCAGGATCCCCAGAGAGCCCCCCCCTTACATCAGGGTCCCCAGAGAGCCCCCCCTTACATCAGGGTCCCCAGAGAGCCCCCCTTACATCAGGGTCCCCAGAGAGCCCCCCCTTACATCAGGGTCCCCAGAGAGCCCCCCCTTACATCAGGGTCCCCAGAGAGCCCCCCCTTACATCAGGGTCCCCAGAGAGCCCCCCCTTACATCAGGGTCCCCAGAGAGCCCCTCCTTACATCAGGGTCCCCAGAGAGCCCCTCCTTACATCAGGGTCCCCAGAGAGCCCCTCCTTACATCAGGGTCCCCAGAGAGCCCCTCCTTACATCAGGGTCCCCAGAGAGCCCCTCCTTACATCAGGGTCCCCAGAGAGCCCCTCCTTACATCAGGGTCCCCAGAGAGCCCCTCCTTACATCAGGGTCCCCAGAGAGCCCCTCTTTACATCGGAGTCCCCAGAAAGCCCCCCCCTTACATCGGGGTCACCAGAAAGCCCCCTTACATCAGGGTCCCCAGAGAGACTCCTCTTACATCAGGGTCCCCAGAAAGCCCCCCCCTTACATCAGGGTCCCCAGAGAGCCTCCCCTTACATCAGGGTCCCCAGAGAGCCCCCCTTACATCAGGGTCCCCAGAGAGCCTCCCCTTACATCAGGGTCCCCAGAGAGCCCCCCCTTACATCAGGGTCCCCAGAGAGCCCCCCCTTACATCAGGGTCCCCAGAGAGCCCCCCTTACATCAGGGTCCCCAGAGAGCCCCCCTTACATCAGGGTCCCCAGAGAGCCCCCCCTTACATCAGGGTCCCCAGAGAGCCCCCCCTTACATCAGGGTCCCCAGAGAGCCCCCCCTTACATCAGGGTCCACAGAGAGCCCCCCCTTACATCAGGGTCCCCAGAGAGCCCCCCTTACATCAGGGTCCCCAGAGAGCCCCCCCTTACATCAGGGTCCCCAGAGAGCCTCCTCTTACATCAGGGTCCCCAGAGAGCCCCCCCCTTACATCAGGGTCCCCAGAGAGCCCCCCCTTACATCAGGGTCCCCAGAGAGCCCCCCCTTACATCAGGATCCCCAGAGAGCCCCCCCTTACATCAGGATCCCCAGAGAGCCCCCCCTTACATCAGGGTCCCCAGAGAGCCCCCCCTTACATCAGGGTCCCCAGAGAGCCCCCCTTACATCAGGGTCCCCAGAGAGCCCCCCCTTACATCAGGGTCCCCAGAGAGCCCCTCCTTACATCAGGGTCCCCAGAGAGCCCCTCCTTACATCAGGGTCCCCAGAGAGCCCCTCCTTACATCAGGGTCCCCAGAGAGCCCCTCCTTACATCAGGGTCCCCAGAGAGCCCCTCCTTACATCAGGGTCCCCAGAGAGCCCCTCCTTACATCAGGGTCCCCAGAGAGCCCCTCCTTACATCAGGGTCCCCAGAGAGCCCCTCCTTACATCAGGGTCCCCAGAGAGCCCCTCCTTACATCAGGGTCCCCAGAGAGCCCCTCCTTACATCAGGGTCCCCAGAGAGCCCCTCCTTACATCAGGGTCCCCAGAGAGCCCCTCCTCAATCAGGGTCCCCAGAGAGCCCCTCCTCAATCAGGGTCCCCAGAGAGCCCCTCCTCAATCAGGGTCCCCAGAGAGCCCCTCTTTACATCGGAGTCCCCAGAAAGCCCCCCTCTTACATCAGGGTCCCCAGAGAGCCTCCTCTTACATCAGGGTCCCTAGAAAGCCCCCCCTTACATCAGGGTCCCCAGAGAGTCTTCCCTTACATCAGGGTCCCCAGAGAGCCCCCCCTTACATCAGGGTCCCCAGAGAGCCCCCCCTTTACATCAGGGTCCCCAGAGAGCCTTCCCCTTACATCAGGGTCCCCAGAGAGCCTCCTCTTACATAAGGGTCCCCAGAGAGCCCCCCCACTTACATCATGGTCCCCAGAGAGCCTCCCCCCTTACATCAGGGTCCCCAGAGAGCCTCCCCCCTTACATCAGGGTCCCCAGAGAGCCCCCCCTTACATCAGGGTCCCCAGAGAGCCCCCCCCTTACATCAGGGTCCCCAGAGAGCCCCCCCTTACATCAGGGTCCCCAGAGAGCCCCCCCCTTACATCAGGGTCCCCAGAGAGCCCCCCCTTACATCAGGGTCCCCAGAGAGCCCCTCTCTTACATCAGGGTCCCCAGAGAGCCCCCCTCTTACATCAGGGTCCCCAGAGAGCCCCCCCCCCTTATATCAGGGTCCCCAGAGAGCCCCCCCCTTACATCAGGGTCCCAGAGAGCCCCCCCTTACATCAGGGTCCCCAGAGAGCCTTCTCTTACATAAGGGTCCCCAGAGAGCCCCCCCACTTGCATCATGGTCCCCAGAGAGCCTCCCCCCTTACATCAGGGTCCCCAGAGAGCCTTCCCCCTTACATCAGGGTCCCCAGGGAGCCCATCCCCTTACATCAGGGTCCCCAGAGAGCCCCCCCTTACATCAGGGTCCCCAGAGAGCCCCCCCGTTACATCAGGGTCCCCAGAGAGCCCCCCCCCATTACATCAGGGTCCCAAGAGAGCCCCTCCTTACATCGGGGTCCCCAGAGAGTCCCCCCTTACAACAGGGTCCCTAGAGAGCCCTCCCTGGGCCTTGCAGTTCTTTTTCCGAGTGTGTACAGTGGAGAGGGGAGGGGCCTCTGATCCGGACAGGTATCAGCAACAATGTAGAAACAGAGCGACTCACTGAAAGTGAAACTGATACCTGTCCGGATCAGAGGCCCCTCCCCTCTCCACTGTTTACACTCAGGAGAACTGCAAGCCAGGGTTGTTGCTAGGTCTACAAAAGATCTTGGGCTAGAGATCATAGCAGAAAAGTAAAGAAAGTCATACACTTGGGCAGGCATACACATGTATATAATATACGTGTGTGTATAATATATATCTATATAATATTTATATCTATCGTTACATATCTGAGTGCGGATCCCCCCACTTGCACCAGGGTCCGCAGAGATCCCCCCACTTGCACCAGGGTCCGCAGAGATCCCCCACTTGCACCAGGGTCCGCAGAGATCCCCCACTTGCACCAGGGTCCGCAGAGATCCCCCACTTGCACCAGGGTCCGCAGAGATCCCCCACTTGCACCAGGGTCCGCAGAGATCCCCCACTTGCACCAGGGTCCGCAGAGATCCCCCACTTGCACCAGGGTCCGCAGAGATCCCCCACTTGCACCAGGGTCCGCAGAGATCCCCCACTTGCACCAGGGTCCGCAGAGATCCCCCACTTGCACCAGGGTCCGCAGAGATCCCCCACTTGCACCAGGGTCCGCAGAGATCCCCCACTTGCACCAGGGTCCGCAGAGATCCCCCACTTGCACCAGGGTCCGCAGAGATCCCCCACTTGCACCAGGGTCCGCAGAGATCCCCCACTTGCACCAGGGTCCGCAGAGATCCCCCACTTGCACCAGGGTCCGCAGAGATCCCCCACACATCAGGGTCCCCAGAGAGCCCCCCCACACATCAGGGTCGCCAGAGAGCCCCCCCTTACATCAGGGTCGCCAGAGAGCCCCCCCTTACATCAGGGTCGCCAGAGAGCCCCCCCTTACATCAGGGTCGCCAGAGAGCCCCCCCTTACATCAGGGTCGCCAGAGAGCCCCCCCTTACATCAGGGTCGCCAGAGAGCCCCCCCTTACATCAGGGTCGCCAGAGAGCCCCCCCTTACATCAGGGTCCCCAGAGAGCCCCCCCTTACATCAGGGTCCCCAGAGAGCCTCCCCTTACATCAGGGTCCCCAGAGAGCCTCCCCTTACATCAGGGTCCCCAGAGAGCCTCCCCTTACATCAGGGTCCCCAGAGAGCCTCCCCTTACATCAGGGTCCCCAGAGAGCCTCCCCTTACATCAGGGTCCCCAGAGAGGGTCCCCAGAAAGCCCCCCCCCCACATTAGGGTCCCCAGAGAGCCCCCCCCCTTACATCAGCGTCCCCAGAGAGCCCCTCCTTACATCGGGGTCCCCAGAGAGCCCCTCCTTACATCGGGGTCCCCAGAGAGCCCCTCCTTACATCGGAGTCCCCAGAGAGCCCCCCCTTACATCAGGGTCCCCAGAGAGCCCCTCCTTACATCAGGGTCCCCAGAGAGCCCCTCCTTACATCAGGGTCCCCAGAGAGCCCCTCCTTACATCAGGGTCCCCAGAGAGCCCCTCCTTACATCAGGGTCCCCAGAGAGCCCCTCCTTACATCAGGGTCCTAAGACAGCCCAACCTTACATCAGGGTCCTAAGAGAGACCCTCCTTACATCAGGGTCCCCAGAAAGCCCCCCCTTACATTGGGGTCCCCAGAGAGCCTCCCCTTTCATCAGGGTCCCCAGAGAGCCCCCTCTTACATCAGTATCCCCAGAGAGCCCCCCCCTTACATCAGGGTCCCCAGAGAGCCCCTCCTTACATCAGGGTCCCCAGAGAGCCTCCCCCCTTACATGAGGGTCCCCAGAGAGCCCCCCCTTACATCAGGGTCCCCAGAGAGCCCCCCCTTACATCAGGGTCCCCAGAGAGCCCCCCCTTACATCAGGGTCCCCAGAGAGCCCCTCCTTACATCAGGGTCCCCAGAGAGCCTCCCCCTTACATCAGGGTCCCCAGAGAGCCTCCCCCTTACATCAGGGTCCCCAGAGAGCACCTCCTTACATCAGGGTCCCCAGAAAGCCCCTTGCTTACATCAGGGTCCCCAGAGAGCCCCTCCTTACATCAGGGTCCCCAGAGAGCCCCTCCTTACATCAGGGTCCCCAGGGAGCCCCTCCTTACATCAGGGTCCCCAGGGAGCCCCTCCTTACATCAGGGTCCCCAGAGAGCCCCTCCTTACATCAGGGTCCCCAGAGAGCCCCTCCTTACATCAGGGTCCCCAGAGAGCCCCCCCTTACATCAGGGTCCCCAGAGAGCCCCCCCTTACATCGGGGTCCCCAGAGAGCCCCTCCTTACATCGGGGTCCCCAGAGAGCCCCCCCTTACATCAGGGTCCCCAGAGAGCCCCCCCTTTACATCAGGGTCCCCAGAGAGCCCCCCCCTTACATCAGGGTCCCCAGAGAGCCCCTCCTTACATCGGGGTCCCCAGAGAGCCCCTCCTTACATCGGGGTCCCCAGAGAGCCCCTTCTTACATCAGGGTCCCTTAAGAGTCCCCCCCTTACATCAGGGTCCCCAGAGAGCCCCCCCCCTTACATCAGGGTCCCCAGAGAGCCGCCCCTTACATCAGGGTCCCCAGAGAGCCGCCCCTTACATCAGGGGCCCCAGAGAGCCGCCCCTTACATCGGGGGCCCCAGAGAGCCCCCCCTTACATCGGGGGCCCCAGAGAGCCTCCCCTTACATTGGGGCCCCAGAGAGCCCTCCCTGGGCCTTGCAGTTCTTTTCCCGAGTGTGTACAGTGGAGAGGGGAGGGGCCTCTGATCCGGGTAGGTATCGGCAACAATGAAGAAACAGAGCGACTCACTGAAAGTGAAACTGATACCTGTCCGGATCAGAGGCCCCTCCCCTCTCCACTGTTTACATTCAGGAGAAGAACTGCAAGTCCCAGAGAGATCCCCCTGCCTGTGGATGGACCATAGAGCTGCCGATCACCGCCTCCCACCTTCCCCTACTGCATTCTAAACGGGCAGCCAGAGATGCAGGGGGAGATAGCGGTGTTGTGACAAGAAATGCCCCCTGTCGAATAATGCCCGCCCTGTACTGTGCAGGCGCGGAGCCGCCGAAAGTGTCTGAACATTGTAATTTAAGATCAGCCGTTTCCAGCGCCTGTGCACATAAAACGACATTGTGACACGCTCCCGATGTTCGTGCAACTCTGCGCAGTACACGGTGGGCATTATTCGACGGGGGGTGTAGTGACACATATGGCGACCCATCACATTCGGCTACCCACTGGACTGCGCATGCGCAACGCCGCCATTTGCGTTCCAACATTGTGGCGATCTGCGCTTGCGCAGAATTTTTTTAGGCACACCCCTGAGTCCAGGTTCAAGTCCCACCATCCAAGTGGACATAGAGTCAGAATATAATTATGCCGAGTGAAGCGCCCTGTGGAGTGGTGTCTTACAACAGTGTTGGAACGCATATGGCGTCGTCGCGCATGTGCAGTCCAGCGGATAGCCAAATGTGATGGGTCGCCATATGTGACGCTACAGGGGTATTTCTCGTCAGAACACCTAGTCTTGCCCCCCCCACACAGCGGCAGAACGACAGGTCCTATGTAGCTTCACATATGGCGACCCATCACATTTGGCTAGCTGCTGGACTGCGCATGCGCGACGCCACCATATGCGTTCTAATACTGTGGCAATCTGCGCTTGCGCAGAATTTTGTGGCCACAACCCTGAGTCCAGGTTCAAGCCCCACCACCCAAGTGGACATAGAGTTACATTATAATTATGCCGAGCAAAGCGTGGCCGTGCCCGAAGCGTGGCGAGCGGCCCTGTGGCAAACTGGTGTCCTGTCGTTCTGCCGCTGTGCGTGTGTGTGGGGGTTAAGACCAGGTGTTCTGACGAGAAATGACCCTGTAGCGCCCAGATGTGATGGATCGCCATATGTGACGCTACACCTAGTCTCCAGTGCGACTGCAGCGACCCCTATAGTTCCGCGTCAGATTAGGCGACCCGTCAGAATGTGTAACGGAAGTGACGTTCCGTCGCCACCATCTTGCTGCACCCCGCACTCCTCCATAGTAAGGAATACACTGAGAAGGGGAAAAGCGGACATATTGTTACACCCACTGGAGTTTTGCATTCTACACTTATTTTTAACAGTAAAGTGAGTTTCTATAATGAAATACAGTACTTAGAACTCCGTCTGACTTTTTAGATGTTGAATTTTAAAAGCAACAAAACTTCTGTCAGATTAGCAAACCTGTGAGATGAGCAGGGATGCCGCTGCTTTTAAAAATCAACATCTAACCAGTGAGACGGAGTTTCAAGTCCTGTATTTCACGATATAAACTCACTTTACTTTTAAAAATAATTATAAAATGCAAAACTTCGGTGGGTGTAGTAAGATGTCCGCTTTCCCCCTTCTCAGTGTGTTCCTTACTATGGAGGAGTGAGGGGTGTAGCAAGATGGCGGGGACAGAACGTCACTTCCGTTTCGAAATCTGACGGGTCGCCAAATCTGACGAAACACCGCCATCAACGTTGTTAACTTTTTTCTGCTGAAACAGCCACAGGGAAGTTTGTGTCAGTTGGAATCCGCCCAAAATATATTTCCGTGTTCAGAGCTGTCAAAGCTTCTCTTCATACGTCATTCTGAGGGGGAAGGTAAGGGAAATATCACCCTGTATTATAGAATTACATGAGGCTGGATGGATTCATCATATATTATATAATAGAGATCTGTATGGTATAAGATGTTGGAATCACTCGGGTTACATTTGGGGGTAACAATGATAAAATGAAAACTTTCATTGTGTGAAGTTGTTTTTCTGATCTGGTCTCTCCTATGATGGGGGTTGTTGTGGTGGAAATGGATCTGCTTTGTAGTTTCTTTACTTCTCATCTACAAAGAGCTGAGACCGAAGCCGGGGATAACCAACACGAGCTCGCCCTTCTTCACCACTTCTGCCCCGCACCATTTGGCTGCCCAAAAAGAGCACTTTTTTTGCGATTCGGCACGGCGTCGCTATAACTGACAATTGCGCGGTCGTGCGACGTGGCTCCCAAACAAAATTGATGTCATTTTTTTCCCCAACAAATAGAGGTTTCTTTTGGTATTTGATCACCTCTGCGGTTTTTATTTTTTTGCGCTATAAACAAAAAATAACGACAATTTTGAAAAAAAAACGCATTATTTTTTACACTTTTGCCATATTTTTTCATCAGTTTAGGCCGCTATGTATTCTTCTACATATTTTTGGTAAAAAAAAAAAAAAAAAAAATAGCAATAAGCATTTATTGATTGGTTTGCGCAAAAGTTATAGCGTCTACAAAATAGGGGATAGTTTTATGGCGTTTATGGCGGCGATCAGCAATTTTTTTTTTTTTTCCTGATCGTGACTGCAACATTATGGCGGACACATCGGACACTTTTTTGGTGTGATTTTGGGACCATTCACAACTATACAGCGATCAGTGCAATTAACCCTTTCATGACTAAGCCTATTTTTGAAATTTGGTGTTTACAAGTTAAAATCCGTATTTTTTGCTAGAAAATTACTTGGAACCCCCAAATATTATATATTTATTTAGCAGAGAATCTAGAAAATAAAATGGCGATTGTTGCAATATCTTATATCACACGGTATTTGTGCAGCGGTGTTTTAAACGCAAATTTTTGGGAAAAGGGACACTTTCATGAATTAAAAAAAAAACAAACAGTAAAGTTACCCCGATTTTTTTATATAATGTGAAAGATGATGTTACACCGAGTAAATAGATACCAAACATGTCACGCTTTATAATTGCACGCACTCGTGGAATAGCGACAAACTACGATACCTAAGAATTTCCGTAGGCGACGCTTTAAATTTTTTTTATGGATACCAGGTTAGAGTTACAGAGGAGGTCTAGCACTAGAATTATTGCTCTCACTCTGACGATCGCGGCGATACCTCACATGTGTGATTTGATCACAGTTTTCATATGCGGGCGCGACTTACATATGCGTTTTCTTTGCTGCGCGAGCTCGCAGGGACGGGGGGCGCTTTAAAAAAAAAATATTTTTTTTTTCTTATTTATTTTATTTATTTTTATATTTATAAATTGTGTTAAAAAAAAAAAAAATTGCTGACTTTTATTGCTGTCACAAGGAATGTAAACATCCCTTGTGACAGTGATAGGTGGTGACAAGTTCTCTTTATGCACTTCAAAGTATTCAGATCGCCGTATTTGTCGATTCTGAATACTGTGTATTTTTTTAAAACCGGCGCCATTGGCAGCCGAGTAAACGGGAAGTGACGTCATGACATCGCTTCCGCGTTTACAATTAGAAGGCTGGAACCAAGCCACTCACAGCTTCGTTCCAGCCCGCCCCCAGCCATCCTCGTCTCCCCCTCAAGCTGCCGACATGTCGCCAGGCTTGCCTCCGGGTTTCACGGCTCCGGCGCTGTGATTGACCGAAGCCTCGATGACGTCACTCCCGCGCATGCGTGCGGGAGCCGCCACGAACGGCACAGTACAACTGAAGCAACAGCCATCCTAGAATTTCACCAGCTGCCACTGCAAATGTACAAAATTTGTTCCATCTATGGCCAACTCCAGAAGATTTTACCCCCCTTCGTGACTGGGCCATTTTTGCTATTTGATCATCACAGTTTGTTCTTTTTTTCGATTATATAATTAAAAAAAAACATTTAAAAAAAAAAAAAACAATATTTTTTACTTTCTGTTATAAAACATGTCCAATCAAAACAATCTAATTTCTTCATGAATTTAGGCCAAAATGTATTCTGCTACATGTCTTTGGTTAAAAAAAAAATAGTTTGTCTGCAAACTATGGAATACAGTATATACTGGAAATTTTTTTTTACTACTTATGGCGGTGATCAGCAATGTGTAGTGGGATTGTGATAGTGTGGCGGGAAATCTGACACTGGGGACAGAGGCGGCTCTAGGATTTGTGATGCCTTAGGCAAAACCTAGACATGAGGCCCATAATGGGAAAATAATTCAAGCGATAAAAAAATTAACTGTATAAATTGCATATATTATGAGCTTTAAAGTGCTGGTGTCAGCGTTCTCTCTATCTCGGGGCTGGTGTCAGCGTTCTCTCTATCTCGGGGCTGGTGTCAGCGTTCTCTCTATCTCGGGGCTGGTGTCGGCGTTCTCTCTATCTCGGGGCTGGTGTCGGCGTTCTCTCTATCTCGGGGCTGGTGTCGGCGTTCTCTCTATCTCGGGGCTGGTGTCGGCGTTCTCTCTATCTCGGGGCTGGTGTCGGCGTTCTCTCTATCTCGGGGCTGGTGTCGGCGTTCTCTCTATCTCGGGGCTGGTGTCGGCGTTCTCTCTATCTCGGGGCTGGTGTCGGCGTTCTCTCTATCTCGGGGCTGGTGTCGGCGTTCTCTCTATCTCGGGGCTGGTGTCGGCGTTCTCTCTATCTCGGGGCTGGTGTCGGCGTTCTCTCTATCTCGGTGCTGGTGTCGGCGTTCTCTCTATCTCGGGGCTGGTGTCGGCGTTCTCTCTATCTCGGGGCTGGTGTCGGCGTTCTCTCTATCTCGGGGCTGGTGTCGGCGTTCTCTCTATCTCGGGGCTGGTGTCGGCGTTCTCTCTATCTCGGTGCTGGTGTCGGCGTTCTCTCTATCTCGGTGCTGGTGTCGGCGTTCTCTCTATCTCGGGGCTGGTGTCGGCGTTCTCTCTATCTCGGGGCTGGTGTCGGCGTTCTCTCTATCTCGGGGCTGGTGTCGGCGTTCTCTCTATCTCGGGGCTGGTGTCGGCGTTCTCTCTATCTCGGGGCTGGTGTCGGCGTTCTCTCTATCTCGGGGCTGGTGTCGGCGTTCTCTCTATCTCGGGGCTGGTGTCGGCGTTCTCTCTATCTCGGGGCTGGTGTCGGCGTTCTCTCTATCTCGGGGCTGGTGTCGGCGTTCTCTCTATCTCGGGGCTGGTGTCGGCGTTCTCTCTATCTCGGGGCTGGTGTCGGCGTTCTCTCTATCTCGGGGCTGGTGTCGGCGTTCTCTCTATCTCGGGGCTGGTGTCGGCGTTCTCTCTATCTCGGGGCTGGTGTCGGCGTTCTCTCTATCTCGGGGCTGGTGTCGGCGTTCTCTCTATCTCGGGGCTGGTGTCGGCGTTCTCTCTATCTCGGGGCTGGTGTCGGCGTTCTCTCTATCTCGGGGCTGGTGTCGGCGTTCTCTCTATCTCGGGGCTGGTGTCGGCGTTCTCTCTATCTCGGGGCTGGTGTCGGCGTTCTCTCTATCTCGGGGCTGGTGTCGGCGTTCTCTCTATCTCGGGGCTGGTGTCGGCGTTCTCTCTATCTCGGGGCTGGTGTCGGCGTTCTCTCTATCTCGGGGCTGGTGTCGGCGTTCTCTCTATCTCGGGGCTGGTGTCGGCGTTCTCTCTATCTCGGGGCTGGTGTCGGCGTTCTCTCTATCTCGGGGCTGGTGTCGGCGTTCTCTCTATCTCGGGGCTGGTGTCGGCGTTCTCTCTATCTCGGGGCTGGTGTCGGCGTTCTCTCTATCTCGGGGCTGGTGTCGGCGTTCTCTCTATCTCGGGGCTGGTGTCGGCGTTCTCTCTATCTCGGGGCTGGTGTCGGCGTTCTCTCTATCTCGGGGCTGGTGTCGGCGTTCTCTCTATCTCGGGGCTGGTGTCGGCGTTCTCTCTATCTCGGGGCTGGTGTCGGCGTTCTCTCTATCTCGGGGCTGGTGTCGGCGTTCTCTCTATCTCGGGGCTGGTGTCGGCGTTCTCTCTATCTCGGGGCTGGTGTCGGCGTTCTCTCTATCTCGGGGCTGGTGTCGGCGTTCTCTCTATCTCGGGGCTGGTGTCGGCGTTCTCTCTATCTCGGGGCTGGTGTCGGCGTTCTCTCTATCTCGGGGCTGGTGTCGGCGTTCTCTCTATCTCGGGGCTGGTGTCGGCGTTCTCTCTATCTCGGGGCTGGTGTCGGCGTTCTCTCTATCTCGGGGCTGGTGTCGGCGTTCTCTCTATCTCGGGGCTGGTGTCGGCGTTCTCTCTATCTCGGGGCTGGTGTCGGCGTTCTCTCTATCTCGGGGCTGGTGTCGGCGTTCTCTCTATCTCGGGGCTGGTGTCGGCGTTCTCTCTATCTCGGGGCTGGTGTCGGCGTTCTCTCTATCTCGGGGCTGGTGTCGGCGTTCTCTCTATCTCGGGGCTGGTGTCGGCGTTCTCTCTATCTCGGGGCTGGTGTCGGCGTTCTCTCTATCTCGGGGCTGGTGTCGGCGTTCTCTCTATCTCGGGGCTGGTGTCGGCGTTCTCTCTATCTCGGGGCTGGTGTCGGCGTTCTCTCTATCTCGGGGCTGGTGTCGGCGTTCTCTCTATCTCGGGGCTGGTGTCGGCGTTCTCTCTATCTCGGGGCTGGTGTCGGCGTTCTCTATCTCGGGGCTGGTGTCGGCGTTCTCTATCTCGGTGCTGGTGTCGGTGCTCTCTATCTCGGTGCTGGTGTCAGTGCTCTCTATCTCGGTGCTGGTGTCAGTGCTCTCTATCTCGGTGCTGGTGTTAGTGCTCTCTATCTCGGTGCTCTCTATCTCGGGGCTGGTGTCAGCGAGGAAGGTAGCAGCCGAGAAGTCAATCAGCAGGCAGTGCCAGCACAGGATGCAGAGCACCCGGCCCACCATGGCTGAGGATCAGCTATGGGCTGGGACCTCCCGACCCCGCAGTGGAGGCCTGCATAGGTGGGGGTAAGGGCAGGGTGGAGGGAGAGGGGTCAGGGGCTGTCAATCATAGGTTGGCACACTGGCACAGCCAGTGTGCCAGAGCTGCCTTGACTGTGGCACTGATAACTAGGAGGAAGGGATTGGAGGGGATGGGACAGGGGGTGGAAAAAAAGGAAAGTGGCTGTGGCTGAGGGATGAGGGGCTGGCTCTCTCTGATGATGGTGATAGCTGGCTGCAGAAGGGGTTGTGGCATGGTAGCTGTGCCTCTCCCTGCAGCTGGAGCCCCGAATCCCGCCGCGCCCCCCCGCACTGATTGACAGCCCCAGAGAGGGGTGGCCCGGACACCTCTTCAGCTCTTCTCTCCTACCTCCCCCTTCCATTGGCTCCAATACAGCCCTGGCGAGGCTTCCTCCCCGGCAGGACCCTCCTCTTCCCCTCTGCTTACCAGTCAGGCAGCGGATGACTCAGGGTGTGCGGGAATCAATCAGTGGAACACTTCAGTGGGTGGGGTGATCTGCGTCTCCGGAGCAGCAGGAATATTTATTTGTATTGTCATTTTGCTCTGACTGCTGTAATGAGTCACCTCCCCTTCTCCTCCCCCAGACAACACAGTACTGACCTCGCCTCCTCCCCAAGACACAGCCACGGCTCCATCTTCTCTCTCCACGGAGCTCACAGGCAGCTCCGCTGGCCGAGTGGCCGGAGCGCATCGCCACCGCAGCGGCATTTTCAGCAGAGCAATTACGCAAATTAGGTGGTCGCGGGGCCCCTGTGAGTGCGAGGCCTTAGGCCACCGCCTAATTTGCTTAATTAGAGAGCCGCCTCTGACTGGGGTGGGGGCTGAGTAACTGACACTGATATCACCAGTGGCACTAATAGAGTGATCAGTGATAATACTGTACTAATGACACTGGCTGAATGAATGAATGAATGATTTGTAAAGCTATGCAAATGCAAACTGAATCGCCTCAAGGCGCTAAATGCGTTTTGTGTTGTCAGCTTCTTAGAAGAGGAAGGTCTTGAGTTTTTTCCTGAAGGCCTGATGGTTTTCTTCCATGCGGATGTGAGTCGGAAGAGTGTTCC
Organism: Lithobates clamitans; assembly: GCA_037952925.1. Taxonomy (NCBI): domain Eukaryota; kingdom Metazoa; phylum Chordata; class Amphibia; order Anura; family Ranidae; genus Lithobates; species Lithobates clamitans. Next base: position 87,198 of record JBBGZY010001832.1, read on the forward strand.
ATAGCCGACTGGACTGCGAATCTGCGTTCTCCCCTTGCTTTGTAGCGGTATTTGGGAATGAGGAGGAGGTTTTGGTTAGATGATCGCAGATTGCGATTGGGTGTGTAGTGTTTTTTATTTTCTCTCGGAGGTATTGAGGGGCATTACCTTGTATGCATTTGTGGGTGAGGCAGAGGGTCTTGATTGTGATCCGATTCTTTACGTTTAGCCAATGTAGGCTCCTCAGGGATGGGGAAATGGACTCCCAGGATTTTTTTCCTGTTAGCAGCCACGTTTTGGATGGCCTGTAGGGGCGCAAGCTGATATTGGGGTAATCCTATGTAGAACAAGTTTGCATAGTCGAGTCGGGAATTGATGATTGTTCCAACTACTGCTGCTTTGTCCTCTTCTGGGATGAAGGGGATGAGTCTAAGTAGCAGACGGAGGAGATGGTAAGATCCGCTAACTACTGATCCTATTTGTGCATCCATTGTCATTTCTGAGTCAAAGATAACTCCTAGACTCTTGGCTTTGGTGCTCGGAGAGATGGTCTGTCCAAAGATGGTGGGAGGTGTCCATGGAGTCTTGGTTTTGGGATTTTGGTTAGCGTGTAGGAGCAGAAGTTCTGTTTTTGACCCGTTGAGTTTGAGGGAGCTAATGGTCATCCAGTCATCTATCAAAGTGAGGCATTTCTCTTATTGCTGATGGTGCTCTTTTTGTCCAGTGATGCGAAAGTAGATTTGGGTGTCGTCAGCGTATGAGTGGAAGCAGAGGTCCGATTTTTTTTTTTTTGATGATTTTGAGGAGTGGGCGGATGTAGATGTTGAATAGCACTGGCGACAAGGGTGAACCCTGAGGGACTCCACAGGAGATTGTCCGGGTTTCAGAGGTGAATGCTCCTAGTTTCACTGTCTGAGAGCGATTCTCTAAGAAGGATGCAAACCATTTTAGACTAGAATCTGTGGCTCCTGCTACTTCTGTGAGGCGGACAAGTAGAGTATTGTGGTCCACTGTATCAAATGCTGCACTGAGGTCTAACAGTACCAGGAGACATGATTCTCTGTCATCTGCTGCTTCGAAGGCATCATCCCATATTTTGAGAAGTGCAGTTTCTGTGCCATGGCCTGGGCAGAAGCCTGATTGCAGAGGGTCCAGGAGTGGATGTGTGTCCAGGTGGCGTTGTAGCTGTTGTACTACCGCTTTCTCCATAATCTTGGAGATGGTGTTGAGGCTTGTTTTGGGTCTGCGCCTCTGCGGTAGTTAGTAGGGGTGCAACGGATCAAAAAACTCTCGTCATCGCCCCCACTGTAATATCCACATCATCTACCCCACTGTAATATCCGCAATCTCCCTCACTGTAATAATATATTAGCAGGGTATTGGCAGGGTATTGGCAGAGTATTGGCAGAGTATTGCAGAGTATTGGCAGGGCATGGCAGAGTATGCTGCCATCTGATCTCTCCCCTCCACTGTACAGATCAGTACACAGAGGGGAGAGAGGAACCGGCGTCATGACATTTTGTTTACAAGTGATCGCTCCGCTTTCCTAAGGCCAAGGCGGCGGCGCGCTCCGCGGAGCGCATGTGTGCCGATCCGAACAGGCTGAACCGTTCGGATCACGGATCGGTGATGATCTGTTGCATCCCTAGTAGTTAGGGTCCTTAGGGTCGAGATTGGGTTTCTTTAGCAGGGGTTTGACGATGCCTTGCTTGAGGGTGGTTGGCACAATTCCTTCTTTGAACAACTGATTTATGAGGTGTGTTATAGTGGGAGCCAGGATGTCGGTGCATTCTTTCAGGAGTTTCGTAGGAATTATGTCGTTTGGTGATGTGCTGTCTCGAAGGCTCCTCATAATGTTTTTGGTCGTGTCAGTGGTGATTGGGGTTAAGGAGAAGTCCGGTGGTTTTGTGATGTTCGTGTTGATATTCTCTTTTTTCTTTGGTTGGGTAAGGTTGGTTGTTTTTTTCTGTTGAATTGATTTATGAATGTTGTTGATTTAGCCCCTGGGAAGGGGTTAATATTTAGGTCCCTTTCACACTAGTGTGACTTGGGACTGCAAAGCTCGACATAGGGGCACTGGTGGCGAGTAACTCTTGAGGCCTGGCTAGTAGCTCAGGACTTGAAATTTTGAGCCCTGTCTTATCTTATCTATCTCTTTCCAGGGTGCAACATTAGCATAAATAGGACTCAAGTTGAACGGTTGCCCCACGGGAGCAAAAAGATGCTTGAGTCGACACATGCGCCGTGGAGGGTCCCAGCCCGTGTCACATGCGGGGGAAAGACTCCCGGGGAGAGGCAGTGAGTATCCCAATAGCCGGTAGGCAACAGCTGCTGCAGAAGAAAAGGGAACAAAAAAAAAGAAGAAAATAAAACCACACACAAAATAAAACCTGATAACAGTAGCAGATTAACCAAGGCACAATTGCCAAACAGCATGCATAGTTGGAGGGCAGCAGGACCCACGGGTATGGCCCATGAGGAAAGTCTGCACATTAGCCCCCAGATTGAGACTATAGCCCCAGATAGGTTGTGGTCCTGTGTCGCCCAAGTAGGGGAAGATTGTAGGCAGGTGGCGCAAGGGTGTAGAACAGCAGTAAACATAACTATAGAAACCTGAAATGTTTTTCTATTCTCCCCCCCCCCAAAGTAATGGAGGGCGGCAACAAGCAGGGGATAGTTGGGAGTTGCTGTGGGACTCCCCAGGTGAGGGAGGGTGGGGGGTCATCAGGGTGCAGGGAGGTAAAGTTAAGTATCTAGGTATGCAGAAAATACGGGTAGAGCTACAGCAGGCCATAAGACGTTGTGTACAGTAGCTGTCCAACACAGTTTGTACAGGGGAGCCAGACAGCTCAGTGCGGTGTAACTACAGTAACCCCACTAGGGGATGTATGGATGACTAGCGGTTTAGTACGGGTCCAGATGGGAGCAGGGGAGGAAGGGAAAAGGGATGGAGGTTGGGTGGGAGGGGAACCCCTGACCTGGGTGCCAATGAATGGGGAGGTAGGCAATTTGCAGCTAAGTGCAACAAGGGTGACATCCTGGAAGCCAGGGTAATGCTCGGGATCTAGCGACAAAGGGCCTACGCTGGCCGTAATAAAAGTACTCATGACTCCTGAGGAAAGCATTCATCTGGGGTCAGAGTGAGGAGATCTAGTTGCAGATGGTGTGCTGGAGAGAGAGCATTTGTGTCCCTGCACTTTCTCCCAGGGAGGACTTGGCAGTGGTGCAGGAGACTTCGGAGTGCTGGGGCCAGACGGGCTTCGTCGCATTTCATCTGATGGTAGCAAGTGGAACGAGGAGAGGACCAAATGGGCTTCATCTGGGGTGGTCACTACATGACTGCAGCCCTTGAAGGGGAAGGAGAGTTTGAAGGGTAAGCCCCAGCGATATCTGATGCGGTGAGCCAGAGGTGCAAGGCTTCATCTGTCGCCGCGTAACTATTGCTGGTACCATCTCCTGGAACAGAGCTGTGGAAGTGAGGTCAGTGACCATTTCTGGGATACCTCTGAGACAAAGATTTCCCCTGCGGGACTGATTGATTTTCAAAGCCCTCCAGGTGCAGCAGGGCTGCCTCCAGTTCTTTTTTGAGATCGTGAGATCTTGTTTGTGGTTCTCCAGGACTGTGGTAGCTGCTTCCATCTTGTCTTCAAGATTGTTGGTGCGGGATCTGAGCTCCCGGATCTCTTTAGTGAGGTGTGTGGCTAGCTTAGTGGTAGCAGCTAAGCGCTCATCCTGTAGAATGATCTTGAAGCGGGACAGCAGATCAGCATCTCGGAGCACAGACTGAGGCTGTGTCTGAATGTCCTCCTGGCTGTCTTCTGGGTCTGGGGGAGGCATGGAGTCCTCTGATGGGGACAGAGAGAAGGGATCCAGGGCTCGAGGCTGGCACCTCCAAAATGGTGTCGGGTGGGTGAGCCCTAAACAGATGGCGGCCCTTCTGCTTGGTGCTGGAAGCCCGGGTAGCCTTGGATCGCCTTCCAATAAGGTGCGCCAGGGTCGCCGGGTGGAGGGTTCTACATGTACCCTCAGGAATAAAAATTTGCGGCGGATGTGTCCGGGCGGCAAAGAGCGGACCTAGTATGCGGTCATCTTAATGCGCTGCTTGCGAGCTGTCCGGGAAATTTGGCTGTACGCTATGCGCACACCATATCTCCTGTGCTCCTAAGCACACATTTCGTCTGATATATAATGTACCTTACCTATCATTCTATTTCCCGTATATCCCCAAGTAAACAGACATCATCACCATAGCTTATGTTCTCAGCTTCATCAGCATGACTGCCTTTCCGAGCAGTGCACTTGCTTTTATTTACACATAAACAGGAAGTCCCAATCTGGAGGGTTTGCCTCCAACAGCCAGTTGCCTCCTACACAGTTTGTGACCTCACAGGAAATGACCAAATAAGGATGCGGACGTCAACACAGGAAATGACCAAATAAGGATGCGGACGTCAACACAGGAAATGACCAAATAAGGATGTAACACAGTATGTGAATCTATACAATAACCAATGAATGATGACTACAATTCCGCTGATAGGAATCCTTATACTACCGTTCCTTGTGGATGGGAGGCTATCTGCAGGTGCACGCTGCGAATCTCGACATGTGCTGATCAGACGCAGCAGAGACAAGAGCGTACATCTGCCTATAACCGATAATGTCCTTGCAGAGCAAACATATCCCCTCAGACGATCGTCTGTGCAATGCACAGGGGCCCTTTCGCTGGCGGACATACCCCCACTCTGCAAACACCTCTCTCCAATCCCAGGAAGTTTTCCAGTCCCTAACGGATCCCAACCAGCGTCAGTCTGCCCCAGTCAGCTCTTTAGAGCGGGTTGCGGGAGAATGAACACTGGGAGACACTGTGACAATACATATTAAAATACATCTTCATAACATTTCCACAACAGAGCGCCCCCCTGTTTTACCGATTCCATTGTGACTTGCATAGAGTTCTGTTAAATGAAGTTGCAAGCGGCAGTGAAATTGGCAGTGCAAATCACACTGATGTGCGGCTTTGAAATTGTGCTGAAGTAGTGCGATTTCAAAGCCGCACCGGTGTGAACCAGGGCACACAATCTTCTCTTTAGATACCTGCAGGTGTTATTAATATGGCACCCCCATGCATCTCTCAAATGTGGGTGCATTCATGGACACCAAACTTTTTGTGTGTTCCCAAGTTTGGTAGCTCAATGCAAATTCTGGTGTGAACTAGTCCTCGGGGTCTATACACAAATGCATGAATTTTCAGTGAGCCCTCAGTTTTTATGGACCAAAAAAAAACTCACACGGCTCTTCTTTTGATGACGGATTCTTTTTCATTGTTCTATACACATTTATTGATCTTTGTTAAGATTGCAGACTAATAAAACCAATAATGATTTTGTCAGGTGTCTCGGTGTACAAGAAGAACCGATTTCTGCTCTGGATAATCTGATTGCCAATAAAATATGGCAGGGGAAAGTTCCAAATGGTGGAAACCATCTGGTAAGCAGCAATAAATCATTACCTTTTACCTATATTATCTTTATGAAGATAGCATCTATATAACCCAGAACATAATTTACAAAAGCATGCCTAGCCAAATGTTCATTATGAGGGATATGTTTTTTTTAAAAGTATAAATGGAATGTCTTTGTTTGTAAATATAAGAGTTATTAGTGCAATGTTGTAATAAGGGTGAAAGAAAAATGTAGCGCTTAGCAAAATATGTGTACAAATATTAAGTGCATTACAGTGAAAGTAATACATATACAGTCCAACATATATAATGATAATGATGTGAGTCTCTAACTCCAGGAAATGGGAAAAACAAACAAATAAAAAGTCCTCTGACAATAAAGGGAGAATCTTCTTTGACGTGCAGGAAATAATGTGCAACACCCACACTGATGAATCCAGGGAAATAAAACAAATGGGTACTCTTACCAGAGCAGGTGGACCCAGATGTCAGCGACACCGAATCGTAAAAGCTTGAGAATCAAATCCGTGGCACTCTCGGATGGAAGTAGAGGTCCAAGGTCTTCTGAAGGTGGCTCAAAAGGATCTCAGTGAACCCGACCGGACCAGGGAACGAACATCTTGAAAGGAACCTCAGCAACAACTCTCATCAAAAACAACGATGTATGAAAAGAAGAGAGGAAGGGGCTCCAATAGTGCGGATCAAAAAGGTAGGGTTATTAAAACTACGAATAACAAATAAATAAAAAGTGATCACAATGAATAAAAAGCAATGTTGGGAGCAATAAGTGTAGCCCGACGCGTTTCGTCCACATAAGACATCTACAGGGGCTTAAGATGTCTTATGTGGACGAAACGCTTAAGCCCCTGTAGATGTCTTATGTGGACAAAACGCGTTGGGCTACGCTTATTGCTCCCCACATTGCTTTTTATTCATTGTGATCACATTTTATTTATTATTCGTGCTTTTAATAAACCTACCTTTTTGATCCGCACTATTGGAGCCCCTTGCTCTCCTTTTCATACATCGTTGTTTTTGATGAGAGTTGTTGCTGAGGTTCCTTTCAAGATGTTCATTCCCTGGTCCGGTCGGGTTCACTGAGATCCTTTGGAGCCACCTTCAGAAGACCTTGGACCTTTGCTTTCATCCGAGAGTGCCACAGATTTGATTCTCAAGCTTTTACGATTCGGTGTCGCTGAGATCCGGGTCCACCTGCTCTGGTAAGAGTACCCATTTGTTTTATTTCCCTGGATTCATCAGTGTGGGTGTTTCACATTATTTCCTGCACGTCAAAGAAGATTCTCCCTTTATTGTCGGAGGACTTTTTATTTGTTTGTTTTTCCCATTTCCTGGTCAGGATTTGGAGTTAGAGACCCACATCATTATCATTATATATGCTGGACATTATATGTATTACTTTCACTGTAATGCACTTATTATTTGTACACATATTTTGCTAAGCGCTACATTTTTCTTTCACCCTTTGTATCGATGTTTGTCACATTTAGTGTAGCAGCTATCATAATTTGTTTTTGCGCAGTATTATTTCACTTCAATGTTGTAATAACTTGGTCAGTCCAAGTGATTAAAGTGGAACTCCATGTTTATATAATGGGACTGGATTAGCACTTTGATATGGGAATGCTCTGAAAACTTAGGCCATAGATTTCTACCCCTTACTCAGTAACCACTAGAACGAGGCATTTTCTGTCAATTTTTGTATTCATGTGAAAATTATTATTTTTTTGCTAGAAAATTACTTAGAACCCCCCCCCCAAAAAAAAAAAAAAAAAAAATATATATATACTGTGTGTGTGTGTGTGTGTGTGTGTGTATGTATGTATATATATATAGTGTGTGTGTGTGTGTATGTATGTATATATATATATATATATATATAATTTAGACCCTAGAAAATAATTTTTTTATGTCATATGGTATATGCGCAGCAGTTTTTCATATGCCATTTTTGGGAAAAAGAATATATATTTTTTTAATTTTAAGGCAAAAAAACACAATACATAACCCAATTTTTTGTAAAATCTTAAAGATGATGTCACGCCGAGTAAATAGATACCAAAGATGTCAAGCTTTAAAACTGCACACTCCCACGCAGCGGCGAAAAATAACGTAAATTTTACTATCCATATGAGATGCTTTAAAGTGATACTAAAGGTTAGAATAAAAAAAAAAAAAATAACAAACATGTCATACTTGCCTCCGCTGTGCAGCTCGTTTTGCACATAGTGGCCCCGATCCACGTTTTCTGGGGTCCCTCGGCGGCTGTCTTGGCTCCTCCCCACATCAGATAACCCCCTCTGGGAAGCGCTTTCCCAAGGGGGGTTACCTTGCGGGCGTGCTCCCGAGTCCAGCCCCGCGTCATTGGATTTGATTGACAGCAACGGGAACCAATGACTGTGCTGCTATCAATCTATCCAATGAAGAGCCGAGAAGACTGGGCCGAGATCCAGCGCGTTCTCGACGCGGGACTTTCGAGGGCTCAGGTAAGTAAACCGGGGGGGGGGGTGGGGGGCCGGTAATTATCGGATTTTTTTTACCTTAATGCATAGGATGCATTAAGGTGAAAAAACAGGAAGGTGTACAACCTTTACAGGTTACCATTTTATATCTACAGAGGAGGTCTAGTGCTAGAATTACTGCCCATGATATGACGTTACCTCACATGTGTGGGACGATCGCTGTTGGCGTGCCTGTGGGACTGACGCACACATTTGCCTTTGCATGCTAGCACAGAGGAACAGAGGCACTTTAAATCATTTATTTTTTTACCACCTCAATACAGGGCACTTCCTGCCCAGGCTTTCAGCGCTGTCACACTTTAAATGACAATTGCACAGTCATGCTACACTGTAACCATGTGAAATTTTTATCATTTTCTTTACACAAATTAGAGCTTTCTTTGGTGGTATTTAATCACTTCTGTGTTTTTTATTTTTTCCTAAAATAAAAATAAAAAGAGTGAAAATTTTGAAAAAAAAAGTTTTTCTTAGTTCCTATCAGTAAATTTTGTAAATAAGTAATTTTTCTGCTTCACTGGTGGGCGCTGATGAGGTGGCACTTATGGGCACTGATTAGGTGGCACTGATGAAGAGACACGAATGTGCCGCATTGATAGGTGGCACTGATAGGAGGCACTGATGGGTGGTACTTGTGGGCACTGATGGGTGGTACTTGTGGGCACTGATTGCTGGCACTGGGGGGCACTGATGATCAGTGCCCTGATTACATCCCTAGAGGTCCTCTGTGAGGAGATGCCGCTGATCAGCTCTCCTCTCCTCATACTCTGTCAGTGTGAGGTGAGGGGCTCTGATTACCGGCATCTGCGTGTTTACACGTAACCGGCTGTTATTGGACACAATTAATCACATGGTTAACCACTTGCCGACTGCCTCACGCAGATATACTGCGGCAGAATGGCACGGGCAGGCAGAATCACGTACCTGTACGTGATCTGCCTCCCGCGGGTGGGGGTCCAATCGGACCCCCCCCCCGGTGCCTGAGGCGGTCGGCTTGTGTCTGGAAGCGATGAGAGGTGAGGGGGAGACCATCCATTCGTGGCCCCCCCCCCCCTCAAGATCGCTCCCAGCCAATCAGGTTCTTCCTCTGCTGCTGTATGCTAAACAGCAGCAAAGGAAATGATGTCATCTCTCCTCGGCTCGGTATTTTCCGTTCCGGCGCCGAGGAGAGAAGACTTCACTGTGAGTGCACAACACACACACACACAGTAGAACATGCCAGGCATACAATACACCCCCGATCTCCCCCCGATCCCCCCCCAATCACCCCCCTGTCACACTGACACCAAGCAGTTTTTTTTTTTTTCTGATTACTGCATGGTGTCAGTTTGTGACAGTTACTGTGGTAGGGCAGCTAGTGTTAGCCCCCTTTAGGTCTAAGGTACCCCCCTAATAAAGTTTTAACCCCTTGATCACCCCCCGTCGCCAATGTCGCTAAGCGATCATTTTTCTGATCGCTGTATTAGTGTCACTGGTGAGGCTAGTTAGGGAGGTAAATATTTAGGTTCGCCGTCAGTGTTTCATAGCAACAGGGACCCCCATATACTACCTAATAAAGGTTTTAACCCCTCGATCGCCCCCTAGTTAACCCTTTCACCAGTGATTACCGTATAAGTGTTACGGGTGACGCTGTTTAGTTGGTTCTTTTTTATAGTGTCAGGGCACCCGCCGTTTATTACCGAATAAAGGTTTAGCCCCCTGATCGCCCGGCGGTGATATGCGTCGCCCCAGGCAGCGTCAGATTAGCCCCACTACCGCTAACACCCACGCACGCAGCATACGCCTCCCTTAGTGGTGCAGTATCGATCGATCACTGTCACTTACAAAACACTAAACGCATAACTGCAGCGTTCGCAGAGTCAGGCCTGATCCCAGCGATCGCTAACAGTATTTTTAGTAGCGTTTTGGTGAACTGGCAAGCACCAGCCCCAGGCAGCGTCAGGTTAGCGCCAGTACCGCTAACACCCACGCACGCAGCATACACCTCCCTTAGTGGTATAGTATCTGATCGCATCAATATCTGATCCGATCAGATCTATACTAGTGTCCCCAGCAGTTTAGGGTTCCCAAAAATGCAGTGTTAGTGGGATCAGCTCAGATACCTGCTAGCACCTGCGTTTTGCCCCTCCGCCCGGCCCAGCCCACCCCACCCAAGTGCAGTATCGATCGATCACTGTCACTTACAAAACACTAAACGCATAACTGCAGCATTTGCAGAGTCAGGCCTGATCCCTGCGATCGCTAACAGTTTTTTTGGTAGCGTTTTGGTGAACTGGCAAGCACCAGCGGCCTAGTACACCCAGGGTGTAGTCAAACCAGCACTGCAGTAACACTTGGTGACGTGGCGAGTCCCATAAGTGCAGTTCAAGCTGGTGAGGTGGCAAGCACAAGTAGTGTCCCGCTGCCACAAAGAAGAAGACAAACACAGGCCTGTCGTGCCCATAATGCCCTTCCTGCTGCATTCGCCAATCCTACTTGGGAACCCACCACTTCTGCAGCGCCCGTACTTCCCCCATCACATCCCCAACCAAATGCAGTCGGCTGCATGAGAGGCATTTTTATGTCCTCCCGAGTACCCCTACCCAACGAACCCCCCCAAAAAAGATGTCTTGTCTGCAGCAAGCGCGGATATAGGCGTGACACCCGCTATTATTGTCCCTCCTGTCCGGACAATCCTGGTCTTTGCATTGGTGAATATTTTGAACGCTACCATTCACTAGTTGAGTATTAGCGTAGGGTACAGCACTGCACAGACTAGGCACACTTTCACAGGGTCTCCCAAGATGCCATCGCATTTTGAGAGACCCGAACCTGGAACCGGTTACAGTTATAAAAGTTACAGTTACAAAAAAAAGTGTAAAAAAAAAAACACAAAAAAATATGTAAAGTAAAAAAAATAGTTGTCGTTTTATTGTTCTCTCTCTCTCTATTCTCTCTCTATTGTTCTGCTCTTTTTTACTGTATTCTATTCTGCAATGTTTTATTGTTATTATGTTTTATCATGTTTGCTTTTCAGTTATGCAATTTTTTATACTTTACCGTTTACTGTGCTTTATTGTTAACCATTTTTTTGTCTTCAGGTACGCCATTCACAACTTTGAGTGGTTATACCAGAATGATGCCTGCAGGTTTAGGTATCATCTTGGTATCATTCTTTTCAGCCAGCGGTCAGCTTTCATGTAAAAGCAATCCTAGCGGCTAATTAGCCTCTAGACTGCTTTTACAAGCAGTGGGAGGGAATGCCCCCCCCCACCATCTTTCATGTTTTTCTCTGGCTCTCCTGTCTCAACAGGGAACCTGAGAATGCAGCCAGTGATTCAGCCAGCTGACCATAGAGCTAATCAGAGACCAGAGTGGCTCCAAACATCTCTATGGCCTAAGAAACAGGAAGCTACGAGCATTTTATGACTTAGATTTCGCCGGATGTAAACAGCGCCATTGGGAAATTGGGAAAGCATTTTATCACACCGATCTTAGTGTGGTCAGATGCTTTGAGGGCAGAGGAGAGATCTAGGGTCTAATAGACCCCAATTTTTTCAAAAAAGAGTACCTGCCAGTATTTTGCAGACCTCACTTTTTGTCACAAAGTTTTGAGAATTGAAAAAAGAAAAAAAAAAGTTTTTTCTTGTCTTTCTTCATTTTCAAAAACAAATAAGAGCTGCAAAATACTCACCATGCCTCTCAGCAAATAGCTTGGGGTGTCTACTTTCCAAAATGGGGTCATTTGGGGGGGTTTGTGCCACCTGGGCATTCCATGGCCTCCGAAACTGTGATAGGTAGTGAGGAGTGAAATCAAAAATTTACACCCTTAGAAAGCCTGAAGGCGGTGATTGGTTTTCGGGGGCCCCGTACGCGGCTAGGCTCCCAAAAAGTTCCACACATGTGGTATCCCCATACTCAGGAGAAGCAGCAAAATGTATTTTTGGGTGCAATTCCACATATGCCCATGGCCTGTGTGAGCAATATATCATTTAGTGACAACTTTGTGCAAAAAATAAATAAAAATGTGTCACTTTTCCACAACTTGTGTCAAAATATAAAATATTCCATGGACTCAACATGCCTCTCAGCAAATAGCTTGGGGTGTCTACTTTCCAAAATGGGGTCATTTGGGGGGGTTTTGTGCCACCTGGGCATTCCATGGCCTCCAAAACTGTGATAGGTAGTGAGGAGTGAATTCAAAAATTTACGCCCTTAGAAATCCTGAAGGCAGTGATTGGTTTTCGGGGTCCCGTACGCGGCTAGGCTCCCAAAAAGTCCCACACATGTGGTATCCCCGTACTCAGGAGAAGCAGCTGAATGTATTTTGGGGTGCAATTCCACATATGCCCATGGCCTGTGTGAGCAATATATCATTTAGTGACAACTTTTTGTAATTAATTTTTTTGTCATTATTCCATCACTTGGGACAAAAAAAATAATATTCAATGGGCTCAACATGCCTCTCAGCAATTTCCTTGGGGTGTCTACTTTCCAAAATGGGGTCATTTGGGGGGGGGGGGGGTTTGTACTGCCCTGCCATTTTAGCACCTCAAGAAACGACATAGGCAGTCATGAACTAAAAGCTGTGTAAATTCCAGAAAATGTACCCTGGTTTGTAGACGCTATAACTTTTGCGTAAACCAATAAATATACGCTTATTGACATTTTTTTTACCAAAGACATGTGGTCGAATACATTTTGGCCTAAATGTACGACTAAAATTGAGTTTATTGGATTTTTTTTATAACAAAAAGTAGAAAATGTCATTTTCTAACCACTTCAGCCCCGGAAGGTTTTACCCCCTTCCTGACCAGAGCACTTTTTACAATTCGGCACTGCGTCGCTTTAACTGCTAATTGCGCGGTCATGCAATGCTGTACCCAAACGAAATTTGCGTCCTTTTCTTCCCACAAATACAGCTTTCTTTTGATGGTATTTGATCACCTCTGCCGTTTTTATTTTTTGCGCTATACGCGGAAAAAGACCGAAAATTTTGAAAAAAAATGATATTTTCTACTTTTTGTTCTAAAAAAAATCCAATAAACTCAATTTTAGTCATACATTTAGGCCAAAATGTATTCGGCCACATGTCTTTGGTAAAAAAAATGTCAATAAGTGTATATTTATTGGTTTGCGCAAAAGTTATAGCGTCTACAAACTAGGGTACATTTTCTGGAATTTACACAGCCTTTAATTTATGACTGCCTATGTCGTTTCTTGAGGTGCTAAAATGGCAGGGCAGTACAAAACCCCCACAAATGACCCCATTTTGGAAAGTAGACACCCCAAGGAATTTGCTGAGAGGCATGTTGAACCCATTGAATATTCATTTTTTTTGTCCCAAGTGATTGAATAATGACAAAAAAAAAAAAAAAAAAAAAAAATTACAAAAAGTTGTCACTAAATGATATATTGCTCACACAGGCCATGGGCATATGTGGAATTGCACCCCAAAATACATTTAGCTGCTTCTCCTGAGTACGGGGATACCACATGTGTGGGACTTTTTAGGAGCCTAGCCGCGTACGGGACCCCGAAAACCAAGCACCGCCTTCAGGATTTCTAAGGGCGTACATTTTTGATTTTACTCCTCACTGCCTATCACAGTTTCGGAGGCCATGGAATGCCCAGGTGGCACAAACCCCCCCCAAATGACCCCATTTTGGAAAGTAGACACCCCAAGCTATTTGCTGAGAGGCATGGTGAGTATTTTGCAGCTCTCATTTGTTTTTGAAAATAAAGAAAGACGAGAAAAAAATTTTTTTTTTTCTTTTTTCAATTTTCAAAACTTTGTGACAAAAAGTGAGGTCTGCAAAATACTCACTATACCTCTCAGCAAATAGCTTGGGGTGTCTACTTTCCAAAATGGGGTCATTTGGGGGGGTTTTGTGCCACCTGGGCATTCCATGGCCTCCGAAACTGTGATAGGCAGTGAAGAGTGAAATCAAAATTTTACGGCCTTAGAAAGCCTGAAGGCGGTGCTTGGTTTTCGGGGTCCCGTACGTGGCTAGGCTCCCAAAAAGTCCCACACATGTGGTATCCCCGTACTCAGGAGAAGCAACAGAATGTATTTTGGGGTGTAATTTCACATATTCCCATGGCATGTTTGAGCAATATATCATTTAGTGACAACTTTGCGCAAAAAAAAATAAAAAAAATAAAAAATTGTCTCTTTCCCGCAACTTGTGTCACAATATAAATTATTCCATGGACTCAACATGACTCTCAGCAAATAGCTTGGGGTGTCTACTTTCCAAAATGTGGTCATTTGGGGGGGGTTTGAACTGTCCTGGCATTTTATGCACAACATCTAGAAGCTTATGTCACACATCACCCACTCTTCTAACCACTTGAAGACAAAGCCCTTTCTGACACTTATTGTTTACATAAAAAAATAATTTTTTTTTGCAAGAAAATTACTTTGAACCCCCAAACATTATATATTTTTTTTTAAAGCAAATGCCCTACAGAATAAAATGGTGGGTGTTTCATTTTTTTTTTTCACACAGTATTTGCGCAGCGATTTTTCAAACGCATTTTTTGGGGAAAAAACACACTTTTTTACATTTTAATGCACTAAAACACACTATATTGCCCAAATGTTTGATGAGATAAAAAAGATGATCTTAGGCCGAGTACATGGATACCAAACATGACATGCTTTAAAATTGCGCACAAACGTGCAGTGGCGACAAACTAAATACATTTTTAAAAGCCTTTAAAAGCCTTTACAGGTTACCACTTTAGATTTACAGAGGAGGTCTACTGCTAAACTTACTGCCCTCGATCTGACCTTCGCGGCGATACCTCACATGCATGGTGCAATTGCTGTTTACATTTGACGCCAGACCAACGCTTGCGTTCACCTTAGCGCGAGAGCAGGGGGGACAGGGGTGCTTTTTTTTTTTTTTTTTTTTTTTTTTTTTCTTTATTATTATTATTTTTTTATCTTATTTTTAAACTGTTCCTTTCATTTTTTTTTTTTTAAATCATTTTTATTGTTATCTCAGGGAATGTAAATATCCCCTATGATAGCAATAGGTAGTGACAGGTACTCTTTTTTGCAAAAATTGGGGTCTATTAGACCCTAGATTTCTCCTCTGCCCTCAAAGCATCTGATCACACCAAGATCGGTGTGATAAAATGCTTTCCCAATTTCCCAATGGCGCTGTTTACATCCGGCGAAATCTACGTCATAAAATGCTCGTAGCTTCCGGTTTCTTAGGTCATAGAGATGTTTGGAGCCACTCTGGTCTCTGATCAGCTCTATGGTCAGCTGGCTGAATCACCGGCTGCATTCTCAGGTTCCCTGTTGAGACAGGAGAGCCAGAGAAAAACACGGAAGATGTTGGGGGGGGGGGCATTCCCTCCCACTGCTTGTAAAAGCAGTCTAGAGGCTAATTAGCCACTAGGATTGCTTTTACATGAAAGCCGACCGCTGGCTGAAAAGAATGATACCAAGATGATACCTAAACCTGCAGGCATCATTCTGGTATAACCACTCAAAGTCGTGAATGGCGTACCTGAAGACAAAAAAATGGTTAACAATAAAGCACAGTAAACGGTAAGGTATAAAAAATTGCATACCTGAAAAGCAAACATGATAAAACATAATAACAATAAAACATTGCAGAATAGAATACAGTAAAAAAGAGCAGAACAATAGAGAGAGAATAGAGAGAGAGAGAACAATAAAACGACAACTATTTTTATTTTATATTTTTGTTTGTGTTTTTTTTTTTTTTTACACTTTTTTTTGTAACTAACTTTTATAACTGTAACCGGTTCCAGGTTCGGGTCTCTCAAAATGCGATGGCATCTTGGGAGACCCTGTGAAAGTGTGCCTAGTCTGTGCAATGCTGTACCCTACGCTAATACTCAACTAGTGCATGGTAGCGTTCAAAACATTCACCAATGCAAAGACCAGGATTGTCAGGACAGGAGGGACAATAATAGCGGGTGTCACGCCTATATCCGCGCTTGCTGCAGACACAACATCTTTTTTGGGGGGGTTCGTTGGGTAGGGGTACTCGGGAGGACATAAAGAAAATGCCTCTCATGCAGCCGACTGCATTTGGTTGGGGATGTGAATGGGGGAAGTACGGGCGCTGCAGAAGTGGTGGGCTCCCAATTAGGATTGGCGAATGCAGCAGGAAGGGCACTATGGGCACGACGGGCCTGTTTGTCTTTTTGGTGGCAGCGGGACACTACTTGTGCTTGCCACCTCACCAGCTTGAACTGCACTTATGGGACTCGCCACGTCACCAAGTGTTACTGCAGTGCTGGTTTGACTACGACCGGGGTGTACTACGCCGCTGGCGCTTGCCAGTTCACCAAAACGCTACAAAAAAAACTGTTAGCGATCGCAGGGATCAGGCCTGACTCTGCGAACGCTGCAGTTATGCGTTTAGTGTTTTGTAAGTGACAGTGATCGATCGATACTGCACTTGGGTGGGCTGGGCCGGGCCGGGCGGAGGGGCAAAACGCAGGTGCTAGCAGGTATCTGGGCTGATCCCGCTAACACTGCGTTTGTGTGAACCCTAAACTGCTGGTGACGCTAGTATAGATCTGATCGGATCAGATATTGATCCGATCAGATACTATACCACTAAGGGAGGCGTATGCTGCGTGTGTGGGTGTTAGCGGTACTGGCGCTAATCTGACGCTGCCTGGGGCTGGTGCTTGCCAGTTCACCAAAACGCTACCAAAAAAACTGTTAGCGATCGCAGGGATCAGGCCTGACTCTGCGAACGCTGCAGTTATGCGTTTAGTGTTTTGTAAGTGACAGTGATCGATCGATACTGCACTTGGGTGGGCTGGGCCGGGCGGAGGGGCAAAACGCAGGTGCTAGCAGGTATCTGGGCTGATCCCGCTAACACTGCGTTTTTGGGAACCCTAAACTGCTGGGGACGCTAGTATAGATCTGATCGGATCAGATATTGATCCGATCAGATACTATACCACTAAGGGAGGTATACGGTGCGTGCGTGGGTGTTAGCGGTACTGGCGCTAACCTGACGCTGCCTGGGGCTGGTGCTTGCCAGTTCACCAAAACGCTACCAAAAAAACTGTTAGCGATCGCAGGGATCAGGCCTGACTCTGCGAACGCTGCAGTTATGCGTTTAGTGTTTTGTAAGTGACAGTGATCGATCGATACTGCACTTGGGTGGGCTGGGCTGGGCGGAGGGGCAAAACGCAGGTGCTAGCAGGTATCTGGGCTGATCCCGCTAACACTGCGTTTTCGGGAACCCTAAACTGCTGGGGACGCTAGTATAGATTTGATCGGATCAGATATTGATCCGATCAGATACTATACCACTAAGGGAGGCGTATGCTGCGTGCGTGGGTGTTCGCGGTACTGGCGCTAATCTGACGCTGCCTGGGGCGACGCATATCACCGCCGGGCGATCAGGGGGCTAAACCTTTATTCGGTAATAAACGGCGGGTGCCCTGACACTATAAAAAATAAACGAACTAACCAGCGTCACCCGTAACAGTTATACGGTGATCAGTGGTGAAAGGGTTAACTAGGGGGCAATCAAGGGGTTAAAACATTTATTAGATAGTATATGGGGGTCCCTGTCGCTATAAAATGCTGACGGCGAACCTAAATATTTACGTTCCTAACTACCGTCACCAGCGACACTAATACAGCGATCAGAAAAATGATCGCTTAGCGACACTGGTGAGGGGGGGTGATCAAGGGGTTAAAACTTTATTAGGGGGGGTTAGGGGGGTATCCTAGACCTAAAGGGGGGTAATACTCACTGCCCTAACACTAACTGTCACAAACTGACACTATGCAGTAATCAGAAAAAAAAAAAAAAAAAAAAATACTGCTAATGTCAGTTTGTGACAGGGGGGGGGGGGGGGCGATCGGGGGGGGGATCGGGGTGTAAGGTATGCCTGGCATGTTCTACTGTGTGTGTGTGTGTTGTGCACTCACTTGTCATCTCTCCTCGGCGCTGGAACGGAAACTGCCAGACCGAGGAGAGATGACATCACATCCTCTGCCTGTGTGAAACGACACACAGGCAGAGGAGGATTCCCATTGGCTGGGAGCGATCGCAAGGGGGGGGCCACGATCGGATGGTCTCCCCCTCGCCTCCCGACGCTCCCAGTCAAATGCCGACTGCCGATGGCACCGGGGGGGGGTCCGATCGGACCCCCCGCCCGCGGGAGGCAGATCACGTACGGGTACGTGATTTTGCCTGCCCGTGCCATTCTGCCGCAGTATATATGCGGTAGGCGGTCGGCAAGTGGTTAAAAAAATTTTCGGTCTTTTTCCGTTTATAGCGCAAAAAATAAAAACCGCAGAGGTGATCAAATACCATCAAAAGAAAGCTCTATTTGTGGGAAGAAAAGGACGCAAATTTCGTTTGGGTACAGCATTGCATGACCGCGCAATTAGCAGTTAAAGCGACGCAGTGCCAAATTGTAAAAAGTGCTCTGGTCAGGAAGGGGGTAAATCCTTCCGGGGCTGAAGTGGTTAAAGAGCCTTGGCCGCGGCTCTTTACAGAGATCGGGGGTTGCGTTGTGTCCTAGTAACATAGTCGCGATCGCTGCGGCTACACGCCCCCTTGGGTGTGCGAGTGCGGTCGTTCTGGGAAGCCGTCATATGACGTCATCCCAGAACGAGAGTCACACCGCTCAGCCGTCATTTGACGGTGGGCAGGCGGCAAGTGGTTAACCATAATTTTTATTTATTTTCACACTATTGCTTTTAATTTTTTCTAGTATCGCCTTTCACTTTAGGCAGGTGACAGGTACTATTTATGGAGGGATCTGGGATCCATAAGACCCCAAATCCCTCCTTTGCACTTAACCACTTCAGCCCCGGAAGGATTTACCCCCTTCCTGACCAGAGCACTTTTTACAATTCGGCACTGCGTCGCTTTAACTGCTAATTGCGCGGTCATGCAATGCTGTACCCAAACGAAATTTGCGTCCTTTTCTTCCCACAAATAGAGCTTTCTTTTTATGGTATTTGATCACCTCTGCCTTTTTTATTTTTTGCGCTATAAACGGAAAAAGACTGAAAATTTTGAAAAAAAATGATATTTTCTACTTTTTGTTATAAAAAAATCCAATAAACTAAATTTTAGTCATACATTTAGGCCAAAATGTATTCGGCCACATGTCTTTGGTAAAAAAAATGTCAATAAGCGTATATTTATTGGTTTGCGCAAAAGTTATAGCGTCTACAAACTAGGGTACATTTTCTGGAATTTACACAGCTTTTAGTTTCTGACTGCCTATGTCATTTCTTGAGGTGCTAAAATGGCAGGGCAGTACAAAACCCCCCCAAATGACCCCATTTTGGAAAGTAGACACCCCAAGGAAATTGCTGAGAGGCATGTTGAGCCCATTGAATATTTATTTTTTTTGTCCCAAGTGATTGAATAATGACAAAAAAAAGAAAAAAAAAAAAAATTACAAAAAGTTGTCACTAAATGATATATTGCTCACACAGGCCATGGGCATATGTGGAATTGCACCCCAAAATACATTCAGCTGCTTCTCCTGAGTATGGGGATACCACATGTGTGGGACTTTTTGGGAGCCTAGCCGCGTACGGGGCCCCGAAAACCCAGCACCACCTTCAGGATTTCTAAGGGCATACATTTTTGATTTTACTCCTCACTGCCTATCACAGTTTTGAAGGCCATAAAATGCCAAGAGGGCACAAACCCCCCCCAAATGACCCCATTTTGGAAAGTAGACACCCCAAGCTATTTGCTGAGAGGCATGGTGAGTATTTTGCAGCTCTCATTTGTTTTTGAAAATGAAGAAAGACGAGAAAAAACATTTTTTTTTTCTTTTTTCAATTTTCAAAACTTTGTGACAAAAAGTGAGGTCTGCAAAATACTCACTATACCTCTCAGCAAATAGCTTGGGGTGTCTACTTTCCAAAATGGGGTCATTTGGGGGGGTTTGTGCCACCTGGGCATTCCATGGCCTCCGAAACTGTGATAGGTAGTGAGGAGTGAAATCAAAAATTTACGGCCTTAGAAAGCCTGAAGGCGGTGCTTGGTTTTCAGGGTTCCGTACGTGGCTAGGCTCCCAAAAAGTCCCACACATGTGGTATCCCCGTACTCAGGAGAAGCAACAGAATGTATTTTGGAGTGTAATTTCACATATTCCCATGTCATGTTTGAGCAATATATCATTTAGTGACAACTTTGTGCAAAAAAAAAAAAAGAATTTGTCTCTTTCCCGCAACTTGTGTCACAATATAAAAATATTCCATGGACTCGACATGCCTCTCAGCAAATAGCTTGGGGTGTCTACTTTCCAAAATGGGGTCATTTGGGGGGGGGTTTGAACTGTCCTGGCATTTTATGCACAACATTTAGAAGCTTATGTCACACATCACCCACTCTTCTAACCACTTGAAGACAAAGCCCTTTCTGACACTTTTTGATTACATGAAAAAATTATTTTTTTTTGCAAGAAAATTACTTTGAACCCCCAAACATTATATATTATTTTAAAGCAAATGCCCTACAGATTAAAATGGTGGGTGTTTCATTTTTTTTTTTCACACAGTATTTGCGCAGCGATTTTTCAAACGCATTTTTTGGGGAAAAAACACACTTTTTTACATTTTAATGCACTAAAACACACTATATTGCCCAAATGTTTGATGAGATAAAAAAGACGATCTTAGGCCGAGTACATAGATACCAAACATGACATGCTTTAAAATTGCGCACAAACGTGCAGTGGCGACAAACTAAATACATTTTTAAAAGCCTTTAAAAGCCTTTACAGGTTACCACTTTAGATTTACAGAGGAGGTCTACTGCTAAAATTACTGCCCTCGATCTGACCTTCGCGGCGATACCTCACATGCATGGTGCATTTGCTGTTTACATTTGACGCCAGACCAACGCTTGCGTTCACCTTAGCGCGAGAGCAGGGGGGACAGGGGTGCTTTTTATTTTTTTTCTTTTTTTTTTTCTTTATTATTATTATTTTTTTATCTTATTTTTAAACTGTTCCTTTCATTTTTTTTTTTTTTAAATCATTTTTATTGTTATCTCAGGGAATGTAAATATCCCCTATGATAGCAATAGGTAGTGACAGGTACTCTTTTTTGCAAAAATTGGGGTCTATTAGACCCTAGATTTCTCCTCTGCCCTCAAAGCATCTGATCACACCAAGATCGGTGTGATAAAATGCTTTCCCAATTTCCCAATGGCGCTGTTTACATCCGGCGAAATCTACGTCATAAAATGCTCGTAGCTTCCGGTTTCTTAGGTCATAGAGATGTTTGGAGCCACTCTGGTCTCTGATCAGCTCTATGGTCAGCTGGCTGAATCACCGGCTGCATTTTCAGGTTCCCTGTTGAGACAGGAGAGCCAGAGAAAAACACGGAAGATGTTGGGGGGGGGGCATTCCCTCCCACTGCTTGTAAAAGCAGTCTAGAGGCTAATTAGCCACTAGGATTGCTTTTACATGAAAGCCGACCGCTGGCTGAAAAGAATGATACCAAGATGATACCTAAACCTGCAGGCATCATTCTGGTATAACCACTCAAAGTCGTGAATGGCATACCTGAAGACAAAAAAATGGTTAACAATAAAGCACAGTAAACGGTAAGGTATAAAAAATTGCATACCTGAAAAGCAAACATGATAAAACATAATAACAATAAAACATTGCAGAATAGAATACAGTAAAAAAGAGCAGAACAATAGAGAGAGAATAGAGAGAGAGAGAACAATAAAACGACAACTATTTTTATTTTATATTTTTGTTTGTGTTTTTTTTTTTTTTACACTTTTTTTTGTAACTAACTATAATAACTGTAACCGGTTCCAGGTTCGGGTCTCTCAAAATGCGATGGCATCTCGGGAGACCCTGTGAAAGTGTGCCTAGTCTGTGCAATGCTGTACCCTACGCTAATACTCAACTAGTGCATGGTAGCGTTCAAAACATTCACCAATGCAAAGACCAGGATTGTCAGGACAGGAGGGACAATAATAGCGGGTGTCACGGCTATATCCGCGCTTGCTGCAGACACAACATATTTTTTGGGGGGTTCGCTGGGTAGGGGTACTCGGGAGGACATAAAGAAAATGCCTCTCATGCAGCCGACTGCATTTGGTTGGGGATGTGAATGGGGGAAGTACGGGCGCTGCAGAAGCGGTGGGTTCCCAATTAGGATTGGCAAATGCAGCAGGAAGGGCACTATGGGCACGACGGGCCTGTGTTTGTCTTTTTGGTGGCAGCGGGACACTACTTGTGCTTGCCACCTCACCAGCTTGAACTGCACTTATGGGACTCGCCACGTCACCAAGTGTTACTGCAGTGCTGGTTTGACTACGACCGGGGTGTACTAGGCCGCTGGTGCTTGCCAGTTCACCAAGACGCTACAAAAAAAACTGTTAGCGATCGCAGGGATCAGGCCTGACTCTGCGAGCGCTGCAGTTATGCGTTTAGAGTTTTGTAAGTGACAGTGATCGATCGATACTGCACTTGGGTGGGCTGGGCCGGGCCGGGCGGAGGGGCAAAACGCAGGTGCTAGCAGGTATCTGGGCTGATCCCGCTAACACTGCGTTTTTGGGAACCCTAAACTGCTGGGGACGCTAGTATAGATCTGATCGGATCAGATATTGATCTGTTCAGATACTATACCACTAAGGGAGGTGTACGCTGCGTGCGTGGGTGTTAGCGGTACTGGCGCTAACCTGACGCTGCCTGGGGCTGGTGCTTGCCAGTTCACCAAAATGCTACCAAAAAAACTGTTAGCGATCGCAGGGATCAGGCCTGACTCTGCGAACGCTGCAGTTATGCGTTTAGTGTTTTGTAAGTGACAGTGATCGATCGATACTGCACTTGGGTGGGCTGGACTGGGCCGGGCGGAGGGGCAAAACGCAGGTGCTAGCAGGTATCTGGGCTGATCCCGCTAACACTGCGTTTTTGGGAACCCTAAACTGCTGGGGACGCTAGTATAGATCTGATCGGATCAGATATTGATCCGATCAGATACTATACCACTAAGGGAGGTGTACGGTGCGTGTACGGTGCGTGCGTGGGTGTTCGCGGTACTGGCGCTAATCTGACGCTGCCTGGGGCGACGCATATCACCGCCGGGCGATCAGGGGGCTAAACCTTTATTCGGTAATAAACGGCGGGTGCCCTGACACTATAAAAAATAAACTAACTAACCAGCGTCACCCGTAACGGTTATACGGTGATCAGTGGTGAAAGGGTTAACTAGGGGGCAATCAAGGGGTTAAAACATTTATTAGATAGTATATGGGGGTCCCTGTCGCTTTAAAACACTGACGGCAAACCTAAATATTTAGGTCCCTAACTAGCGTCACCAGCGACACTAATACAGCGATCAGAAAAATGATCGCTTAGCGACACTGGTGAGGGGGGGTGATCAAGGGGTTAAAACTTTATTAGGGGGGGTAAGGGGGGTACCCTAGACCTACAGGGGGGTTACAGTAACTGTCCTAACACTGCTAACTGTCACAAACTGACACTATGCAGTAATCAGGAAAAAAAAAAAAAAAAAAAAAAAAAACCTGCTTGGTGTCAGTTTGTGACAGGGGGGGGGGTGATTGGGGGGGGATCGGGGGGCGATCGGGGGGGGATCGGGGGTGTAATGTATGCCTGGCATGTTCTACTGTGTGTGTGTGTGTGTGTTGGTGCACTTACATGTCATCTCTCCTCGGCGCTGGAACGGAAACTGACAGCCGAGGAGAGATGACATCACATCCTCTGCCTCTGTGTACTATACAGAGGTAGGGGATGTTTGTCATTGGCTGGGAGCGATCGCGAGGGGGGGCCACGATCGGATGGTCTCCCCCTCGTCTCTCATCGCTCCCAACCAAATGCCGACCGCAGCTGGCACGGGGGGGGGTCCGATCGGACCCCCCACCCGCGGGAAGGCAATCACGTTTCAGGTACGTGATTTTGCCTGCCCGTGCCGCTCTGCTCACGTATATAGGCGTGAGGCGGTCGGCAAGTGGTTAATTTTCCCAAAAATTGCAACTTCAAAAAACTGGGGGGGGGGGGGGGATTTGTACTGCCTTTGTACTGTATTTTCAGACCTCTAAAAATGAGAAAGGGTGTCAATACTTTAAGATTGATCGATTTTCAGATAAAGTATCTCACATAAGTAAGTACACCCCTCACATTTTTGTAAATCTTTTCTTCTATCTTTTCATGTGACAACACTGAAGAAATGACACTTGTCTACAATGTAAAGTAGTGAGTGTACAGCTTGTATAACAGTGTAAATTTGCTGTCCCCTCAAAATAACTCAACACACAGCCATTAATGTCTAAACCACTGGCCACAAAAGTCAGTGAAAATGTCCAAATTGGGCCCAAAGTGTCAATATTTTGTGTGGCCACCATTATTTTCCAGCACTGCCCTAACCCTCTTGGGCATGGAGGTCACCTTAGCTTCACAGGTTGCCACTGGAATCCTCTTCCCCTCCTCCATGACGACATCATGGAGCTGGTGGATGTTAGAGACCTTGCGCTCCTTCACCTTCCGTTTGAGGATGTCCCACAGATGATCAATAGGGTTTAGGTCTGGAGACATGCTTGGCCAGTCCATCACCTTTACCCTCAGCTTCTTTAGCAAGGCAGTGGTCATCTTGGAGGTGTGTTTGGGGTGGTTATCATGTTGGAATACTGCCCTGCGGCCCAGTCTCTGAAGGGAGGGGATCATGCTCTGCTTCAGTATGTCACAGTACATGTTGTCATTCATGGTTCCCTCAATGATCTGTAGCCCCCCAGTGCCGGCAGCACTCATGCAGCCCCAGACCATGACACTCCCACCACCATGCTTGACTGTAGAAATGACACACCTTTGTTGCCAGCGGTTTAGACATTAATGGCTATGTGTTGAGTTATTTTGAGGGGACAGCAAATTTACACTGTTATACAAGCTGTACACTCACTACTTTACATTGTAGACAAGTGTCATTTCTTCAGTGTTGTCACATGAAAAGATAGAAGAAAAGATTTACAAAAATGTGAGGGGTGTACTTACTTTTGTGAGATACTGTATCTAAAAATCGATCAATCTTAAAGTATTAACACCTTTTCTCATTTTTAGAGGTCTGAAAATACCAGGACAGTACAACCCCCCCCAGTTTTTTGAAGTTGTAATTTTGTTACAAATAATACAAAAAGTCTTAACAACATAAATGCAAAGAAGAGAACACCAGAGGGAGCCAAACTTTTTTTAAAGAACATCACAGTATTATTTAGCATGCTAACTTCTTTTTTTTTTAGAAACAGATGAGTATAATGTCATACGGCACATGAACTAGATGAGGTACATGACTTTATGTGTTCCATCTAGAAGAGCATGCACAGGACGATATGCGGTACATTTCAAAATGGCAGCGCAGGAGCAGGGATGTCAACTGCACAGAAGCAGCCTGAAAAGGGATCCAAAAGAAGGAAAAGGCAGTGTGGACATAGGTTAGTGTGCTGGTTTATATGAAATCTATTATATATTATTGCCTTGTTTAGCCTCTTTAACTGCACTGTTGTACTGTCTCCTCTCCTGCACTGCAAATGTCTTCCTCCGATTTCACCGCACACTGTGAGCTTCTCACCATGTGCATTAGAAGCTGCAGTAAGTCAGATAGACTGGAGGACATCCAGCAACATGTAGCTCTTTCCTTCCCAGCCTGTCCCTGGCATGCCATTCGTTGCAATTTCATTCTTTGGATTTAAAGTGTTACTAAACCCAGTAATATGAAAATAGTTCATCTGCCACCCCACTCCCCCCCCCACCCCCCACAGTGCCTACAGCTTATAAATCATCGTTTTACATTACAATACTGACACTATATACCTTTTTGGATGATCTGTATACCACTTTCTCCAGTGCTGAGAGTTCAGGTAGGAGGAGATTTCCACTACAGCCTGTATACACGCCCACATGTGTGATGTCAATATCATGTGACCTGGCTATCTCTAAGAACAAGTAAATGTTCTCTCCAGCATAAAACATACAACTGGACATGTGCAGGTTGGCTACTGCCTCTGTTAGCAACTTAGCTGGCCTTCCCAAGACAGACAATGCAGGAGGGGAAGGTCTGTGCGTACAGGATCAAACAGCCTTTTTACACAGTGCAGAGGATTAACCCCTTAAGTGCCATAGTGAGTATAAGGCCTGTTCTGAGTGGCACCTGTCCTGTTAAACCGCTGTATGGTCTTACCATGCTGCAGCTCAGTTTCAGGGTCTTGGCAATCTTCTTTATGTAGAGCAACAATTATTTTTTTCAGATCCTCAGAGTTCTTTGCCATGAGGTGCCATGTTGAACTCCCAGCCCAGTCTACAGACCACCCAGCCCAGTCCACAGACCACCCAGCCCAGTCAGGAGACCACCCAGACCCAGCCCAGTAAGGAGACCACCCAGACCCAGCCCAGTAAGGAGACCACCCAGACCCAGCCCAGTAAGGAGACCACCCAGACCCAGCCCAGTCATGAGAGCACCCACACCCACCCCAGTAAGGAGACCACCCAGACCCAGCCCAGTAAGGAGAACACCCAGACCCGTCCACAGACTACCCAGACCCGTCCACAGACTACCCAGACCCGTCCACAGACTACCCAGCCCAGTCCACAGACTGCCCAGCCCAGTCCACAGACTGCCCAGCCCAGTCCACAGACTGCCCAGCCCAGTCCACAGACTGCCCAGCCCAGTCCACAGACTGCCCAGCCCAGTCCACAGACCGCCCAGCCCAGTCCACAGACCGCCCAGCCCAGTCCACAGACCGCCCAGCCCAGTCCACAGACCGCCCAGCCCAGTCCAGAGACCGCCCAGCCCAGTCCAGAGACCGCCCAGCCCAGTCCAGAGACCGCCCAGCCCAGTCCAGAGACCGCCCAGCCCAGTCCAGAGACCGCCCAGCCCAGTCCAGAGACCGCCCAGCCCAGTTTACAGACCACCCAGCCCAGTTTACAGACTACCCAGCCCAGTTTACAGACCACCCAGCCCAGTTTACAGACCACCCAGCCCAGTTTACAGACCACCCAGCCCAGTTTACAGACCACCCAGCCCAGTTTACAGACCACCCAGCCCAGTTTAAAGACCACCCAGCCCAGTCCACAGACCACCCAGCCCAGTTTACAGACCAGTCAGGAGACTACCCAGCCCAGTCCACAGCACAACCCCATTAGCAGCATTTTGATCACAGTCACAACAGTAACAGACCAGTCCATTTTACATGACATGAGGGAGGCTAGTGAGGAGGAGGACCGCCTGGCTACCTACCTATCCACAATCAGATAGCGTGACACACAAACCCTTCTCCCGGACAGCACTGAGAGGCGGGGCAGAGCTGCGGAGTACAGATCACGCTGCCTTCCGCTCTCACATGCTGCAGCCATTCGATCCCTCGGGGCAGTGGCAGCGCACAGCAGGCTACATAGGAGGAGGAGCCAGGGCTACACAGGATATGGGGGGAGTGCTCTGGCGGAGGTTCCCCCCCATGTTTAATCCCTCCACGGGCAGCAGGGCAGGGCACAGGCTATACAATTAGGAGAGGAGGGAAATAAATCCTCTGGCAAAAGCTGGCAGAACGGTGTTGCGGTGCATTCCGCCAGAAAAAAAGCCCCGGCCATACGTCTGTTTTTAGCGTATCAGCGGAGACATCTCAGCTGACATCTTTCAATGGATAACCCGCTCGGATCCGCCTGAAAAACGGACAGCTTATCATGTGAAAGTGGCCTTAAAGCAACCTGACATTAAAATGTTTAATTCCTTATTAACACATAGTTTACTCAAATCAGCCCTAATTAACTCCTTATTCTCCTTCTCCATTCAATTATTATTTTCCTGATGATTTTTTTTTTTCCATTTCTATTTTATCAACTGTTAATATTTAAACTTTTTTTGTTTATTTTGTTTGTTAGTATTTTTTCACCTCTAACATCTAATTACACGTTTCACACTTATATCACAAAATAAAAAAAAATAAATAAAAAAAACATTTAAATTCAGTTGTAAATAACTTTGCAATGCTTTGTAACAAAATTATAATTTTAGTGTCAATTTTAAACAGGAAAAATTACAGAATAAAATGCACATTTCTTATCTGCAGTAACACTATTTATTTTTAAACTAACACTGCTCAAAAAAAAAAAAAAAAGAACAAAAGTGAGTTTTGTTTAGTTTTGTTACATTTGATTGTCTAAGGACTGCGTAAAAAAAAAAACATTGTTGCAGGACAATCTTCACGAAAAGAAAGCCTTCTTTGTCCTTAAAGCGGAGTTCCACCCAAAAGTGGAACTTCCACTTATCTGATTCCTCCCCCCTCCGGTGCCACATTTGGCACCTTTCAGGGAGGGGGGGGGGGGTACAGATACCTGTATTAGAGAGGTATCTGCAGCCACTTCCGGGAATAGACTCCCGCGGGAGTCACGCCCCCTCCTGCACCCCCCCCCCCACTGTCTCCTGGAAAACGCACAGGTCCCAGGAGATAGCGGGGACCACTTGGGACACGCATGGCAACTCACGCATGCGCAGAAGGGAACCGGGAAGTGAAGCCGCAACGCTTCACTTCCTTATTCCCTCACCGACAGTGGCGGCAGCAGCAGCCGAGAGCCGAGCTACTGCTCGGGATCGGCTGCTGACATCGCTGGACTCCAGGACAGGTAAGTGTCCGTTTATTAAAAGTCAGCAGCTAAGTATTTGTAACTGCTGGCTTTTAATATTTTTTTTTCAGGTGGACTCCCTCTTTAAGCCCCAGTCATAGCGGTGCGACTTGTCATGCAATTTGATAGTGTCACGTTGCATGAAAAGCCGCACCCTATTATCTACAATGGAAGCGGTCAAATTGGTTTTGACTCTGACTCCATCGGAGTCGCACCTATTTTTGAAAGTAGTTCCTGCACTCCTTTTTGTAAGTTCACGTATGACTTGAATAGACATCTGTGCATGAAGTCATGCAGATGTCTTTCAAGTCCCACCTGAAGTCGCACCGGCGTGCGGCTTTGAAATTGCGCGATTTCAAGTGAAGTCGCATGATTTCAAAGCTGCATTCTGTGTGACTGAGGGCTTAAAAAACAATATATATGTCATCTTGTTATCTTAACCACTTGCCGACCGCCGCATGTACATTTAGGTCGGCAGAATGGCACGGCTGGGCAAATGGGCGTACCTGTACGTCTCTTTGAATTTGCCGCGGCGCGCGACCCTGCTGCAAGCTCCGTGAGTAGGATCGTGGGTCCCAATCGCCGCAGGGATACCCGCGATCGTTTCACGGAGCTGAAGAACGGGGAGTTGCTAGATACAAGCATCTCCCCGTTCTGCCTAGTGACACTGTCACTGATCATAGCTCCCTGTGATCGGAGCTGTGATCAGTGACATGTCACTCGTAGCCACGCCCCCTAACAGTTAGAATCACTCCCTAGGACACACTTAACCCCTTCCTAGCCACCTAGTGGTTAACCCCTTCCCTGCCAGTGTCATTTTTACAGTAATCAGTGCAATTTTATAGCACCGATCGCTGTAAAAATGACAATGTTCCCAAAAAATGTGTCAAAATTGTCCGATGTGTCCGCCATAATGTTGCAGTCCCGATTAAAAATCGCTGATCGCCGCCATTACTAGGGATGAGCTTCGTGTTCGAGTCGAACCCATGTTCGACTCGAACATCGGCTGTTCGGTCGTTCGCCGAATTGCGAACGATATGGGCCGTTCGCGCCAAATTCGTGTGGCGCGTCACGGCCCATAATTCACTGCAGCATCGCAGTGCATTGCTTGCTGATGATTGGCCAAGCATGCACTATGACCCGCATGCTTGGCCAATCACAGCGCCGCCTGAACAGAGAGCCGTAATTGGCCAAAGCCAAGGAGGCTTTGGCCAGTTATGGCTCAGGGGATTTAGTACACGCCCCACACTATATAAGGCCGCCTGCACGGCGGCCCTGTGTAGTGTGTGTTCCGGCGTTGAAAGAGATAGACAGAGAGACAGTGTTTGATTTGAGTTAGATAGATTAGGCAGAACAGTCAGTCAGTTAGCTGCACTTACAGTGTATTGTGTATATATATGCATCCCAGGTGTTGCATATATATATATACACTGTACTCAGTTTAGCTAGATCCGTTCCTGTTATCTTCTAGACTATTTACATTTAGTGCAGTGCGTCCTGCTCACAGTGTTCAGCTAGATCCGTTCCTGTTATCTTCTAGACTATTTACATTTAGTGCAGTGCGTCCTGCTCACAGTGTTCAGCTAGATCCGTTCCTGTTATCTTCTAGACTATTTACATTTGGTGCAGTGCGTCCTGCTCACAGTGTTCAGCTAGATCCGTTCCTGTTATCTTCTAGACTATTTACATTTAGTGCAGTGCGTCCTGCTCACAGTGTTCAGCTAGATCCGTTCCTGTTATCTTCTAGACTATGTACATTTAGTGCAGTGCGTCCTGCTCACAGTGTTCAGCTAGATCCGTTCCTGTTATCTTCCTACTGACAGGCAGGCTTGTCTGGTTACAGTATTTACAGCTACCTGAAGAAAATTACTGGTGTTCTTTTGATCCTATTAGTACCACGGTCAGGCAGCTAGACTATTAACATTTAGTGCAGTGCGTCCTGCTCACAGTGTTCAGCTAGATCCGTTCCTGTTATCTTCCTACTGACAGGCAGGCTTGTCTTGTTACAGTATATAAAGCTACCTGAAGAAAATTACTGGTGTTCTTTTGATCCTATTAGTACCACGGTCAGGCAGCTAGACTATTTACATTTAGTACAGTGCGTCCTGCTCACAGTGTTCAGCTAGATCCGTTCCTGTTATCTTCCTACTGACAGGCAGGCTTGTCTTGTTACAGTATATAAAGCTACCTGAAGAAAATTACTGGTGTTCTTTTGATCCTATTAGTACCACGGTCAGGCAGCTAGACTATTTACATTTAGTACAGTGCGTCCTGCTCACAGTGTTCAGCTAGATCCGTTCCTGTTATCTTCCTACTGACAGGCAGGCTTGTCTTGTTACAGTATATAAAGCTACCTGAAGAAAATTACTGGTGTTATTTTGATCCTATTAGTACCACGGTCAGGCAGCTAGACTATTTACATTTAGTGCAGTGCGTCCTGCTCACAGTGTTCAGCTAGATCCGTTCCTGTTATCTTCCTACTGACAGGCAGGCTTGTCTTGTTACAGTATATAAAGCTACCTGAAGAAAATTACTGGTGTTATTTTGATCCTATTAGTACCACGGTCAGGCAGCTAGACTATTTACATTTAGTGCAGTGCGTCCTGCTCACAGTGTTCAGCTAGATCCGTTCCTGTTATCTTCCTACTGACAGGCAGGCTTGTCTTGTTACAGTATATAAAGCTACCTAAAGAAAATTACTGGTGTTCTTTTGATCCTATTAGTACCACGGTCAGGCAGCTAGACTATTTTCAGTTAGTGCAGTGCGTCCTGCTCACAGTGTTCAGCTAAACCTACAAGTTAGTGGGGTGCGTCCACCTCACAGTGTTCAGCTAAAGCTACCTGTAGAAGGTTGGTGGTGTTCTCATACTACAGGCAGGTAGTTGATTTTGCTAGCTGCAGTATATATATATATATATATATATATATATATATATATATATAATATAATATAATATAATATAATATATATATATATCCCAGCTTAGTGCAGCTACAGGCCATTAGTATGTCTGGAAGGCCAAGAAGGAGAGGCAGACAGTCACAAGCCAATAAGAGAGGGCAAGCAGGCTCTGTGTCTAGTGCTGGTCGTGGAGACGGTGCATCCTCATCAGCACGTGGCCATGGGACACGCTTGGAATTTTTTTCGGCAGCTGGCCGTGTTGAGCCGCAACATGCGGAAGACTTGGTCGAGTGGATGACCAAGCCGTCCTCATCCTCCTCATCCTCTCTCACCCATGCCCAGGGTGCTTTGTCTGGCAAAGCAGCGGCCTCTTCCCTCGGCTCAATGTCATCAGTGACTCCTTCCCTAACTCCACCATGTCCTCCTGAGGAGTCCCTCGAACTGTTTGACCACAGTGTTGGGTACATGCTCCAGGAGGATGCCCAGCGTTTGGAAGGCTCTGATGATGATACTGAGCTCGATGAAGGCAGTAACATGAGCACGGACAGAGGGGGTGCCCAAGAAGGACAGCAATCTGGCAGTCATGCTCCCCCTGCTGCAGCATACTGCCGGGTTTGCTCCAGTGATGAGGAGGGAGGGGATGATGAGGTCACTGACTCAACGTGGGTGCCTGATAGGAGAGAGGAGGAGGAGGAGGAGGCGGAGGAGGCGGCACATCACCAACGAGGCAGGATGCCCTCCAGGGGCCAGCCTAAGGGCAGCACATTGACTGCATCACATGTGCAGGGCGCTGCAGTCTCTGCACGTTATTCAAAAAGTTCTTTGGTGTGGGCCTTTTTTGAGACGAGTGCATGAGATCACACCGCTGCTATTTGCAACATATGTCTCAAGCGTATCTCACGTGGCCAAAACATCTCCCGCTTGGGTACCACATGCTTGACCAGACATATGTTGACCTGCCATGCAGTTCGTTGGCAAGCGCATCTAAAAGACCCACACCAAAGAACAAAGAGGACCTCTCCTTGCTCCTCATCAGCTGAGATTTCCAACCACTAGACCTTCAATCCTCTCTGAGACCTGCACTGAGAGGAATGAAGGTGTAGAATTAGGTGTGTCACAGCCAAGTACTTGTGGGCAATCTGCTTTTGGTACACCGACGTCAGATTGTACCAGGCAAATTTCCCTGCCCCAGCTGCTGCACCGCCGAAAGAAGTTTGCTCCCAGCCATCCACATGCCCAGCGGTTGAATGCTAGCTTGGCAAAATTGCTGGCACTTCAACTGCTGCCTTTTCAGTTGGTAGACTCTGCCCCCTTCCGTGAGTTTGTGGAATGTGCGGTTCCTCAGTGGCAGGTACCCAAACGCCACTTTTTCTCACGGAAGGCGATTCCGGCTCTCTACTGGCATGTGGAAGGCAATGTCCATGCCTCGCTGGACAGGGCGGTCAGCGGTAAGGTGCATATTACCGCTGACTCATGGCCCAGCAGGCATGGACAGGGACGTTACCTAAGTTTCACGGCGCATTGGGTGACTCTGCTGGCAGCTGGGAAGGATGCAGGACAAGGTGCAGTAGTGTTGGAGGTTGTTCCGCCACCACGCCTCCAAAATGCTAATGATTGTGACACACCTCTCTCCTCCACCCCCTCCTCTTCTTCTTCCTCCATGGCCTCTTCCTCGGAACCAGCGGTGCTCCGTAGTCGTTCAAGGGGCTACGCAAGTACGCAGGCCAAAAGATGCCATGCGGTGCTTGAGCTGGTGTGCTTGGGGGACAGAGCCACACTGGGGCAGAGGTTCTGTCAGCTCTGCAGGGGCAGGTTCAGAGGTGGTTGACGCCACGCCAACTTAAGGCAGGAATGGTGGTTTGCGACAATGGCACCAACCTCCTCTCTGCCCTCCGACAGGGACAAATGACCCATGTGCCCTGTTTGGCTCACGTCCTTAACTTGGTGGTGCAGCGGTTCTTGGGCAGGTACCCGGGCTTACAGGATGTTCTGAGGCAGGCCAGGAAAGTCTGTGTGCATTTCCGCCGGTCATATAATGCCAGTGCTCGGCTGACGGACCTCCAAAAGGAGTTTAACCTGCCCAAGAACCGCCTAATCTGTGACATGCCCACCAGGTGGAACTCAACGTTGGCCATGCTGCAGCGGCTGCACATGCAGCAGAGGGCCATCAATGAGTACCTGTGCGACTATGGCACCAGGACAGGATCAGGGGAGCTTGGTTTTTTTTCCCCACTCCAGTGGGCCATGATCAGGGATGCATGCACTGTCCTGTCACCATTTGAGGAGGCCACGAGGATGGTGAGCAGTGACAGTGCATGCATCAGTGACACTGTCCCCCTTGTCCACCTGTTGGAGCACACGCTGCGTGGAATAATGGACAGGGCACTTGAGGCAGAACAGAGGCAGGAAGAGGAGGACTTCCTTAGCTCTCAAGGCCCCCTTTATCCAGACAGTGTTCCTGCGTGCCCGCCGATCACACAGGAGGAGGAGGAGGAGGAGGAGGAGGAGGAGGAGGAGGAGGAGGAGGTGGAGGAGGAAGATTGTGTCAGTATGGAGGTGGAGCCTGGCACTCAGCATCAGCAGCAGTCTTTAAGGGATCAGTCCCAAGAAACACATGGACTTGTACGTGGCTGGGAGGAGGTGGCTGCGGACCATGTCGTCCTTAGTGACCCAGAGGACTCCGGACCGAATGCCTCAGCAAACCTACGCTGCATGGCCTCCCTGATCCTGCAAAGCCTGCGTAAGGATCCTCGTATTCGTGGTATCAAGGAGAAGGACCAATACTGGCTGGCAACCCTCCTTGATCCACGTTACAAGGGTAAGGTTGCGGACCTTATCTTGCCATCGCAGAGGGAGCAGAGGATGAAACATCTTCGGGAGGCCTTGCAGAAAGGTCTGTGCAACGCGTTCCCAGAGACTGGGAGGTTACAAACTCCTGTTTCTGGACAACGTGTTGCTGAGGCTTCGGTCAGTCAAAGAAGGAGCAGTGGAGAAGGTGGCCGTCTGACCGATGCGTTCAGACAATTTTTTGGTCCGCAGCCCCAAGGTATGATCGGTTCCAGCAACCATCGCCAGCGTCTGTTTTACATGGTGCAGGAATACCTAGGGGCAAGATCAGACTTGGACACCTTTCCCACCGAAAATCCTCTGGGTTACTGGGTCTTGAGGATGGATCACTGGCCAGAGCTTGCACAGTATGCAATTGAGCTACTGGCCTGTCCTGCATCCAGCGTTCTTTCGGAACGCACATTCAGTGCTGCTGGAGGCGTGGTAACCGATCACAGGGTGCGTCTGTCCACCGACTCGGTCGATCGACTGACCTTCATAAAAATGAATCAGTCTTGGATCACCACCAGCTACCAAGCACCTGATGCTGATGTAACCGAATAATTTTTTTTGAAATCTCAGATCCCTTCAAAGACTGCCTATGCTGATGCTGAGTGACTATCCCTGAGTAATTATCCTCTTCCTCCTCAATCATCACGCTGATAGCTTGTAAGAACATTTTTGGTTCTGGGCGCCACCACCAGTGCCTAAGGCACAATTTTTCAGCCCCTGTTTAACAGGGGCGTGTAATTACAATTTTTGATGTAATACTTTGCAGCAGGGCTCGTTCCTGCATTCCAACTAGAGTGTCTGTGAGGGGTTGCAGTGTTGTGGCACCAGCACCAGTGCCCAAGGCCCAATTTTTCTGCTCCTGTCTAACAGGGGCGTGTAATTACAATTTTTAATGCAATACTTTGCAGCAGGGCTCGTTCCTGCATTCCAACTAGAGTGTCTGTGAGGGGTTGCAGTGTTGTGGCACCAGCACCAGTGCCCAAGGCCCAATTTTTCTGCTCCTGTCTAACAGGGGCGTGTAATTACAATTTTTGATGCAATACTTTGCAGCAGGGCTCGTTCCTGCATTCCAACTAGAGTGTCTGTGAGGGGTTGCAGTGTTGTGGCACCAGCACCAGTGCCCAAGGCCCAATTTTTCTGCTCCTGTCTAACAGGGGCGTGTAATTACAATTTTTGATGCAATACTTTGCAGCAGGGCTCGTTCCTGCGTTCCAACTAGAGTGTCTGTAAGGGGTTGCAGTGTTGTGGCACCAGCACCAGTGCCTAAGGCAGTGGTTCTCAACTCCAGTCCTCAGGACCCACCAACAGGCCAGGTTTGCAAGATAGCTGAAATACATCACAGGTGATATCACTTGCTGCTCAGTGATTGCAGTATTCTAGTCTGCAACTCCCCAAGGTAATACTTAAAATCTGACCTGTTGGTGGGTCCCGAGGACTGGAGTTGAGAACCACTGGCCTAAGGCCTAATTTTTCAGCTCCTGTTCAACAGGGGCATGTAATTACAATTCTTGATCTAATATTTCACAGCAGGGCCCTGCGAGGGCTTACAGTGTTGTGGCCACAGCAACACCTAAGGCCCAAATTTCTGCTGAGTATATAGGGCAGGACCCTACTTTCAAACATCTAACTTACAAACGACTCCTACTTGCAAACGGAAGGAGACAACAGGAAGTGAGATGAAATCTACCCCTAGGAAGGGAAATTCTCTCCTGTAAGAGTTAATATGGGAAAAAAAATTCTCCTTTCCACTGATGCTTTCCAATCCTTGTTCCACAAAAAAACCCAAATTTTCAAAAAACATTTTTCATTGGGACAAAAAGTGAGGTGAAATCTTCTGAAGAGGAGGAAAGACAGCAAAACAAATGTCACAGGGGTGATAACCCTTCCTTATGTTTTCCAAAAAGCTTAAAAAAGATTTTTTGGCTGGAGCTAAACACGTTAAAAATGTACCCGTTCAAAATTACAAAGAGATTCTACTTAACAACAAACCTACAGTCCCTGTCTTGTTTGCACCGCCTGTATACTGCTGTTCAGAGTATATAGGGCCTGGTGGCCCCACACCTTTCCTTATTTTAATTTGGGTGTGGGGTTCCCCTTAATATCCATACAAGACCCAAAGGGCCTGGTAATGGACTGGGGGGTACCCATGCCGTTTGTCTCACTGATTTTCATCCATATTGCCATGACCCGACATTACATTAAACCCGCAAGCAGTTTTAAATGAGATTTTTTCCTTTAAAAATGACATTTGGTGCAGGGACTGTTCTAAACATGGGAAACACGCGTCACTTTACAGGCATACTATAGACACCCCCCCAGGTACGATATTTAAAGGAATATTTCACTTTTTTTTTTTTTACTTTAAGCATCATTAAAATCACTGCTCCCGAAAAAACGGCCGTTTTTAAAAGTTTTTTTTGCATTGATACATGTCCCCTGGGGTAGGACCCGGGTCCCCAAACCCTTTTTAGGACAATACCATGCAAATTAGCCTTTAAAATGAGCACTTTTGATTTCGAACGTTCGAGTCCCATAGACGTCAATGGGGTTCTAACGTTCGTGCGAACTTTCGGTCCGTTCGCAGGTTCTGGTGCAAACCGAACCGGGGGGTGTTCGGCTCATCCCTAGCCATTACTAGTAAAAAAAAAAAATATTAATAAAAATGCCATAAAACTATCTCCTATTTTGTAGGCGCTATAACTTGCGCAAACCAATCAATAAACGCTTGTTGCGATTTTTTTTTTTTTTTTTTTTACCAAAAATATGTAGAAGAATACGTATCGGCCTAAACTGAGGAAAAAAATATTTTTTTTTATCTTTTTTGGGGATATTTATTATAGCAAAAAGTACAAAATAATGCGTTTTTTTCAAAATTGTCGCTTATATGAGAGGCCTGCCCATGGGTGTCCGCACCATAGGGCAAGGGGGGTCAATCGAGTGAAGACACTTGACTTGCCCCCTGTGTTGCAACGGCCTCCGCGGCAGCCGTGGTGTTTTTTTCAAAGCCTGCTGCTGGCCTGGGGGCTGGGGCTGCGACTGTTTTTTCCGACTACACATGGATGCATCCGTCCCTCCCTCCTTACCCCCGGCCCGAGCATCAGATTGGCTCTGCCCTCTGCCGCTCGGGCCTCTGCTCTGCTTAAGCTGGCCATACATTATACAATTTTCTTATTCAATTTTCTTTAGATTTACCTTCAACTATGTAGTGCAAGGGCCTCCCTGATTGCATACAAATTGAAAGTGTTAAGGTTTGACCTCCTATTATATGGTTTTGGTAAATCTAAAGGAAAGTTGTACAAGAAAATTGTATAATGTATGGCCAGCCTTAGAGTGACACTGACCTGGCTGTTCCGTGATTGGCTGCTGCCTCAGCCTGTGTAAATATGTTGTGCCTATGCCGATCCGGCCGGCGCGACGGCGGCTCCTCCCACAGGTCACAGCAGCGTGGCGTGCAGTGGCCGAGATGACAGAGAATACACTGCCTGGCTGCCAGTGCCTGTCCTGGGACTATCGCTGAAGAACCACAGGTAACAGCAGTGTACAATTTTTTTGTATTGCAAAACAACTGGAACTGTTGTGGCCATATTTTCATCTTGATGGAAACAGCTATACAGACTGTATTATACAGTCTGTATAGCTGTTTTCATCAAGATCAAAATATGGCCAGAACACAATGGCGGCCCGTGCATTAAGGGTGTACGGGAGCGCCGCCCCCTCTCTCCTCTATCTATGGCTGCCGCTGCCACCCCCTACTCAGGCGCCCGGCATTTGATGGGCACAGTGGCAGCGTTTGGCACAGTGGCTGCATTTGATGGGCACAGTGGCTGCAATTGATGATTTTTTTTCAACATTTTTTGCGCCCCCCCAAAAACTTTGAGCACCAGCCGCCACTGCCATAACAGATGTATTGCAATATAAAAAGATGAACATTCTCTAGGCTTGAAAGATATATGTGTTATATAAGAGATCATTCAGCTCCACATTGTATTGGAAGTTGCTCAGGCCAGGCGTACCAGTCCATATAAATATAGCCTAGAGAATGTACATCTTTTTATGTTGCAAATTTGCAATGTATAGCAATACATGATGATCTGTTATGACCATATTTTGATCATGATGAAAACAGCCTATACTTGTATTTTTTTAGTGGTTTTTAAAAAGTCTGAATTGTTATTACAGCCCATTCTCCAGGTTTCCTCCACAAGACTGAAAATGTTTCAGTACTCACTATAACGGGGTCGGCAACCTCAGGATCTTAGTCCACCTGTCCAACGGGTTTCTCCGTGGGTTGCTCCACCATGCCATCTATGTCACAGTCTCTCTCGCCCTCCCGCCTCTATCCTCCTCCACCACTGTCATCAGTGAACAGCGGAGACCGGGAGGAAGCACAGCTCAGGACGGAGGGTGGGAAGAGGAGCTGGCGAAACAAACTTTTTATGTTAAACCGCTGATTGGTTGCTAGCACACAGGGTGGTTCTAAGCAACCACTCACCAGCTTGCTAATATGAAAAGTCACTCTACCAGCTCCCGCCTCTGTCCATAACTGTGCTGCCTCCCAGTCTCTGTGGAAGGGGGGGGGGTTACTGCTATAGGGTAAAGGAGGGACAGAAGACACCACTGTGTGTGTGTGTGTGGGGGGGTGATGTGAACGGGGCAGAGGACACTCTTATGGACAGGGTCACCCCCATAGCAGTGTCCTGTAGCACCCTTCATATCACCCCCCCCCCCCGATCCCTGCATTCTTGAGTGCAACCCACTCCTAAACTCTGCATTCTGAGCATATCACACCCCTAAACCCTGCATTCTGAGTGCAACACACTCCTGATCCCTGCATTCGAAACGCAATGCACTCCTGATCCCTGCATTCTGAGCACAATGCAGACTGATTTCTGCATTCTGAGCGCAATGCACTCCTGATCCCTGCATTCTGAGCACAATGCACTCCTGATCTCTGCATTCTGAGCGCAATGCACTCCTGATTCCTGCATTCTGAGCGCAATGCACTCCTGATTCCTGCATTCTGAGCACAATGCAGTCCTGATTCCTGCAATCTGCGCGCAATGCACTCCTGATCCCTGCATTCTGCGCGCAATGCACTCCTGATCCCTGCATTCTGAGCACAATGCACTCCTGATCCCTGCATTCTGAGTACAATGCACTCCTGATCCCTGCATTCTGCGCGCAATGCACTCCTGATCCCTGCATTCTGAGCACAATGCACTCCTGATCCCTGCATTCTGAGTACAATGCACTCCTGATTTCTGCATTCTGAGCGCAATGCACTCCTGATTCCTGCATTCTGAGCACAATGCAGTCCTGATTCCTGCAATCTGAGCGCAATGCACTCCTGATCCCTGCATTCTGAGCACAATGCACTCCTGATCCCTGCATTCTGAGCACAATGCACTCCTGATTCCTGCATTCTGAGCACAATGCACTCCTGATCCCTGCATTCTGAGCGCAATGCACTCCTGATCTCTGCATTCTGAGCGCAATGCACTCCTGATCCTTGCATTCTGAGCGCAATGCACTCCTGATTCCTTCATTCTGAGCGCAATGCATCCCTGATCCCTGCATTCTGAGAGCAACGCACTCCTGAACCCTGCATTCTGAGTTTATATCTTGTGCTGTGGGTTTATCTTGTGCTGTGGTTTAATAGCTGGTGGTGCTGTTTTTCTAGTGCTCTGGATCTTTATCTTGTGCAGTGAATCTATATCTGGTGCTGTGGGGTTATTTCAACTGCTGTGGATCTGGTGCCATGGGGTTATATCTATAGTGCTGGTGCTGTGGCAAGTCTTTTGGGTGCAATCTAGTGATGTAGCCAGGTGATAAGTGGAGTACTTAATGATCCCCATTTCTTTTTAGAAATGGATATCCACAAATTTTTTTCAAAACGCAAATTGGATGATGTAGAATCTGATAAGGGAGCAACACAAGAATCTAGACATGGCGAACAAGAGGCAGAATCAAGTACAAGCAGTTCTGCAGGTCCAGTTCCACCTCCAACAGAATGTAGCCATGTTGATGCTCCTGTAAATGACATTGGATTGTATTTTAATTCATCCACAAAACTAACGGATGATCTTAAATACAATCTGCTAATAAATACATTTAATCCACCAGAAAATTATGACTTCAAGAAAGATTCAACCGGACCACGCTTTTTCCGTCAGGTGTGGATTAATCAATATTCACCTTGGCTTAGCTACTCTCCACAACTGAAAGGTGCGATTTGCAAGTATTGTTTTTCCACAGCCAGTTCATCGTGGGATACAAGGAGCATTCATAACTAGGCCTTTCATGAAATATAAAGATTTCCATGAAGGTGCACGGAACCATGTTTCAACGTCTTGGCATAGAAATGCACAAGTGGATGCAACAAATTTTTTGGAGATCAGGAAGAAACCTGAAACAAGTATTGTTTGCCAAATAGACAGCGCTGTGAAAAGGCAAGTTGAAGAAAATCGGAAAAAGTTATTTCCAATTTTGTCTACTATCTTATTTTGTGGAACACATGACATTGCTTTACGTGGGAAACAAAGTACAACTGGAAACGTGCAAAGTCTGTACCAATTTCATATTGAAGCAGGAGATGTGATCCTAAGGCCCCTTTCACACCTATACGACTTCAAAGTCGCGCGATTTTACAGCGATTTTGCCGCGATTTTACAGCGATTTGGGAGCAGTACTACTTTGTACGACTTTGCCACATTTTTGGCATTAACAAATGAAAACATACAGTAGTTGGTATGAATCATAAGGGGGAACTCTACGCCAAGTTTTAAATAAAAAAAACTGGCGTGGGTTCCCCCCAGGGGCATACCAGGCCCTTAGGTCTGGTATGGATTGTAAGAGGAACCCCCTACGCCAAAAAATCGGCATGGGGGTCCCCCCAAAATCCATACCAGACCCTTATCCGAGCATGCAGCCCGGCCGGTCAGGAATGGGGGTGGGGACGAGCGAGCGCCCCCCCTCCTGGACCGTACCAGGCCGCATGCCCACAAAATGGGGGGTGGGTGCTTTGGGGCATGGGGGGGCACCCTGTGGCCCCCCCACCCCATAGGACCTTGTCCCCATGTTGATGAGGACAAGGGCCTCTTCCCGACAACCCTGGCCGTTGGTTGTTGGGGTCTGTGGGTGGGGGGCTTATCGGAATCCAGGAGCTCCCTTTAACAAGGGGGCCCCCAGATCCCGGCCCCCCACCCTATGTGAATGAGTATTACCGCTAGCAATTGAGCTGCAGAAGATAGTGGAGGTGCCGGCAGAAGATCAGGACACCGAGAGGAGACACCGAAGAGACCCCCGAAGTCGGAAGAGGACCCCCGAAGTCGGAAGAGGACCCCCGATGTCGGAAGAAGACCCCTGAGCTGCCTAATAAATTACTTTAAAAACCTGTGTACTGTGTTTTTTATTG
Organism: Lithobates clamitans; assembly: GCA_037952925.1. Lineage (NCBI taxonomy): Eukaryota > Metazoa > Chordata > Amphibia > Anura > Ranidae > Lithobates > Lithobates clamitans. Next base: position 128,957 of record JBBGZY010001832.1, read on the forward strand.
ACACTTTTTTGCCTAGGTGAATGGGTAGGGGTACCATGTACCCCATACTCATTCACATAGGGTGGGGTGCCGGGATCTGGGGGCCCCCTTATTAAAGGGGGCTCCCGTATTCCGATAAGCCCCCCCGTCCGCAGACCCCGACAACCAACGGCCAGGGTTGTCAGGAAGAGGCCTTTGTCCTCATCAACATGGGGACAAGGTGCTTTGGGGTGGGGGGGCCGCAGGATGCCCCCCATGCCCCAAAGCACCCACCCCCCCATGTTGAGGGCATGCGGCCTGGTACGGTCTAGGAGGGGGGGCCGCTGGCTCGTCCCCACCCCCATTCCTACCGGCCGGGCTGCGTGCTCGGATAAGGGTCTGGTATGGAATTGGGGGGGGACCCCCACGCCGATTTTTTGGCGTAGGGGGTTCCCCTTAGGTCCATACCAGACTTAAGGGCCTGGTATGCCCCTGGGGGGGAACCCACACCGTTTTTTTCATTTAAAACTTGGTGCGGCGTTCCCCCTCAGGATTCATACCAGACAGCTGTCAGCACTGCCTGTCACTCATCGCGAAAGGAAAAAAAAGTTTTCCTTTCCCGATCAGTGAGCCAGGCTTGTGCTTACAAAGTCGTACTGAAGTTTTGCCTATATTATTCAGGCACGATTTGCATGCTACTTCAGGGTTTAACATTGAGGTCTATGGAGTACAACTCGCATAGAAGTTGGACTAAAGTAGTGCAGGGACTACTTTCAAGTTGGCACGACTTAAAGTCGTGCCAATATGAATGGTAGTCATTGAAAATAATGGAGAATGACTTGTCATACGATTTTGCAGTACAAAATCGTGGGACAAGTCGTATAAGTGTGAAAGGGGCCTAAAGTACCATCTTGAAAATGCACCAGTTAATGCACGTTATACATCAGTTCGTGTTGAAAATGAATTGATTAGATTATGTGAAGAAACATTACGAGAAGATCTGGTATCCTTAGTCAACGTGTCAAATGGGTTTTCAATAATTGCTGATGAAAGTGCTGACATTTCTGGAAAAGAACAGATGTCACTTGGAGTACGTTTTGTAGACACAAGCAGCACCGTAGCTGTCATCAGAGAAGAATTCCTTGGATTTGCAACCTTAATAGAAATGGATGCCATCCCAATTGCAAATATGATTATGGAAACATGTTCTAAATTTGGATTAAACTTAGAAAAACTCTATGGCCAAGGATATGATGGATGCTCTACAATGGCAGGAAAAGAAGGTGGCGTTCAAGCCATAATAAAGAGAAATTATCCTAAAGCTGCTTTTGCTCACTGTGCTGCACATAAACTCAATTCGGTTGTTAATGACCTGAATGCTGTTCCTGATATACGGAATTCTATTGGCACAGTGAAAGCCGCCATTAAGTTTTTCCGTGAGAGTCCAAAAAGAAGATCTCTTATTCCTAATGTGCCATTGCTGAGTGAAACAAGGTGGACAGCCAAATACAAAAGCATTCAAATTTTTAGCTCAAACTTTGAAGATATTTTTAATCAATTAGGCTTACTGGTCACTTCAGCATCAGGGAAAACATGTCAGGATGCATATCAATTGCAATGTTCTCCAACATACAGTGAGCTTCCTCTTTTTGCTTGACCGTCATTTCAAATTACTCATCAAAATTGGAATCAGTAAGCCAGGCTCTCCAAGCTGTTCAGCTTGATATTCTCAACGTGTGTAATCACGTGCAAGACCTTCTGACTGTGTTCCGCAATCACAGAGAAAATGCAGAAGAACAATTTAAGGAAATTTTTTCAAATGTTCAAACAATGGCAGAAAAATTGAACATCGAACTTTGTGTTCCCAGACAGTGTGGCAGGCAAGTATTTTGTTCCAATTTTGGTTCCTCTTCTGTGGAAGAATACTATTGGCAGTCTATCTATGTGCCATACATGGACTCAATCATTGCATCATTAGAAAGCCGGTTTGGCAATGAAAACAAGAAAAATTTCAGTCTGTTCTCACTTTACCCAAAACAAATGGCAAAAATGACACTTGAGCAATACAAATGCCATATTGCAGACATCTAAGAAATTTACGGCATTGAAAACCTGGAAGCCGAAGCAGTCACATGGTTAGAGATCTGGTCAACGAAGGATGAGCAGTTTGACAATGGATTTCTGGATTTGCTAAAGCACACAGATTTTTTTCCCGTCAGTCCAGCAAGCAATTCGCATTGCTCTCACATTACCAGTAACCACTTATACAGTGGAAAGGTCTTTCAGCACAATGAGAAGGGTGAAAACCTGGCTGAGATCGACAATGGCAGATGATCGCTTATCTGGTTTGTGCATGATGAGCATACATAGAGCAACAATTGCTGAAAACAAACAACAGTTGATTGACAAAGTAATTGATAAATTTGCACAGGACCACAGACGTTTACAGTTTCTTTTTCGAGATCACTAACTAAAAATTGTACAAAAAAAATACTCTTTGAAAAATGTGATTGTTAAATTTAGGCAGTGCAGATGTTTGCAGTTAAAGTTTATATGTTTTATTTTCCAATTTGGATGATAACAGTTATTTATTTCTAAATATATATATATATATATATATATATATAATATATATATATATATATATATATATATATATATATATATATATATATATTTAAGTTAATACATTCCAAAATAAATACATTTATCATATATTTTATTTGTCCTTTGTTAACACCAAATGCAGATTCTACATGTGTTTTTATTTTTATAACTCACTTGTAGTGCCTTGATCATGTGTGTATGAATAATTTAGTGCATTCAATAGTGTAAACATAAAAACAGATTAGAAATTGCTAATCAGACAATGGCAGCTTGATCCTTCTATTAAGCTTCTGCATCAGGTTTCTCATACCTTTTGCCTGCCTGCCTGAGCTTTATGTGATAATGACTAAGCCCCTCCCTTCATGACATTGTCGAAAAGGGGCCAAGCATTGGTGTCCATTGAATTATGCCCCCCCTGAAAAAAGTTCTGCGGACGCCCATGGGCCTGCCCCCTGCCAATGCAAATTAATGATTGGTCAGAGCCTTCCACATGAGCTGCCTGCCACTCAGGTCTCAAGTCCAGCCTCTCTTCCAGAACAATTCCTCCAGAAGCAGAGGAGACATCTTTGAGCTAAAGTGTAGGTGGCCACACCCCCCCACTATACTGACACTCCCATTCCCAGATCAAAACAACCAGGCCTGTAAGAAAAACACAGGCCTGGCTAAATTTACCTGCCATTAGGCCCTATAACTAGAAAAATATACTAATCTAGCACCTACCTGAAAGTAGAGGGTGCTACATATATATAACGATATATTTAATTTCAGTTGCAGAGATATAGGGCAGCTCTCCTCGCTAAAATCCCAATAAATTACATTTACATTTTTGGTTGTAACATGACAAAATGTGGAAAATTTCAAGGGGTATGAATACTTTTTCAAGGCACTGTACATGTAATAAACTCCTGAAGAAGCGGTGGTTTATCCGTGAAACATGTTGAGCGTCCTACGCACAGATGGTATTTGCTTTGTTGACAATGGTCCTTTTCTCTAAGCTCATCGAATGCCTTGTTCATGACCAAATGAGTCACTACCTCACAGACAACAACCTTCTCGACCTCCTACAGTCTGGCTTCCACCCACAACATTCTACTGAAACTGCCCTACTAAAACTCACCAATGACCTAATAACTGCTAAAACCAATGGCCACTACTCCATACTCATACTTTTAGATCTCTCTGCTGCCTTTGACACAGTTGACCACCTGCTGCTCCTCAGCAAATTACACTGCCTTGACCTTCGTGATTCTGCATTATCCTGGTTCTCCTCCTACCTATCTCAGCACACTTTCAGTGTCACTTACAACTCCATCTCCTCCGCTCCCCTTCCTCTTTCTGTTGGGGTACCCCAAGGCTCAGTCCTTGGGCCTCTCCTTTTCTCACTCTATACCTCTTCCCTGGGCCAATTGATAACCTCCCATGGCTTCCAATACCACCTCTATGCCGATGACACACAGATCTATCTCTCCACTCCTCAACTCACCCTCTCTATCTCCTCACGGATATTAAACTTACTGAATGACATATCGGTATGGATGTCACACCACTTCCTCAAACTTAATCTTTCCAAAACTGAGCTTGTTATATTTCTTCCTTCACGGTCCCCCTCCTGTGACTTTACCATTAATATCAACAACACAACCATTGGTCCCTCCACACATGCCAGGGTCCTGGGTGTAATCCTTGACTCTGACCTCTCCTTCAGCCCCCACATCCAATCACTGGCTAAATCCTGCCGCCCTAACCTCCGCGACATCTCCAGAATTCGACCCTTCCTGACTAATGACACCTTACATCAGGGTCCCCAGAGAGCCTCCCCTTACATCAGGGTCCCCAGATAGCCCCCCCTTACATCAGGGTCCCCAGAGAGCCCCCCCTTACATCAGGGTCCCCAGAGAGCCCTCCCTTACATCAGGGTCCCCAGACAGCCCTCCCTTACATCAGGGTCCCCAGAGAGCCCCTCCTTACATCAGGGTCCCCAGAGAGCCCCTCCTTACATCAGGGTCCCCCCGAGTGTGTACAGCAGAGAGGGGAGGGGCCTCTGACCCAGGCAGGTATCAGCAACAGTGTAGAAGCAGAGCGACTCACTGAAAGTGAAATTGATACCTGTCCTCCCCTCTCCACTGTATACACTCAGGAGAAGAACTGCAAGTCCCAGAGAGATCCCCCTGCCTGTGGATGGACCATAGAGCTGCCGATCACCGCCTCCCACCTTCCCCTACTGAATTCTAAACGGGCAGCCAAAGGTGCAGGGGGAGATGCCGGTGCTGTGACAAGAAATGCCCCCTGTCGAATAATGCCCGCCCTGTACTGCGCAGGCGCGGAGCCGCTGAAAGTGTCTGAACATCATAATTCAGGATCATCTGTTTACGGCGCCTGTGCACAAAAACGACATTGTGCCACATGCTCCCGATGCTCGTGCAACTCTGCGCAGTACAGGGCGGGCATTATTCAACGGCGGGTGTAGCGACACATATGGCGACCCATCACATTTGGCTACCCGCTGTACTGCGCATGCGTGCGACGCCGCCATTTGGGTTCCAACACTGTGGCGATCTGCGCTTGTGCAGAATTTTTTGGCCACACCCCTGAGTCCAGGTTCAAGCCCCACCATCCAAGTGGACATAGAGTCAGAATATAATTATGCCGAGCGAAGCGAGGCCGTGCCCGAAGCATAGCGAGCCCGCGAGGGGCCCTATGGAGTGGTGTCTTACAACAGTGTTGGAACTCATATGGCGTTGTCGCCCATGTGCAGTCCAGCGGATAGCCAAATGTGATGGGTCGCCATATGTGACGCTACAGGGGCATTTCTCGTCAGAACACCTAGTCTTGCACCCCCCCTACACAGCGGCAGAACGACAGGGCCTATGTAGCTTCACATATGGCGACCCATCACATTTGGCTACCCGCTGGACTGCAAGATGGCGGAGACAGAACGTCACTTTCGTTTCAAAATCTGACGGGTCGCCAAATCTGACGAAACACCACCACCAATGTTTCCTTTTAAAAGTGAAACCTTCACAGGGAAGTTTGTGTCAGTAGGAATCCGCCCAAAATATCTTTCCGTGTTCAGAGCTGTCAGAGCTTCTCTTCATCTCTTCACGTCAGTCTGAGCGGGAAGGTAAGGAAAATATCACCCTGTATTATAGAATTACATGAGGCTGGATGGATTCATCATATATTATATAATAGAGATCTGTATGGTATAAGATGTTGGAATCACTCGGGTTACATTTGGGGGTAACAATGATAAAATGAAAACTTTCATTGTGTGAAGTTGTTTTTCTGATCTGGTGTCTCCTATAAAAATGATGGGGGTGTTGGGGTGACAATGGATCTGCTTTGCAGTTTCTTTACAGTACCTGACCGCGAGATTGTGTTTCCAGCGCAATCCCATCACGCTGGTTCTCGGTGACAGGGTACTGTGCATGTCGCGCTGTGTCAGAGAGCTCACCTTGCTGGTCATGGGATTGGCCACCAGAGGGAGTGCCTGTGAGCAAGCCGGCCTATTTAAGTTTGTCAGGCACTCTGTTCAGTGCTGCCTGATCATCAGCTTCCTGTGCCGTAGTTCCTGTTTCCTGTCTTGTCTTCCTGTTTACCTGATCTCCTGACGACCCGGATTGCCCTTGGATTCCCCTTCTTGCTGCCTGTACCCGACCTTGGCCTGTTTGACTCCGCTTCTGCCTGCTCCTATTGTACCTTGTTGCCCGTCTGTTGCCGAACCCAGCCTGTCTCCTGACCATCCTGCTCAGTCTCATCGCCTGTGTTCCAGCCTGCACCTGCTGTTCATAGACTGCTATTCCACCAGCATCTGGACTCTAGTTCACAGGCTCTCATACCACTCCACACTCCTGTGCTTCCTGTTACCTTACCAGGGGCCGCGAGTCGGATGCGTAAGGGAGCCTACTCTCTGCCCAAGCGGACTCACCGGTCTGGTAAGTAGGAGTCTGATACGCTGGCTCGTTGATCGGGAAAGGAAAATTTTTTTTCCTTTTGCGATGAGCGACAGGCAGCTGTCTGGTATGAATCCTGAGGGGGAACGCCACGCCAATGCTGTGTGCGAGCTGTGTGCGGGGGTTACCGCCTTATATAGGCGGTAACCCCCCCTGTGGCGTCACAGTCCCAGAATGCACATGGACTCTGGCGTCATAAGGGGGCGTGACCCCAGAGTCCCTGCGCATGCTGAGACTGTGACGTCACAAGGGGGCGGGGTCACCGCCTATATAAATGGCTGCGCAGCTCGCACACAGTATTCCAGCAGGAGAGCGTTGTGTCAACATCGGAAGAAGAGAAGAGGGGACAAGACAGCACAGCAGACCGAGCCCCCGCTAGCAAAAGAGCTGGAAGAAGATAGCGGGCGAGTCCGGCAGAAGATACGGGAGAAGAACCGGACAGCAGCAGCAGACTGGGCCCCTGCTAGCAAAAGAGCTGGAAGAAGATAACGCAGGGGCCCGGGAGAAGAGGCGGAGCACCGGGAGAAGAGGCCGAACACTGGGAGAAGAACCCGGAGAGAGCAGAGAAGTCGGAAGAAGACCCCCGGAGCTGCCTAATAAATTACTCTTAAAACCTGTGTAGTGCGTTTTTTTTTTTTATTGACACTTTTTCCTAGGTGAATGGGTAGGGGTACCATGTACCCCATACTCATTCACATAGGGTGGGGGGCCGGGATCTGGGGGCCCCCCTTTTTAAACCCTCCGCTCGCAGACCCCGACAACCAACGGCCTGGGTTGTCGGGAAGAGGTCCTTGTCCTCATCAACATGGGGACAAGGTGCTTTGGGGTGGGGGGGCCTGCAGGGCGCCCCCCTCCCCCAAAGCACCCACCCCCCATGTTGAGGGCATGCGGCCTGGTACGGTTCAGGAGGGGGGACCAGAGAACTTTTTGCGATTCGGCACTGCGTCGCTTTAACTGACAATTGCGCGGTTGTGCGTCGTGGCTCCTAAACAAAATTGACGTCCTTTTTTCCCCACAAATAGAGCTTTCTTTTGGTGGTATTTGATCACCTCTGCAATTTTTATTTTTTGCGCTATAAACAAAAAAGAGCAGCAATTTTGAAAAAAAAAAGCAATATTTTTTACTTTTTGCTATACTGTAATAAATATCCCCCAAAAATATCTAAAAAAACATATTTTTTTCCCTCAGTTTAGGCCGATATGTATTCTTCTACATATTTTTGGTAAAAAAATCGCAATAAGCGTTTGATTGGTTTGCGCAAAAGTTATAGCGTCTACAAAATAGGGGATAGTTTTATGGCATTTTTATTAATATTTTATTTTTACTAGTAATGGCGGCGATCAGCGATTTCTATCATGACTGCGACATCATGGCGGACATTTCGGACACTTTTTTGGTGTGATTTTGGGAACATTCACATCTATACAGCGATCAGTGCAATTAAAAATTGATTACTGTGTAAATGTGACTGGCAGTGAATGGGGTTAACCACTAGGTGGTGCTGTAGGGGTTAAGTGTGTCCTAGGGAGTGATTCTAACTGTGGGGGGGAGGGGCTATGTTGACATATTGCATATTTTATATTTTTTGTTGGGAGAATGGAAAGCATTGCACCCATGATGAGCAGATCAGTCTCCCGCACACACTGCCTGTACCTCTGTATGGCTGTCATTATCAGAGCTGTGTGAATGAACAAGGAGAGTGATGAGCAGGACGCCCTCACCTCATTCAAACTACAAGTCTGTCTGTCGCGGTGGAGGATGAGAGTTATCCTTTTTTTCATTCACAGATTCCTATGAATGAATGACACAGCTGTGTGGGGGGCGGAGCTCCGCACAGCCACCCTGTTTTCAAAATCAGACAGCGGGTGACGGGAAAGGATCCCCTGCCACACTGAAGGGGAACCTTGTATTCTGACAGCAGGGACTCTCCTGACTGAGAAAAGTTTTCCAGCTTGTCCGTTTTGATGATCTGGCAATCAACTTCTGTCAAATGGGCAGTGGCCCCCTAAATAGGATTGCCACCTGTCCGGGGTTCACCTGAACAGTTTGAGTTTGGAATCATGTGTCCAGGTTTCAAACTTCCTGAAACCCGGACACATTATTTAGACTGGACTGTGGCCTCCCAGCAGGATTGCTGGCTGCAGTTGTCTAAGCTGAGAGCGTCTGTTACTCTCTCTCTAACACTGCACAAAGCCAGCACTAACAATCCCCCCACATACAGATAGGAGAGGAGAGATGGCTTGATCTACTACTCCTCCTCCCCCTCCTACCACTCTGTGTCTGCCCACACTCCAATCCCCCGCACTTTACCTCAGAAAAAGAAAGTGGGGGGGGCTGGAAATTTGAAGTCCAGCAGCCTCAGATACATCTGGATGAGAAGTTCTGACTGCCAAGGGGTGAGTGAGCTCACCATCCATTCCTGTCTGTGACTGAAGTCTCCCCCCTTCTCCTCTCTCTGAGTGAGTACACTAAGGTAAATCAGGGTTCTCAGAGCACCCCTTACATCAGAGTTCCCCTTTACACCAAAGGCCGCAGTGTTCCCCCTTACATCAGAGTCCTCTCCGTACATTAGAGTACTCAGTGCTCCCCCTTAAATCAGGATTCCCAGAGCATCCCTTATTTTAGAGTCCCCAGAGTTCTCCCTTCCATCAGAGTCTGCAGAGTCCCCCCTTACAGTGAAAGGGAACTCTGTGGATTCAGTTGTAAAAGGGAAACTCTGTGGATGTGATGTAAAGGGGGACTCTTGTGATTAACTTCATACGAAAAGAAATGTTATTTAATTGCAAAATATATATATATATATATATATATATATATATATATATAAAAAATTGCTGTGCGCCGCTAAAGTGTTTGGGTTTGACTTGAAGAAAAGGTGGCAACCCTACCCCCAAAGCTGCACATGGAAAAAAAAAGTGTCCCTTTTAACCACTTGCCGACCGCCTAACGCATATATACTGCGGCAGAATGGCACGGGCAGGCAGAATTACGTACCCGTACGTGATCTGCCTCCCGCGGGCGGGGGGTCCGATCGGACCCCCCCCCGGTGCCAGCGGCGGTCAGCATTTGATTGGGAGCGTCGGGAGGCGAGGGGGAGACCATCCGATCGTGGCCCCCCCCTCGCGATCGTTCCCAGCCAATCGGAATCCTCCCCTGCCTGTGTGTAGTTTCACACAGGCAGAGGATGTGATGTCATCTCTCCTCGGCTTGGCAGTTTCCGTCCCAGCCCCGAGGAGAGAAGACATGTGAGTGCACAGCACACACACACAGTAGAACATGCCAGGCATACTTTACACCCCCGATCCCCCCCCGATCGCCCCCCGATCCCCCCCCAATCACCCCCCCCCCGTCACAAACTGACAGCAAGCAGTATATTTTTTTTTTTTCTGATTACTGATTGGTGTCAGTTTGTGACAGTTACAGTGTTAGGGCAGTGATTATTACCCCCCTTTAGGTCTAGGATAACCCCCTAACCCCCCTAATAAAGTTTTAACCCCTTGATCACCCCCTGTCACCAGTGTCACTAAGCAATCATTTTTCTGATCGCTGTATTAGTGTCGCTGGTGACACTAGTTAGGGAGGTAAGTATATAGGTTCGCCGTCAGCGTTTTATAGCGACAGGGACCCCCATATACTACCTAATAAATGTTTTAACCCCTTGATTGCTCCCTAGTTAACCCTTTCACCACTGATTACCGTATAACCGTTACGGGTGACGCTGGTTAGTTTGTTTATTTTTTATAGTGTCAGGGCACCCGCCGTTTATTACCGAATAAAGGTTTAGCCCCCTGATCGCCCGGCGGTGATATGCGTCGCCCCAGGCAGCGTCAGATTAGCGCCAGTACCGCTAACACCCACGCACGCAGCATACGCCTCCCTTAGTGGTATAGTATCTGTACGGATCAATATCTGATCCGATCAGATCTTTACTAGTGTCCCCAGCAGTTTAGGGTTCCCAAAAACGCAGTGTTAGCGGGATCAGCCCAGATACCTGCTAGCACCTGCGTTTTTCCCCTCCGCCTGGCCCAGCCCACCCAAGTGCAGTATCGATCGATCACTGTCATTTACAAAACACTAAACGCATAACTGCAGCGTTCGCAGAGTCAGGCCTGATCCCTGCGATCGCTAATAGTTTTTTTTGTAGCGTTTTGGTGAACTGGCAAGCGCCAGCGGCCTAGTACACCCCGGTCGTAGTCAAACCAGCACTGCAGTAACACTTGGTGACGTGGCGAGTCCCATAAGTGCAGCTCAAGCTGGTGAGGTGGCAAGCACAAGTAGTGTCCCGCCGCCACCAAAAAGACAAACACAGGCCCGTCGTGCCCATAGTGCCCTTCCTGCTGCATTCGCCAATCCTAATTGGGAACCCACCGCTTCTGCAGCGCCCGTACTTCCCCCATTCACATCCCCAACCAAATGCAGTCGGCTGCATGAGAGGCATTTTCTTTATGTCCTCCTGAGTACCCCTACCCAACAAACCCCCCCAAAAAAGATGTCGTGTCTGCAGCAAGCGCGGATATAGGCGTGACACCCGCTATTATTGTCCCTCCTGTCCTGACAATCCTGGTCTTTGCATTGGTGAATGTTTTGAACGCTACCATTCACTAGTTGAGTATTAGCGTAGGGTACAGCATTGCACAGACTAGGCACACTTTCACAGGGTCTCCCAAGATGCCATCGCATTTTGAGAGACCCGAACCTGGAACCGGTTACAGTTATAAAAGTTACAGTTACAAAAAAAAGTGTAAAAAAAAAAAAAAAAAACACATACAAAAAGATAAAATAAAAAAAAATAGTTGTCGTTTTATTGTTCTCCCTCTCTCTATTCTCTCTCTATTGTTCTGCTCCTGTTTACTGTATTCTATTCTGCAATGTTTTATTGTTATTATGTTTTATCATGTTTGCTTTTCAGATATGCAATTTTTTATACCTTACCGTTTACTGTGCTTTATTGTTAACCATTTTTTTGTCTTCAGGTACGCCATTCACGACTTTGAGTGGTTATACCAGAATGATGCCTGCAGGTTTAGGTATCATCTTGGTATCATTCTTTTCAGCCAGCGGTCGGCTTTCATGTAAAAGCAATCCTAGCAGCTAATTAGCCTCTAGACTGCTTTTACAAGCAGTGGGAGGGAATGCCCCCCCCCCAACGTCTTCCGTGTTTTTCTCTGGCTCTCCTGTCTCAACAGGGAACCTGAGAATGCAGCCGGTGATTCAGCCAGCTGACCATAGAGCTGATCAGAGACCAGAGTGGCTCCAAACATCTCTATGGCCTAAGAAACCGGAAGCTACGAGCATTTTATGACTTAGATTTCGCCGGATGTAAACAGTGCCATTGGGAAATTGGGAAAGCATTTTATCACACCGATCTTGGTGTGGTCAGATGCTTTGAGGGCAGAGGAGAAATCTAGGGTCTAATAGACCCCAATTTTTGCAAAAAAGATTACCTGTCACTACCTATTGCTATGATAGGGGATATTTACATTCCCTGAGATAACAATAAAAATGATTTAAAAAAAAAAAAAAATGAAAGGAACAGTTTAAAAATAAGATAAAAAAAATAATAATAATAAAGAAAAAAAGAAAAAAAGCACCCCTGTCCCCCCTGCTCTCGCGCTAAGGCGAACGCAAGCGTTGGTCTGGCGTCAAATGTAAACAGCAATTGCACCATGCATGTGAGGTATCACCACGAACGTCAGATCGAGGGCAGTAATTTTAGCAGTAGACCTCCTCTGTAAATCTAAAGTGGTAACCTGTAAAGGCTTTTAAAGGCTTTTAAAAATGTATTTAGTTTGTCGCCACTGCACGTTTGTGCGCAATTTTAAAGCATGTCATGTTTGGTATCCATGTACTCGGCCTAAGATCATCTTTTTTTTTTCATCAAACATTTGGGCAATATAGTGTGTTTTAGTGCATTAAAATTTAAAAAAGTGTGTTTTTTCTCCAAAAAATGCGTTTGAAAAATCGATGCGCAAATACTGTGTGAAAAAAAAAAATGAAACACCCACCATTTTAATCTGTAGGGCATTTGCTTTAAAATAATATATAATGCTTGGGGGTTCAAAGTAATTTTCTTGCAAAAAAAATTATTTTTTTATGTAATCAAAAAGTGTCAGAAAGGGCTTTGTCTTCAAGTGGTTAGAAGAGTGGGTGATGTGTGACATAAGCTTCTAGATGTTGTGCATAAAATGCCAGGACAGTTCAAAACCCCCCCAAATGAACCCATTTTGGAAAGTAGACACCCCAAGCTATTTGCTGAGAGGCATGTCGAGTCCATGGAATATTTTATATTGTGACACAAGTTGCGGGAAAGAGACAATTTTTTATTTTTTTTATTTTTTTTTGCGCAAAGTTGTCACTAAATGATATATTGCTCAAACATGCCATGGGAATATGTGAAATTACACCCCAAAATACATTCTGTTGCTTCTCCTGAGTACGGGGATACCACATGTGTGAGACTTTTTGGGAGCCTAGCCGCGCACGGGACCCCGAAAACCAAGCACCGCCTTCAGGCTTTCTAAGGGCGTGAATTTTTGATTTCACTCTTCACTGCCTATCACAGTTTCGGAGGCCATGGAATGCCCAGGTGGCAAAAAAAACCCCCAAATGACCCCATTTTGGAAAGTAGACACCCCAAGCTATTTGATGAGAGGTATAGTGAGTATTTTGCAGACCTCACTTTTTGTCACAAAGTTTTGAAAATTGAAAAAAGAAAAAAAAATATTTTTTTTCTCGTCTTTCTTTATTTTCAAAAACAAATGACAGCTGCAAAATACTCACCATGCCTCTCAGCAAATAGCTTGGGGTGTCTACTTTCCAAAATGGAGTCATTTGGGGGGGGGGGTTTGTGCCACCTGGGCATTCCATGGCCTCCGAAACTGTGATAGGCAGTGAGGAGTAAAATCAAAAATGTACGCCCTTAGAAATCCTGAAGGCAGTGATTGGTTTTCGGGGCCCCGTACGCGGCTAGGCTCCCAAAAAGTCCCACACATGTGGTATCCCCATACTCAGGAGAAGCAGCTAAATGTATTTTGGGGTGCAATTCCACATATGCCCATGGCCTGTGTGAGCAATATATCATTTAGTGACAACTTTTTGTAATTTTTTTTTTTTTTGTCATTATTCAATCACTTGGGACAAAAAAAATGAATATTCAATGGGCTCAACATGCCTCTCAGCAAATTTCTTGGGGTGTCTACTTTCCAAAATGGGGTCATTTGTGGGACTTTTGTACTGCCCTGCCATTTTAGCACCTCAAGAAACGACATAGGCAGTCATAAATTAAAGGCTGTGTAAATTCCAGAAAATGTACCCTAGTTTGTAGGCGCTATAATTTTTGTGCAAACCAATAAATATACACTTATTGACATTTTTTCTACCAAAGACATGTGGCCGAATACATTTTGGCCTAAATGTATGACTAAAATTGAGTTTATTGGATTTTTTTTAGAACAAAAAGTAGAAAATATCATTTTTTTTCAAAATTTTCAGTCTTTTTCCGTGTATAGCGCAAAAAATAAAAATGGCAGAGGTGATCAAATACCATCAAAAGAAAGCTCTATTTGTGGGAAGAAAAGGACGCAAATTTTGTTTGGGTACAGCATTGCATGACCGCGCAATTAGCAGTTAAAGCGACGCAGTGCCGAATTGTAAAAAGTGCTCTGGTCAGGAAGGGGGTAAAACCTTCCGGGGCTGAAGTGGTTAAGAACGTCCGGTCACCGGACACTGGGCTGTCCACTAGAAGCTTGACTGCTGCAATCAGGTGATTGCAGCTGAAAAGCTTCATTGGGAGTTGTTTGGAATGTAAACAGGGTGCTGGTCATGCGTCCTGCTTACAGTCCCACTCTACATAGAATCATTCATGATTCCATTCCACCCTGTTGCACCTGATTGGTGGGTCTGGAGGATGGTAGGCGGGGCTTATCGCAAACAGTCACTTCCAGTTTCCCCACCACTAGGAGAGCAGCACTGACCTCCCTTCTGGGTATCCTTACAATCTCCCCCCCAGTGATCTCCTGCACACTCGCTCTGTACCCTCCAGCCCTCCGATCCAACCCCCCACCTCTCCATCTCCAGTGCCCAGGGCCGGTTCTACCACTAGGCAAACTAAGCAGCCGTAGGGTTGCTACATAATCCCTTTAATCCAGGACACATATGAATTACACAGGTTCTGAGGCTGATTTAATGCAGATAAGGCACCAAGTGAGTGTAGCAATTACTCTCGGTGGAGCTGCTGATTTATTTTGGGTTGTTACCTTCAATTCCGCCACCTTTGTTTCACCGGCATCGGATCTAGGGTTCCGTTGAGTTTACCTCTGGATCATGTAGACACCAACACTTGAGTATTTTTTCAATGCTTTAATTAAAGATGTTTTGGGGAAATAGCAGGAAAGAGGTAGAAGGAAAACTGCAGGGAACTTCAAATACCTCTCCTTGATTCTTTTTAGCACATCACTTAGAATTGAATACTGATTATACCCCCCTTGTGGGATTTTAATCTTTGCCTGTCTGGATAGGATTCTTCTTTCCTAGCAGCCAGCACGCAGCACGAACAAAAGTCTCTGGCACAGACTTGCAATGATCTTCAATGAATATATAACACAGCACTTGAACCTTTATGCCGACCCAGCAACTCCAACTGAGTCACCAGGCCCCTCTCCAGACCAGCACTTTGCGTGATCCTTCCATGACGGGTCCTCCCCTGGGATCTTCTCAGTTGTCCGGCTTCTTCACTCTGGATAGACAGCCCAGGACCATTCCTCGGCCGCTGTGGTAAGCCCCAGACAAGCTTCTGGGCCCACCCACACGCCGCAGCCACGCAGGCCTCCCGATCGGAGGACCACGAGGTGGTACTTCTTAATGCATACCTGTCGGCCAGGAGGGCCAGCAGGTGGCTGAAAACAAACCCTAGAACATGGCGTCTGTCCCTTAAGTACCCCCTTCTCAGAATGCAACTCGGAGGACCACCTCCACCGAATTGTTCTCGGGAAAAGAAGAGCACCCATGCGCTTCAACGCGTTGCTTTTCCAACACTAACCGATGGTGACAACGACACCCAACAACTCAGCCAAGCTGGAACAGAGGCAAATTTACCTAACAATTTACCTATTAATGGTAAATAAAATCTACCAGCGCTACATATTCCCCCCACTACAATAGACGTTGTCCCCAACGTCTGTCAAAATAACTCTCAAGCCTGAGAGGAGGTATTTGAACTTAAAAACTTGGGTTGAGGTAAGGAAGAAGGAAAAGACAGTAGAAAGACATTACAAGATTAACATTTGTAAAACAATATGTTCACGTCCGCAAACAAAACCATCCTATGACTGTACACAACCCCACTATCTATCTTAGCTGAAAAGCCTAACAGCTTGATAGGAGATCAAATGGTTCCTGAAAAGGAAAACGTATTAAACGTACATGTGACCTATACAGTTTCAGGAGCAGAGTCTCATTAAAAATGAAACTCTCTTCCCATAATCTTTTACTAAAATAATCTTTAGGAGTCCATCCCTATATATACATTTTTAAATGAAAGGAATCCGGCTAGCAAAAAGAAGTCCTTGGATTTGAAACACTGCGATGAACTTTCAGATCTTGACCACGAAGATCTCTATGCACTCACACTAACTAACTACACCACAGTTCTTCTGTCCATAGTTACCAATAAAACCGGGGATCTGGCAATGTCAATGTTTTCCCCAGTTTATCCACTGTGGTAATGAAATATACAATGTCATCTTTTCCGGGCCTGCAGATGACCACTTTGTCAGCATGGATGTGCCGACCGAATTTCCAGTGCAGAAAACATCCACTGAAACGTTTATCCATTTTAACGGAACATCCAGTTTTCCGGAAAGGCTTAGGCACAGACAAATAGTCCCAAACAGCTTCACTGTACCAAAGTTACTGGTTAGTTTCAATCACTTGTATTATGTCCTGAGGGACATAAGGAACCTCCAAACCATATTCAGTAGCCACACGCTTGTTTAACACTCTCTGCAAATGTGCACGTTTCGGTAACAATCTATTTTTCCCCAGTCCAGGAGGCACACATGAATCCAATTACTTGCTTATCATAGACCCAGCCGGTGTCTGCAGCAAGTTAGCAACTTTTGACAATGTCTTATCTACAGTACTGTGTGGCTCCACACAAGGTGACGTCTTCCCAGAACTCAGGGCTGTCCATTCAGGAAAAGTCATAGCAGAGGCGATATCTTCGCCTTGGGCCCACAACAGTTCTTGTGACATAGTCTCAAAAAGGTCATCTTCACCGGAGAGATCCGACATGGATTCTATCTCTGAGGCTGGGTTCACACTGGTCCGACAAACGCTCCGACATTGGGAGCTCATGTCGCATGACGTGTGAAATGTAATGTTTCCCTATGGGAGCCGTCCTAACTGGTCCGACACAAGTCGTTCCGACTTTAGAAATGCTCCCTGTACTACTTTGGTCCGACTTTGATCCTACTTCAGCCTATTGACTATCATTGAAGTCGGATCAAAGTCGGATTGCCGTCTCGCATGATCCGACTTCGGCACGCGACTTGTGCTCAGATGATCTTGAGGGGGAACTCCGCGCCAAATTTTAAATAAAAATCCGGCATGGGTTCCCCCTCCAAGAGCATACCAGGCCCTTGGGTCTGGTATGGACCTTGAGGGGAACCCCCTACGCCGAAAAAACGGCGTGGGGGGTCCCCCCCAATCCATACCAGACCCTTATCCGAGCACGCAGCCCGGCCGGACAGGAATGGGGGTGGGGACGAGCTGGCGGCCCCCCCCCTCCTGGACCGTACCAGGCCGCATGCCCTCAACATGGGGGGTTGTTGCCTTGGGGGAGGGGGGCGCGCTGCGGCCCCCCCACCCCAAAGCACCTTGTCCCCATGTTGATGAGGACAAGGGCCTCTTCCCGACAACCCTGGCCGTTGGTTGTCGGGGTCTGCGGGCGGGGGGCTTATCGGAATCCGGGAGCCCCCTTTAATAAGGGGGCCCCCAGATCCCGGCCCCCCACCCTATGTGAATTGAGTATGGGGTACATGGTACCCCTACTCATTCACCTAGGGAAAAAGTGTCAATTTAAAAAAAAAAACACTACACAGATTTTTAAAGTATTTTATTAGACAGCTCCGGGGGTCTTCTTCCGACTTCGGGGGTCTCTCCGGTTCTTCTCCGCGCTCTCCGGGTCTTCTGCCGGGCTCCTCCTCTCTCTTCTGCTCTTTTGCCGCTCTTTTGCTAAAGAGGAGGAGCCCGGTCTGCTGCTTTCTTCTCTTCGGGGGTCTCTCCGGTTCTTCTCCGCGCTCTCCGGATCTTCTGCCGGGCTCCTCCTCTCTCTTCTGCTCTTTTGCCGCTCTTTTGCTAAAGAGGAGGAGCCCGGTCTTCAATCTTCTGCCTTCTGCCCTCTTCTCTTCTCCTGATGTTGACACGACGCTCTCTCCGGCTAGAATGCTCTCTGTGCGCTCTGCTCTGACTTATATAGGCGGTGACCCCGCCCTCTTATGCCGTCACAGTCCCTGGGCATGCTGGGACTATGACGGCATACAGGGGGCGTGGTCATCGGGTGATGACCACGCCCCCTAAAACGTCACAGTCCCAGCATGCCCAGGGACTGTGACGGCATAAGGGGGCGGGGTCACCGCCTATATAAGTCAGAGCAGAGCGCACAGAGAGCATTCTAGCCGGAGAGAGCGTCGTGTCAACATCAGGAGAAGAGAAGAGGGCAGCAGACCGGGCTCCTCCTCTTTAGCAAAAGAGCGGCAAAAGAGCAGAAGAGAGAGGAGGAGCCCGGCAGAAGATCCGGAGAGCGCGGAGAAGAACCGGAGAGACCCCCGAAGAGAAGAAGGCAGCAGACCGGGCTCCTCCTCTTTAGCAAAAGAGCGGCAAAAGAGCAGAAGAGAGAGGAGGAGCCCGGCAGAAGACCCGGAGAGCGCGGAGAAGAACCGGAGAGACCCCCGAAGTCGGAAGAAGACCCCCGGAGCTGTCTAATAAAATACTTTAAAAATCTGTGTAGTGTTTTTTTTTTAAATTGATACTTTTTCCCTAGGTGAATGGGTAGGGGTACTATGTACCCCATACTCAATTCACATAGGGTGGGGGGCCGGGATCTGGGGGCCCCCCTTATTAAAGGGGGCTCCCGGATTCCGATAAGCCCCCCGCCCGCAGACCCCGACAACCAACGGCCAGGGTTGTCGGGAAGAGGCCCTTGTCCTCATCAACATGGGGACAAGGTGCTTTGGGGTGGGGGGGCCGCAGCGCGCCCCCCTCCCCCAAGGCACCAACCCCCCATGTTGAGGGCATGCGGCCTGGTACGGTTCAGGAGGGGGGGGGGGCGCTCGCTCGTCCCCACCCCCATTCCTGTCCGGCCGGGCTGCGTGCTCGGATAAGGGTCTGGTATGGATTGGGGGGGAACCCCCACGCCGTTTTTTCGGCGTAGGGGGTTCCCCTCAAGGTCCATACCAGACCCAAGGGCCTGGTATGCTCTTGGAGGGGGAACCCATGCCGGATTTTTATTTAAAATTTGGCGCGGAGTTCCCCCTAAAGATTCATACCAAACACAGTGTCGGGCATTGGCGGGGATCCAAGTCGGATCCCCGTTCATTGAAAGTCGGACACATGCCGGCTTCATGTCGCAGGGCAAAGTCGGATCCAAAGTAGGACGGCTGTCGTGTCGCACCAGTGTGAACCCAGCCTGAATCTCCCAACTCTTCTGCTGGCAGATACTTATTTACAGTCCCAGATACATTTGTCATTAATTGCTCACCCGTTCCTGTTGTGGACTTTGTTGGATCTGGTTCGGGTAGTCTCTGGGGTAGGCCTCGACCACGCCAGCGGGAAGCCTTCACAAATCCCACCTTCCTCTGTACAGGTACAACAGGGATAGGTGTGGTGGACGTAGAAATCAAAGTAATGTCCTCCGATGAGACAGCAACAGCAATGTCTCTCTGGAACATTTTCAGCAACAACAGGCAAAGCCACGGCCTGCCGTTCTCTCTCCGCAGTAGTAGCAGTTTCTACTGTAGCGATACCTGTAGCCCAGTCCATACGATAAGCATGGGGCGACATGGTAGTTTGCTCCACGACAAACAGGTATTCTCCACATTGCGGGCAGCGACCAAATGGACAGAGATGTACGGCCAGCCCCTCACATTTGTGGCAGATCATGCCCAGTCCTTCAACATCTCGAATGGTATAGAGAGCAAACCTCCCCTGCGGTCTCAGACGAATACCGATATCCGTAAGCAAGGTTCCGGTCAGCACGGCACTCGACACAGTGCTCGCAGGGAACATTCTCGGTCCCATAATTGGCTGCATCACCGAAAAAGACATGGCCACACTCTGATCTTCTCAGCACGATCACGAGGCCTCTCTTCTTCTCTGGCGCCAAAATACACATACACGCGTCCCACGCGGTATCACGTAGGGTAGGCTCCTCCCACTTGTTCTTCTGCTCACGTAGCTCCCGGGCTTTCACTGGCGCCCGCCTCCTACACAGTCAGTAATAAAGTCCTGCAATGTTAACCCCCTCTTCTCCTGAGAAAATGACAAAGTCCAGCTTTTACCATAAACTCCCGGTGAAATACTCCTCTGGGTTGCGGGAAATCGTTTTCTAACAAATCCTGGACGAGCCCCCACATTTAGCAATTACTCTCGGTGGAGCTGCTGATTTATTTTGGGTTGTTACCTTCAATTCCGCCACCTTTGTTTCACCGGCACCGGATCTAGGGTTCCGTTGAGTTTACCTCTGGATCATGTAGAGACCAACACTTGAGTATCTTTTCAATGCTTTAAAGATGTTTTGGGGAAATAGCAGGAAAGAGGTAGAAGGAAAACTGCATGGAAGTTCAAATGCCTCTCCTGGATTCTCTTTAGCACATCACTTAGAATTGAATGCTGATTATACTCCCCTTGTGGGATTTTAATCTTTGCCCGTTTGGATAGGATTCTCTCACTTTCCTAGCAGCCAGCACGCAGCACGAACAAAAGTCTCTGCCACAGACTTGCAATGATCTTCAATGAATATCTAACACAGCACTTGAACCTTTAAGCCGAAAGATTGCTTCAGGATACGTCCTCCAACTGAGTCACCAGGCCCCTCTCCAGACCAGCACTTTGCGTGATCCTTCCATGATGGGTCCTCCCCTGGGATCTTCTCAGTTGTCCGGCTACTTCACTCTGAATAGACAGCCCAGGACCATTCCTCGGCCGCTGTGGTAAGCCCCAGACAAGCTTCTGGGCCCACCCACACGCCGCAGCCACGCAGGCCTCCCGATCGGAGGACCACGAGGTGGTACTTCTTAATGCATACCTGTCGGCCAGGAAGGCCAGCAGGTGGCTGAAAACGAACCCTAGAACATGGCGTCTGTCCCTTAAGTACCCCCTTCCCAGAATGCAACTCGGAGGACCACCTCTACCAAATTGTTCTCGGGAAAAGAAGAGCACCCATGCGCTTCAACGCGTTGCTTTTCCACCACTAACCGATGGTGACAACGATACCCATCAGCTTAGTGTGGAACTACACGCAACTCAGCCAAGCTGGAACAGAGGCAAATTTACCTAAATTTACCTAACAATTTACTTATTAATGGTAGATAAAATCTACCAGCGCTACATGAGTTTAATTACCACCTTAATCAGCCACAGAACCTGTGTAATTAATATGTGTTCGGGTTTAAAGGGATGAGGTGGCAACCCTAGGCAGCCACCTAGGGTGCCCTGCTGCCTTGGGGAGCCCGGTCACTGGTGTTGCTAATCTCTTCTCTCTCTACAGCAAACAACTAAGTCTCAGCATGAGCAGGCAGCCGCACATAGTGTCATAGGTGACATAGTCAGCGGCGGCGGAGGACTGTGTCTGTGTCCCAACTCCTGAATGAATGGAAGCAAACATTCATCGATGGGCGCTGGTAGGCTTAATTTGATGGGCACTTCATTAAAAAGGCGGGGTATACATGGACATGGCAAAGGCGTGGAGTCAGGGGTGGAGCCAAGACGGGCCGGAAAAAATGAGGTTTCGCCTAGGGTGTCAAGAATCCTTGCACCAGCCCTGCCAGTGCCTTGCTGAGAGAAGCCAGAGCCGGAGCACAGCCTATGCTGACACTGCAGAGAGAGAGGTGAGCTGAGCTGCAGTCTGTGGAAGGTTTGTGCAGATAAGCAGGTAGCCTTTCATGTTGGGATAAAGGACAGATTTGTTTGCAGGGTATGAGATACTGACAAGTAGGGTCAGAAGAACAGGAGAGTGTGTGTGAGGGGGGGGGGGGGAACAAAAAAAAAATCATAATTTTTTAGCTAGAATATTACTCAGAACCCCCAAACATTATATATTTTTTTTTAGCAGAGACCATAGAGAATAAAATGTCGGTCATTGCAACTCTTTATCTGGCAAGGTATTTTTCAAAAAGTAAAAAAAACTGTTTCATGCATTAAAAAAAAAAACAGTAAAGTTAGCCCAATTTTTTTGTATCATGTGAAAGATGATGTTATGCCAAGTAAACAGACACCTAACATGTCACGCTTCAAAATTGCGCACACTCGTGGAATGGCACCAAACTTCGGTACTTGAAAATCTCCATTGGCGATGCTTTAACTTTTTTTTTTACATGTTTAGAGTTACAGAGGAGGTCTGGTGCTAGAATTATTGCTCTCGCTCTAATGATCGCGGCGATACCTCACATGTGTGGTTTTAATGCCGTTTACATATGTGGGCGCGACTTACGTGTGCGTTCGCCTCTGCGAGCAAGCACGCGGGGACAGGGGTGCTTTAAAATTAAGTAAACATCCCTTGTAATATGAATAGTGCATGGAAGGTCCTCTTTATGGAAAGATCCAGAAACAAAGATTGTATGTCGGCAATTGACTGCAAAGTTGTGCCACATCCTATAGTTAAACAGTCAAGCAGAAAGAAAGTTCCCCTAATAGTGGACTTTAAAGGCACATGTGGAAAAATATAAGGAAGATATATAGTATATAAACAATAATTTATTCATTTCAAAAACATCATAAAAGCATCAATAAACAATATAACAAACATAGGAAGGAATGCGATTCATACACTTGTACATATATGGGATATTGATACCAATGTACTTGCAACCGACGCGTTTCGGAGTTGTTTAGCCTCCTTCTTCAGGGGTGGATGTAAGTTTAACAGAGGTTTCTAAATTAAAGACAATGTATTGACAGAAAAGTAATACCGTAAGTATGTGTACATTTCAAACCATAAGGACATAAGTGCATGCTGTACTTTTCATTCTATTTACACTTACATTGGCACTGTGTAAGCTGACTTCGCATTCCAGAACAATTTAAAAACAAAGGCGCTGACACTGTCTGCCTATCCAGCGTATTCCCGATTGTTATAGGTAAGGGTTGATTAACATATCCAAGATGTTAATACTTCATGCATAGCAAATGAAGATTTAACTAGGTATAGATATATGTGGATGATTTCGTTCCTCAAAAATTAGAGGAATGGCCCAGAGATGTGGGGCATAGAGAAATTTTAGACCTGAAATTCCACTGAGGCGGTATGCGGGTCCTGTAAAATGTAGAAATATAGAGGTATATAATGGCCAATCGTTGATCAAGACTTCAAATGAGTATAATTAAATACGGGAAAAATCCTTTAATAGTAAAGGTACAACATACCTGATAGAACTACTGTGGAGGATTCAAAGAGACATGTAGAGGGTGACTGATGTAGGTTGGATGTATCTTGGATGGCTAAAAGTAATAATGAAAGAGGGAGGGAGATATGGGAGTACCATTAAGTAGATGTATAGTCTATCCAACTGGATATTACTGACAGTTTGAGATATAAATGTATCTAAATATTTAGAGGGTTTATAAAATCCGGATACATCTAGATTGTCATTGGTTAAGTGGTAATGATTAAATGGTATTTAAATCAGTAGAGAGATAGATAAATAATATATAGTGTGATTGGCCAAAGAGGTCAGTAATCACAGCAATAGCAAATCAAAAAGCTAAAGGGGGGAGGAGGGGGGGGGGGACCAAAATTCAGCCATATAGTAATGCCCTCTGGCTAGAAAGGTGCAAATGTAGAGAGTAATACAGCATTAAGATTGAAGTGTATTGAGTAAGACATAAGTTATATAATGGAGTGTCACTTACTTTGTACCCAGGATAACTGGACATCAGCTCAGACCGACAGCGTCCTGCACACTGCAGCGCACGCTCGGTGTGAGCAGTGTCCAGGTATAAAAAGCCCTCCTCATCAATCAGCTGTTGGTGTAATAGCCAACAGCTGACTGTCAGTGGCAGAGGAGGGGCGGACACGCTGTGAATGGCCCCCCGGGTGGGGCGAGCGCCACCAGACCCCCCCCCGTGCATGCGCAAGCATCCGCGATGAGGCGTGGCCACGCCTACTCCACCCGCCAACACGTCTAGCTTCCCCGGCGGACTGCGCATGCCCGCCGGGGTCGCAAGATGGAGGACAGTGTAAACAACACTGTAGCCTAACACAGCGCCGCCATGAGCTGAAACCACTCAGGCGGCTTTGTGTGCCGGGCGAACTTCAGGTCACAGACTGAAATTTTAATGCAGTGTGAAACAAAGGCACGAAAAACGTGCAGAGAGTTTAAAATATTGTAAATTTATCACAATAAAAGGGAAACGCCGCTGACTGACAGTATTCTACAGGGTGAGGTTGTACATTCAATGACAAAAGATTATAAACGACAAAAAAGATGAAAATATAAGTACATGTGGGAATTAAACTACCTAATAGGTGTTATATGGGCTGGGGTGACAGATAGTAAAGTTAGATTATATACAGTGTGTATATGTATATTGTGTTTCTCGGGCATAGACTATAGAGAGGAAAGCAGTTGCGCTAAGCATATATGTACACAGTCTGCAATTGAAGTATGTTATATGCGGCATGATTATATGTCATAGAGAGGGAGGAACAAATTTAGATAACATATAAAAAAGGGGCAGTAATGCCAGATAGATGTTTATATAGTCAAAGGGCGAATTGATAGCCCATGGTTTACAAGGATAGTTGTCTTAATTACTGCTCCCTACCACCTGAAGAGAAACCTTCAAGGAAAGGCTTGAACCAGATGGTTTCGTTCAAGCCTGGGGGTTGAGTAGCTCTTAAATTATATATCCAGTGGGATTCCAACTGTAACAATGTCTTGTTCCAGTCACCTCCCCTTGACCCCGGGTGTACCCGGTCTAAAATAAGAAATTTAATCTTTGGAAATTTGCCGTTGTGCACTATTGTGGTATGTCTCCCGAGTGAGAGATCAGGGTCACAGGTTTTCATGCCCAGTATATGTCTATATGCTCTCTTCCAAAACTCAGTTTTTGTTTTTCCTATATAGAAACACGTACACCCGGGGGGCCATTCACAGCGTGTCCGCCCCTCCTCTGCCACTGACAGTCAGCTGTATTACACCAACAGCTGATTGGCGAGGAGGGCTTTTTATACCTGGACACTGCTCACACCGAGCGTGCGCTGCAGTGTGTAGGACGCTGTCGGTCTGAGCTGATGTCCAGTTATCCTGGGTACAAAGTAAGTGACACTCCATTATATAACTTATGTCTAACTCAATACACTTCAATCTTAATGCTGTATTACTCTCTACATTTGCACCTTTCTAGCCAGAGGGCATTACTATATGGCTGAATTTTGGTTTTCTCCCCCCCCACCCTGTAGTTTTTTGATTTGCTATTGCTGTGATTACTGACCTCTTTGGCCAATCACACTATATATTCTTTATCTATCTCTCTACTGATTTAAATACCATTTAATCATTACCACTTAACCAATGACAATCTAGATGTATCCGGATTTTATAAACCCTCTAAATATTTAGATACATTTATATCTCAAACTGTCAGTAATATCCAGTTGGATAGACTATACATCTACTTAATGGTACTCCCATATCTCCCTCCCTCTTTCATTATTACTTTTAGCCATCCAAGATACATCCAACCTACATCAGTCACCCTCTACATGTCTCTTTGAATCCTCCACAGTAGTTCTATCAGGTATGTTGTACCTTTACTATTAAAGGATTTTTCCCGTATTTAATTATACTCATTTGAAGTCTTGATCAACGATTGGCCATTATATACCTCTATATTTCTACATTTTACAGGACCCGCATTCGGCCTCAGTGGAATTTCAGGTCTAAAATTTCTCTATGCCCCACATCTCTGAGCCATTCCTCTAATTTTTGAGGAACTAAATCATCCACATATATCTATACCTAGTTAAATCTTCATTTGCTATGCATGAAGTATTAACATCTTGGATATGTTAATCAACCCTTACCTATAACAATCGGGAATACGCTGGATAGGCAGACAGTGTCAGCGCCTTTGTTTTTAAATTGTTCTGGAATGCGAAGTCAGCTTACACAGTGCCAATGTAAGTGTAAATAGAATGAAAAGTACAGCATGCACTTATGTCCTTATGGTTTGATATGTACACATACTTATTATTTTTCTGTCAATTCATTGTCTTTAATTTAGAAACCTCTGTTAAACTTACATCCACCCCTGAAGAAGGAGGCTAAACAACTCCGAAACGCGTCGGGTGCAAGTACATTGGTATTAATATCCCATATATGTACAAGTGTATGAATCGCATTCCTTCCAATGTTTGTTATATTGTTTATTGATGCTTTTATGATGTTTTGAAATGAATAAATTATTGTTTATATACTATATATCTTCCTTATATTTTTCCACATGTGCCCTTAAAGTCCACCATTAGGGGAATTTTCTTTCTGCTTGACTTTATGGAAAGATCCAGGGTCTAAAGGTCCCCACATCTCTCCTCTAGGCTGGGAAGCATGAAATAAAAAAATGCAGAGGCCAGTCGGTCTCCGAACGATCATAGAGACTCCGGGGATTGTATTCCCTGATCTGTAATGCTGAGCTATATACCCTGACCTGTGAGGCTGATCCTGTAATGCTGGGGCTGTATACTCTGTCCTGTGATTCTGGGGCTGTATACTCTGTCCTGTGATTCTGGGGCTGTATTACTCTGTCCTGTGATGCTGGGGCTTACTCTGTCCTGTGATGCTGGGGCTGTATACTCTGTCCTGTGATTTTGGGGCTGTATACTCTGTCCTGTGATGCTGGGGCTGTAAACTCCTGACACTATGGGTGGAAGCAAGTGGAATACAGGGGACAGAGTGGGTGTATTCTATAAGGGGTGGGGCTTATGAGAAGTGGGAGGGGTCAAAAGGGAAGGGCGGGGTCTGGCACCCCCCCATCCTAGAATTTCACCAACCGCCACTGCAAAAGGGGTCAGCCATACACAGATCAAAATCTGTTCCATCTATGGCCAGCTCCGGAAGATTTTACCTCCTTCGTGACTGGGCCATTTTTGCTATTTGATCACCACTGTTTGGGCTTTTTTTCTTTTATATAATTTAAAAAAAATTTTTTGAAAAAAAAAACAATATTTTTTACTTTCTGTTATAAAACATGTCCAATCAAAACAATCTAATTTCTTCACGAACAAAATGTATTCTGCTACATGTCTTTGGTAAAAAAAGTGTATATTGATTGGTTTGTGTGAATGTTATGGTGTCAGCGTTCTCTCTATCTCAGGGCTGGTGTCGGCGTTCTCTCTATCTCAGGGCTGGTGTCGGCGTTCTCTCTATCTCGGTGCTGGTGTCGGCGTTCTCTCTATCTCGGTGCTGGTGTCGCCGTTCTCTCTCTATCTCGGGGCTGGTGTCAGCATTCTCTCTATCTCGGGGCTGATGTCAGCATTCTTTCTATCTCTGCTCTCTCTATCTTGGGGCTGGTGTCGGCATTCTCTCTATCTCGGGGCTCTCTATCTCGGGGCTGGTGTCAGCGTTCCCTCTATCTCAGGGCTGGTGTCGGCGTTCTCTCTATCTTGGAGCTGGTGTCGGCATTCTCTCTATCTCGGGGTTCTCTATCTCGGGGCTGGGGTTGGCATTCTCTCTATCTCGGGGCTCTCTATCTCGGGGCTCTCTATCTCGGGGCTGGTGTCGGCGTTCTCTCTATCTCGGGGCTGGTGTCGACATTCTCTCTATCTGGGGGCTGGTGTCAGCATTCTCTCTATCTCGGGGCTAGTGTCGGCATTCTCTCTATCTCTTGGCTGATGTCTGCGTTCTCTCTCTCTCGGTGCTGGTGTCGATGTTCTCTCTATCTTGGGGCTGGTGTCGGCGTTCTCTCTATCTCGGTGCTGGTGTCGGCGTTCTCTCTATCTCGGTGCTGGTGTCGCCGTTCTCTCTCTATCTTGGGGCTGGTGTCAGCATTCTCTCTATCTCGGGGCTGATGTCAGCATTCTTTCTATCTCTGCTCTCTCTATCTCGGGGCTGGTGTCGGCATTCTCTCTATCTTGGGGCTCTCTATCTCGGGGCTGGTGTCAGCGTTCCCTCTATCTCAGGGCTGGTGTCGGCGTTCTCTCTTTCTTGGAGCTGGTGTCGGCATTCTCTCTATCTTGGGGTTCTCTATCTCGGGGCTGGGGTTGGCATTCTCTCTATCTCGGGGCTCTCTATCTCGGGGCTCTCTATCTCGGGGCTGGTGTCGGCGTTCTCTCTATCTCGGGGCTGGTGTCGACATTCTCTCTATCTGGGGGCTGGTGTCAGCATTCTCTCTATCTCGGGGCTAGTGTCGGCATTCTCTCTATCTCTGGGCTGATGTTTGCGTTCTCTCTCTCTCGGTGCTGGTGTCGATGTTCTCTCTATCTTGGGGCTGGTGTCGGCGTTCTCTCTATCTTGGGGCTGGTGTCGGCGTTCTCTCTATCTCAGGGCTGGTGTCGGCGTTCTCTCTATCTCAGGGCTGGTGTTGGCATTCTCTCTATCTCGGGGCTGGTGTCAGCGTTCTCTCTATCTCTGTGCTCTCTCTATCTCGGGGCTTGTGTCAGCGTTAGGGATGAGCCTAACACCCCCCGGTTCGGTTTGCACCAGAACCTGCGAACGGACCGAAAATTCGCACGAAAGTTAGAACCCCATTGACGTCTATGGGATTCGAACGTTCGAAATCAAAAGTGCTCATTTTAAAGGCTAATTTGCATGGTATTGTCCTAAAAAGGGTTTGGGGACCCGGGTCCTACCCCAGGGGACATGTATCAATGCAAAAAAAACTTTTAAAAACGGCCGTTTTTTCGGGAGCAGTGATTTTAATGATGCTTAAAGTAAAAAAAAAAAAAAGTGAAATATTCCTTTAAATATCGTACCTGGGGTGTGTCTATAGTATGCCTGTAAAGTGGCGCGTGTTTCCCGTGTTTAGAACAGTCCCTGCACAAAATGTCATTTTTAAAGGAAAAAATCTCATTTAAAACTGCTTGCGGGTTTAATGTAATGTCGGGTCCTGGCAATATGGATGAAAATCAGTGAGACGAACGGCATGGGTACCCCCCAGTCCATTACCAGGCCTTTTGGGTCTTGCATGGATATTAAGGGGAACCCGCACCCAAATTAAAATAAGGAAAGGTGTGGGGCCACCAGGCCCTATATAATCTGAACAGCAGTATACAGGCGGTGCAAAGAAGACAGGGACTGTAGGTTTGTTGTTAAGTAGAATCTGTTTGTAATTTTGAACGTGTACATTTTTAACGTGTTTAGCTCCAGCCAAAAAATCTTTTTTAAGCTTTTTGGAAAACATAGGGAAGGGTTATCACCCCTGTGACATTTGTTTTGCTGTCTGTCCTCCTCTTCAGAAGATTTCACCTCACTTTTTGTCCCAATGACAAATTTTTTTGAAAATTTGGGTTTTTTTGTGGAACAAGGATTGGAAAGCATCAGTGGAAAGGAGAAATGTTTTTCCCATATTAACTCTTACAGGAGAGAATTTCCCTTCCTAGGGGTAGATTTCATCTCACTTCCTGTTGTCTCCTTCCGTTTGCAAGTAGGAGTCGTTTGTAAGTTAGATGTTTGAAAGTAGGGGCCTGCCCTATATACTCAGCAGAAATTTGGGCCTTAGGTGTTGTTGTGGCCACAACACTGTAAGCCCTCACAGGGCCCTGTTGTGAAATATTAGATCAAGAATTGTAATTACATGCCCCTGTTGAACAGGGGCAGAAAAATTGGGCCTTTGGTGGTGGTGCTGGTGCCACAACACTGTAAGTCCTCACTCGCTCTTGGTGGGCACAGAAATGGGCCCTGCTGTGAAATATTAGATCAAGAATTGTAATTACATGCCCCTGTTGAACAAGGGCAGAAAAATTGGGCCTTTGGTGGTGGTGGTGGTGGTGCTGGTGCCACAACACTGTATGTCCTCACTCGCTCTTGGTGGGTGCAGAAATGGGCCCTGCTGTGAAATATTAGATCAAGAATTGTAATTACATGCCCCTGTTGAACAAGGGCAGAAAAATTGGGCCTTTGGTGGTGGTGGTGCTGGTACCACAACACTGCAAACCCTCACAGATACTCTAGTTGGAACGCAGGAACGAGCCCTGCTGCAAAGTATTGCATCAAAAATTGTAATTACACGCCCCTTTTAAACAGGGGCTGAAAAATTGGGCCTTAGGCACTGGTGGTGGCGCCCAGAACCAAAAATGTTCTTACAAGCTATCAGCGTGATGATTGAGGAGGAAGAGGATAATTACTCAGGGATAGTCACTCAGCATCAATATAGGCAGTCTTTGAAGGGATCTGAGATTTCAAAAAAAATTATTCGGTTACATCAGCATCAGGTGCTTGGTAGCTGGTGGTGATCCAAGACTGATTCATTTTTATGAAGGTCAGTTGATCGACCGAGTCGGTGGACAGACGCACCCTGTGATCGGTTACAAAGCCTCCAGCAGCACTGAATGTGCGTTCCGAAAGAACGCTGGATGCAGAACAGGCCAGTAGCTCAATTGCATACTGTGCAAGCTCTGGCCAGTGATCCATCCTCAAGACCCAGTAACCCAGAGGATTTTCGGTGGGAAAGGTGTCCAAGTCAGATCTTGCCCCTAGGTATTCCTGCACCATGTAAAACAGACGCTGGCGATGGTTGCTGGAACCGATCATACCTTGGGGCTGCGGACCAAAAAATTGTCTGAACGCATCGGTCAGACGGCCACCTTCTCCACCGCTCCTTCTTTGACCGACCGAAGCCTCAGCAACACGTTGTCCAGAAACAGGAGTTTGTAACCTCCCAGTCTCTGGGAACGCATTGCACAGACCTTTCTGCAAGGCCTCCCGAAGATGTTTTATCCTCTGCTCCCTCTGTGATGGCAAGATAAGGTCCGCAACCTTACCCTTGTAACGTGGATCAAGGAGGGTTGCCAGCCAGTATTGGTCCTTCTCCTTGATACCACTAATACGAGGATCCTTACGCAGGCTTTGCAGGATCAGGGAGGCCATGCAGCGTAGGTTTGCTGAGGCATTCGGTCCGGAGTCCTCTGGGTCACTTAGGACGACGTGGTCCGCAGCCACCTCCTCCCAGCCACGTACAAGTCCATGTGTTTCTTGGGACTGATCCCTTAAAGACTGCTGCTGATGCTGAGTGCCAGGCTCCACCTCCATACTGACACAATCTTCCTCCTCCTCCTCCTCATCCTCTTCCTGTGTGATCGGCGGGCATGCAGGAACACTGTCTGGATAAAGGGGGCCTTGAGAGCTAAGGAAGTCCTCCTCTTCCTGCCTCTGTTCTGCCTCAAGTGCCCTGTCCCTTATTCCACGCAGCGTGTGCTCCAACAGGTGGACAAGGGGGACAGTGTCACTGATGCATGCACTGTCACTGCTCACCATCCTCGTGGCCTCCTCAAATGGTGACAGGACAGTGCATGCATCCCTGATCATGGCCCACTGGCGTGGGTAAAAAAACCAAGCTCCCCTGACCCTGTCCTGGTGCCATAGTCGCACAGGTACTCATTGATGGCCCTCTGCTGCGTGTGCAGCCGCTGCAGCATGGCCAACGTTGAGTTCCACCTGGTGGGCATGTCACAGATTAGGCGGTTCTTGGGCAGGTTAAACTCCTTTTGGAGGTCCGCCAGCCGAGCACTGGCATTATATGACCGGCGGAAATGCACACAGACTTTCCTGGCCTGCCTTAGGACATCCTGTAAGCCCGGGTACCTGCCCAAGAACCGCTGCCCCACCAAGTTAAGGAAGCGAGCCAAACAGGGCACATGGGTCATTTGTCCCTGTCGGAGGGCAGAGAGGAGGTTGGTGCCATTGTCGCAAACCACCATTCCTGCCTTAAGTTGGCGTGGCGTCAACCACCTCTGAACCTGCCCCTGCAGAGCTGACAGAACCTCTGCCCCAGTGTGGCTCCTGTCCCCCAAGCACACCAGCTCAAGCACCGCATGGCATCTTTTGGCCTGCATACTTGTGTAGCTCCTTGAACGGCTACGGAGCACCGCTGGTTCCGAGGACAAAGCACAGGAAGAGGCCATGGAGGAAGAAGAAGTGGAGGGGGTGGAGGAGAGAGGTGTGTCACAATCATTAGCATTTTGGAGGCGTGGTGGCGGAACAACCTCCAACACTACTGCACCTTGTCCTGCATCCTTCCCAGCTGCCAGCAGAGTCACCCAATGCGCCGTGAAACTTAGGTAACGTCCCTGTCCATGCCTGCTGGACCATGAGTTAGCGGTAATATGCACCTTACCGCTGACCGCCCTGTCCAGTGAGGCATGGACATTGCCTTCCACATGCCGGTAGAGAGCCGGAATCGCCTTCCGTGAGAAAAAGTGGTGTTTGGGTACCTGCCACTGAGCAACCGCACATTCCACAAACTCACGGAAGGGGGCAGAGTCTACCAACTGAAAAGGCAGCAGTTGAAGTGCTAGCAATTTTGCCAAGCTAGCATTCAACCGCTGGGCATGTGGATGGCTGGGAGCAAACTTCTTTCGGCGGTGCAGCAGCTGGGGCAGGGAAATTTGCCTGGTACAATCTGACGTCGGTGTACCAAAAGCAGATTGCCCACAAGTACTTGGCTGTGACACACCTAATTCTACACCTTCATTCCTCTCAGTGCAGGTCTCAGAGAGGACTGAAGGTATAGTGGGGTTGAAGATCTCAGCTGATGAGGAGCAAGGAGAGGTCCTCTTTGTTCTTTGGTGTGGGTCTTTTAGATACGCTTGCCAACGAACTGCATGGCAGGTCAACATATGTCTGGTCAAGCATGTGGTACCCAAGCGGGAGATGTTTTGGCCACGCGAGATACGCTTGAGATATATGTTGCAAATAGCAGCGGTGCGATCTGATGCACTCGTCTCAAAAAAGGCCCACACCAAAGAACTTTTTGAATAACGCGCAGAGACTGCAGCGCCCTGCACATGTGGAGCTTTGGGGTGTGATGCAGTCAATGTGCTGCCCTTAGGCTGGCCCCTGGAGGGCATCCTGCCTCGTTGGTGATGTGCCGCCTCCTCCTCCTCCTCCTCCTCTCTCCTATCAGGCACCCGCGTTGAGTCAGTGACCTCATCATCCCCTCCCTCCTCATCACTGGAGCAAACCTGGCAGTATGCTGCAGCAGGGGGAGCATGACTGCCAGATTGCTGTCCTTCTTGGGCACCCCCTCTGTCCGTGCTCATATTATTGCCTTCATAGAGCTCAGTATCATCATCAGAGCCTTCCAAACGCTGGGCATCCTCCTGGAGCATGTACCCAACACTGTGGTCAAACAGTTCGAGGGACTCCTCAGGAGGACATGGTGGGGCTAGGGAAGGAGTCACTGATGACATTGAGCCGAGGGAAGAGGCCGCTGCTTTGCCAGACAAAGTACCCTGGGCATGGGTGAGAGAGGATGAGGATGTACTAATACTGCAGCTAGCAAAATCAACTGCCTACCTGTAGTATGAGAACACCACCAACCTTCTAAAGGTATCTTTAGCTGAACACTGTGCAGAACTCGCAAAAAAATATCTTGTAGGTTTAGCTGAACACTGTGAGGAGGATGCACCGCACTAACTTGTAGTTTTAGCTGAACACTGTGAGCAGGACGCACCGCACTAACTTGTAGTTTTAGCTGAACACTGTGAGCAGGACGCACCGCACTAACTTGTAGTTTTAGCTGAACACTGTGCAGAGGTCTCACCCCACTAACTTGTAGTTTTAGCTGAACACTGTGAGCAGGACGCACCGCACTAACTTATAGTTTTAGCTGAACACTGTGAGCAGGACGCACCCCACTAACTTGTAGTTTTAGCTGAACACTGTGAGCAGGACGCACCGCACTAACTTGTAGTTTTAGCTGAACACTGTGAGCAGGACGCACTGCACTAACTTGTAGTTTTAGCTGAACACTGTGAGCAGGACACACTGCACTAACTTGTAGCTTTAGATGAACACTGTGAGCAGGACGCACCGCACTAACTTGTAGTTTTATCTGAACACTGTGCAGAGGTCTCACCCCACTAACTTGTAGTTTTAGCTGCACACTGTGAGCAGGACGCACCGCACTAACTTGTAGTTTTAGCTGAACACTGTGAGCAGGACGCACCGTACTAACTTGTAGTTTTAGCTGAACACTGTGAGCAGGACGCACCCCACTAACTTGTAGTTTTAGCTGAACACTGAGCAGGACGCACTGCACTAACTTGTAGCTTTAGATGAACACTGTGAGCAGGACACACTGCACTAACTTGTAGCTTTAGATGAACACTGTGAGCAGGACGCACCCCACTAACTTGTAGTTTTAGCTGAACACTGTGAGCAGGACGCACTGCACTAACTTGTAGTTTTAGCTGAACACTGTGAGCAGGACGCACTGCACTAACTTGTAGTTTTAGCTGAACACTGTGCAGAGGTCTGACCCCACTAACTTGTAGTTTTAGCTGCACACTGTGAGCAGGACGCACCGCACTAACTTGTAGTTTTAGCTGAACACTGTGAGCAGGACGCACCGCACTAACTTGTAGTTTTAGCTGAACACTGTGAGCAGGACGCACCCCACTAACTTGTAGTTTTAGCTGAACACTGAGCAGGACGCACTGCACTAACTTGTAGCTTTAGATGAACACTGTGCAGAGGTCTCACTACACTAACTTGTAGTTTTAGCTGAACACTGTGAGCAGGACGCACTGCACTAACTGTAAATAGTCTAGCTGCTTGACTGTAGTACTAATAGGATCAAAAGAACACCAGCAATTTTCTTCAGGTAGCTGTAAATACTGTTACAAGACAAGCCTGCCTGTCAGTAAGAAGATAACAGGAACGGATCTAGCTAAACTGAATACAGTATATATATATATATATATATATATATATATATATATATATATATATATATATATATATATATATATATGCAACACCTGGGATGCATATATATACACAATACACTGTAAATGCAGCTAACTCACTGATTGTCCTGCCTAATCTAGCTAACTCAAATGAAATGACACGGTCTCTCTGTCTCTGTATCTCAACGCCGGAACACACACGACACAGGGCCGCTGTGCAGGCGGCCTTATAAAGTGTGGGGCGTGTTCTAAACCCCCTGAGCCATAATTGGCCAAAGCCACCCTGGCTTTGGCCAATTACAGCTCTCTCTACTGACGACGCTATGATTGGCCAAGCATGCAGGTCATAGTTCATGCTTGGCCAATCATCAGCCAGCAATGCACTGCGATGCCGCAGTAAATTATGGGCCGTGACGTGCCACACGAATTTGGCGCGAACGGCCCATATCGTTCGCAATTCGGCGAACGGGCGAACAGACGATGTTCGAGTTGAACATGGGTTCGACTCGAACACGAAGCTCATCCCTAGTCAGCGTTCTCTCTATCTCAGGGCTGGTGTCAGCGCTCTCTCTTTCTTGGGGCTGGTGTCAGTGTTCTCTCTATCTCGGGGCTGGTGTCAGCGTTCTCTCTATCTCAGGGCTGGTGTCAGCGTTCTCTCTATCTCAGGGCTGATGTCAGCATTCTCTCTATCTCAGGGCTGGTGTCAGCGCTCTCTCTATCTTGGGGCTGGTGTCGGCGTTCTCTCTATCTTGGGGCTGGTGTCGGCGTTCTCTCTATCTTGGGGCTGGTGTGAGCGTTCTCTCTATCTCGGGGCTGGTGTGAGCGTTCTCTCTATCTCGGGGCTGGTGTCGGCGTTCTCTCTATCTCAGGGCTGGTCTCGGCGTTTTCTCTATCTCGGGGCTGGTGTCAGCGTTTTCTCTATCTCGGGGCTGGTGTCAGCGCTCTCTCTATCTTGGGGCTGGTGTCAGTGAGGAAGGTAGCAGCGGAGAAGTCAATCAGCAGGCAGTTCCAGCACAGGATGCAGAGCACCCGGCCCACCATGGCTGAGGATCAGCACTGGGCTTGGACCTCCCGACCCCGCAGTGGAGCCCTGCATAGGTGGGGGTAAGGGCAGGGTGGAGGGAGGAGTCAGGGGCTGTCAATCATAGGTTGGCACACTGGCACATGACTGAGCTGCCTTGACTGTAGCACTGATAACCAGGAGGAAGGGAGTGGAGGGGATGGGACAGGGGGTGGAAATAAAGGCAAGTGGCTGTAGCTGAGGGATGAGGGGCTGGCTCCCTCTGATGATGGTGATAGCTGGCTGCAGAAGGGGTTGAGGCATGGTAGCTGTGCCTCTCCCTGCAGCAGGAGCCTTGAATCCCGTCGCCCCCCCCGCACTGATTGACAGCCCCAGAGAGGGGTGGCCCGGACACCTCTTCAGCTCTTCTCTCCTACCTCCCCCTTCCATTGGCTCCAATACAGCCCTGGTGAAGCTTCCTCCCCAGCAGGACCCTCCTCTTTCCCTCTGCTTACCATGTATGTATGGATGACTATCTGGTAACGGCTGATGTGTCCTCATTATATACCATCATAAAACATGAGGATGCTCTGCTGGCACTTAATTGGGCACTCAGTAGGAGAGATGAAGTCCCCCATACGCAGAAACGTTTTTTGGGACATGCCCTGGATTTCTGCATGTCCCATAATTATTTTTGGTACCACGGTTTTTTCTTTTCACAACAGGTTGGCGTGGCAATGGGAGCCAAATATGCTCCCAGCCTCGCCAACCTGTTTATGGCTGAGTGGGAGGACAAACGAGTCTTCAACATCCATAGGCCTCAGCTGAAGTTTTATCGTCGCTTCATAGACGATTTAATGTTTATTTGGGAGGGATCCAGAGAGTCAGTTACTGAATTTCTGGGACATTTGAATAATAATCCCAATGGTATCAAATTAGAATCCCAAATCAGTGACACTTCTGTCAACTTTTTGGATTTAACTATAGAAATACACACCGATGGTCTGAAAACTAAGACGTATTTCAAACCTACGGATCGCAACAGTTATTTAACCATTACTAGTGGACATCACCCCACATGGATCCGTAATATACCGAAGGGACAGATACTCAGAGTACGAAGAAACTGTACCGAGTTGGAGGATTACTACACCCAAGTCAAATTGTTAAAGGATAAGTTTATGCAAAAGGGTTACCGTGAACAGGGACTGGATAATATAATACAGGAAGTAGCACTTATACCAAGAGACCAGTGTTTCAGAAGTAGGCGCCCACTAGAAGAAAATACTCAACAACCAATTAGGTTTATTACAGGCTTCCATTTCCAATACAAGGATATTGAGGCAATCTTTAGGAAGCACTGGCACATCTTGGAAAGGGATAGACACTTAGGCCAAATCTTACCCTCATCACCCAGGTTCGTCTATAAACGGGCTCCAAACTTTGGGGATAGAGTGGTGAGAAAGATCCTGGACCCACCAGGGCAACAAACTTTAAGAATTAACCTGCAAGGCTTCTACCCATGTAGGAAATGTGTATGTTGCAATACTGTGAGGGTGTCCAATAGGGGGAGGACCACTGTGACTAGCACAGACCAGCAAAACTTTGAGATCAAGGAATACATATCGTGCAATTCCTCATATGTTGTCTACCTCCTATGGTGCCCATGTGGGCTACTGTATGTTGGTCGGACAAAACGATTACTCCGAGTTCGAATATCTGAGCACCTTACGAACATCAGAAATGGCTACAAATACCATAGTGTATCCTTACACTTCAGAGAGAAACACCATCAAGACCCCTCCCTAGCACAATTTTGTGGATTGGATTGTGTTCATCCAGCTTGGAGAGGGTCTAATAGAATTAGGGACCTCTCACAAAGAGAGACCCTATGGATATTTCGTCTGAAAAGCCTTGCCCCTAGGGGCCTAAATATTGAGGTAGATTTGAACTGTTTCATCAGTGATGTCTGAATTATACACCCAAGGGAAGGGATCTTTATATCCCTCTCTACACATTCCTCTGTAGAACTTACCATATTTGATTATTGGTGAGAGAAATCACTATCTCTTTTAGATTAATTTTTTATCACTTATTTTTGTCATTTTTGTTGTATTTTTGTTGTATGTATACACGTCACTAGAAGTATCAGCCAAGTAATATTTATGTGTGTAGGTACAGGGCACATCACCAATACTCACTATGACATAGCTCACCAATATTTTTTGGGGAGCTGTGTTTTCACTGAATAAGGGGGGTAATTGTATGGCTCAATCTAATGGAAATCACTCTTTGAAACATGGTGAAGACACTTGACACTTTTTACTTTCACCACTAGATGGCTCACTCCAATGGCCAGTGGTATGATAACTTTTCACTCATTCACAATCATACACTAAGGTTTTAACATTGTTCATACACTAGAGGTTTCACACAACCTAAACATAGGGAATGAGTTATGATTAGACTCATGCGAGTTCTCATCACCAGTTAGGGGTAATGAAGGACACACTTAGGAAAATGCCCCAATCCGTATCCAGGGTCGGGTAATGTATGGGCTGTTTCGTCTGACCATATTGCACAATCCGCTAGGGCAACGCCATCATGTAATACCCCAGTTCTATGATTGTAGACTCTATATGGGGAGTGCTCAATCAATAGGTTGGGGATACACTGTCGATCAAAGACCCAATGAATGATATCCATAATGTATAATAATTCGTTTTACTTTCTTTGAGTCTGAATAGCGGATCCTTGCATCGTATTTTGATTATACTGCGCTTAGTCACTATCAGGATACGTTTACAGTCTAGCTACCCTTTGATGTACGTGATCGGCCCAGCATCGCTGCTTTTGAGGGCCGCAGAGGCATCTGGGAAGGCGAACATAAATTTGCATACTATTACGTCGAAAGACGCAAGGGGTATAAGGGGAGGAGGTGCCGTGCCGTACAGCCAATCCCATGAGGAAGTCTGATATGACGAAACATGTCGGGGCGTGGCTGTACGGCACCTATCACTAGTCAGTAGCGACGGACGGAACTTTGCTGTGGATCTCCGTGCATCGGCGGGAGCCTTCAAAACGTTTCAGAGGAGCTGCCCCTCGGGCTGTGCGGCCAGCAGGTGATCCACATCTTTAGATTGTCAGCGGAGAAGGGTGAGAACTCATCCATCGCTACTTCTTGAGGTCCGCCGTGACCTTCAGCTTTACAGTGGTGCTGGGCGTTTCACAGAGGAGGATTTGGTTTGATTTGGAAATGCTTTGCAGTGTCAGTTTGGCTTGAATCAAGAGTTGTTCATGTGAGTGCAATGATTGAAGTTTTAAGTTGAATAAATTTTACACATGTTTTACGGTATCACACTATCTTGAGTTCCTTTTTATGAAT
The DNA here is from genome assembly GCA_037952925.1 of Lithobates clamitans. Classification (NCBI taxonomy): domain Eukaryota; kingdom Metazoa; phylum Chordata; class Amphibia; order Anura; family Ranidae; genus Lithobates; species Lithobates clamitans. The sequence continues at coordinate 167,980 of JBBGZY010001832.1, forward strand.
TGAGGTAACACTCGGATCATTAAAGTATCTGGATCCTTGGACCCTCCATTGATCAACCTTATGCTTATGCCTTTTTGCCAAAACACGAGAGTGTGAGGCATATGGAGCTGGTGAGTGGTGAATTCAAGGGGAGAGGAGTCACTAACACTGATTGATTTGGTGGATTATTTTCCAGAGACTTCACCTTTCCTGCACGGTGTCCTGTCTTGGGAATATCTATGGACTATTGTCTAGAGTTCATGCTTTTCATATTATATATACTGCTGTGCGTTTGATATATCTGTACAGGGATTTTGAATGATTCACTTTGTCACACTGATGAGATTTCCCATGATCATTTTTTATTCATTTTTCATTCATTTTTGTTTGATGTACACATATTATTTGTTGGAACACTAGATTATCACTTTGCACTTTAGCTAGGAGCTACACCGCCATTTAGCGCCACTTTTTCTGTATTACAAGTATTATAGCCCAGGATTACTTGGAAATTACAGAAAGATTTGCATAACTTGTAGTTTTAGCTGAACACTGTGAGCAGGACGCACCCCACTAACTTGTAGTTTTAGCTGAACACTGAGCAGGACGCACTGCACTAACTTGTAGCTTTAGATGAACACTGTGAGCAGGACACACTGCACTAACTTGTAGCTTTAGATGAACACTGTGAGCAGGACGCACCCCACTAACTTGTAGTTTTAGCTGAACACTGTGAGCAGGACGCACTGCACTAACTTGTAGTTTTAGCTGAACACTGTGAGCAGGACGCACTGCACTAACTTGTAGTTTTAGCTGAACACTGTGCAGAGGTCTGACCCCACTAACTTGTAGTTTTAGCTGCACACTGTGAGCAGGACGCACCGCACTAACTTGTAGTTTTAGCTGAACACTGTGAGCAGGACGCACCGCACTAACTTGTAGTTTTAGCTGAACACTGTGAGCAGGACGCACCCCACTAACTTGTAGTTTTAGCTGAACACTGAGCAGGACGCACTGCACTAACTTGTAGCTTTAGATGAACACTGTGCAGAGGTCTCACTACACTAACTTGTAGTTTTAGCTGAACACTGTGAGCAGGACGCACTGCACTAACTGTAAATAGTCTAGCTGCTTGACTGTAGTACTAATAGGATCAAAAGAACACCAGCAATTTTCTTCAGGTAGCTGTAAATACTGTTACAAGACAAGCCTGCCTGTCAGTAAGAAGATAACAGGAACGGATCTAGCTAAACTGAATACAGTATATATATATATATATATATATATATATATATATATATATATATATATATATATATATATATATATATATATATATGCAACACCTGGGATGCATATATATACACAATACACTGTAAATGCAGCTAACTCACTGATTGTCCTGCCTAATCTAGCTAACTCAAATGAAATGACACGGTCTCTCTGTCTCTGTATCTCAACGCCGGAACACACACGACACAGGGCCGCTGTGCAGGCGGCCTTATAAAGTGTGGGGCGTGTTCTAAACCCCCTGAGCCATAATTGGCCAAAGCCACCCTGGCTTTGGCCAATTACAGCTCTCTCTACTGACGACGCTATGATTGGCCAAGCATGCAGGTCATAGTTCATGCTTGGCCAATCATCAGCCAGCAATGCACTGCGATGCCGCAGTAAATTATGGGCCGTGACGTGCCACACGAATTTGGCGCGAACGGCCCATATCGTTCGCAATTCGGCGAACGGGCGAACAGACGATGTTCGAGTTGAACATGGGTTCGACTCGAACACGAAGCTCATCCCTAGTCAGCGTTCTCTCTATCTCAGGGCTGGTGTCAGCGCTCTCTCTTTCTTGGGGCTGGTGTCAGTGTTCTCTCTATCTCGGGGCTGGTGTCAGCGTTCTCTCTATCTCAGGGCTGGTGTCAGCGTTCTCTCTATCTCAGGGCTGATGTCAGCATTCTCTCTATCTCAGGGCTGGTGTCAGCGCTCTCTCTATCTTGGGGCTGGTGTCGGCGTTCTCTCTATCTTGGGGCTGGTGTCGGCGTTCTCTCTATCTTGGGGCTGGTGTGAGCGTTCTCTCTATCTCGGGGCTGGTGTGAGCGTTCTCTCTATCTCGGGGCTGGTGTCGGCGTTCTCTCTATCTCAGGGCTGGTCTCGGCGTTTTCTCTATCTCGGGGCTGGTGTCAGCGTTTTCTCTATCTCGGGGCTGGTGTCAGCGCTCTCTCTATCTTGGGGCTGGTGTCGGCGTTCTCTCTATCTTGGGGCTGGTGTCGGCGTTCTCTCTATCTTGGGGCTGGTGTGAGCGTTCCCTCTATCTCGGGGCTGGTGTGAGCGTTCTCTCTATCTCGGGGCTGGTGTCGGCGTTCTCTCTATCTCAGGGCTGGTCTCTGCGTTTTCTCTATCTCGGGGCTGGTGTCAGCGTTTTCTCTATCTCGGGGCTGGTGTCAGCGTTCTCTCTATCTTGGGGCTGGTGTCAGTGAGGAAGGTAGCAGCGGAGAAGTCAATCAGCAGGCAGTTCCAGCACAGGATGCAGAGCACCCGGCCCACCATGGCTGAGGATCAGCACTGGGCTTGGACCTCCCGACCCCGCAGTGGAGCCCTGCATAGGTGGGGGTAAGGGCAGGGTGGAGGGAGGAGTCAGGGGCTGTCAATCATAGGTTGGCACACTGGCACATGACTGAGCTGCCTTGACTGTAGCACTGATAACCAGGAGGAAGGGAGTGGAGGGGATGGGACAGGGGGTGGAAATAAAGGCAAGTGGCTGTAGCTGAGGGATGAGGGGCTGGCTCCCTCTGATGATGGTGATAGCTGGCTGCAGAAGGGGTTGAGGCATGGTAGCTGTGCCTCTCCCTGCAGCAGGAGCCTTGAATCCCGTCGCCCCCCCCGCACTGATTGACAGCCCCAGAGAGGGGTGGCCCGGACACCTCTTCAGCTCTTCTCTCCTACCTCCCCCTTCCATTGGCTCCAATACAGCCCTGGTGAAGCTTCCTCCCCAGCAGGACCCTCCTCTTTCCCTCTGCTTACCATGTATGTATGGATGACTAGCGGTTTAGATGGGAGCAGGGGAGGAAGGGAAAGGGGATGGAGGTTGGGGGTGAGGGGAACCCCTGACCTGGATGCCAAGGAATGGGGAGGTAGGCAATTTGCAGCTAAGTGCAACAAGGGTGACATCCTGGAAGCCAGGGTAAAGCTCGGGATCTAGCGACAAAGGGCCTGAGCTGGCCGTAATAAAAGTACTCACGACTTAGGGTGGCACAGAAGTGTAGTGGGTAGCACTCTTGCCTAGCAGTAAAAAGGGTCGCTGGTTCGAATCCCAACCATGACACTACCTGCCTGAAGTTTGCATGTTCTCCCTGTGGCTGCGTGGGTTTCCTCCAGGTACTCCAGTTTCCTCCCACACTCCAAAGACATGCTGGTAGGTTAATTGGCTTCTGTTCAAAAATTGGCCCTAGTATATGAATGTGAGTTGGGGACCTTGGATTGTAGGGACCGATGTGAGTGTGCGATGTATGTGTGGAGCGCTGCGTAAATTGATAGCGCTATATGGGTACCTTAAATAAATAATAATATAATAAATGAGCATATTAATGAGACAGTGTACAGGGATAGGGACACTTGTAGACACTCACCCACACTCACTCAGGTTGAACTGGATGGACTGGTGTCTTTATTCAACCTTGCTAACTATGTAACTATGTGACTCCTGAGGAAAGCGTTCATCCGGGGTCAGAGTGAGGAGATCTAGTTGCAGATGGTGTGCTGGGGAGAGAGTGTTTGTGTCCCTGCACTTTCTCCCAGGGATGGCTTGGCAGTGGTGCAGGAGACTTCGGAGTACTGGGGCCAGATGGGCTTTGTCGCAATTCATCTGATGGTAGCAAGTGGAACGAGGAGAGGACTTCATCTGGGGTGGTCACTACATGACTGCGGCCTTTGAAGGGGAAGGAGAGTTTGAAGGGAAAGCCCCAGCGATATCTGATGCGGTGAGCCAGCAGAGGTGCAAGTCTTCATCTGTCTCAACGTAACTACTCCTGGAGCAGAGCTGTGGAAGTGAGGTCGGTGACCATTTCTGGGATATCTCTAAGACAGATTTCCCCTGCGGGACTGATTTTCAAAGCCCTCCAGGTGCAGCAGGGCTGCCTCCAGTACTTTTTTGAGATCGTGAGATCTTGTTCGTGGTTCTCCAGAACTGTGGTAGCTGCTTCCATCTTGTCCTCAAGATTGTTCGTGCGGGATCTGAGCTCCCGGATCTCTTTAGTGATGTGTGTGGCTAGCTTAGTGGTAGCAGCTTAGTGCTCATCCTGTAGAATGATCTTGAAGCGGGACAGCACATCAGCATCTCGGAGCACAGGCTGAGGCTGTGTCTGAATGTCTTCCTGGCTGTCTTGTGGGTCCGGGGGAGGCATGGAGTCCTCTGATGGGGACAGAGAGAAGGGATCTAGGGCTCAAGGCTGGCACCTCCAAAATGGTGTCGGGCGTGTGGGCCCTAACCGGATGGCAGCCCTTCTGCTTGGTGCTGGAAGCCTGGGTAGCCTTGGATCGCCTTCCAATAAGGTGCGCCAGGGTCGCCGGGTGTTGGAGCTGGGTGGAGGGGTGTACATGTACCCTCAGGAATAAAAATTTGCGGCGGATGTGTCCGGGCGGCAAAGAGCGGACCTAGTATGCGGTCATCTTAATGCGCTGCTTGCGAGCTGTCCGGGAAATTTGGCTGTACGCTATGTGCACACCATATCTCCTGCGCTCCTAAGCACACATTTCGTCCAATGATATAATGTACCTTACGTATCATTCTATTTCCCTTATATACCCAAGTAAACAGACATCATCACTAAGGATGAGCTCCGGCGTGTTCGCATGCTGCATGCGCCGATCCCGCCAGGAAGTCGGCACGGCGCAGTGCTAATCACAGGCAGTGAGACATTTCCTGATCTCTGCAGCCGCACATCAGAAAATGTCTCACTGCTTGTGATTAGCGATGCGCCGTGCCGGCTTCTTGGCGGGCTCAGCACGAGCAGCATGCGAACATGCCGGAGCTCATCCTTAATCACCACCATAGCTTATGTTCTCAGCTCTGTCAGCATGACTTCCTTTCTGAGCAGTGCACTTGCTTTTATTTACACATAAACAGGAAGTCCCAATCTGGAGGGTTTGCCTCCAACAGCCAGTTGCCCTCTGCACAGTTTGTTACCTCACAGGAAATGACCAAATAAGAATGTAACACAGGATGTGGACGTCAACACAGGAAATTACCAAATAAGGACATGACCAAATAAGGATGTAACACAGGATGTGAATTTATACAATAACCAATGAACGATGACTACAATTCTGCTGATAGGAATCCTTATACTACCGTTCCTTGTGGATGGGAGGCTATCTGCAGGTGCACGCTGCGAATCTCGACATGTGCTGATCAGACACAGCAGAGACAAGAGCGTACATCCGCCTATAACCGATAATGTTCTTGCAGAGCGAACATATCCCCTCAGACGATCGTCTGTGCAATGCACAGGAGCCCTTTCGCTGGTGGACATACCCCCACTCTGCAAACACCTCTCTCCAATCCCAGGAAGTTTTCCACTACCTAACGGATCTCAACCAGCGTCAGTCTGCCCCAGTCAGCTCTTTAGAGCGGGTTGCGGGAGAACGAACACTGGGAGACACTGTGACAATACATATTAAAATACATCTTCATAAAATTTCCACAACAGAGCGCCCCCCCCCCCCTGTTTTACCGATTCCATTGTGACTTGCATAGAGTTCTGTTAAATGAAGTCGCAAGCAGCAATGAAATTGGCAGTGCAAATCGCACTGATGTGCGGCTTTGAAATTGTGCTGAAGTAGTGCGATTTCAAAGTGTGAACCAGGGCACACAATCTTCTCTTTAGATACCTGCAAGTGTTATTAATATGACACCCCCATGCATCTCTCAAATGTGGGTGCATTCATGGACACCAAACTTTTTGTGTGTTCCCACGTTTGGCAGCTCAATGCAAATTCTGGTGTGAACTAGTCCTCGGGGTCTATACACAAATGCATGAATTTTCAGTGAGCCCTTAGTTTTAATGGACCAAAAAAAACTCACCTGACTTATTTTTTCCCAGTACAGTGTCTGTTCTTTAGTCCATGCGTTGGAGTTCAGGTGCTTTATTGTTTCTGTGTGGGTGTTGGGGGGCCACTAAAATGAATGGGATTGCACCCCATAGTCACACATGTGTTGTTGTACAAAGTGCTGTATGTGTCTTAGGAGAACAGTCACACGGCTCTTCTTTTGATGACAGATTCTTTTTCATCGTTCTATACACATTTATTGATCTTTGTTAATATTGCAGACTAATAAAACCAATAATGATTTTGTCAGGTGTCTCAGTGTACAAGAAGAACCGATTTCTACTCTGGATGATCTGATTGCCAATAAAATATGGGAGGGAAAAGTTCCAAACATCGGAAATCATCTGGTAAGCAGTAATAAATCCATTACCTTTTGCCTATATTATCTTTATGCAGATAACATCTATATAACTCAGAACATAATTTACAAAAGCATGCCTAGCCAAATATTCATTATGAGGGATATGTTTTTTGCAAAAGTATAAAGGGAATGTCTTTGTTTGTTTTAAAAGAGTTATTAGTGCAATGTTGTAATAACTTGGTCAGTCCAAATGATTAAAGTGGAACTCCATGTTTATATAATGGGAATGGATTAGCACTCTGATATGGGAATGCTCTGAGAACTTAGGCCATAGATTTCTACCCCTTACTCATTAACCACTAGAAGACGAGGCATTTTCTGGCAACTTTTGTATTAATGTGAAAATTATTATTTTTTTGCTAGAAAATTACTTAGAATCCCCAAACATATAGAGAATAAATTTTTCTATGTCATATGGTATATGCGCAGCAGTTTTTCAAATGCCATTTTTGGGAAATAAAATATTGTTTTTTTTTTAATTTTAATGCAAAAAAACACGAAAGATGATGTCATACCGGGTAAATAGATACCAAAGATGTCAAGCTTTAAAATTGTACATTCCCGCGCAGCGGCACAAAATAACGTACATTTTACTATCCATATGAAATGCTTTAAAGTGATACTAAGGGTTCGAATTTAAAAAAAAAAAATAACAAACATGTCATACTTACCTCCGCTGTGCAGCTCGTTTTGCACATAGTGACCCCGATCAACGTCTTCTGGGGTCCCTCGGCGGCTGTTTTGGCTCCTCCCCACATCAGATAACCCCCTCTGGGAAGCGCTTTCCCAAGGGGGTTACCTTTTGGGCGCGCTCCCGAGTCCAGCCTTTGCGTCCACAGACACGAATGCCGGACTCCGCCCCGGCGCCCGCGTCATTGGATTTGATTGACAGCAGCGCGAGCCGATGGCTGCGCTGCTATCAATCTATCCAATGAAGAGCCGAGAAGACTGGCCCGAGATCCAGCACGTTCTCGACACGGGACTTTCGAGGGTTCAGGGGGGCTGGGGGGCCGGTAATTATCGGATGTTTTTTCACCTTAATGCATAGGATGCATTAAGGTGAAAAAACAGGAAGGTTCACAACCGCTTTAAAAGCCTTACCATTTTGTATCTACAGAGGAGGTCTAGTGCTAGAATTACTGCCCATGATATGACGTTACCTCATGTGTGGGACGATCGCTGTTTGCGTGCCTGTGGGAACGACGCTGTGGGAACGTGCGTGCCAGCACAGGGGGACAGAGGCACTTTAAATCATTTATTTTTTTACCACTTCAATATAGGGCACTTCCTGCCCAGGATATTTTTCAGCTTTCAGCGCTGTCACACTTTTAATGACAATTGCGCGGTCATGCTACAGAAATTTTTATCATTTTCTTTACACAAATGAGGGCTTTCTTTTGGTTGTATTTAATCACTTCCTAAAAAAAAATAAAAATAAAAAGTAAAGAAAGAAGGGGGTTGGGGTATTGGATACCCCTGGGATTTTAATGGTGCTTTTCAAAATTTCAAATATAGAAAAATGAATAATAAATCAAAAGGAGAAAAGAAACACAATGTATGCAAAATGCCAAACTGACTAAAAGTAATCTTTTGATTCAAAATCTTTAATAGTTTACGAATAGTACAAAACATCAGCTAAAAACAAGTACAATTTTGAACAATCACGGTCAATCGAGGAAATATATAAAATTAGAAACCACTTTGCGATACCAATCTCAACATGTTTCGCTCAACACATGAGCTTCATCAGGAGTTTTTTGGTACAGATGTGGCATACTATAAGTGAAAAGGAAAAAGGAAAAAACAAAATACAAATCAGATGCTTACAAAACATTTAAAGATGTAGTTTCAAAACAAAAAATCATTAAGTAGTACTGAAAAATCCAAATGATATATATAAATTTGCATACAGGCAATGAATGTGTATGGGTGAAACTCTCACGTTTCTACCGATCTATGATAATGACAATCTACAACATAATAAACAAGTGATTATAATTACTAAAAATTAATAATCATCAATAATTATTAATATGATGTATGCTTTAGTTTCCAAGCCCACAAAAGCAAGATACACCAATGTGGGCAAGGAGAAGACATAAAAACATGAAAACATGAAGAGTGGGATTTGCTTACCAAGCCCAAATAGGTTTGAAGATGAGTAGTAGACAACATAGATTGTAAATGTATATAAAGTTCCGTGGCTCAAATACCAATAAATTGCATGCGTCTCACCCGTCTAGGACCTCCCAAAACCGTTTTTTTGGTCCACAGAGGGGCCCAAGTGTAGAGTAACTGAAAATTAAATATTAAAAGGGAATAATGAATTGCTTCTAATTAAGCTACTGCGATGGAAAACGGGGCAGTTATCAAAGGAAGTACTTGCAGGCATCATTCAGATACCCCCCCTAAAAGTCAAGGACGTCATTTTACTGTGGCCGGGTATTGAAGTGGTTAACTTTTTTCTAGTATTACCTTTCACTTTAGGCAGGTGACAGGTACTATTTATGGAGGGATCTGGGATCTATAAGACCCCAAATCCCTCCTTTGCACTTAAAAAGCATTCAAAATGCCAAGATCTGCGTTTTTCAATACTTTCAATTTTCAAAAAATGGCGCTGTTGACAGCCAGATAGACCGGAAATGATGTCATCGCTTCCGGGTTACTATAACGGAGACCCGATCAAGGCCCATTTAGACTTTGTATGGGTCTCTGGCCAGCTGGTGGACATGCCAGATGGTAGTTCGGGTCTCCTGGTGGGATGGAAGAGCCACACAAGGCGGGGGGGGAGACATCCCTTCCCGCTGCTTGTAATAGCAATCACGTGGCTAGTAAGCGACTTGGATTGCTATTACAAGAGAGCTGACCGTTTGCTCTAAAAAAAAACTATACTGTGGTGATGCCTGCAGCTGTATATCATCCTGGTACATGCACTTGAAGTCAAATGACGTACAAGGTACATAATTTGGCAGCAGGTGGTTAAAGTTAAAATGAACTAAATTACGATGCTTTAAAGCAAAAGATGTAAAAAGTCTTAGTTTGTTTTCTTTAGAAAGCAGCCACAGTCTGAGTAGAAAATCCTGTCCAATACTAACATGCTGTAGAGAAGGACCTTTCCTCTCTGTGTGGAAGCAGTGATCTCTCTGCAGAGGTAAAACATGCTGCCTGAGCTTTCCAATCTGCTGGGAACATGAGCTTTTCTGATTGCAGAGCTGTAGGTCTGTCTTCCACGGTCCATCCCACCCCTTACATTACCACTTCTCTCCAATGAGGGAGCTCACCAGTGGCGGCCTGTCCTTTAGGTGCGCCGCCCCCCTGTCGATGCATCCGCCCCCTAATTTACATGCGGGGCTCCGGATGCTTGGATTCCAATTAGAGCTGCACAATTAATCCTCAAGAATCGTTATCGCGATCTTTACTAAAGTGTTTCACAGTTCTTTCTATTAACCACTTGACAACTGGGCACTTAAACCCCCTTCCTAACCAGACCAATTTGCAGCTTTCGGTGCTCTCACATTTTGAATGACAATTACTCAGTCATACACCACTGTATCCATATGAAATTTTTGTCCTTTTTTCACACAAATAGAGCTTTCTTTTGGTGGTATTTAATCATCGTTGGGTTTTTTATTTTTTGCGCTATAAAAGAAAAAAGACTGAAAATTTGGTTAAAAAAGTGAAACATCCCTTGTAATAGGAATATGGCATGACAGGTCCTCTTTACAGTGAGATATGGAGGTCAATAAGTCCCCACATCTCACCTCTAGGCTGGGAAACCTGAAATAAAAAAAAAATTAAAAAAAACTATCCTGGCTTCTATCGTAGCGGTGAGTCGGTAGAAGCACCGGAGGGCGGCGGGAGGGGGGGATGTCCCCTCTCGCCTCCCGTAAGAACAATCAAGCAGTGGAACAGCTGCTATGATCACTCTTATAGTGTAGGGAATCGCCGGCTGAAAAAGCTGATATCTGAATGATGCCTGTAGCTGCACCCATCATTCAGATATCCCCGCACAAAGTCAAGGACGTCATATGACAGCCGGCGGGCAGGAAGTGGTTAAAAATTGCGTAGTATTGCGGGATATTGCAGAGTATTGCAGGGTATTGCAGAGTATTGCGGGGTATTGCGGAGTATTGCAGAGTATTGCGAAGTAATACAGGGTATTGCAGAGTATTGCGGATTATTGCAGGGCATTGCAGGGTATCAGAGTATGTATGGATGGCTGGATGTGACTGCAATGGTCACAGAGCAGCGCTGTGGGCACTACAGATGCAGCCCACAGCGCTGCTGCCATCCAATCTCTCCCCCTCTCCCCCTCTCCTCCCACACTGTACCGATCGGTACAGAGAGGGGCAGAGAGGAACCGTCGTCATGACATGATGCTGGTTTGTTTACATGTGATCGCTCCGTCATCTGACGGAGCGATCACATGGTAAACGGCCGCGATCAGCGGCCGTTTACCGTGATCCGCCGGGTCACGGATGTTCTTGGGTGCGTACCCTAGGGGGCACACGAGAGCAGGATTCTGGGAGGACGTCCATGGACGCCCACCCAGAATAAGCCGACTGCGCTGCAGCCGTCTTTCGGCTATGGCCCGGTCGGATGTGGTTAAAGTGTTTCACAATTCTTTCTATGCAAAGAATTCTCTCTGCTCTTCTGAAACCACAGCTTCAAAAGAAAGGAAGAGAAAAACAGGCAGTCTGCCAAGAATCAAAACATTCTTTATCAGTTGAACTAAGTGTGTGTGTAGGTGAAAAAAGTTTAACCACTTAAACACCAAACCTTTTTCTGGCATTTGTTGGTTTCAAGTGAAAATCATTTTTTTTTTGCTAGAAAATTACTTAGAACCCCCAAACATTATATATATATATTTTATGTCACACTGTATTTGCGCAGTGGTCTTTCAAATGCAATGAATTAAAAAAATTAAAAAAAACTAACCAGTAAAGTTAGCCCATTTTTTTGTATAATATGAAAGATTTTCATCGCGAGAATCGTGATCTTTTTATTAAGCAAAAAAATTGTGATTCTCATTTTGGCCAGAATCGTGCAGCTCTAATTCCAATTAGAGCTGCACGATTCCAGAGCACTGCGCCCTGAGCCCACCCACTTGTATGACAGTAGCACTATTGTCACACTGATTCTCCTCCCCGGCCAATCAGGAAGCAGCTCTTTATACCCGTTTCCTGATTGGCGGAAAGAAAAAGTGATCCTATTGGCCTAGGAGGGAGGAGGGGGGAGGAGGTGCATGGCCGCTGTGAGGAGACGCATGAGAAGCCACCACCTGTTGCGCAGAGGGAAGAGTTGTTTGCTTGATGGCTAAACAGCTGCACTCTATTTGCTTTTAGTAAATCAAATCGAAACTCTTAGCCCCGGTTCACACAGGGGCGACTTGTCAGGCGACCTAGTCGCCTGACAAGTCGCCTCCCGTTTTGTGCTACGGAACCGTTCTAATAGGAGCGACGCAAGTCGCTCCGACTTAGAAAAAGGTTCCTGTACTACTTTGGGGGCGACTTGCATAGACTTCTATGCAGAAGTCGTTTTGCAAGTCGCCTCGGAAGTAGTTTGCAGGTCGCCTCGCTGAGGCGACCTGCAAGTCGTGCCGCCCCTGTGTGAACCGGGGCTCAGTCTTGGGCTTCTGCTGGGGCACAATAAAGAAAAACAAAAAGACAAATAAAAAAAAAAAAAAAACAATGTTTTTTATTAGCAGTGCCTTAGTATTATAATAGAAGTACAAAGCAAAGAGCCACAGATAGAGATATTGCTTTATTTTCTAGGGGGGATCATCCTTCCAGAGGGCATCAGCCGTCCAGAGAACATCATCAGTTTCCGCCGTCAGCTGTCTGCATATGATGATCGATCTCTGAGGCGTATATATGAATATTACAAAGATGATCTGATCTACATCCTGGAGAACATGAACCCTCGTGTCATCCTGGTAGAACTACAATCTCGGAAAGTTCTAAACACAGATGTAAGGCAAAAGTGATTCTAAATGAACTGTGATATACATATTATGTCAGTGAAAATACATGTGAATATAATTGCTGACAGACCTTGAATTTCTCCATAGAAGCTTGTGAGGGTAAAAGGAAAGTCCGGCATATGACTTCTGCTGCCTATACCTCTGAATTTTCTCAATGTTTGCTTCCTGTCTTGGTCGGGGCTGCTGTTAGTAATCACAAGGCCCCGTACAGCCAACCTGACAGGGCTCCGCCTCCTTTTTTTTTTACTTTTTTTTAACAGCTTTGGTGGGGGGCCTTTGGTGAACTCTCAGGGGTCTAAACAGACCCCTGATGGCTCACATCTCAGACAGAGAAAGGGGCCGAGGAAAGAGATTCCTCAGAGGAGAGGAGGGAAGCTGGCAATGCTGCAGGGGAGGGGGGCCACACAGAAGGGGGAGCCTGGACAGCAGGGGGGATGGGGATGCCGATATCTATCCCCCTGCAGTGCAGCTGAAGGATGAAAAAAGAGAAGCCGGCAGAGCTGGAAGGGGAGCCACAAGAGTTGGCAATAAGGCAGTACAGCAGTCGCTCAGCAGGTGTCTGGGCCCCCCTTTTGAACTGATGGAACCCGGGCCCAGTACAGGAGGGCTGGCTGTACTGCCTTATCAGCGGCCCTGGTCTGGGTTATAGCAGCATTTACAACAATGTAACACTAATAGGAAACAGATACACAAAGTTTTCTTATATTTTTGTTTTCTGAACTGTATTTATTTCATGATTTTAAATCGCATATACTGTATTTCTTAAAGGTGGAGTTTAATATGCTTATATTTAGCCTTCCCTGGTTCTTCCTTCTCTCTCATCAACATGCAAATGACATTTCTTCATTGCTGGATCTCTGCACTTCTCTATGCAATGCAGGCAGATCATGGCTGGTGGGTGGGGCCTGTAGGGGGCTCTACATATCTCCCCAAAAACATCACAGCCCCTGACCTCTGAACTTTCTCAAAGAGCCCTCAGTGCTGATGTAATAAGTGGGAGGAGTTATACAAATATCAGAATGCCTTGTGTGGGTTAGGGCTGGGGAAAAAATCGATTTATATCTTGAATCGAGTTGAGAGGTCAAATCGATTCAAAATTTAAGCAAATAGATTTTTTAACATTTTTTTTTTCACCACACCGGTCCTGAGGAGCTGCGGGCAGGAGTTTTTAGGTGAGGCCGCGGCTTCGGCCTAGTCCGCGAGGCTGGACACCACGGACTAGGCCAAAGCCGCGGCATCACCTAAAAACTCCTGCCCACAGATCCTCAGGACCGGTGCGGTGTCCAAAAAAAAAAACTTGATTCGAACCGTGAATCGAGTTTTTTTTTAAGAAAATCGCAGATTTTTTTTTTTTTTTTTTAGAAAATCTCCCAGCCCTACAGGGACATCTATTTTATGTGTAAGTCTTACAGGGGGTCACAGGCTGGGTTTACATGTATTGAAATTTGTCTGGTTCAGCAGTAACCGGCTGATCTTCGGTATGTGTGTACCGCTGTCTGTTCAACAGAAGATGATTGTTTTCTGGTTTCTGTTGAACGGTCTTGCTGGAAAACCAGCATTCAATCAATGCATGCAGCCAATGACTGTGAGCGCTGATCAGTGTATTCTGATAGGAGGGCATCCCCAATGTCAAAGCACAATAGTGCAGAGGGGGAGATCTGTACATCTACATCGCTTGTGGGGATCTGTGAGGTTTTATTTTGTTTAACCTGCTGGTTGAAGGAAAGAAAAACTCTGTGTGTGTACCCAGCTTTATTGTGATGGACCAATAGGAATCTGTGGGGGAGGGGCTTAGGGGTAAGCATCAAAACTGTTGATGTTTTGGTGGTCAGACCCGCCCCAGTTTCAGCCATGATGGGAAGGTTTGATAGGAAGAAGACAGATTGTCCCCCCCCCCTTTCCCTTTCTCCCTAGAAATCATAGTACACACTGGCAGATGTAATACATAGTAAGGATAGTTTTTATGATTATTATAACCATTTTTTTCTTTTGATCAATGTGTTGCTGTATTTACTGCAGATAATGCATAGCTCCCAACTGTTCCTGAATTAGAGGGACTGTCCCTGATTTGGAACAAAGTCCCTCTGCCCCTCTTTCCCCCTCATTTTGGTCTGATCTATATAGTTATTTATATAATGCAAATTTATCTTTCAAAAAATGTTTCATCCAAATTCTGATTTGCTGCATTGTTAAATTTCAAAAGTCAGTATAAAAGAATAGTAGTGGTAAAAAAAAAAAAAAGCATTTGTGGGTGTAACTAACCTTTTTGTGTTTAATTCAGCATTAAGAGGGCGTGGCAGGGGGTGTGTCCTATGCCTACATACTTTTGCTAATAGGTGTCCCTCGTTCCCATCTCAAAAAGTTGGGAGGTATGGATAATGTATATAAAGAACTCTGTGTGACAGACCTGCCTGGTCAGAGTAATATGTCTGTTTCAGAAATACCTTCCAATGGAAAAAGACCCGTCTTCCTTCTCCCGCACCTTGTTACAAGATATCCAGGATCTGGGAAGAAAAGCTGTGATAGGACTCTGGGAATGTCTCTATGCACTACAGAAATATCATCTTCGTCCTCACCCTAATTTATTGGCGGTTCTGGATGAGATCACACACACAGGTAACAGGACTTTGTGTTTGTTATAATAATTGTACTAATCCTGGGACATAGTAGTGGCATTGCAGCCAGAGGGAGGAGACACACGATGCATCTCATGCGCCGGAAGTCTCAGTGCTGAAGGTTTTGCTGAAGCCAAAATTTTGAAGCACAGACAGCAGGGCAGGTAAGTATTAATGATCTTTTTTTGTTGGTGTAATTTGTCTTTTAAAGTTTTTTTTATATATATTTTTTTCCTATTTATCAAAGCATGCTTGACAGTGTTGTTTTTCTAGGTAATGTGTCAATTTCAAGTTCACCATTTTTTAACAGTTTTTCATCCACTACAAATATCACAAGTAATATGTTTTTTTTTTTTTATATTCAGCTGTGTGTAGACATCTTGGGAATGGATCTGTAGCCTCCCTGCTGTAAGCAGAGGTGACTAGTTACATTTAGTTCTGCCAGGTGGTAAACTGCCTAGGCTCATTTGTAGTATCTCGCTTGGCTTTCCACTAAGTTCAGTGATGCTGCTGCTTCTGGTTGCTGCCAGTAGGTGGCACATTTGTCAGTAGACCGGGGAGCTGCAGCAATGCTGAGTTATGAATATTTATGTTCCCATGGCCAACCACTAGGACAGTGGTCTCTAAACTTTCTAAACAAAGGGCCAGTTTATTGTCCTTCAAACTTAATGTGGAGTTCCGCCAAAAAAGGAAATTCCGCTTTTCTGGTACCCCCCCCCCCCTCCGCTGTCACATTTGGCACCTTTCAGGGGGAGGGGGGAGCAGATACCTGTCTAATCCAGGTATTTGCTCCCACTTCCGCTGGCTCTGCAGTGATCTACGCCATGTCCAGCCCCTCCTCCATCCCCCCGCTGTCTTCTGGGAGACACACAGGTCCCAGAAGACAGCAGGGACCAGTGAGGATGCGCAGTGCGACTCGCCCATGCGCAGTAGGGAACCAGGCTGTGAAGCCACAAGGCTTCACTTCGTAATTCCCTTACTGAAGATGCCGATGCCTCCACCTGGGAGCCAAGGAACAGATCGGCTTCGGGTGAGGACATCGTAAGTGTCCTAGTATTAACAGTCAGCAGCTGCAGTATTTGTAGCTGCTGACTTTTAATTGTTTTTTTTTCTGCCAGAACTCCGCTTTAAGGGGGTTGGGCTGTGGCCAATTGGAGTAGAAATTGACCTGGTGTCAGTGGGATATTAAGATATTAGATATTAAGGGGAGGAATAGTGCCCAATTTTGGTGTCAGTAATTATGCTGCATTGTTGGTGTCGGTCTGAGGAATAGTGCCTCGAGGGCTGGATAAAGGCAAGCAAAGTGCCACATCTGGCCCTCGGGCCACAGTTTGGGGACCACTGCACTAGGAGGTTTATTGTCAGTGGGACATGTTGGGGGTGGATATAAATATTTGAGGAGTGGTTTGGTGAACTCTCTTCTTCCTGGGCTCTGTGTGTGCATAAGTATGTGCTGGTTACATAGTAGGTGAGGTTAAAAAAAGACACAAGTCCATCAAGTCCAACCTATGTGTGTGATTATATGTCAGTATTACATTGTATATCCCTGTGTGTTGTGGTCGTTCAGGTGCTTATCTAATAGTTTCTTGAAACTATCGATGCTCCCCTGCTGAGACCACCACCTGTGGAAGGGAATTCCACATCCTTCTGATCTCACAGTAAAGAACCCTCTACGTAGTTTAAGGTTAAACCTCCTTTCCTCTAATTTTATGAGTGGCCACGTGTCTTGTTAAACTCCCTTCCGCAAAAAAGTTTTCTCCCTATTGTTGGGTCACCAGTACAGTATTTGTATATTGAAATCATATCCCCTCTCAAGCGTCTCTTCTCCAGAGAGAATAAGTTCAGTGCTCGTAACCTTTCCTCATAACTAAGATCCTCCATACCCTTTATTAGCTTTGTTGCCCTTCTTTGTACTCGCTCCATTTCCAGCACATCCTGAGGACTGGTGCCCAGAACTGGACAGCATACTCCAGGTGCAGCCGGACCAGAGTCTTGTAGAGCGGGAGAATTATCGTTTTATCTCTGGAGTTGATCCCCTTTTTAATGCCAATATTTTGTTTGCTTTGTTAGCAGCAGCTTGGCATTGCATGCCATTGCTGAGCCTATCATCTACTAGGACCCCCAGGTCCTTTTCCATCCTAGATTCCCCCAGAGGTTCTCCCCCCAGTCTATAGATTGCATTCATATTTTTGCCACCCAAATGCATTATTTTACATTTTTCTACATTAAAATTGCCAGTTACCCACCCCATTAATTTGTTCAGATCTTCTTGTAAGGTTTCCACATCCTGCGGAGAAGTTATTGCCCTGCTTAGCTTAGTATCGTCCGCAAAAACAGGGATTGAACTGTTTACCCCATCCTCCAGGTCGTTTATGAACAAATTAAACAGGATTAATACCTGACTATTCTGAGTACTCCCCATTTATCACCACCCTCTGAACCCATCCTTGTAGCCAGATTTCAATCCATGTACTCACCCTATGGTCCATGCCAACGGACCTTATTTTGTACAGTAAATGTTTATGGGGAACTGTGTCAAATGCTTTTGCAAAATCCAGATATACCACGTCTACGGGCCTTCCTTTATCTAGATGGAAACTCACCTCCTCATAGAAGGTTAATAGATTGGTTTGGCAAAAACGATTCTTCATGAATCCATGCTGATTACTGCTAATGATACCGTTCTCATTACTAAAATCTTGTATATAGTCCCTTATCATCCCCTCCAAGAGCTTGCATACTATTGATGTTTGGCTAACTGGTCTGTAATTCCCAGGGTTGTACTTTTTAAATATTAGTGCTACATTGGCTTTTCTCCAATCAGCTGGTACCATTCCAGTCAGTAGACTGTCGGTAAAAATTAGGAACAATGGTCTGGCAATTACTCGACTGAGTTCCCGAAGTACCCTCAGGTGCAGGCCATCTGGTCCCGGTGGTTTATTAATGTTAAGTTAATGGTTGGGCCAGAAGCCTCTTTGGAAATAGCACAATCATCCTGAAGCTGTCCTAACTGACACACCAGGAGGATACAGCTCCCAAGGTAGAGAGCCAGGGGAAGGAGTCCTGCTAGAGGTGGATGGAGTCTGACCTTCAGAGGATCCTGGTACTCCCTTGGAGGGGGATGCATGGCTCTGAAGGCAGTGCTGTCGGTGTTTGCCGGATTGGTCCTTATTTTTGCAATACACCATGGTTCATGTTCTGTTTTTACACTGTGACAGCAGGAGTTTGGTCAGAATCTGAAAAAAATGGTGGTGGAGGTATCTGAAGCCCTAAACTTCTCCTCCCGTAAGTCTGGAACAAATAAACACCTGAAAAAGAAAAAACGTAACTGTCAACCATGTTATATTCAGTCCTCCATTACGGCCATGGATCCACTGTGGGGTGATGTCAGCCCACCCCTGCATTGAGGGTTTTATTTCCTTTCGGGGGGGGGGGGGGGGGGGGTCACTACACATAATTTTTTGGGTATACCTCAAAGGAATGTGATCAAGTCATAACTTTTATCTTTTTATTTTTCTGTAGGTGAATGTCAGATTCTGCTGGATGAACTCGGACACTCACTGACTCCGGAGCTGAGAGGTAATTTGATGAAAACATCACCAATTTTCTCCAAAGTGCAGAGGTGGTGCTATGTTTTCCCTGAATTCATACTTTCCTCTTCAGGTCATACAATTTTCATAACAAAACAGGCTTAAAGTGGTTGTAAAGGTAAAAGTTTTTTTTTTTAACCTTAATGCATTCTCTGCATTTAGGTAAAAAAACGGTGTGCAGCTCCCCCAGCGCCCCCTTTATATATACTCAGGTATACTTACCTGAGCCCGATCTAGATCCAGCGCTATGCCCAAGAGCAGTGTCTCAGCCCTCTCTTTCTCTCCTCATATGTGTCTCCTCACTGGACATGGAGGCAGCAGCGAGAGCCATTGGCTCCTGCTGCTGTTAATCACAGCTTTTGAGGAGAAAGCAGGTGGGCAGGGCTGAGCCATGCTGTGTGTGTCAATAGACACCCAATGCTCAGCTCAGGATCAAGCCAGCACAAGTCCTCTCATAGCAAGCGGCTGGCTATTGGGAACTTGGCAGGGGAGAAGATACAGGAGCGCCAGCGAGGGACCACAGAAGAGGAGGATCAGGGCTGCTCAGGTACGGGACAGGTAAGTATTACATTCTTGTTCATTAACTGCCTTCTGTCCATAGGACGTAACCATACGAACTTGGATGGGAAGGGGTCCCCCTCCCACCCCCTCCTTTACCTGGCTCTCCTGTGTGATCAGGGAACCCAGTAAGGATATGACCAGCGGCATCCTTTTCCTGGGACACAGTGAGAGGAAAAGATGTTGTTTCTCCCACTGTGTTATGTCAGAAACCAGAAGCAACAAGGATTTATTCACGTCTGGTTTTGGTTTCATGTAAACAAGCCATTACCAGCTTGTAAGAGCATCAGATCAAACTGACCTTGGTTTGATCTCATGCTTTGGAGGCCAGAAGAGAGATCTGGGGTCTGCATTGACAGATCATCAATAGCAAGGGAATTCTGCTCTTCAAGAACCCCAAAGGAAATGAAAACCACCAAATACCACCCCTAAAACAACAGCCCTCTTTTTTTATTTTTTTTAGCAAAATAGGGAATTTAATAAAAAAAAGGCCATATCAACATAAAATATTAACCAAAATACCCCCCAAATAAATGGAAACCCCCAAATAATGCCTCCTAAAACAAAAGCCCACTTTTTTTATAGGGAAGCGTCTGTTATAATTTGTTCTTAGTGTAACTGAAACAAAATGATTGGGAAGCCGTTCACTGTAGCGTGGTCAGCAACTCACTGGGACCACATTCCCCAGTGATACTCCGGGGTTGAACACCTAGGGGTTGATTTACTAAAACTGGAGCACTCAGAATATGGTGAAGCTGTGCATGGTAGCCAATCAGCTTTCAACTTCAGCTTGTTCAGTTAAGCTTTGGCAATAAAACCTGGAAGCTGATTGATTTCTATGCAGAGCTGCACCAGATTTTGCACTCTCCAAGTTTAGTAAATCAACCCCCTAGGGTTTCCCTCAGCTCATCCTCTGTTTAGCCTGTGTAACAATCTATCCATGGCGGAATAGTGAACCCAAACATATCACAGTTTAAGGTGTTTGTCCCAGTTGTTGTCTTCCTCTCTAGCCTGCATCACCTCCATCAGCATGACGTCATTGAGGATATCAATCCACCTATGAAGGGGGGGACTACTTCTGATTTGCAGAATTTCGCAATCAGCTGATGGGCTGCTGACAGAAAAAAACCTGAGGAGGTTATTTTTCTGGGATTTGAATGAACCCGGGAGGATAGACAGTAGGGCCAACTCGAGCACACTCTCACCAGATATGGAGATAGGTTCCTCTTCCTCTGTGACAGTGCCACCAGGTATCGGGGGTGTTGCGGAACATTTTGTGGACCGAGACTGGATCTCTATACCATCTAGGGAGTAGTTTGTAGTTCTTCTCCTGCGCAAAGCTGGAGATCGATGACATTTGGGTAAATGTGGAGGTTTGCCATTGTCCCAGAGAAATTTCCATATCTAGGTCAGTGGACCACTTTCGTGTAAAGGTGGGTAGGGTGTTGTGTGTGTGTGGGAGAAAATTTCTTTGCATATTAACCATTTCAGCACCGGAAGAATTTACCCCCTTCCTGACCAGAGCACTTTTTGCGATTCGGCACTGCGTCGCTTTAACTGACAATTGTGCAGTCGTGTGTCATTGCGCCCAAACAAAATTGACGTCCTTTTTTTCCCACAAATTGAGCTTTCTTTTGGTGGTATTTGATCGCCTCTGCGGTTTTTATTTTTTGCGCTATAAACAAAAAAAGAGCGACAATTTTGAAAAAAAATGCACAATTTTTTGCTATAATAAATATCCCCAAAAAATATATAAAAAACATTTTTTTCCTCAGTTTAGGCCGATACGTATTCTTCTACATATATTTTTGGTAAAAAAATCGCAATAAGCGTTTATTGATTGGTTTGCGCAAAAGTTATAGCGTTTACAAAATAGGGGATAGTTTTATGGCATTTTTATTAAAAAATATTTTTTTACTAGTAATGGCAGTGATCAGCGATTTTTATCGTGACTGCGACATTATGGCAGACAATTTTGACACATTTTTGGGACCATTGGCATTAATACAGCGATCAATGCTAAAAAATTGCATTGATTACTGTAAAAACGTCACTGGCAGTGAAGGGGTTAACCTCTGGGTGGCACTGTAGGGGTTAAGTGTGTCCTAGGGAGTGTTTCTAACTGTGGGGGGGAGGGGCTGTGTGTGACACGACACTGATCACCAATCCCGATTACAGGGAGCAGAGATCAGTGTCCTGTCACTAGGCAGAACGGGGAAAAGCTTGTTCACATCAGCATCTCCCCGTTCTTCCTCACCGTGAAACGATCGTGGGTATCCCCGAGGACATCGGATCCTTGGGACCCGCGGTCACGGAGCTCCCGGCGGGAGAGTGCGCCGCCTCTTAAAGGGTAACGTACAGGTATGTTAATCTGCCTGTACGTGCTCTTCTGCCGCAGTATATATGCGTGAGGTGGTCGGTAAGCGGTTAAGATAACGTGTGTCTAGGGACCTGGGAGAGACCGCACATTTCCTCAAAGGTCATTGGGGCCCTATGTATCCGACCAGATAAGTGAAGGGTAGAGCAAAATTTTGTCAAGGACATCATGGGTAACCAGTTTGTCGTGAGGGGTTGGTGTCCCTCAAGTGGTATAAATCTGCCTGTCGTTGCGTGAACAAATGAGCATGCCGTTGGCCAGCCTACTCTCTCATAGCCACCCACCTGTCCAGAGGTATCGTAGTCGGGAAGTGTTGGGTTGTCAAATAATGGGGTTAAGGGGCTGGGGTCAATAGAAAGTGCAAATGCTGTATGGCGACATTACCATAAAGTTAGTGCTGCCTCAGTAAATGGGGAAAGCAGAGGCCGAATTTGAGAATGTACCCCCAGAGCAGGGTCTGCAGGTCTACTTGCGCCATATCTTCTTCGATCAGCGTTGAGGGTTCGATCAGTGGGCGTGGGAACCATTCAAGCAGTCTGGAGAATATGGCCAAAGCATGATATATCTCGAAATCAGGGAGACCAATACCTCCGGTGTGTTTGCGGGAGCATAACGTTTTATGTTTTAATCTGGAGGGTGTTGCCATACGAATTTAATTGCTAGGGAGTGGAGCGTTCAGTAGTAGAACATTGGGAGGGTAATTGGGAGGGCCTGGGACAAGTAGAGCAGTTTGGGGAGGATATCCATCTTAAGAACATTTATGCGACCAACCCATGGCAACTTAAGGTGGTGCCAGGATTCTAGCGATTGTCGGATGTTAGTCAGTAAAGGGCTGAAATTTAGCGGGTATACATAATGGAAGTTCCAAGGGATCTCTGTCCCCAGATATTTGATAGATTTAGTCTGCCAATGAAAGGGAAAGTTTTGTTGGACCGTTGTTAGGACATGGGTGGGTAAGGATATGTTCAAGGCTTCTGTTTTAGCTATGTTCAATTTAAAGTTGCTATGGGAGCCGAATCAATCAAGCTCATGGAGTAGGGAGGGGATGGTAATGTGTGGTTGTGTCACGAACAGTAGTAGGTCGTCTGCTTATAGGCAGAGCTTACAATGGGCTGAGGGGGTGGGGATACCCTGTATGGATTCGTTGTTACCAATTGCCTGGGCTAGGTGTTCAATGGTTATAGAAAAAAGGAGGTGGGATAGAGGGCAGCCCTGTCTGGTCCCGTTGTTAATCTCAAATGTCTCCGAATGTTCACTGTTGGCAGTAACTTTCGCCGAGGGATTGGAGTAGAGGGACATACTTTAAGGCAAAAGTTTGGGTCCTAATCCAATCTGCTGTAGTGATAGTCCAAGGAATTGCCAGCTGACCCTATCAAATGCTTTCTCCACATCGCATGCAAGCAGACAGACAAGGATATGCTTACGCT
The DNA here is from genome assembly GCA_037952925.1 of Lithobates clamitans. Classification (NCBI taxonomy): domain Eukaryota; kingdom Metazoa; phylum Chordata; class Amphibia; order Anura; family Ranidae; genus Lithobates; species Lithobates clamitans. The sequence continues at coordinate 190,975 of JBBGZY010001832.1, forward strand.
GGGCATAGGAAGTCAGATGAAGGCTCTTCTTGGTGTTATCCCTGGCCTCGCGGCCCAGAATAAAGCCTACCTGATCACTGTGTATCAAATCAGGGAGTATGGGGCCAAGCCGGTTTGCGATGATCTTCGAAAACAATTTAAGGTCAACTTTTAGTAGCGATATGGGTCTGTAGTTACTGCAGCTCGTGTGATCCTTCCCTGGTTTGGGAATGATGACTATTTGGGCTTGAAGTAAATGAGAGGATAAGGGGTGTGTGTCGTCTACTTCCCCAAAGGCCCGTGCCATGATCGGAGCCAGCTGAGGGGCAAATGTCTTGTAGAATCGCGGTGTGTAACCGTCAGGCCCAGGACTCTTGCCATTTGTGAGGCTCTTGATCGCCAGTAAATAGTCAGTTGTAGTAATGGGCGCTTCAAGATCCTCAATAGCACTGGCAGAGATCATGGGCGGGGTCGTGTCTTGGATGTATGCGGATATGTCAGGATCGTCTGGGCAGGTAGGTGTATCCTTTTTTGAGCGGGGGCAGGTTGTATAGTGTGAAGTAATAATCTCGGAATTCGGGAAAAAACTCAGTTCTTGTGGAACTTACGGTTAGGATGTGCAAGGATATATGGGATGTTTTGTCTGCGTTGCCGTGTGTGAAGAATTTGCGTTAGGTGTTTGCCACACTTGTTGGCCTGAACATAATGAAGGTGTCTTCCTTTATCGCAGGCAGCTAGGGATCGCTTCATCAGAAGGCGGAGGAGGTCACGACGTGCATTGGAGAGTTCCACTAGGGTCTTAGGTTCCAGTGTGCGTTTGTGTGTTGCTTCAAGGGAAGCAATGAGAGTAAATAGTGCTGGATAAAGATTCCACATAGGATGCATTTCAACGTCCCCCATTTACAGTAGGTGACCGCGATATTGTGTCCATCTCGCCGCTGTTATCGGCGAGATTTGACACCTGTGAGCCCCGTCGCGGGAGCCAGCGCCGAGATGGCTCGCTCATCGGGAAAGGAAAACTGTTTTTTCCTTTGGCTATGAGCGACAGGCAGTGCTGACAGCTGTCTGGTATGAATCATGAGGGGGAATGCCGCGCCAAATTTTAAATAAAAAACCAGCGTGGGTTCCCCCCAGGGGCATACCAGGCCCTTAGGTGTGGTATGGTTTTAAGGGGAACCCCCTACGCCAAAAAATCAGCGTGGGGGTCCCCTCAAAATCCATACCAGACCCTTATCCGAGCACGCAGCCCGGCCGTTCAGGAAAGGGGTTGGGGACGAGCGAGGGCCCCCCCCCCTCCTGAACCGTACCAGGCCGCATGCCCTCAACATGGGGGGGTGGGCGCTATGGGGAAGGGGCGGGCCCTGTGGGCCCCCCCACCCCAAAGCACCTTTACCCCATGTTGATGAGGACAAGGGCCTCTTCCCGACAACCCTGGCCCTTGGTTGTCGGGGTCTACGGGCGGAGGGCTTATCGGAACCCGGGAGCCCCCTTTAATAAGGGGGCCCCCAGATCCCGGCCCTCCACCCTATGTGAATGAGTATGGGGTACATGGTACTCCTACCAATTCACCTGTGGAAAAAAGTGTCAAGAAAAAAAACACACTACACAGGTTTTAGAAGTAATTTATTAGGCAGCTCCAGGGGTCTTCTTCTGACTTCTCCGCTCTCTCCTCCAGGAGTTCGCTTTTTCTCCCGCTCTCCGGCCTCTTCTCCCGGTGTCCGCTTCTTCTGCCGGGCTCCACCGCTATCTCTCCACCGCCCGGCAGAAGAAGCGGACACCGGGAGAAGAGACCGGAGAGCGGGAGTAGAAGCGGACACCGGGAGGAGAGAGCAGAGAAGTCAAAAGAAGACCTCCGAAGTCGGAAGAAGACCCCCGGAGTTGCCTAATAAATTACTTTTAAAACCTGTGTAGTATGTACGTTTTTTTCTTGACACTTTTTTTCCCCAGGTTAATGGGTAGGGGTACCATGTACCCCATACTCATTCACATAAGGTGGGGGGCTGGGATCTGGGGGCCCCCTCATTAAAGGGGGCTCCCGGATTCCGATAAGTCCTCCGCCCACAGACCCCGACAACCAATGGCCAGGGTTGTCAGGAAGAAGCCCTTGTCCTCATCAACGTGGGGACAAGGTGCTTTGGGGTGGGGGGGTCCCGCAGGGCTTCCCCAAAGCACCCACCCCCCCATGTTCAGGGCATGCGGCCTGGTACGGTTCAGGAGGGGGGGGGGGGGGGCGCTCGCTCGCCCCCACCCCCTTTCCTGACCGGCCGGGCTGCGTGCTCAGATAAAGGTCTGATAAGGGCTGATTTTTCAGCATAGGGGGTTCCCCTTAAAATCCATACCAGACCTAAGGGCCTGGTATGCCCCTGGGGGGGAATCCACGCCGTTTTTTAATTTAAAATTTGGCGTGGCGATCCCTCTCATGATTCATACCAGACAGCTGTCAGCACTGCCTGACGCTCATCGTGAAAGGAAAAAACAGTTTTCCTTTCCCGATGAGCGAGCCAGCGCGAGATGCACAGTACCCTGTCGCCGAGAACCAGCACGATGGGATCGCGCTGGAAACACAATCTCGCGGTCAGGTACTGTATTCATGGCCGATGTCACATCATTAACATGAGTGCGTGTGAAGTCTCTAATCGCACCGGAGATCACCGTCTTGCATGCTAAGTCAGATAGTAAGTTGTCATTCAGTCGCCATGTGCGTCTGTGTGTGGGTCTGGGGAGCCTGCCCAGGGTAAGGTGTACCGGGATATGGTCCGACCAGAGCTTGCACCCAATATGACAGGAGGGGTCAAAGTCAAGCAGTGATTGTGATACCAGGATGTAGTCTATTCTGCTGTATGACCCTTGTGCTGAGGAGAAAAATTAGTATTCTCCAGGTATCCACCAGTGACAGGTTGGTGAAAGTGGAGCGTTTTTTAGTCAATGTAGCCGGTAAGATGTGGGGCTTACCGGTGGAGGAGTCCAGTCTCTGTACCAGTGGGACGTTTAGGTCAAACCCTAAAATCAAATTGAGGTTCCCGAATGTTTCCAGACGTGCTGTCACAGAGGATAGGAAGGTGAGTTGATCCTGGTTAGGGAGATAAATTTTAGCCAGCGTAAATACCGTTTGTATTTCAACTTCAGGAATAAGTAGCACCCTCGTGGATCAACACATGAGTCAAGAACCTCCGGGGTGAAGAAGCTATGGAATACAACTGAGACTCCCTTCGACTTGGTGGAGGGATTCGTGCTATGATACCAAGTGGTGAAATATTTGTTTGGGAGGAGTGGTAAAGAGTCCGATCGTTTCCTGGAGCAAAAGTATCTGAGTGTGGGATTTGTGGAAGTGGTATAGCGGCTGTTTGCGTTTCTCTGGGGTGTTGAAGCCTCGGCAGTTAAGCAAGGAAATCTGAAGAGCTAAGGTGGACGCCATGGGACGGGGAGAGTGGAGTAGCAGGCTGTGAGAGAGTATCGACCACTGTACATCATGAAGTCTATAGATAAGACATCAGACAGAGAAGGAGGGTAAGGGAAAGGAGGGATGAGGAATGAGGGAGAAGAGAGGATATAGAAAATTAAAGGGATTACCAATAGTAATGGGGCAGCCGCTTGCTCAGGTTTACTGTCCCAATTGAGCAAGCTGATGAGGGAGAGCAGCAGGTTCTGCCACCCTGTTGGAGATCTAGGGACTAAGCCTTTATTTGTGGTAAAACAGCGCCCTCTAGCGACCATAGGGGGAAATAACAGAGGTCACTAGAAAATGGCAAAACTAAAGTAAGAACTTCCTGGTTCCCTACTGCGTATGTGTGAGTCGCGCTGCATGATCCCACTGGTCCCTGCTGTCTTCTGGGACCCATGTGTCTCCCAGAAGACAGCGGGGAGGATAGAGGAGGGGCCAGACATGGCGTAGATCGCCACGGAGCCTGCGGTGATCTATCGCCGAAAGTGGGAGCAAATACCTGTATTAGACAGGTATCTGTTCCCCCCTCACCCCTGAAAGGTGCCAAATGTGACACCGGAGGGGGGGAGGAATCCGATCAGTAGAAGTTCCATTTTTGGGTGGAACTCCGCTTTAATTAGCTCCCGTCTAAAAAAAAAAATTAAATTGGTCCTACTATGTGTGTGTGTACTGTATGTAAGCATGTGAAAAAGTGACCTTAGAATGTAAGATCCTGGAGGGCAGGGACTGATGTGAATGAATAGTATGTAAAGCAAATTGTTGGCGCTATATAAATGGCTGTAATAAAAATAGTCTTAATAATTAAAGAGGAGCTTCAATCATTTTGCAAATTTTTAGTCAGCAGTTACAAATACTGTACATTTAATAAAAGGACCTTTGCCTGTCCAGGGATCCAGTGCTGTTCTTTGCTTGTCTTCAGGTACCCGGTGCCGGCATGTTTACAGTGGGAAGCCAGTTGTGATTACTTGCTGCTTCAAAGCCGGCTCCCCACTGCATGAGTGGTCCCGCAGCCTGCTGGAACCAGTGACCTGTCCCAAGAGGTTGGGGGCAAGGGAGCAGAAGTGGGGAGGGGGTAACTGTCAAAATGAACTACCCACTCCCCTCCCCCCAAAAAGCATTACAAATATGATGGGGGGAGAGAGAAGAAGAACTTGCCCCTTTGGGTGAGGTTCTGCTTTAAGTATGTATGTCTGTATAATACTTTTATCATTACATTAAAATGATGTGAACTTACTGAAAATGCCCAAAGATCTACAGTCAGAACAAAAAAAAAATGTTTACTTAGAATAAACATTCAATGTCCATTTCTGATTTAACCCAAGTCATAAAATGTTTCTATTATATTCCCAGATATTCAGGAAAAGCACAAACAACATCTGATGGAGAAGACTGAGACTCTGGTGGAGCATAGACCTCCAGGAACTACCCTGGAACCACAAAGATTCCCCATCAATGAGCGTTATGTGGATCTGATTGTAGTCTCCACTGATCAGTTCAGGCAGCATCCCCAGAACGAGCTGATACAGACCGAGGTAAAACATGAGGAATACTTGAAGAAAACACGAACTGGACCACAACACATTTCCTCTAACAGGCTGTTCCGCTGGAACCCCCAGTCACGTTGTGTACCACATGCAGTAATGGTGAGCGGAGTGCCAGGAATAGGGAAGACCACAATGATGCAGAAGTTTGTCTATGACTGGGTGACCGGAAAACACTACCAGAGATTTGCCTTTCTCTTCTTCTTCAGATTCCGGGACCTTAATAGACTGGGAGAGGTCAGCTTGGAGGAGATGATTCTTCATCAATATCCGTATCTGAAGAGTCAGATTGGAAATATTTTACAATATCCAGAGAGACTTCTGTTTATATTTGATGGCTTGGATGAAAGTATTTACCAAATGGATTTCAGATCAAGTAAACTGTCCAACCCAAACCAGAGATCACATTTTGGTGAGATTGTGGTCAGTTTGGTGGGGCAGAGGCTTCTTAAGGGTTGTTCTGTACTGATGACCAGCCGCCCAACCAGACTGGCATCAGTTAATCCCAGTGTCTTCCAGAGAATAGCTGAGATCATAGGATTTCTCCATGAAGAAAGGTTGATTTTCTTTAATAATTTCTTTGGAAATGAGGAATTGTCAGGAAAGGCTTTTCATTATGTGGAGGAGAATGACACACTGTATACTTTCTGTTATATCCCATCATACTGCTTGATCATCTGTACAATGTTGTCAATGTGCTTCAGATCCCAACCAACAATCACTGATCAGCTGATGACATCATTACCCAAAACAGTGACACAACTCTTTGTGACTTTTGTCTCCAACATTCTGGCCAATCACAGCCAGAATAAAGATGGTGGTCACACTACCCGGGAACAGCTGACATCTATTGGGTGGATGGCAGAACATGGAGTCATGAATCACATGATTGTATTTGATGATCGTCAGCTGGAGTCATTCAGTGTGAGAAATGATAATCGTGTCTTTTCATCTTTCATGATAGAATCTGGTCAGCCTCCTGATGTGGATTACACCTTCTTACATCTCACTCTTCAGGAGTTTTTTGCTGCTTTAGTCCATTTTATTAACTATAATCCTGAAAGATTACAGAAAACACTTGATGATGCTGAATCTTCCAAAGACGGCCGTGCTGAAATATTCCTCCGTTTCCTCTGCGGTCTCTCAGACTCTTCTACTAGATCCACGTTAGAGTCTCATGTGGGAGAATTGTCTACTCAGGCTGCCAGACATGTCATCACCTGGATCCAGAAAAAATTACTAGAACAAAGACCTGATACATTTATAAGAGACAACAGAGAGCTTCTTAATGTATTCTACTGTCTACATGAGAGTAGGAATACGGCTCTGGTGTCACAATGTATTGGATCAAATAAAATAGACTTTTCTTATGTCCCCCTCAGCCCTGTGGTCTGCTCGGTGCTGTCATTTATCCTTCAATCCTGCAGAGAGACAGAAGAAGTAGATCTAAATTTATGTGACATTCACAGTGAAGGACTGAGGAAACTTATACCGGCTCTACACAACATCAAGAGTTTAAGGTAAATATTAAATATGTTTAATAACTTGAAGAGGAGTTCCACCCAAAAGTGGAACTTCTGCTCGTTGTACTCCCCCCCCCCCCAGTGCCACAATTGGCACCTTTAGGGGGGACACTTCCGGGAGCCTCAGCCGTGGGTATTGATGTCACCGCCTGCGCGTCCAACTCCTCCTTCCCCGGCCACTGGGCCAGTAGGAGAGAGGAGTGAAGCCTCGCGCATGCGCAGTAGGGTTCCCGGCGTGAAGCCGTAAGACTTCACTGCCGGGTACCCTTACTCACAATGGAGGTGGCATGCATCTAACATCGCTGGACTCCAAGACAGGTAAGTATCCTATTGTTAAAAGCCAGCAGCTGCAGTATGTGTGCAGTATGTGCAGCTTCTGCCTTTTAATTTTTGCAGTGGTGGGCGGACCTCCGCTTTTAAATGTTTTTTTTTGTAAGATATTCCAACGAAATTTAAAATGATTAGTGTGATATATTTTCTTTCATGTGCAGACTGTACACATCAGATTTTAGGCATGTGCAATTCGTTTAGTTCCAAATTAGTTCTTTAACGAATTTCAACAAATTCATTAATTCGGAAATACCCGAATTAATGAAAACAAGTTTAACAAATTTTTCCGAATATTCGTAAATTCGAAAAATTTGTACATTCGTAAATTCATACATTTGTACATTAGTGAATTCGGAAATTTGTAAATTCGGAAATTCGGAAATCTGAAATAATAATTAACTAATAATAACTTAACTATTACTAGTAACTATTTTATTATAGGTATTGTAATTTCCTTTCAAATTTGGCTGTTAGTGAATGTAACACATACAAGTTTATCCGAAGTTACGAATGATCCGAAATAATGAATGCCGTATCCAAACGAATGGAACGTAATGAATTAATAATAATAAATAACATTAATAAAAACATTTTATTATTATTTATTATTAATTAGTTCCGTTCCATTTTGTTTAGATGCAGCATTCGTTTTGGATAATAAGTAACTTTGGATAAATTTGTATTTGTTACGTTCACTGACAGTCAAATTTGAAAGGAAATTACAATACCTATAATTTAATAGTTAGTTACTATTTCAGCTTTTCGAATTTTCGGGTTTTTGGATTTTCAAATTTCGAATTTACAAATGTATGAACTTACGAATTTACGAACGTACGAATTGCGATCATAACGAATGACCTGAAAAACAAACAAAAAAAATAAACTAATGAAATTAAATCGAAAATGAAGGAATGTTTTTGCTGTGCACATGTCTATTACTTAAAGATGATGTAAACCCTCTACCATCATTTGCAAGATATTTAACATAGTTAATATCTATAATGATATACATGCCTCCTTTTATTACTCACCCCCTCAGCTGTAATTTGCCCCGCAATATCGCCAAATTGGTGGGTGTTTCTCATTCCTGCCGCTTGGTGGGCGGAGTCGTGACATCAGAGGACTCCTCCCCCCACCGCTACACTCCCCTAGCCAGCCGGCGTTGCGAGGACGTAAAATTGTAAAAAAAAAAAAAAAAGATACAAAAATGAAATTTGAAGATAAAAAAACGACTGACACCACATTATAAATAGATAATTGCACTAATATTAACCTACTAATATTGCACAGTGTACCACCAAATATGTGAATAATTGTGAGCATATATTGAACCATACAAAATAAATACAATTAATAATTTCCTTCAGTGTAATGATAGCAATAGAGCAAACTTTTGACACAGGTAAAGAATATCACATTCCACTGTGTGCAAACCAAATTATCTGCCAATAAAATCACATATGTAGGACTAGATAATGATTCTCCTGAGTAACATGGTTCATTCAGAGATTTCACTGTTGACTCCCCTGGATTAGCTTCCAACTTTCAGCAGGCTTTCATAACATGAAAAACAAAGAACAAACAAGACCATTGCACGGATAGTATAACAAAGTGATCCCTATAAGGTTAGGGTGAACCTCACTCACGCTTCCCCGCAGAATAGATCGCATATGAAATGATCAGTTGCATGCAGCATAACACTGAGATCTCCTCATACGCCCACAGTGCACTCCAGACACTGCTGGTAAAGTCACAGGCTCTTCCTCCTGACTAGTTGCGTCACTAGACATGTGACTTTTTCAAGGGTGACCATGTGACGAACCTGATCGATACTTAGTGTGCGTGTCGGTTGCCATAGTGACCAGGGAGTTCTATGCATCATCATGCCACTGACACCGTCCACGGACACCACAGTCCAGAGCCCCAAGACCACTGACACCAACCACTACCCCACTGACACCGTCCACTGACATGACCACTACCCCACTGACACCGTCCACTGACACCAACCACTACCCCACTGACACCGTCTACTGACACTACCACTACCCCACTGACACAGTGGATGGTGTCAGTGGTCAGTGTCAGTGGTGTAGTGGTCGGTGTCAGTGGATGGTGTCAGTGGGGTAGTGTTCGCTGTCAGTGGATGGTGTCAGTGGACAGACCTTCCTCCCGACCAGTTGCTTGTCAGTGGTCAGTGTCAGTGGGGTAGTGGTCAGCGTCAGAACAGTGTCCGACCACGGACACCGTCCACTGACACCGTCCTGACGCTGACCACTACCCCACTGACCACTGACACCGACCTTCCTCCCGACCAGTTGCGTCACTAGACATGTGACTTTTACAAGGGTGACGAACCAGATCAATACTTATAGTGTGCGTGGCGGTTGCCATTGTGACCAGGGAGTTTTATGCATCATCATGCCACTGACACCGTCCACTGACACCATCCATGGACACCACAACCGCCCCTCCCCCATACCGACACAGTCCAGAGCCCCAAGACCACTGACGCCAACCACTATCCCACTGACACCATCCATTGACATGACCACTACCCCACTGACACCGTCTACTGACACCATTCACTGACACCGACAACTGAAACCGACCACTGACACTGACCACTACCCCACTGACACCGTCCACTGACACCATCCACTAACACCGACAACTGAAACCGACCACTGACACCGACCACTACTCCACTGACACCGTCTACTGACATGACCACTACCCCACTGACACAGTGGATGGTGTCAGTGGTCGGTGTCAGTGGATGGTGTTAGTGGATGGTGTTAGTGGGGTAGTGGTCACTGTCAGTGAACAGACACCGACCACTACCCCACTGACACCATCCACTGACACCAACCACTACCCCACTGACACCATCCACTGACACTGACCACTACCCCACTGACACCAACCACTACCCCACTGACAACGTCCACTGACACGTCCACTACTCCACTGACACCGACCACTGACACCGACCACTTCCCCACTGACACCGACCACTACCCAACTGACACCGTCCACTGACACGACCACTACCCCACTAACGCCGTCCACTGACACGACCACTACCCTGCTGACACCATCCACTGACACGACCACTACCCCACTGGCACAGTGGATTGTGTCAGTGGATGCTGTCTGGTCGGTGTCAGTGGGTTAGTGGCTGGTGTCAGTGGATGGTGTCAGTGGGGTAGTGGCCGCTGTCAGTGGATGGTGTCAGTGGACGGACACCGACCACTACCCCATTGACACCATCCACTGACACCGACCACTACCCCACTGACACCAACCACTACCCCACTGACACCGTCTACTGACACTACCACTACTCCACTGACAGAGTGGATGGTGTCAGTGGTCAGTGTCAGTGGTGTAGTGGTCGGTGTCAGTGGATGGTGTCAGTGGACGGTGTCAGTGGGGTAGTGTTCGCTGTCAGTGGATGGTGTCAGTGGACAGACCTTCCTCCCGACCAGTTGGGTGTCAGTGGTCAGTGTCAGTGGGGTAGTGGTCAGCGTCAGGACGGTGTCCGACCACGGACACCGTCCACTGACACCATCCTGACGCTGACCACTACCCCACTGACCACTGACACGACCTTCCTCCCGACCAGTTGCGTCACTAGACATTTGACTTTTACAAGGGTGACGAACCAGATCAATACTTATAGTGTGCGTGGCGGTTGCCATTGTGACCAGGGAGTTCTATGCATCATCATGCCACTGACACCGTCCACTGACACCATCCATGAACACCACAACCGCCCCTCCCCCATACCGACACAGTCCAGAGCCCCAAGACCACTGACGCCAACCACTACCCCACTGACACCATCCATTGACATGACCACTACCCCACCGACACCGTCTACTGACACCATTCACTGACACCGACAACTGAAACCGACCACTGACACTGACCACTACCCCACTGACACCGTCCACTGACACCATCCACTAACACCGACAACTGAAACCGACCACTGACACCGACCACTACTCCACTGACACCGTCTACTGACATGACCACTACCCCACTGACACAGTGGATGGTGTCAGTGGTCAGTGTCAGTGGATGGTGTTAGTGGACGTTAGTGGGGTAGTGGTCACTGTCAGTGAACAGACACCGACCACTACCCCACTGACACCATCCACTGACACCGACCACTACCCCACTGACACCATCCACTGACACTGACCACTACCCCACTGACACCAACCACTACCCCACTGACAACGTCCACTGACACGTCCACTACTCCACTGACACGACCACTGACACCGACCACTACCCCACTGACACCGACCACTACCGCATTGACACCGACCACTACCCAACTGACACCGTCCACTGACACGACCACTACCCCACTAACGCCGTCCACTGAAACGACCACTACCCCGCTGACACCATCCACTGACACGACCACTACCCCACTGACACAGTGGATTGTGTCAGTGGACGCTGTCTGGTCGGAGTCAGTGGGTTAGTGGATGGTGTCAGTGGATGGTGTCAGTGGGGTAGTGGTCGCTGTCAGTGGATGGTGTCAGTGGACGGACACCGACCACTACCCCATTGACACCATCCACTGACACCGACCACTACCCCACTGACACCGACCACTATCCCACTGACACCGACCACTGACACAATCGACTGACACCGACCAATGACACAATCGACTGACACCGACCACTGACACCATCCACTGACACTGACCACTAACCCACTGACACCAACCACTGACACTGACCACTACCCCACTGACACCGACCACTGACACCATCAATTGACACCGACCACTGACATCATCCACTGACACGACCACTACCCCAATGACACTGACCAATGACACTGACCACTACACCACTGACCCTGACCACTGACACCGACCACTACCCCACTGACACGACCACTGACACCGACCACCACACCACTGACACCAACCACTGACACCATCCACCGACACGACCACTACCCCACTGACACAGTGGACGGTGTCAGTGGTCAGTGTCAGTGGGGTAGTGGTCGGTGTCAGTGGATGGTGTCAGTGGACAGTGTTAGTGGGGTAGTGGTCGCTGTCAGTGGACAGACACCGACCGCTACCCCACTGACACCGTCCACTGACACCGTCCACTGACACTGTCCACTGACACTGTCCACTGACACGACCACTGATGCCGACCACTACCCCACTGACACTGACCACTGACACCGACCTTCCTCCCAACTAGTTGCGTCACTAGACATGTGTCTTTTACAAGGGTGACCATGTGACGAACCTGATCGATACTTATAGTGTGCGTGCCGGTTGCCAAAGTGACCAGGGAGTTCTATGCATCACCATGCAACTAACACCGTCCACTGACACCGTCCACGGACACCACAACCGCCCCTCCCCATACCGACACAGTCCAGAGACACAGTGGATTGTGTCCGTGGACGCTGTCTGGTCGGTGTCAGTGGGTTAGTGGCTGGTGTCAGTGGATGGTGTCAGTGGGGTAGTGGTCGGTGTCAGTGGATGGTGTCAGTGGACGGACACCGACCACTACCCCATTGACACCATCCACTGACACCGACCACTACCCCACTGACACCGATCACTGACCCACTGACACCGACCACTGACACCATCCACTGACACTGACCACTACCCCACTGACACCAACCACTGACACCGACCACTGACACCATCAATTGACACCGACCACTGACATCATCCACTGACACGACCACTACCCCACTGACACTGACCAATGACACTGACCACTACCCCACTGACACGACCACTAACACCATCTACTGACACCGACCACTAAACCACTGACACCATCTACTGACACCAACCACTGACACCATCCACTGACATGACCACTACCCCACTGACACGACCACTACCCCACTGACACTGTCCACTGACACCGACCAATGACATGGACCACTACCCCACTGACACCGACCACTGACACTGACCACTACCCCACTGACACCGACCACTACCCCACTGACACCGACCACTGACACTGACCACTACCCCACTGACATTGTCCACTGACACCGACCACTACCCCACTGACACCATCCACTGACACCGACCATTGCCCCACTGACACGGACCACTGCCCCGCTGACACGGACCACTGCCCCACTGACACGGACCACTGCCCCACTGACACGGACCACTGCCCCACTGACACGGACCACTGCCCCACTGACACGGACCACTGCCCCACTGACACTGACCACTGCCCCACTGACACTGACCACTGCCCCACTGACACTGACCACTGCCCCACTGACACCGACCATTACCCCACTGACACCGTCCACTGACATGACCACTACCCTATTGAAACCGTCCACTGACACAGTCCACTACCCCACTGACACCGACCACTACCCCACTGACACCGACCACTGACACAGACAACTACCCCACTGAAGCCGTCCACTGACACCGACCACTACACCACTGACACCGACCACTACACCACTGACACCGTCCACTACCCCACTAACACCATCCACTGACGCGACCACTGCCCCACTGACACCATCCACTGACACGACCACTACCCCACTGACACCGACCACTACCCCACTGAAACCGTCCACTGACACATCCACTACCCCACTGACACCGACCACTACCCCCTGACACCGTACACTATACCACTGACACCGACCACTGACACCGACAACTACCCCACTGAAACCGTTCACTGACACGATCACTACACCACTGACACCAACCACTACCCCACTGACACCAACCACTACCCCACTGACACCGACCATTGACATCGACCACTACCCCACTGACACCGACCATTGACATCGACCACTACCCCACTGATACCGACCACTACCCCACTGACACCGTCCACTGACACCGTCCATTGACACCGACCACTACACCACTGACACCGACCACTGACAAACTGGCTGAAATCGCATTGCATTCAGACTTAACACGCACAGGACCCTTTTTTTGGTCCGCACCAGAATCGGATCGCATGGGTGTTCACACCTATACGATCTGATTCATGTCCGAACTGTCAGTTCGCAGTGCAGTATGCGAGCTGAAATGGGGGTGTTGTTAACATTGTATGACACTCCCCAGCAGTTCGCATATGGCATTGTGAACTCGGGTGCGATGTGGGAACCTGACTCCAGTTTTCTGCATCTTGCAAGCATACAGACACCGACCACGACCACTGATGCCGACCACTACCCCACTGACACTGACCACTGACCCCGACCTTCCTCCCGACTAGTTGCGTCACTAGACATGTGTCTTTTACAAGGGTGACCATGTGACGAACCTGATCGATACTTATAGTGTGCGTGCCGGTTGCCAATGTGACCAGGGAGTTCTATGCATCACCATGCAACTAACACCGTCCACTGACACCGTCCACGGACACCACAACCGCCCCTCCCCATACCGACACAGTCCAGAGACACAGTGGATTGTGTCCGTGGACGCTGTCTGGTCGGTGTCAGTGGGTTAGTGGCTGGTGTCAGTGGATGGTGTCAGTGGGGTAGTGGTCGGTGTCAGTGGATGGTGTCAGTGGACGGACACCGACCACTACCCCATTGACACCATCCACTAACACCGACCACTACCCCACTGACACCGATCACTGACACCGACCACTGACACCATCCACTGACCACTACCCCACTGACACCAACCACTGACACCGACCACTACCCCACTGACACCGACCACTGACACCATCAATTGACACCGACCACTGACATCATCCACTGACAGGACCACTACCCCACTGACACTGACCAATGACACTGACCACTACCCCACTGACCCTGACACTGACCACTACCCCACTGACACGACCACTGACACCATCTACTGACACCGACCACTACACCACTGACACCATCTACTGACACCAACCACTGACACCATCCACTGACATGACCACTACCCCACTGACACGACCACTACCCCACTGACACTGTCCACTGACACCGACCAATGACATGGACCACTACCCCACTGACACCGACCACTGACACTGACCACTACCCCACTGACACCGACCACTACCCCACTGACACCGACCACTGACACTGACCACTACCCCACTGACATTGTCCACTGACACCGACCACTACCCCACTGACACCATCCACTGACACCGACCATTGCCACTGCCCCACTGACACGGACCACTGCCCCACTGACACGGACCACTGCCCCACTGACACGGACCACTGCCCCACTGACACGGACCATTGCCCCACTGACACTGACCACTGCCCCACCGACACTGACCACTGCCCCACTGACACCGACCATTACCCCACTGACACCGTCCACTGACATGACCACTACCCTATTGAAACCGTCCACTGACACAGTCCACTACCCCACTGACACCGACCACTACCCCACTGACACCGACCACTGACACAGACAACTACCCCACTGACACCGACCACTACACCACTGACACCGACCACTACACCACTGACACCATCCACTACCCCACTGACACCGTCCACTACCCCACTAACACCATCCACTGACACGACCACTACCCCACTGACACCGACCACTACCCCACTGAAACCGTCCACTGACACATCCACTACCCCACTGACACCGACCACTACCCCCTGACACCGTACACTACCCCACTGACACCGACCACTGACACCGACAACTACCCCACTGAAACCGTTCACTGACACGACCACTACACCACTGACACCAACCACTACCCCACTGACACCAACCACTACCCCACTGACACCGACCATTGACATCGACCACTACCCCACTGACACCTACCACTACCGCACTGACACCGTCCACTGACACCGTCCACTGACATCGACCACTACACCACTGACACCGACCACTACCCCACTGACACCGTCCACTGACAAACTGGCTGAAATCGCATTGCATTCAGACTTAACACGCACAGGACCCTTTTTTTGGTCCGCACCAGAATCAGATCGCATGGGTGTTCACACCTATACGATCTGATTCATGTCCGAACTGTCAGTTCGCAGTGCAGTATGCGAGCTGAAATGGGGGTGTTGTTAACATTGTATGACACTCCCCAGCAGTTCGCATATGGCATTGTGAACTCGGGTGCGATGTGGGAACCTGACTCCAGTTTTCTGCATCTTGCAAGCATACAGACACCGACCACTACCCCACTGACACGTCCACAGACACCGACCACTACCCCACTGACACGTCCACAGACACCGACCACTGCTCCACGGACACGTCCACTGACACCAACCTCTACCCCACTGACACCGACCTCTACCCCACCAACACCGACCTCTACCCCACTGACACCGACCACTGACACGACCACTACCCCACTGACACCATCCACTGAC
This sequence comes from Lithobates clamitans, assembly GCA_037952925.1. Taxonomy (NCBI): domain Eukaryota; kingdom Metazoa; phylum Chordata; class Amphibia; order Anura; family Ranidae; genus Lithobates; species Lithobates clamitans. The sequence continues at coordinate 207,198 of JBBGZY010001832.1, forward strand.
ACGACCACGGACACTGACCACTACCTCACTCACACCATCCACTGTCACCGACCACTACCCCACTGACACCGACCACTGACCACTACCCCACTGACACCGACCACTACCCCACTGACACATCCACTGACACCATCAATTGACACTGACCACTGACATCATCCACTGACATGACCACTACCCCACTGACACTGACCACTACCCCACTGACCCTGACCACTGACACCGACCACTACCCCACTGACACGACCACTGACACCGACCACTGACACCATCTACTGACACTGACCACTACACCACTGACACCATCCACTGACACCGACCACTGACACCATCCACTGACACGACCACTACCCCGCTGACACAGTGGACGGTGTCAGTGGGCGGTGTCAGTGGTCGGTGTCAGTGGGGTAGTGGTCGGTGTCAGTGGATAATGTCAGTGGACAGTGTTAGTGGGGTAGTGGACGGTGTCAGTGGTGTAGTGGTCGGTGTCTGTCCACTGACAGCAACCACTACCCCACTAGCACTGTCCACTGACACCATCCACTGACACCGTCCACTGTGTCAGTGGGGTAGTGGTCGACACCGTCCACTGACACCATCCACTGATGCTGACCACTACCCCACTGACACTGACCACTGACACCGACCTTCCTCCCGACTAGTTACGTCACTAGACATGTGACAAGACCACTGACACCGACAACTACCCCACTGACACCGTGCACTGACATGACCACTACCCCACTGACACCGTCCACTTACACCATCCACTGACACCAACAACTGAAACCGACCACTGCCCCACTGCCCCACTGACACGGTCTACTGACACGTCCACTACCCCACTGACACAGTGGATGGTGTCAGTGGTCTGTGTCAGTGGATGGTGTCAGTGGACGGTGTTAGTGGGGTAGTGGTCACTGTCAGTGGACAGACACAACCACTACCCCACTGACACCATCCACTGACACCGACCACTGACACAGACCACTACCCCACTGACACTATCCACTACCCCACTGACACCAACCACTACTCCACTGACAACGTCCACTGACGCTGACCACTACCCCACTGACACCGACCACTGACACCGACCACTAACCAACTGACACTGACCAATGACACTGACCACTACCCCCCTGACCACTGACACCGACCACTACCCCACTGACACGACCACTGACACCATCCACTGACACCATCCACTGACACCAACCACTGACACCATCCACCGACACGACTACTACCCCACTGACACAGTGGACGGTGTCAGTGGTCAGTGGGGTAGTGGTCGCTGTCAGTGGACAGACACCGACCACTACCCCACTGACACCGACCACTGACACCGACCACTGACACCGTCCACTGACACGTCCACTGATGCTGACCACTACCCCACTGACCACTGACACCGACCTTCCTCCCGACTAGTTGCGTCAGTAGACATGTGACTTTTACAAGGGTGACCATGTGACGAACCTGATCGATACTTATAGTGTGCGTGCCGGTTGCCAAAGTGACCAGGGAGTTCTATGCATCACCATGCCACTGACACCATCCACAGACACCACAACCGCCGCTCCCCCATACCGACACAGTCCAGAGACCCAAGACCACTGACACCGACCACTACCCCACTGACACTGTCCACTAACATGACCACTACCCCACTGACACCGTCCACTGACACCATCCACTGACACGACAACTGAAACCGACCACTGACACCGACCACTACCCCACTGACACCGTCTACTGACAAGACCACTACCTCACTTACACAGTGGATGGTGTCAGTGGTCGGTGTCAGTGGATGGTGCCAGTGGACGGTGTTAGTGGGGTAGTGGTCACTGTCAGTGGACAGACACGACCACTACCCCACTGACACCATCCACCGACACGACCACTATCCCACTGACACCAAATATTACCCCACTGACAATGTCCACTGACACGACCACTACCCCACTGACACCGACCACTGACACCGACCACTGACACCGACCACTGACACGACCACTGACACCATCCACTGACACGACCACTGACGCTGACCAATGCCCCACTGGCACCGACCACTGACACCGACCACTACCCAACTGACACGACCACTACCCCACTAACGCCGTCCACTGACACGACCACTATCCCACTGACACGACCACTACCCCACTGACACAGTGGTTTGTGTCCGTGGACGCTGTCTGGTCGGTGTCAGTGGGTTAGTGGCTGGTGTCAGTGGATGGTGTCAGTGGGGTAGTGGTCGGTGTCAGTGGATGGTGTCAGTGGACGGACACCGACCACTACCCCATTGACACCATCCACTACCCCATTGACACCATCCACTGACACCGACCACTACCCCACTGACACCGACCACTGACCCACTGACACCGACCACTGACACAATCGACTGACACCAAACACTGACACCATCCACTGACACTGACCACTACCTCACTGACACCGACATCTTACACCGACCACTGACACCGTCCACTGACACGACCACTGATGCTGACCACTACCCCACTGACACTGACCACTGACACCGACCTTCCTCCCGACTAGTTGCGTCACTAGACATGTGACTTTTACAAGGGTGACCATGTGACGAACCTGATCGATACTTATAGTGTGCGTGCCGGTTGCCAGGGAGTTCTATGCATCACCATGCCACTGACACCATCCACTGACACCATCCACGGACACCACAACCGCCGCTCCCCCATACCGACACAGAGTCCAGAGACCCAAGACCACTGACACTGACCACTACCCCACTGACACTGTCCACTAACATGACCACTACTCCACTGACACCGTCCACTGACACCATCCACTGACACGACAACTGAAACCGACCACTACCCCACTGACACCATCCACTGACACCATCCACTGACACGACAACTGAAACCGACCACTGACACCGACCACTACCCCACTGACACCGTCTACTGACAAGACCACTACCTCACTTACACAGTGGATGGTGTCAGTGGTCGGTGTCAGTGGATGGTGCCAGTGGATGGTGTTAGTGGGGTAGTGGTCACTGTCAGTGGACAGACACGACCACTACCCCACTGACACCATCCACTGACCTTGACCACTGACACCGACCACTACCCCACTGACACCGACCACTATCCCACTGACAACATCCACCGACACGACCACTACCCCACTGACACCAACCATTACCCCACTGACAACGTCCACTGACACGACCACTACCCCACTGACACCGACCACTGACACCGACCACTGACACCATCCACTGACGCTGACCAATGCCCCACTGGCACCGACCACTGACACCGACCACTACCCAACTGACACGACCACTACCCCACTAACGCCGTCCACTGACACGACCACTACCCCACTGACACCATCCACTGACACGACCACTACCCCACTGACACGACCACTACCCCACTGACACAGTGGTTTGTGTCCGTGGACGCTGTCTGGTCGGTGTCAGTGGGTTAGTGGCTGGTGTCAGTGGATGGTGTCAGTGGATGGTGTCAGTAGACGGACACCGACCACTACCCCATTGACACCATCCACTGACACTGACCCACTGACCACTGACACAATCGACTGACACCAACCACTGACACCAACCACTGACACCATCCACTGACACTGACCACTACCCCACTGACACCGACCACTGACACCGACCACTACCCCACTGACACCGACCACTGACACCATCAATTGACACCGACCACTGACATCATCCACTGACACGACCACTATCCCACTGACACTGACCACTACCTCACTGACCCTGACCACTGACACCGACCACTACCCCACTGACACGACCACTGACACCAACCACTGACACCATCTACTGACACCGACCACTGACAAAATCCACTGACATGACCAATACCCCACTGACACTGTCCACTGACACCGACCAATGACACTGACCACTACCCCACTGACACCGACCACTGACACCGACCACTACCCCACTGACACTGACACTGACCACTACCCCACTGACAATGTCCACTGACACCGACCACTACCCCACTGACACCGACCACTGCCCCGCTGACACAACGACCACTGCCCCACTGACACCGACCACTGCCACACTGACACTGACCACTACCCCACTGAAACCGTACACTGACCACTACCCCACTGACACCGACCACTGACACAGACAACTATGTTTGAATTATATACTGGTGTATGGCGCTCCCTTTAGGATAATGGGATTGTATGGTAGGAGGGGATGGGTGTATGGTTCCTAGCACCTAGAATCAGTGTATAACTCCAATTGTACCCCTATTAGTGGTACAGGGTACCATCAACCCTAAAAAGTGCAGAAAACCTATTGTGCAGTAGTACAATCTTCAGTGAAACATTTCATACCTCATGCATGTGGTCACATTAAAAATATATAAACCAAACTAAACATAAATCACACATGTGATCACCCTTAAGGTGAAAAAAGGGGGTTAAAGTGCTAGACCCCTAGTTATATGTTAGATCTTCACCACCAAGCCAACGTATAGTGGCTTGTTCGCAAAAACCACACATGCACCTTAGAGCATACCAGTGAACATAATCCTAAATGTGCAAATCAATAATATTCCCTATGTCCCATAGGCTCAATCCATATGTGTGCAAATCAATTAATAATAAATAATAAAAAAATTATAGTCCATATAGTGATCGAAAAATCTTCAAATCCAATGTTGAGAATTGAAACTGTGACTGAGGTGCTCTCAGATGATATTAGTGACATTAGTGATATTAGGACAATATGCGACTGGTCTAAACTATGTGGCATGTTCACCAATGCCAGGAGCCTGGCGGACAAGATGGGTGAACTAGAGATACTGTTGTGCTCTCATGATTGGCTGGCAAACATTCAAGGGTATACCCTATACCTCAAGGATAGAGAGGGTAAAAAAGGGGGAGGGGTATGCCTATATATCAAGAATAATGTACAAGTGAATGTGAGAGATGACATCACTGAGGGGGCTAGGGAGGAGGTGGAATCTTTATGGGTAGAGCTCCAAAGGGATGAAGCTAAGGGGAAAATAATACTGGGAGTATGCTTTAGGCCCCCTAACCTGAGGGAGGAAGTGGAGACGGATCTCCTATCACAAATTGGATTAGCAGCAAGGATGGGAAGTGTTATCATAATGGGGGATTTTAATTATCCTTACATAGACTGGGCGGAGGGAACCGGGCATTCATTTAAGGCTCGCCAGTTCCTTAGTGTCTTGCAGGACAATTTTATGGGTCAGATGGTAGACGCACCAACTAGAAATAAAACATTACTAGATCTACTGATTACCAACAATACAGACCTGATAACAGATGTGGAAATACGGGGCAATTTAGGTAACAGTGATCACAGGTCAATTAGTTTCAGTATAAATCACACAAATAGGAAACATGAAGGGAACACAAAGACACTGAATTTCAAAAGAGCCAACTTCCCTAAACTACAAACCTTGCTAAAAGGCATAAATTGGGATAAAATATTAGGAACAAAGAATACGGAGGAGAGATGGGTTTGCTTTAAGAGCATATTAAATAAGGGCATTAGCCAATGTATCCCATTGGGTAATAAATTTAAAAGAGCGAACAAACATCCTGGATGGCTTAACTCCAATGTAAAAATGCATATAAAAGCAAAGGAGAAGGCCTTCAAAAAATACAAGGCTGAGGGATCATCCACAGCATTCAGAATTTATAAAGAATGCAATAAGAAATGTAAGGGTGCAATTAGGATGGCTAAGATAGAACATGAAAGACACATAGCGGAGGAGAGCAAAAAAAAATCCCAAGAAATTCTTTAAGTATGTAAACAGTAAAAAAGGGAGGACAGACCATATTGGCCCCATAAAGAATGAGGAAGGACATCTGGTTACAAAGGATGGGGAGATGGCAAAGGTATTGAATTTATTCTTCTCCTCAGTCTTCACAAGTGAATCGGGGGGCTTCAGTAACCAAAACTGCAGTGTTTATCCTCATGACACATCACAGGAAGCACCTCCATGGTTAACAGAGGACAGAATTAAAATTAGACTTGAGAAACTTAACATTAATAAATCACCGGGACCAGATGGCTTGCATCCGAGGGTACTTAGGGAACTCAGTCAGGTGATTGCCAGACCGTTGTTCCTAATTTTTACAGACAGTCTATTGACTGGAATGGTACCAGCTGATTGGAGAAAAGCCAATGTAGCACCAATATTTAAAAAGGGCCCAAAAAACATCCCTGGGAATTACAGACCAGTTAGCCTAACATCAATAGTATGTAAACTCTTGGAGGGGATGATAAGGGACTATATACAAGATTTTAGTAATAAGAATGATATCATTAGCAGTAATCAGCATGGATTCATGAAGAATCGCTCTTGCCAAACCAATCTATTAACCTTCTATGAGGAGGTGAGTTGCCATCTAGATAAAGGAAGGCCCGTAGACGTGGTGTATCTGGATTTTGCAAAAGCATTTGACACAGTTCCCCATAAACGTTTACTGTACAAAATAAGGTGCGTTGGCATGGACCATAGGGTGAGTACATGGATTGAAAACTGGCTACAAGGGCGTGTTCAGAGGGTGGTGATAAATGGGGAGTACTCGGAATGGTCAGGGGTGGGTAGTGGGGTTCCCCAGGGTTCTGTGCTGGGACCAATCCTATTTAATTTGTTCATAAACGACCTGGAAGATGGGATAAACAGTTCAATCTCTGTATTTGCAGACGATACTAAGCTAAGCAGGGCAATAACTTCTCCGCAGGATGTGGAAACCTTGCAAAAAAACCTGAACAAATTAATGGGGTGGGCGACTACATGGCAAATGAGGTTCCATGTAGAAAAATGTAAAATAATGTATTTGGGTGGCAAAAATATGAATGCAATCTATACACTGGGGGGAGAACCTCTGGGGGAATCTAGGATGGAAAAGGACCTGGGGGTCCTAGTGGATGATAGGCTCAGCAATGGCATGCAATGCCAAGCTGCTGCTAATAAAGCAAACAGAATATTGGCATGTATTAAAAGGGGGATCAACTCCAGAGATAAAACGATAATTCTCCCGCTCTACAAGACTCTGGTCCGCCCGCACCTGGAGTATGCTGTCCAGTTCTGGGCACCAGTCCTCAGGAAGGATGTGCTGGAAATGGAGCGAGTACAAAGAAGGGCAACAAAGCTAATAAAGGGTCTGGAGGATCTTAGTTATGAGGAAAGGTTGCGAGCACTGAACTTATTCTCTCTGGAGAAGAGACGCTTGAGAGGGGATATGATTTCAATTTAGAAATACTGTACTGGTGACCCCACAATAGGGATAAAACTTTTTCGCAGAAGACAGTTTAATAAGACTCGTGGCCACTCATTACAATTAGAAGAAAAGAGGTTTAACCTTAAACTACGTAGAGGGTTCTTTACTGTAAGAGCGGCAAGGATGTGGAATTCCCTTCCACAGGCGGTGGTCTCAGCGGGGAGCATTGATAGCTTCAAGAAACTATTAGATAATCACCTGAATGACCGCAATATACAGAGATATACAATGTAATACTGACACATAATCACACACATAGGTTGGACTTGATGGACCTGTGTCTTTTTTCAACCTCACCTACTATGTAACTATGTAACTTGTTGTGCTCCCCCTCATGGGTCCCCACTCCCCGAATCCCGCAACCCCAAAAGGGGCAAACAGCATAGGATATCACGGCCATAAGCTCCTCTCCACCACGATCATCTGGGGTTTCCGGATTGATCTCTGCTCACTGTGTTGTATTTATGGTATACTCTCAACGGTTCCCTCATAGAAAAAGGAATAAAATGCTCCCATAGTGTAGTAAAGTTCCACTTAGTATTAGCAATGCACCCGGGGTGGTACTTTGACTACTAGCACTGGATTATCTTTATTTATCTTATTTTGTTTTTAGTTTTTAACTTGTAATTCTTCTGGCTGTTGTTCGTTCAGCCATCTTTTATGGTGTAAACATTTGGAGATTTGTGGAATAAAACATCTTTTACTTCACTACACTATGGGAGCATTTTATTCCTTTTTCTATGAGGGAACCGTTGAGAGTATACCATAAATACAACACAGTGAGCAGAGATCAATCCGGAAACCCCAGATGATCGTGGTGGAGAGGAGCTTGTGGCCGTGATACCCTATGCTGTTTGCCCCTTTTGGGGTTGCGGGATTCGGTGAGTGGGGACCCATGAGGGGGAGCACAACAAGTCACTAATATCATCTGAGAGCACCTCAGTCACAGTTTGGAAATTCTCAACATTGGATTTGAAGATTTTTCAATCACTATATGGACTATAATTTTTTATTATTTATTATTAATTGATTTGCACACATTTGGATTGAGCCTATGGGACATAGGGAATATTATTGATTTGCACATTTAGGATTATGTTCACTGGTATGCTCTAAGGTGCATGTGTGGTTTTTGCGAACAAGCCACTATACGTTGGCTTGGTGGTGAAGATCTAACATATAACTAGGGGTCTAGCACTTTAACACCCTTTTTTCACCTTAAGGGTGATCACATGTGTGATTTATGTTTAGTTTGTTTTATATATTTTTAATGTGACCACATGCATGAGGTATGAAATGTTTCACTGAAGATTGTACTACTGCACAATAGGTTTTCTGCACTTTTTAGGGTTGATGGTAGCCTGTACCACTAATAGGGGTACAATTGGAGTTATACACTGGTTCTAGGTGCTAGGAACCATACACCCATCCTCTCCTACCATACCATCCCATTATCCTAAAGGGAGCGCCATACCCCAGTATATAATTCAAACATTTTGTGGAGTTTCCCTAGGGAGGCTTCCTTAGGGGGGCTGCATACCTTATATCTCGTCCTAAGCGCAGCGTTTTTATATATTCAATGACACAGACAACTACCCCACTGAAGCCGTCCACTGACACCGACCACTACACTGATACCGACCACTACACCACTGACACCATCCACTACCCCACTGACACCGTCCACTACCCCACTAACACCATCCACTGACACGACCACTGATGCTGACCACTACCCCACTGACACTGATCACTGACACCGAACTTCCTCCCGACTAGTTGCGTCACTAGACATGTGACTTTTACAAGGGTGACCATGTGACAAACCTGATCGATACTTATAGTGTGCGTGCAGGTTGCCAAAGTGACCAGGGAGTTCTATGCATCATCGTGCCACTGACACCGTCCACTGACACCGTCCACGGACACCACAACCGCCCCTCCCCCATACCGACACAGTCCAGAGCCCCAAGACCACTGACACCGACCACTACCCTACTGACACCGTCCACTGACATGACCACTACCCCACTGACTCCGTCCACTTACACCATCCACTGACACCGACAACTGAAACCGACCACTGACACCGACCACTACCCCACTGACACCGTTCACTGACACCATCCACTGACACCGACCACTACCCCACTGACACCGTCCACTGACACCATCCACTGATACCGACAACTGAAACCGACCACTGACACGACGACCACCCCACTGACACAGTGGATGGTGTCAGTGGTCGGTGTCAGTGGATGGTGTCAGTGGACGGTGTTAGTGGGGTAGTGGTCACTGTCAGTGGACAGACACAACCACTACCCCACTGACACCATCCACTGACACCGACCACTACCCCACTGACACCATCCACTGACACTGACCACTACCCCACTGACACCAACCACTACCCCACTGACAACGTCCACTGACAGGACCACTACCCCAATGACACCGACCACTGACACCAACCACAGACACCGACCACTGACACGACCACTGACGCTGACCACTACCCCACTGACACCGACCACTGACACCGAGCACTACCCAACTGACACGACCACTACCCCACTAACGCTGTCTACTGACACGACCACTACCCCACTGACACCATCCACTGACACCATCCACTGACACAAACACTACCCCACTGACACGACCACTACCCCACTGACACAGTGGATTGTGTCAGTGGACGCTGTCTGGTCGGTGTCAGTGGGTTAGTGGCTGGTGTCAGTGGATGGTGTCAGTGGGGTAGTGATCGCTGTCAGTGGATGGTTTCAGTGGACTGACACCGACCACTACCCCACTGACACCAACCACTATCCCACTGACACCGACCACTGACCCACTGACGTGACCACTGACACAATCGACTGACACGACCACTGACACCATCCACTGACACTGACCACTACCCCACTGACACCAACCACTGACACGACCACTACCCCACTGACACTGACCACTGACACCATCAATTGACACCGACCACTGACATCATCTACTGACACAACCACTACCCCACTGACACTGACCAATGACACTGACCACTACCCCACTGACCACTGACACCGACCACTACCCCACTGACACGACCACTGACACCGACCACTGACACCATCTACTGACACCGACCACTACACCATCCACTGACACGACCACTACCCCACTGACACGACCACTACCCCACTGACACCGACCACTGACACCGACCACTACCCCACTGACACTGACCACTACCCCACTGACATTGTCCACTGACACCGACCACTACCCCACTGACACGACCACTGACACCGACCACTGACACCATCTACTGACACCGACCACTACACCATCCACTGACACGACCACTACCCCACTGACACGACCACTACCCCACTGACACCGACCACTGACACCGACCACTACCCCACTGACACTGACCACTACCCCACTGACATTGTCCACTGACACCGACCACTACCCCACTGACACCATCCACTGACCCACTGACACGACCACTGGCACAATCGACTGACACTGACCACTGACACCATCCACTGACACTGACCACTACCCCACTGACACCAACCACTGACACCGACCACTACCCCACTGACACTGACCACTGACACCATCAATTGACACCGACCACTGACATCATCTACTGACACAAGCACTACCCCACTGACACTGACCAATGACACTGACCACTACCCCACTGACCACTGACACCGACCACTACCCCACTGACACGACCACTGACACCGACCACTGACACCATCTACTGACACCGACCACTACACCATCCACTGACACGACCACTACCCCACTGACACGACCACTACCCCACTGACACCGACCACTGACACCGACCACTACCCCACTGACACTGACCACTACCCCACTGACATTGTCCACTGACACCGACCACTACCCCACTGACACCATCCACTGACACCGACCACTGCCCCGCTGACACCGACCACTGCCCCGCTGACACCGACCACTGCCCCACTGACACCGACCACTGCTCCACTGACACGACCACTACCCCACTGAAACCGTACACTGACACCGACCACTGCCCCACTGACACCGACCACTACCCCACTGACACCGACCACAGTGTCAGTGGGGTAGTGGTCGCTGTCAGTGGACGGACACCGACCACTACCCCATTGACACCATCCACTGACACCGACCACTACCCCACTGACAACGACCACTATCCCACTGACACCGACCACTGACCCACTGACACGACCACTGACACAATCGACTGACACCGACCACTGACACCATCCACTGACACTGACCACTACCCCACTGACACCAACCACTGACACCGACCACTACCCCACTGACACTGACCACTGACACCATCAATTGACACCGACCACTGACATCATCTACTGACACGACCACTACCCCACTGACACTGACCAATGACACTGACCACTACCCCACTGACACCAACCACTACCCCACTGACACGACCACTGACACCATCTACTGACACCGACCACTACACCATCCACTGACACGACCACTACCCCAATGACACCGACCACTGACACCGACCACTACCCCACTGACACTGACCACTACCCCACTGACATTGTCCACTGACACCGACCACTTCCCCACTGACACCATCCACTGACACCGACCACTGCCCCACTGACACCGACCACTGCCCCGCTGACACCGACCACTGCCCCGCTGACACCGACCACTGCCCCGCTGACACCGACCACTGCCCCACTGAAACCGTACACTGACACCGACCACTACCCCACTGATACCGACCACTGCCCCACTGACACCGACCACTGCCCCACTGACACCGACCACTGCCCCACTGACACCGACCACTACCCCACTGACACCGACCACTGACACCGACCACTACCCCACTGACACCGACCACTGACACTGACCACTACCCCACTGACATTGTCCACTGACACCGACCACTACCCCACTGACACCATCCACTGACACCGACCACTGCCCCGCTGACACCGACCACTGCCCCGCTGACACCGACCACTGCCCCACTGACACCGACCACTACCCCACTGAAACCGTCCACTGACATGACCACTACCCTATTGAAATCGTCCACTGACACAGTCCACTACACCACTGACACCGACCACTACCCCACTGACACCGACCACTGACACTGACCACTACACCACTGAAGCCGTCCACTGACACCGACCACTACACCACTTACACCATCCACTACCCCACTGACACCATCCACTACCCCACTGACACCGTCCACTACCCCACTAACACCATCCACTGACACGACCACTGCCCCACTGACACCGACCACTACCCCACTGACACCAGACACCGACCACTACCCCACTGAAACCGTCCACTGACACCGACCACTACCCCACTGACACCGTCCATTGACACTGACCACTACCCCACTGAAACCGTCCACTGACACATCCACTGCCCCACTGACACCGACCACTACCCCACTGACACCAGGCACCGACAACTATGCCACTGAAACCGTCCACTGACACAACCACTACCCCACTGACACCGACCACTACCCCACTGACACCGACCACTACCCCACTGACACCGTCCACTACCCCACTGACACCGACCACTGACACCGACCACTACCCCACTGACACCGACTACTACCCCACTGACACCGACTACTACCCCACTGACACCGACTACTACCCCACTGACACCGACCACTGACCCACTGACACCGACCACTGACACAATCGACTGACACCGACCACTGACACTGACCACTACCCCACTGACACCAACCACTGACACCGACCACTACCCCACTGACACCGACCACTGACACCATCAATTGACACCGACCACTGACATCATCTACTGACACGACCACTACCCCACTGACACTGACCAATGACACTGACCACTACCCCACTGACCACTGACACCGACCACTACCTCACTGACACCGACCACTGACACCGACCACTGACACCATCTAATGACACCGACCACTACCCCACTGACACCATCTACTGACACCGACCACTGACACCGACCACTACCCCACTGACACCGTCCACTGACACGTCCACTAACACCGACCACTACCCCACTGACACCGTCCACTGACAAACTGTATGGCTGAAATCGCATTGCATTCGGACTTAACACGCACAGGACCCTTTTTTGGTCCGCACCAGAATCAGATCGCATGGGTGTTCACACCTATACGATCTGATTCATGTCCGAACTGTCAGTTCGCAGTGCAGTATGCGAGCTGAAATGGGGGTGTTGTTAACATTGTATGACACTTCCCAGCAGTTCGCATATGGCATTGTGAACTGCCGTGCGAGTCGGGTGCGATGTGGGAACCTGACTCCCGTTTGCTGCATCTTGCAAGCATACAGACACCGACCACTACCCCACTGACAGGTCCACTGACACCGACCCCTACCCCACTGACACGTCCACTGACACCGACCACCACCCCACTGACACCGACCACTGACACCGACCTCTACCCCACTGACACCGACCTCTACCCCACTGACACCGACCTCTACCCCACTGACACCGACCTCTACCCCACCGACACCGACCTCTACCCCACTGACACCGTCCACTACCTCACTGACACGGTCCACTGACACGACAGCTACCCCACTGACACCATCCACTGACATCATCCACTGACATGACAACGGACACTGACCACTACCCCACTCATACCATCCACTGACACCATCCACTGACACCGACCACTGACACCGACCACCGACACCGACCACCGACACCGACCACTGACACCGACCACTGACACCGACCACTGACACTGTCCACTGACCACATCCACTGACACGACCACTACCCCACTAACACCATCCACTGACACGACCACTGCCCCACTGACACCGACCACTACCCCACTGACACCAGACACCGACCACTACCCCACTGAAACCGTCCACTGACACCGACCACTACCCCACTGACACCGTCCATTGACACCGACCACTACCCCACTGAAACCGTCCACTGACACATCCACTGCCCCACTGACACCGACCACTACCCCACTGACACCAGACACCGACAACTATGCCACTGAAACCGTCCACTGACACAACCACTACCCCACTGACACCGACCACTACCCCACTGACACCGACCACTACCCCACTGACACCGTCCACTACCCCACTGACACCGACCACTGACACCGACCACTACCCCACTGACACCGACCACTACCCCACTGACACCGACTACTACCCCACTGACACCGACCACTGACCCACTGACACCGACCACTGACACAATCGACTGACACCGACCACTGACACTGACCACTACCCCACTGACACCAACCACTGACACCGACCACTACCCCACTGACACCGACCACTGACACCATCAATTGACACCGACCACTGACATCATCTACTGACACGACCACTACCCCACTGACACTGACCAATGACACCGACCACTACCCCACTGACCACTGACACCGACCACTACCTCACTGACACCGACCACTGACACCATCTAATGACACCGACCACTACCCCACTGACACCATCTACTGACACCGACCACTGACACCGACCACTACCCCACTGACACCGTCCACTGACACGTCCACTAACACCGACCACTACCCCACTGACACCGTCCACTGACAAACTGTATGGCTGAAATCGCATTGCATTCGGACTTAACACGCACAGGACCCTTTTTTGGTCCGCACCAGAATCAGATCGCATGGGTGTTCACACCTATACGATCTGATTCATGTCCGAACTGTCAGTTCGCAGTGCAGTATGCGAGCTGAAATGGGGGTGTTGTTAACATTGTATGACACTTCCCAGCAGTTCGCATATGGCATTGTGAACTGCCGTGCGAGTCGGGTGCGATGTGGGAACCTGACTCCCGTTTGCTGCATCTTGCAAGCATACAGACACCGACCACTACCCCACTGACAGGTCCACTGACACCGACCCCTACCCCACTGACACGTCCACTGACACCGACCACCACCCCACTGACACCGACCACTGACACCGACCTCTACCCCACTGACACCGACCTCTACCCCACTGACACCGACCTCTACCCCACCGACACCGACCTCTACCCCACCGACACCGACCTCTACCCCACTGACACCGTCCACTACCTCACTGACACGGTCCACTGACACGACAGCTACCCCACTGACACCATCCACTGACATCATCCACTGACATGACAACGGACACTGACCACTACCCCACTCATACCATCCACTGACACCATCCACTGACACCGACCACTGACACCGACCACTGACACCGACCACCGACACCGACCACTGACACCGACCACTGACACCGACCACTGACACTGTCCACTGACCACATCCACTGACACGACCACTACCCCACTGACACGTCCACTGACACCGACCTCTACCCCACTGACACCATCCACTACCTCACTGACACCGTCCACTGATACGACTGCTACCCCACTGACACCATCCCCTGACATGACCACTGACACCGACCACTGACACCATCCACTGACATTGACCACTACCCCATTGACACTGTCCGCTGACACCGACCACTACCCCACTGACACCATCCACTGACACCATCCACTGACATGACCACGGACACTGACCACTACCCAGTGACCACTACTCCACTGACATGCGACCACTGACACCGACCACTACCCCACTGACACATCCACTGACACCAACCACTACTCCACTGAAACCAACCACTGACACCAACCACTGACACTGACCACTGACACTGACCACTACCCCACTGACACTGACCACTACCCCACTGACACTGACCACTACCCCACTGACACCGACCTCTACCCCACTGACACCGGCCTCTACCCCACTGACACCGACCTCTACCCCACTGACACCCAGGGCCGGATTTCCCACAAGGCCACCGAGGCCAGGCCTCGGGGCGGCAGTGGTGCAGGGGCGGCGCTGCTCCTGCGGCGACTTTTTGGCTTTTGCGGCTGCCCCCCTGCACTAACATCATTTGGAGCTCTGTATGAGCAGGGCGGGGATGAGGATAAACAAGCTGTTCTGACTAGAAAGGAGAGCAGGAGGCGGAGTCTGTGTGGGCAGCTGTGGGAGGAGCGTATTCTCCCCCAGGCAGCAAAACTTGTGTGGCGTGGAGATCAAGGATAACTATTCCCCTTTAGCTCCGGTGCTCCAAAGCCTCTGGCATCCTGTCACAGTGATATAGTGAGAGCATGGAAAGCCAGCTAGCTTATGCAGGAGTCGGGCTGTGTTCTGTCTCCGCTGTCCTCCTAACCCCTCCCTCACTGCACTGCTTGTCCAATCCAATACTCCGCCTCCCATTTGTGCCCGCCCACACTCCAGCCACATGCATGCAATGCACTGTACTGTGCTGTGAGAGGAGTTCTGTTTTCAAACAATAGCTGCCACAGCCCTAGGGGAGACCAGCCTAAATGGGAGAGCATAATTGGTAAGTGAGACCCCCAGAATAACCCCCCTCTCTGTTCCCACCCCTTTGTGCTGTGCACCTTCTTACTCCCCCCCACTAGAGCCTAGCCTGCCTGTATATCATCCTAGCCTGCCTTTATACCATCCTAGCCTGCCTGTATACCGTCCTAGCCTGCCTGTATACCGTCCTAGCCTGCCTGTATACTTTTGCCAAGTGAAGGACTTTTGCCAAGTGAGTGGATGAAACACCAGGTAAATAAAACTTCTGAATGAGTGTCGGGACCACCACCAAAGCATCGGAGGAGGCTTACCGGAACCAGGTGACTTGAAAAGACATACGTCTTACAAGTCCCAGAAAGCTTGTTTAGCCACCAAGGCTGGCAGGATGAATCCTCAGATGTCCTCAACTTCCAATGGGGGAGGGAAGAGGAAAGAAAAAAAGGGTAGAGATCCCGTCGTAACCGTCCAGACTCATCAACAGGCCAACCGGATAGAATTACATGCCATGGGAAAAATAAAGCTCACATGGCATGATATCGTTTAAAACATAAATTTATTAAAAATATAAACAGGAACACTCACATTTGCGAAGATCAGAATAAGCTCAAAACAAAATGGTAAACGCGGTAATCGTAGGGAGTCCACCCAACATGTTTCGGCTAACGAGCCTTCATCCCCAGATGAAGGCTCGTTAGCCGAAACATGTTGGGTGGACTCCCTACGATTACCGCGTTTACCATTTTGTTTTGAGCTTATTCTGATCTTCGCAAATGTGAGTGTTCCTGTTTATATTTTTAATAAATTTATGTTTTAAACGATATCATGCCATGTGAGCTTTATTTTTCCCATGGCATGTAATTCTATCCGGTTGGCCTGTTGATGAGTCTGGACGGTTACAACGGGATCTCTACCCTTTTTTTCTTTCCTCTTCCCTCCCCCATTGGAAGTTGAGGACATCTGAGGATCCATCCTGCCAGCCTTGGTGGCTAAACAAGCTTTCTGGGACTTGTAAGACGTATGTCTTTTCAAGTCACCTGGTTCCGGTAAGCCTCCTCCGATGCTTTGGTGGTGGTCCCGACACTCATTCAGAAGTTTTATTTACCTGGTGTTTCATCCACTCACTTGGCAAAAGTCCTTCACCATTGTTTTCATTATTCAATTTTCAGAGACTTTCTTGGGTGGTGGGTGTTTGAATCTCATTTAGATCATAATCTTCATTATTTTTTGGACATTTTTTGTTATATAAAATAATTTCATTTTTATCACACTTTTATATTTCTTCATATTGTGTTTTTTCCACTATATTAATTTATTTTGATAGTATGTGGCACTCTGTCTAATTTGTATTGTATCTAGTCACTTATATGCAATCTTGAATTTGATGTTTTCTGTGGGCCCCCCAGTAATGGTTTGGGCCTAGTTCATTTTGTTTGGTTCTTCCATTACTTTTACACCTATAGCGCTACACTTTATATGGTTCCTAATTTTATTTTCCTTTTGTCTAAGAGGAGTGTTAGCTGCTTACTGTGTAATCCTTTTTTCACATGATCAGTGGTGCAGCGCTGTACTCATTTCCCATTGATTCCACTGTATATCGTCCTAGCCTGCCTGTATACCATCCTAGCCTGCCTGTATACCGTTCTAGCCTGCCTGTATACCGTTCTAGCCTGCCTGTATACCGTCCTAGCCTGCCTGTATACCGTCCTAGCCTGCCTGTATACCGTCCAGACCTGCCTGTATACCGTCCTGGCCTGCCTGTATACCGTCCTGGCTTGCCTGTATATCGTCCTAGCCTGCCTGTATACCGTCCTGGCCTGCCTGTATACCGTCCTAGCCTGCCTGTATATCGCCCTAGCCTGCCTGTATACCATCCTAGCCTGCCTGTATACCATCCTAGCCTGCCTGTATACCATCCTAGCCTGCCTGTATACCGTCCTAGCCTGCCTGTATACCGTTCTAGCCTGCCTGTATACCGTCCTAGCCTGCCTGTATACCGTTCTAGCCTGCCTTTATACCGTCCTAGCCTGCCTGTATATCGTCCTAGCCTGCCTGTATACCGTCCTAGCCTGCCTGTATACCGTCCTAGCCTGCCTGTATACCGTCCTAGCCTGCCTGTATATCGTCCTAGCCTGCCTGTATACCGTCCTGGCCTGCCTGTATACCTGTATATAGAGGGGGAGTATATAGAGACGATAGAGGGGGGAGTATATAGAGACGATAGAGGGGGGAGTATATAGAGACGATAGAGGGGGGAGTATATAGAGATGATAGAGGGGGGAGTATATAATGACGATAGAGGGGGAGTATATAGAGATGATAGAGGGGTGTATATAGAGATGATAGAGGGGGGAGTATATAGTGGAGATATGTTTTTAATTGATCACTGACACCGTCCACTGACACCAACCACTACCCCACTGACACCGTCCACTGACACCGACCACTACCCCACTGACACCGACCACTGACAACATCCACTGCCACGACCACTACCCCACTGACACCGTCCACTGACACCGACCACTACCCCACTGACACCGACCACTGACACTGACCACTGCCCCACTGACATCGACCACTGACACCGACCACTACCCTACTGACACCGTCCACTGACAAACTGTATGGCTGAAATCGCATCGCATTCGGAATAAACACGCACAGGACCCTTTTTTTGGTCCGCACCAGAATCAGATCGCATGGTTGTTCACGATCTGATTCATGTCCGAACTGTCAGTTCGCAGTGCAGTATGCGAGCTGAAATAGGGGTGTTATTAACACTGTATGACACTCCCCAGCAGTTCGCATATGGCATTGTGAACTGCCGTGCGAGTCGGGTGCGATGTGGGAACCCGACTCCCATTTGCTGCGTCTTGCAAGCATGCAGACACCGACCACTACCCCACTGACATGTCCACTGACACAGACCACTACCCCACTGACACCATCCACTGACACTACCACGGACACTGACACCGACGACTGACACGCGACCACTGACACCGACCACTACCCCACTGACACGACCACTGACACCGACCACTACCCCACTGACACGACCACTGACACCGACCACTACCCCACTGACACGACCACTGACACCGACCACTGACACATCCACTGACACCGACCACTACCACTTACCACTACCCCGCGACCACTGATCACATGATGAAGGGGTCCTGCATGACTCCAAAATGTTGCACCTCTTTGTGTTGTGATCATGCAATAAACTAAACCGTTTGGACGCCACCTTGTGCTGATCCTTGGTGTGCTGGCAAGTATCTACACTGACACCGTCCACTGACACACATCCACTGACACTGACCATTACCCCACTGACACCATCTACTGACACTGACCACTACCCCACTGACACCATCCACTGACAAACTGTATGGCTGAAATGGCATCGCATTCGGACTTAACACGCACAGGACCCTTTTTTTTGGTCCGCACCAGAATTAGATCGCATGGGTGTTCACACCTATACGATCTGATTCATGTCCGAACTGTCAGTTCGCAGTGCGGTA
Source organism: Lithobates clamitans (assembly GCA_037952925.1). Taxonomy (NCBI): domain Eukaryota; kingdom Metazoa; phylum Chordata; class Amphibia; order Anura; family Ranidae; genus Lithobates; species Lithobates clamitans. The sequence goes on from JBBGZY010001832.1 coordinate 227,556, forward strand.
TGCAAACTGAAATGCGGGTGTTGTTAACATTGTATGACACTCCCCAGCAGTTCGCATATGGCATTGTGAACTGCCTTGCGAGTCGGATGCGATGTGGGAACTCGACTCCCGTTTGCTGCGTCTTGCAGGCATGCAGATGTAAACAAAAGTGGCTAGGGTGTCTAACAAGTTGATTGATCAAAAGTATGCGAGACCCTGGGCCAGAAACCATAAACTCCCCTGGCCTCAAAAAAAATGTAAAAGGCCAGATATAGTGTTGTCTTGAGCACCAAGCTGGGCAACAACCCAAAAGGAGACCTCGTGAGCATGTCAGACATGTCACAAAAAATATTAACCGAGGTGGGAAGTCTGCTGACCACGGCAGGAGGGCTACTCTTCTGGATCCCTTTGAAGATGGCTTTAATAGGGTTCGCAGAAAATATAGAAGGCCTATTGGGGTCTTCCAAAAACATGAAATGCTGAATCCCAGCCAGATACGTCCTGATAGTGCTGTGGGCCAATTTGAGTTGGGAGTGGCAAAAAGCAGTAAAAGCTAGTAGGTACTGGATGTCGTAATGGTCAGGACTAGGAAACCTCGACCAGAAAGCCTGGGAAACATTCCAAGCAGTGTCATAAGCCTGCCTAGTATTCAAAGATAACGACTTATCGATCAAGGCTGCTGCATTAGCCCAATGGGAATCACTAATTGCTGGAAGGGTGGAGAAGGCATGGCGCAGGCATTTGCGTCCAGGACCTGCTGGAAAAACTGTGGGAAATTAAACCGGGAGAGAGCATCAGCCGCTACATTATCTGCACCATTGATGAACCTACAATGAAAGTGAAAATTGAAATGGAGGGACAACTAAACGAGCCTATGCACAAAACCCATGATCAGCAAGGACTTAGATCTGCCATTGATGATGATGATTTCAGAGGTCGCCTGGTTATCTGTGGAAAAACACCGACCACTTACACCGACCACTACCCCACTGACACCAACCACTGACACGACCACTACCCCACTGACACCGTCCACTGACACCGACCACTGACACCGACCACTACCCCACTGACACCGTCCACTACCTCACTGACACCGACCACTGACACGACCAATACCCCACTGACACCATCCACCGACACCGACTATTACCCCACTGACACCGACTATTACCCCACTGACACCGACCACTACCCCACTGACACCGACCACTACCCCACTGACATGACCACTACCCCACTGACATGACCACTACCCCACTGACATGACCACTACCCCACTGACACCGACCACTACCCCACTGACACCGACCACTACCCCACTGACACTGACCACTGACACCGACATTAACCATTACCCCATGACACCATCCACTGAAAAACTGTATGGCTGAAATCACATCGCATTCGGACTAAACACACACGGGACCCTTTTTTTTTGGTCCGCACCAGAATCGGACCGCATGGGTGTTCTACTTGTTTGTCCACAGACCATCAACTGAACCAATCTTTTTTTTTTTAATCATATCCTTTTTATTAGTTTTTCAAATTATACATTATTCATCATAAACAGTATAAAAACAAAGAACAAACATCACTTTATATATTATCCCATAATACAGTCAATAACAAGTTATCTTGCCCTTCCTTTTTTCTTTACTCCCTCCCCCCTCCCCTGTCTCCCTATTCACCCTCCCTCCTCCCCAACAGTTGCTTCTATTAAAATAGTCATATCTTAAGCTTGGCAAAACTTATTACCCAATTAAATACAATGTGCATACTACTTATTTCCTCGTATATCTATTCCCTGGTACAAATCTTCCTTCCCTCAATAAGATTTTATGTTTCCCTATTCATTCCCTGACACCACAGACCCCAAATCCTAAAGAACTTCCTATAACTTCCCCTTCTGGTATAGATTATCCTTTCTGTTCCAACTAGTGAGTTCATTGTACTGACCCAATCTTCAGGCGTAGGCGGCACTGTAGATAACCATGCATTCGCGATCAGTTTCCTCGCCTGGTATAAGCAACGTACCATTGCTGTTCCTATGTGGCCCTCCCCCATATTCTTATTAATTAGCCCCAGCACACAAACCTTAGCCTCGTATTCCAATCTTATCCCAAACCTAGCGTCTATAATGTTTAGGATCTCAGTCCAGTACCTGACTAGTTTCGGGCATCTCCACATTATATGTATAAGATCGCCCGTCTCTAGACATCTGGGGCATTTGTCGTCTGGTCTACGACCAAATCTATGCAGCCTCTTGGGGGTATAGTAGGCTCTGTGCACAAGCAAGAGGTGTGAAGCCCGCTGTGACTGAGAGAGGGACACCAGTGGACCAAGCTCCAATATTCTCTCCCACTGATCATCGCTCAACTCCCCCACATCGGCCCCCCACCCCTCCCTTGCACGCGAAAGTGGGGCTAGACTAATTGCCCTTATCATTAGTTGGTCATAAATTCCCGATATTAGCCCCTTAAGGCTAAGTGCCCTTACCACCTTACTAAGCAGCGGTGCACTACACCATTCCAGTGATTTAATCTTAAATTGCTTGTCTAATGCGTGCCTGATCTGGAGATAAAAGTAAAATGATTCCTTGGGAATTCCAAACTCCCGTCTCAGGTCCGCAAAGGACTTTAATATATTGCCATCAAATATTTGCATCAGTCTATTTATTCCCGCCCTTTCCCACTTCTTATTTACTCCTATAGCCTGCAGTTCTTGTAGCTGCCTATTCTGCCATATAGGTGAAAACTCCGTAACCCCCTTATATCCCATTTCAATCTTCACTAACCGCCAAACTTTTATAACCAATTTGTATGTTGGAAATAAGCATCCTAATGACCCAGCTTCCAATGCCCCTACCAGGGATTTATGCGGGTTCCCTGATAACATGATTTTTACACTGGAATTCACCTCCCCCCCCGTTCGCACCCCCCCAGATGTTGCAACTGGGCCGCCAAAAAGTACCTATATGGGTGGGGCACCGCCAATCCCTCCTCCCTGTTAGGGCACTGCAAGGTCTGGAGACTAATCCTGGCCTGACTCTTTTTCCATATTAACTCACGAAAGATAGAATTTATTTTTACAAACCAGTCCCTCCCAATCCAGACCGGTGAGTTATGTAATATGTACATTAATTGTGGCATCCAAATCATCTTGATCAGGTTTACGCGCCCTGCCATAGATAGAGGGAGCCGACACCAGATGTCTTTCTTCATTTTGAACTTTTCTAACAGCGGAGCTAGATTGTCTTTAATATACTGAGTTGGGTTAGTAGGTAACACTATACCCAAATATTTAAACTTCTCCACCACCCTAAAACGAGGTACCATCTGAGGGAGAGAACCGGTGGTCGAGTCAAGCGGGAGAAGTGTAGATTTCTCCCAATTGACTATTAGCCCCGATATCTTCCCGAACCCTTCCACCAACTGCATTGCCTTTACTAGCGATGGCCCCATGTCCCCCAGGAATAACAGTACGTCGTCAGCATATAACGCTATTCTTTCCTCACCCCCTTTCCTTTTATAACCCTGCAGACCTGGTGATTTTCTTATTACCTCCGCGAAAGGCTCCATTGCCAGGGCGAATAGCAGGGGCAACAAGGGACACCCCTGCCTAGTCCCCCTCTCAAGGGAGATCCCTTCCGAGTATGTGTTGTTTATTTTTAATCTAGCACTGGGGTGCTGATATAACATCTTAAGCCACCTAATAAACAGGGGGCCAAACCCAAATTTTTCCAGTACCCACTATAAATACCCCCATTCTAGGGTGTCAAATGCCTTGGCAATATCCAAGGACAAGACCACCCTGGAACCTGCATTCTCTACCGGGGTCTGGAGATTCAAATAAGTCCTTATATTTTTATTGGTAGACCTGTTCTGCATAAACCCTGACTGATCCGGGTGAACCAAGGTAGATATACATTTATTCAACCTGGCAGCCAGGATCTTTGCCAGAATCTTGACATCCGTACCCAGCAATGAAATTGGTCTATATGACGACGTATCTAATTGACTTTTCTCCTCTTTCTGAATTAGTACAATAATAGCTTCAGACATTGATAAAGGCAATCTGCCAACTGCAGCTGACCAATTCAATGTCTTCCAAAGTTCCGGGGCCAGCACCTCCTCATATTGTTTATAAACCTTGGAAGGCAATCCATCAGGACTTTTAGACTTTTGGTTCGGCATGTTCTTTATTGCTTGCCCAATTTCTTCCAGTGTTATCGGTGCTTCCAGACTATTCATATCTATGTCCGACAACACCGGTAAATCAATAACTTGCAAAAATTTCTCCATCTCTGCTTGTTCAGGGCTGTGACGCGTCTTATATAGTTCCCTATAGAATTCTACAAATGTTTTATTAATTACCCCAGGATCTGATGAAATATCCCCTTCCTTTGTTTTGATCATGGGAATTATTGAAGATGGCGAATTAGTTTTGGCCAACAGGGCCAACGTCCGACCCACTCTTTCCCCCTCCTCAAAATTCCTCTGCCTCTGAAAAACCTTCCTGTTCTCTGCACTTCTCATTTCTTCCTTTTTGTATTCTTGTTGTTTCAATACCCAGAGTTCTCGATTTTCGTTTGTTGGGTCTAGTACATACTTTCTTTCTGATTCCCGAACCTCTTCCCTAATATGCTCTCCCCTTGCCCTTGTTTGTTTCTTTATTTTGGCTATCTGTTGAATCAAAAGCCCTCTGAGGTATGCTTTCAGGGAATCCCAAATCACACCCTCTGAAGCAGTACCGGTATTAAATTCAATAAATTCTCTCAGTCTTAAATTGGTTTCCTCCCTATTCCCCACTAACTCCAACCATGTTGGATTTAATGACCACATTCTCAGACCACCATCATCCCGCATGGTTATTGTCAGTGTCAATGGCGAGTGATCGGACACCCCCCTTGGGCGATATTCAATTCTATCTATTAAGGGTTGGACTTCTTGATTACCAATGGCCATATCAATACGGGATAGGGTGTGGTGGGTCCCTGAAAAGCAAGAATATTCATGGCTATCAGGGTTGCGAGCCCTCCACATATCGCACCACCCAACCTCCTCTAAGAACTGTGCCAGCCTTCCCACCGACCCTCTATCTCCACTGAGCCCTGGCGGGAACCTATCTAACCTACTATCAAGCACAGTATTAAAGTCCCCTACTATGATAACTGGGACCTCTCTCTTATCCTCCAGGAACCCTAGCAACAGGAACAAGATCTCCATTTTAAATGGTGGGGGAATATACAAATTTACTATGACAAAAGGTCTACCCTCAATTAAACAATACAAAAAAATAAAACAACCCAGTCTATCAAATACTGACATCCCTGCAGGAAAACATCAACCCCTTCCTAATCAGAATACTCACTCCCCTTGAATAGGAGGAGTACACTGAGTGGTATTGTGTCTGAAATTTATTATTTTTGATTAATAATTTAGTCTCACCGGTCAAGTGCGTTTCCTGCAGGCATATCACTTCGGTAGCGCAAGATTCTAATTCCTGGAATACAATGGCTTTTTTCATAGGCTCACTCATACCCCTGATGTTCCAGGAACTTATACCAAATGTTCTAGGCTGCATTCAAAATATACATCAACAAATACCAGCTATGCAAATACCAGGATAAGTTTACCCTTCTACTTATATATTGGAAAATCACGGCCATAAAATGGCGCTGTTCTGAACCAGCACTTTTTCGAAAAAAACTACAAAGAAAAAAACTCCAGACTCTGTTCTGATTTGCCCCATGTGCCCTTATTCCCCTTTTGGTCTTCTGCTTCAAATCATCAGTGCCCCCTCTTACCACACTCAGTGCTATTATTATGGAGAGGGGACCGGACGGGTCCGGGGGAAAATACCCCCCCCCCCTGTCCAAAACAGTGTTCCTAAACCTACTAAATCTTATAAACTTTAAATGTTTATACTTCATTTCCTTTATCTTCAACAAATTTTTTAACAGTGCTCTGTGCATTTTTACCTTTATTATTGCAACTGTGATACCCCCTACTTTGAATAATCCCTTCTTCCCCCTCCCTTGCCTCACACGGCGTGCCCTAGGGGCCTTCCTTGGGACCTTACTTCTCCCCTCACCCCACTTCACCCCCCCCTCCCCCCACACTCCCCTCCCACCTCCCCTCCCCCCCTCCCCCCTCCCCCCCAACCATCCCATCAACCCGAGGGTTAAAAGAACCCCCGTCACCAAACTAAACACTGCTCTCAACCTTCACTTCATCCACCCATCTCTCTCCCTCCCAACCCCTACTGCTGCAACAACAAAAAAAAAAAACACATCACTAGTCCCATTTCCTACAAATGAGAGAAAAAAAAAAAATTTTATAAGCTCTTTTTGTTCTCTTCAAACCAGTCCGTGGCTCCTTTGACAGATTCAAAAAAACGGGTAGTCCCTAAGGCCTCAATACGCAATCGTGCTGGATATAGTAGCGCATATGGAATGTTGTGGTTCCGTAGGGTGCGCTTGTCCAAAAAACCTGCTCTCCTTTGTAGTTCCAGGGAATAATCTGGATATATCGAGATTTTGGCACCATTAAAAAAGATATCTCCTTTTTCTCTAGATTTTTGCATTAAATTCAGCTTGTCTTTATAACTAAAAAACCTCATTATCATTGGTCTCGGGCGATCTCCTGAGTATGCTGACCTGGAAGGGACTCTGTGGGCTCGCTCAATAGAAAAAAAATGTGAAAAAGCCTCCGCCCAAAAACCTCCTTAACCACTTGCCGACCGCCTCACGCCTATATACGTGAGCAGAGCGGCACGGGCAGGCAAAATCACGTACCTAGTACGTGATTGCCTTCCCGCGGGTGGGGGGTCCGATCGGACCCCCCCCCCGTGCCAGCTGCGGTCGGCATTTGGTTGGGAGCGATGACAGACGAGGGGGAGGCCATCCGATCGTGGCCCCCCCCTCGCGATCGCTCCCAGCCAATGAGAGACATCCCCTGCCTCTGTATAGTACACAGAGGCAGAGGATGTGATGTCATCTCTCCTCGGCTGTCAGTTTCCGTTCCAGCGCCGAGGAGAGATGACATGTAAGTAAGTGCACAACACTACACAACACAGTAGAACATGCCAGGCATATATTACACCCCCGATCACCCCCCGATCGCCCCCCGATCCCCCCCCAATCACCCCCCCCCCTGTCACAAACTGACACCAAGCAGGTTTTTTTTTTTTTTTTTTTCCTGATTACTGCATAGTGTCAGTTTGTGACAGTTAGCAGTGGTGGGACAGTTAGTATTACCCCCTGTAGGTCTAGGGTACCCCCCTTACCCCCCCTAATAAAGTTTTAACCCCTTGATCACCCCTCCTCACCAGTGTCACTAAGCGATCATTTTTCTGATCGCTGTATTAGTGTCGCTGGTGACGGTAGTTAGGGACGTAAATATTTAGGTTCGCCGTCAGCGTTTTATAGCGACAGGGACCCCCATATACTATCTAATAAAGGTTTTAACCCCTTGATTGCCCCCTAGTTAACCCTTTCACCACTGATCACCGTATAACCGTTACGGGTGACGCTGGTTAGTTCGTTTATTTTTTATAGTGTCAGGGCACCCGCCGTTTATTACCGAATAAAGGTTTAGCCCCCTGTAGGTCTAGGGTACCCCCCTTACCCCCCTAATAAAGTTTTAACCCCTTGATCACCCCCTGTCGCCAGTGTCGCTAAGCGATCATTTTTCTGATCGCTGTATTAGTGTCGCTGGTGACGCTAGTTAGGGACGTAAATATTTAGGTTCGCCGTCAGCGTTTTATAGCGACAGGGACCCCCATATACTATCTAATAAATGTTTTAACCCCTTGATGGCCCCCTAGTTAACCCTTTCACCACTGATCACCGTATAACCGTTACGGGTGACGCTGGTTAGTTCGTTTATTTTTTATAGTGTCAGGGCACCCGCCGTTTATTACCGAATAAAGGTTTAGCCCCCTGATCGCCCGGCGGTGATATGCGTCGCCCCAGACAGCGTCAGATTAGCGCCAGTACCGCGAACACCCACGCACGTCCCGTACACGCACCGTACACCTCCCTTAGTGGTATAGTATCTGAACGCATCAATATCTGATCCGATCAGATCTATACTAGCGTCCCCAGCAGTTTAGGGTTCCCAAAAACGCAGTGTTAGCTGGATCAGCCCAGATACCTGCTAGCACCTGCGTTTTGCCCCTCCGCCCGGCCCAGCCCAGTCCAGCCCACCCAAGTGCAGTATCGATCGATCACTGACACTTTTCTTTGTAGCGTTTTGGTGAACTGGCAAGCACCAGCGGCGTAGTACACCCCGGTCGTAGTCAAACCAGCACTGCAGTAACACTTGGTGAATGTTTTGAACGCTACCATGCACTAGTTGAGTATTAGCGTAGCGTACAGCATTGCACAGACTAGGCACACTTTCACAGGGTCTCCCAAGATGCCATCGCATTTTGAGAGACCCGAACCTGGAACCGGTTACAGTTATAAAAGTTACAGTTACAAAAGAAAAGTGTAAAAAAAAAAAAAAAACACAAACAAAAATTTAAAAAAATAGTTGTCGTTTTATTGTTCTCTCTCTCTCTATTCTCTCTCTCTATTGTTCTGCTCTTTTTTACTGTATTCTATTCTGCAATGTTTTATTGTTATTGTTATTATGTTTTATCATGTTTGTTTTTCAGGTATGTAATTATTTATACTTTACCGTTTACTGTGCTTTATTGTTAACCATTTTTTTGTCTTCAGGTACGCCATTCACGACTTTGAGTGGTTATACCAGAATGATGCCTGCAGGTTTAGGTATCATCTTGGTATCATTCTTTTTAGCCAGCGGTCGGCTTTCATGTAAAAGCAATCCTAGCGGCTAATTAGCCTCTAGACTGCTTTTACAAGCAGTGGGAGGGAATGCCCCCCCCCCACCGTCTTCCGTGTTTTTCTCTGGCTCTCCTGTCTCAACAGGGAACCTGAGAATGCAGCCGGTGATTCAGCCAGCTGACCATAGAGCTGATCAGAGACCAGAGTGGCTCCAAACATCTCTATGGCCTAAGAAACCGGAAGCTACGAGCATTTTATGACTTAGATTTCGCCGGATGTAAATAGCGCCATTGGGAAATTGGGGAAGCATTTTATCACACCGATCTTGGTGTGGTCAGATGCTTTGAGGGCAGAGGAGAGATCTAGGGTCTAATAGACCCCAATTTTTTCAAAAAAGAGTACCTGTCACTACCTATTGCTATCATAGGGGATATTTACATTCCCTGAGATAACAATAAAAATGATTTAAAAAAAAAAAAATGAAAGGAACAGTTTAAAAATAAGATAAAAAAGCAAAAAAAAATAAAGAAAAAAAATAAATAAAAAAAAGCACCCCTGTCGCCCCCTGCTCTCGCGCTAAGGCGAACGCAAGCGGCGGTCTGGCGTCAAAGGTAAACAGCAATTGCACCATGCATGTGAGGTATCACAGCGAAGGTCAGATCGAGGGCAGTAATTTTAGCAGTAGACCTCCTCTGTAAATCTAAAGTGGTAACCTGTAAAGGCTTTTAAAGGCTTTTAAAAATGTAGTAATTTTGTTGCCACTGCACGTTTGTGCGCAATTTTAAAGCATGTCATGTTTGGTATCCATGTACTCGGCCTAAGATCATCTTTTTTATTTCATCAAACATTTGGGCAATATAGTGTGTTTTAGTGCATTAAAATTTAAAAAAGTGTGTTTTTTCCCCAAAAAATGCGTTTGAAAATCGCTGCGCAAATACTGTGTGAAAAAAAAAAAATGAAACACCCACCATTTTAATCTGTAGGGCAATTGCTTTAAAATAATATATAATGTTTGGGGGTTCAAAGTAATTTTCTTGCAAAAAAAAATAATTTTTTCATGTAATCAAAAAGTGTCAGAAAGGGCTTTGTCTTCAAGTGGTTAGAAGAGTGGGTGATGTGTGACATAAGCTTCTAAATGTTGTGCATAAAATGCCAGGACAGTTCAAACCCCCCCAAATGACCCCATTTTGGAAAGTAGACACCCCAAGCTATTTGCTGAGAGGCATGTCGAGTCCATGGAATATTTTATATTGTGACACAAGTTGCGGGAAAGAGACAATTTTTTTTTTTTTTTTTTTGCACAAAGTTGTCACTAAATGTTATATTGCTCAAACATGCCATGGGAATATGTGAAATTACACCCCAAAATAAATTCTGTTGCTTCTCCTGAGTACGGGGATACCACATGTGTGGGACTTTTTGGGAGCCTAGCTGCGCACGGGACCCCGAAAACCAAGCACCGCCTTCAGGCTTTCTAAGGCCGTAAATTTTTGATTTCACTCCTCACTACCTATCACAGTTTCGGAGGCCATGGAATGCCCAGGTGGCACAACCCCCCCCCCAAATGACCCCATTTTGGAAAGTAGACACCCCAAGCTATTTGCTGAGAGGTATAGTGAGTATTTTGCAGACCTCACTTTTTGTCACAAAGTTTTGAAAATTGAAAAAAAAAAATTTTTTTTCTGGTCTTTCTTCATTTTCAAAAACAAATGACAGCTGCAAAATACTCACCATGCCTCTCAGCAAATAGCTTGGGGTGTCTACTTTCCAAAATGGGGTCATTTGGGGGGGGTTTTGTGCCATCTTGGCATTTTATGGCCTTCAAAACTGTGATAGGTAGTGAGGAGTAAAATCAAAAATGTATGCCCTTAGAAATCCTGAAGGTGGTGCTGGGTTTTCGGGGCCCCGTACGCGGCTAGGCTCCCAAAAAGTGCCACACATGTGGTATCCCCGTACTCAGGAGAAGCAGCTGAATGTATTTTGGGGTGCAATTCCACATATGCCCATGGCCTGTGTGAGCAATATATCATTTAGTGACAACTTTTTGTAATTTTTTTTTTTTTTTTCTTTTTTTTGTCATTATTCAATCACTTGGGACAAAAAAAATAAATATTCAATGGGCTCAACATGCCTCTCAGCAATTTCCTTGGGGTGTCTACTTTCCAAAATGGGGTCATTTGGGGGGGGTTTGTACTGCCCTGCCATTTTAGCACCTCAAGAAATGACATAGGCAGTCAGAAACTAAAAGCTGTGTAAATTCCAGAAAATGTACCCTAGTTTGTAGACGCTATAACTTTTGCGCAAACCAATAAATATACGCTTATTGACATTTTTTTTACCAAAGACATGTGGCCGAATACATTTTGGCCTAAATGTATGACTAAAATTTAGTTTATTGGATTTTTTTTATAACAAAAAGTAGAAAATATCATTTTTTTTCAAAATTTTCAGTCTTTTTCCGTTTATAGCGCAAAAAATAAAAACGGCAGAGGTGATCAAATATTATCAAAAGAAAGCTCTATTTGTGGGAAGAAAAGGACGCAAATTTCGTTTGGGTAGAGCATTGCATGACCGCGCAATTAGCAGTTAAAGCGACGCAGTGCCGAATTGTAAAAAGTGCTCTGGTCAGGAAGGGGGTAAATCCTTCCGGGGCTGAAGTGGTTAAGCCACTTTTCCATAAATTCTTCGGGGCGGGAGCCCTCAGTTTTCTCGGGGAGGCCCATCACTCTTACATTTTGTCTTCGCGACCTATTCTCCTATTCATCCATTTTGAGCTTGTTGGTATCTAGCTGAGCTTGCATTTTTATAAACTCCTGTCGCATTGGGGATACAATATCTTCTACTTGGTTAACCCTTTCCTCCACACCTTTAATTCTCTCCACTGTTTGGTGAAGTTCTTGCTTAATACTGCCAAACTCCTCACTTAGGGCTTTCAACTCTTCCCACATCCCGCTTATCGAACTCCTGCAAGTGTTTATAGCGCATAGTACCTCTTTTAAAGTGGGTTCTTGTTCACTGGCTGCGTCTGTATTGGGGCTACTATCCCCTGTTCTTCCTAGGAGCTCCCTCTCAGGGCTTTTTTTATTCGCTATTCTTGTGCTAGCCACCGGGTTATCAGGTCCTTTCCCCAAGCTCTTTCTGTCCCCAGAACCCCCTGCTGACGTTTTTCCCGCAATCGGCTGATTGCTTTTGGCTGGGGACTGCGTGGTGCTATGGGCAAATTTTTCCAGCTTCGCAGCAGCTGCTAATGCGGCTACATTTTGAGACCCCTTCTCCTTTTCTTTGGCCGAACGGGTAGCTTGGATAGGCATATTTTCCTGGGGCTGATGTTGCTGATCTTCCCCCTTCTTAGTCATAGCACGCTAGAACACTCCCGGCACTCTATAGCCCACCAGCCTGACCAATCCACCAAACAGTCCCTCCTCGCTTTAGGAATCCAAACTTTATAATAACAAGGGTTGAGCCCCAGGTTCCCTGTTTTAACACACAGTCACTGTACTTTTCTTTTATATGCAGATCGGTTCTTTACCTGTCTCCAATTGGCTTCAAAGATGTCTGCCGGGCTTTTGCAGGAATCTCTACAGATGATCCATCCAGACCCATCCAGCTCCGCCGTCCTCTACTCAGGATCGCCTCGCTTTTGTCAGCCGTCCCTCAGCATCGGTATCTCCACCACTCACTCCTATGACTGTCACTGGGTTAGCTTAATCAGCTTAGTTAATCAGCCTCCTGCGGTGTCTGTGAAATGTCACCAAGCAGCAATACACAGCCGTATACACAGCGGAGGTAGTGAATCCAGGCTTCCCCTTGGAGCTCCGCTCATCAGCATGGCAGACAGCTGATCCTTTCCCGACCTCTCCTCCTCTCCTCCTCTCTTGTCACCCCCGCAAGTCAGAATGCTGATCCACCATCAGCAGCCTGTGGGAACCTTGGTTCATAAGCAGGGACCGGGCGCTTCACAGGGCATTCATGCAGCTGGCTAAGCCCACATTCCACAGCGCTGGTGCAGCATCGGGGTCGGAGCCGGGAGAGAGCACACACTCACCGCTCACACCTGCATCCGGTCACGCCCCCGAACCAATCTTTTTACCCCCAGATTCATCTTGTGCTTGCTCCTGACGAGTGACCTTCTAGTCACGAAACGCGTTGAGCTGCCATACGTTTCATTACCAATCAGTACCTTTGATACCATGTCTATCCTTTATAACCCCCCTGTTTTGGATCTTGTGGTCATAGGCCGTGCAAGGATTATTATGTATTACCAATTTTTATCCTTACCTTTTTTGGTGAATTTTGGAGGTTTAATTGCCTATTATACAATGTGATAATGAACCTGTAACACTCTGTTTTATACTATTATGCTATTAATGCTATGTATTGTATATCTTACATGTTTTATACTTGACTGTATTTCATGACAATCATTAAAAACCCTCCAAATAATTTCACCATTTGTACCTCATAGTCATCATATGCTTCACTTAAAGTCCCACCACCCTGTCCTCGCCCCTTCTTTTGAACTTACGTATTGAGAACCCAAGATAGTTCAATCTATGGATGGAAAACGATGTGCTCAAAATTGGGAGGAGTGAGCAGGATCAAGAAAACGCAGGAACCTGACCAGTATATTCCCTTTAGAGGAATAATAAGGTAATTTTACCAATAAAAGCATAGACCTAGCACCATATAATCATTATTCAGAAAAATAAAAGTAAAAACTATTTAATTCAATACACTCACTAAAGTTTGTATCATACAGCCTTAGACAGAGTCGATCGGAAGTTCCCACTTGTATAGGAGATATCACTTCCTTATGTTATATAAAGGACACCTGAATGATTGTTAAACAGGATCCATTAGAAATGGTATCAAAATGCCAAAATAGAAATTAAAAAATAAATGAGACGAGGGAAGGGATGAGACAGCTGCACAAGCAATATACCTGTGTAAAACGAGTCAGAGAGCCCACATACTCCACATATAAAAGGGGGGGATGGTGACCGTCACTGTAGGGGATACAGGCCGCTCTTAAGTCCAAACAAACGCTGCTTTAATTCAATGTGCTGGGGTAGGGTAAATGGTAAGCTCCAGCTAAACCAAAAACATCACTAAGGTAGAAAGAAAACAGTACAAGATAATAGAGATTTGGCGTAACATTGCCCCAATAGGGACAAGCAGCCACATATCACCATATAGATATTAAAGCAGCTCAAACTAGCTTACCATAAATGCACCTCACTCCCAGAATACACACCGCTCACCAAACCTGAAATCCTACTCTGACTAAATAGTCAGTTTGGCGCCAAACAGACTTGACAATCAGCAACAAAAATAGCAACAGCTGAAGCGGCATTGATGAGGGAATATAGTTAACCCTCAGGATCCATTCAATGTAGGACGGACACCACAGCGCAGGCCTAATCTACTTGCCGGCGGAAAACGAAACTGAAACCCTGCTCATGCGCAGATACGTCCGGACGGTCCCATATTACTGATGGCGGTGTTCTGCCGAGAAAGTTCCCCTCAGCGGATAAGGACCCCCCTGTACTGCGCAGGTGCAGCGCTTGCACAGTACGAACCGCCGGAAATAGCCGAAGCTGAATAGCTGTAAGTCAGCTGTACACGGCGCCTGTAACAAGGCCCCGCGTGGGCTAGCTTCGCTCGCCACGCTTCGGGCACGGCCTCCCTTCACTCGGCACTTTTTTATTCTACCTCTATGTCCACTTGGATGGTGGGGCTTGAACCTGGACTCAAGGCGCAGGGGCCTTGTACAGCTGACTCAAGGTTTTCAGCTCCGACTATTTTCGGCGGCTCCGTAGTCGTTTGTACAGTGCAAGCGCTGCGCCTGCGCAGTACAGGGGGGTCCTTATCTGCCGGGGGAACTTTCTCGGTAAGACTCCGGCCGGTCACAAACACAGAGCAGGCTGTACGCTGCGTCATCCCACTGCTCAGTCCATGCCTGTCAGGACCAAACCCACATCCAGACCCCCAAGGGGGAACATCAAATACCGAAAAAAGGGGCAGGGCGGGAAGAATCCCCCGGACGCCACCACCTCAACTCCACCACCATAGGCAGGCTAGAGGGAGTCAATGTTAACTCTCTCTCACCCCTAGTTGTTTACCATGCCAGGTGGGATTTGACCTTCCCAACTATACTGAATGAGGGTTCCTGCGTGTTCAACTCACATCCACAGTCCCATTCACAGGAGGCATCCTAGGACAACCAAAATAAATAATAAACATTTATTAACAGTTTCTTCCTTTGGTTTGGCCAGCACATGTTCCCATAAATCTCCCATATATTCCTGATATTAAAGAAAAAACCTTTACAATGCACTCTTAATAATTCCGATTAGTCTATACATCAAAAGGAGAGCATGATAAAAGACAGACATTACAACCTAGCAGGTATGAATCATTTATTTTTATATTATCAAAGGAATGGCCTATAACTTAATGATTCATTGAGACCGGGTGCTCCAATGGCATTTAAATTGAAAATCCATTTTGCTTCACGTTGAAGCAGTCTCTGGTCTATGTTTCCACCCCGTGGGTCTTCTCTGACCCTTTCAAGGGCTGTAAAACAGACCATCAACGTGTCATTTTTGTGCTTCAGCGCGACATGCCGACCTATGGGCGTATATAATAGATTTTTCCTAATGTAGTATATATGTGGTCGTATACTGGTCTCCAGAAATTTCTGAAAGTTTTAATGATGTAAAACGAACCACATTTACAAATCGCAATATAGACAATTCCCTTGGTCTGGCAGTCCGCATAAAATTTCATGTTATTTATTTCTCCATTTGGCAAGGTATATGATGAGCCTTCTAACATCCAGTCGCAATACTCAAAATTGTTACATCTGAACATTTCTACTTTTTCTTCTAATCTATCTCCAGATTTCTGAAAATGGCTATGAACCAGCCTGTCTTTTAAAGATTGACATTTCCTATATGTGATTTGTGGGAAATCGCTGATGTATTTGTTAATAATGCGGTCCCCTGTTAAAAGGTGCCAATGCCTATCAATTGCCTCTCGTATTATCTCATGATTGCTAGAATAAGTTGTTATTCTTGTTATATGTTCTTTGTATTCAAACAGCAATGTCTGTCTATTCTTATCGAGAGCTTTTTTAAAAGCCTTTTTGAGGATAGTTTTACTATAGCCTCTCCATCAGTCTCAATTATAACAAATTAGATTCAGCTCGAAGGACTCCTCTGTTGAACAGTTTCTCCTTAGACGTAGATATTGTGAGTAAGGGATGCTTCTAATCAGTGGCTGGGCATGAGAGCTGGCTGCATGGAGCAGAGTATTTCCAGCAGTTGCTTTCCTAAATAATGAAGTATCCATAGTTCCATCCTCCTGTTTAATAATGGTTAAATCCAAAAATGCTAGGGATTTGGGGTCGTACTTCATCGTAAATTTCAGGTTAAAGCTATTATCCGCCAACCTACTCATAAAAATCTGCAAATCCTCAACACTTCCACCCAGGCCATGAAAATATCATCAATGTATCTGTGCCAGCATATAATGCTGGCCAAATACATTGATAAGGAACTGTTAGAAAACAGAGTACGCTCCCACCCCCCCAGGTGAAGGTTTGCGTACAATGGGGCACAACATGTCCCCATCGCCACCCCCTGCACCTGGAGGTAATGGGAGCTATCTAAAGAAAAAACATTTTTAGTCAAAATGTTTCGCAAGATCTGCATAATGAAAGCATTGTATGGTCCCGTCAATCTATCCCCTTCATTTAGGAAACTCTCTACCACTGAGAGGCCCAAGGAATGAGCTATACTACAATAAAGTGCCTCTACATCAATTGAGACCAGGAGACTATTAACTGGAAACTTCTTCCTATAAAGCACCCTTAGCAAGGCCATCGTATCTTGTAAATAGAATGGCAATTGGGTAACATGGGGTCGTAGAAAGGCATCAACCAGACGGCTTGCTTTTTCACTTTTGGCTTCAATGCTCGAGATTATCGGGCGCCCAGGTGGTTTCAGAGAATACCATTCCTCATTAGATAGGATATCAAGACACAGTTGTCAATAGTTTTTCGTATCCATTACTACAACATTGCTTGATAGTAATTTCTTTATTGTTCTGTAATTGAAGAATGGCCTGATGTTGGAATGTAATGTTATTAGTCTTATTGGATTAAAGATGCAATTTTTTTACGTCCATCATGACCTGTTGTAGGAATGTCTATATATTAGGGTTCGTTTTTAAGGGAGGAAAGTTTGTAGATTTCTTGCGAAACTTAGGGATCTCTTTGGGGGGAGCTGCTTGAGGAGACACCCCCCATACTAGTTGGGGGACCCTCCTCCGCAGAACCACCCAAAAAGTCATCATACTGATCAGGTTCCTGCATTTTCTTGATCCTGCCCACTCCTCCCAATTTTGGGCACATAGTTTTCCATCCATAGATTGAACTATCTTGGGTTCTCAATATGTAAGTTATAGGGATTTATGTCCCTATACGGGCCATTGTATCTATTAATGTAAATTTTTGCGTGTATTTATTGTTTTGGGGAACTTTAGCACATGTTTCTATCTTTAATGATATTTTCCCCATATTTTCTGGTTTAAGGTTCTCTGGTCATATGTCACAAGTAAATGGTTCTGAGAAAGCTGTTATGTGAAACGCGTCAACCGTCCTTACAGACAAATGTTTGAGAAACATGTATTTATGAACCTCGAGAACATCTAAGTGATTTTATGAATTTTTATGTATCTAATTTTGTATAAATAAAGCTATTGAAAATGATTATGTATACACTCTTCATTGGTACCGTGATAGTCCGTTATGTTGGTCTTGTTTTGTAAAAAACGGCATTGACTATAATTGCACGTCCCAAGGTTGTAATTGTTACAAATCTGGGATTTTCCCAGAAAATTAATGGGCCAGCCTAACTTATCCAAAATGTGCCGGATGGCCTGAGGATGGGAGAGAGGCACCTGACCCCCTGGACGTGCTAAGCAGAGCAGGAACCTCCAAATTGGGGCACCAGTATGCCGTGTGCGTGGACGACTGGCAAGTCGCGCACACCAGAGATCTGAGCCCAGCAAAATGCCAGCAAAACAACTCGGTATCTATGTTGCTCCAAACTGTCACCACCTGGAATTGAGCAAAACAGGCCGCGGCCTTGGCGGAAAAAGACCGGTGGTAGTCATATAAAAATTGTACCCCCCATACTTGTGGCCTAACTCAACCACCATATATAGCTAAAGGTCCAACTCTTCCCTTCTAAGCGGACTTACAGAGCAAATGATGTGTCTGTAGAGACTAAAAGCCAGGACAAACTCAGGGATATACAACTTACGATTGAGCCTGTGATCCCTGGTCTTAACCACCACCGAAACATCCCCGCAAGCATAAGACCTGTTATCCGCTACATCATGAGCAGCAATAAACAGGGACGCAGGGTTAACATCCTTGCCCTCCAAGATGTCCTTTTTGATGTTCCCGGGGATAAAATGTGCCGGAAAAATCGGGGGAGCACACAAGTTATTTCCTGGGCCTACCGGTACCGGCCTAAGCACCAAGGGGGTTCAGAAATCTGCTAAAGCCCCTGGGCCAGTAGAAGCTCCTGGAGCTGCATTAGGCTGATTTTCCAACACCTCCACTCTATTACGCAACTTCTGACAGGATGTAGCTAGGGAATTTAGGGTAGTGTGGATCTGGGACAGAGAAGAAACCACAGTCCGCAGGGTAACTTGCTCAGCACTCGCGTCCGACGCACAAGGGAACAGCAACCTAAATAGCTGTGTTTTTCCGAGCTGAAGCCAGGAAAGCAATCCCCCTGCGTTGTAGTTCTGCCATCAGCCTTGGGACGGTCCAGGTTCTGAGAGAGGGTGAGCTACTGTGCTCCGACACCCTAGCCGGAGAAGGGGGGATGGAAGCGAAGTCCCCAATATCTGCAGCCTGCGACATGACCTGCAAAACCGAAAAAATAAATTTGACATAACCAAGGACATAACAACCGACCCCATGACTTACCTGCGACCAACCGGCCACCCCTGAAAATAAAACGAAACGAGAAACGGGACCAAAACATGCCAGTCTTGAGTTACCTGTGGCACAACAGGCAAATTAAAAACGTAAACTCAGGCCTTGAAACGTGATAGTTCATGGCGGCTCCACTGCACTTTTACCTAAAGTGAAGATGTGCTACAAAACCCATGTAAAAAGACATAAGAACTCATTGTGGAGAAAATATGAATGGCAAAATCTGCGTGAGAATGTAAGCTGACATGAGAAAAGTAAGCTGCGCGAGGAACGTAAGGAAGTAAGAGAAATGTAAGCTGTGTAAAAAACGTAAGCTATGAGAAACTAAACTGCAAGTTGCATGAAAACATAAGTTGCGTGAGAAACGAAAACATAAGTTGCATGAGAAAAGCAAATCACATGAGAAACGTAAATTATATGAGAAACGATAGGCTGCGTGAGAATAGATGAGGAGACTTGCCACTTAAACAAGCCAATTAAAAACTAACACCACAATCTGTTGAAAACCCATAGACGTGATGGGTAACCAGCAGTGGTAGGACGTAGTCTGCCCTAATGCGTGAAAAATGTGTCAAACCTGGAGTATAAAACCTGAAATGCATACCTGAACTGCCTGGGAACCACCAAACAGAATCCTAGGAACCCTGCTGCAATGTAGAAAACCACCACTACAAAAGGAAAAAATACACACAAGTACTTCTCGGCAACAATGTGTAACAACCTGAAGCGTCAGATCTGAAATAATAAAAAAATAAAGCCACCCCTGAAAACCAGCGTGAGGAAAACAAATACCTTTCTGAAATGGACTGGAAAAAGGAAAAAACTGCAAAGAATGCAACTTCGTGCCTCCTGTAGATATGTAGAACAAACCAACTAAAGAAAAATAAACATAAACATACAAAAAAACTACCACTCAGAAAAATTACAGGAACATGAGGTTTAAAAACAGAAAATAAAGCTTGATGTGACATATGCCCAGGACATACCAGAGTATTACGGCTGGCGAGGATGGTACGTGACCATACATACTTGAAGACCTCCCCCTGCACGGATGTGGGGTGCCACGGAGCTAAGCACTGGGAGAGGGTCCCTGCTGAGCTGCCCCTAAGTAACCGGGCACCCCCTCCAGCCTGCTCCTGAGCCCCCAGTAGATATGGGTCGTATGCGTCCCTGACAGAAAAACAACATCTCTACATGGCCCCTCAAACACACAGCCCCCACCATGCAAACCCCAAATGCAACACTGATCCCCAAGCTGCCCTGCCGCCAATATCCCCAACCAGTCCACACAGTATCAGACCAGACCAGCCAGACAAAAGAACCAGCCGAGTGAGGTGACAACAGAGGGAAGATGTAACTTCCCCTTACCTGTGCCCCCGGTTGTCCAAGCCCTCTGAGATAATGCTGCCAGAAACGAAGGAGCCGAAAAGCCTGACCGAGAGCCAGGAGAAGCGAGGCCACCGCACGACCTTGTGGAAACCGCAACCCGGAAGTGACGTCAGAGTCGCCCGGAAATGACGCTACACGAGAGCCTATGACCACAAAAGGAGGAGGCAAAGGAGGGCAGGCTTTATGCGGCCTGACTCCTCCTACAAAAACAGGCTGACCTGCGGTCAGCCTTAGACTTGTCGGTTTTATCACGCTGAACAATAATAAGAGGACTGCTTAGAGCTGGATTGTGGCAAGACTGAGCACAGATGATAGGAAATCTTATACTCTACATTGTGCCAGCCTAAAAAAAATTGGGGGTTTACATCCACTTTAACCGCTTCATGACGGCGCTTTAGCCAAATGACAGCTACAACACAGTCACACTTTGCGGGGATGGCATCATACTGTATGACGTCCTCCTGTATCGTGCTTCCTGCATGCCCCCTGCGACATCCACATTAACCGCTTCATGATGGCGCTATAGCCAAATGACAGCTACAGCACAGTCACACTTTGCGGGGAGGGCATCATACTGTATGACGTCCTCCTGTATCGTGCTTCCTGCATGCCCCCTGCGACATGCATTGGCAGTGATCTGTAATCGGGATAAAGAGCCAATCACAGCGGCTCTTTACCATGTGACCAGCTATGTCCAATCGCAGCTGATCAGTGTAAACAGGATTTTCTGGTTATCAGCATTCTCATGCTGACAGCACGTGAGGAGAGGAGACCCGATAACAGGCAAATCCACACAGGGGAAATCTAATCAGTGCCCTAATTATCACTGCAGTCCCAACAGTGCCCATCAGTGCTGCCAATCAGTGCCCACCAGTGCTGCCAATTAGTGCCTGCCTATCAGTGCCCACCAGTAATGCCTGTCAGTGCCCATCAGTACCACCTATCAGTGCCCATCATTGCCATCTATCAGTAACCATCAGTGCCACCTATCAGCCCATCATTGCCGCCTATCAGTGCCATCTTTCAGTGCCTCATATCAGTGCTGCCTCATCAGTACCTTCTCACCAGTGCTGCCTTATTAGTGCCACCTTTCAGTGTCTCATATCAGTACTTCCTCATCAGTGCCGCCTCATAAGTGCCTATCAGTGCAGCCTTATCAGTGAAGGAGAAAAAGTACTTATGTATAAAATTTTATAAAAAAACAAAGAAAATTTTTTTTTTTTCAAAAGAAAGCTCTATTTGTCTAAAAAAAAAAAATTATAAAAATTTTGTTTGGGTACAGTGTTGCATAACCGCATAATTGTCATTCAAAGTGTGACAGCGCTGAAAGGTGAAAATTGGCTTTGGCAGGAAGGGGGTGAGAGTACCCGGTAGGCAAGTGATTAAATCAGAACTAAAGGTAATTATTTTTTTTCATTTTGGATGCAGTAAGGAAGGGTTATAACCCCTGTCAGATTTTTTTCCATCTGTTTCCCATAGGGAATATTTCCCTTTCTTTTCCTGTCCCAGAGACAAAACATAAAATGAGAGGAAATCCCTCCGAAGTGAGAGAACCCCTGGTTGTCACCAGAACCCTGTTGGAAGATTTCACCTTTTTATCGTGTTCTGGCGACAAAATGTGGGATTTTCTTTGCACTTTCACTTTGTGATTAGCGGTAAACATGACAAATAGAGAGGGTGAATCTCCCAAATGGAGACACAGACAGCAATAGAAACTAACATGGGTTCCACTCAGAAGAAACTGACTCCTGTGATCCATAGGAGACATAGAGCCAAAAAAAGAAAGCTTTGGCTATACTTCTCCTTTTAAGATTGGCAATAGTGTATGGACCTGAATAGAAAACTGGTTACAGGAGTGCATCCAAAGGGTGTTGATAAATAGCATTTCTTCACTGTACATCACGGGACACAGCACCAGTATATGGTACTACATGGCTTATGGGCCACCTTCAGGTGATGGACACTGGCATAATCAAAGACCAGAAGTCCCCCTCTATATAACCCCTCCTATACGGGGAGTACCTCAGTTTTTTTGCCAGTGTCTGAGGTGTTGGTCACGGTTAAGATTATGCTCCATAGATGACCCTAGTCAGGGTCAAGGAGCTACGCAATTGGATACATTTAAAAAGCCAGAAACAAAGCCAAAAGTGGATGGTACCCGAGCCTCGATACTGAAGAACGAGGTTATGCCTGCAATGCTTCTCTTAAGAGAGGTGGGCCCTGGGATCCAGCGCCTGGGTCACAGTACTATACCACAGGTTTGTTCTGGCAGGGCGATATACAGGTCCAAGGCAGTGGACCCTAAAAAATTAAAGGGGACCCCGTTCTTGAAGGTTTGGCATGACTCCAACACGCCGTGATGGGTGAAGATTGGGTCGCTGTGATAATTCCAGTAGTACCCTGCGGCTGGAATGGTAAGAAGATCCTTTGGACTTATTTTAATGAGTAGATGTTGTCTTGCCTGTGTTTTCTCCTACCACTAGAGGGTGTAAAGTAACATACCTGGTGTCAGGATCCCATGCCTGCCTGGTAGGATATCTGTCAGCAGCACTTGTGGAGGAGTTCTGCCTCTCCCTCTCATATTGTCAGCCACCTGAAGGGGGGGAATTTGGGGGATTCCACCTGCGGTAAGCTGGGACCTGCTTCCCTCTCCCTGGGATTCCCGTGTGGATCACCGCGCTTGCGTGAGGATAACCCTTCTTCATGTATGTTGAGAGTACGTCACAGGGGGGGCGGGGATTGGTGCCGCCGGCGTGCACATGGATTGGCGTGCACATTATCCTATAGCGCAGGCGCGAACCAGCGTTTGTTATTAAAATCAGGCTGTGTGTGTACAGTGTAAACGAGAACAATCAGCGCAAACTAATAGCACGTTGATGCAAGCTGAACACTATAGGAAATCACAAAGCCTATGTAACAAATTAAAAACAAATTTAGTGCAGCGCATAAGAAAAAAAGTCCATAGCAAGTAAAGACAAAAAAAGAAGAAAAAAAGATCGGTCGGAAAGGGGAACAAAGTCTTCTGTACAAGGTGACGATATCCTCCACCATAGACACATAGATGTGCTTACCAGATTGGATGGACCTCTTGTTATAGGAGGTCATATGCGCATGTGTATGCTAGAAGATGTGTCAGCACTCCTCAGCCACTATGGAATTCCAATCCAACACCGTCGGATGATACTCCAGAGGAATAGTATGGGTGATGAATCCAAAAAGTGTTATGATGCAAAAGGAGATACAGCAGTCCCAAAGAGAAGAGTGACAATCTAAGTGTATTCCCTTGCTGAATGGTTTAATGAGTTTTTGTTTTCAAAAATTCATTAAACCCATCTTCTAGCAGACACATACGCATATGACCTCCTATAACAAGAGGGCCATCCAATCTGGTAAGCACATCTATGTGTCTATGGTGGAGGATATCGTCACCTTGTACAGAAGACTTAGATGCATGGTGATTAGTACCTTTGCTTTGTGCCTAGGACTTGCTTTGCCAAAGGAGAGGGGCAATAACAGGGAGAAGGGGCGCAAAAGCACAGCGGTCAGGTCCTGGGAACCCTAGTCACGCCTCCACAACACCATCTTCCCCTGCAAGACCTGAAATGGCTGACCAAGCTGAGCCTTTGTCAGGCATTGTAGCTACCTCCAACACTCCAGCCTCTGCATATGTCACTAAAGATAACTTGGCTACGGCTCTGGCTGGTTTGGAGGGAAAAATAGCTAATTTGATCGTGTCCTCCTCCCAGGCTGGGAAAAAACGTGACAGGTCCCCATCCCCTGCTCCTGGCCTGTCATCTGCAGATCAGGAGTGGGTAGAAGATTCGCATGTGACCTTAGAGGACCCATTGGAGGGGCATGAGGATGGTTCTTCATTAGAGGGCTCTGCCCCCGAGGAGGCCTTCGCAACTTCACAGTCTCAAAGGTTGTTAATTCAATCGATCACTGAGACAGTGCGTGTTGGTTATAAGTTGCCCCTAACAGAATCGGCTGAGGCCCCCTTTTCCTCTCTGGGTTCTCTAAGGCCTCCTCAGGGGGCACATGCTTTCCTTATTCTCCCGTTGCTGGAACAGCTTATTTATGCTGACTGGAAACACCCAGACAGGCATTTTATTCCTCCTAAGAGATTCTCTCAGTTTTATCCTATGGAGGAGAAATTTACTAAGAAATGGAGTGTGCCAGCAGTGGAAGCTGCTGTCTCTTCCCTGAATAAAAGTCTCACTTGCCCAGTCGATAATGTTCAGGTGTTTAAGGATCCAGCGGATAATAGGCTGGAGTCATTGCTTAAAGCCTCATTTGCTATTGCCTGTGCGGTAGCACAGCCTGCGATAGCAGCTAATGGTGTCTGTCTTCCTTAAGGATAAGGTGAAACAGGCCGTCAAAGGGGAAGAGGTCCCAGACCTTCCGGAGCTTCCTAAGGCCCTTTGTTTTGCAGTTGACGCCATTAAGGATTCTATTCATCAGACGTCACGTCTTACTCTTCTGCTGGTACACATGCGAAGAGTGCTATGGCTTAAGTCTTGGTCAGCAGAATTGCCTTGTAAGAAACTGCTGACTGGGTTTCCCTTTCATGGAGAACGTTTATTTGAAGCTGACTTGGATAAGTAAATCCAGAAGATCTCGGGTGGAAAGAGTACTCTTCTCCCAGTAAAGAGAAGAAGTAAGCGTCCTTCGTTTAAACGTTCTGCCACCTGGGGCATCAGCCTCCAGGCAGTCGCGACGCCCTCCGCCGTCCACCCCAAGGGGAAGGCCCCAAAACCAGGTTCAGGGCCAGAAGTCCTGGGGGCATAAATCTGCAAAGCAGAGTCCCAAGGCCTCCTTATAAAGGGGCGCCCCTGCTCACGCGGGTGGGGGGAAGGCTTCTGCAGTTTGCAGGAGCCTGGCGGGAAGGGATCCAGGACAGATGGATCATCTCCATAGTATCTCTGGGGTACAAACTAGAGTTTCAGGAATTTCCACCGCCTCGTTTTCTAGATTTGAGCGTCCCCAAAGACTCATTAAAAATGGCATCGTTGTTTCAGGCACTAGACCAGTTGCTGTCTCAAGGGGTGATCATAGAGACCCCCTTAGGAGAACAGGGAATGGGATTTTATTCAAATCTCTTCACGGTGCCCAAACCAAACAGACATGTCAGACCCATTCCAGATCTCAAGGGTCTGAACCAATTTTTAAATATCCGCTCCTTTCGCATGGAATCAATCTGGTCAGTGGTGTCCTCCCTTCGGGGAGGAGAATTTCTAGCGTCAATAGACATCAAGGACGCATATCTCCATGTTCCAATTTTCCCTGCTCATCAGAGATTCCTGCGATTCTCAGTAGAGCAGCGACACTTTCGGTTTGTGGCCTTGCCCTTCGGGTTGGCCACCGCACCATGAGTGTTTACAAAAGTCCTGGCTCCGCTTTTAGCTAGACTAAGAGCCCAGGGTATAGCAGTAAGGGCATACCTAGACAACCTATTACTGATCGATCAGTTCGTAACGGGGCTGGACCTGAGTGTAGTCAGGTGCATCTAGGTTGGATTATCAACCTAGAAAAGTCATCCTTGCGGGCAGTGAAAAGGCTGGAGTACTTGGGTCTGGTTGTAGCCACAGCTCACAAGAAGTTTTTCTTACCCCAGTCAAAGGTCTGCGCAATAAGAGATCTGGTTCATACGGTCAGGACAAGGAAGAGTCCTCCCATCCGCCTTCGTATGAGACTGTTAGGGAAGATGGTAGCTTCATTCGAAGCAGTTCCCTATGCTCAGTTCCATTCAAGGCTGTGGCAAAACAGTATCCTGTCCGCCTGGAGAAAAAGAAGCCAGGATTTGGATTGCCCAATGTGTTTGACTCCAAGCGTGCGCCAGAGTCTCAATTGGTGGTTGCTAGCCGAGAATTTGCAGAAGGGGAAAACCTTCGTACCGGTCACTTGGAGGATAGTGACAACGGAAGCCAGCCTCTTAGGCTGGGGAGCAATCTTGGAAGAGAACACTGTTCAGGGGGAGTGGTCAGAGTCCGAGAAGACCTTACCCATCAACATTCTTAGAGATTCAGGCAGCACGTTTGGCCCTAAGGGCCTGGGCGGGCAGATTGCGGGGTTATCCTGTCAGGATTCCGTCCGACAATGCCACGGCGGTGGCCTATATCAACCACCAAGGCGGCACCAAAAGTCGCACTGCCCAGAGGGAGGTAAACCATATTCTGTCTTGGGCAGAAGAGCATGTTCCTTGCCTATCTGCGGTGTTCATCCCAGGGGTAGAAAATTGACAGGCAGACTTCTTAAGCCGCCAGCCATTGCTCCCAGTGGAATGGTCCCTACATCAGGGGCGGATCCAGGGGGGGGCAACGGGGCAATTGCCCCCTCCCAGAAAATAGTACTGACTCCAAGGCTTTCTCCCTCCGCCACCTCACCAGATTTGCGTTACGAGGCTTCTAAATGCAGCTGCAGGGACTTTATTTTTGCTTCCCCTGGCTCTCCCAAAGTCCCAGGTTCCCTGGGCCCCATCAGTTCATTTAGAGGGGGCCAGTGGCATCACTATGGGGGTCTGGAAGTGATGTGACACCGGAGCCGCTGCTACACACTGGCAGATTTGCAGTACAGCGGTGCGAGTGTCACTTCACTTCCCTGTCAGGCGGAGTGATCTCCACCCGACAGGAGCTTCCTAGTCCCGGCTGGTGTGACGTCATGATTCAGAGGCAGCAGGATTGACAAGATGGACCTGTAGCCAGAGCTCAGTGCACTGCAAGTGAGTAAGCACTAAGGAAGCTAAGGAATTGTTATGTTAATTAGCTACGACGGGCATTGTTATGTTAATGAGCTACGGCGGGCATTGTTATGTTAATGAGCTACGGAGGGCATTCTTATGTTAATGAGCTAACACCTTGTGAAGAGGTTAACGCTTTGGGGGAGGGGAGGGGGGTTAAATAATTTACATTGGTAATTGTAATATGGCAAATGGAGGGGGTTAATGTACTCACTGATGTATTACTGACCAGTGGCAATTAACCCCTTTGTGCTGCATTAATGACAGTGGCACTATCAATATTAATGAACCCCTTTTATGCTACAGCATGAAGGGGTTTATAAACACTGCCACTAGTGCCACTAGTGCCACTAATGCAGCACAAAGGGTTTAATTAATTGCCACTGGTCAGTAATACATCAGTGAGTACATTAACCCCCTCCATGTGTCATATTACAATTACCAATCATAGTTACATAGTTACATAGTAGGTGAGGTTGAAAAAAGACCATCAAGTCCAACCTATGTGTGTGATTATGTGTCAGTATTACATTGTATATCCCTGTATGTTGTGGTCATTCAGGTGCTTATCTAATAGTTTCTTGAAGCTATCAATGCTCCCCGCTGAGACCACCGCCTGTGGAAGGGAATTCCACATCCTTGCCGCTCTTACAGTAAAGAACACTCTACGTAGTTTAAGGTTAAACCTCTTTTCTTCTAATTTTAATGAGTGGCCACGAGTCTTATTAAACTCTCTTCTTCGAAAAAGTTTTATCCCTATTGTGGGGTCACCAGTATGGTATTTGTAAATTGAAATCATATCCCCTCTCAAGCGTCTCTTCTCCAGAGGGAATAAGTTCAGTGCTCGCAACCTTTCCTCATAACTAAGATCCTCAAGACCCTTTATTAGCTTTGTTGCCCTTCTTTGTACTCGCTCCATTTCCAGTACATCCTTCCTGAGGACTGGTGCCCAGAACTGGACCGCATACTCTAGGTGCGGCCGGACCAGAGTCTTGTAGAGCGGGAGAATTATTGTTTTATCTCTGGAGTTGATCCCCCTTTTAATGCATGCCAATATTCTGTTTGCTTTGTTAGCAGCAGCTTGGCATTGCCTGCCATTGCTGAGCCTATCATCTACTAGGACCCCCAGGTCCTTTTCCATCCTAGATTCCCCCAGAGGTTCTCCCCCCAGTGTATAGATTGCATTCATATTTTTGCCACCCAAATGCATTATTTTACATTTTTCTGTTGAGAACCTCATTTGCCATGTAGTCGCCCACCCCATTAATTTGTTCAGGTCTTTTTGCAAGGTTTCCACATCCTGCGGAGAAGTTATTGCCCTGCTTAGCTTAGTATCGTCTGCAAATACAGAGATTGAACTGTTTATCCCATCCTCCAGATCGTTTATGAACAAATTAAATAGGATTGGTCCCAGCACAGAACCCTGGGGAACCCCACTACCCACCCCTGACCATTCCGAGTACTCCCCATTTTTCACCACCCTCTGAACTCGCCCTTGTAGCCAGTTTTCAATCCATGTACTCACCCTATGGTCCATGCCAATGGACCTTATTTTGTACAGTAAACGTTTATGGGGAACTGTGTCAAATGCTTTTGCAAAATCCAGATACACCACGTCTACGGGCCTTCCTTTATCTAGATGGCAACTCACCTCCTCAAAGAAGGTTAATAGATTGGTTTGGCAAGAACGATTCTTCATGAATCCATGCTGATTACTGCTAATGATACCGTTCGTATTACTAAAATCCTGTATATAGTCCCTTATCATCCCCTCCAAGAGTTTACATACTATTGATGTTAGGCTAACTGGTCTGTAATTCCCAGGGATGTATTTTGGGCCCTTTTTAAATATAGGTGCTACATTGGCTTTTCTCCAATCAGCTGGTACCATTCCAGTCAGTAGACTATCTGTAAAAATTAGGAACAACGGTCTGGCAATCACTTGACTGAGTTCCCTAAGTACCCTCGGATGCAAGCCATCTGGTCCCGGTGATTTATTAATGTTAAGTTTCTCAAGTCTAATTTTAATTCCGTCCTCTGTTAACCATGGAGGTGCTTCCTGTGTTGTGTCATGAGGATAAACACTGCAGTTTTGGTTACTGAAGCCCCCTGATTCACACGTGAAGACTGAGGAGAAGAATAAATTCAATACCTTCGCCATCTCCCCATCCTTTGTAACCAGATGTCCTTCCTCATTCTTTATGGGGCCAATATGGTCTGTCCTCCCTTTTTTACTGTTTACATACTTAAAGAATTTCTTGGGATTTTTTTTGCTCTCCTCCACTATGTGCCTTTCATGTTCTATCTTAGCTGTCCTAATTGCACCCTTACATTTCCTGTTGCATTCTTTATAAAGTCTGAATGCTGAGGATTATACCTCAACCTTGTATTTTTTGAAGACCTTCTCCTTTGCTTTTATATGCATTTTTACATTGGAGTTAAGCCATCCAGGACTTTTGTTCGCTCTTTTAAATTTATTACCCAATGGGATACATTAGCTAATGCCCTTATTTAATATGCTCTTAAAGCAAAACCATCTCTCCTCCGTATTCTTTGTTCCTAATATTTTATCCCAGTTTATGCCTTTTAGCAAGGTTTGTAGTTTAGGGAAGTTGGCTCTTTTGAAATTCAGTATCTTTGTTTTCCCTTTATGTTTCTCTGGACCCTCCCCCCCATCGCCTAGTTTAAAAACCCCTCTAACTTTTTGGCCATCTTCCTTCCCAGCAGATCTGCACCCTCCTCATTTAGGTGCAGTCCGTCCCTTCTATAGTACCGGTTACCGACTGAGAAGTCGGCCCAGTCCTCCAGGAACCCAAACCCCTCCTTACTACACCAGCTCTTCAGCCACTTGTTTACTTCCCTAATCTCCCTCTTCCTTTCTGGTGTGGCTCGATGTACCGGTAGTATTCCTGAGAATACTACCTTGGAGGTCCTTTTCCTCAATTTAGCTCCTAAGTCCCTAAAATCGTTCTTTAGGACACTCCATCTGCCTCTGACTTTGTCATTGGTGCCAACGTGCACCATGACAGCCAGGTCTTCCCCAGCCCCTTCCAGTAATCTGTCCACAAGATCCGTGATGTGCTGAACCCGAGCGCCCGGTAGACAACATACTGCTCGGCGCTACAGGTCTTGGTTACAGATTGCCCTCTCTGTCCTTCTAAGAATTGAGTCCCCTACCACCAGAATCTGTCTTTCCTTTCCCTTTGCTGCCCCTCCACTCTCACTGGAGGAGTTCTTCCCCCTGCAGCTAGGAGAGTCCCTCAGCTCCAGCAGTGCTGGTCCCTGACTGGTTTCACCAATGTCACTCAAAGTAGCGTACTTATTGGGATGCTCCAGTCCTGGATCGGCCTCCCTGGCACTTCCCCCTCTACCCCTCCTGACTGTCACCCATCTACTCTTTGCTAGTGCCAGCACCTCTTTGTCTCTACCCGCCTCTGTGCTGGCCCCTGCCGGCACCTGCCGTGTACATTCCTGGCTCTCCTTTAGTATGGAGGGACTTCTCAGTGCTGACAGTTGCAGAAATCATAAGGATGGCGGTAGGAAAGCCATGGCTTCTTCCACTGTGCCCAGACCTGCTTTCGCAGGGACCAGTATTCCACCCTTCCTTACAGAGCCTAAATTTGACAGTTTGGCTGTTGAAACCTGCATCTTGAAGGGTCGTGGACTCTCGGGTACAGTTCTCTCTACTCTGGTTAATGCTAGAAAGCCGGCCTCCAGGCTCATCTAATACAGAATCTGGAAGGCATACATTTCCTGGTGTGAATCCAGGGGTTGGCATCCTCGAAAATATGCCATTGGTAGAGTTTTTGCCTTTCTACAGATGGGGGTAGAAATGAAGCTAGACTTGAGCACCATCAAGGGTCAGGTCTCAGCCTTATCAATATTTTTTCAAAGGCCGCTTGCCTCTCATTCCTTGGTATGGGCCTTTATTCAAGGGGTATTGCGTTTAAGGCCATCAGTTAAGTATCCCTTGTGTCCATGGGACTTAAATTTAGTTTTGTCGGTTTTACAAAGACAACCCTTTGAGCCAATGCGCCATGTTCCTTTGGTTCTCTTGACAAGAAAATAGTTTTTTCTAGTTGCTATATCCTCTGCTAGAAGGGTATCGGAATTGGCAGCTTTTTCCTGTAAAATGCCCTATTTGATTATGCACAAAGACAGGGTGGTGTTGCGTCCCCATCCAACTTTTCTGCCTAAAGTGGTCTCAGGATTTCATCTGAATCAAGATGTGATCCTACCATCCTTTTGTCCAGATCCGCATTCCACGGAAGAAAGATTGTTGCATTCTCTAGATGTAGTAAGAGCAATCAAGTTCTATCTGAAAGCAACGGCTCAGATACAGAAAACTGATGTTTTGTTTGTGCTGCCAGAAGGTCCCAGAAAGGGCCAGGCAGCATCGAAATCTACTATTTCTAAGTGGATTCGGCAAGGTATTGTTCAGGCCTACGGTTTGAGGAAGAAAGATCCTCCTTTTCATGTGAGAGCACACTCAACCAGAGCAGTGAGTGCCTCATGGGCAGTGCATCACCAGACCTCCATGACTCATATCTGCAAGGCTGCAACCTGGTCTTCGGTCCATACGTTCACGAAATTATATCAAGTGGATGTAAGGGGGGCATGAGGATACCGCCTTCAGGCGCAGTGTGCTGCAGGCAGCAGTATAGATCCTCACGTCCAATGGCAGTCTGCTTTTTGATCTGTGTCTCCCTCCCCTCAAATTAAGCATTGCTCTGGGACATCCCACTAGGTAATAAACAGAGCTCTGTGTCCCATGATGTACAATAAAGAAAATAGGATTTTTTAAACAGCTTACCTGTAAAATCCTTTTCTTGGAGTACATCACTGGACACAGAGCTTCGGCCCCTCTTATTTGGGGTATGTATGTATATGTGTGTGTGTATGTGTGTATGTGTGTATGTATATATATATATATATATATATATATATATATATAATATTTGGATTGGGATACTTATTGCTTTGCTACAAAACTGAGGTACTCTCCATATGGGAGGGGTTATATAGAGGGGAACTTCCCTTGTTCCCTGCCTTCGTTTTTTCCCAGAACCAAGTTCTGCAGTAAAAGAGTCATTACATGCTCTTGACGTAGTGAGAGCAGTTAACTTCTATCCGGAAACAACTGCTTAGATACGGAAAATTGATGCTTTGTTTGTGTTACCAGAGGGCCCCAGGAGGGGACAGGCAACATCAAAATCGACTATCTCTAGATGGGTTCGTCAGATCATTACTCAAGCTTATGATTCAGCGGTCTACCAGTCCCAGCCATGTCCAAAAAAGATTTCATCAGTGAGGAGGCATTTCAGATCCTAAGCTTGATTGATAAGAGCAGCGAGGAGTTCTCACAGTCAGATTCCGATTCAGGCTCGATTCACACAGGTGCAACACGACTTCAGCGCGACTTTGCACGGCGACTTCAATGCGGCTTCAACGCGACTTCAGCGCTACTTTAATCAATTTACAACGCGACTTCAAGTCCCCTCCAGGACAGGCGGCTTTGGCTGTGGCCAATCACAGAATAATCAGCTCTCTGGGAGGGAGGGGTTTGCCTGGGCAAACTAATTTTTTTAACTGTAAAGTCGCTTCAGTATAGATGGAGATCCGACTTGGAGGCGACTTCCATTGAATTGAATGGTACAAGTCGCCTAGAAGTCGGATCCAAGTAGTACAGGGAGTACGCTCTGAAGTCGGAGCGACTTCAGTAGTGTCAATTAAGACGCTCCCATTAACTGTAATGGGAGCGTCTTCTTGAGGCGACTTGGGGCGACTTGAGGGCTTACAAGTCGGATCCCAAGTCGTCCTAGTGTGAACCGACCCTTAGTCTTTGAACCCGTCAAAAGCAATGGATCGGTGACTGAATCAGAGGAAGAAAGGGTCCTCCCTAAATGGATACGCCACTCTAAAAACCAGGCAGCTGCCAGCGATAGATTGCAGTATGAAATGCAATGCCCAGGCCCAGTACCAGCGCTGGAGTGTCGCATCCCCGAGTACCAGCACTGGAGTGTCACATCCCCCAAGAGTCAACGCCAATACATACCCCCCCAGATGCTCTTGCCAACCCAACATGGCTGGGTTCCAACTTGGGATCAGCGAGCATTCCCCCTTTCACCACACAGCCAGGTGTGCAGGCTAATAATAAGAATTTTTCTGAAATATAGATTTTTTTATTTATTTTTAACCCAACACTTTACTCCAATTTATTGTGGACCAGATGTTAGGAATACTCTCCTCTTGTGATCAGTCGAACTCCAGATGTATTGAAAAGCAGACAATTTATTTCAGATGTGTCACACAAATGGATGATGCTTACAGGCCAAAAGATGCAGTAAGAATCATACAAAGAGATGTACATCCCCCCTCCTAATACCTACAATAATATAGCTATAACAATAACAAGTATGGTATTCCTGCGCTACCATGCAAAAAATGGAAACGATATGAGGGGGAAAAGCAGCTTGCACCGAGAAGGGTCCAACCTGGCCCTAAATAGCAGCTGAAATAGAAAGGGGGGATGGTGCTGCGCTAATCCTGGTGTAAACGTATCACAACGATAAGATAATAATGATGGAGTGGCGTAGTGCCTAATTTCAAAGAGTAGATAATAAAAATTTGATCATGCGTTGCTAAAATTCCATGCTGTGCAAATTGCAGATAAGAGCTACGTATGAATAAAATTAATAAACAACTGATTAAAAATACAAACACTTCACCTGTGGTGTAAAGAGCAATAGAGGTATGCATGAAAAGTGAAAACACATATGGAATAAAAATCAGAATAAAAATAAAATAAACCGCACTTAGGTGCAAGGTTACTATGGGTGTCCTAAGAGATCACAATACAGGTGATAAATAAAAAATCAGAAAAAGTGCACAATGAAAACTATGCATGAATAAATATAAGCACATGGATATATGTGGAAGAAATCCTTCACCTATAGTGCAAACAACCATAGAGATATATTTAAACCATAAACGCATAAAGATATAAAGTAATAAAATAAACCGCACTCCGGTGCAGTGTTAATATGAATGTCCTAAGGCAGGGGTCCTCAAACTACGGCCCGCGGGCCAAATACGGCCCGCCAAGGTCTTTTACCCGGCCCTCCCGGCCTTTCGGGCACTGGAGCCCCCACAACGGTCCGCCCAGAGAGATGCTTTCCCTGCAGACCCCACTTCATAGGGGGAAACGGTGCCAATTTCGGGCACTGTCCAGAGTGGGGGCGGAGACACAGAGCCTGCTCCAGCGCGGGAAAGCTTCACAAGGATTCTCCTCGTGGCTGCCTGTTCATAGCGGTAAGTCCCGCGGCTCTCCTCTCACTAATCCCCGTGCACTGGACAGGCTGGCTGCATTACTGGGCACAGATCACACTGCATTGCTGGGCACAGGTCAGGCCGCATAACTGGGCACAGGTCAGGCTGCATAACTGGACAATGGAGAGGCTGGCTGCATTACTGGGCACAGGTCAGGCTGCATTACTGGGCACTGGTCAGGCTGCATTACTGGGCACTGGTCAGGCTGCATTACTGGGCACAGGTCAGGCTGCATTACTGGGCACTGGTCAGGCTTCATTACTGGGCACTGGTCAGGCTTCATTACTGGGCACTGGTCAGGCTGCATTACTGGGCACAGGTCAGGCTGCATTACTGGGCACAGGTCAGGCTGCATTACTGGGCACAGGTCAGGCTGCATTACTGGGCACTGGTCAGGCTGCATTACTGGGCACAGGTCAGGCTGCATTGCTGGGCACAGGTCAGGCTGCATTGCTGGGCACAGGTCAGGCTGCATTGCTGGGCACAGGTCAGGCTGCATTGCTGGGCACAGGTCAGGCTGCATTTCTGGGCACAGGTCAGGCTGCATTTCTGGGCACAGGTCAGGCTGCATTGCTGGGCACTGGTCAGGCTGCATTTCTGGGCACAGGTCAGGCTGCATTGCTGGGCACTGGTCAGGCTGCATTGCTGGGCACAGGTCAGGCTGCATTGCTGGGCACAGGTCAGGCTGCATTGCTGGGCACAGGTCAGGCTGCATTTCTGGGCACAGGTCAGGCTGCATTTCTGGGCACAGGTCAAGCTGCATTTCTGGGCACAGGTCAGGCTGCATTGCTGGGCACAAGTCAGGCTGCATTGCTGGGCACAAGTCAGGCTGCATTGCTGGGCACAAGTCAGGCTGCATTACTGAGCACAAGTCAGGCTGCCTTGCTGGGCACAAGTCAGGCTGGCTGCCTTGCTGGGCACAAGTCAGGCTGGCTGCCTTGCTGGGCACTGGAGAGGCTGGCTGCGCTGCTGGGCACTGGAGAGGCTGGCTGCGCTGCTGGGCACTGGAGAGGCTGGCTGCGCTGCTGGGCACTGGTCAGGCTGCATTGATTCGGCCCCCCAACAATCTGAGGGACAGTGGACTGGCCCCCTATTTAAAAAGTTTGAGGACCCCTGTCCTAAGGGATCCTAGTATAGGTGATAATAAAGTGTCCAGTGTCAGCAATCCGTGCTCACAATATGATCTAAAAGTTCAAAATGCAAAGAAAAAGGTGACTTTGTGCAGCAACAAACAGTTACAAAGCTTCTTTAAACGTGGTTAATGAAAATCGTGAAGGCAGCAGCTAGATTCTAGCATCGCTTTCCTCAAATGGGTGAAGAATGTGAAGTGAAAACACCAATCCTCTTCATGCAGCAATCCTACAATAGAGGGCAATGGCCCCTTACCTCACTGCGCTGAGGTTACAGCATAAATCAATCAGTATGTATGATGTCTCCTATGGGGATCAATCTTGGGTCCCAAGCTGTCTTTCAATATACCTCAGATAATGCAGGGGGCATAGCGACCAAAGGAAAAAACAAAGGTGCCACATAGTGTATTATTTTTTAAAGGTTATAGGCTTTATTCAAAAATCACATAGGGTACTCACATAATGATGCAACAGGGAATGAGTGGTATCCGAACGAGCGGCGAGCTTGTATATTATTACAGTGGAGGGTGCCGGTCCCTACGCGTGGTGTCACCGGTCACGTGGCTTCTTCAGGGAATGATAGAGGGCACCCATCCTTGTCTTTAAATTGATCAGGTAAATACAATGTCCGGCGGTCATTTTCCCGGAGTACAATGGAAAACAGCTATAGCGGCCATTTTCCCGGGGCTACATGGGGGCGGCCATTTTGTTGGTTATCTAGAACGGACTGGCATAATGACAAAGCGGATGGCCAATCAAGACTCTGTGCCTGCGGTGTCTCAGTGTCAGAATTATTTTATTAATACTCAGACCTCAATCAAAAAGCAGAGTGACTAAAATGATATACTTTAACATTCTCACTACACCTCCTTTCACAGAGCCGATATTGTAAAAATATTATACACGGCATGCAGAGGGAGGGGAGAATGTAAATGTGCAATGGGGAGGTCAGCTGGTAATTAAATATGGGGATGGGGAAATAAACTAATGCTTAGCTATGGGAGTATCCCCTCCACTGTAATGGATGCACTCATATATGGTAAACCTACAATAAAACATCCTAATCTTTAATCAACATCTAATAAGAAAAATAAAACCTTATATTTGGTTCAAAGAAATCAATAATAATAATTAAACTAAGAACACTCCAATAGTTAAAAAAACTATAGAATAAGTCTAAGTGATCAGCGGGTCCTGGGAAAGCCATAAAACAATTAATATATAGAACACTAAATTTCCATGAATTGAAATTAAATATATTAAAACGCCCATAAAGCTAAAATACAGTAAAAATATTATAATATAATAAAAATAAAATTATATAAAAAATATAAAAAAATAATTATGCTAGATCCTAGGGGGGCAATACTAATAAGACGCTAAAAACCAGTATCAGCACCACAAGTGGCAGAGAGTAAGGAAGGAGTAGACAGGAAGAAAGTAAATAAAATCAAGAGGGTATCAGTCAGGTCTGATGTACTACATGTATGTGTGTATACGGCTAGAAATCACTTAAAAAACAATTCAGATCGAATTCTATATTGAGGCCGCGGGGTGCAAATGTGTCTAAGGTGAATATCCACCTGGATTCGGCCTGGCTGAGGGTTCTCACCTTATGGCCCCCCCCGCCAGTGTCTGACATAGGGTTCGATCCCCCAGAATTTGAGATGGATAGGATCTTTATTATTGCATACTAAGAAATGCTTGGAGACACTATGCTTATCATAGCCATTGGGGATATTCTTCACATGTTCTTTAATTCTTATTCTAAGTGGTCTTTTTGTCCGGCCAATGTACTGGAGCCCGCAGCTGCATTCTAGGGCATAGACGGCTCCTTCAGTATTGCAGCTGATGAAATTATTTATCTTGTAGGTTACTCCAGTACTTGTTGATGTAAACTCAAATTTTCTTTCATTGGGCCTTCTTGTTTTGGAGCACCTTCTGCATGGAAAAAAACCCTTTCCAGTAAAAAAAGGAAAAGGTCCTTTTAGACGGATCTATCACATTTTTTACTACCTTATCTCGAATGGTAGGTGCTCTTTTATATATAAAGTGCGGGTGCAGGGATAGGGATCCTTGTAGTTGTTTATCTGCAAGAAGGATATGCCAGTGACTTTTAATAATTTTTTCCACTTTTTTATGTTGTGCGCTGAAGTCTAAAATGAAAGGTGCTGCCTCTAGTGGCTTTTTGGATTTGTTAGTATCCCTAATCAGTTGATTCCGATCCATCGCAGCGACCTCCTTGACCTTCTCTTCTCTTCACACAATGTGTGTGTGTTGTGCACTCACATGTCTTCTCTTCCTCGGCTCGGCAGTTTCCGTTCCGGCGCCGAGGAGAGAAGACATGTGAGTGCACAACACACACACATAGTAGAACATGCCTGACATACTTTACACCCCGGACCCCCCACCCCCACCGATCGCCCCCTGATCCCCCCCCCCAATCACCCCTCCCCCCTGCCTGTCACACTGACACCAAGCAGTATTATTTTTTTTTTCTGATTACTGCATGGTGTCAGTTTGTGACAGTTAGAAGTGGTAGGGCAGTGAGTATTAGCCCCCTGTAGGTCTAGGATACCCCCCTAACCCCCCTAATAAAGTTTTAACCCCTTGATCACCCCCGTCACCAGTGTCGCTAAGCGATCATTTTTCTGATCGCTGTATTAGTGTCGCTGGTGACGCTAGTTAGGGACGTAAATATTTAGGTTCGCTGTCAGCGTTTTATAGCGACAGGGACCCCCATATACTATCTAATAAATGTTTTAACCCCTTGATTGCCCCTTAGTTAACCCTTTCACCACTGATTACCGTATAACCGTTACGGTTGACGCTGGTTAGTTTGTTTATTTTTTATAGTGTCAGGGCACCCGCCGTTTATTACCGAATAAAGGTTTAGCCCCCTGATCGCCCGGCGGTGATATGCGTCGCCCCAGGCAGCGTCAGATTAGCGCCAGTATCGCTAACACCCACGCACGCAGCATACGCCTCCCTTAGTGGTATAGTATCTGAACGGATCAATATCTGATCCGATCAGATCTATACTGGCGTCCCCAGCAGTTTAGGGTTCCCAAAAACGCAGTGTTAGCGGGATCAGCCCAGATACCTGCTAGCATCTGCGTTCTGCCCCTCCGCCCGGCCCAGCCCAGCCCACCCAAGTGCAGTATCGATCGATCACTGACACTTACAAACCACTAAACTCATAACTGCAGCGTTCGCAGAGTCAGGCCTGATCCCTGCGATCGCTAACAGTTTTTTTGGTAGCATTTTGGTGAACTGGCAAGCACCAGCCCCAGGCAGCGTCAGATTAGCGCCAGTACCGCTAACACCCACGCACGCAGCATACACCTCCCTTAGTGGTATAGTATCTGATCGGATCAATATCTGATCCGATCAGATCTATACTAGCGTCCCCAGCAGTTTAGGGTTTCCAAAAACGCAGTGTTAGCGGGATCAGCCCAGATACCTGCTAGCACCTGCGTTTTGCCCCTCCGCCCGGCCCAGCCCAGCCCACCCAAGTGCAGTATCGATCGATCACTGACACTTACAAACCACTAAACTCATAACTGCAGCGTTTGCAGAGTCAGGCCTGATCCCTGCGATCGCTAACAGTTTTTTTGGTAGCATTTTGGTGAACTGGCAAGCACCAGCCCCAGGCAGCGTCAGATTAGCGCCAGTACCGCTAACACCCACGCACGCAGCATACACCTCCCTTAGTGGTATAGTATCTGATCGGATCAATATCTGATCCGATCAGATCTATACTAGCGTCCCCAGCAGTTTAGGGTTTCCAAAAACGCAGTGTTAGCGGGATCAGCCCAGATACCTGCTAGCACCTGCGTTTTGCCCCTCCGCCCGGCCCAGCCCACCCAAGTGCAGTATCGATCGATCACTGTCACTTACAAAACACTAAACGCATAACTGCAGCGTTCGCAGAGTCAGGCCTGATCCCTGCGATCGCTAACAGTTTTTTTGGTAGCGTTTTGGTGAACTGGCAAGCACCAGCGGCCTAGTACACCCCGGTCATAGTCAAACCAGCACTGCAGTAACACTTGTTGACGTGGCGAGTCCCATAAGTGCAGTTCAAGCTGGTGAGGTGGCAAGCACAAGTAGTGTCCCGCTGCCACCAAAAAGACAAACACAGGCCCGTCGTGCCCATTGTGCCCTTCCTGCTGCATTCGCCAATCCTAATTGGGAACCCACCGCTTCTGCAGCGCCCGTACTTCCCCCATTCACATTCCCAACCAAATGCAGTCGGCTGCATGAGAGGCATTTTCTTTATGTCTTCCCGAGTACCCCTACCCAATGAACCCCCCCCAAAAAAAGTTGTGTCTGCAGCAAGCGCGACACCCGCTATTATTGTCCCTCCTGTCCTGACAATCCTGGTCTTTGCATTGGTGAATGTTTTGAACGCTACCATACACTAGTTGAGTATTAGCGTAGGGTACAGCATTGCACAGACTAGGACACACTTTCACAGGGTCTCCCAAGATGCCATCGCATTTTGAGAGACCCGAACCTGGAACCGGTTAAAGTTATAAAAGTTACAGTTACAAAAAAAAGTGTAAAAAAACAAAACACATACAAAAATATAAAAAAAAAAAAATTGTTGTCGTTTTATTGTTCTCTCTCTCTCTATTTACTCTCTATTGTTCTGCTCCTTTTTACTGTATTTTATTCTGCAATGTTTTATTGTTATTATGTTTTATCATGTTTGCTTTTCAGGTATGCAATTTTTTATACTTTACCGTTTACTGTGCTTTATTGTTAACCATTTTTTTGTCTCAGGTACGCAATTCACGACTTTGAATGGGTATACCAGAATGATGCCTGCAGGTTTAGGTATCATCTTGGTATCATTCTTTTCAGCCAGCGGTCGGCTTTCATGTAAAAGCAATCCTAGCGGCTAATTGGCCTCTAGACTGCTTTTACAAGCAGTGGGAGGGAATGCCCCCCCACACCATCTTCCGTGTTTTTCTCTGGCTCTCCTGTCTCAACAGGGAACCTGAGAATGCAGCCGGTGATTCAGCCAGCTGACCATAGAGCTGATCAGAGACCAGAGTGGCTCCAAACATCTCTATGGCCTAAGAAACCGGAAGCTACGAGCATTTTATGACTTAGATTTCGCTGGATGTAAATAGCGCCATTGGGAAATTGGGAAAGCATTTTATCACACCGATCTTGGTGTGGTCAGATGCTTTGAGGGCAGAGGAGAGATCTAGGGTCTAATAGACCCCAATTTTTTCAAAAAAGAGTACCTGTCACTACCTATTGCTATCATAGGGGATATTTACATTCCCTGAGATAACAATAAAAATGATTTAAAAAAAATGAAAGGAACAGTTTAAAAATAAGATAAAAAAGCAAAAAAATAATAAAAAAAAAAAAAAAGCACCCCTGTCCCCCTGCTCTCGCGCTAAGGCGAACGCAAGCGTTGGTCTGCCGTCAAATGTAAACAGCAATTGCACCATGCATGTGAGGTATCACCGCGAAGGTCAGATCGAGGGCAGTAATTTTAGCAGTAGACCTCCTCTGTAAATCTAAAGTGGTAACCTGGAAAGGCTTTTAAAGGCTTTTAAAAAATGTATTTAGTTTGTCGCCACTGCACGTTTGTGCGCAATTTTAAAGCATGTCATGTTTGGTATCCATGTACTTGGCCTAAGATCATCTTTTTTATTTCATCAAACATTTGGGCAATATAATGTGTTTTAGTGCATTAAAATTTAAAAAAGTGTGTTTTTTTCCCCAAAAAATGTGTTTGAAAAATCGCTGCGCAAATACTGTGTGAAAAAAAAAATGAAACACCCACCATTTTAATCTGTAGGGCATTTGCTTTTAAAAAAATATATAATGTTTGGGGGTTCAAAGTAATTTTCTTGCAAAAAAAAATATTTTTTTTCATGTAATCAAAAAGTGTCAGAAAAGGCTTTGCCTTCAAGTGGTTAGAAGAGTGGGTGATGTGTGACATAAGCTTCTAGATGTTGTGCATAAAATGCCAGGACAGTTCAAACCCCCCCAAATGACCCCATTTTGGAAAGTAGACACCCCAAGCTATTTGCTGAGAGTCATGTCGAGTCCATGGAATATTTTATATTGTGACACAAGTTTTTTTTTTGCACAAAGTTGTCACTAAATGATATATTGCTCAAACATGCCATGGGAATATGTGAAATTACACCCCAAAATACATTCTGCTGCTTCTCCTGAGTATGGGGATACCACATGTGTGAGACTTTTTGGGAGCCTAGCCACGTACGGGACCCCGAAAACCAAGCACTGCCTTCAGGCTTTCTAAGGACGTAAATTTTTGATTTCACTCTTCACTGCCTATCACAGTTTCGGAGGCCATGGAATGCCCAGGTGGCAAAAAAACCCCCAAATGACCCCATTTTGGAAAGTAGACACCCCAAGCTATTTGCTGAGAGGTATAGTGAGTATTTTGCAGACCTCACTTTTTGTCACAAAGTTTTAAAAATTGAAAAAAGAAAAAAAAAAATCTTTTTCTTGTCTTTCTTTATTTTCAAAAACAAATGAGAGCTGCAAAATACTCACCATGCCTCTCAGCTATATAGCTTGGGGTGTCTAGAAGTAGCTAAATGTATTTTGGGGTGCAATTCCACATATGCCCATGGCCTGTGTGAGCAATATATCATTTAGTGACAAAAAAAAAAAAATAATAATTTGTCACATTCCCGCAACTTGTGTCAAAATATAAAACATTCCATGGACTCTACATGCCTCAAAGCAAATAGCTTGGGGTGTCTACTTTCCAAAATGGGGTCATTTGGGGGGGTTTTATGTCATCTGGGCATTTTATGGCCTTCAAAACTGTGATAGGTAGTGAGGAGTAAAATCAAAAATGTATGCCCTCAGAAATCCTGAAGGCAGTGATTGGTTTTCAGGGCCCCGTACGCGGCTAGGCTCCCAAAAAGTCCCACACATGTGGTATCCCCGTACTCAGGAGAAGCAGCTAAATGTATTTTGGGGTGCAATTCCACATATGCCCATGGCCTGTGTGAGCAATATATCATTTAGTGACAACTTTTTGTAATTTTTTTTTTTTGTCATTATTCAATCACTTGGGACAAAAAAATGAATATTCAATGGGCTCAACATGCCTTTCAGCAATTTCCTTGGGGTGTCTACTTTCCAAAATGGGGTCATTTGTGGGGGTTTTGTACTGCCCTGCCATTTTAGCACCTCAAGAAACGACATAGGCAGTCATAAATTAAAGGCTGTGTAAATTCCAGAAAATGTACCCTAGTTTGTAGGCGCTATAACTTTTGTGCAAACCAATAAATATACACTTATTGACATTTTTTTTTTACCAAAGTCATGTGGCCGAATACATTTTGGCCTAAATGTATGACTAAAATTGAGTTTATTGGATTTTTTTAGAACAAAAAGTAGAAAATATCATTTTTTTTCAACATTTTCTGTCTTTTTCCGTGTATAGCGCAAAAAATAAAAACGGCAGATGTGATCAAATACCATCAAAAGAAAGCTCTATTTGTGGGAAGAAAAGGACGCAAATTTCGTTTGGGTACAGCATTGCATGACCGCGCAATTAGCAGTTAAAGAGACGCAGTGCCAAATTGTAAAAAGTGCTCTGGTCAGGAAGGGGGTAAATCCTTCCGGGGCTGAAGTGGTTAAAGTGCGTTTGTGATCTAAAACCAGCTTAATCTTGTAAGATCTCTAGATCGAGGAATGTTACCTTAGTGTTGCTAATGTCCCAGGTCAATGTAATATTTTTGTCATTCCTATTAAGTTCCTCCAAAAAACACGTAAGTCGATTTATATCTCCTTTCCATAGAATGAAAACATCATCTATGTATATTTATTGGTGCGTTTTTAAAAACACTATCCTCCTCCCATTGGGCCATGAATAATCCCGCTATGCTAGGGGCAAATTTGGCCCCCATAGCGACTCCGGTGTGTTGTCGATAGTATCTATTATTGTACCAAAAATAGTTGTTATTTAAATTAAAATCGATACACTTAATAAGAAACTTCCTCTGCATACAGGGTAATTGGGTGTATTTCCTCAGGCCCCATTTCGCTGCTTCGCATGCTAAATGATGTGGTATGATGGTATATAGCGAGGCGACATCTGTAGTGGCCATAATCCATGGACCTTCTTCTTTTGGAATATTTTCTAATATCTGCAGCATCTGCTTAGCGTCCCTCAAGTATGCTTGTGTGTTTTGTACCACAGGTTGCAAAAACACATCAATATATTGGCCTAGTCGGGATGTGAGGTAATCTATACCATTTACTATTGGTCTCGGCGGTGGGTTAGTGTTATTTTTATGAATCTTGGGTAGGATATATATAATGGGTGTACGGTATGACTCTGGGATTAAAAACTTAGCCTCCTTTTTGTTCAATATGTTTTTCTTTACTCCTAGACTTATAATCTGTTCCAGTGCTTTCCTGCACTTATATACGGGATTACTCAAAAGTCTTGTGTAGGTATTCTCATCGTCAAGCATCCCTATCATGGTTTGATTGTATTGTTCCTCTGAGAGTACAACAATCCCCCAACCTTTGTCGGCAGGGTGGATTACCAAGTCTTTCCTCTTTACTAGTTTTCGAATGCCACTTTTTATGTAATCCGGATCTTCCTTCTTCTTTATTTTCAGTTCTTTAATATCTTCTAAAACCACTTTTTTAAAAACTTCAATATATTTGTTATCCTTTATGGGCGG
The DNA here is from genome assembly GCA_037952925.1 of Lithobates clamitans. NCBI lineage: Eukaryota > Metazoa > Chordata > Amphibia > Anura > Ranidae > Lithobates > Lithobates clamitans. The sequence continues at coordinate 271,636 of JBBGZY010001832.1, forward strand.
GTTAAAAACAGATTTATTCCTCAATGTACTGTGTGTGACGCCATTATCTTCAATAATCGGATGTTTTGATCGAATAGGGTTACTCATAATGTATTTCTGGATGTTCAACTTTCTTATAAATTTCTGAATTCCAATATACGTCTGGAATTTATCCAGATTCTTCATGGGTGCGTATTTAAGGCCTTTATCCAACACTGCGATCTCTTCATGTGTTAATTCCTGTCCACTTAGATTGAAAATTCCTTGTCCTTTTACTCTCTTTTTCTTTTGTGCTCTCTTTCCTGATCTCCGTCCTCTCTTCTTCCTGGACTTTTTCTGGAATTTCTCATCTCGTCTAGCAATCTGGGTGGGTGATCTTCCCTGCCCCTGTCTAAAAAAGGCCTATTGTATGCTTGGTCTCATACTGTGCAGGATGGTTTCTCTCCTGTCTTTCCTCTTCCCCTCTCTGTGCAAGTGGAGCGTAGTAATTATTAGAGGTCAACCGATATATCGGCCGATATTTGGCTTTTTTTACTTAATCGGCATCGGCCGATTGTGCTGATAAAAAAAGCCGATTCAGCGGGACTTGCAAATGACTTCTGTAATAGAAGTCAATTGCAAGTTGTCTGAAGTTTTCTTCTCTCCTCCCTGGGCAGCCAAGTCTGATAAGAAGATACATTTGTATCTCTTTCAGGTTCTTTTATCAATAGACTGAACTCCGTGGAGAAGTTTTCAGTTTAACCATTTAAAGACTAAATCTTTTCTGACACTTGTTGCTTACAAGTAAAAATCCTGTATTTTCTGCTATAAAATCACTTAGAACCCCCAAACATTATATATATTTTTTTTAGCAGGTATTTGCGCAGCGGTCTTTCAAACGCAATTTTTTTAAAAAAAATACACTAATGAAATAAAAAAAAAAAAAAAGGAGTAAAGTTAGCCCATTTTTTTTCGTCCAAAAGTTTTGATTACCTGTTTTTGTGTATTTAATATTTAAGATATAGTTTTTTTTTTTTATCTAAATTCTACATACAAGTGAACTGTTTGTTTTGTTTAATAAATGTTTAAATATAAAAAAATTTCTGTATCACTTATTACTTAAGGCTGCTTTCACACTGGAGCGGGCATGCGTTGACGGTAAAACGCTGTTAATTTTAGCGGCGCTTTACCGTCATTTCAGCGGCGCTATTCGGCTGCTAGCGGGGCATTATAACCCAGCTAGCGGCCGAAGAAGGGGTTAAATGCGCCCCTGAAGCGCTGCTGCCGAAACGCTTTGCAGGCGCTTCGGCAGCAATGCGCATTCATTTCAATGGGCAGGAGTGGTGGAGGAGTGGTATACACCGCTCCTGCAAGCAGCATCTTTGGACTTTTTTTTAACATCCTGCCAGTGCATCACCTCAGTGTGAAAGCACTCGAGCTTTCACACAGACTGCAGGGGAGCCGTTTTACAGACGCTAATTTTAGCCCAAAAGCGCCTGAAAAACGCCCCAGTGTGAAAGGGGTCTAACTGTTAGATTTTATGAGATGAAGGGAAAAAAAAAAATCGGCCTAATATATGGGCCCAAGAAAATCGGCATCATATATCGGCCACCGCGATTTCTAAATATCGGCTTTGGCATCGGCCAGAGAAAAACCCATATCGGTCGACCTCTAGTAATTATATGTTGGTATTGGGCTTCGTTCGTTGTAATATTGGTTTCTATGTTGTGGGCCTCTTCTTTCTCCATGTCCATATTCATACATCGGACTCCTTCCTCTTGGCCCATGGTGTTCGTATGGTGGTTCCTTATTGTCCCTATAATCATAGGATGGTCTCTGATTTCTAGGTCCTTGAGGTGGTCCCCTATACTCTCTCTGGTCAAAGGGTTGTTTATGCCAGTTGTTGTATGGCTTTCTGTTATTCTTCCAGTAAGAACGTAGAAATAATTACCTGCCCATCGAGAGTTGCCATCACAAGAACTGGCTCTATAATGTACCAAAGGGCCAACTTGTACGATTAAGACGCAATTGCACACAACTGAATACATTTTTAGACCAAGCAGAAAAACTAGCATCGAGGTTTTCCAACAAAGGATATGAACGCCAATTTATTGAAGAGAAGGTCAAGGAGGTCGCTGCGATGGATCGGAATCAACTGATTAAGGATACTAACAAATCCAAAAAGCCCCTAGAGGCAGCACCTTTCATTTTAGACTTCAGCGCACAACATAAAAAAGTGGAAAAAATTATTAAAAGTCACTGGCATATCCTTCTTGCAGATAAACAACTACAAGGATCCCTATCCCTGCACCCGCACTTTATATATAAAAGAGCACCTACCATTCGAGATAAGGTAGTAAAAAATGTTATAGATCCATCTAAAAGGGCCTTTTCCTTTTTTACTGGAAAGGGTTTTTTTCCATGCAGAAGGTGCTCCAAAACAAGAAGGCCCAATGAAAGAAAATTCGAGTTTACATCAACAAGTACTGGAGTAACCTACAAGATAAATAATTTCATCAGCTGCAATACTGAAGGAGCCGTCTATGCCCTAGAATGCAGCTGCGGGCTCCAGTACATTGGCCGGACAAAAAGACCACTTAGAATAAGAATTAAAGAACATGTGAAGAATATCCTCAATGGCTATGATAAGCATAGTGTCTCCAAGCATTTCTTAGTATGCAATAAAGATCCTACCCATCTGATGTAGTACATCAGACCTGACTGATACCCTCTTGATTTTATTTACTTTCTTCCTGTCTACTCCTTTCTTACTCTCTGCCACTTGTGGTGCTGATACTGGTTTTTAGCGTCTTATTAGTATTGCCCCCCTAGGATCTAGCATAATTATTTTTTAATATTTTTTATATAATTTTATTTTTATTATATTATATTTTTACTGTAGTTTAGCTTTATGGGCGTTTTAATATATTTAATTTCAATTCATGGAAATTTAGTGTTTTATATATTAATTGTTTTATGGCTTTCCCAGGACCCGCTGATCACTTAGACTTATTCTATAGTTTTTTTAACTATTGGAGTGTTCTTAGTTTAATTATTATTATTGATTTCTTTGTACCAAATATAAGGTTTTATTTTTCTTATTAGATGTTGATTAAAGATTAGGATGTTTTATTGTAAGTTTACCATATATGAGTGCAACCATTACAGTGGAGGGGATACTCCCATAGCTAAGCATTAGTTTATTTCCCCATCCCCATATTTAATTACCAGCTGACCTCCCCATTGCACATTTACATTCTCCCCTCCCTCTGCATGCCGTGTATAATATTTTTACAATATCGGCTCTGTGAAAGGAGGTGTAGTGAGAATGTTAAAGTATGTCATTTTAGTCACTCTGCTTTTTGATTGAGGTCCGAGTATTAATAAAATAATTCTAACACTAAGACACCGCAGGCACAGAGTCTTGATTGGCCAGCCGCTTTGTCATTATCCCAGTCCGTTCTAGATAACCAACAAAATGGCCGCCCCCATGTAGCCCCGGGAAAATGGCCGCTATAGCTGTTTTCCATTGTACTCCGGGAAAATGGCCGCCTGACATTGTATTTACCTGATCAATTTAAAGACAAGGATGGGTGCCCTCTATCATTCCCTGAAGAAGCCACGTGACCGGTGACACCACGCGTAGGGACCGGCACCCTCCACTGTAATAATATACGAGCTCGCCGCTCGTTCGGATACCACTCATTCCCTGTTTCACCACTATGTGAGTACCCTATGTGATTTTTGAATAAAGCCTATAACCTTTAAAAAATTACTACACTATGTGGCACCTTTGTTTTTCCTTTGGTCGCTATGCCCCCTGCATTATCTGAGGTATATTGAAAGACAGCTTGGGACCCAAGATTGATCCCCATAGGAGACATCATACATATTGATTGATTTATGCTGTAACCTCAGCGCAGTGAGGTAAGGGGCCATTGCCCTCTATTGTAGGATTGCTGCATGAAGAGGATTGGTGTTTTCACTTCACATTCTTCACCCATTTGAGGAAAGCGATGCTAGAATCTAGCTGCTGCCTTCACGATTTTTATTAAGCACATTTAAAGAAGCTTTGTAACTGTTTGTTGCTGCACAAAGTCACCTTTTTCTTTGCATTTTGAACAATTTTTATATCATATTGTGAGCACGGATTGCTGACACTGGACACTTTATTATCACCTATACTAGGATCCCTTAGGACATTCATATTAACACTGCACCGGAGTGCGGTTTATTTTATTACTTTATATCTTTATGCGTTTATGCTTTAAATATATCTCTATGGTTGTTTGCACTATAGGTGAAGGATTTGTTCCACATATATCCATATGCTTATATTTATTCATGCATAGTTTTCATTGTGCACTTTTTCTGATTTTTTATTTATCACCTGTATTGTGATCTCTTGGGACACCCATAGTAACCTTGCACCTGAGTGCGGTTTATTTTATTTTTATTCTGATTTTTATTCCATATGTGTTTTCACTTTTCATGCATACCTCTATTGCTCTTTACACCACAGGTGAAGTGTTTGTATTTTTAATCAGTTGTTTATTAATTTTATTCATACGTAGCTCTTATCTGCAATTTGCACAGCATGGAATTTGATCAAATTTTTATTATCTACTCTTTGAAATTAGGCACTACGCCACTCCATCATTATTATCTTATCGTTGTGATACGTTTACACCAGGATTAGCGCAGCACCATCCAACCCCCCTTTCTAATATAGCTATAACGCTTCTATTGGCTGAGGAAACACACATAGCGTGCCTGGTACAAAATGGTACTTTATTTAGCTAATTAGTGTTTCCTGTACATTCTTGTTCTACCATATATGGTTAAGCCTAATCATCCTACAACTTTATATGGAGTTAGTTAAAGCAAACGATACAGCAAGTTAATACAACAATGTGCTCAGAAGTCATCTTAAGAAAAGTCTCAGGGTTATTGTTTTTCTAATAGTTTTTCTAATAGTCACACAATAAACATTTAAAACTTTTCTAACATTCCCTCCTCTTGTGTGACTATTTAATCTCAACACATTTCGATGATAGTCCCAGTGTTATACACTTTCGGTCTGTATGTCATTAAGTTGAGCTTCAATGTCCACATAGGTCTCCTCAGAGGTAGGAAGGGCTTGATACATTGTTCTTTAGACTGTGGTTTCAATCAGTTTTTGTGAAAGTCCTCGAATACAGGGAATGCAGCAGCATCCGCAAGTGACCAAAATGGCCAAAGCCACAGCAATTGAGATCAAACATCATGTGATAAGTCCAGTCCACTTACCGAACCATCCTTCAAGCCAGTTTGTTAATGGATCATTAATACCTGAATTTTCCGCTAATTCATTCGATAGAGCAGTCAGTCCTTCCAAGGCTCCGGTCACGGTCCCTCCAGGAGCTGTATTGTTAGAGATAAAAGTGCAAAACATGCTACCAAACCTTTTGCATACCCCTCCTCTTTCAACTAGGACCATATCTAAGGCCATTCGGTTCTGCCATGCCATTAGAGATGTGGTGGCCAACTGTTCTGTTAGGCCCTCCACAGTGTTCCTAGTATAGTTTACCAATCGTTGTTGGTTATAGTATATGTAGTTAATCCAGTCAACATTTTTATCTATAGTTACCCACCAGAGAAGAGACTCAAACCCAGCTGTCACCTGATTCCTGGCCCTAAACTCATCCAGCACTCTGCGAGGAACCCCTATCTCATCTATGTAGATCTGAGAGTCAAATGACCCAATGGGAAAGGTGTCCCTCCGATACCGTTGGTGACTCTTAGTCCACGGGTGTTCTGTTAGGATCCTCAGGGGCATAGCCAGCTGGACCATAGCGCAATTCCCTCGGGCATTGGCCAGTATCCTAGCTCACAGTTTCTTATCCCCACACATCCACCAGACATCAGCTCTCTGAATGTCATGTTCAACCCAGTCACCTTTGCCCATGTTAATCCTCTCCCTACAATAGTCATCTGGTAGAGACCCAAGATCCACTCCGCTACAGTTTCCTGGGAGTGCGAAACAAATAAGGTTGCCCGGATAAGCAGTAACCGCTGGAGGTATCTGAGGTCTCTGTACTGGGGGAAACAACAAACTCAACGTGTGACAGGTAGAATTTGTTTCAGGTTTATAGCTCTTATTATACAATCGCAACATACATTTTAAACCTTCTGGATCTGTATTGTGATCTAGAGGAAAAGGAATAGTTGCTAAATGTTGTCTTGCTCTGGCACAAACTAAACAGTTTTCCTTTTTTTTTTAAAGTTTTAACCGTGTACATCAACCATTCTAACCACTCATTTTTTTTTCTTGGTATCCTGTCTCCAAAGCTATGGCATCTTCTATTGTTAGGTTAGTAAATCTTATAGTTTTACTCAGAACTTCTATTTTACTATGGCGTCACTTCCGGTCTGAGCGGCGATTGTTGTTTACACAGCGCCTGCTCTTGTTTTATCATGTGAGTATATCTCCTAAACTTTTTATTAAATAAAGCCTTTTTAAACAATATCACACTATGGGCATTACTCTTTCCCCTATGTGACATCTCGGTGGAAAAGCCAGCAAAACGTTTCTCAGATTGCCCAGCAGAACTCCAGAGGGCTGCACAGTGGCTCACACTGTGAAGGCATAACACCCCTGGGGGGTAATGTCATCTGGCGAGTGCAATCACATTATCAACACGGATAATATCACCTGGCACCACTGTCACATGAAAGGATAATCAGCACCAAATTTTGATGAAGCACTGGACACTGTTTTTTTTTTTTTTTTTTTTTTAAGCATGTCACTTTATTTATTGTATGGACTTATCTACTAATAATTTAGTGTTTTCAACAATTTCATCATTAGTTTTGGTTTTGAATGTGGTCTTACTGTGGTGTAACACAGAGACGTATATTGAATTGTGCATTCACATTTTTGTTGTTTATTATTATTTTATTTTTTTTCACTTCTGCTTTAAGTTCTATTGGCATAATTGGATTTTTATTCACATACCAGATTTTTGATACAGCAGACATCCATATTTATCACTTTGCCAACTAGGGAATAGATCACTGCATTTCTACAGTTCCAGATATTGTAGATCATAGATTTTAGTTTGCAGAGGGTGTAGGACACCAGTTGGACACCCTATCTGAAGTTCAGCACCTTTAACACACACACTCTGATATTCATCAACAGGGGGTGTAACACTATCACTTATATAGGTTATTTTTAATTCTTGCCTCCAGGGGGTGCAAAACAAAAGTGGTTTACTACATCAGAGGTTTAATACATAAAGTAGTTGCATTTGTTTAGATGTTTGGTACTTATATATATTTTTATTTGTTTTTTTTTCAAACACATTTTGAGACCAACAGACAGAGGATGTATCACAGTTCATTTTATTTGAGGCATACCTCCACTAATATTTTACATATATATATTTTTTAATTTGAAGGGAAATAGCGCCACATCTACACTCCCATAATCTACCTTTTCCTGTTGTCAGGTTTTATTAGGTGGTAATACCTTGAGGAAAAATTTGCCTGAGGGGTCAGTTCCTGACACCCATGCTCCCATAGAGTACAACCACTGATCTTCCTTCCTCGACTCCTTTAATGTTATCAGTAATTATTTACAGTTCTTACTATGTGTGTAGGGGGAGTTGGCCGCTTTTGTAATTATGAGTCTTTCCTTTATTCCACTCTTTTTAGGCCCTGGTAGATTATACCCCCAATCTTAATAAACTGGTCCACAGGGCATGATTCCATGCTTGACATCCTGCCCTATTCCAGAGCCAGCAAATGTATTTATCTGCCCATAGAAGCCCTCTAGCCTCAGTTGTATGCCCACAATCTGCAATCTGACAGAAGTCTACCAGTATAGTGCTAGTTATTCCCTCTATAAAGGTTAGATTTAATGCTTTTCCTGTTCTTTCCCAACCCAAAGGTTCCTCTGCTCTTCCATTACGTATAACCCCTCTTATGGATGCCTCTCCTAGAATCACCAGTAACCCAAGGATAATTACTGTCCCTTTTATCCTAACCAGCTACAGAGTTCCAGCGGATAGGGTAGGGGAGTTGGAAGGGGAGGGAGACTTCACCGGTTTGAGACAAGTCCCACCTTGTGTGAGACCTCCCTTTGTAGCCGGACTTTCTGAACCTCTTGTAGCCAACTGGCCCCATTCTACCTGTAAAACCTTTTTGAAATTGGGACTGGTGAATCCAGGTAGACCTCTCTGCAATCCTTATCGCAGTAGGGGTAGTTAGGAGGACTTTGAAAGGACCATCCCACCTTGGGGAGTACCACTGCTTTTTCTTATTACTTTTTGTTAAGACCCAATCTCCCACATGCACCTTTTCATCTTCTCGAATTGGACCTTCTAGGACAGAAAAAAATCATTAGTACGTCTTTGTCTTAACAGCCTAGACATGTATTCTGCTAGTGTGTGCTCAGACTCCTCAGTAGGCGTTTCATTTTGGTTGTAAGGGTATCTTATATGGCCTTCCATGTATCATCTCAAATGGGCTTAAACCTTCTTTTGTGGGTGTGATATGAATACTGGTCACAGCTACTAGTAGGCAGTACATCCAATTTTTACCTGTTTCTTCCATAGCTTTCCTCAGTTTGCTTTTTAGAATGCAATTATGTCTTTCCACCAATCCAGCTGATTGGGAATGATAGGCACAATGGTATTTCACTTAAATTCCCATCACTTCTGTCAAATGTAGTATAGTTATATTTACAAAATAGGGTCCGTTATCACTGTCTGTGCATTTGCACTTCCTGTCGGGAATTCTCCACCCATTTGGTCAGGGTGTCTATGATTAGCAAACAATATTTCTTCCTTTCACATTTGTCCAATTCAATAAAATCCATGCAAATGTGTTGGAATGGATATTGCGGTGTGGGGAACTTCCCTTTCCGTGGTCTTATGCCTCCCTAAGCATTGTATCTTGCACATATAATCCATTGAGAGCAAAAAGTTTTTTTGGTAGTTAGTGAAGCCAAAGGCTGTAAATACCTTATTAAACATCTCAGTCACCCCCCTGTTTGACACGTGTTACTCCATGTGTCAATACTGCTGCATACCTAAATAAGGATTTTGGCAATACCGGTTTTCAATCAGGTGACATGTAAATGTTATCTATACTTGTGCAACCTTTTGTTTTCCAATATTGTTTCTTTGTCTCTAAGGACTGTGTAGTCTACATTATTTCATACCTTAATTTAATGTTCTAAACTCTAAAATACCTCCTAAAGGTTAAATTTTGTACCCATTCATGCAATCACTAGACACCCACCCCATAAAAAGGAACTCGCCTCATTCTTCAGTTGTGTAGAAGGAGGGGGGGGGGGGTGTCATATCTGCACTTGAATTGGGGCTTGGGAAAATAGATACTCTTTATCTAACATGAATGAGTGCAGGATCACAGATCAAACTACCAAAGAAAGCCTTCCTTACTTTGAAGTTGTTAAAAACAATATTCTTTCATTTATTCAAATATAAGTCCATAAGTCCACCAAGTATGCAGACATAAAATGTTTCCTAGCGACATTTACATTATTTGACATATATATTTAATATATAGCAAAATATTTTTCTCAGACCCCGATATTTTAGCAGAATTAAATAATACATGACTCCCCTTTTGTATTGTTCCCCTTATTCTCTGGTCCCAAGTGAAATCCAAAGGGTCCCAAAACATTTTTTTTTTATTTAACCCAAACACATATTCTGATTCAGAACTTAGCCTTTTCATTTTATAAATGTACCCGAATATAAACAGCATTGCATCATTAACACTTTACAGTTGAAAATCTGGGAGTTCTAAAAGTAACATATCCAAAAAATATTTACTTCAAGACTATTATTTGGACTTTCTTTCCCACCGAAAATCCTAATATTTTCACAGATGCACAAATTAACCTCTGTGTGCTCAAAGGGTTAATGCTGCCCTACTAGTCATCCATCATCATCTCCCTCTCTCTTCTGCTATGTCTGTCAGGCAATCTGCATTTTCTTGTTTCTGAGAAAAAGCATCAAGTCTGTATATTCCCTTCTCTCCTCTCTCTGGACTTCAAAACTACTGCACGCTTCTCTTAGCAAAGCCTATTCAAATCCCTATTTCCTTATGGCAATAAAATTAGCACTCAGTCACATACTGTCTCTGGACTGGACACATTTAAAGTAATCAAAACATTCTCAGCCTTTCCTTTTCTCACATTCATCAAACCACTTGACAACTCCACAACATTCTGTTCACTCCACAATGTAATCCACCTTCATGTCTCCCATCTACCCCCTCAAAACCATCAACAATTTCTGCCATGTGCTTCCTTTACCACCATGGCATGCTAAAATAATAAAGCAGCCTGGTGTTATCAGTGTACCTTTTTTTGTTTTTCTTTTTTTTTATGTTCAGTTTCAATATTTACAATATAAATCTTCTGTATTGTCATAGCTGGTCAAGAGTTAACTTTTTTTACAGACACAATCTCTCACACAGGAATTTGAAATGGAGGAGCAATTCACTCCCTCCTGTAATACAGGAGATTCACACGAGGGGAGGGGTGAGGAAAAACTGCAGGCTTTTATCTTCCTGTGATGATTTCTCACACTTATTTATTTATTTTTTTACTCAGCCATACTTAACTATTTTTCTGCTTCTCAAATATTTGTTAAACATTTAGATCACACTTGCGTCTGGTCTAATTCTCTTTTGCTAGACCCATCAGTGATATGAGATTACCTGTACCTGAAGTTTCAGCTCCAACTGTTTGGTTCCTATGAGTCCGACCGAGGGTTGTCCCCGAGCAGATGGCCCAGATGTAGCACAGTCTCCCAGACAATGTTGTCCAGTGGTACCTGAAACGGTGCAGTAATCCAAGATGCCGGCTCCGGTCCAACCCCCATGGGCCATATAGTGCAATGTCACCTGGTATTTTACATATTTATCTGCTTAATACATTGGCTAGCAAGGTGTTGGCTGCCTTACAGAGCGAAGCCATAAGACAATTAAACCAAGTATCTCTTTAAGCTTTTGCAAATTTTCCTGCTTCTCTGCCAGCCCCCAATCTGTCACTGATAGGCAAGCAGGCTACAACACAAATTTTACAGACACACAGAACATGAGATGTGAAGAAAGATTTTTTTGCCGGTTATTTAAACTCCTACTATCAACCCATACCTTTTTTGATCTTTGGGTCCTAACAATTTAAATTTATCCATCAAATCCTGACACTTTTACAGTTAGTTTACTATTGAATCTAAACTTCCCTATAAAGCCCTGTGTCCTTAAAGAAGAGTTCCAGTCTCCCACTTGGCACATTAGGAACACAGCAGCCTCATAAGCAGGCACAAAACATTCTTTTACAGAGACTATTCCCCATTGTCAGCGCCAGACGGGTCATCTCCCCACACTATACAGGGAGAATCAAAAAAAAAATTAACTTGTCTCTGCAGTACTGTTGTTTTTTTGTTTTTTCTTTTCAATAAGGTTACAGCATCAACATAAAGGTTAACCATGAGAAAGGAGAAACTAAACACACAGAAGAAAGTTAGTCTTGTGATCTTTCTAGATCACTTAAGCGCTTACATCGTCGGGCAATCCACCTCCGACGATGACGTCAGGCATTCACCCTCTGACGTTCGGTATACCTCAAATCTTTTTTTTATCTGTCCTGGACAGCGGGTAACGCTATTTTTTACCTTAGACAACGCTCCCAAGTGTCTCTGTCTTCGCACACTGGATTATTAAGATATTATACAATCAATACCAGTGTCGGCAATTACAACACATTAAACCAGAATCAAACAGAAAGAGAAGAAAAGACTCTTAGAGAGTATTAAGAATAAGTTAAATTGTCTTACCTCTCAAACACCAGGAGGACTGGATCACGAAATTCGAAACCAGACAGTGGATCTGGGTCTCAGGCCCCCGCCCCTATTTCACCACTAACGTTGAGTGGGAGGACTTTTAATTCTCAGTGAGCTTTGAGGTCCAATACTCACCAAAGTTTTTGTCTGGACCATCTGACCCGAAATGCACTTGTTGGTTCCGGCTCGGAGGACCAAAAATGTTAGGAATACTCTCCTCTTGTGATCAGTCGAACTCCAGATGTATTGAAAAGCAGACAATTTATTTCAGATGTGTCACACAAATGGATGATGCTTACAGGCCAAAAGATGCCGTAAGAATCATACAAAGAGATGAACATCCCCCCTCCTAATACCTACAATAATATAGCTATAACGCTTCTATTGGCTGAGGAAACACACATAGCGTGCCTGGTACAAAATGGTACTTTATTTCGCTAATTAGTGTTTCCTGTACATTCTTGTTCTACCATATATGGTTAAGCCTAATCATCCTACAACTTACTATGGAGTTAGTTAAAGCAAACGATACAGCAAGTTAATACAACAATGTGCTCAGAAGTCATTTTAAGAAAAGACTCAGGGTTATTGTTTTTCTAATAGTTTTTCTAATAGTCACACAATAAACATTTAAAACTTTTCTAACACCAGACAAATCTATTTTCCCAGCAGTATATTGCTAACAACCCCGGTTCATTCTATGCCCATCTGTATGAGTGGAGAAATCAGACTTGGGAGGAGTTCAAATTGTTTATGGGCCTCATGTTTAACATGGGGCTTACAAAAAAAATGAAGGACATGCCTACTGGTCCACCCACCCCATCCACTATACGTCCATTTATTCTTCTGTAATGCCCATGTCCCGCTATGAGATGATCATGCACTTCCTTCACTTCAGTGACAATACCCAGTGCCCTATCCGAGATCATTCCAACTAAAACAAATTGTACAAAATTCGGCCACCTATAAAAAAAAATTTCCAAAGATTTGCGGAACTTTATGTCCCTGGTCAAAATGTGTGGATGAGTCCCTTGTACACTTTACTGGCTGGCTAGAAATAAATCAATATATTCCAAGCAAAAGGGCTAAATATGGAGTCAAACTCTACAAGCTATGTGAAAGAGCCATGGGATATCTGTATGCATTCTGCATATATGAATGAAGAGATTCCCAGCTCCAGCCGCCTGAGTGCACAACCTACATGGGCATAACTGGAAAAATCGTATGGGACCTGGCATATCCACTTCAGCAAAAAGGTTATCACATATACCTGGATAACTTTTACATCAGTCTGCCTCTTTTCAGACACCTACACTGTGCAAAAAGCCTGGACTGTGGTACCTCCAGAAAGAACAGGAAGGGCTTCCCACAATCTTTAGTTATCACAAGGCTACGAAGGGTAGAATCAGCAAGTCTGAGAAACTATGAAGTGCTGGCCCTGAAGTGGAAGGATAAAAGGGATGTATCATGCTGTCCACCATCCATAATCCACCATCCTCAGTCAAGATTCCTGGAAGACACGATCCCATTCAAAAACCTACATGCATCCAAGATTATAATCTTTACATGGGGGGATTTCAATGATCAAATGCTTCAGCCTTATTTGGTAACAAGGAGGTCCCATTTCTGTTATAAGAAAGCTACCATTTGTTTTATTCATTTGGCCATTTACAATGCTTTTATCACCTACACCAAATCCACGTAAAGACCCACTCCCTTCCTAAAATTAATAGAAGAAAGTAATGTCCCCCATCTACCTGCAAAGACCCCCCCCCCAGAAAACCCTCACTCTGATGCTGTTAGCTGACTTCATGAGCACCACTTCCCAGCATTCCACCATCTGAAGCAGGCCGAAGATGGCAAAAATAGATGTCACATATGCAGCAAAGGAGGAGTTAGAAGAGATACCAGCTATCATTGTCCCCAGTGTCCCTCCCAACCCAGCCTATGCATTGGAGAATGCCTCTGATGTTTTCACACATACCTAAAATATTAGCCCATATTATTAACCATTTCCCCATTATAAACATCTGTGCTGACCATTTGCCTACTTCCTCAAAAAACCATGCCACTACCTTCCACATGAACTGACCCTGACCTGTTTATTGACTATGCCTCTTTGTACCATCTGAATTGTTGATCCACCACGTTTCTGACTTCCACGTGAACTGACCCTAGCCTGTTTATCGACTATGCTTCTGCCTACCTGCTTGGACTGATCTGTTACCTTGCTGCTGTAGTACACAGGAGTCTCACATATGTGAGGGGCTCCAGAATTGTTTTTCTGGATGGAGAAAACACATTTTTTGTTTTTCTGCTGGTTTTGTAGATTCTGGATTAGGGTCTTCAGAGGCTTCAAAGATATTTGGTTGGGAGAAGCCTCTACCCCTGTGCTCAGGTCTTACCTGACCAAGGCCAGTAAGTTAGCCTACATGCCTCTGCCTGCCGCGTGAACCCTGTCTGCTACCTGTACTATGGAAATATTTAGCTGTAGCAAGAGGCAGTAGCTTTATGAGTGGTACAATAATGAGTGTCTGCAGGTAACAGTGTACCAGGACTAATATTTTGACCGTGCTGACCATGTCTCTGCCTGGACAATTCGTTTGTCTGTTGCTGACCACATCTCTGCCTGCTGCCTGGATTAAAGCTTTAGCTGTGCTGACAATATCCCTGTGCTGACTATAGACAATATTCCTGCCTGCTGCCTGGACAATTACTTTCATTGTCACCAAGCACATCGCTGCCTGCTGCCTGGACCAATGCTTTCCTCTGTGGACAACTGCACGACTAAAACCACAGGTAATTTTTTGTTTACCCTTTGCTCAGCAGAATGTATTTTGGAGTGTAATTCTTGGTATGTACGTGCTATGTGTTAGAAATATGAAGGGCCTTCAAAAATGATAGGTTGTCAGGAAATTAGGTGTGTAATTTATGTCCCTGGAACACCTGACAATTCTCCTCTCCTACATGTTGAGCCTCTCTATGTGGCCAGGCTTTGTAAAACATGTGGAATTACCATACTCAGGAGGAGTAGCAGGATGTATTTTGGGGTGTCATTTTTTCTATGTACATGCTATGTGTTAGAGATATCTTGGACAACAAAATGGACAACTTTGTGTCAAATAAAAATTTGTCATTTTTTTCCCCACATTTTCCAGAAACTTTTGGAAAAAAGCAACATGTTCAAAAGACTCATTATGCCTCATAGACTATACGTTGGGGTGTTTGCTTTCCAAAATGGGGTCCTTTTGTGGGCGTTCCCATTGTCCTGGTGCTCCAGGGTCTTCAAAATTGTGATAGGTTGTCAATAAATTAGATGTGTAATTTATGCTCCTAGAACGCCTGAAGGTGCTAATTGAATGTTGGGCCTCTGTATGTGGCCAGGCTGTGTAAAAGTCTCACACATGTGGTATCACCATACTCAGGACGAGTAGCAGAATGTATTTTGAGGTGTAATTTCTGCTATATGTTAGAAATATTGTATAAAGGGGGTGTGTCCAGCCGGCAGCGAGAACAGTTGCTTTCTAGACAAGCTCCGGCTCTACAGACCATCTAGCTACTAACCCCAGCGACAGAGGGGCCCCTTGTCACCAGCTTCAAGCACCCCAGGAAGCCCTGAGCCTGGTGATATGCGCAAGCACCGCAGAAACTGACAGATTTTTTCATGCCAGCCGAGGGACGGGTATACAAAGATGGTACCGACCCGGCTATGCGGCCTGCGGACACAGAGAATACCTCTTCAGACTCCAGCAGAATGGCCTCCACGGTATGTACAGCTGTACAGTATACCGTTCTTCCTCTGGAGACTCTGATCCCTCTCCCCCTGATAGTCCCTCCACATGCAGCCCTGCTAAGCATAAAAAGGCCAACCAAGCCTGCTCTTGAGCAATTTCCTTCCTCATCTCAGCCTGTGTCAGTGGCCAATATGAAAGAAATGCTGATTTCACTAAGAGATTCCATGCATATTGATATGCTGAAAATGCTATGCCCTATTAATGCTGCTGTGCAGGATCTGCAACAAAGAATGTCTCATTTAGAGAATAAAATGGATAATGCTTTTTCTGCTCATAATAACCTTGTGGATGCATACCAAGAGCAACAAAAAGGGGAAATTGGCATATATGGAAGAGCGATCCCGCAGAAATCACTTTAAGTTTTGCGGTATCCCTAAATCAATTTCTGCAACTGACCTGAATAGTTTCCTTCTCCAATTTCTCCATAAGCTTGTCCCTAGTGCCAGTGATATAGAATTGATCATAGACGGGGCACATAGATTGCCTAAACCAGCCTTACTCCCTGACATGGTGGCAAGAAATGTGTTAGCCAGCATACACTACTATCATACCAAAGAGGAAGCTATGCCTGCCATGCGGAAAAATCCACAACTGGATGGGCAATTTACGGGCACCGCATTATACACAGATTTGTGGAGACAGAACTTGAAGTATGAAATAAACAGTCTTGGGCTTTTTTGGATAGCAAATGTACCAGTTGTTATAAAATGGAAAGGTCCATCCATATCCCCAGTGAAGTGACTGGCCTCAGGTGATACACAGTCAAATACTCCTACAGTACATATGTTATACCTGTTTATCTGCAATCTTCTCTACATTCATTCTAATGCCGTGTACACATGAGCAGACTTTTCAGCATCAAACGTCCGACGGTCTTTCCGACGGACTTTCGACGTAGTTACGACGGACTGTCAAATGACCGGACTTGCCCACACACGAGCGGACTAAAGTCCGTTCGAAAGCCTGTTTGCACGTGATGACGTACGAAGGGACTAGAATAAGGAAGTTCATAGCCAGTAGCCAATAGCTGCCCTTGCATCATCCGTCGGACTAGCATACGGAAAAACCAATGCAATGGATTTTTCAATCGGACTCGAGTCCATTGGAAAGATTTGAAACATGTTCCAAATCTAAAGTCTGTCTGAATTTCGACAGAAAAGGTCCGATGAAGGGCCGATGAAGCCCACACACGATCGGATTGTCCAATGGATTTGTTCCGTTGGACCACTCCGGTCGAAAAGTCCGGTCGTGTGTACACAGCAAAAGTGTTGAATTTATAAAGCTTGCCTGAGAGTTCAGAAAAAGGGGGCGAAGAGTTAAAATTACATTCTGCAGAGCTCGGTGAGGAGAGCTCTGAGATCTGATTGGAAGGAAAGCTCACATAAACTTATCAGAAGTGACTCATGCTGATAGCAGAGGAATGAGGCAGCAGACAGAAATGACACTTAGTGCTCTGGATTGAGTACTACACTATAGAGGAATATGCTTTGTTCATATTTCATGTCTAAGGTTTACAATCACTTGCCACAAATTCACGTACCTATTCGTCATTATATTTCAAGTGGTTGTAACGGGGTGATATGCAGCTGGAGGCATCACCATGGCATAGGCGTGCGCAGGCTATTGCATTAGGGTGTGCACCCCAGAGGTAAAATACACATGCGTGTGTGTGTGTGTGTATATATATATATATATATATATATATATATATATACACACACACACACTATATTGTCAAAAGTATTGGAACGCACATGAACTTTTTTGGCATCCCAGTCTTAGTCCGTAGGGTTCAATATTGAGTTGGCCCTTTGCAGCTATAACAGCTTCAACTCTTCTGGAAAGGCTGTCCACAAGGTTTAGGATTCTTCCAGAAGAGCATTTGTGAGGTCAGGCACTGATGTTGGATGAGAAGGCCTGGCTCGCAGTCTCCGCTCTAATTCATCCCAAAGGTGTTCTATTGGGTTGAGGACAGGACTCGGGCCAGTCAAGTTCCTCCACTCCAAACTCGCTAATCCATGTCTTTATGGATCTTGCTTTGTGCACTGGTCCAAATCCTTTGGTGGAGGGGGGATTATGGTGTGGGGGTTGTTTCTCAGGGGTTGGGCTTGGCCCCTTAGTTCCAGTGAAGGGAACTCTGATTGCGTCAGCATACCAAGACATTTTGGACAATTTTATGCTCCCAACCTTGTGGGAACAGTTTGGGGATGACCCCTTCCTGTTCCAACATGACTGCGCACCAAGCACAAAGACTGAGCACAAAGCAAGGTCCATAAAGACATGGATGAGCGAGTTTTGGGTGGAGGAAAATTAACTTCAAGTGCAATAATTCACATTATAATAGTAACTAAATAATAACCAAATATAGTTTAGTTACTAATAGTAACTAAATAGTAACCATCCCTGCTAAGTTTAATTTGTTATGTCTTGTTTTCAATCTGATGTGTATTATATGTGACGTTACATATCACAGAGACCAGTGTTGTGGTAATATTGAAGTTTATTGAGATTTCCATACATTGGAGGCTTCCACCATTATTAAGTTATTGATCAGTAAGTCAGCACTGCACTTTTTTTAATGTGATGTGGGAACACATAACAGTGCTTAGCGGCAGGCCTTTTACTGACACTTTCTTATTTTACCTCCAGTAGTTATTTGTAAATAGTAGTGTGGTGATTACCTATTATACTTAAGATCACCATGTGGCATTAATAAACATCAACAGATTTCAGTTGTGCCCCACCAGCCCCCCCTATGAACAATGTGCCTGGCTGCAGAGTTCATCTCCCCATCCCTGCACTCAGTGCACTGATCGGCACTGATTGGCAGCACTGATAGGCACTGATAGGCGGCACTGACTGGCAGCACTGATAGGTGGCACTGATATGCACTAATAGTTGGCACTAATAGTTGGCACTGATAGGCAGCACTGATAGGCAGCACTGAGCAGCACTGATAGGCAGCACTGATGGGTACTGATAGGCAGCACTGATAGGCAGCATTGATTGGCACTGATAGGCAACACTGATTGGCACTGATAGCGGCACTGATTGGGAGCATTGATTGGCACTAATGGGCAGCACTGATTGGCACTGATAGGCATCACTGATTGGCGTCATTGGCACTTATGGGCAGCACTGTTTGGCACTGATAGTGTCACTGATGGGCACTAATAGGCAACACTGACAGCATTGATTGCCACTGATGGGCAAATGCTGATTGGCACTTATAGCGGCACTGATGGACACTAATTGGCAGCATTGATTGGCACTGATAGGCTGCACTGATTAGCAGCACTGATTGGCAGCATGGATGGGCAGTAATTGGCAGCACTGATGGGCACTGATAGGTGACACTAATATGCGTCACTGATTGGCACTGACTGGCAGCACTGATTGTACTAATAGTTGGCACTGATAGGCGGCATTGATCGGCAGCACTGACTAGCAGCACTGAGCGACACTGATAGGCAGCACTGATGGGCACTGATAGGCAGCACTAATTTGCAACATTGATTGGCTTTGATGGCCAGCACTGATTGGCATGGATAGCGTCACTGATAGGCAGCATTGATTGGCACTCATAGGCAAATACTGATTGGCACTGATGGGCACTGCTTTTCAGAATTGATTGGCACTGATGGGCAGCACTGATGGGCACTGATAGGCAGCACTAATCATCACTGATGGGCACTGACAGGCAGCACTGATGGGCACTGATTGGCAGCATTGATGGGCACTGATTGGCACTAACAGGCAGCACTGATGGGCACTGATTGGCAGCATTAATGGGCACTGATTGGCACGGATAGTGGCAATGATAGGTAGCACTAATTGGCATCATTGATTGGCACTTATGGACAGCACTGATTGGCACTGATAGTGGCACTGATAGGCAGCACTGATGGGTACTGATAGACATCACTGATGGGCACTGATAGCAGCACTGATGGGAAGCACTGATGGGCACTGATTGGCAGCACTGATGGGCACTGATTGGCAGCACTGATGGGCACTGATTGGCAGCACTGATGGGCACTGATTGGCAGCACTGATTGGCACTGATAGGCACTGATAGGCAGCACTGATAGGCATCACTGATGGGCACTGATTGGCAGCACTGATAGTGGCACTGATAGGCAACACTGGTGGGCACTGATTGGCACTAATTTGCATTGATGGACACTGACAGAGGAGAGGGGGAGTTTCACATTCAGCAGACCGTAAAGCGAGAGCTGCTCAGTGTGTGAAACTGTCAGCTAATGTAACTAAACACAGGGAGAAGATCAGCTGTCACAACTTTGTGGTGATGTCGGAGTGGGCGGGACCGAGCAGCTATTAAACACCAGCCAATGATTGGGCTGCTTAAAAAGGGGACGAAGCCACATACATGTAGCGGCCCGCCCAGACCCCATCCCATTGGCTGGTGTTTGATGGCTGTTCGGTCCCGCCCACCCCCGACATCACTGCGAAATTGTGACAACTGGTCTCTCTCTCTCTACATGCAGTTACATTAGCTGACAGTTTCACACACTGAGCGGCTCTCGCCTGAATGTTTCACAGGCAGCGCAGACTACACAAGGCCTGGATGCAACATTTCAGAGCAGATCTCAGGTGACAGCTCCGGGTGATTAGGGTGTGTAATAACAACCAAGGTGGCTAAGCAGCCACTCGATTGTTATCACAAGCAGCGGGGGACTCCCCCGGCCTCTTCTGTCCCACTGGGAGGCCCGAGCAACTAGCCGACACGTCCACCGGCTGGCCGGAGGCCCAAACAGCCGGAATCTGCTTTGATCGGGTCTCGGATCTAGTAACCCAGAAGTGACATCATGATATCACTTCCAGTATACTGGAGCCTTAAAGGCACAAAATTTTTAAAAAATGGCAGTATTCAAAACAGCCGAACCTGGTCTTATAGATCCCAGATCATCCCTCCAAGAAAATACCTGACACGTACCTACTGCTGTCACAAGGGATGTTTACATTCCTTCTGACAGCAATAAAAGTAATTTAAATTTTTTTTAAGGGGACTGTGTGGAAAATAAAAACATAAATAAGAAAATGTAAAATGTAAACACTGTTCAAATGTAAAATGTAAACACTGTTCAAATCACACATGTGAGAGATCACTGTGATAGAGCATGAGCAATAATTCTAGCACTAGACCTTCTCTGTAACTCTAAACTGGTAACTGTTAAAAATTATTTAAAGAGTCGCCTATAGAAATTTTTGAGTGCCGTAGTTTGTCACTATTCCGCGAGTGTGCGCAATTTTAAAGCGTGACATGTTAGGTATCTATTTATTCGGTGTAACCTCCGCTTTCACAATATACAAAAAAAAATGGGCTAACTTTACACTTTTGTTTATTATTTAATTAATGAAAGTGTATTTTTTCCCAAAAAAATTGTGTTTCAAAGACCACTGCGCAAATACAGTGTAACATAAAATATTGCAATGACTACCTTTTTATTCTCTAGGGTCTCTGCTAAAAAATATATATAATGTTTGGGGGTTCTAAGTAATTTTCTAGCAAAAATACTGTTTTTTAACTTGTAAGCAACAAGTGTCAGAAAAAGGCATGGTCTTTAAGTGGTTAACCACTTCCGGACTGCCCACCTCATTTATACTGCAGCAGGGCAGCCCGGCTGTGCAAAATCACGTACCTGTATGTGATTTTGTGTATGCGGTGTAGGGGCGCGCGCAGCCGAAGCACCGCTCCCACTGTGATTGGTATATTGGTATGTAAACAAGGCAAACCACTGATCTGTCAGGGAGCAAAAGAGAGAACTTGTGTTTTAGCTAAGCTGATTGGACAAAGCGGGAGCCAATCAGTGTGTCAGGCACCCGCGATGGCCGCCGGGACCCACCGATCATTCGGAGGAAGGGCAGAACCGCGGTCTGCCTGTATAAACAAGGCAGACCGCTGTTCTGTCAGGATATAAAAGAGAGATCTTTTGTTTCTGCTAAGCAGAAATATGGGTCTCTCTTTTCATCCAGTACATCGACTCCCCCCACAGTTAGTAAGCACTCCCTAGGAGCACACTTAGCCCTTTGATTGCCCCTGATGTTAACCCCTTCCCTGCCAGTGTCATTTATACAGCGACAGTAAATTTTCTTTTTAGAACTGATCACTGTATTGGTGTCACTGGTCCCCAAAAAGTGTCACTTCGTTTCAGATTTGTCCGCCTCAATGTCGAAGTCCCGCTAAAAATCGCTGATCGCCGCCATTACTAGTAAAAACAAAAAAATGTAAAAGTCCACAAAAATATCCTATAGTTTGTAGACGTTTGATTTTTAAAAACATTTTATGGGGTATGTTTTATAGCAGAAAGTAAAAAATATATATTTTTTTTTCAAAATTGTCTCCTTTTTTTGTTTTAAACGCAAAAAAACAAAAACACAGAGGTGATCAAATACCACCAAAAGAAAGCTCTATTTGTGGGGAAAAAAGGACATCAATTTTTAAGGTTTGACCTCATATTATATGGTTTTAGTAAATCTAAACGAAAATTGCACAAGAAAATTGTATAATGTATGGCCAGCCTAAGTTAGCTAAATTTCTGTCATGACAAATACTCAAGGTCTCTGTCCCAAATACCTGACATAAATAAATTTACATACATTAATTAATTAACAAACATTAATTTTATACCTCAGAAACTCTGACACTGTGGTCATCCTGTGTATGTGGTCTCTACACATTGATGACAATATTGGTGAGTCTACTCCATTGTAACATTGTTTTTTATAAAATTATATTTACTGGAGAAATGAATTTTCTTCTGGCAACATTCTTCTCTTCTTCTACAGATTGAGAATGAATCAACTGACAGACAGTTCATGTCCCTACCTGGCTTCTGGAATAAGAAATAATCGGACACTTAGGACACTGGACCTGTCTGGGAACAATCTGGAAGGTCCTCATTTCAGGGATCTGATGGAAGCTCTGACAACAAGCCAGATAGAGGAATTACAGTGAGTATAACACGACTGACTGAGACAATCACATTCTGGGACAGTTTTATATCTAAACCACATCAATAATATAAAATATTAATAACAATACTGTGATTATATGAATCTTCTTTTTGTCACTGTATATAGCCAATCACGGACTGTTTTCTAAGTTTAGACTCACATTTATTATGTTTGCTTATATGGAATCTTTACCTCACCGGCCCAGAGACAATTCCTGCACATGAACAGATCGCTCTTGCAGTGCCGTATTTGAATAGCATCTGTACAGTGCAACTGTTATCTTGGTGTCTCTGCAGTGGAATAGTAAATAAAAGTGTCGGGAACAAACTCCTCAAAATGGGGATCAATGGTAATTATAACATCCACTATTCAGTGTAAGGGGACCTCGTCATTACTACACATTTACTATTCAGTGTCAGAGGATTTCCCCAGCACTACACATCTACTTTTCAGTGCGAGATTGCAGTGCATTGACAGCTGCTGATTGGCCAAAGCATGCACCTGACCTGCATGCTTTGGCCAATCACAGCGCATTCTGCTGTGAGAGCCATGATTGGCCAAAGGCAGGGTGCCTTTGGCCAATCATGGCTCAGGGGGCTAAGTCCACACCCCACACTATATAAAAAGGGGAAAAGGTTTGGGACTTTAAATTAGGTGTAGGATGGGTAGGTCCAATGCCTCCATCCCTAATATGCAGAGAAAAAACAAGAAAAATTTGGGACTTTAGATGAAGCATGCAGTATGAACACAAGTAAGCTGTCACAAGAATTTAATAGACCAGACTGTGTGGACTGCACAGAAGGAACCAGAAACACAGGTAAGTGAAAAATAATGGAGTTTATTAAATGGGTGACAAATAAACAAAATATAACAGTGCAAAACAACCATAGACCCACAAACAAATCATATATACAAATGGATGGGAAATACCGTAATCGTAACAAAATCGTAACAAAAGCCAGGCCGAGGTCATACACAAGGAGGTCAGTCAGATGGGAAAGGACGGGGAACCAACAGGACAGGGAGAGGATAGATGGATAGGCTGCAGGGCAGGGATCAGGGACATCAGGAAACCGGAGGGACAGGTCCAGGATGGGCTCAGGATAGGGATCGGATCAGGTCAGGACAGATGCAGGCCAGGCAGCAAGATCAGGGCACAGGGAGAGAGACACCAAGGCAAGGATGTGAGGGCTTGCCGGGTATTTATCAGACTGCAGTGATTTGACCTCACGTTATACCTGAGCGCAGAGGGTGCTGTCTGCTCCACACTGCCGAAATACACCCGCTGGTGGACACTGGTACTATGGCCCAAGCATGCAACAGTGCCACCAGCAGGTGAGTCCTGTTATTACAGGTCTTAGGTGTTGGAAGACACCCGCTGGTGGACACTGGTACTGCGATCCAGGAGACCGATAGCGCCACCAACGGATGAACCTTTTCATGACAGTACCCCCTCAAAGGAGCGGCCTCCGGACGCTCCAACTAGATTAAATTGTCCAAAGTTCATGGCCTCAAACCGAACAACAGATGAGGGCACATCAGGCTGGGCATCAGGTACTTCAGGCTGGGCATCAGGCACCTTAGACTGGGCAGCAGATACATCAAACCGGACAGCGGGCACATCCGAGCAGACAGCGGGCACATCCGAGCAGACAGCGGGCTCCGGGTCGTCAAGCTGGGCAGCAAGCTCCGGGTCGTCAGGCCAAACAGCGAGCACCGTAAGGGCAGGCTGGATCAGAGGCACCGGCTCAACAAACTGGATAACAGGCCCTGGTCCAGTGGGCTGGGTAACGGGCCCCAGTTCAGCCAGCTGGACACCGGGCACTGGTCTGGCAAGCTGAATAACGGGCACTGGCTTAACGGACTCCAGTTCAGCAGACTGGGTAACGGGCACCGGTTCAGCAGACTGGGTAACGGGCACCGGTTCAGCAGACTGGGTAATGGGCATCGGTTCAGCAGACTGGGTAATGGGCATCGGTTCAGCAGACTGGGTAACGGGCACCGGTTCAGCAGACTGGGTAACGGGCACCAAAACTTCAGGCTGACACACGGGCACCGAAACTCCAGGCTGACACATGGGCACCGAAACTTCAGGCTGACACGCGGGCACCGAAACTTCAGGCTGACACACGGGCACCGAAACTTCAGACTTTGAGAGATCAGGCTGGAAGGCGAGCACATCAAACTGAAAAGCGAGCACAGACTGGAAAGCGGGCACATCAGACTGGAAGGCAGGCATCAAGACATCGGGCTGGAAGGTGGGCACATCAGACTGGAAAGCAGGCACAGACTGGGAAGCAGGCACATCAGACTGGAAAGTGGAGACATCAAGTTGGAAGGCAGGCACCGAGACATCCAGCTGGAACGCAGGCACCGAGACATCAGGGTGGAAGGCAAGCATCGAGACATCAGGCTGGAAGGCAGGCAATGAGACACCAGGCTGGAAGGCAGGTACCAAGACATCAGACTGAGAAGCGGGCACATCAGATGGGGAAGTGGAGACATCAAGCTGGAAGGCAGGCACCGAGACATCAGGCTGGAAGGTGGGCACATCAGACTGGGAAGCGGGCACATCAGACTGGGAAGCGGGCACATCAGACTGGGAAGTGGGCACATCAGACTGGGAAGTGGAGACATCAAGCTGGAAGGCAGGCACCAAGACATCCGGCTGGAAGGCAGGCACCGAGACATCAGGCTGGAAGGCAAGCATCGAGACATCAGGCTGGAAGGCAAGAATCGAGACATCAGGCTGGAAAGCGGGCACAGACTGGAAAGTGGGCACATCAGACTGGAAGGCAGGCATCGAGACATCAGGCTGGAAGGTGGGCACATCAGACTGGGAAGCGGGCCCTTCAGACTGGAAAGTGGAGACATCAAGCTGGAAGGCAGGCACCAAGACATCCGGCTGGAAGGCAGGCACCGAGACATCAGGATCAGGCTGGAAGGCAGGCACCGACACTTCAAGCTGGAAGGCAGGCATCAAGACATCAGACTGGAAAGCGGACGCATCTGACTGGAAGGTAGGCACATCAGGCTGGAAGGCAGGCATCGAGACATCGGACTGGGAAGCTGGCACATCAGACTGGGAAGCGGACACATCAGACTGGGAAGTGGACACATCAGACTGGAAGGTAGGCACATCAGGCTGGAAGGCGGGCACATCAAGCTGGAAGGCAGGCACATCATTCTGGAAGGCAGGCACCGAGACTTTGGGCTGGAAGGCAGACATCAAGACATCTGACTGGGAAGCGGGCACATCAGACTGGAAAGCGGACACATCAGACTGGAAGGTAGGCACATCAGACTGGAAGGCAGGCACATCAGGCTGGAAGGCAGGCACAGAGACTTTGGGCTGGAAGGCAGGCATCGAGACATCAGACTGGGAAGTTGGCACATCAGACTGGGAAGCGGACACATCAGACTGGGAAGCGGACACATCAGACTTGGAAGCGGACACATGAGACTGGGAAGGGGACACATGAGACTGGGAAGGGGACACATCAGACTGGGAAGCAGACACATCAGACTGGGAAGCAAGCACATCAGGCTGGAAGGCAGGCACATCAGGCTGGAAGGCAGGCACATCAGACTGGAAGGTAGGTACATCAGGCTGGGAGGCAGGCACATCAGGCTGGATAGCAGGCACAGGGTTGGCAGGTTTGGGTGGGTCATCAAGTTCAACTGGTATGAACGCAGGCTGGAACAGGTTGGTTGGTGTGGAGGCAGGTTGGGTTATATATATATATATACTGTATGTGCAGGCAGTGTACACAGTATATAATACACTTCAGGCGGTGTGTCTTTTTTTGTTTCAAACGCAAAAAATAAAAAACACAGAGGTGATCAAATACCACCAAAAGAAAGCTCTATTTGTGGGAAAAGGGACATCATTTTTATTTGAGTACAATGTTGCACGATCGGGCACGTTAAAGCAGCGCAGTGCCGTATCACAAAAAATGGCCTAGTCAGGAAGGGGGTAAAACCTTCCAGAGCTGAAGTGGTTAAATGAGTTTTATTTAATTTCTTCACCTTGTGTAACAGGAAAATGTCAATGTCCAAATGGCTGAGGCCATGTTATTGTTACCATTGTTGCCCCTTTTCAGATGTTTGAGTAGTAAATCCAACCCATTGTCCACTAGAAGGTGAAGGTTGTTTTGGTTATTTGTAAAGCTGGCTACACATTATACAATTTTCTTGTTCAATTTCCTTTAGATTTACCTTCAACTATTTAGTGCAAGGGCCTCCATGATTGCTTACAAATTGAAAGTGTTAACGTTTAACCTCATATTATATGGTTTTAGTAAATCTAAACTAAAATTGCACAAGAAAATTGTATAATGTATGGTCAGCCTAAGTTAGCTAAATTTCTGTCATGACAAATACTCAAGGTCCCTGTCCCAAGTACCTGACATAAATTAACATACATTAATTAACAAACAATAATTTTATACCTCAGAAACCCTGACACTGTGGTCATCCTGTGTATGTGGTCTCTACTAGGGATGAGCCGAACACCTCCCGGTTCGGTTCGCAGAACATGCGAACAAGCAAAAAGTTTGTTTGAACGCGCGAACCCCGTTAGAGTCTATGGGACACGAACGTGAAGTGCTAATTTTAAAGGCTTATATGCAAGTTATTGCCATAAAAAGTGTTTGGGGACCCGGGTTCTGCCCCAGGGGACATGTATCAATGCAAAAAAAGTTTTTAAAAATGCAGTTTTTTCGGGAGCAGTGACTTTAATAATGCTAAAAGTAAAACAATAAAAGTGAAATATTCCTTTAAATATCGTGCCTGGGGGGGTGTCTATAGTATGCCTGTAAAGTGGTGCAGTTTTCCCGTGTTTAGAACAATACCACAGCATAATGACATTTCTGGTCATGGTATGGATATTAAGGGGAACCCCGCACCCATTTTTTTTTTTTTTAAATGGCGTGGGGGTTCCCTAGGCCCCCAGGCACTATATACTCTGAACAGCAGTGTACTATATGGTGTGCCCTATATACTCTGCATAAAATTGGGCCTTTGGTGTTGGTGGTGCCATAACACTGTAACCCCTCAGATACTCTTGTTAAGCGCAGGAACGGGCCCTGCTGTGAAATATTAGATCAAAAATGTAATTATGTGCCCCTGTTAAACAGGGGCAGAAAAATTGGGCCTTGGGTGGTGGTGGTACTGCCACAACACTGTAAACCCTCACAGTTGTAGTGAAGTAGTTTAGTGGTTAAATAATTAATTAGTAGTTATGATGATGATGTAAGTAATTTTTCAACAGCAACCCGATTCTTCCAGAGAGATGCACTTTATTGACTTCCAACACAGAACAAAGTCCATAAGATACTTGCAACAGATGACACAATACAACAGAGTAAATATGACAAAGAACAGTAGCCTTCATAGTCCCATTTTTTCCTAGACCTGTGCCATCATATCCATGGAGAATGAACAGACTGAACGCCAGGTTACATTCCCTATGCACGGAAGGGCTGAGCAATTTGATTGGCCTTTTCCATTAGGCCTTTGATCTGCTCTGTCTTTAAGAGTGACAGATAATGACCCCGAGCCGTAAACAGCTGCAGTCATAAACTGCCCTAATTTGCATTCTTGCATATTCACATTAACATAAAACAGAGTCATTATCTGTCCCCTTTGATATGTGGAGTAAATTATTGTTTGGCCACTACCCCCTTTGGTCAACAAGGCCCCTTTGAACTGCGTAATTAGATTAACAGATACCAATGTGGCCCTGCACAACCTTAACACCCTTTTGATGTGTAAAATGAATTTGTGTATATATATATATATATATATATATATATATATATATATATATATATATATATATATAATAAATTTGACCACTGGGCACTTAAACCCCCTTCCTAACCAGACCAATTTTTAGCTTTCGGTGCGCTCACATTTTGAATGACAATTACTTAGTCATGCAACACTGTACCCATATGAAATTTTCGTCCTTTTTTTCACAC
Organism: Lithobates clamitans; assembly: GCA_037952925.1. Taxonomy (NCBI): domain Eukaryota; kingdom Metazoa; phylum Chordata; class Amphibia; order Anura; family Ranidae; genus Lithobates; species Lithobates clamitans. The sequence continues at coordinate 300,214 of JBBGZY010001832.1, forward strand.
AAATAGAGCTTTCTTTTGGTGGTATTTGATCACCTCTGGGTTTTTTATTTTTTGTGCTATAAATGAAAAAAGACCGAAAATTTTGTAAAAAAATGAATTTTTCTTAATTTCTATTATAACGTTTTGCAAATAAGTAATTTTTGGTCATGAATTTGTGCCAAAATTTATACTGCTACATATCTTTGGTAAAAATAACCTTAATTAATCAATATTATATAGTCCGTGTGAAAGTGTTTAGAGTCTACAAGCTATGGTGCCAATCACTGAAAATTGATCACATCTGATCACACCTGATGTATTGAGGCCTATCTCATTTCTTGAGACCCTAACAAGCCAGGAAAGTACAAATACCCACAAAATGACCCCTTTTTGGAGAGTAGACCTTCCAAGGTATTTAGTAAGAGGCATGGTGAGTTTTTTTAAGTTATTTTTTCCTACAGTTCTTTGCAAAATTAAGATTTTTTTTTATTTTTATTTTTTTTTCACACCAAATTGTCATTATAACAGGTTATTTCTCTCATATGGCATGTACATTACACAAATCACACCTCAAAATACATTCTGCTACTCCTCCTGAGTATGGCGATACCACATGTGTGAGGCTTTTACACAGCCTGGCCACATACAGAGGCGCAACTTTTAACCACTTGAGCCCCGGACCATTATGCTGCCTAAGGACCAGAGGTCTTTTTCCAATTTGGCACTGCATCGCTTTAACTGCTAATTGCGCGGTCATGCAATGCTGTACCCAAACGAAATTTGCGTCCTTTTCTTCCCACAAATAGAGCTTTCTTTTGATGGTATTTGATCACCTCTGCGGTTTTTATTTTTTGCGCTATAAACGGAAAAAGACCGGAAATTTTGAAAAAAAATGATATTTTCTACTTTTTGTTATAAAGAAAATCCAATAAACTAAATTTTAGTCATACATTTAGGCCAAAATGTATTCGGCCACATGTCTTTGGTAAAAAAAATGTCAATAAGCGTATATTTATTGGTTTGCGCAAAAGTTATAGCGTCTACAAACTAGGGTACATTTTCTGGAATTTACACAGCTTTTAGTTTATGACTGCCTATGTCATTTCATGAGGTGCTAAAATGGCAGGGCAGTACAAAACCCCCCCAAATGACCCCATTTTGGAAAGTAGACACCCCAAGGAAATTGCTGAGAGGCATGTTGAACCCATTGAATATTTATTTTTTTTGTCCCAAGTGATTGAAAAATGACAAAAAAAAAAAAAAAAATATTTACAAAAAGTTGTCACTAAATGATATATTGCTCACACAGGCCATGGGCCTATGTGGAATTGCACCCCAAAATACATTCAGCTGCTTCTCCTGAGTATGGGGATACCACATGTGTGGGACTTTTTAGGAGCCTAGCCGCGTACGGGGCCCCGAAAACCAATCACCGCCTTCAGGATTTCTAAGGGTGTAAATTTTTGCTTTCACTCTTAACTGCCTATCACAGTTTCGGAGGCCATGGAATGCCCAGGTGGCACAAAACCCCCCAAAATGACCCCATTTTGGAAAGTAGACACCCCAAGCTATTTGCTGAGAGGCATATTGAGTCCATGGAATATTTTATATTTTGACACAAGTTGCGGGAAAGTGACACTTTTTTTTTTTTTTTTTTCATAAAGTTGTCACTAAATGATATATTGCTCACACAGGCCATGGGCATATGTGGAATTGCACCCCAAAATACATTTATCTGCTTCTCCTGAGTATGGGGATACCACATGTGTGGGACTTTTTGGGAGCCTAGCCGCGTACGGGACCCCGAAAACCAATCACTGCCTTCAGGATTTCTAAGGGTGAAAATTTTTGATTTCACTCTTTACTGCCTATCACAGTTTCGGAGGCCATGGAATGCCCAGGTGGCACAAAACCCCCCCAAATGACCCCATTTTGGAAAGTAGACACCCCAAGCTATTTGCTGAGAGGCATGGTGAGTATTTTGCAGCTCTCATTTGTTTTTGAAAATGAAGAAAGACAAGAAAAAACATTTTTTTTTTCTTTTTTCAATTTTCAAAACTTTGTGACAAAAAGTGAGGTCTGCAAAATACTCACTATACCTCTCAGCAAATAGCTTGGGGCGTCTACTTTCCAAAATGGGGTCATTTGGGGGGGTTTTGTGCCACCTGGGCATTCCATGGTCTCCGAAACTGTGATAGGCAGTGAAGAGTGAAATCAAAAATTCACGCCCTTAGAAAGCCTGAAGGCGGTGCTTGGTTTTCGGGGTCCCGTACGCGGCTAGGCTCCCAAAAAGTCTCACACATGTGGTATCCCCGTACTCAGGAGAAGCAGCAGAATGTATTTTGGGGTGTAATTTCACATATTTCCATGGCATGTTTGAGCAATATATCATTTAGTGACAACTTTGTGCAAAAAAAAAAAAAAAAAAAAAAATTTGTCTCTTTCCCGCAACTTGTGTCACAATATAAAATATTCCATGGACTCGACATGACTCTCAGCAAATAGCTTGGGGTGTCTACTTTCCAAAATGGGGTCATTTGGGGGGGTTTTGAACTGTCCTGGCATTTTATGCACAACATTTAGAAGCTTATGTCACACATCACCCACTCTTCTAACCACTTGAAGACAAAGCCCTTTCTGACACTTATTGTTTACATGAAAAAGTTATTTTTTTTTTTGCAAAAAAATTACTTTGAACCCCCAAACATTATATATTTTTTTAAAGCAAATGCCCTACAGATTAAAATGGTGGGTGTTTCATTTTTTTTTTCACACAGTAATTGCGCAGCGATTTTTCAAATGCATTTTTTGGGGAAAAAACACACTTTTCTAAATTTTAATGCACTAAAACACACTATATTGCCCAAATGTTTGATGAAATAAAAAAGATGATCTTAGGCCGAGTACATGGATACCAAACATGACATGCTTTAAAATTGCGCACAAACGTGCAGTGGCAACAAAATAAATACATGTTTAAAAGCCTTCAAAAGCCTTTACAGGTTACCACTTTAGATTTACAGAGGAGGTCTACTGCAAAAATTACTGCCCTCGATCTGGCCTTCGCGGTGATACCTCACATGCATGGTGCAATTGCTGTTTACGTTTGACGACAGACCGCCGCTTGCGTTCGCCTTAGCGCGAGAGCAGGGGGCGACAGGGGTGCTTTTTTTTTTTTTTTTTTTTTTCTTTATTATTTTTTTGCTTTTTTAATCTTACTTTTAAACTGTTCCTTTCATATTTTTTTTTTTAATCATTTTTATTGTTATCTCGGGGAATGTAAATATCCCCTATGATAGCAATAGGTAGTGACAGGTACTCTTTTTTGAAAAAATTGTGGTCTATTAGACCCTAGATCTCTCCTCTGCCCTCAAAGCATCTGACCACACCAAGATCGGTGTGATAAAATGCTTCCCCAATTTCCCAATGGCGCTATTTACATCCGGCGAAATCTAAGTCATAAAATGCTCGTAGCTTCCGGTTTCTTAGGCCATAGAGATGTTTGGAGCCACTCTGGTCTCTGATCAGCTCTATGGTCAGCTGGCTGAATCACCGGCTGCATTCTCAGGTTCCCTGTTGAGACAGGAGAGCCAGAGAAAAACACGGAAGACGGTGGGGGGGGGGGCATTCCCTCCCACGGCTTGTAAAAGCAGTCTAGAGGCTAATTAGCCGCTAGGATTGCTTTTACATGAAAGCCGACCGCTGGCTGAAAAGAATGATACCAAGATGATACCTAAACCTACAGGCATCATTCTGGTATAACCACTCAAAGTCGTGAATGGCGTACCTGAAGACAAAAAAATGGTTAACAATGGTTAACAATAAAGCACAGTAAACAGTAAAGTATAAATAATTACATACCTGAAAAACAAACATGATAAAACATAATAACAATAACAATAACAATAAAACATTGCAGAATAGAATACAGTAAAAAAGAGCAGAACAATAGAGAGAGAGAATAGAGAGAGAGAGAACAATAAAACGACAACTATTTTTTTTTATTTCATATTTTTTTTTTTTTTACACTTTTTTTTGTAACTAACTTTTATAACGGTAACCGGTTCCAGGTTCGGGTCTCTCAAAATGCGATGGCATCTTGGGAGACCCTGTGAAAGTGTGCCTAGTCTGTGCAATGCTGTACCCTACGCTAATACTCAACTAGTGCATGGTAGTGTTCAAAACATTCACCAATGCAAAGACCAGGATTGTCAGGACAGGAGGGACAATAATAGCGGGTGTCACGTCTATATCTGCACTTGTTGCAGACACAACATCTTTTTTGGGGGGGTTCGCTGGGTAGGGGTACTCGGGAGGACATAAAGAAAATGCCTCTCATGCAGCCGACTGCATTTGGTTGGGGATGTGAATGGGGGAAGTACGGGCGCTGCAGAAGCGGTGGGTTCCCAATTAGGATTGGCGAATGCAGCAGGAAGGGCATTATGGGCACGACGGGCCTGTGTTTGTCTTCTTGGTGGCAGCGGGACACTACTTGTGCTTGCCACCTCACCAGCTTGAACTGCACTTATGGGACTCGCCACGTCACCAAGTGTTACTGCAGTGCTGGTTTGACTACGACCGGGGTGTACTAGGCCGCTGGCGCTTGCCAGTTCCCCAAAACGCTACCAAAAAAACTGTTAGCGATAGCAGGGATCAGGCCTGACTCTGCGAACGCTGCAGTTATGCGTTTAGAGTTTTGTAAGTGACAGTGATCGATCGATACTGCACTTGGGTGGGCTGGGCCGGGCCGGGCGGAGGGGCAAAATGCAGGTGCTAGCAGGTATCTGGGCTGATCCCGCTAACACTGCGTTTTTGGGAACCCTAAACTGCTGGGGACGCTAGTATAGATCTGATCGGATCAGATATTGATCCGTTCAGATACTATACCACTAAGGGAGGTGTGCGGTGCGTGCGTGGGTGTTAGCGGTACTGGCGCTAACCTGACGCTGCCTGGGGCTGGTGCTTGCCAGTTCACCAAAACGCTACCAAAAAAACTGTTAGCGATCGCAGGGATCAGGCCTGACTCTGCGAACGCTGCAGTTATGCGTTTAGTGTTTTGTAAGTGACAGTGATCGATCGATACTGCACTTGGGTGGGCTGGGCTGGGCCGGGCGGAGGCGCAAAACGCAGGTGCTAGCGGGTATCTGGGCTGATCCTGCTAACACTGCGTTTTTGGGAACCCTAAACTGCTGGGGACGCTAGTATAGATCTGATCGGATCAGATATTGATCCGATCAGATACTATACCACTAAGGGAGGCGCATGCTGCGTGCGTGGGTGTTAGCGGTACTGGCGCTAATCTGACGCTGCCTGGGGCGACGCATATCACCGCCGGGCGATCGGGGGGCTAAACCTTTATTCGGTAATAAACGGCGGGTGCCCTGACACTATAAAAAATAAACAAACTAACCAGCGTCAACCGTAACGGTTATACGGTGATCAGTGGTGAAAGGGTTAACTAGGGGGCAATCAAGGGGTTAAAACATTTATTAGGTAGTATATGGGGGTCCCTGTCGCTATAAAACGCTGACGGCGAACCTAAATATTTACCTCACTAACTAGCGTCACCAGCGACACTAATACAGCGATCAGAAAAATGATCGCTTAGCGACACTGGTGACAGGGGGTGATCAAGGGGTTAAAACTTTATTAGGGGGGGTTAGGGGGGTACCCTAGACCTAAAGGGGGGGTAACATTCACTGCCCTAACACACTAACTGTCACAAACTGACACAGCAGTAATCAGAAAAAAAAAAAAAAACTGCTGGTGTCAGTTTGTGACAGGGGGGTGGGGGTGGTGATCGGGGGGGGATCGGGGGGCGATCGGGGGGGGGGATCGGGGTGTAATGTGTGCCTGGCATGTTCTACTGTGTGTGTAGTGTTGGTGCACTCACATACCTGTCGTCTTTCCTCGGGCCGGAACGGAAACTACCGACCCGAGGGGAGATGACATCACTTCCTTTGCTGCTGTTTAGCATACAGCAGCAAAGGAGTGTTCCCATTGGCCGGCGGCGATCGCGAGGGGGGGGCCACGAACGGATGGCCTCCCCCTCGTCTCTGATCGCCGGGGGACAGAACGGGACCGCCTCGGGCGGCGGGGGGGGGTCCGATCGGACCCCCCACCCGCGGGAGGCAAATCACGTACATGTACGTGATTTTGCCTGCCCGTGCCGCCTTGCCGACGTACATCGGCGTGAGGCGGTCCTTAAGTGGTTAAGTAGCACATTCAGGCGTTCTAGGAGCATAAATTACACATCTAATCTCTCAACCACCTATTACACTTTTGAAGGCCCTGGAGCACCAGGACAATGGAAACGCCCACAAAGTGACCCCATTTTGGAAAATAAACACCCCAACCTATAATCTATGAGGCATAATGAGTCTTTTGAACGGTTCATTTTTTTCCAGAAGTTTTTGGAAAATGTGCAAAAAAAATGAAAACGCATTTTTCTTTATCGTACATCATGGGACACAGAGCACCATAGTAATGACTATTTGGGTTATATGCTACCTTTAGCTGATTGGACACTGGCAACCAATTGTAAGAAAGTTCCTCCCATATAACCCCTCCCATACAGGAAGTACCTTTAGTTTTTTGCCAGTGTCTTAGAGGTGATGGTCACGGCTGTGGAAGCTCTTCAAATTTCTTCAAATAAATGTCCCAGTGAGGATGTTATATCAGATCCATTCAGATGGCATAAAAAGCTAAAGTGTATGGTACCCGAGCCTTGGTTCAAGAACAAGGTTTTGCTTGTAATGTGTCCTTTTAGGCGCTGGACCCTTGTTATATGGTATCCCTGGTCTTTACTTGCCCAAGAGAACCAAAAGGGTGCTTTACAGGTCCAGGGGTGTGGACCCTGTTCAATGGGGACCCGGTCCCTGAAGGTCCTCGGTGGCGATACCCACCGTGATGGGGGACGATTGGGCATGTGTCAGGCCCTGCAGTGAGGACCGGTGAGTACTCCCTCTGGGAAGCCTATCAATGTTTCTGTTGTTACTAATATAGGGTGTCTTAGTAGACCCTGTGCCTCATTGCAAGTGGTTACTGATGTTACAGAACAAGCTGACAAGTGCAGCTTATGTGTGTCTCCCCCATGTGGCGGTGTGTGCAGGGGCGTGCGCGTGCGTCGGGAGCGCGCGCCGCGTGCGTGCATGAGGTAGCCGCACGGGTCACGGCGTGCCTGTGTGTGCGTCGTGCAGGGTGCGAGAAACATGGCCGCGCGTACGTCACTGGGCGGCGCACGGGTATAAGGGGAGGTTACGCATCTGCATGTTCATTGCTGCTAGTCAGTTAAACTCAACAGAGCCTGGTGTGCGGTGGGACACAGAGGTCTGGGGAACATTTGCAACAGGTTGAAGGCTGATAAGGCAGTGGTGGCAGCTGTACGCTGGACCCAGCTACATAACTCAGAGGGAGTGCCTTTTTTTCCTCAAACTTGTAAGCAATGTCTTCCAGGAAACGAGGTACGGGGAGCAGGGCAAGTCCAGGGGTTAAAGGGACTCCTTCAAAAACAGGAGATCAACCTCAGGTTACTGCATCATCAGTCTCCCCTGAAAGACCTGTGGCATTTGGCCTAGCTGAGCCATTACAGTTGTCAGGCGTAGTGGCCACTACCAATATCCCTGCATCAGCCTATGTTACTAAAGATGATTTAGCATCAGCCCTAGCTGGCCTTGAAGGCAAGATAGCAGGTATGATTGCTACAGTAACACAGGGAGGGAAGAAACGTCATAGATCCCCCTCCCCTGAGCCTGGTCCCAGTGGTGAAACACTTGAGCACCAGGATTATTTTGGCATGGGTCTCTCTGATTTGGATCCAGAATGGGCAGAGGATTTGGAGGAGGAGGCCATTAAAGACAAAGAGGAAGGGGAGGCTGAAGAGTCCTCGGCTGGGGATTCAGGTTCTGAAGAACCAATTTCAGCCTCTCAATCTCAAAAATTATTTATCCAGTCCTTGGCCGAGATGGTGAGAGCTGGATTTAAATTACCTCCAGTGCAGGGACCAGGACCCTCCTGTTCTACATTAGGGTCCTTGCGTCCTCAACCAGGTTCCCAGGCTTTTCCTTTACATCCTTTATTGGAACAGGTAATTTACGCTGACTGGGACCACCCGGACAGGACATACTTGCCTCCAAAAAGGTTTTCTTTTTTATATCCTATGGAGGAAAAATTCAGGAAGAAGTGGGATACACCTTTGGTTGATGCTGCCATTTCTTCAGTGAATAAAAGTCTGACCTGCCCAGTGGATAATGCCCAGGGATTTAAGGATCCGGCAGATAAAAAACTGGAATCCTACTAAAAGCTTCTTTTTCAGTAGCTGGGTCAGCAGTACAACCGGCAGTGGCGGCTATTGGTATTTGTCAGGTGGGGAAGGACCGTTTTAAGAAATTGGTCAGGAACCTGCCTGTTCAAGAGGAAGTTTCTGACGAACTATCAGAACTTCCTCGCGCTTTATGTTTTGCGGTAGATGCATTAAAGGACTATATTCAGCAGATGTCCCGGTTTGCACTACTCTCAATCCATATGCGCAGGGTACTGTGGTTAAAGAATTGGTCAGCCGAGATGCCATGCAAGAGGCTACTGGCGGCCTTTCCTTTTCACAGTGAGCGTCTATTTGGGGAGGATTTGGACAAATACATCCAAAAAAATCTCAGGAGGGAAAAGCTCCTTGCTTCCGGTCAAAAGAAGGGGTAAGCAGCCTTCCTTTAAGATTCCCAACGCTCCTGGGCCAAGTGCCTCTTTCCCTAAGAAGTATCAACGGCCTCAGCCACCTACCTTTAAGAAGCCTCAAGGTCAAAAAAGACCTTGGACCCAGAAACCAGCCAAAACCAATTCCAAGTCTTCCTTGTGAAGGGACGCCCCCACTCTTGCGGGTGGGGGGCAGACTGCTGTGGTTCGCAGATGCTTGGGGAAGATTGGTTCAGGACAGATGGGTTATTTCCACCATATCTCAAGGTTACAAAATAGAGTTTCGGGATTTTCCCCCAACTCGATATTTGGTATCCAGGGTTCCATCAGACCCGGAGAAAAAGAGGGGCCTATTCCTGGCTTTGGAACAGCTGGAAAGGCAGAAGGTAATCATCAAGGTTCCGCAAAAAGAAAGATTCAAGGGGTTCTACTCGAACCTATTTACAGTGCCAAAGCCAAACGGAGAGGTAAGGCCCATCTTGGACCTCAAATCCCTCAATTCCTTTCTAAACATCCAAACTTTCTGGATGGAGTCGGTTCGTTCAGTAATCGCATCCTTGAGAAAAGGAGATTTTTTAGCGTCCATAGACTATAAGGACGCATACCTGCATGTACCGATTTTTGGTCCAAATCAAAGATTCCTGCGATTTGCAGTAGAAGGGTGTCATTTCCAGTTTGTGGCACTTCCATTCAGTCTGGCCACGGCCTCTCTGGTCTTCACAAAGGTTCTGGCCCCAGTGTTGGCTTGCCTAAGTTCCCAAAAGATCTCGGTGGTAGTATATCTGGATGACCTCCTGTTAAGGGATCAAGCTTACTCCACCTTGGTAGAAAACATTACGATTACAGTCCGTTTCCTAACGTTTTTAGGTTGGATTCTAAATATGGACAAATCGGCATTGGCCCTTTGTCCAGCTCAGCCCTTAACATATCTGGGTCTGATCTTGGACACAACCCAAGAAAAGGTAATTCTACCTCCCTTGAGAGTCAGCTCTATAGTGGAGCTGGTTCAGAGAGTCAAGGGGGTAGAAAGTCCTTTGATTTGTCTATGCATGAGGTTGTTGGGCAAGATGGTGTCATCCTTCAGCGCAGTTCTGCGCAGTTTCACTCCAGGATATTTCAGAAAGCTATCCTGGAAGCCTGGGACAAGTCGGTTCAAACCTTGGATCATCCCATGTCTCTATCCCTAAAGATAAAGAGGGAACTCTCTTGGTGGTCAAAGACCAGCAACTTGAATGGCGGAAAATCCTTTCCACCAGTAACCTGGAAGGTAGTAACTACGGACGCCTGTCGTCTAGGCTGGGGAGCAGTCCTGGAAGAGGCTTCCGTCCAGGGAATATGGTCTCAGGCAGAGAAGTCCTTACCCATCAATCTGCTAGAGATTCAGGCAGCTCGCCTGGCTCTCTTATTTTGGACATCCAGACTGCAGAGATTTCCTGTCCGTATTCAGTCCAACAACTCCACGGTGGTGGCATACATCAACCACCAAGGGGGCACCCGGAGTCAGGCAGCTCAAAGAGAAGTAAATCACATATTAACTTGGGCAGAGAGACATGTTCCGTTTCTGTCGGCAGTCTATTCTAGGTGTGGAAAATTGGCGGGCAGACTACCTAAGTCGTCAGCAGTTACTGCCGGGAGAGTGGTCTCTTCACCCCAAAGTTTTCCTTCAGATCTGCAAGCATTGGGGGGTGCCAGATGTGGATCTTCTGGCATCCAGATTCAATGCCAAGGTGGACAGGTTTGTATCCAGGACCAGGGATCCTCTCGCTATCGGAACGGATGCATTGGTGGTTCCCTGGGACAGGTATTCCCTGATTTATGCTTTCCCTCCAATCCAGATGCTGCCACACCTGTTCCGCAGGATACAGGAGGAGCAAAGTACAGTGATCCTGGTGGCCCCGAAGTGGCCCAGGAGATCCTGGTATTCAGAGATTGTGAGGATGGCGGTGGAGGACCCGCTATGTCTCCCAGACTGTCCAGATCTGTTATCTCAAGGTCCCATATACCATCCTTCTTTATGGTCGCCGAATTTGATGGCATGGCTATTGAGACCAGGGTACTGAAGGACCGTGGTATCAGAGGTTCAGTCTTATCTACCCTGATTAATGCTAGAAAGCCAGTTTCTAGAAGTATCTACCATAGGGTCTGGAAATCGTATATTTCCTGGTGCGAGAAAAGAGATGGCATCCTCGCAAGTATGCGATTGGGAGGATCCTTGCCTTTCTTCAATCAGGAATTGATTTAAACTTATCTTTAGGAACCATTAAAGGGCACATTTCGGCCTCATCTGTTTTTTTCCAAAGGCCAATTGCTTCTCATTCCTTAGTGTGAACCTTCGTGAAGGGTGTACTGCACTTAAAAACACCGGTTAAGCCTCCCTTAAGCCCTTGGGACTTGAACTTGGTGTTATCAGCCCTACAGGTTCAACCCTTTGAACCAATTAGGCATATCCCTTTAATCCTGTTGACCAGAAAATTGCTTTTTCTGGTAGCCATAACTTCGGCTAGAAGGGTGTCTGAATTGGCCGCCCTTTCATGTAAGGAACCGTTTCTATTTTTACATCAGGACAAGGTGGTGATGCGCCCCGTCCAGATTTTTTACCTAAGGTGATTTCCAATTTTCATTTGAATAAGGATATCATTTTACCTTCCTTTTTTCCCAATCCTAAGACTAAAGAGGAAAAGTGACTTCACTCACTGGATGTGGTGAGAGCGGTCAAGATCTACTTAAACATGTCAGCTTCCGTTCGGAAGACAGACTCCCTTTTTTGTCCTGCCAGAGGGTCCTAAGAGGGGACAGGCAGCAGCTAGTTCAACTATCTCTAGGTGGATTCGCCAGCTCATTATCCAAGCTTATGAGTTGAAACGCAGGGTTCCACCTCGATATTATAAAGCTCACTCTACTAGAGGAGTTAGTACATCATGGGCAGTGCGCCAACAGGTGTCTATGGCTCAGGTTTGCAAAGCGGCAGCTTGGTCTTCAGTTTATACGTTCACCAGGTTTTACCAGCTGGACGTTAGATCTCAAAGGGAGACTGTTTTTGGCCACAGCATGCTGCAAGCGGCCTTATAAGTCCTGGGTCTGAAGGGGATCTTGGAATACTGTGTTCCCTCCCCTCAAATGTATTGCTTTAGGACATCCCAGATAGTCATTCTTATGATGCTCTGTGTCCCGTGATGTACGATAAAGAAAAATTGATTTTTAAAACAGCTTACCTGTAAAATCCTTTTCTTGGAGTACATCACGGGACACAGAGGTCCCTCCCTTATTTTCTGGGATCTTCATTGCTTGCTACAAAACTAAAGGTACTTCCTGTATGGGAGGGGTTATATGGGAGGAACCTTCTTACTATTGGTTGTCAGTGTCCAATCACCTAAAGGTAGCATATAAACCAGATAGTCATTACTATGGTGCTCTGTGTCCTGTGATGTACTCCAAGAAAAGGATTTTACAGGTAAGCTGTTTTAAAAATCCAACACCCCAATGTATAATCTATGAGGCATAATGAGTCTTTTGAATGGTTAATTTTTTTCCAGAAGTTTTTGGAAAATGTGGAAAAAAAATGAAAACACATTTTTTTACACAAAGTTGTCCATTTCTAAGATATTTCCAACACATAGCATGTACATAGCAAAAATTACACCCCAAAATATATTCTGCTACTCCTCCTGAGTATGCGATACCACATGTGTGAGACTTTTACACAGCCTGGCCACATACAGAGGCCCAACATTGAAGTAGCACATTCAGGCGTTCTAGGAGCATAAATTACACATCTAATTTCCTTACAATCTATCACATTTTTGAAGGCCCTTCATATTTCTAACACATAGCATGAACATACCAAGAATTACACCCTAAAATACATTCTGCTGAGCAAAGGGTAAACAAAAGATTACCTGTGGTTTTAGTAGTGCAGTTGTCCACAGGAGGAGAGCCCTGATCCAGGCAGCAGGCAGGGATATGGTCAGGGACAGTGAATGGAATTGTCCAGGCAGCAGGCAAGAATATTGTCCATAGTCAGTACAGGCAGGGATGCTGTCCTTATACAGTCCAGGGCCAGTGCAAGTAGAGACATTGCCAACAGTGCCAAAATATTGGTCCTGGTAGTAAGCAGGAACATGGTCCAAGTAGCAGGCCAGGAAAGAATGGGGACAGGGGTAGAGGCTTCTCCCACCCAAATCTCTTTGAAGCCTCTGAGTCTCCAGACTCTAAATCTGGGAATGAGAAAACGAAAAAATTTTTTTTCTTCATCCAGAAAAACATTTCTGGAGCCCCTCACATATGTGAGACCCCTGTGTTCCCACTAGCATAGCAGGGTAAATGATCAGTCCAAGAGGCAGGCAAAAAACATGGTCAAACAGTCCAGGGTCAGTTCCAGAGCAGGCAGAGGTAGGTACAATTTAGCGTTAGGCATAAGCTTGGTCGTATAACAGGCCAGGGTCAGTTCCGGAGAAGGCAGAGGTATGTTTATCATTAGGCAGAAGCTTGGTCATATAACAGGAAAGGGTCAGTTCCAGAGAAGGCAGAGGTAGGTACAGTTTAGCGTTAGGCAGAAGCTTGGTCGTATAACAGGCCAGAGTCGGTTCTGGAGAAGGCAGAGGTATGTACAGTTCAGTGCTGTGACATAAGGGGTGTGAAGGATAATGACAGGAAATGAGAATTACATTTACCATACTTCCCTAATAATGTAGAAAAGTATGGTAACGGCGGAAACATTCACCTATACAGAGGCCTGCTTGGGAAGGACATTGGGGACAATAATATGTGGTGTCTCTTCTAATTCCTCCTCTGGAGCACACCCGGCATCTCTTCTGACATCTGTGGCCTGTTTCACGGGGGGGGGGATTTTGTCAGAAAAGTGGCGTTCGTGGAGTCTGCTCACGGAATCAGAGCGAATATTTTCTGGTGGGCTTTCAGGGTACAAAAGGGCGGAGATTACTTGTTCCTGGTAGTGCAGATAGGATACGGGGTTCTCTGTAGATTTTTGGTAAATAACATAAGTGTTATACATGGCCAAACTGAAAAAATAAATGGACACTTTTTTATACCAGTGGCGGGACTTTCTTGTGGGAAGGTAGGGTTCAATCATCTGATCGTTGAAGTCCACTCCCCCTATAAACAAATTATAATCGTAAACACAAGCAGGTTTTTGGACTGGGCTGTTTCTTCTTGGGACTTCCACGTAGGTGTCATTATCAATTGTTGTCAGCATGTGGACGTTTCGTCTGTCCCTCCACTTGACAGCCAATAGCTCCTGGTTCCGCAAAGACGCCGTCTCCCCTCGTCGTAGCCTTTCATTGACCAGTTTTTGCGGGAAACCCTTTCTATTGGTTCTTACAGTACCACATGCTGGGGTGTCCCTCCGGTGAAGATTTCAGAAGAGGGGCAAACTTGTATAAAAATTATCCACATAAAGGTGGTACCCCTTTCCAAGGAGTGGATAAACAAGCTCCCAGACAACTTTGCCGCTGGCTCCAATATATTCTGGACATTCAGGGGATGCAGTTGGGTGTCCTTCCCTTCGTACACCCGGGAGACGTTAATGTACCCCGTGGCTCGGTCGCAAAGTTTGTACATTTTTACCCCATATCGGGCCCTTTTGCTGGGGATAAATTGTTTGATGCCCAGCCTGCCGGAGAATTTTACAAGGGACTCATCCACGGAAATATTCTGTTCGGGGGTATATAATTGGGGAAATTTTTCAGAGAAATAATTTAGGAGTGACCGAAGTTTGAATAATTTGTCAAATGATGGGTCATTTTGGGGAGGGCACTGGGTGTTGTCATTGTAGTGGAGGAAGCGCAAAATCATAAGGTATCTTGATCTTGGCAAAATCGATGAGAAGAGTGGCATGTGGTGGATGGGGTTGGTTGACCAATATGAGTACATTTCGGGGTTTTTTGTGAGTCCCATTGTAAAAGTTAGGCCTAAGAAATTTTTTTTTTTTTTTTTTTTTTTTTTAATATGTTACAATTTGCGTTTACAATGTAAAAATAGTAACAATAGTCCTTGACTACCAAGCAAGTACCGTACAACTTATACCTCGAAGCCAGTTGGCCGCATGTCCTATCGTTACCATTATACATGTTTTTGTGCTATTATTTTTCTCTTATTTGAGCCCGCCCCCCCACCCCCCTGTGACCCTCCCTTATTGGACCCCCATGGTTCCAGGGCACACCCAACGAACAACAACAGTTCTGTACTTTATTCTCACTTATATCTGATCTGCGCTTAACTCGGCCGCACCCCCTTGCTGGGGAGGCGGATACTCGCAGCGCTAGAGTAGCACTGATTGCGGACATGGCATAGCTCACAAACTTGTTGTAGTTACCCTCCCTAGTGTAAAATGTCCTTTCGCTCCACACTGTGGAGTTGACGGTTCTAATCCAATCTTCCGGGGTTGGGGGGATTCTTGATTGCCAGGACTGTGCTAGTAATTTCCTGGCTTGAAACAGGCATCTTGCTGCTGCTATCGCTGTGCTCCTGTCTCTCGACTCGTTGTTGACATGTCCCAACACACAGGTCTTGGGATCAAGCTCTAGGTTAATTTTGAACGTTATATTTATTTTCTTCAAGATCTCGGACCAATACCTAATTAATTTTGGGCACCTCCATACCATATGGATTAGGTCACCTGTTCTTCTACATCTAGGGCACTCGTCATTAATTCTACGGCCGAACATAAAAAGCCTTTTTGGCGTGTAGTAGGATCTATGCAGCAGCATCAGGTGGGAGGCCTTTTGTGAGGGTGAGACCGACACCTCTGGTCCAAATTCCAGGATCCTTTTCCACTCTGTGTCCGTTATCTCCCCCACATCGGCCGCCCATCTGTCCCTGCCCCCAGGGAGGCCTACCTGCGTGTTTATTCGCTTTGTTAATTGGGTATAAATCTCAGAGATTAACCCCTTGGAGGTCTCTGACTTAATTATTATTTGCAGCAGTGGGATCTTACACCATGTGGGGGGTTTCCTGCCGAACTGCTTGCTCAAGGCATGCCTAATCTGTAGATAACTATAAAATGCTCGATTTGGCAGCCCGTACTCATGCCTCAATTCCTCAAAGGATTTCACGGTATCCCCGGCGTACAACTGTATCAGCCGACTTATCCCGCATCTTTCCCACAGCTTATTACTGTCTACAGACAGTAATTCCTGCAAGTGCTTATTATTCCAGATTGGTGAGTATTCTGAGGTTCCTTTATATCCCATTATTCGCTTAGTTGTTTGCCAGACCCTAGTGATCATTTTAAGTGTCGGGATCCCTCCTTGTAGTGATTCTGCCTCCAGTGCTTCCTCAAGTAAACTGTGTGGGCTTTCCTGTAAGATAGTTTGGGCACTCTTGTTTCCTCCTCCTATAGTGGCGCATCCGCCAAGTTGTTGTAGCTGGGCTGCCAGGAAATAGGTGGACGGGTAGGGAACCCCCAACCCCCCCTCCGTAACGGGGCACTGTAGTTTTTGTAGGCCTATCCTGACCTGCCCTTTTTTCCATATTAGTTCCCTAAATAGGGATTGAATTTTTTGGAACCACTTCTCCCCAATCCAAACTGGGGAGTTGTGGAGCAGGTACAACAGCTGCGGCAACCAGACCATTTTAATCAGGTTGGCCCGACCCGCAACAGACAAAGGGAGTCTACTCCAGATATCAGATTTTTTTTAAAATTTTGATAGGAGAGGGACCAAGTTGTCTTCAATGAATGCACTGGGGTCTTTAGATAACACAATGCCGAGGTACTTCATTTTCTCCATGACTTTCAGTTGGGGCAAGCTCAACGGAATCGGATTGGCCAATGGATCAACCGGCAGGAGCTTTCACCAGTGAGGCGGTCGTGTCCCCCAGAAAAAACAGGACATCGTCCGCGAAAAGCGCTATTCGCTCTTCCTCCCCCCTTCTATGGAATCCCCGCAGTTCGGATGATGATCTCACCGCTCCCGCCAGTGGCTCCATGGCCAAAACATATAACAAAGGGGACAAGGGGCACCCCTGTCTTGTCCCTCTTTCAAGGGGAAAACTTTCCGAGTAATCATTGTTTATCTTGAGTCTTGCCTTTGGATTTTTATATAAGGTCTTTAACCAACCAGTAAATACAGGGCCAAATCCGAACCTCTCAAGCACCCACCAGAGATATTCCCACTCCAGGCTATCAAAGGCCTTGGCGGTGTCTGGACCCAACGTTCTCTGTTGGTACCTGGAGGTTCAAGTAGGCCCTTCTGATGTTAACACTGGTAGATCGACCGGGGATAAACCCCGATTGGTCTGGATGCACAAGGTTAGCAATACATTTGTTCAGTCTGGATGCGAGCACCCTTGCAATGGTCTTGGCATCTGAGCACAATAATGATATCGGTCTGTATGAGGCGACTTCCAGTTGATCTTTCCCCTCCTTTGGTATCACTATTATATCCGCCTCTGACATTGATAAGGGCAGCCTCTCGTCCTTGGTCGACTGCTCCAGTGCTTTTAAAAGCTCCGGAAGCAGCACCTCTCCGTATTTTCTATAGATCTCCAGTGGCAATCCATCCGGACCGGGAGATTTCTGGCCAGACAGCTCCATGACCGCCTTTTGCAACTCCTCCAGGGTCAGAGGAGACTCCATCTCGCTCCTATCCCTTTCCGAGAGCACGGGCAGGTCCACTCCTTTTAGAAACCCGTCCATGTCGCGCCGGTCCGACCCCCGGCGCGACCGGTACAAATCCCTATAGAATGCAGAGAAAGTCTCTAGAATCACGGCGGGATCAGATGTGATCTCTCCAGCCGGTGTCTTTATTGAAAAAATGGCAGTTGGAGATAAGTTAGACTTTGTTATAAGTGCAAGCATCCGACCTACTTTCTCCCCTTCACCAAAATAATTTTGTTTCTGGAAAAGTCTTTTATTCTCTACTTTTCTGATAATTATTTCTCTATACTCTTTTTGTCGGTTAAGCCAAGTCTCCTGTTTTTCAGGGGTAGGATCCGCCACGTATTGCGCTTCTGATTCCATAACGTCTCTACTAGCCCTCGCCTCCCATTCCCGTGACGTTTTCTTTACGATGGTAACCTGCTGATGTAGTAGTCCCCTAAGGAATGCTTTTAAGGTGTCCCACACTACCCCCGCTGGCGCTGTACCTGAATTGAATGTTACGAATTCTTTTAATTTGGAGGTTACTTCTGCTGGGCTGCTTATTAAGTCCAGCCAAAGTGGTTTTATTGTCCACCTTTTCTGGCCGGGTCTAATATCTAAGTTCAAGGTCGAGATCAAGGGCGAGTGATCTGAAATTCCCCTGGGCTTATACTCTATGTTCCTTATCAATTGCAAAGCTTCACTGTTACCTAATACCATATCTATACGCGAGAGCGTGGAATGTGACCCAGAATAACAGGAGTACTGCCGGGCGTTTGGATTGTGAGATCTCCATAGGTCGCACCACCCAACCTCTTTCAGGAGTTGGCCCAGGCGCCCCTCTGATAATCTCTCCGCCCGATTCACTGGTGGGAACCGATCCATTTTATTATCCAAAACTGCATTGAAATCCCCCACCAGTATTATCGGTACGTCAGCCTTATTGTCCACAAACTCCAACAGGTCCAAAATGGTCTCTGTTTTGAACGGAGGCAGGATATAAATATTTGCTAACACCAGAGGCCTATTTTCCACAACACAGCTTAAAAAGACGTAGCGTCCCAGCGCATCTACTCTGGCTTCCCTGCAGGAAAATGATATGCCTCTTCCCACCAGTATGCTCACCCCTCTTGAATATGAGGTGTAGACTGAGTGGTACTGTTCTTGAAATTTATAGTTCCGAACTTGTAATTTGGTGTCATTGGTAAGATGAGTTTCCTGCAGACAAGCCAGTTCAACGCCGTAAGCTTCCATCGCCAAGAACACTGCAGCCCTTTTGGCCGGATCACCCATGCCCCTAATGTTCCAAGAACCTATTTTTAGCGTTTTCAAAGACATCTAACAGAGATGAAAAGTAAAAAAAAGGAGCGTAAGTTAGTGGGTGCAAAACTTGCCAACTCTGTGGTTATGTTAACCTGAAAAGGGAAAAGGAAGAGAGAGTGGGGAGGGGCAAAGAGCCCCCACATCCCGGGACCTCTCCCCCCCCACTCTGCACCTCCTAATTGCAAATACAAATCATGTGTACCAGTATACGTTACTTTTATAAATCCTCCCCACCTAGCTATGTGTATCTTGCGTGCACTCTGTTGCCCAACCCCATATCTCACTGCTAACCCCCCTCCCCCCCCCTTCCACTTTATTCATCCCCCACCTCCCCTCCCTTGTTCGTGACCCCCCCTTCTTCCTAATTAGGCTAGCCCTAGGGGCTGCACTTGTGACCTTTTTATTCCTCCCTCCCAACCATACTAAGGATAACGCCCCTCTCATGTGAAAAAAAAGTGCATTGTAACTTACTACCACATTCTTACCCCCCACCCCCCCTCTCATAACCCACTTCCAAACCTTCAAAACAACACTTGAAACATTCATAACTAGTGCAATCACGTTGTTAGCCCGTGCTTCCATCTGTCACGCCCCCCCTCCCCCCCCCCCTGTGTCGTCTACCAATTGCTGTGAAAAAAACAACAAGTGAAAGAAAGAAAAAAAAAAGAGAAAAGAACAAAACAAAAAAAAAAGAAAAAATACATTTTCCTCTTTTCCCTTCCAAGTTTAACCAGCCTTATTTGATCCCTAGCTCTGCAAATCCGTTTTGTTATCTTCCAGCCATTTAGTTGCCCCTGTTGTTGTGTCGAAAAAATGGGTAGTCCCTAAAGCAGTGATGCGAAGCCGTGCAGGATACAGCAGGGCATATTCTATTCTATAATTGCGTAGATTACGTTTGATGTCCCTAAATTCAGCCCTTCGTTTCTGAAGATCTGGGGAGTAGTCGGGAAAAAATAGAATCTTGGCTCCATTATGAGAAATATCTCCCAGCTCTCTGACCCTGCGCATCAAGGTTACCTTATCTCTGTAGTTGAAGAGCTTCATAATTATCGGTCTGGGATATCCCCCTGGTGGTGGGGCCCTAGTTGGCACTCTGTGGGCTCTTTCCACAGCAAAAAGGTGAGAAAAGGTTTCCGTTCCGAATATACCCTTAAGCCACTTCTCCAAAAACTCCTCGGGGTGAGGACCCTCACACCGCTCCGGTAGGCCTATCACCCTTACATTGTTTCTGCGGGACCTGTTTTCAATTTCCTCCATTTTTACTTTGTGTAGATCCATCTGCGTCTTTAATGCCTTAAGCTCCCGCTTTAGTGGGGTTAGGTCGTCCTCAACCTGACTCACTCTCTCCTCCAATGATGTTGTTCTGGCAGTAGTCCTTTGTAATTCTTGGCTTACTATAATTAACTCATCCTTTAACCCTATCAGCTGGTCGCACAAGTCGCTTAGGGAGGCTTTACAGGAATTAACAGCGCATAGGACATCTTTTAGTGTGGGTTCATCTTCTACTGATGCGTTTTGCGTAGTAGCATTATTAGTTGCTAATCCCGCGGGCTCACCCGCAGAACTTTTGCTGCTTGCCGTTTTAATTGTATGCGTTACCGCTGGTCCTTTTCCTAGGCTCCTCCTGTCCCCTGATCCTCCCGCTTGTGGTCTATCCTGCTGCTGCTGGGAGCTTTTAGATGGAGATAAGGTAGAGAGGTGCGCAAATTTTTCTAATTTAGCCGCTGCTGCAGCTGCTGCCTGGTGCCCCTTCTCTTTTGAGGTGCGGGTCGTTTGGGAGCTAGTATTCTCCTGCTGTTGCAGCTCCTCTCCTTTTTTCCTCGTCATGACTTCGTTGTATGAGCCAAGGGGATATATGGGGGTATATGAGGGATTTTAACTACACGTGGAGCGGTACTCTGCCGTTTATTCTTTCTTTTCCTTTTTCCCCTCTCCTTCTTTCTATATTCTCTCCCCCTCTCCCCCTCCTTCCTTCTCCTCTCCTCACCTCCCCCCCTCCTCCTCTCTCTTCCTTCAGTATCGTCTTTGGCCCAGCAGTGTCCTTCTAGCTGCTATTAGGATAATTGACCAGCCTGGGATTAGAAAGTGACACAAAAAAAAAAAACTTTATGTTGTAATGATAGATTAGGGTCTGTCTTAGTAGTACAGCCCTCCACCAGTTGCCAGGAGATATATTCTCTCAAAATAAGAACGAAGTCGCTGAGTGTCTATATGACAAGCTACCCAGGCCTTCACCCCCCCCCCATCCACGGGGGTTACCCAGCTCCAGGAAAGAGGGGAAAGATAGTCCGCTTTAAATGAGCACAGTAATTGTTACCTTAGTGCTGCCAGCCGACTGGGCAGCACATTGGCTTTCCTTTCAGTAGCTTCTTACATTGACAGCGCACGCTGTCTCAGCCGCCTCCTCCCGCTGGTGCCGAGGACGTTGCCCGGGCAACCCCTCGAGCAGAGAGCCCGACCCTCTCCTCCCGCTCCAAGGGCTCGGGTCGCGCGCTCTCCCGGGCGGCTACGCTGTAACTCCGGCGTCAGACTCCAGTGCAAGGGAAGCAGACCAGGGACAGGAGACAGGAGAGCCAGGCAGCCGCTCAGACGCCAGGTGCTGCAGGGGGAAGGATCACACGCAGGCAGTTCCGATCAACGGGCTGGTTCAGGCAGACAGACACGGAGGCATCAGGCTGGGGGGAGTTCACACACACCTCCTCTCACTCCAGCATCCGGTCACGCCCCGTCTTAGAGTGACTCCTGGCCTAAGAAAATTTTTAATTCCTCTATGGTAAGCTCTCTCCACTCAAAGGGACGGGCATAACTAGAGCCAGGGTTGCTTACTATGTACTGTTGTGCATAGAGGTTGCACTGGGCCACAATGGATGATAGTAAGTCTTCGGTGAAAATCAAATAAAAAAAATCAAGTATGACAAAATCATCGGTGTTCACCTGGACACCTGGCTGGGCAGTAAAAGGGGGGATATTTGCTGCTCCGGAATGAGGGTGAAGCCACAGGGGGTTTTGAAAGGCATAGGGAAGGGTGGCATGGCCTCTATCCTTTTGGGGCTGAGAGGACACCCTACTGGTACCTGGCCTTTGTAGCAGTGGCCCTGCGCTTGAGGTGGACGGCACTGCGCTTGAGGTGGACGGCACTGTGCTCGAGGTGGTAGTAGGCTGCTGCTCCACGCCAGAACGCCTTCTTTTCACGGGCACATGTTCCTCTTCCGATTCTGTATCAGACCCGCTGCTTGTCACGGGTTCTTAGGCTGAATCAGAATCGGACTGAGACTCAGAGAGCTCCCCGCTGCTCTCATCGGTCATGCTGAGGCCTCCTCGGCTGTAAGTAATTTTTTTGCCATACTGGTGGCTGGTGAGGTTGATGTGGCGCAGATGAGCACTGATGGGCACAGGTGGCACTGATGGGCACAGGTGGCACTGATGGGCACAGGTGGCACTGGTGTGCACTGAAGTGGCACTGGTGTGGCTCCGGTTGCACTGGTGTGGCTCTGGTGGCACAGAGGTGGCACTGGTGGGCACAGCTGGCACTGATGGACACAGGTGGCACTGATGTGGCACTGGTGTGCACTGTAGTGGCACTGGTGTGGCTCTGGTTGCACTGGTGTGGCTCTGGTGGCACAGAGGTGGCACTGGTGGCCTCAGGCAGCACTGGTGGGCACAGACAGCACTGGTGGGCACAGGCAGCACTGATGTGGCACTGCAGTGGTGCAGATGAACACAGGTGGCACTGATGGGCACAGGTGGGGCACTGGTGTGCACTGTAGGGGCACTGGTGCGGCTCCGGTTGCACTGGTGTGGCTCTGGTGGTACAGAGGTGGCACTGGTGGGCTCAGGCAGCACTGGTGGGCACAGGCGGCACTGATGGGCACAGGTGGCGCTGATGTGGCACTGCAGTGGCGCAGATGAGCACAGGTGGCACTGATGGGCACAGGTGGCACTGGTGTGCACTGTAGTATCCCTGGTGTGGCTCTGGGGGCACAGATGTGGCACAGGTGGTACAGATGGCACAGGTGGCACAGATGACACTGTTGGGCACTGATATATGTTGAAAAACTCACAGATTGGCACCGTAAAGCTCTCCTCTCCTCTCAGGCTGCATCGGTGTGAGGAGAGGAGAGCAGTGAACTCCTGATGACCCTGCTTTCCCTGCTTTGATGACATTTGTGATCGCTCCGTCATTGGATGGAGCAATCACATGGTAAAGGGCCGCTGTCATTGGTCCTTTACCGCGATCCGTGTTGCGCCGGGTCCCGTGGACCCGGCAAACAGGAATGTTCCCGTGTGTGTGATCCAGGGGGCGCGCGGGAGCTGTTTTCCGGGATCACGTCATAGTACGTGCTCCCAGAGTTATCCAACCGCCCTGCTGCCCTCATTTGGCTATGGGCCGGTTGGAAACTGGTTAATAAACCCAAAAATCGTGGAAAAAGTTCTCAATAGCGGGTGAGTAAAAGTGTTATTAAGTGTTTATGCTCCACCAAGGCTCCTGAAATTCTTTAGCAATTTTATTAGAACTGATGAGGTTTTCCTTCACCAGTTCTTGTAATTCTATAATTTTCCTACTATCCCTCTTAAATAATGTATCCAATTCAACTGTAAGTGGTGGTATTTTCTTAACCACTTCAGCCCCGGAGGATTTGGCTTCCCAATGACCGGGCCATTTTTTGCGATTCGGCACTGTGTCGCTTTAACTGACAATTGCGCGGTCATGCGACGTGGCTCCCAAACAAAATTGACATCCTTTTTTTCCCACAAATAAAGCTTTCTTTTGGTGGTAATTGATCACCTCTGCGGTTTTTATTTTTTGCGCTATAAACAAAAAAAAGCTACAATTTTGGAAAAAAAAGAAATTTTTTACTTTTTGCTATAATAAATATCCCCCAAAAATGTATTAAATGAAACAATTTTTTTCCTCAGGCCGATATGTGTTCTTCTACATATTTTTGGTAAAAAAAATCGCAATAAGCATATATTGATTGGTTTGCGCAAAAGTTACAGCGTCTACAAAATAGGGGATAGTTTTATGGCATTTTTATTAAAAAATGTATTTTTTATTAGAAATGGCGGCGATCTTTTATGGCGGACACTTTGGACACTTTTGATGCTATTTTGGGACCATTGTCATTTATACAGCTATCAGTGCTATAAAAATGCACTGATTACTGTGTAAATGACACTGGCAGGGAAGGGGTTAACCACTAGGGGGCCATTCTGCCGACGTATATCTACTGGCAGTGGTCGGCAAGTGGTTAAATAAAGAAGAAATCATAGAGTCCCAATTGCCAAGATCAGTTTGCTCAATGTCCAAAGATACTCGATTCATCTGGATATTGGCTCCAATGTCTTCCTCTCCATTTGTTAATAGTCCATCTGTGAGGTTCACACACCAGCCTGTGATAGGTGTCCAGCACCTAACTTGTTTCTGCCAAGTGAATGAGGGAACCCCCAATGCACAGACCCTCGAGTCTTCTCCTTGAATTATTCTCTTCCAGGCCGGTTCAAATTTTTGCAATCGAACCAGGCAGTTTCCAGAGTGTGTAGCAGCACAGCCATCTATGTACTCCAGCCACTCAAAAGAACAGGAGCAAAGCCAGGCCTGGGCATGTCTGGTACAGCAGTTGAGGTCCATGGTTTTCCACACTTGGTTGTCCTGGACGACGAGTCTGCTTTGTGGTAGTAGTTGTTTCAGTATATTAGTGCCATTTCTCACCTCCACCTCACCAAGAACGATCATCTTGTATACAGGTAAGGGTGTTGTTGACCATGTAGGGATGTCGACGGTCAGAGGTATTTCCTGCTTTCCGATGTGATCTTTATTGCAAAGAGTATCCAGGCTCCTTATTTTAGCAAGGGCAAAGTTCCTACAAGCAACAGCACTGTCTTTGATAAGATTGAATAATAAAGTTGAGTTCATTATCCTTCGCCATTCTCCTTGTTTGATTTCTTGAAGCCCTAGGCTCAGGTGTTCACTCAGCAAGTTTCCTATAATACCACAAACTATAGACTTGGATACATTATTGGTTTGAAGTGTTTTACTCAGTGCACTCACAGACATTTGAATGTTCTGCAAATCTGCAGCAATGCTGTGAATGTTCTGAATGTCTATTTTCATTTCAGCTAGAGTGTTTAAATCCACTCGAGTAGAGTAGAGTATCTGCTGTAATCCACCCACAAAATTTTGTTCTCTTATATTTAGACGCTCTATATCAACCCTATTCCAAATTGAACTACCCAAACTGAGTCCTGATATTATATCAGTACCCAGATCCCTCTTTGAAACTTTCTTTAAATTAGGCCCTTGTGTAGTATCCCAAAATAAGTTTATATGTGTTTGAAAGACCGTTTTAAAAATAATCTAATTGTTTTTGGGCAACTCTCTGGAATGTTAAATGATGTAAAATTCAACAATAATGATAATGATAAATATGAAACATCGCTATACACTAAAGTTTGAGTCCGCTCAAGAAAAAGCCCATGTTCTGGCCACTGTAAAATTGTAGGACAGTCTCTAGAATTTGTGACCATTTAATTTAGGATTTTTGTATAGACGCCATCCTTCACATCATGAGGATATAATACCTTCCTTAAAGATTGTGAAATTCCTTTCTAAAGTCATTTGATTTGTGGTCAATACTTTGTCTCCACTAATATTATATTTGTACTCCTGTGACGATCGCTTCCTTCTGTGTAAGTCCAAACAGCATATTCCATAAAGTAATCATATTTTGACATCATGATCTCATCTAACGACTATCCACCCCCCGACAATGCCCTTTACGGTATCCCTATGTATCTGGATGCCTTCTGAGTTCTCTAAAACAGTAAGTTCTGTAGTATGATCCACTACACTTCTTTTATTTCTATCAGATTTCCCCATTTAACACTTTTCCACTCTGATGTTTGTGATGCAAAGTAGTAGATTGACGCTGTTATCAACACATATGCTAATAGAGACGGCTTGTATTTGTCCAGGGGTGGGGGGATGTCTTAATTTTGGTGTAGTCTTCTGGCATTTGCATTACTCCTGGGACCTAAAAGACAATCTCAGGGAGAAAGTTAGACAATGCTCTCATCCATCAAATCCATTTTCCTTTAAATGCTTTGATCTGACATGCATGACTTCATCTTGACCTATCCTCTCCCAAGTCTAATAAGTAAACTGAGGGTCCAGTTTTGTCTGACTGCAAAAGGACCCTTCCACTTTGCCCTAGGAAATGGGTGAAACCCAGAAAAATCCTATAACATTACTCTAGCCCCAATTTGGTATTCATTAGTGTCACCCATTGCATTAAACGACTGTTGTGAGCTTTTATGGGTACATTCATCAGTGGCCTTATGTACTGTAATCACATGATCCTTTAACATCTCTACCCATGATTCAGATAACGACAAAGTTTCTAATTCTGCTGGGACCGGATTTATCAGATGTTCCCACGTTCTCATTGTTCTGCCGAGCAGAGCTTCATAAGGGATAAAGCCTATGGACCTGCAAACTCTAACGAATAGTTGCCAGAACAAAGGGTCATTTTTCATCCCAATTGGTACCTTGCTCATTTACAACCTTTCTAACAGCATTTTTAATTGTCCTGTTCATTCGTTCAAACTGTCCTGCAGACTCAGGGTGATGGAAGATGTAAAATTTTTGGATGACATCAAGGAGCTTACATGTCTCTTGCATCAGATTACCTGCAAAACCTGGCCCATTGTCCCTGTCTAAAACTTTTGGTATCCCCCACGACTAAATATTTATTTGAACAAGAGTACTACTTGCTTTTATTAGATTGTAAGCTCTTCTGAGCAGGGCCCTCTTAAACCTATTGTATTGTATTGTATTATAACTGTATTGTCTCCCTTTTATATTGTAAAGCGCTGCGTAAACTGTTGGCGCTATATAAATCCTGAATAATAATAATAATAATACTTGCAGTAGTAATGGCAGTACAGTTTTTGGTAGGGAAAGCTTCAACCCACTGACTGAAAGAATCCACAACAACCAGTAAATATTTATTCTGGTGTGCAGTGTTAGGTAATTCACCTGTGTAATCAATTTGTATTCACTCCCATGGGAGCTTGTCTCACCAGTGCCCCTCTCCCCTTCCCATTTGCGGGATCATGCCTGGCGCACATCAAACATGATAAGATATGGTCCTGCATGTGTTTATTTTGAGGTCAACATGCTACATGATCTAATCTCTCTCTCTCTCTCTCTCTCTCTCTCTCTATATATATATATATATATATATATATATATATATATATATATATACACACACACATACAAAATATACTACAACAGTTACTCTTGGTGGGCACAGGGGCAGCCTTTGGTGGTGGTGCCACAACACTGTAAACCTCTCACAGATATCCTTGTTGAGTGCAGGAACAGGCCCTGCTGTGCAGTATTAGATCGAAAACTTTAATTACATGCCCCTGTTAAACAGGGGCAGAACAATTGGGCCTTAGGCAGTGGTGGTGGTGCCCTAAACCAAATATATTCTTAGAAGCTAGCATCATCAAGATTGAGGAGGAATAGGATAGTCACTCAGCATAGGCAGTCTTCAAGGGATCCCACATCCATAGAAAACTCATTTGGTTACATCATCATCAGGTGCATGGTAGCTGCTGATCCAAGACTGATAAATTTTTATGAATGTGAGCCTATCAACGCAGTCTGTGGACAGGCGCACTCTATGATCCATTACAAACCCTATAGCAGCACTGAATGTGCGTTCAGAAAGAACACTGGATGCAGGACAGCCAGTAGCAAAATTGAATATTGAGCAAGCTCTGACCAGTGGTCCATCCTCAAGACCCAGTAACCCAGTGGATGCTCTGTTGGAAAGGTCTCCAAGTCTGTTCTTGCCACTAGATATTCCTGTACCATGTAATGCAGACGCTGGCGATGGTTGCTTGAACCAATCAGACCTTGGCACTGAGGACTGAAAAATTTCTGAAGGCATCGGTCAGCTGGCCACCTTCTTTACTGCTCTTTCGCTGACTGAACAAAGCCTCAGCAACACGTTGTCCAGCACCAGGAAATTGTAACCTCCCAGGGTCTGGAAATGCATTGCACAAAACTTTCTTCAAGGCCTCCTGAAGATGTTTCATCCTCTGCTCCCTCTGAGAAGGCAGGATGAGTTCTGCAACCTTACCCTTGTAACGTGTATCAAGAAGGGTTGCCAGCCAGTAATGATCCCTCTCCTTGATACCACGAATCCCAGGGTCCTTTTGCAGGCTTTGCATAATCAGGGAGGCCATACAGCGTAAGTTTGCAGAGGCATTCGATTCTGAGTCCTCTGGTTCACTAACGATCGCATGATCTGCAACTACCTTCACCCAGCCACGTACAACTCCTTGGGTTTCTGGGGACTGAAAAGGATCCCTTGAAGACTGCTGCTGAGTGTTATCCTCCACGTCCATGCTGACACAATCCTCCTCCTCCTCTTCTTCTTCCTGTGTGTTTGGCGTGCCCGCAGGAATACTATCTGGATAAAGGGGGGCCTTGAAAGGTAAGGAAGTCCTCCTCTTCCTCCCGCTGTTCTGCCTCAAGTGCCCTGTCCATTATTCCACGAAGCGTGTGCTCCAACAGGAAGACAAGAGGGACAGTATCCCTGATGCATGCATTTTCACTGCTCACCATCCTTGTGGCCTCCTCAAATGGTGACAGGACAGTGCATGCATCTTTGATCAGTAGCCACTGGCGTGGCGAAAAGAGCCAAACTCCCCTGACCCTGTCCTGGTGCCATATTCACACAGGTACTCATTGATGGCCCTCTGCTGGGTGTGCAGCCACTGCAGCATTGCTAACGTTGAGTTCCACCTGGTGGGCATATCACAAATGAGGAGGTTGGTGGGCAGGTTGCATTCCCTTTAAATGTCAGCCAGCTGAGCACTGGCATTGTATGACCGGCGGAAATGACCTGCCTCAGGAGATCCTGTAACCCTGGGTACCTGCTCAAGAACCGCTGCACCACCAAATTCAGGACGTGAGCCAAACATGGAACATGGGTCAAGTGTCCCAGTTGGAGGGCGGAGAGAAGGTTGGTCCCATTCTCGCATACAACCATTCCTGGCTGAAGTTGGTGTAGTGTCAGCCACCTCTGAGCCTGCCCCTGCAAAGCTGACAGAATCTCTGTCCCAGTGTGGCTCCTGTCCCCTAAGCAGGCCAACTCAAGCACCGCATGGCATCTTTTTGCCTGAGTGCTTGCGTAGCCCCCTTGAACATCTATGGAGCACCGCTGGTTCAGAGGACAAATCTGCAGAGTAAGAGGCCATAGAGGAAGAAGAAGAAGAGGAGGGGGTGGAGGAGAGAGCTGTAGCAGAATCACCACCAGCATTTTGGAAGTGTGGTGGCGGAACAAGCTCCAACAATACTGAACACTGTCCTGCATCCTTCCCAGCTGCCAGCAGAGTTACCCAGTGCACCGTCAAGGAAAGGTAACGTCCCTGCCCATGCCTGCTGGACCATGAGTCAGCGGTAATATGCACCTTACTGCTGACCGCCCTGTCCAACAAGGCCAAAACGTTGCCTTCCACATGCAGGTGAAGAGCCGGAATGGCCTTTTATGAAAAGAAATGGCGTTTGTTGGAACTTGGCACTGAGGTACAGCACATTCCACAAATTCACGAAAGGGGGCAGAGTCTACCAGCTGAAAAGGCAGCAGTTGCAGTGCTAGCAATTTGGCCAAGCTAGCATTCAGACGCTGAGCATGTGGATGGCTGGGACCGAATTTCTTTCTATGGTTTAGCAACTGGGGTAGGGAAATATGCCTGCTAAAATCAGATGGTGGTGTGCTGCTAGCAGATTGGCTGCAAGTACTTGGGACACCTATTGCTATACCTTCATTCCTCTCAGTGCAGGTTTTTGAGAGGACTGGAGGTATAGTGGGGTTGGAGATCCCAGATGAGGAGCAAGGAGAAGTCCGCCTTGTTCTGTGATGTGGGTCTTTTGCTGTTGCCAACGGACTGCATGGGAGGTCGTCATATGTCTGGTCAAGCATGTGGTGCCCAAGCGGCTGCTGTTTTGGCCACGCTTGATCCGCTTTAGACATGGGTTGCAAACAGCAACGGTGCGATCTGCTGCACATGTGTCAAAAAAGGCCCACACCAAAGAACTTTTCAAAATCAGTGGGGAGTCAGCAACGCCCTGCACCTGCGGAGCTCTGCGGTGTGATGCAATAGGGTGGCTGCCCCCTGGAGGGCATCCTGACTCATTGGAGATGTGCCTCCTCCTCCTCTCTTCTATCAGGCACCCAAGTAGAGTCAGTGACCTTATCCATCCCCTCCCTGCTCGTCACTGGAGCAAACTTGGCAGTATGCTGCAGCTGGGGGGAACATGACTGCCAGTTTCTTGTCCTTCTTGGGTACCCCCTCTCTCTAGGCTCACGTTACTCTCTTCCTCAACCTGGGTACCAACATCGGAGCCTTCAAATCGCTGCACGTCCTCCAGAAGCATGTACCCGACACTGTGGTCAAATAGTTTGGGGGACTCTTTCGTGCATGATGGTAGGGCTACGGAAGGAGTGGCTGTGGACAAGGAGCCTGTGGAATAGGTCGCTTTGGCAGCTGCATTGAAAGGCAAACTACTCTGAGCCTGGGTGGCAGACGATGAGGATGGCTTTGTTATCCACTCCACCAACTCTTCTGCATGTTGTGGCTCAATAACACGTCCAGCTGCAGAAAAATAGGACAAGCGTACCCCACGGCATGTCCATGACCAGCACTTTTGACTGTAGACACAGAGCCTGCTTGCCCTCTTTTAGTGGCCTGTGAGAGTCTGCCTCTCCTTGTTGGCTTTCCGGACATGATGTATATTTTGTTTTGCAACACCACACTACAATGTATTTGATACTGTGTACACCACCAGAAAAGTAGTAGCAACTGTACTACGGCTGCATTGTATTGTGTACTGTGTACACCACCAGAAAAGTAGTAGCAAATGCACTACAGGTGCACTGTATTGTGTACACCACCAGAAACGTTGTAGCAACTGCACTACGGGTGCACTGTATTGTGTACTGTGTACACCACCGGAAAAATAGTAGCAAGTGCACTACAGCTGCACTGTATTGTGTACACCACCAGAAGTGTAGTAGCAACTACACTACAGATGCACTGTATTGTGTACTGTGTACACCACCAGAAAAGTAGTAGCAACTGCACTATGGGTGCACTGTATTGTGTACTGTGTACACCAACAGAAGTTTAGTAGCAGCTGCACTACGGGTGCACTGTATTGTGTACACCACCAGAAGTGTAGTAGCAACTGCACTATGGCTGCACTGTATTGTGTACTGTGTACACCACCAGAAAAGTAGTAGCAACTGCACTATGGGTGCACTGTATACACCACCAGAAAAGTAGTAGCAAATGCAATATGGCTGCACTGTATTGTGTACACCACTAGAAGTGTATTAGCAACTGCACTACGGCTGCACTGTATTGTGTACTGTGTACATCACTAGAAAAGTAGTAGCAACTGCACTATGGGTGCACTGTATTGTGTACTGTTTTCACCGCCTGAAGTTTAGTAGAAAAAGTATGCCAGGACTGCACTATAGATATAGGCTACACTGGATGCAGAGTATATATACAAGACCAGCCTTCAAAAATTCCACTCGCCTACTTGCATTTGTTGAGTGGATATTTAGGTAGGGCGAGTGGAGCAGGCAGAAGCAGCCAGGATACTGCTGAGGGAGGAGAAGAGGCGCCTGGTGGATGCTGAGGGGAAAACCCCCAACCATCCTGATTTGCTGGCAATCTCTGCTTTCCCCCCTCCTCAATGCAGACACTGATCGCACAATTTTCAGGCCAGCCCCGCCTTCCGCTCCTGCTCCTGCTTTTTGCCTAGGTCTCAGCAGCTTTCGTGGTAAGAAATCTTGCAGCCCCATGATGTTTTAGTTTTTATTATTATTATTATATGCGATTTATATAGCGCCAACAGTTTACGCAGCGCTTTACAATGTGTAGGGGAGACAACACAATTACATTACAGTTCAATACAAAAGGTACAGGAGGGTCCTGCTTGTAGAGCTTACATTCTAAAGGGAGGGGGTGGTGGTACAAAAGGTAATAGCTGCAGAGAATGATTTGATGGGGGTAGCTCGGGGACAGTTGTTATGTGGGTGTGGGATAGGCTTCCCTGAATAAATTAGTTTTTAGAGACAACTTTTTTGTGCGAGCGCCAGGCATCCAGGGCATTTGCCCCACATTTGCCGCAACTGCCCGCTTTGCTTTTGTTCCCGTCCGAGGCACCGTCTTTCTCCGACTGTAGCATGGAGCCGAGTGACGTGCAGTGAAACTTCT
The DNA here is from genome assembly GCA_037952925.1 of Lithobates clamitans. NCBI lineage: Eukaryota > Metazoa > Chordata > Amphibia > Anura > Ranidae > Lithobates > Lithobates clamitans. The sequence continues at coordinate 332,105 of JBBGZY010001832.1, forward strand.
CCTCCGGCTCTGTGTTAGTGGGGACAGTCGGAGCTCTGTCAGCGGCACTGTTCTGAAGAAAAAAAAATGCCAAACAGCAAGGTGACAGCTGCATTCTATATTTCCAAGAGGGGACAGAGCTGCTGGGGGGGGGATTTGTGAGAGAGATGGGGAATTTGTGAGAGAGCTGGGGGAAAGATTTGTGAGAGAGCTGGGGGAGGAGATTTGTGAGAGAGCTGGGGGGATTTGTGAGAGAGCTGGGGGGGATTAGTGAGAGAGCTGGGGGCAGTATTTGTGAGGGAGCTGGGGGGGATTAGTGAGAGAGCTGGGGGCAGTATTGATGAGAGAGCTGGGTGGGGATTAGTGAGAGAGCTGGGCGGGGATTAGTGAGAGAGCTGAGTGGGGATTTGTGAGAGCTGGGTGGGGATTTGTGAGAGAGCTGGGTGGGGATTTGTGAGAGAGCTGAGTGGGGATTTGTGAGAGCTGGGTGGGGATTTGTGAGAGCTGGGTGGGGATTTGTGAGAGAGCTGGGTGGGGATTTGTGAGAGAGCTGGGGGGGGGATTTTTGAGAGAGCTGGGGGGATTAGTGAGAGAGCTGGGTGGGATTATTGAGAGAGCAGGGGGGATTAGTGAGAGAGCTGGGGGGGCATTAGTGAGAGAGCTGGGGGGATTAGTGAGAGAGCTGGGGGGTATTATTGAGAGTTGGGAGGGTGGCATTAGTAAGAGAACAGGGGGGGCATTGGTGAAAGCAGAGGGGACATTGGTGAGTGAGCTGGGGGGCATTTGTGAGAGGTAAAAGACCTGGGGGGCATTTGAAATGATGGCATACCAGTGTATGATCTGGAAAAATATGATAATTTATGAGGACATTTAGGGGTGGGGCAACTGGTGGCGAGTAACTGTTAAGGCCTGGCGAGTAGCTCAGGACTTGAAATGTTGAGCCCTGTACTAGACTGTGTGTGTGTATGTATATATATATATTAAAGTGACCCTAAAAGTTTGAATTTTATTTTTTAAAAATAACAAACATGTCAAACTTACCTCCACTGTGCAGCTTGTTTTGCACAGAGGGGCCCCGAATGGCTTTTTCTGGGGTCCCCCAGCGGCTCTCCTAGCTCCTCCCCTTCTCAGATAACCCCCTGGGAGAAGTGCTCTCCCGGGGGTTACCTTGCGGGCACGCTCCTGTGTCCTACATTCGGCGTCCATAGCTGCTGAGTGCAGGACTTGGCCCCGCCCCCCGGCGCACGTGTCATTGGATTTGATTGACAGCAGCGCGAGCCAATGGCTGCGCTGCAATCAATCTATCCAATGAAGAGCCGAGAAGACCGGGCCGAAATCCAGCGCGATCTCGACGCATAATGCATAGGATGCATTAAGGTAAAAAAAAAGGGGACCTTTACAACCCCTTTAATATACCGCCTGAAGTATATTAGAAAAAGTACACCAGGAATGCACTGCAGGTATCAACTACACTGTAGACATGTGCATTCGTTTTCGTCCGAATTTCAGGCATTTTCGTTATCGTTTTAACAAACGATAACGAAAGTGCAGAATCCGAACAACGAAAGATCTGACATAAACAAATGCTTTATTTTCGTTTTCGTTGCTACAACTGTTCGATATAGATAGGAGATTCGACATGATGATAACAATAACAATCTGTGTCCATCAAACCTGTGGTCGAATGTGCCTAACCTTAACTCTGTTAGTCCAAGATTATTCTACATAGAGAGAAAAGATTTGACGTAGGGGAGAAAAGATAAATAAAAATAATGATGATGATGAACGTTATTGGCTGATTGTAACCAAAGAGGAGGAGCAGTAAAATAGCTAGAACGAAGTACACACGTACTTTGGCTTATGGTGTCTGTTAAATGTTCTAAGAAGATTCGACGGAGCAGGTAAACTATACGGCGTCGTACAGTTTAGCTGCTCCGTCGAATCTTCTTTGAACATTCGACAGACACCATAAGCCTTCAATGACAGATTCAACCCTAATTTGGATTTTCGGACAAATGCAATTTTTAACGAAAAACGAAAGAAATAAAAACGAATTTCGGGAGTAACTAAATAAAGTTATTTTTCGGACGAAAACGAAATTCCGAAACTAAGTATTTCAGTGTGCACATGTCTACTACACTGGATGCAGAGTATATACACATATATATATATATATATATATATATATATATATATATATATATAAAAATATAAATATATATATATATATATATATATATATATGGTGCAGTAACGTAACGTAGTGGTGCAGTAACGTAGTAACTACGTTTGTTAATAAAATTTGCTCTTAATTACTACACTATGAGACCTCTCCTTTGTTCCTAACTACCATTGCTGGGATTACTGGGAGCGGCGGGAGGAGATTCAGAAAGCCAGATCTACTGACATCGCTCCAGGAAACCCATCCTCTCCAAGATTATCTATCCGCTCTACTTGGCCCACTGGGGGCCGCTGCTGGAGGTGAGAGGCTGGGGGAAACACTGGGTGTGTGCACCAGAACTTATATAAAAGAATAGCACCAGTCACTGCACATTTGCACCTTATTTAAAGACCGTTTTTTGTGGACATCACTCATCACAGTTGCACATTTTTATATATTTATGGACTGAATTGCACTACTGTCACTTTGGGACGACATCTCTGCTGTGGGATTGTCTGTCCATATATGGATTAGTTATCTATAGCGCATTAGTGCGTTTATGATGGTATGACTGCACTATTATCACTGTTTAAATTTTGATCTAAATGTTGTGGATTCATATTGATGCGGAATCTCTGCACGCATCTTACATCTCAATCATCTTTTAATGCACATTATGACAGTCTGCCATTTATATTTTATGTGTTACATTCCTAAGAGATATTTGGTATTTTTATTTTGTTTAGCACCAGGGACCATTTGATTTTCAGTTGCTTATTTTTATAATTTTTTTATGTGTTACACATTTAGGAGATATTTGATATTTTGCTCAGCACTAGGGATCATTTGAGTTTCAATTATTTTGAGAGGTTATTACTTCAAATATATCCAGTTTCGTTAAATATTGTCACTTCCTTTATGCGTGGTGGCTAATACATTATTTATTTTATTTTGCACTTTGCACTTTAATGGTTGAAGTTCACTCACTTATTTTATTTATACTTGATACTGATGCTTTCTTTGATGGATTCCAGTGTGGAGCTAGTAGTTCAGAGTTTACCATAACTTTTTTATTGGTATGAATTAGCATCTTGGAGTCACCGTTAAGCACAGTGTTTGCCTACTTTATTCTTTGTCTTAGAAGATCACGGTTAGGATTTTAATTGTTGGTTTGGTACTGATTGATGGAGTAGCGCCACATATTTTATATGAATCTATTGTCTTCCTGGGGGAACTGAGTGGACCCATCTATGTTGGCAGCTCTCCACCTGGTACCTCACTGATAGTTTTAGATTTTCGTTTAGATTGTGGTTTTTGCGCATTAGTCCCCATACATTCAATTGATACAGAAAGTCGCCTGAGAAGAAATAACATCCGAATTGTGGGTCTACCAGAGTGTGTGGAGGGAGATAACCCAATTACATTTTCTGAGAAATTGCTGATAGAAGTATTTGATTTAGCGGAAATGTCCACAACGTTTGCAGTGGAGAGAGCACATAGGATCTCCTTTCACTCTCCAAAGCCAGGGGCACGTCCTCATCCATTCCTGATACGTTTATTGAATTATAGAGATTGGGACCGTATTCTATCAACAGCTAGGATAAGGGCAGATTTACAATATGAGAACGCTAAATTATCATTTTTTTCTGACTATCCGTTGGAGATACAGCAGCAAAGAAGAGCCTACACAGAAACACGAAAAAGACTGAGAGAGAAGGGGTTAAAATTTAGCCTTGTGGCATTTTGCAAAGTTTTAATATTGGAACATGGCAATTGATTATCAACACTGTATACACAAAATCAGCACTATTGTACTACTGTTACAGTTACTAATTGTTATTGTATAATGTACTGCAAAAACGAAATAATAATAAAAAATGTTATTTGAAAAAAAAATAAAAATTTAGCCTTCTATATCCTAGTAAATTACGAGTGATTGACGGGACACACCCCTTTTTTTTTTAAACACCAACTTTAGCGGCAGAGTGGTTGGACACTAGATACATGGATTCCCCCCCCCCTTTTTTGGGGGGGTACATATATAGGTATAAATCGGTATAGATCCTGATAATAACAAAAGCACTATATGTTGATGGTTTATATTAATGATGTATAATGTAGAATAATGCATCTCTTTTTCCAGTTATAAAGAGGGGTTGAATGTTTAGGGAGGGGGGAGGGGGGTGGGAGAATTAATTAATCCTATGTGTTTGGACATATATATGATTATAGATCGGTATAGATCCCGATAATAACAAAAGTACTATTCATTGATATAGATTTGTATAGATCCTGATAATAACAAGAGCACTATATATTGACAATATTACTGATGTATAATGTAGAATAATGCATCTTTCATCATTCAGGTGATAAAGAGGGGTTAAATGTTTGGGTGGGGGGGGGGGGGGAATTAACTAATCTTATGTGTTTTTTTTTGTTGTTTTTTTTGTTTTTTTGGACATGTGATTATAGATCTGTAGATCCTGATAATAACAAGAGCACTATATATTGATAAATAATTTTATGGGGTTTCCCCCCCCCCCTTTTTTTATTTAAATTGGTTTAATCTACACATGTATGGTGTTGTAGAAATTTTTATTATATGGACTCATGTGGACATTTTATTCTAGGATGTGTTTTATATATTGTCATCTGTCTCCCTGTGTCTGATATAACCAAGGAGCGCTCTAGCAGAGCGCACTTGGGTTCAATCGGGACCAGCGGTAAAACCGTCAGTATGAAAACCTTTTCATGGGCTTGGAGACGTGTTCTCTGTGTGTGTGTGGGCCTTTGCCAGTTTGTAAGTATCAAGCGCAATGCGCTGGACTTCTTGCCTTCAAATGTCTATGCACATTAGAGAAGCGAAGTCCGCATAACAAGAGAAACATATTATTTTATCTGTGTGGCTACGCTATGCCTTTTGGATACATATCTGCTTTAATAAGAGGACATTGATATCTGCCTTGTTAATATACTCGTACCGTATATTGACAACACCAGTAGCAATGTCCCTGCAGATCTTCTCAAGCCTTTAAGAACAAATAGAATGATCTTACTAGATACTGGTTACTCTGAGCAGTATTGAGTGGGATCCGTGCTGACAAGGATGGCGGATGTGTATGCGTTGGGCTGGGTGGAGGGTGCGGTGTACATGCCTCAAGGGGATGAGGCATGCACACTTCTCCCTCCCACTCCTGTGGATGCCCTCCCCTTTAGTGTCATTTCCTGTGATGTCATTTTGCATGGAGGAAGCGATTGGCTGTTGGGGCCATGAGTTTCTGCGTTGTCATATCCTTATTTGGTCATATCCTGTGTTGAGGTCACATCCTGTTTTTGGCTTCCTGTTTGTGTGTGAATAAAAAGCCAAGAGTCTCTCTGCCCCCGGCAGAGCAAATGAAGGAACGATGGAGCTGAGATGGTGATTATGGCTGTTTACTGGGGAACAGGGGAGACATGGGTTATTTAAGGATGCATTATACCATTATACCATTAGACGGAATGTGTGCTTATGAGCACAGGAGATATGGTGTGCGCATAGCGTACAGCCACATTTCCCAGACAATGGTTACTATAGATAGGTATAGATCCTGATAATAACAAAAGTACTATATATGGATAAGTAACTTTATGAGGATAATATGGGGTAAAATGGCTAATGGGTGGGGCGTCCTTGAGATCTATCGTTTATGCGAGAGCCCGTCACACAATGGAATGGAAGGGTGATTGCTTTTTTTCTTTTTTTGGGATTGAGTTGGATTATGTTGGGTACTGAGTATAGAACAGACACTATAGTCAGTAAAGAAGGGGATAGGAGAAGTTCCTCTCCACTCCCATCCATGAATGGATGGGGTTGTACACTAGGGAAAGGAGTGGAAAGGGATAGGGTGGGATGGGAGGAGGGAGGTGAAGTGAGTGTAAGGGGGGGAGTATGTATTGGATCAACAATGGTGTGGTTTAAGGACCCTATGGATGCTTCCTGTAAAAACCAGGGGGCATACGATATGGTGGAGGTGGGTAAAAGTGGGAGATTTTTGGCGAGATTAGCACAACAAGAATATCAAACTACAACTATATCAGAAATTGAGATTTTAAAAGGACAGAGTAAAAGAACCTAAGGAGATATTGGAGACCTTCAGAGAGTCTTATAGTTTGCTATATGCCTCTTCTCTCCCCTCCAACTTCCGCCCAGTGATTATGGTGGACCTTTTGGACCGGGTAGCCCTTGGGTGGTTGTCGGGCAGGGAGAGGGAGGCATTGGTCTGCCCAATTACAAGTGAGGAGATCATGAAAATTTTACATACATTTTCAGGGGAAAAGGCACCAGGTCCAGATAGAATTCCGGTGGAATTCTATAAAAAAAAATGGAGCTTTAATAGCCCCAAAACTCGCAGAAGTATTCACAAGTGGGCTATTGAAAGGGGCCCTTCCAGACTCAATGAGAGAGGCACATATAACTTTAATATATAAAGAAATGAAGGATCCAAAATTATATTCCTCATATAGGCCAATAGCATTATTAAATATAGATTTTAAAATATTGACGAAAATATTAAGATTACAACCCCTGTTTAGAAATATTATAGATTCAGACCAGACAGGATTCATGCCACAGAGAACAAATATACATACCACATCCAGGAAGGATCTAGACATAGAGAAGGTCTTCGATACAATCGAATGGCCTTTTTTATGGGAAATACTCAGAAGGATGGGAGTCCTATTAGTATTCATTAAATGGATACAAATAATAATATATAGGAAACCCATATCACCGGTTAAACTGGGAGGAAAGCTATCATCTTTTTTTCAGCTATACAGAGGCACGAGGTAGGGCTGCCCCCTCTCTCTGGCAGGCTTCGTGATAGCAATAGAGCCAGTGGCAGAGGCTCTTAGGACTTTGCCAAATATTCAAGGACTCCGAGTGGGGGGCTGGAAGAGAGGGTAGCCCTGTATGCCGATGACATGCTGTTATTTTTGAGAGATGCGGGTCCATCTCTGGAAGGAGCCTTAGAACTATTAGAGATTTTTTCACTATTTACAGGGCTTAAAGTAAATTGGGGTAAGTCTCTATTATTTCCCATTGACCAAGGAGCACAGGATACCGCTGTTCCAAATCTACCACTAAAATGGGTAACGGAATTTAAGTACCTTGGCATAATAATATCTCGACAGGTTCACGAATTCCGAATATTGAACTTGGATCCAGTAATACAAGAGTTTAGGAAAAAAATTAAAGGTATGGAAAGCGTTGCCCCTGTCGCTATTAGGACATATAAATTTAATAAAGATGAAGATTCTTCCTAAATTTTTGTATTTGTTTAGAAATTCTCGACAATGGTTGCCTAAAAGTTTTTTTGCACAGCTGCATGGTATGTTTTCTGCATTTATATGGGCAAACAAACCAGCTAGAATTAAATTAAGCACACTTATGCGACTGGCAGTACAGGGGGGATTGGCCTTCCCAAATAAGTATTATTTAGCTACACAGCTAGTGACGGTGGGGAGATGGCTAAACCCCGAAGGGTTTGATTCTGCCACAATGTTGGAAGCAGCAGTGGTCCAATCAGTGGAGGCACTTCAGGGATTGCCATACAGGGGGTTAAAATCTAGGCGGGATGGGGGCGTGTCTGGACGGGATCCGGGAGGACGTGTTTGAGCTGAGCTCCAAAAAACCGAGGAGAATCTAGTGCCATCCTTGCCGGATTCACCTTTCCGAAGCACCGTTTGGACTGCACTAACGCCTAGATCCCCTCTGCTGCAGCCTTGGCGAGGTTTCAGCGCAATTTGGAGGACTAGCCCTGTCTTGGGCCTGCTGCTCGGGCCGAACCACGGATCCGTCACCATCTTGCGGCCTTCAGATCACACAGGGGCCTTGGCTTCTTACCTCCGGAACCCGAGCATCCTACCCCAGCTTGTCAGGGGCGGCGATCCCGGGGGGAGTGGACCACGTCTGTGATGGTGGAGAGCCACCCGGAGCTCTGTAACACCGGCCTCAATCCCCCGCGGCCCGACGCCACATTGCAGCCTGCAGATCCGGCCGGTCTAATCCTCTGGACGCAGTAAGTAGCTGGGCAGCTGCCTGCCTCTCCCATCCCGACTACCCCCTGGCTGTGACTGTACTCCGCTATACTGCCGGGGGGCCCGTTTTCTGCACCACAGAACTTTTCTAGGCCTACACAGGGCGGTGATCACACGGCCGGCTACTCCAGGAAAGTCCGCGACTTCGGCCTACTTTGGAGGACGGTGGCCATCTTGCTGCTCCCATTACACCCTATCTGGATCTATACAGCTCCACTTGTCACACAGCTGGCCTACTTCTGGAGGTCGGCGGCCATCTTGGTACTCCAAGTACTCCCCATATCAATCTGCTCCACACTGATCATACAGCTCCTGTTCCTCCAAGCCTGGTGCAAACTGAGCCTCTTAATTCTTTTTACAGCTGCTAATAAGACCTCCTTCATAATTGGATAAGATTCTTAAAGGGGTTGTAAAGGTAAAAATTTTTTCACCTTAATGCATTCTATGCATTAAGGTGAAAAAACTTTTGACAGTACCGCCGCCCCCAGCCCCCCCGTTTTGCTTACCTGACGCCTCGAATCTTCGCTGCTCGTCCTCGTCATCTTCATTGCAGCTCAGCCTGGTCGCTGATTGGCTGCAGTGGATGGATTGAAAGCAGCGCAGCCATTGGCTCGCGCTGCTGTCAATCACATCCGATGACGCGGCGCGCCGGGGGGCGGGGCCGAGTGATACAGCGAGCGGCTATAGCCGCCGGCTGTATCACGGGAGCGCGCCCGCAAGCACTTACCACTATGCGAGGGAGCTCGCATTAGGGTGGTAAATGCTTGCGGGGAGGAGCTAAAACAGCCGCCGAGGGACCCCAGAAGACCAGGTTCGGGGCCACTCTGTGCAGAACGAGCTGCACAGTGAAGGTAAGTATAACATGTTTGTTATTTAAAAAGAAAAAAAAAATTACCTTTACAACCCCTTTAATGATTAATAACTGTGATATGGGGCTACATGAAGATGCATTTCTAAGGAGCTCCTGGCTCCCCCCCCTGTTCCTCACGACCAGAAGACACTTACTCAATTATACAAATGCGGCATGAACAACCCTAATCGCTATAGAACCAGATTGACGACCAGTGGGAACCCCTCTCGGACCTTACAAACTGATATCCAGAGATTTCTCAGAAGTCCGATACAGGCCCCAACAGGGGCCATTACAGGATCCCCACGTGCACCTCCTATGGCGGTCAGTGTACCTGCACAGCTTCTCTCCTCTGTCTCACTCATAGAGCCGGACAACCTTTCAGAGCCTCCAGCAGCCTTTAGATTGGACATGGCTGGCCCCTCACAAATCCCGGGGCGCCTGGAGGAAGATCTTCGCAACATGTTACAGGCTCTCCCCACAAAGGCTGACATTGAAGCCCTGATTCTCCGCATTGAGGAGGCACACAGCAGAGATATCACTGAGGTGAGGTCAGACTTGCATACTCTTACAGAACAGGTAGACACGGAAGAGGTTGCGATCTTCACCTTGGAACTCAGAGTATCAGCTCTGGAACACTCACAGACCTCACAAGCTACCTTGGCCGGGGAGATGCAGCTACACCTGGAAGAAATGGAGGACCGCAGTCGTCGAAATAACCTATGGCTGCGGGGACTTCCAGAAGCAACAGGGACGGAAGATTTGGCGGCCACGGTTACTGCTATATTTCACATCATTCTAGAGGCCCCCCACGACGCTAGAAATAGATCGGATGCACAGAGAACTGGGACCCAAGTCTACAGATCCTGACAAGCCCCGAGAGGTGCTGTGCAGACTGCACAGATACTCACAAAAGGACATCATCCTTCGCAAATCCTGGGATCATGGCCCGATTGAATTCGACGGAGCTACTATACAAATCCTCCCTGATATGTCGAGAGTGGCACTGCAGAGAAGAGCGCTTTTGAAGCCTGTATTGGAAACAGCAAGAAGAAATGATTTCAACTACAGATGGGGGTATCCCCTGGCAGTGCCTTTCCGAAAGGCACAGTCCGCTCTCCTGCTGATCTGCCAGCACTCTTCACATTTATGAATGCTGAACCTGTGCGGGTACAAAATTTGCTGCAGACCTTGCATCGATCAGCTGGCCGAACGGGCCCCCCGTCAGCGAACCGCCAATCGCAGCCTGCCCGCTCTCAGAGATACAGGAGGCATTCGAGAGACCCGTCGAGAAAACGAGCACGTGAGTTTTAATCAACCCTCATCCACTGAGCACAGACTTCCAACCCTCTGTTGATTGGTGCCTAACCTCCCCGCTTCTTTCTCCCTCACACAACACTGTTTATTACCTTACACCCAGTGCCCGCTTGCTGCCATCTGCCGAAGAACTTGTGACTACCCAAACACTCTGATGCCAATGCCGAATTCAAAAGGTGCCTCTACCCCCCCGATTAGAGAAGTGATTTTCTCCATCCCTCTGGGGGTGTTGCCCTCCCCCCCTCACAGTTTGTATTGGAAGGAACTTTATGGCACTCGCAGAGCAACATCGAGGGTTCAGACAATGTCAGGAACTTCAGTGACCCTTCCTCCTTTGGAACAGGACTAGGAAAAGCTTATTCCATGAAGAAATAACAGATATAGGCAGAACGGAGACTATACCTCTGAAACAGGAAGAATGGGTGACACTGCATATAAACATGAGATGCATAATACATTCAATGTTCTCTAACTAATGCTCTCTAACTAATGCTGCATTCCTTTTCAGATTTGCGTTGATATGGATAATATTCCCTTATTGACAACATATCAAGGTGTCTTAGTGCCCTAATTTTTTTTTTCTCTCCCTGTGCTGGCATATATTCTGGGGGAGGGGATGGATCGGGGGTATATTGCCCTTTAAGTTTAGGGAAACAATCCAGCGGTTGCAGCTAGGGGGGCTGATGACCCCTGCCCCCCTCCGGGAGGGAATGGGTCTTGGGAAACCCACCCATACGCACATCTTCCCCAGCAGATGAATGTGGAGCTTTAATGTCTCTATGGGTCTGCTGTGGATTGATCTGAGGGGTGACGATGGGCTAGCGGGCATTGTCCCCCCCCCCTGGGGACTAGTCTCTCCCGTGGTGGGGGAAACACAGAAGCGGAAGTAACAAAGGTTTGCTGTAATGAGACAATAGGGATCGGTAATATACATTCCTTCGGAGGGGGAAGTAACTGGTGAGAGGGTGATTGGGTTAAGGACTTCGCATTGATTTTTCCTTCAAATTAATATGTACGGTTTAGGTACTGTTAGGATTTCTCTCCTCTTGTGATCAGTCGAACTCCAGGTGTATTGAAAAGCAGACAATTTATTTCAGATGTGTCACACAAATGGATGATGCTTACAAGTCAAAAGATGCAGTAAGAATCATACAAAGAGATGAACATCCCCCCTCCTAATACCTACAATAATATAGAGATAACGCTTCTATTGGCTGAGGAAACACACATAGCGTGCCTGGTACAAAATGGTACTTTATTTGCCAATTAGTGTTTCCTGTACATTCTTGTTCTACCATATATGGTTAAGCCTAATCATTCTACAACTTACTATGGAGTTAGTTAAAGCAAACGATACAGCAAGTTAATACAACAATGTGCTCAGAAGTCATCTTAAGAAAAGTCTCAGGGTTATTGTTTTTCTAATAGTTTTTCCAATAGTCACACAATAAACATTTAAAACTTTTCTAACATTCCCTCCTCTTGTGTGACTATTTTATCTCAACACATTTCGATGATAGTCCCAGTGTTATACACTTTCGGTCTGTATGTCATTAAGTTGAGCTTCAATGTCCACAAAGGTCTCCTCAGAGGTAGGAAGGGCTTGATACATCGTTCTTTAGACTGCGGTTTCAGTCAGTTTTTGTGAAAGTCCTCAAATACAGGGAATGCAGCAGCATCCGCAAGTGACCAAAATGGCCAAAGCCACATCAATTGAGATCAAACATGATGTGATAAGTCCACTCCACTTACCGAACCATCCTTCAAGCCAGTTTGTTAATGGATCATTAATACCTGAGTTTTGCGCTAATTCATTCGATAGAGCAGTCAGTCCTTCCAAGGCTCTGGTCACGGTCCCTCCAGGAGCTGTATTATTAGGGATAAAGGTGCAACACATGCTACCAAACATTTTGTATACCCCTCCTCTTTCAACTAGGACCATATCTAAGGCCATTCGGTTCTGCCATGCCATTAGAGATGTGGTGGCCAACTGTTCTGTTAGGCCCTTCACAGCTTCCCTAGTATAGTTTACAAATCGTTGTTGGTTATAGTGTACGTGTGTGTGTGTGTGTATATTTATATATACATACATATAATCCAGTCAACATTTTTATCTATAGTCACCCACCAGAGAAGAGACTCAAACCCAGCTGTCACCTGATTCCTGGCCCTAAACTCATCCAGCACTCCGCGAGGAACCCCAATCTCATCTATGTAGATCCGAGAGTCAAATGACCCTATGGGAGAGGTGTCCCTCCAATACCGTTGGCGACTCTTAGTCCACGGGTGTTCTGACAGGATCCTCAGGGGCATAGCCAGCTGGACCATAGCGCAATCTCCTCGGGCATTGGCCAGTATAATAGCTCACAGTTTCGTATCCCCACACATCCACCAGACATCAGCTCTCTGAATGTCATGTTCAACCCAGTCACCATTGCCCATGTTAATCCTCTCCCTGCAATAGTCATCGGGTAGCGACCCAAGATCCACCCCGGTACAGTTCCCTGGAAGTGCAAAACAAGCAAAGTTGCCTGGATAAGTAGTAACCGCTGGAGGTATCTGAGGTCTCTGTACTGGGGGAAACAACAAACTCAACATGTGACAGGTGGAATTTGTTTCAGGTTTATAGCTCTTATTATACAATCACAACATACATTTTAAACCTTCTGGATCTGTATTGTGATCTAGAGGAAAAGGAATACTTGCTAAATGTAGTCTTGCTCTGGCACAAACTAAACAGTTTTCTTTTTTTTTTTTTTTTAAGTTTTAAAGTTTTAACCGTGTACCTCAACCATTCTAACCACTCATTTTTTTCCCTGGTATCCTGTCTCCAAAGCTATGGCATCTTCTACTGTTAGGTTAGTAAATCTTATAATTTTACTCAGAACTTCTATTTTAGTATGGCGTCACTTCCGGTCTGAGCGGCGATTGTTGTTTATACAGCGCCGGCTCTTGTTTTATCATGTGAGTATATCTCCTAAACTTTTTATTAAATAAAGCCTTTTTAAACAATATCACACTATTTTTTTTTTTTTTTTTTAAGCACGTCACTTTGTATGGACTTATCTACTAATAATTTAGTGTTTGCAATAATTTCATCATTTGTTTTGGTTTTGAATGTGGTCTTACTGTGGTGTAACACAGAGACGTATATTGAATTGTGCATTTACATTTTTGTTGTTTATTATTATTACCTTTTTTTTTTACTTCTGCTTTAAGTTTATCTATTGGCATAATTGGATTTTTATTCACATACCAGATTTTTGATACAGCAGACATCCATATTTATCACTTTGCCAACTAGGTATTAGATCACTACATTTCTACAGTTCCAGATATTGTAGTTCATAGATTTTAGTTTGCGGACTCCAGAGGGTGTAGCACACCAGTTGGACACCCTATCTGAAGTTCAGCACCTTCAACACACACACTCTGATATCCATCAACAGGGGGTGTAACACTATCACTTGTATAGGTTATTTTTAATTCTTGCCCCCAGGGGGTGCAACACAAAAGTGGTTTACTGCATCAGAGATTTAATACATAAAGTAGTTGCATTTGTTTAGATGTTTGGCACTTATATATATTTTTATTTTTTTTCAAACACATTTTGAGACCAACAGACAGAGGATGTATCACAGTTCATTTTATTTGAGGCATACCTCCCCTAATATTTTACATATATATATATATATATTTAATTTGAAGGGAAATAGCGCCACATCTACACTCCCATAATCTACCTTTTCCTGTTGTCAGGTTTTATTAGGTGGTCATGCCTTGAGGAAAAATTTGCCTGAGGGGTCAGTTTCTGACACCCATGCTCCCATAGAGTACAACCACTGATCTTCCTTCCTCGACTCCTTTAATGTTATCAATAATTATTTACATTTCTTACTATGTGTGTAGGGAGAGTTGGCCGCTTCTGTAATTGAATCTTTCATTTATTCCACTCTTTTTAGGCCCTGGTAGATTATACCCCCAATCTTGATGTGCTGTGGTCCACTGGGCTTGATCCCATGCTTGACATCCTGCCCCATCCCAGAGCCAGCAAATGTATTTATCTGCCCATAGAAGTCCTCTAGCCCCAGTTGTATCCCCACAATCTGCAATCTGACAGAAGTCTACCAGTATGGTGCTAGTTATTCCCTCTATAAAGGTTAGATTCAATGCTTTTCCTGTTCTTTCCATATCCAAAGGTTCCTCTACTCTTCCATAACGTCTCCCCCCTCTTATGGACGCCTCTCCTAGAGTCACCAGTAACCCAAGGATAATTACTGTCCCTTTCATCCTAACCAGCTACAGAGTTCCAGCGGATAGGGTAGGGGAGACTTCACCGGTTTGAGACAAGTCCCACCTTGTGCAGGACCTCCCTTTGTAGCCGGACTTTCTGAACCTCTTGTAGCCAACTGGCCCTACTCTACCTGTAAAACCTTTTTGCAATGGGACTGGTGAATCCATCTAGACCACTCTGCAATCCTTATCGCAGTAGGGGTAGTTAGGAGGACTTTGAAAGGACCATCCCACCTTGGGGAGTACCACTGCTTTTTCTTATTACTTTTTGTTAAGACCCAATCTCCCACATGCACCTTTTCATCTTCTCGAATTGGACCTTCTAGGATAGAACAAAAATCATTAGTACTTCTTTGTCTTAACAGCCTAGACATGTGTTCTGCTAGTGTGTGCTCAGACTCCTCAGTAGGTGTTTCATTTGGTTGTAAGGGTATCTTATATGGCCTTCCATGTATCATTTCAAATGGGCTTAAACCTTCTTTTGTGGGTGTGATATGCATACTAGTCACAGCCACTAGTAGTCAGTACATCCAATTTTTTACCTGTTTCTTCCATAGCTTTCCTCAGTTTACTTTTTAGAATGCCATTATGTCTTTCCACCAATCCAGCTGATTGGGAATGATAGGCACAATGGTATTTCACTTAAATTCGCATCACTTCTGTCAAATGTTGTATAGTTTTATTTACAAATAAGGGTCCATTATCACTGTCTGTGCATCTGCACTTCCTGTCGGGAATTCTCCACCCATTTTGGTCAGGGTGTCTGTGATTAGCAAACAATATTTCTTCCTTTCACATTTGTCCAATTCAATAAAATCCATGCAAATGTGTTGGAATGGATATTGCGGTGCGGGGAACTTTCCTTTCCGTGGTCTTATGCCTCCCTAAGCATTGTATCTTGCACATATAATCCATTGAGAGCAAAAAGTTTTTTTTTAGTAGTTAGTGAAGCCATGGGCTGTAAATACCTTATTAAACATCTCAGTCACCCCCCTGTTTGACACATGTGTTACTCCATGTGTCAATACTGCTGCATACCTAAATAAGGATTTTGGCAATACCAGTTTTCAATCAAGTGACATGTAAATGTTATCTATACTTGTGCAACCTTTTGTTTTCCAATATTGTTTCTTTGTCTAAGCAATGGACACTGTGTAACCTATATTATTTCATACCTTAATTTAATGTTCTAAACTCTAAAATACCTCTAAAGGTTCAATTTTCTACCCATTAATGTAACCACTAGACACCCACCCCATAAAAAGGAACTCGCCTCATTCTTCAGTTGTGTAGAAGGAGGAGGGGGGGGGGGGTGTCATATCTGCACTTGAATTGGGGCTGGGAAAAAGATACTCTTTATCTAACATGAATGAGCGCAGGATCACAGATCAAACTACCAAAGAAAGCTTTCCTTACTTTGGAGTTGTTAAAAACAATATTCTTTCATTTATACAAATATAAGTCCATAAGTCCACCAAGTATGCAGACATAAAATGTTTCCTAGTGGCATTTACATTATTTGACATATATATTCAATATATATAAAAATATTTTTCTCAGACCCCGATATTTTAGCAGAATTGAATAAAACATGAATCCCCTTATTCTCTGGTCCCAAAACATATTTTTTTTTTTATTTAACCCAAACACATATTCTAATTCAGAACTTAGCCTTTTAATTTTATAAATGTACCTAAATATAAACAGCATTGCATCATTAACACTTTACAGTTGAAAATCTGGGAGTTCTAAAAGTAACATATCCAAGAAATATTTACTTTAAGACTATTATTTGGACTTTCTTTCCCACCGAAAATCCTAATATTTTTTACAGATGCACAAATTAACCTCTGTGTGCTCAAAGGGTTAATGCTGCCCTACTAGTCATCCACCATCCTCTACCTCGCTCTTCTGCTATGTCTGTCAGGCAATCTGCATTTTCTTGTTTCTGAGAAAAAGCATCAAGTCTGCATATTCCCTTCTCTCCTCTCTCTGGGCTCCCATCTACCTCCTCAAAACCATCAACAATTTCTGCCATATGCTTCCTTTAACACCATGGCATGCTAAAATAATAAAGCAGCCTGGTGTTATCAGTGTACTCTTTTTTTTTTTTTTTATGCTCAGTTTCAATATTTACAATATAACCCTTCTGTATTGTCATAGCTGGTCAAGAGTTAACTTTTTTTTTTTTTACAGACACAATCTCTCACACAGGAATTTGAAACGGAGGAGCAATTCACTCCCTCCTGTAATACAGGAGATTCACACACGAGGGGAGGGAGTGAGGAAAAACTACAGGCTTTAATCTCCCTGTTATGATTTCTCGCACTTATTTATTTATTTTTTTACTCAGTCATACTTAGCTATTTTTCTGCTTCTCAAATATTTGTTAAACATTTAGATCACACTTGCATCTGGTCTAATTCTCTTTTGCTAGACCCATCAGTGATATGGCTATTGGATCACCTTTACCTGAAGTTGCAGCTCCAACTGTTTGGTTTCTATGAGTCCGACCGAGGTTTGTCCCCGAGCAGACGGCCCAGATGTAGCACAGTCTCCCAGACAATGTTGTCCAGTGGTACCTGAGACAGTGCTGTAATCCAAGACGCCAGCTCCGGTCCAATCCCCATGGGCCATATAGTGCAATGTCACCTGATATTTTACATATTTATCTGCTTAATACATTGGCTAGCAAGGTGTTGGCTGCCTTACAGAGTGAAGCCATAAGACAATTAAACCAAATATCTCTTTAAGCTTTTCTAAAGTTTCCTGCTTCTCTGCCAGCTCCCAATCTGTCACTGATAGGCAAGCAGGCTACAACACAAATCTTACAAACACAGACCATGAGGTGTTAAGAAAGATTTTTTTGCTGGTTATTTAAACTCCTATTATCAACCCATACCTTTTTTTATCTTTAGGTCCTAACAATTTAAATTTATCCATCAAATCCTGACACTTTTACAGTTAGTTTACTATTGAATCCAAACTTCCCTATAAAGCCCTGTGTCCCTAAAGAGCAGTTCCAGTCTCCCACTTGGCACATCAGGAACACAGCAGCCTCATAAGCAGGCACAAAACATTATTTTACAGAGACTATTCCCCATTGTCAACGCCAGACAGGTCTCTCATTTACCTATAAAACACTGGTATAGTGACCCTCCACCCACGGTAACAATAGGAATACAAGAAGTGTAAAACTATCATCACTCCCCACACTATAGGGAGAATCAAAAAATAATTAACTTGTCTCTGCAGTACTGTTGGGTTTTTTTTTTTTTTCAATAAAGTT
Source organism: Lithobates clamitans (assembly GCA_037952925.1). Lineage (NCBI taxonomy): Eukaryota > Metazoa > Chordata > Amphibia > Anura > Ranidae > Lithobates > Lithobates clamitans. Next base: position 350,075 of record JBBGZY010001832.1, read on the forward strand.
ACAGCATCAACAGAAAGGTTAACCATGAGAAAGGAGAAACTAAACACACAAAAGAAAGTTAATCTTGTGATCTTCCTAGATCACTTAAGCGCTTACATCGTCGGGCAATCCACCTCCGACGATGACGTCAGGCATTCACCCTCTGACGTTCGGTATACCTCAAATCTTTTTTTATCTGTCCTGGACAGCGGGTAACGCTATTTTTTACCTTAGACAACGCTCCCAAGTGTCTCTGTCTTCGCACACTGTATTATTAAGATATTATACAATCAATACCAGCGTCGGCATCGCACACTGTATTATTAAGATATTATACAATCAATACCAGTGTCGGCATCGCACACTGTATTATTAAGATATTATACAATCAATACCAGTGTCGGCATCGCACACTGTATTATTAAGATATTATACAATCAATACCAGTGTCGGCATCGCACACTGTATTATTAAGATATTATACAATCAATACCAGTGTCGGCATCGCACACTGTATTATTAAGATATTATACAATCAATACCAGTGTCGGCATTACAACACATTAAACCAGAATCACACAGAAAGAGAAGAAAAGACTCTTAGAGAGTATTAAGAATAAGTTAAATTATCTTACCTCTCAAACACCAGGAGGACTGGATCACGAAGTTCGAAACCAGACAGTGGATCTGGGTCTCAGGCCCCCGCCCCTATTTCACCACTAACGTTGAGTGGGGGGACTTTTAATTCTCAGTGAGCTTTGAGGTCCAATACTCACCAAAGTTTTTTGTCGGGACCATCTGACCCGAAATTCACTTGTTGGTTCCAGGCTCGGAAGGACCAAAATGTTAGGATTTCTCTCCTCTTGTGATCAGTCGAACTCCAGGTGTATTGAAAAGCAGACAATTTATTTCAGATGTGTCACACAAATAGATGATGCTTACAAGTCAAAAGATGCAGTAAGAATCATACAAAGAGATGAACATCCCCCCTCCTAATACCTACAATAATATAGAGATAACGCTTCTATTGGCTGAGGAAACACACATAGCGTGCCTGGTACAAAATGGTACTTTATTTGCCAATTAGTGTTTCCTGTACATTCTTGTTCTACCATATATGGTGAAGCCTAATCATTCTACAACTTACTATGGAGTTAGTTAAAGCAAACGATACAGCAAGTTAATACAACAATGTGCTCAGAAGTCATCTTAAGAAAAGTCTCAGGGTTATTGTTTTTCTAATAGTTTTTCCAATAGTCACACAATAAACATTTAAAACTTTTCTAACAGGTACTCAGGGAAATATTTGCATTCTATGATCACATGCTACTGATTATTGATTAATGTATAGATGTTAACATTGTTTGTTCATTTACGCATGTACCATCTGAAGATGTGTAGTTTAACATTGCTAGCTTAAGTCCACATACTCTGGATAAATATATGAAGGCTAGCGTAATTCGCTCAGGTTTACGTGTTCTAGATTATTATTTGCAGGTTGGTGAGGTTTGATTAGGCTTAGATGATATAGACAAAAACAGATAGGGGGGCAATGGTTGTTCATATACTCCTACTGTAGATGATCTCATGAAGGTTAGCATTGTTTGCTCATGATTAGATAAATACGGGAAACTTAACACTGTTTGCCCACATTTATTTTGTTCATGCCCGCAAGAGATTTACCTATTTTGGTCGGGAGGTCGGGGGGGGGGGGGGGGGCGGCTAGCTGCCTTCCAGCCTCCGCTGAACACACTCCCGAATAGGCTAACGCTTACCCCCAGTTTGTAGCTGGGAAGCTTTTAAGCAGTATTTTTGCTTCATTTAGTTTAATTTTTTTTTTTTCTCTTTCGTTCTTTCCAGAGGCAGGGGTGCCCAGTTTTTAAGGCAACTGCCGCCTTTCAGCACTCTCTTCACCGCGGTGCTTTTTGGGTTTTGCTTTTTCTCCTTTCTCTTTTCTCCTACTTACTTCCTTCCCCTCCCCATTTCCCCTACTTTCCTCCCCCCCTACCCCATCCTCTCCCATGGAGGTCCTGAATGTGACCTCGCTTAACGCCAAGGGCCTTAACACACCCGAGAAAAGACGGATGCTTTTACATTATTTGTACCATCTTAAATCGGATGTGGCCTTTATACAAGAGACACACTTTAGGGATGACAAATTACCCATCCTTAAAAACAAGTAATTCCCGCTGGTATATCATTCTACCAACCAGACAGCTAAATCAAGGAGGGTTTCTATTCTCCTCTCCGGAAGAGTGCCATGGTTGCTTATAGATTCCATTACTGATCCAGGAGGTCGCTACCTGTTTGTGAAGGGCATGATCGTAAATATCAAAGTCACATTTGCAAATTTATACGCCCCAAATGAACAACAAGAAACTTTTCTAGGTAGGACACTAGCGAAGCTGACCAATTTCTCGGAGGGCCAACTGATTGTAGGAGGTGACCTAAACGTCCCACTAATTCCAGCAGAAGACACATCCTCGGGCCTCTCATCTATCTCCCAAGGTTCTCGTAAACGTATTACCCACTCACTTCATAATAGCCAACTAATTGACGTATGGCGTCTCCTACACCCCACAGAGAGGGATTTCACCTTTCATTCCTCCCCTCACAAGACGTATTCGCGCATTGACTATTTCCTCATCCCCCATGCTCAGCTACACGCAGTTCGCACCTCCTCCATAGGCTCCATCACCTGGTCCAATCACGCTCCTATTTTCCTGTCTTATGCGCTTCAGGACTCCATGGCCACCAAAACTAACCAATGGAGACTAAATGAAAGTCTCTTGCAAGACAAGGAAGTTCTGGAAGACGTCACTAAAGAACTGAAATACTACTTTACCACTAACGATACACCAGATTGAGATCCAGGCATTATATGGGAGGCACACAAGGCGGTTATTCGCGGTGCGTTGATTAAACACGGGGCTAGGATCAAACGGAAACATACCGAACAACTTAAATCCCTACTTACGGATCTTGCCGTCCTGGAACTCCGTCATAAAAGAACACAAACCCCATCTTTAGAGAGAGAACCCTGTGTTAAACGGACACAGATTACGGATATCTTACAATTCAAAGCCAAGGCAGTGCTGCAGGTTTGTAGGAGATTCTCATATGAGTCCAGGAATAAATGTGGGAGGTTGTTAGCCAAAACTTTGCGAGATCAGAGACTGGTGACATATATCCCACATTTAGTACCCCCCAATAAACCAAAGGTTACTAAACCATAAGAGATTACAAGAGAATTCTGGGAATTCTATAACACATTATACAATCTACCGACCAAAAATCCTTCTCGAGACCAGATAGCCTCATATCTAACATCGTCTCATATGCCTCAATTATCAGACGCAGACATTGACATCCTTGAAGATCCCATCACCATAGAGGAACTCCAGGGGGCGGTAAGGGCCACTAAACAGGGGAAGGCACCGGGTCCAGATGGCCTTACAGCCCAATACTACAAAACCCTTCTTCCCTCTCTTGCCACATACATGGTCAAGTTGTTCAATGCAGTGGGCTCGACTGCAACATTCGCTGCCGATACCTTACTCGCACACATCTCTGTGATCCCTAAAGAAGGGAAAGATCCAACGGCCTCTGGAAGCTACCAACCGATCTCACTCCTCAATCTGGATCTCAAACTCTTTACTAAGATACTTACAAATAGGATTCAACACCTCATCCCAAGCCTGATACACTTAGACCAGGTGGGCTTTGTCCCTACCTGAGAGGCTAGGGATAACACCACAAAGGTACTGAATCTGCTTCAGGCAGTAAACAATTCACAGACACAATGTGTGTTTCTTGGCACCGATGCGGAGAAGGCCTTTGACAGGGTGAACTGGAATTTCATGCTTGCTGTCTTACGACATGCTGGCTTTGGCACCAAAATGATGCAATGGATTTCAGCGATCTATTCCCGACCAGCAGCAAGAGTCCGGGCCAATAGTGTTTTAGCTGACACGGTTGAAATCACCAACGGGACACGCCAGGGATGCCCATTGTCGCCTCTCCTTTTCGCCCTGTCATTGGAACCATGTCTCTGCACGGTCTGAAATAACCCAGACATTGAGGGAGTTAGAGTAGGGGATTCCCAGCACAAGGTTTCGGCATATGCCGATGACATGTTATTCTCCCTTACGAAACCTCTGATTTCACTCCCCAACCTGATGAAGGAGTTTGAGAGATACGGAAACCTCCCCAATCTCCAGATTAACTTCTCCAAGTCTGAGGCATTGGGAGTCAATTTCCCACAAAAGTCAATTGTACAACTACAAAACAACTTTAAATTTAAATGGACTGATAAAGCACTAACATATCGAGGAACATTGATCCCTGCCAATTTAGCCAAAATCTTTGAGCTAAACTTCCCACCACTACTTCGGAACGTCAAACAACTCCTAGACAAGTGGTCCACCGGTTTTCATTCTTGGATAGGACGTTGTAACATTATTAAAATGAGTATCCTCCCCAAGTTTCTATATCTCCTACAAGCACTCCCAACCCGTATCCCGGCTAGTTATTTCAAACAAATTCAATCGGTATTCTTTGATTTCATCTGGGCACACCGACGCCCACGAGTACAGCGTAAGCAGTTAATGCTACCTAAGCGATACAGGGGTTTAGCAGTGCCAGACATACGCAAGTATCACCAAGCTATACATCTGAGCAGGATGGTAGATTGGAACAGACATGCAGATTATAAGTTATGGGTTCGTATTGAACAGGCCCAATCAGATGTTCCTCTTGGTGGGGCTTCATGGTGTTATGCCTCCCTCCCAAGGAAAATGAAAAACCACCCCCTAATAGGCAATACAGCTAAAATATGTTCAGTTCTACTTTCATCCCCCAGTATCTCGTCAAGTACATCACCTCTATACCCAATTATGGGGAACCCCCTTTTCCCTCCGGGAAGTGGTGGTCCCAATTTTCGAAACCTAAGGGACTTGGGCCTTACACAGGCTTCCAGGTTTGTACAGGAGGGGGTGTGGCTGATGATCCCGAAGCTGGTGGACCCAGGGCCGGTACAAGGGGGGGGCGGAAGGGGCGGGTGCCCTGGGCGGGACTATTTACTGAAGGAAAGGGGGCGCATGTGAAGTGCTGGCTGTGGGCTTCTAAAACTGTCTGGATACATCAGCCACTAATACCTACGCCTGCAAAGATGTGCTGAGTGCGCTCCTGCACCCAGCACAAGCCTAGAACAGATAAGCGCTTCACCTATTTACTCCCCTGTCAGTGGAGATACTCCCCCTGACAGGCACTTGGTATTCCCTGCCCAGCGTCACACACTGAGAGGCTGGCCGGAGGCGGGATGGGAGCAGTGGCGTGGCGTTGCTATGGGGAGGAGGGGGGGGGGGGCGACCGCACCTGGGTGACGCCATAAAGAAAGCTGGCAGGTGTAGTGGGTGCTGTCAAGCCCCCCTCCCTCCACGTCCATCAGTGAAGCTCTGATAGCGGTGATATGACAGGGGAGAGGCGAGCTGCGGGATGTCAGAATGTTTCCCCCACTCGCCCCCCCCTTTCTCCTGTCAGCAGTGCGGGGGGAGAGATAGCTGCTCTCTCATTAGGTTCGCCGCCCAGCTTCCTGCCCGCTGTTTTCCCTTCCCCATTGGCCACAACGCAGGGCCAATCACAGCGACCCATTTCTCTCCACAGGGAAGAGACTACAGCTCCCAGCATGCACTCTGCTGGGGGAAAGAAGAGAGAGAGCCGGGAACCCAGAAACAAGCTGGGGGAATGAGTGCTATACTTTAACTGCTCCAAAAGACAGAAACAGAGAGAGAGGAGTGTACCTGGGGAAGCCAAACAGAGAGCCATGCTGCTAACCAGAGAGAGCCATGATGCCAACCAGTGCCACCAGAGAGAGCCATGCTGCTAGCCAGTGCCACCAGAGTGAGCCACGCTGCTAACCAGAGAAAGCCACGCTGCTAACCAGCGTCACCAGAGAGAGCCACGCTGCCAACCAGCGCCACCAGAGTGAGCCACGCTGCTAACCAGAGAAAGCCACGCTGCAAACCAGCATCACCAGAGAGAGCCACGCTGCCAACCAGCGCCACCAGAGTGAGCCACGCTGCTAACCAGAGAAAGCCACGCTGCAAACCAGCATCACCAGAAAGAGCCATGCTGCTAACCAACGCCACCAGAGAGAGCCACGCTGCTAACCAGCGCCACCAGAGAGAGCCACGCTGCTAACCAGCGCCACCAGAGAGAGCCACGCTGCTAACCAGCGCCACCAGAGAGAGCCACACTGCTAACCAGTGCCAGCAGAGGGAGCCACGCTGCCAACCAGCGCCACCAGAGAGAGCCACTCTGCAAACCAGCGCCACCAGAGAGAGCCACGCTGCAAACCAGCGCCACCAGAGAGAGCCACGCTGCAAACCAGCGCCACCAGAGAGAGCCACGCTGCTAACCAGCGCCACCAGAGAGAGCCACGCTGCCAACCAGCACCACCAGAGTGAGCCACGCTGCTAACCAGCACCACCAGGGAGAGCCACGCTGCTAATCAGCGCCACCAGAGAGAGCCACGCTGCTAACCAGCACCACCAGAGAAAGCCACGCTGCTAACCAGAACCACCAGAGAGAGCCACGCTGCCAACCAGCGCCACCAGAGAGAGCCACGCTGCTAACCAGCGCCATCAGAGAGAGCCACGCTGCCAACCAGCGCCACCAGAGAGAGCCACGCTGCCAACCAGCGCCACCAGAGAGAGCCACGCTGCCAACCAGCGCCACCAGAGAGAGCCACGCTGCCAACCAGCGCCACCAGAGAGAGCCACGCTGCTAACCAGCGCCACCAGAGAGAGCCACGCTGCTAACCAGCGCCACCAGAGAGAGCCACGCTGCTAACCAGCGCCACCAGAGAGAGCCACGCTGCTAACCAGCGCCACCAGAGAGAGCCACGCTGCTAACCAGCGCCACCAGAGAGAGCCACGCTGCTAACCAGCACCACCAGAGAGAGCCACCCTGCTAACCACAACCACCAGAGAGAGCCACGCTGCTAACCACAACCACCAGAGAGAGCCACGCTGAGCCACTACCAGGGTACAGACGTGCTACACTACTGACCAGAGTCGCCCAGGGCAACACAGAGTGAGCAAACATCTAGCTGGAGGGATCACTGCGGCAGTTTCCCTGGGTCTGGTAAGAGGGCCTGTCGGCCATTATCCTTTACTGATCCTAGGGACTGAGCCATTAGGAACTGCCTAACCTGCTATCCTCTAGCCCTAATACTGCCTCTGCAGGCTAGAGGATAGCAGGTTAAGGAATTACTGACTGCCACAATGAGCTCCAATGCTGTGCTGCTGGCTCGAAAATATTGTGTGTGTGTGTTTGGGGGGGGGGCGCAGTTTGCCATCTTCGCCCTGGGCACCAAATGACCTTGTCCCGGCACTGGGTGGACCAGTCAGGTCCCTTCCGGCTGGATTTTTGGGGTGCCCTTCAGCTCTCCCACTTTCTCAGAACTCTCCTGGCTCCGGGGGTTGTTTGCCAGGCCCCTTACCACCTTTGAGGAAATCTGCTCTGAGAGGGGGCCAATGCACCACATACTTTCAGCTAACTACGAGTTGCTAACTACCCCTGCGGAACCGCACGTGTTGAACTGCATACAAAATTGGGAGCGGGACCTAGGTAAAAATTTCAGCACAACACAGCAACAACATATCCTAAGTTTTACATACAAATCCTCTATCTGCGCAAAAACCCAGGAGACCAACTTCAAGATCCTAACCAGGTGGTACGGAACCCCAGTGAAGCTGAAAAAATTCTTTCCAGACGCCTCTGATCAGTGCTGGAGATGCAAGGAGGACAGGGGCACCATCCTGCATATTTTCTGGACCTGCCCTAAATTACAACACTTTTGGACGGGTGTCCAACACACCCTCCAAAAACTCACAGAACGTGAAATACCCAATGACCCAGCATTCTTTCTCCTACACGTCACCAATATACCAGGGAAAATTTACAAAAGATCTATTATCCGGAACCATGCATCCCCCTTGAATGGAAATCATCGCAACCCCCAACAGTAGGGATGTGGATCTGAAAGGTTAGGGAAATAGGCAGATTGGAAGATCTTGTTCTAACTGCACGAAACCAGCAGGAGCGAAGACTTGGTCACCATGGCACGTCTTTATCTTCTCGGATGAGGGAAGAGACCTCCTGGACAGCGACTCGAATGACTAAATGACACCATACTAACTAATTAACTGACTAACTAAATATTGATCTCACCAGCCTCAGAAGATTTGGGTGTTTTATCGGATTACCCCCGTAGCCGGCGGGCTTACACAAAGATATCCTCCAAAATGTCATATTGTCCTTAACAGGTAATAAAATGCTATGGTGTATAACATATATATGCAATGTGATGTAAGAAAACACACTGTGATTGCCCAGATATCTGTGTTCGACTGTGTTCCTTGAATAAATAAAATAATTGTAAAAAAAAAAAAAATCTAGGCGAGATTTGACCCCTTCAATGACAACAACAGTAAAAATATGAAAGGGGGGGGGCATATATCGCGCTATTAGTGAATAGTGAAAATAATTACTCCTGTGAAAAAAAGCTGCGACACAAAAAACATGCGATATCCGTGTAAAAAAAAATGTAAAAAAGAAAGAAAGAATTTTTTTTTCTCACTAGCGCGACTGTTTTCTTTTTACAACAGTAAAAATATGGAGAGCTGCCGTAGTAAAAGAGGGATATTCGAAAACGAATTTATTCACAAATACTCCACTATGGAGAAACCCGAGTTGCCACATCTAGACTATATTCAAGATCCAGGGGCATGGACTAAATTTGGGGTTAAAAAACTATCACAAGTAATACATGGGGAAAAATTTTCCTCATTTGCACAAATGAGGCAATGTTGGAATATACCTAGGAGTTATACTTTCAGACATATGCAGCTTGTCCATGCTTTATCAGCTCAGTTCCCCGAGGGTACCCCACAACTAATGGAACTGGGTTTAGAACAAATGGTAAGGAAAAGAAGTTAATTTCAACTCTGTATACTTATCTATCAAGGACTACACTGTTGGACATAAGCAAATTATGCGAATTTTGGACAAGAGATGTCCCAAATTTAGTAGAAGAGAATTGGGAGGAGATATGGAGTTTCCCATTTCAGATATTAGTATCACTCCGAGACAAACTAATACAATTTAAAATAACACATAGGAGCTACTAAACACCATATAAGGCTATATGAGCTTTCCCCATCAAATCCTCAAAATTGTTGGAGATGTGCAGACATTCCAGGAAATTTAATCCACATATTTTGGTCTTGTCCAAAGATAGTGGTATTTTGGAGGGAGGTCCTGAGAATCATTGCTATAGTAACAGCAGTATCTTTGGAACAAGAGGCAGAGATGCCTATTAGGATTAGTAGGGGAGAATATTACCTCTACAGGAAAGAGAACACAGGTGGGCCTATTACTATTCTATGCAAGAAAGACAATAGTGTTGAGTTGGAAGAAGGTGGAAGCCCCCTCGTTGGTACATTGGAAAAATCTAGTGAATAGCAACTTGCCATTGTATAGGGAGACATATTGTAATAGAGGATATGGGGGAAAATATGAAAGAGTGTGGGCAAGTTGGATAGGGAATCCCATGATGGCTTCGGGATAAAGAGGATATGAAGATAGGATAGAGTAAACCATAGAGTAAAGGGGGAGAAATGAATGTATACGCATGTTATTTGTGTTTGATTAAATGAATGTCATAATGATAAATGTTGGACTGTTTCCAGATACAGATATGGGTCCACAATCCCGACTAATTAATTCGAAAATGGAGACTGAGGGAGGGAGCCTTGGCTCCCTCCTAGACAAATTTAGGATTTTTTAGTGGACCATATGATCTGTATAGTAAGGTAAGCACAAACTTAGGGTTTGATAAAATTTACATTTTATTGATTACAAAAACACATATTAGCAAATATAATAAAATCATGAGCTACAAACAATCCATTAGAGATATTTAAACTAATATTCATTAGTCCACGAGTTGCTGGAAAGATGCTTGGATATGCGATAAGCCAACATGTTTCGCAGATTTCCTGCTTCTTCAAGAGCGTCGCTTACATCTGTAGGTATCTCTAGATTATATAAGTTCATATTAGGTACTATTTTTTAATTACATTGTTCAAGTACAATTAAACTAATAAAGGTGCTTACCCAATAGAGGTTATCAATGCCTAAAATGGGGCATACAAAGCCCAACTCACATCAAAAGGCTCAGCCTGCTAGCAGCCAGTCGCGATCATACCCCAGGGCAGCTAGAGCCTGCGGGGTTGAAGAGTGGGATGTCGGATCACGTATTAACCAGCCTAGTAAATGGGTAAATCTTGTATAAAAAAATTTTGATTTTTCAGCTAATTTTATCAGCTAAACTTAAATTATTTATTTTGCGGAGGGAGAGATATAGTTATTATAGTTCACTATACTAATATATTATGGATTTTTTGTGTCCATACATCCTCAATAACGTCAGCTCTATTAACCCCATAGAACCATGCCCCACTTGTATTTTAAATAAATGAATGTCAGTGGAATTTTATGGAAGCTCTGGAGAGAGCAGATAAATGTAAGTTGTGAAATATATATTTTTGTATGAAAAAAAAAATAATAAAGAGATTTATAAAGAAAAAAAAGTAGTGAGTGTACAGCTTGTATAAAAGTGTAAATTTGCTGTCCCCTCAAAATAACTCAACACACAGCCATTAACCACTTGACCACTGTGCACTTAAACCCTCTTCTTAAACAGACCAATTTTTGGCTTTCAGTGCTCTCACATTTTGAATGACAATTACTCAGTCATGCAACGCTGTACCCACATGTAATTATCATCCTTTTTTTCACACAAATAGAGCTTTCTTTTGGTGGTATTTGATCACCTCTGGGTTTTTTATTTTTTGTGCTATAACTGAAAAAAGACCGTCAATTTTGTAAAAAAAAAAATTTCTTCATTTCTATTATAAAATTTTGCAAATAAGCAATTTTTCTTCATAAAGTTGGGCCAAAATTTATACTGCTACATATCTTTGCTAGAAATAACCCAAATTAGTGGATATTATTTAGTCTGTGTGAAAGTTATACAAGCTATGGTGCCAATCGCTGAAAATTGATCACATCTGATCACACCTGATGTACCGACAGCCTCATTTCTCATTTCTTGAGACCCTAACAAGCCAGGAAAGTACAAATACCCCCCAAATGACCCCTTTTTGAAGAGTAGACATTCCAAGGTGGTTAGTAAGAAGCATAGTTAGTTTTTTGAAGTTGTCATTTTTTTCCCACAATTCTTTGCAAAATGAAGATTTTTTATTTTTATTTTTTTTCACACCAAATTGTCATTATAACAGGTTATTTCTCTCACATGGCATGTACATTGCACAAATGACACCCCAAAATATATTCTGCTATTCCTCCTGAGTATGGCGATACCACATCTGAGAGACTTTTACTCAGCCTGGCCACATACAGAGGCCCAACGTTGAAGTAGCACCTTCAGGCGTTCTAGGAGCAAAAATTACACATCTAATCTCTTAACCACCTATTATAATTTTTAAGGCCCTGGAGCACCAGGACAATGGAAATGCTCACAAAGTGACCCCATTTTGGAAAGCAAACACCCCAACATATAATCTATGAGGCATAATGAGTCATTTGAACGGTTAATTTTTTTCCAGAAGTTTTTAGAAAATGTGGAAAAAAAGTGAAAACGCTTTTTTTTTTTACACAAAGTTGTCCATTTAGAAGATATTTCCAACACGTAGCATGTACATAGCAAAAATGACACCCCAAAATATATTCTGCTACTCCTCCTGAGTATGGCAATAACACGTGTGTGAGCTTTTTACACAGCCTGGCCACATAGAGGCCCAACATCCAAGGAGCACCATCAGGTGTTCTAGAGACATAAATTGCGCATCTAATTTCCTTACAATCTATCACATTTTTGAAGGCCCTTCATATTTCTAACACATAGCATGTACATACCAAGAATTACAACCTAAAATACATTTTGCTAAGCAAAGGGTAAACAAAAGATTACCTGTAGTTTTAGTAGTGCAGTTGTCCACAGGAGGAGAGCCCTGATCCAGGCAGCAGGCAGGAACATGGTCAGCGACAGTGAATGGAATTGTCCAGGCAGCAGGCAGGAATATTTTTCATAGTCAGTACAGGCAGGGATACTGTCCATATACAGTCCAGGGTCAGTGCAAGTAGAGATATTGCCAGCAGTGCCAAAATATTGGTCCTGGTAGTAAGCAGGAACATGGTCCAAGTAGCAGGCCAGGAAAGAATGGGGACAGGGGTAGAGGCTTCTCCCACCCAAATCTCTTTGAAGCCTCCAAGTCTCCAGACCCTTATCCGAGAATGAGAAAACTAAAAAAATAGTTTTCTTCATCCAGAAAAACAATTCAGGAGCCCCTCACATATGTGAGACCCCTGTGTTCCCACTAGCATAGCAGGGTAAAAGATCAGTCCAAGAGGCAGGCAAAAAACGTGGTGAAACAGTCCAGGGTCAGTTCCAGAGCAGGCAGAGGTAGGTACAGTTTAGCGTTAGGCAGAAGCGTAGTCATATAACAGGCCAGGGTCAGTTCCGGAGAAGGCAGAGGTATGTTTAGCGTTAGGCTGAAGCTTGGTCGTATAACAGGTCGGGGTCGGTTCCGGAGAAGGCAGAGGTATGTACAGTTCAGTGCAGTGGCATAAGGGGTGTGAAGGAAAATGACAGGAAATGAGAATTTGGTTTACCATGCTTCCCTAATAATGTAGAGAAGTATGGTAACGGCGGAAACAGTCACCTATACAGAGGCCTGGTTTGGAAGGACATTGGGGACAATAATAAGTGGTGTCTCTTCTAACGCCTCCTCTGGAGTACACCCGGCATTTCTTCTGAGGTCTGTGGCCTGTTTCACGGGGGGGAGGGGGATTTTCTCAGGAAAGTGGTGTTCGTGGAGCCTGCTCACGGAATTAGAGCAAATATGTTCTGGTGGGCTTTCAGGGTACAAAAGGGCAAAGATAACTTGTTCTTGGTAGTGCAAATAGGATACTAGGGGTCTCAATAGATTTTTAATAAGTAACATAAGTGTAATAGATGGCCAAACTGAAAAAATAAATGGACACTTTTTTATACCAATGGCGGGATTTTCTTGTGGGAAGGTAGGGTTCAATCATCTGATCATTGAAGTCCACTCCCCCCATAAACAAATAATAGTCATAGACACAAGCTGGTTTCTGAATTGGGCCATTTCTTCTGGGGACTTCCACGTAGGTGTCGTTATGGATTGATGTGAGCATGTGGACATTTCGTCTGTCCATCCACTTAAAAGCCAATAGCTCTTGGTTCCGCAAAGATGCCGTCTCCCCTCGTCATAGCCTTTCATTGATGAGTTTTTGAGAGAAGCCCTTTCAATTGGCTCTTACTGTACCACATGCTGGGTTGTCCCTCCGGTGAAGATTGCGGAAGAGGGACAAGCTCGTATAAAAATTATCCACATAAAGATGGAATCCCATTACCAGGAGTGGATAGACAAGCTCCCAGACAACTCTTCCTCTGGCTCCAATATACTCCGGGCATTCAGGGGAATGCAGTTGGGAGTCCTTCCCTTCATACACCAGGAAGGCGTAGATGTACCCCGTGGCTCGGTCACAAAGTTTGTACATTTTAACCCCATATCGGGACCTTTTGCTGGGGATAAACTGTTTGATGCCCAGCCTGTCTGATAATTTTACAAGGGACTCATCCATGGAGATATTCTGTTCGGGGGTATAAAACTAGGGGAATTTTTCAGAGAAATAATTTAGGAGTTGCCGAATTTTAAATAATTTGTCAAATGCTGGGTCATTTCGGGAGGGCACTGGGTGTTGTCATAGTGGAGGAACCTCATAATCATAAGGTATCTTGTTCTTGGCATTATGGATGAGAAGAGTGGCATGTGGTGGATGGGGTTGGTGGACCAATAGGAGTACAATTTGGTTTTTTTGTGAGTCACATAGTAAAAGTTAGGCCTAAAAAAAATTTTAATTCCTCTACGGTAAGTTCTCTCCACTCAAAGGGACAGGTGTAACTAGAACCAGGGTTGCTTACTAAGTACTGCTATGCATAGAGGTTGCACTGGGCCACAATAGACGATAGTGAGTCTTCGGTGAAAATTAAATGAAAAAAATCAAGCATGACAATCATATGTTCACCTGGACACCTGGCTGGTCGGTGAAAGGGGGGATGTTTGCTGCTCCGGAATTAGGGGGAAGCCACAGGGGGTTTTGAAGGGCATAGGGAAGGCTGGCATGGCCCCTATCCCTTTGGGGCTGAGATGACACCCTACTGGTGCCTGGCCTTTGTTGCAGTGGCACTGCGCTAGAGGTGGATGGCCCTGCGCTGCTGGTAGTAGGCTGCTGCTCAACGCCAGAAAGCCTTCTTTTCACGGGCACACGTTCCTCTTCCGATTCTGTATCGAACCCACTGCTTGTAACTAGGGATGGGCTTTATGTTTGGGTCGAACATGAGTTCGACTCGAACATTGGTTGTTCACCTGTTTGCTGAATAGCGAACAATTAGGGGTGTTCGCGGCAAATTCGAAAGCTACGGAACACACTTTAAAGTGGTTGTAAACCCTCTGGGACCACTTTAACCTACAGGTAAGCCTAGATTAAGGCTTACCTGTAGGTGCAAGAAATATCTCCTTAACCTACACGGTTAAGGAGATATTTTACAAAAGCCGGGCACCGCTGTCTATGGCGCATGCGCGCCGTAGATAGTGGCGCAGACGCACTGAGCATGCCATCACTGACGGCACCCGGATAGATGGCGACGGCGAAGGAGGCGAACAAGGGTCGCTTCGGGGGCTTCAATCTGAGGTAAGTTATTCGTAATGAGCTAGTATACTAGCTTATTATGACTCTGCCTGCCAGGGTGTATTTTTTTTTTTTTTAGGCTTTACTTCCTATGGGAGAAATCAAAAGTGCTAATTTTAAAGGTTAATATGCAAGTTATTGTCATAAAAAGTGTTTGGGGACCTGGGTGCTGCCCCAGGGGACATCTATCAATGCAAAAAAAAGTTTTAAAAAATGTCAGTTTTTTTAAGGAGCAGTGATTTTAATAATGCTTAAAGTGCATAAAAGAGTAATATTCCTTTAAATTTGTACCTTGGGGGTGTCTATAGTATGCCTGTAAAGGGGTGCATGTTTCCCATGTTTAGAACAGTCTGACAGCAAAATGACATTTCTAAAGGAAAAAAGTCATTTAAAACTACTCGCGGCTATAATGAATTGTCAGTCCCAGCAATAAAAGTTCATTGATTAAAAATGGCATGGGATTTCCCCACAGGGAAACCCCAAACCAAAATTTGAAAAAAAAATGCGTGGGGGTCCCCCCAAATTCCATACCAGGTCCTTCAGGTCTGGTATAGGTATATAGGGGAACCCCGCGCCAAAATTGAAAAAAAAAATGGCGTGAGGGTCCCCCTCAAAACCCATACCAGACCCTTCAGGTCTTTTATGGATTTTAAGGGGAACCCCGCACCAAAATTTATAAAAGAAGCGGGGAAAGAACAAGATGGAGGATGAAGAACAACACTGAAGGAAGACCAGAAGAAGATGGAAGAAGAAGCGGGGAAAGAAGAAGACATTGAGGGCATATGTCCTGGTACGGTTCAGGAGGGGGGGCGCTCTTGCCCCCCCCCCTCTTTTCCTGCCGCCTGCCAGGTTGCGTGCTCGGATGAGGGTCTGGTATGGATTTTTGTGGGGACTCCACGCCAATTTATTTATTTATTTTTTTTGGCGCGGGGTTCCCCTTAATATCCATACCAGACCTGAAGGGCCTGGTATGGAATTCAGGGGGACCCCCACACATTTTTTTTTTAAATTTTGGTTCAGGGTTCCCCTGTGAGGAAATCTAATGCCGTTTTTATCAATGATTTTATCATTGATAAGTTTATTTTATTTGAGTTGATCAACTTTTATGTGTATTGCCGGGACCGACAAATCATTATAGCCGCTAGTAAGTTTTAAATGACTTTTTTTCCTTTAGAAATGCCATTTTGCTGTCAGACTGTTCTAAACACGGGAAACATGCGCCCTTTTACAGGCATACTATAGACACCCCCCAGGTACGAAATTTAAAGGAATATTACACTTTTATTGTTTCATTTTAAGCATTATTAAAATCACTGCTCCCGAGAAAATGGCCATTTTTAAAACTTTTTATTGTATTGATCCATGTCCCCTTGGGCAGGACCCTGCACTTTTGATTGTTCATGTTCATGTCCTATTGATAACTTTAACGGTGTTCGCGTGTTCAAACAAATTTTTTGCCTGTTCGCATGTTCTGGTGCGAACCGAATGGGGTTCTGGGAGGACGTCAATGTACGCGCTCCCAGAGTTATCGAGCTGCACTGTAGCAGTCATTTGGCTATAGTGCGGTCGGTAACTGGTTAATGTCTAAACCGCTAGCAACAAAAGTGAGTATGTCACATACCTTACCAGGGCTGAGATGCTGAGAGCAGCTTCCCTTGCAACTAAGCGCACTACACCCCTGGAAGTTGTACAGAGGGTGTAGGGCACAAAGAGGCACAAGTCACCAATAGGCTTAAGCAGGACTTGGGTGATGATCTCTGGGAAACCATTTGAAGGAGACGAGTCCTGGGAGAGCTGTAACTCTGTGCAGTGGTTAGGCTTGACAAAAGTTTAAGTAAGAAACCCGATCAGGCAAGTGATAGTTGCAGAGGAGTCCATGGAGGGAACCAGGGTCAAACACAGGTAATCAGGTAATAGAAGCAGAGGCAAGTCCATATTACTAGCTGGGGTCATACACCGGTGGTTAGGCAGATGAGACAGTAGGAAGTCCTTATTACAAGCCGGGGTCAAACACAGGGAGCAGGCTGAGTAAGCAGAGTTCTTAAGCAAGCCGAGGTCAGTGCTGGAGAGAGATCAGAGCAGGTCAGAGTCAATCTGGGTTACAACAGTTAATCTCAAGATAGCAGGAAGCTGAGAGACAATACATAAATTAGCATGGGGATGAGCAGCCTTTTATAGGCCAGCAAAGGGATTTACGTTATCCACGCCTTACCGTGCATGCGCGTGGGAAAATGCTGATAATGGCTTCTCATATTTCTCTGAAAGAGTATATCCCTAAATGAAAATGTCCAAATTAGCCATTTTCCCTCTACATAAAGATGGCCTAGGCTATAAGAAGATTGCCTAGACCCTGAAACTGAGCTGCAGCACGGTAGCCAAGACCATACAGAGGTTTAACAGGACAGGTTCCACTCAGAACAGGCCTCACCATGGTCCACCAAAGAAGTTGAGTTCACGTGCTCAGCGTCATATCCAGAGATTGTCTTTGGGAAATAGACATATGAGTGCTGCCAGCATTGCTGCAGAGGTTGAAAGGGTGGGGGGGTCAGCCTGTCAGTGCCCAGACCATACGCCGCACACTGCATCAAATTGGTCTGCATGGCTGTCATCCCAGAAGGAAGCCTCTTCTAAATATGATGCACATGAAAGCCCGCAAACAGTTTGCTGAAGATAAGCAGACTAAGGACATGGATTACTGGAACCATGTCCTGTGGTCTGATGAGACCAAAATAAACTTATTTGATTCAGATGGTGTCAAGCACGTGTGGCGGCAACCAGGAGACTACGACCACCACTGCCTTGCTAAAGAAGCTGAGGGTAAAGGTGATGGACTGGCCAAGCA
The DNA here is from genome assembly GCA_037952925.1 of Lithobates clamitans. Classification (NCBI taxonomy): domain Eukaryota; kingdom Metazoa; phylum Chordata; class Amphibia; order Anura; family Ranidae; genus Lithobates; species Lithobates clamitans. The sequence goes on from JBBGZY010001832.1 coordinate 367,761, forward strand.
TGTCTCCAGACCTAAACCTTATTGAGCATCTGTGGGGCATCCTCTAACGTAATGTAGAGTGCAAGGTCTCTAACATCCACCAGCTCCGTGATGTCGTCATGGAGGAGGGGAAGAGGACTCCAGTGACAACCTGTGAAGCTCTGGTGAACTCCATGCCCAAGAGGGTTAAGGCAGTGCTGGAAAATAATTGTGGCCACACAAAATATTGACACTTTGGGCCCAATTTGGACATTTTCACTTAGGGGTGTACTCACTTTTGTTGCCAGCGGTTTAGACATTAATGGCTGTGTGTTTAGTTATTTTGAGGGGACAGCAAATTTACACTGTTATACAAGCTGTACACTCACTACTTTACATTGTAGACAAGTGTCATTTCTTCAGTGTTGTCACATGAAAAGATAGAATAAAATATTTACAGAAATGTGAGGGGTGTACAGTGTAGTCAGTGTAAACTACAGATACAGTGCAGGCAGTGTATTAATATAGCTATACAGTGAAACCTCAGATTGCGAGTAATGCGGTTAACGAGCGTTTCGCAATATGAACACTGTTTTTTTTAAATCCCTACTCGGTTTGAGAGTGTTGTCTCGCAAAACGAGCAGGATTCAAGCCACAGCGGTGTGCAGTATTGCGTTTGGCCTGAGGTGGGGGGGGGGCACCGGAGCTGCTTGGAAATGCTTGGAAATACTCCGTTCCCAAGCCTTTCCAAGGTTTCCTGAGTTCAGCCGAGCTGTCCTCGGGCCTTTCCGGGTGTTTACGAGGCTCTCTGGTGCCCCCCCCCAACCTCTGGTCACATGCGGTATTGCATGCCATTGAAGTCAATGTGAATCGTTTCCATTGACTTCTATGAGGAAACTCGCTTTGATATGCGAGTGCTTTGGATCACGGATTATGCTCGTAATTCAAGGTTCCACTGTATACTGTGTAATATATATATATATATATATATATATATATATATATATATTAGTGCATTCAGTGTAGAATGTATATACAGTGCAAGCAGTCTAAGATATAATATATATATATATATATATATATACACCGTATATACTCGAGTATAAGTCGTTCCGAGTATAAGTCGAGGCCCTAATTTACCACAAAAAAAATGGGAAAAACTTATTGACCCGAGTATAAGACAAGGGTGAGAAATGCACAGCTACTGTAAGTGGAAAAGAGGGTCAACAATGCCCATTTGCAGCATCACTGTGCCCATTTGCAGCCATAGGTCCCCTGAACTTCAAACTCGGTTCCTCGGGTTCCTAGATGCCCCCTAGCTGCAGCCAAAATTTGGGGTCTCTGAACCCAAAGGGTCCCGAAATGACATTGCTGCAGATGGACACAGTTGACCAAATTTGGGGCCCCGTATCTCGGGGCCACTTAGTGCTAAGAACCCCAAATTTGATGCGCAAACTCAGTGGAACTAGCACCATAAAATTTCCAAAGCTGAGATATGGGGCCCCAAAGTCGGTTCAGAAAATGTCAAGCACTTTTCTGCAGCAGAGAATGACATTTTCTGAACCGATTTTGGGGCCCCGTATCTCAGGGCCACTTAGTGCTAGGAACCCCAGCTTTAGATATGTTGTGGTACCAGATCCACTGGGTTTACACACCAAATTTGGGGTTCCTAGCACCAAGTGGCCCTGAGATATGGGGCCCCAAAGTCGGTTCAGAAAATATCAAGCACTTTTCTGCAGCAGAGAATGACATTTTCCGAACCGATTTTGGGGCCCCGTATCTCGGGGCCACTTCGTGCTAGGAACTTCACCAAATTTGGGGTTCCTAGCACCAAGTGGCCCTGAGATAACGGGCACCTAAGTCGGTTCGGAAAATGAAATTTTTTGCTGCAGAAAAGTGCTTGACTCGAGTATAAGTCGAGGGGGGCACTTTCAGCACAAAAAAATGTGCTGAAAAATTTGACTTATACTCGAGTATATACGGTATATATATATATATATATATATATATATACACAGTGCAGTCAGTGTACAGTATATAATACATTGCAGTCAGTGTACAGTATATAATACAGTGCAGTCGGTGTACAGTATATAAGTGCAGGCAGTGTACAGTATATAATATAGGGCAGTTAGTGTTGTACAGTATATATTAAACAGTGCAGTTGGTACAGTATATATGTGCAGGGAGTATACAGTATATAATATATTGCCGTCCGTGTACAGTATATAATATAGTGCAGGCAGTGTTCAGAATATAATACATGTCCTGTGTACAGTATACAGTGCAGGCGGTGTACAGTATCTAATATAGTGCAGACGTGGTACAGTATATAATACAGTGCAGGCGGTGTACACAGTGTATAATACAGTGCGTACCGTATATAATACAGTGCAGGTGGTGTACACAGTAAATAATCGTGTGTACAGTATATAATACAGTGCAGTCCATGTACAGTATATACAGTGCAGGCGGTGTATAGTATCTAATACAGTTTAGGCAGTGTACAGTATATAATACAGTGCCGGCGGTGTAAACCGTAAATTATACAGTGTGTACAGTATATAATACACTTCAGGAGGTGTATAGTATATAATACAGTGCAGTGCGTGTACAGTATCTAATACAGTGCAGGCGGTGTACACAGTATATAATACAGTGTGTACAGTATACAGTGGGGACGGAAAGTATTCAGACCCCCTTAAATTTTTCACTCTTTGTTATATTGCAGCCATTTGCTAAAATCATTTAAGTTCATTTTTTTCCTCATTAATGTACACACAGCACCCCATATTGTACACACAGCACCCCATATTGACAGAAAAACACAGAATTGTTGACATTTTTGCAGATTTATTAAAAAAGAAAAACTGAAATATCACATGGTCCTAAGTATTCAGACCCTTTGCTGTGACACTCATATATTTAACTCAGGTGCTGTCCATTTCTTCTGATCATACTTGAGATGGTTCTACACCTTCATTTGAGTCCAGCTGTCTTTGATTATACTGATTGGACTTGATTAGGAAAGCCACACTCCTGTCTATATAAGACCTTACAGCTCACAGTGCATGTCAGAGCAAATGAGAATTATGAGGTCAAAGGAACTGCCTGAAGAGCTCAGAGACAGAATTGTGGCAAGGCACAGATCTGGCCAAGGTTACAAAAAAATTTCTGCTGCACTTAAGGTTCCTAAGAGCATGGTGGCCTCCATAATGCTTAAATGGAAGACGTTTGGGATGACCAGAACCCTTCCTAGAGCTGGCCGTCCGGCCAAACTGAGCTATCGGGGGAGAAGAGCCTGGTGAGAGAGGTAAAGAAGAACCCAAAGATCACTGTGGCTGAGCTCCAGAGATGCAGTCGGGAGATGGGAGAAATTTGTAGAAAGTCAACCATCACTACAGCCCTCCACCAGTCGGGGCTTTATGGCAGAGTGGCCGACGGAAGCCTCTCCTCAGTGCAAGACACATGAAAGCCCGCATGGAGTTTGCTAAAAATCACCTGAAGGACTCCAAGATGGTGAGAAATAGGATTCTCTGGTCTGATGAGACCAAGATAGAACTTTTTGGCCTTAATTCTAAGCGGTATGTGTGGAGAAAACCAGGCACTGCTTATCACCTGTCCAATACAGTCCCAACAGTGAAGCATGGTGGTGGCAGCATCATGCTGTGGGGGTGTTTTTCAGCTGCAGAGACAGGATGACTGGTTGCAATCGAGGGAAAGATGAATGCAGCCAAGTACAGGGATATCCTGGACGAAAACCTTCTCCAGAGTACTCAGGACCTCAGACTGGGCCGAAGGTTTACCTTCCAACAAGACAATGACCCTAAGCACACAGCTAAAATAACGAAGGAGTGGCTTCACAACAACTCCGTGACTGCTCTTGAATGACCCAGCCAGAGCCCTGACTTAAACCCAATTGAGCATCTCTGGAGAGACCTAAAAATGGCCGACCACCAACGTTTACCATCCAACCTGACAGAACTGGAGAGGATCTGCAAGGAGGAATAGCAGAGGATCCCCAAATCCAGGTGTGAAAAACTTGTTGCAAAGGGTCTGAATACTTAGGACCATGTGATATTTCAGTTTTTCTTTTTCAATAAATCTGCAAAAATGTCAACAATTCTGTGTTTTTCTGTCAATATGGGGTGCTGTGTGTACATTAATGAGGAAAAAAATGAACTTAAATGATTTTAGCAAATGGCTGCAATATAACAAAGAATGAAAAATTTAAGGGGGTCTGAATACTTTCTGTCCCCACTGTATAATACACTTCAGGCGGTGTACAGTATATAATACAGTGCAGTCCGTGTACAGTATATAATACAGTACAGGCGGTGTAGAGTATATAATACAGTGCAGGCGGTGTACAGTATATAATACAGTGCAGGCGGTGTACAGTATATAATACAGTGTAGTGCAGTGTGAATAAAAAAAATCCCCATCATGACTGGAAGGCCACCAAGGAGAGGCAGGCGCTCACAGGCCACTAAAAGCGGGCAAGCAGCCTCTGTGTCTACAGTGAAAAGTGGTGGTCGCAGACATTGTGCATCCTCTGCAGGTGGGAAACACTTGTCCTTTTTTCTGCTGCTGACCGTGTTATTGAGCCACAACATACAAAAGTTAGAGTTAGTGGAGTGTATAACTAAGCCATCCTCATCCTCTGTCTCCCAGGCTCATACTAGTTTGCCTTCCAACGCAGCCGCCAAAGTGGCCTATTCCAATGGCTCCTTGTCCACAGTTACTCCTTCCTTAGCCCCACCATTATGCACAGAGGAGTCACCAGAATTATTCGAACATAGTATGGGTTACATGCTGCTGGAGAATGCGCAGCAATCTGAAGGATCCCAAGTTGGTTCCCAGGTTGACGAAGGGAGTAACATGAGCCTAGAGAGAGGGTATGCCCCAGAGGGACAAGAAACTAGCAGTCACGTTCCCCCAGCTGCAGCATACTGCCAAATTTGCTCCAGTGATGTGGGAGGGGATGATGAGGTCACTGACTGTACTTGAGTACCTGAGAAAAGTGAGGAGGAAGAGGAAGAGTCACGTCTCCAATGAGGCAGGATGTCCTCCAGGGGCCAGCTTAACCACTTCCCGCCCGGCCTATAGCAAAATAACGGGCGGGTGGTGGTTTAGTTATCCTGACTGGACGTCATATGACGTGCTGTGGGGACGTGCATCACGGCTATCGGTGGTGCGGTGTGTCAATCTGACACACCGCTACACTGATCTCTGTAAAGAGCCTCCGAAGGAGGCTCTTTACTATGTGATCAGCCGTGTCCAATCACGGCTGATCACGATGTAAACAGGAAGAGCCGTCTGACAGACGCAAGTAGAGGAGAGCCGATCGGCTGCTCTCCTGACAGGGGGGGTCTGTGACGATTGTTTATCAGTGCTGCCCCCCCTCGGATGCCCGCCCAGGACCACCAGGATGCCGCCAGGACCACCAGGGATGGCCACCACACTGGATTACCAGGTATGCCCCCCTAGACCACTGGGAAATGCCAATCTGTGCCAGGCAGCTGCCAATCAATGCCCAGGCATCTGCCAATCAGTGCCTATCCACAGTGCCACCAGGGATGCCTATCAGTGCCGCATATCAGTGCCACATATCAGTGCTGCCTATCAGTGTCTATTAATGCCCAGCAGTGGCGCATATCAGTGCCACCCATAAGTACCCATCATTGCAGCCTTTCAGTGCCTATCAGTGCCCACCAGTGCCACCCATGAGTGCCTATCAGTGCTGCATATTAGTGCCACCCATCAGTGCCACCTACCAGTGCCCATCAGTGCTGCATAGCAGTGCCCATCGTCAGTGCTCATCAGTGCCCGTCAGTGCCGCCTTATCAGTGCCCACCAGTGAATGAGAAAACTTACTTATTTACAAAATTTTATAACAGAAACAAAATAAAAACTTTATTTTTTTCAAAATTTTTGGTCTTTTTTTATTTGTTTAGCAAAAAATAAAAACCGCAGAGGTGATTAAATACTACCAAAAGAAAGCTCTATTTGTGGGAACAAAATTATAAAAATTATGTTTGGGTACAGTGTAGCATGACCACGCAATTGTGATTTGAACAGCGACAGCGCAGAAAGCTGAAAACTGGCTTGGGCAGGAAGGGAGTGTCTGGTATTAAAGTGGTTAATGGCAGCCACCCTATTGCATCACAATACAGAGTTCCACAGGTGCAGGGCGCTGCTGACTCCCTGCTGGCTTTCAAAAGTTCATTGGTGTGGGCTATTTTTCGACACGTGCAGTAGATCATGCCGTTGCTGTTTGCAATCTTTGTCTGAAGTGGATCAAGCGTGGCCAGAACAGCACCCGCTTGGGCACAACATACTTGACGAGACATATGATGGCCTGCCATGCAGTCCGTTGGCAACAGCACCTGAAAGACCCACATCATAAAAAAAGGCGGACTTCTCCTTGCTCCTCATCTGGGATCTCAACTCGTACTATACCTCAAGTCCTCTCAAAAACCTGCACTGAGAGGAATGAAGCTATAGCAATAGGTGTCCCAAGTACTTGAAGCCAATCTGCTAGCAGTACAACACCAGTTGATTTCAGCAGGCAAATTTTGCTACCCCAGTTGCTGAACCGCAAAAAAATACTTTACCAGCTATCCACATGCTCAACATCTAAATGATATCTTGGCCAAATTGCTACCACTACAACTGCTGCCTTTTCAGCTGGTAGACTCTGCCCCCTTTTGTGAATTTGTGAAATGCCATGTGAAGGACAGATACCTCCAGTTATTACCCCCACCTGGTGGACCATAACCTCCCCAACTCCCCACAATTGCCCAATAAATCATGTGACAAAATTGTGGAGTAAAATGGCCTTGTGGCCTTTTATTTAACAAGTACTAAGCTTAAAATAAATAACAGTTTTAAATAACATCACACAAAACTTTTTTACATATCGTGGTGGTCTTGGAGGGCAATGACACACAACTTGGTCACTGGGACAAAACTTCTTTAACTTAGGCCTCTAGTCGCAAGACACCGACTCAGAGATGGTACACATAATCCGCAGTGACCTACATTTTACCCCTTCCTGGTAAAACGCTTGTTAACCGGAAGGTACCCGAGAACCCCATACCACAGATGGGTACCAACCATTTTAATATATTCTAGCCTTTTTTCTCCTCCTCCAGAGACCCACCACTGCCACAGCACGCAAGGGGTAAAGCCTTACCCTTGCATGCACTTCCACACCCTCAAAGCCCTCTGGATTCCCTCCTGCAACCCCAGAGCCCAAAGATCAATGCCCACGGCATTAAGGTGAACCTCATCACTCTGCAGATACCGCCAGGTATCCACTTCCAGCTCCCTATGATGTACCACCAGGCCCCTATTATGGGTAACAAATCTGCCCACATCTTTGTTCACTTTAACTCGAGCCTTGTTCACCTTTTCCACTGCCCACGCCCACCGCCACGCCGTCCTGCCCACCATGTCAGACCAAACTATCATCATCCCTGGGAAAGACGTGCGTAAGGAAGTCAAACTTCACATTGCATATCTGCTCACGCATGGACCTGGCCCCCATGTCATTACCTCCCACATGCAGCACTAAAATATCCGGTGCCCTGTCTAGGCATGAGAACCTATGAACCTCCAGAATGACCCTGCTCCATATCATACCCGGCACTCCAATCCACCGGACCTGAGCTTCCTGTCTGGGAATACCCAGCTGCCTACCATTAGGCCATACGTCTGCTCGTCTGGCCACCCAAAACACGTAAGACTGACCTAGAATCCACACTAAGCCGACTTCTCCATCTGAAAAACAAGGAAATACAAACACATAACAATATTTTTCCCCTCACACCACAGACAAAAAAACAAAACAGAGAAACCATGTGGAAAACCTTACTCATGCATCAAATGTGGGCGAAGGTAGAGCCTAAACCTGCCAGAATCCCATCGGCCAATCCATTTAACTGCATCATCGGTTAGGCCCACCCGAGCCGCCTCAGTGGCCGCCCCTATGCAGAAAGAGTGGGAGGCATAACCCTAGGGGTCATAACCCGCCGCCGTTAAATATTTCCTAAACACCGCTATAAACTGAAATTTGGACAGAGCCCAACCCATCCCTGTGCATCAGAAATTACCCCTACAACCCTGGACGCATGGAAAGAAAGGATTTCACCGCCCATACCGGACATATCGCCGCGTCCAGGATGCGAAACACAACAATTCGCATGCCCTTTCCAGCCTGATCAGTTTTGGACCGTCGCACCCACAGGCTGACCGAATCCCCCGAACACTCCACCTCCTGCACTAATAGGCCCCCTTGCGCCTGTTTGGAAGAGCTGACCAGCTCGCCAACCCTCAACGCCCCAAAAAAGGCAAGCGCAAAGGCTGCCCAGAATAAGCAACATTCGTACGCCAAGCTACTCACGGAATTCAATTGCGGAAACAAATCCTGCAACATTAAAAATGAAACCGGGCGGCGCTGATCCCTGCTCTTGTGAGCTCTCCTGTACCCCTTAACTGCCTGATTCACCCAAAATTCCTTTGTATAATCCCTGCAATCTGGTAACTTGAACAGGAAGGCCAAACCTGCCAACTTACGATCGATAGCGGATGCGGAGACCTCCTTTTCCATACTTACAGTCAGAAAATAGAGGATGGCATTGTTCACCTCATGACCCTCCGGGGGAATCCTCAGCCCATGTAAAAATGCTAGCCATTCCTGCTATACCTTGGAGTATGCAGTCCATGTAGCCTCACTCACTGAGCTTTGAATCCACCATGCTGCGTTTTCAAAGCAATGCTTCACATCCAGTCGGTACAGGCGACCCCATGTTGCTCCACGACTGGTGCCGACTCCCGGAACCTGTCCCACTGAAAACGAGACAAAGCATCAACCAAAGTGTTTTCAACCCCTGGAAGGTGTACAGCATAAATGAAAGCATTTCTTTTGCAGACAATGCAGGACCAAATAACGCAGCAACCGCACCACCGGCTGTGAAACAGCTGAAACACGGTTAACCACCTAGACAACGCCCAGGTTGTCACAATTGAAGCGCACCTTCAAGTTACATAAGGAATCGCTCCAAAGTTCCATTGCCACCACAATCAGGAAGAGCTCCAGGAGTACCAGATTCTTTAAGAACCCCGCCTCCTCCCACTCCATAGGCCAAGGCTCAGCACTCAATTTTCCCCGACAGAATGCCCCATAACCCGTTGAGCCCGCTGCATCCGTAAACAATTCCAAGTCAAGATTACTGATGGGCCCAGACATCCATAAAGCGCGCCCGTTGAACGACTCCAGGAAGTCATGCCACACCTGCAAGTCCTCCCTGTGCTCCTTATTCAGATTCACAAAATGAGTCGGAGCCTTAACCCCAGCCATCGCTGCGGACAGCCTGCAGCAAAAAAACCCTGCCCATGGGAATTATCCTGCAAGCAAAATTTTACTTACCCAACAACGACTGTAACTGGCGTAGCTGAATCTTCCGCTTACCAATAATCCCACGCACCTCAGCCTTGAGAGCCTCAAGCTTGTCCGCCAGCAGCCCACATTCCATCCTAAGAGAATCTAAAACGATGCCCAAAAAACAATGGATGACGTGGGGCCCTCTGTATTCTCGGGAGCCAATGGAACCCCAAAATGCTCAGCTACATACTGCAACGTTCCCAACAGAACGGAGCAAACGTTGGACTCCGGTGGGCCCACACATAAGAAGTCATCCAGGTATTGAATGACCAAGCTGAGCCCAGAGACGTCCCAGACCACCCATTCCAAGAAGGAGCTGAAGGTTTCAAACATACACAAGAGATCGAGCAACCCATAGGTAGGCAACGATCAACATAGTATGCCCTATTTCAAATGCAGCCCAGAAACCGAAAGCTGTCTGGGTGAACCGGCAGCAACCGGAAATCCGATTCAATATCAGCCTTCACTATGAGCGTGCCACGCCCATATCGGCAAACCCATGATACCGCTGCGTCAAAACAAGTGTACGTCACCGTACACTCCCCTGGTGAGATAGCGTCAATGACCGAGCCTCCTTTAGGAATGGAAAGGTGATGAATCAAGCAAAACTTTTGTGGCTCCTTCTTGGGAACAACTCCCAAGGGTGAAAGCACCAAGTCATGTAGCGGAACCGTAGTAAAGGGGCCAGCCATCTGCCCCAAGTGTACCTCCTGACAGTTTCTCTGAAACCACCGAGGGCCATAGCAAGGCGGACCACAAATTCCAAGCTATGGGAGGAACAGCGGACAGTGAACATGGGATTCTAAAACCGCTAGCAAAGCCCGCCTCTAACAACCTTGCTGCGCGTCGATTGGGATACCTACTGAGGAAAGGAAGCATCCTTTCCACTTGCACCGGAGTCGTCCATCTTACCCGCAGACTCTCCGGCACGGCCCTTACCTCATTTGAAGCACTTTGACAGCACATGGGTTATTCCGCACCCTGAACAGATATGTTTGAAGCGACAGTTTGTGCCGAACTTACATATTCCTTCATTAACCTGCCAGCAGAAGCCCCCAACGTTTTTCGGTCAGATGTCCTGAGGTTGAGTTCCCTCCGATTCCCCCCCCCCCCCCCCGAAAAAACTGATTGGGAACCCGTGCCTACGTCATAAGCTTCATCCACAAGCTGATGTCCTTATGATCCCAGTTCAGAGATGATCGGATGGCCATCCATTGACGGAACTGTTCATCGTAGCAAAGCCACGCCACTCCTCCATATGTCCGGTAAGTCTCGCTAATGGCCTCCAATAAACGAACAATGCTGAGCAATGCTCAGGGGCTTTCTCACCTATAACACACGCAAGAATGGCGAAAGCCTGCAGCCAATTAGCGAAGGTGCGAAGAATCAACCGATAACTGCGTTTTTCCTCGTCCTCCTTCTTGCTCACCTCTGGCTTCAATCTATCCAGATTGAATTTTTCCAGGGGCAGTAACATGAATATCTCTACATATTCTCCTTTCCAGATTTTTTCTTTAATGTCTGCCTTAAGATGAGCCCCCAAGGGGCCCTCAAAACAGACATAGACCTCGCTCTTAGCGGAGTCCACCAGCCTAACTGAGTCCATCTTTTTTTTTTTTCCCTGCTTTTTCCTGAATACCCGATGCCGGCGCACTAGCCATTATCCTGGTCGAAGGAAACCCCCCTTTGCCCAGAGGATGACACCGACAAACCGCTTGAAGCATCAGGCGCTCTGGCAGGTAAATGAAGGGCCACCTCAGTGCCAACAGCGCATCGTTGCGGATCCCACGCCACCGCCGGTGACATACTGTTGCTGCCGCCTGGCTCAAACCACTGGACCAGGTCCCGGAGGCCCGCCAGTAAATCCTGAATTACCACCCCAGACCCGTTTGCCGCAGTTGAAGCGGCTGCAGTCTGCCTCACTTCCTCCTCCCTGAACACTTCCCCAGGGACCCTCCCCGGCCCCAGGTCTTAAAAGGGGAACTAGATGTTTTTACCCCTATGCTTCCTACTGTCCCACCCTGTCATGCCGTCCCTTGCGCCTATTTGTTCCATTCTTTTGCTCCGGGACTCCCTATACCACAGTGGTAGGTTACAAAAAGACACTTCTTTTCACATGAGGCCATTCCAGCTCTCTACCGTCATGTGGAAGGCAATGTTTTGGCCTCGTTAGACAGAGCAGTCAGCAGCAAGGTTCATGTTACCGCTGACTCATGGTCCAGCAGGCATGGTCATGGAAATTACCTTTCCTTTACGGTGCACTGTGTAACTCTGCTGGCAGCTGGAAAGGATGCAGGACAGGGTTCAGTGTTGGAGCTTGTTCCGCCACCACGCCCCCAAAGAGCTGGTGGTGATTCTGCCATATCTGTCTGCTCCACCCCATCCTCTTTTCTTCCTCTATGGCCTTTTCTGCTGAATTGTCCTCTGAACCAACAGTGCTCCTTAAGCACTCAAGGAGCTACACAAGCAGTCAGGCTAAAAGATGCATGCGGTGCTTCAGTTGGTCTGTCTAGGGTACAGGAGCCACACTGGGGCAGAGATTCTGTCAGCTGTGCAGGGGCAGGCTCAGAAGTGGTTGATGCCATGGCAGCTTGAGCCAGGAATGGTTGTATGCGACAATGGCACCAACCTTCTCTCCGCCCTCTGACAGGGGCACTTGACACATGTTCCATGCTTGGCACACATCCTGAATTTGGTGGTGCAGCGTTTCTTGACCAGGTACCCAGGCTTACAAGATCTGCTGAGGCATTCAAGGGGAATTCAACCTGCCTACCAACTGCCTCATTTGTGACATGCCTACCAGGTGGAACCTAACATTGCCAATGCTGCAGCGGCTGCACACACAGCAGAGGGCCATAAATGAGTACCTCTGTGAGTATGGCATCAGGACAGGCTCAGGGGAGATTGGCTTCTAGTGGCTACTGATAAAGGATGCATGCACTGTCACCATTTGAGGTGGCCACAAGGAGGGTGAACAGCAACCATGCATGCATCAGTGACACTGTCCCTCTAGTCTTACTGCTGAAGCACATGCTTTGTGGAATCATGAACAGGGCACTTGAGGCAGAACAGCAGGAGGAAGAGCCAAGAAGACTGGGGACACTCGGCCTTTTAAGGCCCTATTTTAAGGGGTCTGATCCAGAACCACCCACAACAATCACCCTTAATGTTGAGGTACCTATTGATGGTAAGTACATTGCAAGATCAAAGGTTTCCTAATTTTGCATTGAATCTGAAATCTGAGGGGAACTGCAATTGCTGGTTTCCCAGCCATATAGGCAGATCCTCCTTGATCTAGCCCACAACAACACACTGGGAGGACTCCTGTGGGCTAGAATAACCAACCGGTTTTACTGGCCAGGGGTGAAGGCTGAGGTTAAAAGGTACTGTGCGTCCTGCCCCACTTGCCAGATAACTGGCCCAGTGTCACACTACAGAAACCCCCTGGTACCCTTGCCAATAATTTAGGTACCCTTTGAATGGATTGCTATAAATCTCATGGGACCTTTAGTAAAGTCAACAAGGGGACACCAATATATATATTAGTAGTGTTGGACTACGCAACTAGGCATCCAGAAGTGGTCCCTTTAGGGAAAACTTCCTCTAAGGCCATTGCCTTGGGATTATTTGAAATGTTTTCAAGAACTGGGTTTCCCAAAGAGATACTGATGGACCAGGGTACCCCTTTTATGACGAAGATATTGGCTGACTTATGCAAACTGTTTCAGATTAAGCAGTTACGGACATCCGTTTGTCATCCGCAGAGCTTGATGTCATTGAGCAGTCGCAGAGTGGGTGGTCCAGTCCAATTGTGTTGGTACCAAAGCCCAACCGCACCTTGCACTTCTGCAATGACTTTAGGAAACTTAATGACGTTTCCATTTTGATGCCTCTCCAATGCCCCAGGTAGACAAGTTAATTGAGAGGTTGGGTCCCGCCAGGTATATCACCATCTTAGACCTCACAAAAGGGTACTGGCAGATTCCCCTCACCAAGGAAGCCAGGGAGAAAACAGTTTTTTCCACCCCTGAAGGCCACTTTCAGTATAAAAGGATGCAATTTGGCTTACATCCTGTCCTGGCCACATTCCAAAGGGCAATGTACAAAACATTATGCCCACATCGACAAAATGCTTCAGTCTACCTGGATGATATTGTCATTTTCAGTACCAGTTGGGAGTCCCATTTTCCCCTGGTTTCAGGCAGTCAAAGACTCCTTAAAAAAAGCAGGGTTTACAACCAATCCCAAGAAGTGTGCGATTGAGATGGAGAAGCATAGTACCTAGGGTACATTGTGGATAGGGGACAAGTGAAACCTCAAATTAATAAGGTGTAAGCCATACAGGCCCAGTCCCCTAACCCAAGAACTGGTCAGAGCATTTTTGAGCATAGTTGGTTACTACCGGAGGTTCATCTCCAACTTTTTCACCATTACTGCACCATTAACTGATAAAATGGAATGCGGATGCTAGTCCGGCACTGCATGTTCTGCTGCTCTATCCCACGGTGGTCTTCTTTAAATTCACTCCCCCAGACCCAGTGGACGCAAAGGAGGGGTGTTGGAATCCTTTAATGCCGCGTACACACAATCGGAAATTCGACCAGCAAAAGACCGATGAGAGCTTTTGGTCGAAAAATGCAACCGTGTGTATGCTCCATCGGACTTTTGCTGGCCGAATTCCAGCCAGCAAAAGATTGAGAGCATGTTCTCAATTTTTCGGTCAGAAAAATTTCCGATCGTCTGTAGCAATTCCGACGCGTAAAATTCCTATGCATGCTCGGAAACAATTCGACGCATGCTCAGAAGCATTGAACTTCATTTTCTCAGCTTGTCGTAGTGTTGTTTGTCACCGCGTTGTTGACGGTCGAAAGTTCAGCGAACTTTTGTGTGACCGTGTGTATGCAAGCCAAGCTTAAGCGGAATTCTGTCGGAAAAACCATCCAAGATTTTTCTGACGGAAAATCCGCTCGTGTGTACGCAGCATTAGCCCCACATAGCACCTTTAAGTACTTCACCCACCTCCCTCTCTGGCACTCTCCTCATTTGAGGCGCACTGCATTCATCTCTTCTCCCCAGTTTCTCTAAGGATAGCTGTGATCTGCCGGCCCCCCGGTCCAGTATCATCCTTACTTGATGGCCTGGTTACCCTACTTTCTCTCTTCTGAAATCCCCACAATCATTCTTGGGGACTTCAACATCCTTACTAATACTAACACTCCTGAAACTTACAAACTTCTCAGTCTAACCTCCTCCTTTGACCTGAAGCAATTGATACATGCTCCTAATCACTCTGAAGGCAATACCCTTGACCTCGTCTTTTCCCACCTATGCACTCCATGCAACCTCTCCAACTATCCTTACCCTATCTCTGATCACTACCTTATTAATTTCACTCTCTGTGGTGGTAAAGGAAAGAAGGTGGGGGGGACACGTGGGCGCCAAATCACGTCCGGCACCGACCTCACCGGGTCCGACTCTCACACTGCGCACGCGCGAGTGAGAGTCGGACCCGGTGGCGTCGGACCCGCTGACCATAAGGGAAACACAGTGAGGCTGGCAGGGGAACATTTCTGGATTTCCATCTAAAGACCAGAGATCTTAATAAGCGCTGAATGATCTTCCTGAATAAGGAAGATCGCTGGTGGTCTGGTAAGCCCCCATCTGATTTATGGTGAAGGTGTCACAACGGTGAATGTCTGAGCACTGCGCCATCAGGATCCATCCAGGATCTATCCGGTGTGGGACACTGGCATGCATGAACTTTTTGCACAGGAGCACTTTAGTGATCAATTTATGAGCTTTGCACTTTAGGAATATAATATACAGTATTTTGCACTTTTGCATAAGGACATTTTTAGATTGAATAATATTTTGATTGGATTTTCTGTTCACTTTAAAGGTTTTGCACTATGCTATATATGGTGTTTTGCACATGGTAATTTTGTTTAGCGCTGCACTTTTAGGACATACATATTTGATTAACCTGGTATTTAGGTTTTAGTGCACAGCTGCTGTATTTACTTTTGATAACACACTAGCGCGGATTTCATTCTATATAGTAATTGTTGTATTGAAGCCTGGTAAAAATCCTAGCAAATCAGATTCAAACCACCTGATTTCCCTACTCACTTTGGACATTAAGCTTCTGGTGAAGGTACTGGCTACCAGACTATCAAAACATATAAATAAATTAGTCCACCCTGACCGATTTATCCCAAATAGGTCCACAACTAGCAACATCAGGCGTTTATTTCTAAACTTGCAAATCCCAACTAACAATACAGGAAACAGACCCATATTGTCGCTTGATGCGGCTAAAGCCTTCAACAGCATAGAGTGGGATTTCCTGCGGCATTGTCTAAGGCTTTATGGGTTTGGGCCCTGATACATAAAATGGATACAACTTCTATACACTACTCCAATTGTTTGTGTGCAGGTGAACGAACATATAACAGCCCCTTTCCCACTATATGGAGGAACAAGGCATTATCACCACTCCCCTTCGCCTTAGCTTTGGAACCATTGTGGGGTTTCAGAGATCAACAGATGAAGACAAGATAGCGTTATACGCGGATGACACCTTATTGTTTTTAGGAGACACATCATCATCTTTGTCCACAGTGGGTAGAGAGGGGACGTCCCGGCCTGGTAGAGGCTCTACCCTTGCCTCCAACACTTTACCATTCGCCCTGGGTGGCATTAAGCTCCATTGATTCTATGCTCATGGCAGTAGAATCCAACCTCTCTGGTAAGCGTATTCCATCTATTTGCTTAAATTGATGATATACAAGCTAAAGGTTGAGAAGCAGACAGGATTGATATACGGATTATCCATTCTCACTGTGGACTTTTTGTTCCTTTGGATCACATACTTGCTTTTCGTGGGACATTACGTTTATATGCACTTTGAATTTTATTTATTATTTATATATATTTTTTGTGTGTTTCTAGCGCTACAATTTAATTTTTAATTTGTCCACAGTTATGTCCTTAATATCTATGGCTCATTCTCAGGATTTACTATTAATTGGGACAAATCAGTATTATTACCCCTTGACCATATACTTACGGAGCTTCCATCTCAGGCGCATCAAATTGCATTTGTTACGTCATTCAAATATTTGGGAGTCATAATTACTCCCCAAGTCAATGAATAAGTTGATAGGAACTTGGTCCCTCTGATTGCCAAATTCAGACAAACAGGTAAAATATAGAGTAAATTTTCTCTGACAGCGATAGGCAGAGTAAACCTAGTGAAAATGGTGTGGATGACTCAGCTGTTGTACATATTGCATAATTGTCCTGTGTGGCTATCGCTATGTTTATTCAAGATTATTGATTCTGTCTCTTGGATTTCTATATTTCCATATAAAATGCCTAAAATTAGACTTGCTATACTGCAGCTAGCCAAAGGCAGTGGGGAAATTGTGATGCCTAATGCAAGACTATACTTTATTGCATCGCAGTTAAAACACTGGTATGGCTGGAATGAGGTGAATATGCAGGACCCAAAACAGAAGGTCATTGTAACGAGCCCCTGCTCAATCGGTTCTACTCTCCCAACACTCCTCTGCTGCTATTGAATCAGATTGCAGATCACAACGTCTGATGGTTGGGTCAACTGATGCTTCAGCAGGGATTGGTCCGATAGCTTGAATAGGAGGACTGATATGTGTAATGACACAGAGAAGTCCCAGGAGATAATTAAAGTACATAAAAAAACAATCAAACGTTCAAACACAGAATAATGCCTTCCTTCCAGACCACAGAGGAGGGGGTTAGCCTTTAAGAAAGGGCGGAGGACCCACCACTGTGTAATAGAATCAAAGGAGAAATACTTTAGTATTCCAAGGATCATTACAATACTCCCCCCTGGGAAACAGTCCAACAGCCACAGTGGGACCCCGAACGGGTCAACTCAAGCATGTTGGAAAAGTAGTCTTAAGGTTCCAGGTCCGTCTGCCGGTATAACGCATCCACATTCCCGTTTTGGGGCCCTGGCCGATATTGTATGGTGAAATTGTACGGTTGTAAAGCCAGACTCCACCTTAGTAATCGTCCGTTCTCTCCCGCCACCCGGTTAAGCTAATTTCGTTAAAGCCCAGACTAAGGCCAAACACTCTTTTTCCACGGCAGCATATCCAACTTCACGGAGTAACAACTTGCGGCTGAGATATGCCACTTGGTGCTCTTTCCCGTCATCGCCAACTTGACTTAGTACGGCTCCCAGTCCAAACATGGACTATATGAACGGCAAAGCGTTTGTTAGGATCAGGTGCCGCCAGTATGGGAGCTTGCGTTAGGGTGGTTTTTAACTGATGAAACGCTGTCTCGCACTCTGGGGACCACAGGACCTGTCTAGGGAGAGTCTTTTTGGTCAGGTCCGATAGGAGTTTGGCTATGTCACTATAGTGGGGTACATACTTCTCGTAGTACCCTGCTGTCCCTAAAAATGCAAGTACCTGGGTCTTGGTTCTGAGAACCGGCCAGTTTAGGACAGCCTCGATTTTTGCAGGTTCTGGCCTCTGCTTCCCACATCTCACTCTATGTCCCAGATATTGCACCTCAGACATCCTGATATTACATTTGTCTGGCTTCAGGGTCAGGTCTGGGGCTCAGATCCTATCTAGCACTATTCCCAGGTGTCTAGGATGTTCCCCCCATGTCTGGCTATAGATTGCGATTTTGTCAAGATATGCGCATGCAAAATCTTGCAGACCATCGAGGAGTTCATATATCATCCGCTGGAAGGTAGCTGGAGCATTCTTCATCCCGAATGGCATTACCCAAAACTGGTAAAGGCCGAACGGGGTGATGAAGGCCGACTTTGGAATTGCTTTCGCTTCCAAGGGAATCTGCCAGTAGCCCTTACACAAGTCAATAGTCGTCAGATAGTGTCCCTGAGCTATTTTGTCCAGCAATTCGTCCACTCGGGGCATAGCGTAGGCATCTTTCACAGTACAGTCATTTAGTCGCCTATAGTGCACACAAAATCGGGTCCTGCCATCCAGTTTTGGGACTAATACTTCAGGGTAAGCCCAGGGGCTTGCTGATGGTCGATCACTCCTAACTCGAGCATCTCCCTAATCTTCGCTCTCATCCCTTCTTGCAAGGCTCCGGAAATCCTATAGGCTGGTTGTCTCAGGGGCTTCTGCCCGGGGGTCTCTACCTTGTGCACAGCTATGTGAGTGTACCCAGGGAGTGCTGAGAATATCTCCTGCCGGTACTGGAGTAATTCTCTGGCCTGTTCTCATTCTTCGGATCCTAACTTATCTCCTAGCCGTATATCTTCAGCCCCCTCGAAAAGTTACTGATTTTGAGCAGCTCCAGCATCGGTAGATATTCAGAGTCCCCGGCGGCAGGAGTGCATATGGCAGCTACTGCCTCAGCCCTCTCATGATAGGCCTTCATCATATTAATGTGGAACGTCCTCCTAATTTTTGTGTCTGCACAGCTGGCAACCACATAGATGGTATCGCACAGCTGTTTTACCACCTGATAGGGGCCCTGCCAGGAGGCCTGTAATTTATTTTGCTTCAGGGGTTTTAGTACCAGAACTTTCTGTCTGATATAAAAGGTGCAATTCCGTGGTGCAGACCGATCATACCAAACCTTCTGCTGACTCTGGGCCGATTGCATATTCTCATGGACTAGATCCGTAAGTTCCCACAGTCACTCCCTGAGCTCCAAGACATAACCAAGGATGGGGAGGCCTTCCGGATCCTCTACCCCCTCCCACTGGGCCCTCACTAAGTCTAAGGGTCCCCTAACCCTTCGCACATATAACAGCTCAAATGGGGAAAACCCTGTGGACTCTTGGGGTACCTCTCTATAGGCGAACAGTAGATGGGGAAGATATTTCTCCCAATCCCTTCTACTCTTCACGAAGGCCCGAAGCAGCTGCTTCAGGGTCCCGTTAAATCTCTCACACAGCCCGTTAGTCTAAGGGGGTAGGGGGTGCTCTGGAGGGGTTTAATCCCACAGAGACTCCAGAGCTGCTGCGTCAGCTTGACTGTGAACTGGGTACCCTGATCAGACAATATCTCCTGGGGAAACCCTACCCTAGTGAATACCTGCAGTAAGCCATCTGCTACTGTATCAGCCTGGATATTGGATAAGGGAATGGCCTCCGGATAGCGGGTGACGTAATCCACCACCGTAAGAATATACTTCTTCCCAGTGGCACTGGGGCGGGTCAGTGGGCCTATAATATCTACCGCTATCCAGCTAAAGGGTTCTCTAATGATCGGCAGGGGTTGCAGAGAGGATTTTGGGTGATCCCCTGTCTTCCCTACTTTTTGACAAGTCTCACAGGTCCGGCAGTATTCTCTCACCTCAGCGTGTAACCTGGGCCAGAAGAAAGCATGAGACAACTGACTCCGGGTCTTAGCTATCCCTAAATGTATGGCCAAGGGGATGTAGTGAGCCAGCCGCAATAGTTCCCGTCTGTATTTCTGGGGTACGACCAGCTGTTTGTGGGGACCCTGTCGCTTCCCGGTGCCCATCCCCTCAGTGTAACGATAAAGAAACCCCCCCTCCCACTCTATTCGGTCTTCCCACAACCCCCCTGGATCTTTGCCCGCCCTGTCCCGATAACCAGCTAAAGTTGGGTCACTCTGAGTCTCTTGCCTAATGTCGGAGGGAGAATCCCAGGACACGAAGTTGTCAAGTCAGGGCAATGTAGGAGGATTTGGTCTTACCTGGGTCCCCATAGGAGTGGAGTTGCCTTGAAGTTGGCTCTGTCGTCGGGTGGTCACGGCCATGGCGACCTCTGGGGCATATGAGGAAGTTAAATGCCCCAAATCGTTCCCCAAAGTACTTCTGAAGGTAACTCACGTAGCAATCCCACTTGCACTTGTCGCTCCCCTGAGCCCCAATCCAAGAGGTCTTGGGCGGTGGATAAACATAGCACCTTTCCCCCTTCTACCCTGACTGCAACAGTCTGGCCGGTCCGGACCAAGTGGCGAATCATGTGAGGCTGGATAAGGGTAATTGTAGCCTCGGAATCACGGAGTCCCTGGGCCGACTGCCTATTTACCCATACTGCCTGATGATGGTGCTGCCGATTCTCTGCAGCAGCAGCTTGGACGGGATCAGCCTCGAACAGTTTGCTGCAATCTTCCTGAACATCTCGATGGTTGGGCTCGTTCTGGAAGCAATGAGCCGCTGGTCTGGATGGATGAGCAGTCTCTCGGTACCTCGTGGATTGGGTAGGGTAATATTCCTGCAGATGACCGGTTTGATTTCAGGTATAGCACTTAGGTCCGGTAGGAGGGTTGGGTCGGGCTGGGGGTCTAGAGGCAGACCACTGGGCCGAGATAGTGGATAGCGCTCACTTTCGCCTGACCTTTGAGAGTCCAGATATTCATCAGCCAAAGTAGCCGCTTGCTGTACAGTCCGTGGTCGCTTATCTCGCACCCAATCCTGTACTACCGGAGGGGTGTAGTTAAAGAACTGAGGAGGAGGTAGATAGCCCCAGCTCCCGCAGCACATGAGGAGGAGGTAGATAGCCCCAGCTCCCGCAGCACTCCTCACAAATCGGCTTTTTAACCCAGCTACTGCTCTGGGGAGACCCCCCTCGCATCGCTGCATTACTGTGGGCTCCCATGGATCGCTTTGTGGAGCGATCGTATACTTGGGCGGTATCATCCACGATATCCTCCGGAGGAGAGACAGCGGCTGACACAGCCAAGATGGCGGCCGCCCCAGGCATGACGGAGCTGCTACAGACACAGCCACAGCCGCCCTTAGCTCCAGAACTGACAGGTATGGATCCTGCCTCCCCTGCTGGCATCGCACAAGCAGTAGTAACACTGCTGGGCCCTACCCTGACAGCCACTGTGGATGCTGCAGTTCATAGAGGGCTAGAGCAGCTTCACATAGATATCCAAGCACAGGCACAGAGAATCACTCATGTGGAAGAGAGGATATCTTCCCTGGAAGATGAACTCATAGCTTCATCTACAACGGTTGCACGCATAACTGTTACTAACAGGGACATTTGGGACAAACTCGACGATTTGGAAAATCGTTTGAGAAGAAACAATCTACGCATAATTGGATTGCCAGAATCGGTATCCGCAGCCCAGCTAACAAATATCTGCGCAAAAATCATCCCCGAGCAACTGGGCCTCCACATACCCTGTACTATTGAGCGTGCACACCGCATGGGTCAATTTTCAGAAACCCGCGCCAAACCCCGTCACATTATCGTCAAGTACCTTAACTACGTGGACAAGAATGCTATAATGCAAAAGTTTCGCCGTTCACGCTCTTTAATGGTCGATGGTGCAAAACTCCTACTTTTCGCAGATTATTCCATGGAGGTGATGAAACAACGTAAAGCGTTTTCACCGATCTGCTCAACCTTACATCACAACCAAATCCGGTTCTCCTTAGCATACCCAGCTATCCTCTGCATCCAAACGCATGAAGGAGAACACCTCACCTTCACCACACCTGAGGAGGCAGAAAATTACTTAGCTACTCGAGGCACCGAGATGGAACACAGTAACACTGCAGAGGATTCACCATTGCCATCACCATCAGCATCAAAGGCACCGCCTAAACATCAACGCAGCCCCACCAAACCTCCATACAAACGCAGCCGCTTCACCAACCAGGAGGACCGCTCTGATAATCGCTGAAGGACTTCATGACATTGTAGGACTTAAGCCCAGATACCTAATACCATCCTTTCCACACATACCCTCCCTCCAAAAACATCATGGATGACTCAGACTAGTTCTTGGAGTAAAATGGCCTTACGGCCTATTTATTAAAACTTTATAAAATAACATAAATATCATAAATAACTGTAAACTTTTAAATAACTTATGAGGGTAAATTTACTGCAATAACAACAACTATAACCCTGGTCACTGGGGTCAACTTCTTCATTTTAAACCTACCAGTCGGCAACCCCTGACTCGGAGGCATTATCACAACCTACCCAGTGACCTAACCTTTTAAACTCCTCCAGGTTAACCCTTAAGGCCTGAAGGTACCCAACTTCAATCCCCATCCTTCCATGTATGGGTACCAGCAAAACCCCCCATCATCTGGATGGGTACCATCAAACAACCCCCCCATCCCCTAGATGGGTACACATGTTACAACTTGTAACATAACTTATCCTATTAAAGGAAACCAAAAACTGCCAATACTCGGGAGGGTGGGATTATCTTCCTCCACCGCTCTTCGACTGACGTCACTTCCCCTTCTCACACATCTCCTCACTCTTCACTATCAGCCCCTCCCCTTCTCTAAAAGGGGAAATCTCCTCTTCTTAAAATGGCAACTGTGCTGTCCAGCACTGTCATGCCGTCCCTGCGCCTAGTGTTCCCTTAGCTCCGTGAATCTCTTGACATTGTAGGACTTAAGCCCAGATACCTAATACCATCCTTTCCACACATACCCTCCCTCCAAAAACATCATGGATGACTCAGACTAGTTCTTGGAGTAAAATGGCCTTACAGCCTATTTATTAAAACTTTATAAAATAACATAAATATCATAAATAACTGTAAACTTTTAAATAACTTATGAGGGTAAATTTACTGTAATAACAACAACTATAACCCTTGTCACTGGGATCAACTTCTTCATTTTAAACCTACCAGTCGGCAACCCCTGACTCGGAGGCATTATCACAACCTACCCAGTGACCTAACCTTTTAAACTCCTCCAGGTTAATCCTTAAGGCCTGAAGGTACCCAACTTCAATCCCCATCCTTCCATGTATGGGTACCAGCAAAACCCCCCATCATCTGGATGGGTACCATCAAACAACCCCCCATCCCCTGGATGGGTACACATGTTACAACTTGTAACATAACTTATCCTATTAAAGGAAACCAAAAACTGCCACAGCACGAAAGGGGTAACCCCTTACCCTTGCGAGCACCTCCACACCCTCAGACCTCTCTGTATCCCTTCCTGTAAACCTAATGACCATAAGTCCGTCCCCACCTCATTCAAATGCACGCCATCGCTGCGTAGATACCGCCAGGTATCAACCTTTAACTCCCTATGACGAATAGCTAAACCACCGTTCTTTATAAAGAACCTGCTCACCTCTTTATTGACCTTTATCCTGGCCCTGTCCACTTTTTTATCAGACCAAGCCCAACGCCATGACAACCTCCCTACCATATCAGACCACACAAAAACCATCTTCGGATAAGCCGCTCTTAGGCGCAAAAAATCACACTTGATATCTCTGATAAGGTCCCTCATGGATCTGGCTCCCATATCATTTCCCCCCACATGTAATAACAATACATCAGAGGATCTGTCTAGGCGAGAGAATCTATGAACTTCCCCCAGCACCCTATTCCACTGCATGCCCGGGACCTCAATCCACCTGATGAGCGCCTCTTGTCTGGGAATCCTTAGCTGCCTGCCATTCTGCCGAACGTCAGCTCTCTTGGCCCCCCAGAACACATAGGAATGCCCGAGAATCCATACAAGACCCACTTCATGACCTGTTAATGAAAGAAACAATACAAAAAAACACATAAAACACTTAAATACCCCAACACACAGTCTTAAACAACCCCAAACCTGACATTACAATTGAACCATGTGCGGGCGGACATACAGTTTAAATCTGTCTGAGTCCCTACCAATACGTCTAATTACCTCCTGACTCAAACCAGCCCTGGCAGCCTCAGTGGCCGCCCCAATCCTGAAAGAATGTGAAGAGAACTGTAACGGGTCACATCCCACCATAACCACACATTTTTTAAAAACCGTTACAAACTGGTATTTGGAAAGACACCATAAATGCCGGCCTAACCTCCTTGAAGGATCCTACAATCCTAACCGGGCATATACTACACTCAGCAATCTTACCCAAGTCCAAATACCTTCCTTTCCTTGCTTGATCAATCTTGAACCTACTGATCCATATCCTGACCCTATCCACCCATAATTCCACCTCCCCGTGCATAAGCCCTCCCGGAACTGCTTTAGAAGGGCTGACCAGC
Source organism: Lithobates clamitans (assembly GCA_037952925.1). Lineage (NCBI taxonomy): Eukaryota > Metazoa > Chordata > Amphibia > Anura > Ranidae > Lithobates > Lithobates clamitans. The sequence goes on from JBBGZY010001832.1 coordinate 392,157, forward strand.
TCGCTCACCCTCAGCGCCCCAAAGAAGGCCAGCGCGAACACTGCTTTAAATAGTACACATTCGTAATCGGATCTACAGACCGATTCCAAGCTCAGCAACAATTGTTTTAGCATTTCAAATGAAACAGGGCGCCTTCCATCCCTCTGCTTGTACGCCTTCCTATACCCCTTGACTGCCTGTCGTAACCAGAAATCCTTCGTGTGGTCCCGACGCCCCTGCCATTTAAAGAGGAAGGCCAAACCTGCCAATTCGCGATTGATGGCGGCTGACGAGATACCTCTTTCAAAATCCCTAATGATAAAATACAGTACCGCCTTGTCCACTTCCGGATCACCCGATCCCATGTCCAAGTTATTCAAAAAGGCGAACCGATCCTTCCATACCTTAGAGTAGGCATTCCATGTAGCCATACTCACAGATTGCTGAATCCATTTTGCTACGGTTCCAAGAGAATGTTCCATATCGAGCTGGGACAGGCGACCCCTTGTTGATCCACATCTGGTGCCAACTTCCAGAACCTGTCCCACTGAAAACGAGACAAAGCGTCAGCCAAGGTGTTCTCAATCCCTGGTAGATGCACAGCATATATGAATGCATTCACTTGTAGACAACGAAGTACTAAATGACGCAAAAGCCTGACAACCGGCCTCGATGCAGCGGTCAGCTGATTAACCACTTGCACCACCCCAGGTTGTCACAATTGAATCGTACCTTCAGGTTCTTAAATGACTCACCCCACAGTTCCATGGCCACGACAATGGGGAACAGTTCCAATAGTACCAGGTTCTTCAAGAACCCTGCCTCATGCCATGCCACAGGCCATCTGGCAGCGCACCATTGACCCTTAAAGAAGGCGCCAAAACCGGTCGAACCAGCCGCATCCATGAATAATTCCAAATCACAGTTGCTGATGGGCCCAGCCATCCAAAGAGCCCTTCCATTGAATGTCTCCAAGAATATCTGCCACACCCGTAAGTTTTCCCTATGCTCTCTAGTAAGACTCACGAAATGAGTTGGTGCACGGACACCTGCGGTAGCGGCCGAAAGCCGCCTGCAAAAAATCTGGCCCATAGGGATAATTCGGCAAGCGAAGTTTAACTTACCCAGCAGAGATTGGAGTTGGCGAAGCTGCAATTTCCTAACTCCAATAGTCCCGCGAACTTCCTCTTTTAACTTCACCAATTTGTCCTGCGGAATCCTGCATTCCAGCCTCATCGAATCTATCTCAATCCCGAGAAATGTGATAGTCACTGCTGGACCCTCCGTTTTTTCCGGGGCTAGCGGCACCCCAAATCTCTCCGCTAGACATTGCAAAGTCCCCAACAGTACTGCACATATGTTGGAACCCGCCGGGCCAACACATAAAAAGTCATCCAAATAATGGATGACTAAATTGATCCCTGCCACATCCCGTACAGCCCATTCCAAGAACAAGCTGAACGTCTCAAAAAGAGCACAGGATATAGAGCATCCCATTGGAAGACACCGGTCTACGTAGTAGGCCCCTTCCTATTTACAGCCTAGCCATCTAAAACTGTCGGGATGTACTGGCAATTGCTGGAAAGCCGATTCTATATCGGACTTAGCCATCAATGACCCCTGCCCGTATTTTCTAACCCATGCCACCGCTGCGTCAAAAGATGTGTATGTAACCGCACAATCTTCCGGTGCAATTGCGTCATTCACCAACCCTCCCTTTGTAAAAGAGAGGTGGTGTATGAGTCTAAACTTGTTCTTCCAAAGGGGAGACCACCAACCCCTGTAGTGGTACTTCCTGAAAAGGACCTACCATGCGTCCCAGTGGAACCTCCTTCCCTAATTTTTCCATAACCACCGTTGAATGCAGCAAGGCTGACCTCAGATTCTTGGCCTCTGGCGGCACCACCGTCAGAGAACAAGGAATATGAAAACCATTCCTAAAACCTGCTTCCAACGTGGTGGCTGCTGCCCGGTCAGGGTATCTATTGAGGAAAGGCAGCATCCTTTCCACCCGCACCGGGGTCCTCCCTCTTACCTGAAGTATCTCCGGCATGACCTTTTCCTTTCTTGAAACATTTTGCCAATGCATGGGATCCAGCGCAGCCGGAGCACAAGTGCTTGAAGCGACAGTTGGCTCCAAATCTGCAGGTTCCTTCATTGAATTGCCAGCAATAACCCCATCTCTTCTCGGTCGGTTGTCCTGGAGCTGCTGAACCTCCGACCCCTGCCTGAAAAAACTGACTAGGGGCCCTCGCTGCCGTCATCAACCTCATCCACAAGCTGATGTCCTTGTGATCCCAGCACAGATTCGGTCTCACTGCCATCCTCTGACGAAATTGTTCGTCATAGCGCAGCCACGCCATGCCTCCATACGTCCTATGGGCCTCACTAATGGCCTCCAGATACACGAACAGTGCTGAACAATTCTGCGGCGCCTTCTCGCCTGCCACACTCGCCAAAATGGCAAACACTTGCAGCCAATTGGAAAATGTGCGCGGAATTAAGCGATACCTCCGCTTCTCCTCATCCTCCTTTTTTCCTTTGACCGGTTTTAACCTATCCAGGTTAAATTTTTCTAAAGGCAGCAACGTGAAAACTTCCACGTATTCGCCCTTCCATATTTTTTCCTTTATCTCTACTTTTAAATGAGCCCCCAATGGGCCTTCAAAGCAGACATATACCTCACTCCTCGCCGCGTCTGCCAATCTAACTGAATCTGCCTTTTTTTCCGTTGTCTTCCCCTGATCCCCCGAAGTCGTAGCCACTGCTGACGTACTGGGGGACACCCCAACTGCTGCAACGGCCGCCAAAGGCGAAACCGGTATGTCGCCTGCAAGTGGTGGGGCGGCCCCCGCCTGCGGGGGAGTCCTCTCTGTTGTCCACGCCGTAGCCGGACTACTTCCTGACCCTGATTACGCTCGTGCTACTAGCTCTTTTAGACCTGTTAGCAACTCCTGCAAACCCTGATTCCTTATCTGGGGCACCACTGCTGGCTGTGGAGCCGACCCATTCTCAGCCTCCCCGGACCTGTCTGCACCCCCCAGCCCTGAATGTCCCCTCTGCTCAGTACGCCCCAACAAGTTATGCAATAAAATAGAAACAGGATTAGAAGAATCGCACTCACCGGGCTGCCCAGGACTGGGCCTACCAGCCGCCACTCCTGGAACCACCGTTGCCTGATGTCCTTGGTCGTCGCCTCCGTCAGACCCGGACAGCTCTCCTTCCAACCGATCGTCGCTGTTATCCATCCTGTTGACCTCCTGTTGCACCCCAGCTGTGGACGCAGTGGTTGCCGAGGGCCTGCGGTGCCGTGCACGCCCACTCCTCGCTTGATTACCGCCAGACCCGTTGGATGCCCCTGGTGATGGACTCCTATGCCTACTGTTGTGCGGAGTGCGTGCTGACCGTCCGTTACCTCCACTCACACTGGCTCTGGTGACTCTGGCTGACCCTCTCCCGCCTCGCGGTGGACTACTGGCCGTATCAATCGCCTGTGCCCCTGAATCACTTGTTGCGGTGCGTGTGTCCCGATCCCTCCATCCCTCTCCTGCAGACCCTTCGGGCTGTTGTATGCATCGCCGCCGTGCCGGGGGGGAAGAGCCGCGTGTATTGCTGGGCACCCTTCCCCCAGTCACACCGACCTTCCGCCTAGTCCCTCGGACATCTCCTCTTCCATCCCCCTGCCCACCCTGCGTGCTGGGTGACCATGCCTCTCCTGCTGCTAGCACACGCTGCTCAGAGCGGGACGTGCCTAGGCCTGCCTCAGGGCTGTATCTCACCGGCGGCCGTGACCGCCGCGCACGAGGTGTTGTTGGCCCCCCCGCTCACCGCTGTCCCGCTGTCCACCATCGCCCTCAGCTGCTGCTGAAGCCAATCCGCGCCGTTCGCGGCAACCGCCGCTCTCAGCTGTTCAAGAAAGCCCTCCATCACCGCCATTATGTGTGAGAAGCAGAGGAAATGAAGAGCGGTGAGGTGCAGTGTCTAATCTCTTCCTCCACCGCTCTTCGACTGACGTCACTTCCCCTTCTCACACATTTCCTCACTCTTCACTATCAGCACCTCCCCTTCTCTAAAAGGGGAAATCTCCTCTTCTTAAAACAGCAACTGTGCTGTCCAGAACTGTCATGCCGTCCCTGCGCCTAGTGTTCACTTAGCTCCGTGACTCTCTGGAACTCTCTATCATCAATCGTGCTTGCACAGATGGGTAATATTACCCCCCCCCCCCCCTTATCTCTAGTCTGTTATCTTTTTTTTTTCCCTTTTAATACTTATATTGATATCCACTGTTGGTGTCAGCCTGTTGCTCAATGTTTTTGTTTTGTTGCTTTCCAGCCTGTACTACAGTCTCCCCCGAGACCGCATGCTGCATGTTTAATGGGTCACTCTAGGGGCCCATGTAATCACCACAGCCACCGCCCCTCCACAGCTCAGACCCCTGGACTAAGCCCTCCCTCACCTGAGCCTACCCCATGGCACAAATGCAAGAAGCCCTTTCCCTGACCCTCTCTCCTCTGCCTACCCCTCTCTGCCAACCCCTACCTATCCCCCTCTTTCCCCCCCTCCCCTCTTTCCCATCCTTTCCTATCTCCCTCCGCTCCCCATAGCCTACATCTTGCCCCTATGTGAGGGGCTAGCGGTCCGCTGGGAGATGTTATGGGTAGTTGAACCTCATGTGGAAAAAAGTGAAGTCCACTGTTTGTATTTTGTTTTTCTTTAACGGAAATTCTGCTTTGTTACCGTTCAATTTTTATTGCTTAGAAGATTTGCAATTCACATTTACCTTTTTAGTACCTATCTTCTTGGGTGACCTACAACACTCTGGTGACTCCTGTATGGTTGACACTGTACCTACCAGGAGGCTCCATGGCAAGCCTCTCACACAATACATTGTTTATCTCCAGTCATGTCTTCTTCAACCGATGGGAGTCACCTGAAGTTTATTTTGTGGAATGTTAAGGGGCTTCGCTCTCCAAATAAACGTATGTCTATCCTTATACACTGACGGCGCCTCCGGGCAGATGTGGCTTTGCTACAGGAGACACACCTGTCCGCAGACGATTTAACACGCCTTCAAAAATGTGGGTAGGCTCTGTATATGGTTCTCCGGCAGTAGGCCGTAAAGCGGGCGTAGCTATTCTGGTGCACAAAAACCTACGCCATTCTGTCAGAGATGTCAGGGCTGACTCCATAGGCCGCAAACTAACTCTACATATGACCATAGGCGACAAAGCAGTTGCTGTCACCAACATATATGCTCCCAACTCGCCAGACACTTCTTTTTTTCAAGACATGGTACAGTGGGTTCTCACTGCTCCCGAGATGCTGCATCTAGTGGGCGGGGACTTTAACTCGGTCATGTCTACACTGGCAGATCGCACATATCGCCCAACACACAGGTCACGTAATGCTACCTCTCATACGCCAGACTCTACTCCCTTAGCACAATCCGTTGACTCTATGCAGTTTGTCGACATTTGGCGCTTAATGCACCCAACAGATCGAGAGTATACCTTTTTTTCGCCCCCACATAATACCTTTTCTCGCATAGACTACTTCTTTGCCTCCCCAGCCTTAATCTCTGCAATCAGTGCCCCAGACATTAATGATGCCAGAATCTCGGATCACAGCCCTATTGCGGTTCACATAACTCAGGCCAAATCCTCATCTCCTTCCCCTACCTGGCGCTTCCCTTTGTACCTGGCGGATAGTGAAGACTTCCGACACGTACTATATCAAGCCTGGGAAGAATATATCTCCACAAACGGAGCCCACATTTCTGACCCAAACCTCTTTTGGGAAGCCGGCAAAGCCTTCCTACGGGGTAAAATCATCTCGTACAAGTTCAAGAAACGCACCCAACAACAATATAGGCAAGCAAGCGAAGCTTTGCGTTTGGCCCATGAGAAGCTAACACTAAACCGTACCTTGGCTAACATACAGGAATGGCGGCAAGCCAAGTGCGCTTTGGATCTTTGGGCAGAACATCACAAAGCTGCTAAAACATCGTACTCTACTCATTTTCACAAGTTTGGTAACAAAGCGGGCAGGCTGCTGGCCAAATAATGTTCAGGACCAAGACGTCCTACACATATCTCTACCCTGAGAAATGCAACCGGCTCGCTGGTTACCTCGCCTGCTGAAATTAGCAAACTACTTGCAGAGTGTTATACTGATTTATACCGAGCTGACCCAACGGACCAACTTGCAGCGGAAGCTCTGCTAGCCAAGATACATCTGCCCAAACTTCAAAATGCACAATTAGAAGCACTCAACGCGCCTATCACGTTAGACGACATATGACATACGGTTAAATCCATGGCATCTGCCAAAGCTCCAGGCCCTGACGGGTACACGGTACACGGCGGAATTTTTCAAATTAATAACTGACTTTATACCTGACACCCTGAAACATGTGTATGCAGCCATGTGGGATGGAGGACCCTATCTTCCCACAGGGACGCAGGCTCACATCAAATTAATTACCAAGAAAGGGAAGGATCCACTACTCCCAGGCTCATATCGTCCGATTTCATTAATTAATGTCGATGTAAAAATCCTGTCTAAAATAGTAGCATCACGCTTAGCTCTCCTACTTCCATCCCTACTACACCCAACCCAATCTGGTTTTGTCTCAGGATGATCAGCTACCCTAAACATTCATAAAGTCCTAATGGCTTTAGAATACGCTAAAACCCACCCTGACCAAGACGTCGCTATCATGTCTCTCGACGCGGAAAAAGCCTTTGACAACATCGGTTTCTCCTGGCTTTTCACAGTAATGGAAAAATTCGGCTTTTCAGGTCAAATTATGCGATTCTTACTACAAATGTATGCCTCACCAACGGCACGTCTTGTCACCCCAGATTTTGTTTCGGACACAATCCCCTTAGCAAAGGGAACGCGACAGGGTTGCCCCCTGTCCCCGTTATTGTTCAACATTGCGCTTGAACCCCTATCTAGAATCCTCAACAGCACTATTTGCGGATGACATACTATTACTTTCTACCGCCCCATATCAGACTTTGACAGACTCAAACAACTCTTTGCGGCCTTTCGACTCTGCTCTGGCTTCCGTATAAACTTTGATAAGAGTGAAGTTTTAGCATTACACCCACACCTATCTAATAAATGGAAACACTTATCCCCGCTTGCCATGGCATCTCAACATATTACATACTTAGGTATTCGTATAGGACGGGAACCATCTTCTTTCTATCTACTCAATTACCCCCCCTTGATAACCAAAATTGTTAAGGAGTTGGAGGCTTGGGGGGCCCTCCCCCTCTCGCTTTTTGGGAGATGCCACCTTTTTAAAATGGTGTCATTTGCATCCCTGCTTTACCCAATGCAGACCATACCTCTCTTACTGAGACACTCGGATGTACAAAAAATCCAGAGAGCGTTGACAGCTTTTTTATGGTCTCGCAAAAAACCACGCATTGCGCTTCAAAAACTGTGTCTCCCGAAGGGCGAGGGCGGGGCGGGATTCCCCAATATACGTTTCTATAACCTAGTGTGTTTACTTAGACAGGGCCTAGATTGGTTGACAGGAGGATCTAAATACTCCAACTATGCACTAGAAGACTCTATAGCTTCCCCATACGATCTATCAGCCATCCTCCACTCTAATCCTAACAACCTGCCTCTCCACCTCAAAACAAGTGTACTTTTCAGAGATAACGTCATCACTTGGAGAGAGGTCAGAAAACTACTTGGACTGCAATCTAGCATCTCTCACCACCTAAAAATACAAGGCAACCCTATGTTCTTATCATCCACTTTACATAAAGCTTTTACTCAATGGAAAACCAGGGGCCTCTATATACCAAGACAAACCAGGTAAATTCAAACCCTATCAGACCTTAATGCGGGAATTCTCACTACCACCAACGCATATTTTCTTCTATCACCAACTCACTGATTATTTAAGATCTTGCTGTGGGTCTGAGTCTGATCCTTTTCAACCATCCTTCATCGACAATATACTTCAGAGCAAAGACTATTCTATCTCCAATATTTATTTTCACCTCATACAACACCAATCGCGGAAATACTGCCTTAAACCATTCCAAAAATGGTCTCATCTACTGGGGGACGAAGACTTACCGGACAAAATCCTTGAGGGATACAGGCTTATCCGAAAACTTACAACATCAGAAACATGGCGTGAGACTCAATTTAAAATTTTTCACAGAGCATACTTCCCATTTCGCTTCAACAAAGCAGACCCATCTCAAGCGCAATGTCCGCAATGTCCGTGGTGCTCAATGCCCCGTCCCACACTGCTTCACCGACTTTGGGACTGCACTGCTATCACCAGCTATTGGAATGCTGTGATAGCCTACATTAACAAAATCAACAAAATACGGTTAACTAAGGACTGCCTATTATGCCTGTTCAGCATACCACCATCATCCACCTCCTCGTCAGCAATGGACCTACAAAACATACCACATTGGGCTCATATATGTCTCCTTGTAGCCCACAGGACCATTATGTCTCATTGGATTACAGCAACACCACCTAATCTACCGGCAGTCGAAAAAGCTATGACTTCACTATTTTATTTGGAGAGATTGGACATCATCACAACAAACCTCCGCTCTACTCCACGTTTTTTCAAGCGATGGAGAAGATATATGGAATCCACATTCACTCAACAGACCATCCAAGATATAATGCATCCATTCCATTTCACAGATTGGTACCTAAAGAGAGATATTACCAACACACTTGGCAAACTCAAAATATCTCCAGCTCCTGACCCCTCTACATTTAAGCCACCGTAAGATGTCTATAACCTCATAATGCTCTTTGACATCCACTAACTTCATCTATCTCACCCCAGTATTATTATCACTTAGATGTTTTAACCAGATCATAATGTAGGTTATCTAGTTAGATATGTCCAAACGTCGCCTCCACTCCTTAAAGGTACAAAGGTATAAGTTAGAGCCTCTCAGGCAGTTTATTGCCAAATAACCCTGACAAGATGGTAAATGTGAATTGCTGACCCTCCCTCCCTTCCCCTCTCCCCACGTTTCCCCTACCTGTGTTTAGGTATAAAACGAATTTGGTGCCTAGAACATTTGTATATTCATGACTTACGATCTTTATGTACCGTGTTTTATACGACTGTATTTTGTAAAAACTCAATAAATATTTTTCAAAAAAAAAAAAAACAACTGTTCTAAGAGTACTAGCTGGGTGATGTCCTCTATGGTATGAGTGTGGCTTCCCTGGAACCAGCCCTTAAGGTTCCGCTGCAGACGATGTGCCCACTCCACGTATGTTATGTTGGTTTGTTTCCGGGATTCTCAAAACTTAATCCAGCTGGCTTCAGTTGTAATGGCAAATCGGGCTAGCAGAGCTTCTTTTACCCGGTCATAATCCTTAGCATCCTCGTCCTCCAGGGCCCGATGCGCATCCGCCGCTCTGCCAGTTTAATTACTCGCCAGTAAGGCGATCCAATCATGGGACAGTACTTCAAGTATCTGTCATAGTTTCTCAAAGTCCTGCAGGAACGCTTCAATTTCCTCCTCTCCTTCCTTAAATAGTTTGAACACCCGAAAGGGCATTTTACGGAAAGGCGCTGTATCTTTAGGTGTTGTCTCCGATTTATTTCCACTATTCTCCGCTCATGTTGCCAATCTAGTTCTCTCTCTTGTCTCCTTGTGGCCTTGTTCTTTGTGCCACTGGTCCCTCCTGGCTTACAAGTAAGTCTTTCAGCGTGGCTCTCCTGCAGGCTGCATAGCTGGTCATTCACTGTGGTGGTTTGGAGTGTCCCAGTAACTGGAGGGCAAATCCCACCGCTGCCAACCAATGTAACGAGCCCCTTGCTCGCTCGGTTCCACTCTCCCAACACTCCTCTGCTGTTATTGAATTAGATTGCAGATCGCAACGTCTGATGGTTGGGTCATCCGATGCTTCAGGATTCGAACTACAGCTATGTGCCGTTCGAATCCAGTTGTGATAGCTCAGAACAAACACCAGGCAGGCTGTATATAAGTTCAAACAGGAATCTCACCTTTATTGGATGCACACAACACACTTTTATACATAGCAGTTTGAACACCCCGCCCAAACAACCACTTTCCTATTGGTCAATTGTAAAGTACACTCTGGTCCTCACTTTAGTCCTCTTGGCCATGCAAATGAGGACTTGAAACAGGGTCAGCAGGGATTGGTCTGATAGCTTGAATAGGAGGACTGATATGTGTAATGACACAGAGAAGTCTCAGGAGATAATTAAAGTACATAAACAAACGGTCAAACACAGAACAATGCCTTCCTTCCAGACCACAGAGCTCACCACTGTAATATATAGAATCAAAGGAGAAATACTTTAGTATTCCAAGGACCATGACAGTCATATTATCCCAATTTACTATGTCTCCGATGGTCCAATTAGTAGTTGCTCATCAGTCCCATGTAAAAAGAATATTCCCCACATTTCACCTAAACCATAGGTTATGGGAGGTAGTACGGACTATCACCCAGCACGTAGGCTATATGAAACATATGCCTATCTGGGACAATCCATGTTTGTCTGAATTAAATAAGTTAGTCGGGTTTGATATGTGGAAACAGGTTGGCATAACTCTATAACTCTCCTATATCAGTTATACAACAAAGATGTCTTGTTACCTTTTAATGTACTTAAAAAATGCTATCAGTTGTCCAACAATAATTTTTACCAATCCCTTACATTACGCCATGCACTACAATGCCAGGCGTCTATCTTCCAGCTGCAATATAATCCCTTTATGATTTTGCCCATGGCTATCTCTACATCCTGTATGAAAAGGGGGTTAATAGGAGACATTAACTATGCCTTGCAGACCGCAGTTAGCACCTGAACGCAGGCAACTAGCTTTATTTCATGGCAAAGAGACTTAGAATCACTGGACGAAGAGGAGTGGAGGTAATACTGAAGGTCTCTCTCCCACCCTCCCAGCGACTGACTCAACTATTTATTTTATATAGGGTTCATTATACCCCACAAAAGCTTTATGCTTGAGGAAAATGCATAACACCATTATGTCTTCATTGTGCCTCAGCTAATGGCTCTCTTATTCACATGCTTTGACGATGCCCCAAACTTCATCATTTGTAAAGTTCACAACTTTAAATTCATTATATAGAGAGAATCTTGCGAGCCACAATAATCCGATGCCCTACTGGACAACAAAAACAGTTATGAAACTAAATACCCAGCTGCAAACGCAGATCACGTTTTTTAAATTCATTATGCTTAACAAAGGTGGCAGGGAATTTGCACTTCTGGTAATGGTCCCAGAGGAAGTACTCCCAGTTGAGATGCACCTTATGTGGACAAGGTCCTTCTATTTAGCATGCAAACTCATATTACAAAAATGGACCTCTGCTGCACCTCCAACACATAAAACAGTGGTGTGAGAATCTTAACTCTACACTAAGAAGAGAAAAACTAACATACAATCATAGAGGAGGCCCTAGAAAGTTTCAAAAAATATTATCCTACTGGGTGGATTCTAGTAACTCGCTATATGATGCCCCATCCAATGACATAGAGGATAGTAACTAAAACACATGTAGTGGTAGCAGTTGGTTGCTACTAGCTATATCCACGCCTATTCACCCTGCTGCCAGACATCCATACGCCACACTTTGTAGACAATGAAAAGTCTTTTGCTTTGTTTTGTTTTATTTGGGGAATTAACTTGGTTGGTAAGGGACATGGGATGCCCATAGCAACAAAGATCATTGACGTGTGATTCCATTAGATGCGTCACACTTTTGATAGAGAAAACAAAAATTCCCCTGTGGCGGGATTTTTAAGGCACTACCATACAAGTCAATACCGCATAGATAAAATATATATATTTTATTACATACTCAGAGGACAAAACATATACAAATTAAGACAAAAAATTATTACAAAAGAAAAATTATGTACAAAATACATTAAAGGCAAGATATATGTATACATATGGATACAAATAGAGGTAGTGGGAAAAAGACCGTATATAGAGTTTGATGAATCTCACTGAACCGAACCAATGTTTGTTTTCTCATTGATTCATGGGATGTGGCACACCTCTCTATATCTACTTTCTGTCAGATCCTCTCTTTTCACACTTTTGATAGAGAACAAAAAAATGCCTGACACTAGACTTGATAGTATTCAGTTCCGCAGCACCTTTCTTCCTCCTGCACACAGTCACTTACCGACTCCTGCCCTGAGTCCTTCCTGAAGGATTTTCCCGGACGTGCGGACCAGCTGCCTCTCCAACTCCTGTTTAAGGACACCTCTCCATGACCGTGTAAGGCACAGATGTCAAACTGGTGGCCCTCCAGCTATTGCGGAACTAAAAACCCCATGAGCCATTGCAAGGCTGACAGTTACAAGCATGACTCCCACAGGCAGAGGCATGATAGGACTTGTAGTCCCGCAACAGCTGGAGGGCCGCCAGTTTAACATCCCTGGTGTAAGGAGAGGCTCCCAAGCTCCTCTGCCTGAGCCACACCCCCCCAGGTGGGGGTGTTCCTCCAGCACGACAGTCTAGCACTCCATCCTTCAGTTCACCCAGCCGACAAGTCCTCCCCCAGCAGGCTGACTGAGGGAATTTATAGGAGGCCTGCCCCCTGCCAATCCTAGTTGGAGATTGGTCAGGGGTCCTCACAAGTACTCTATGCCACTCCAACTTTCAGCCCTGCCCCTCTTCCAAAACATTCTCACTGGAAGCAGGGGAGGCACCCAAGAGCTGCAGCACATGTCAGTCACCTACTACTACACTAACCACGCCCTTCCCCCAGATGAAAACAAACAGGCCTAGCTTGCAGCATAGGCCTGCTTAAATTTACCTGCACTGGCAGCTAACACCCAAAACACCCCATACTCAGCAGGTCAGCACCTACCTATGGTAGAGGGTACTACACACATATGAGTAGATGGGTAACAGTCAGGATGGGTAGAGGGGGAAGTGCCAGGGAGGCCGATCCAGGACTGGAACATCCCAATAAGTACGCTCCATTGAGTGACATTGGTGAAACCAGTCAGGGACCAACACTGCTGGAGCTGAGGGACTCTCCTAGCTGCCAGGGGAAGAACTCCTCCAGTGAGAGTGGGGGGGGGCAGCGAAGGGAAAGGAAAGACAGATTCTGGTGGTAGGGGACTCAACCAAGACCTAAAGCGCCGAACAGTATGTTGTCTACCGGGCGCTCGGGTTCGGCACATCACAGATCTTGTGGACAGATTACTGGGAGGGGCTGGGGAAGACCCAGCTGTAATGGTGCATGTTGGCACCAATGACAAAGTCAGAGGCAGATGGAGTGTCCTAAAAAACGATTTTAGGGACTTAGGAGCTAAATTGAGGAAAAGGACCTCCAAGGTAGTATTCTCAGGAATACTACCGGTACATCGTGCCACACTAGAAGGGCAGAGGAAGATTTGGGAAGTAAACAAGTGGCTGAAGAGCTGGTGTAGTAAGGAGGGGTACTTCTCAGTCAGTCACCAGTTTTATAGAAGGGACAGACTGCACCTAAATGAGGAGGGTGCAGATCTGCTGGGAATAAAGATGGCCAAAAAGTTAGAGGGGTTTTTAAACTAGGCGATGGGGGGGAGGGTCCAGAGATAGAGATAGTCAGCGCAGAAGATATTGCAGAGGGTAGTATTGGGGGGCATTGGTGGTAGGTTGACCAAAGCACAAAAACACAAGGTAAGGATAGTAGCAAGTCCTAGTTGCAATCTCGAAACACCCAATACGAGGACAATATGCGACAGGTCTAAACTATGTGGCATGTTCAACAATGCCAGGAGCATGGCGGACAAGATGGGTGAACTAGAGATACTGTTGTATGAGGAGGATTTGGATTTTGTGGGAATTTCAGAGACCTGGTTCAACAGCTCTCATGATTGGCTGGCAAACATTCAAGGGTATACCCTTTACCGTAAGGATAGAGAGGGTAAAAAAGGGGGAGGGGTATGCCTATATATCAAAAATAATGTACAAGTGAATGTGAGAGATGACATCACTGAGGGAGCTAGAGAGGAGGTGGAATCCAAAAGGATGAAGCTAAGGGGAAAATAATACTGGGAGTATGCTATAGGCCCCCTAACCTGAGGGAGGAAGTGGAGACAGATCTATCACAATTTGGATTAGCAGCAAGGATGGGAAGCGTTATCATAATGGGTGATTTTAATTATCCAGACATAGACTGGGGTGCCCACTTTCATCCCCGATATTTGTCTTTGTCATGGAACCCCTAGCCCAATCAGAGACAACCCGCTTATTTAAGGTTTTTAGTTATCCAGATATAGACTGAGCGGAGGGAACCGCACATTCATTTAAGGCTTGCCAGTTCCTTAATGTCTTGCAGGACAATTTTATGGATCAGATGGTAAACGCACCAACTAGAAATAAAACATTACTGGATCTACTGATTACCAACAATACAGACCTGATCACAGATTTGGAAATACGGGGCAATTTAGGTAACAGCGATCACAGGTCAATTAGTTTCAGTATAAATCACACAAATAGGAAACATAAAGGGAATACAAAGACACTGAATTTCAAAAGAGCCAACTTCCCTAAACTACAAACCTTGCTAAAAGGCATAAACTGGGATAAAACATTAGGAACAAAGAATACGGAGGAGAGATGGGTTTGCTTTAAGAGCATATTAAATAAGGGCATTAGCCAATGTATCCCATTGGGTAATAAGTTTAAAAGGGCGAACAAAAGTCCTGGATGGCTTAACTCCAATGTAAAAATGCATATAAAAGCAAAGGAGAAGGCCTTCAAAAAATACAAGGTTGAGGGATCATCCTCAGCATTCAGACGTTATAAAGAATGCAACAAGAAATGTAAGGGTGCAATTAGGACAGCTAAGATAGAACATGAAAGACACATAGCGGAGGAGAGCAAGAAACATCCCAAGAAATTCTTTAAGTATGTAAACAGTAAAAAGGGAGGACAGACCATATTTGCCCCATAAAGAATGAGGAAGAACATCTGGTTACAAAGGATGGGGAGATGGCGAAGGTATTGAATGTATTCTTCTCCTCAGTCTTCACGAGGGAATCGGGGGCTTTCAATAACCAAAACTGCAGTGTTTATTCTCATGACACAACACAGGAAGCACCTCCATGGTTAACAGAGGACAGAATTACAATTAGACTTGAGAAACTTAAAGCGGGAGTCCGGCGACCAATCTTTTTTTTTTTTTTAGGTCATTGAGACACTTTGCTAATCCCAAAATAATACTCACAGTTTGGGTGTAATAGTTCCACCTCTGTCTGTTTTCGCACTGAAGAATAACTTAAATAATGTGATGCTGGCTGTTTCCATCTTGCTTGTGGGCATGTGAAGCCCACAAGCATTGATTTCCTGGATGTGGTGAATGCTGTTCATTCACAGCTTGTTCACACGCATGATCATTGTTCCCGCACTGAATCTTGGGAAGCCTGACACTAAGCTCCCAGGAGACAGTGCGGCGCCGGGGAAAGGCAATAAACACGCCTACTCCCATGGGAGGAGAGACAGGAAGTGCCACAATAAAGTACAATATAAAGGTAATTACAGCGATAAAAAAAAATTTCGTGCGGCATTTGAACATCTATGCAATTAACTGAAGGGGGTAAGATTACGTTAAAAATTTGAGTGGAACCCCGCTTTAACGTTAATAAATCACCGGGACCAGATGGCTTGCATCCGAGGGTACTTAAGGAACTCAGTCATGTGATTGCCAGACCGTTGTTTCTAATTTTTACAGACAGTCTACTGACTGAAATGGTACCAGCTGATTGGAAAAAAGCCAATGTAGCACCAATATTTAAAAAGGGTCCAAAATACATCCCTGGGAATTACAGACCAGTTAGCCTAACATCAATAGTATGTAAACTCTTGGAGGGGATGATAAGGGACTATATACAAGATTTTAGTAATGAGAATGGTATCATTAGCAGTAATCAGCATGGATTCATAAAGAATCGTTCTTGCCAAACCAATCTACTAACCTATGAGGAGGTGAGTTGCCATCTAGATAAAGGAAGGCCCGTAGACGTGTATCTGGATTTTGCAAAAGCATTTGACACAGTTCCCCATAAACGTTTACTGTACAAAATAAGGTCCGTTGGCATGGACCATAGGGTGAGTACATGGATTGAAAACTGGCTACAAGGGCGAGTTCAGAGGGTGGTGATAAATGGGAAGTACTCGGAATGGTCAGGGGTGGGTAGTGGGGTCCCCCAGGGTTCTGTGCTGGGACCAATCCTGTTTAATTTGTTCATAAATTACCTGGAGGATGGGATAAACAGTTCAATCTCTGTATTTGCAGGCGATACTAAGCTAAGCAGGCAATAACTTCTCCGCAGGATGTGGAAACATTGCAAAGAGATGAACATGAACAAATTAATGGGGTGGACAACTACATGGCAAATGAGGTTCAATGTAGAAAAATGTAAAATAATGCATTTGGGTGGCAAAAATATGAATGCAATCTATAGACTGGGGGGAGAACCTCTGGGGGAATGTAGGATGGAAAAGGACCTGGGGGTCCTAGTAGATGACAGGCTCAGCAATGGCATGCAATGCCAAGCTGCTGCTAACAAAGCACACAGAATATTGGCATTAAAAAGGGGATCAACTCCAGAGATAAAACGATAATTCTCCCGCTCTACAAGACTCTGGTCCGGCCGCACCTAGAGTATGCTGTCCAGTTCTGGGTACCAGTCCTCAGGAAGGATGTACTGGAAATGGAGCGAGTACAAAGAAGGGCAACAAAGCTAATAAAGGGTCTGGAGGATATTAGTTATGAGGAAAGGTTGCGAGCACTGAACTTATTCTCTCTGGAGAAGAGACGCTTGAGCGGGGATATGATTTCAATATACAAATACTGTACTGGTGACCCTACAATATATAAATACCGGACTGGTGACCCCACAATAGAAATAAAACTTTTTCGCAGAAGAGAGTTTAACAAAACATGTGGCCACTCATTAAAATTAGAAGAAAAGAGGTTTAACCTTAAACAACGTAGAGGGTTCTTTACTGTAAGAGCAGCAAGGATGTGGAATTTCCTTCCACAGGCGGTGGTCTCAGCGGGGAGCATCGATAGTTTCAAGAAACTATTAGATAAGCACCTAAATGAACGCAACATACAGGGATATACAATGTACTGACACATAATCACACACATAGGTTGGACTTGATGTCTTTTTTCAACCTCGCCTACTATGTAACTATGACTTTTCTGGTGGAAATAGGTTTGGCGATTAAAAGTGGCCTGGTTGGATAGGGTTAATAGGCATGGATCTATGGGTGTGGCTACCCCTCTAAAGTGCAGATCCTATTGTGTTCCACTCTCATGTACAAATGTATTGTAACTATTTTAAATGTTTGACCCTACCTTAACCACTTGGTTACTGGGCACTTAAACCCCCCTCCTGCCCAGACCAATTTTCAGCTTTTAGCGCTGTTACCCTTTGAATGACAATTGCGCGGTCATGCAACGCTGTACACATATGACATTTGTATCATTTTTTTTCACACAAATAGATTTGTACATTGTAACCAACATTGCCTAAATGTACAGGTGCATTATTAATAACAATAAACAATCTGTGGTTCTATGTTGTTTTTTTGAAGCACTAACAATTCATATTTGTCTATCGTAGACTACGGAATATGAGGCTGACTGATGTATACACCCCATTCCTGGTGTCGCTGAGTAATTGTACATCTCTGACAGTGCTAGATCTGAGGAATAATTACTTTACTGATGCCAGCATTGGATACATAGAGGACCTTATACTGACATCAACCAGCTTAAAGGAGGTCAGGTCAGTATTTGTCAAAGTGCTTAATGTCTCATTGTTTTTTTTCTGTTTTTTTTTTTTTTAAATAACAAACATATTATACTTACCTGCTCTGTGTAGTTGGTTTTGCACAGAGCAGGCCCGATCCTCCTCTTCTCAGGTCCCTCTTTGCTGCTCCTGGCCCCTCCCTCCTATTGAGTGCCCCACAGCAAGCAGCTTGCTATGGGGGCCCCCCGAGCCGAGCTCCAGCTCTGTGTGTCCTTTCAGACATAGAGCTGCCGTTTGACCCCGCCCCCTGCCTCCCCTTATTGGCAAAATGACTTTGACAGCCGTGGGAGCCAATGGCGCTGCTGCTGTGTCTCAGCCAATCAGACGGGAGAGTCCCAGACAGCCGAAGGATTCGTGGACATCGCTGGACATAGAGGGGGCTCATGTAAGTATTAGGGGGGTGCTGGGGCGGCTGCTATACACAGAAGGTTTTTTTATCTGAATGCATAGAATACATTCAGATAAAAAAAACCTTTTGCCTTTACAACTGCTTTAAGCATTCAATAAAATTGGGTTTTCATAAAAATGATTGTACATAATAACTAAAAATGTGTAATGTATGTCAGTGTAGGGCTTGTAGGTACTGGCACAGAAACAAAGTATAAAAAAAGGTAAAAACCTTCTCCCCTCCCCCAAATTCTCCAAGATGCACAGTCCTTTGCTACCTACATTACATTCAGTAAGGCTCGGTTCACATATTTGCGGGTCCTGTTTCTGTGCCGGTGAAGTTTCCATTCAGCAGTTCAAGTGCAATTCAGGTGCGAATTTGACACTTAAATCACACCTGAACTGACTGAAAAACACACAGGACCCTTTCCTAATTCACACCACAACCAGCCCACACATATGTGAACTGGCTCCATTGAAAACCGGTCTGGTTCACATGTTGTACGAATCGGATCTGGTTCAAAACACATCCAATTTGTATGTGAACTGAGCCTAAGTGTTTACATCTACATTAACAGACCTGCCAGTGCCTAGAAGCCCTACATAACCTCTCCCCCCCCCCACGCACTTGATCTGCAGCACAATTAAAGTTTGAAACAAAAGTTTGGGAATGCAGTAAAACAAAAAAAAAAAATCATACTCACCTACAGGGGCGGCCCATCCATTAAGGGCGCACGGGCACCACCTCCCCCTTTCCATCGCTGCCGCCACCCCCTATTCATGCATCCGGCCCCTTTCAGGATGCCGGGAAAATGAAATAAATCGGCAGGGGGTTTTGTATAAAGCACCTGATTAGAGCCAGAGGCTCTAATAGGCTTCAAAATAGGGTTTGATCCGGACTTAGAGCATTGCCCTCGGAGCCCACCTAGGTGTGTTAGAATAGCGAACGAATATTCGCTGTTCTAACACTGAATCGCCTCTCCGCTAATCAGGAAGCACGGGTGTGAGACGCATTTCCAGATTGGCTGAACGGAGAAGCGTTCTGATTGGCCGCCGATTGAGCTGGGGAAGGAGATGCCCGCTTGTGATGCCTGCAGAGGAATCCCAGGGAAGCTGCCCGTGGTTGAGGTAAGTGCACCAACCGACCGGTGGGGATGGCAAACAGTGCACCCGCCACCCCCCCTCCAAAAAAAATTACCACTGCTCACCTAGATGGCTGCTGCACCAATCCCAGCTGCAGCTGTCCCCGCTCGCTCTACCCCGAGAACTGAGCAATCAAACACCGCTGATTGCTCAGTTCTCCCCCTCCACTCTGAGCAGAGAGCTGGAATAGGTTTCTTTACAACTCAAAAGTTGTAATTACTATTTTGTTTAACAGAAGACATTAACAGTTTAATAAAAATATAATGTATTTGCATACCATATTGGCACTATATGTCCACTAAAGTATGCTCTAATCAAATAGGTATTTTGCAGAGTGGAGTTGGGACTGGCCAGAGAAGGATCACTTTGATGCAGTTGGCCAGCTTGGACATGTATTGCAATATAAAGTATGTGAACCACAAATCCCTGTTTTATGAAAAAGTTTACTGGAAATATGTAAGGCTGTATTGTAGTGTGCAAAGCGCTCATTCAGAATGTAGAAATTAATGTTTAGCTCTTGCAGTGGGGCTCTTCCCTGAAGTTCAGCATTATCCATGGTGGGGGAAGAGTGAAATGTTTCCAGTCACATTTTTTACATGATTCTGTAATATTTGTTGCAGGATCTTCGGAAGTTGCCTTTCCAAGGATTCAAAAGAAATAATAAGAAAAATAATGCATGAAATGTAAGTTAAATATGAAATTGTGAGCAGATAAGATAAACCTGTTTTTTCATATAAGCTTGGAGTAAGTTTCAATATCCTGCTTCTAAAGATGAACTATTGTTAAACATTTAAAGTGCAACTGCATCCTCGGGGCATTTACACTTACAGTATATTGTAGGTTCCTCTTCCCCCGGCTCTACCCCTTTATTACACTCCTATCTATGATGCGGAAGATTTTGTAAAGCCTTTGCTCTGCCTTCTCACCAATATCTTGCTGGATCCATGACAGTTGTTTATAAGGCTAACCATACACACACAGATTTCTCTTGTTCAGCATGCAGCATGGATGGAGGAATATTCCCTGCCAGATATTCAATGTTTGGGTATTCAGACAGCCCAAAGTATTGAAGCTGGCTGAATACCTAAACAGTGACTGTATCTGATTGCATTCGCTGTTCAGTGGGCAGTCTACCACTGGTTTTTAATATTTCAGTCAAAGGCGGCGCTGACAGGACCATCCATGGCTTAAAGTTCGGGCCGATTTAGCAAAAAGTCAAAACCATGTCTGGTGAAGTGCTGAGGGAAGGTTGACTCTTCTGTTCTATTCAAGGCTAATATCTCTGTAGCTACAATTATCACCTCTTACGTCATTGAACTATGAATGATCACCATACTGGTGAGGACCTTCCTGTGTTCTTCATTTTCTGCAAACCTTCCCTAAACACCTCCCCCAGGAGCAACTACTTTAGAAATGCCACTACTATGCTGCTCATTGTTCTTCTTTCTGGAGACTCTGACATGACTCTACCAAGATGGTTGCTTCTGCACAGAGACACTGTACAGACAAGGTAAGTCAGTAATAGAGGAAAAATCAGTTACTGGGAGATCATAGGCATGCCGGGTGTGCCTGAGCACATCCTAATCACCCCGTACTGTCTCCCGAGATCTGCCCCAAAAGGTTGCATCCAGGAGACTGTGTAACCTGCACTGCCTGTGAAACTGTTTCACAGGCAGCAGATCGTGAGGCTTGCCAGAGCCTCTGAGTGTGTGAACTATCAGATAATGTCACTGCTTGCAGAGAGAAAGACCAGCTGTCAAAACTCAGTGGTGATGTCGGGGGTGGGCGGGACCGAACAGTTAAATAAATACTAGCCAATTGGATGGGATCAGGGCGGGCCACTACATTTATGTGGCTCCGCCCCCTTTCTTAAGCAGCCCAATCATTGACTGATGTTGGTGGGGTACAACTGAAATCTGTTGATGTTTATTAATGCTACATGCCGATTTTTAGTATTATAGGTAATCGCCACACTACTATTTACAATAAACTACTGGAGGTAAAATAAGAAAAAGTGTCAATAAAAGGCCTGCCGCTAAGCACGGTTATGTGTTCCCACATCA
The DNA here is from genome assembly GCA_037952925.1 of Lithobates clamitans. Taxonomy (NCBI): domain Eukaryota; kingdom Metazoa; phylum Chordata; class Amphibia; order Anura; family Ranidae; genus Lithobates; species Lithobates clamitans. The sequence continues at coordinate 413,580 of JBBGZY010001832.1, forward strand.
CAAAAAAAAGTGCAGTGCTAACTTACTGATCAATAACTTAACAATAATGGTGGAACCCTCTAATGTATGGAAATCTAAAACTTCAATATTACCACAACATCGATCTCTGTGATATGTAACTTCACATATAATACACATCAAACTGAAAACAAGACATAACAAATGAAACTTAGCAGGGATGGTGGAAACCCCTTCTATAGATAATTGCAATGCAAATTAACTTCAAGTTCAACAATTTTTAGTTGAGAGGTTCCCACCATTATAGCGCTTTGGAATAACACATTTTTAGATTGTTACACTTAATTTTATGTTTTAGTTACTATTATAATGTGAATTATTGTACTTGAAGTTAATTTTCCACCATCCATGTCTTTATGGACCTTGCTTTGTGCTCTGGTGCGCAGTCATGTTGGAACAGGAAGGAGCCGTCCCCAAACTGTTCCCACAACGTTGGGAGCATGAAATTGTCCAAAATGACTTGGTATGCTGACGCCTTAAGAATTCCCTTCACTGGAAGGGGGCCAAGCCCAACCGTGGCGTGGGGGCTAATGGCGTGGGGTCCCCCTCAAAATCTATACCAGACCCTTATCCTAGCACGCAACCTGGCAGGCCGCAGGAAAAGAGGGGGGACGAGAGAGCGCCCTCCCTCCTGAACCGTACCAGGCCACATGCCCTCAACATTGGGAGGTGCTTTGGGGTAGCCCCCCAAAACACCTTGTCCCCATGTTGATGGGGACAAGGGCCTCATCCCCACAACCCTTGCCCGGTGGTTGTGGGGGTCTGCGGGCGGGGGGCTTATCGGAATCTGGAAGCCCCCTTTAACAAGGGGACCCCCAGATCTTGGCCCTCCCCCCTGTGTGAAATGGTACCCCTACCATTTCACAAAAAAACTGTCAAAAATGTTAAAAATGACAAGAGAAAGTTTTTGACAATTCCTTTATTTAAATGCTTCTTCTTTCTTCTATCTTCTTTCTTCTATCTTCCTTCGGTTTCTTCCTCCATCTTCTTCTTCTGGTTCTTCTGGTTCTTCCTCCAGTGTTCTCGTCCGGCATCTCCTCCGCGGCCTCTTCTTCTCTTCATCTTCTTCTGCGGGCCGCTCCGCATCCATGATGGCATGGAGGGAGGCTCCCGCTGTGTGACGTTTCTCCTCTTCTGACGGTTCTTAAATAATGGAGGGCGGGGCCACCCAGTGACCCCTCCCCCTTCTGACGTCACAGGGAATGCCACAGGGAAGTCCCTGTCAAGTCCCCGTGCGTCAGAGGGGCGGGGTCACCGGATGGCCCCACCCTCCGTTATTTAAGAACCGTCAGAAGAGGAGAAACGTCACACAGCGGGAGCCTCCCTCCATGCCATCATGGATGCGGAGCGGCCCGGAGAAGAAGATGAAGAGAAGAAGACGCCGCGGAGGAGATGCCGGACGAGAACACCGGAGGAAGAACCAGAAGAAGAAGGAGATGGAGGAAGAAACCGAAGGAAGATAGAAGAAAGAAGAAGCATTTAAATAAAGGAATTGTCAAAAACTGTCTCTTGTCATTTTTAACATTCTTGACAGTTTTTTTGTGAAATGGTAGGGGTACTCCCTTACCATTTCACACAGGGGGGGAGGGCCGGGATCTGGGGGTCCCCTTGTTAAAGGGGGCTTCCAGGGTCCAATAAGCTTCCCGCCCGCAGACCCCCACAACCGCCGGGCAAGGGTTGTCCCCATCAGCACCCTCCCAATGTTGAGGGCATGTGGCCTGGTACGGTTCAGGAGGGGGGGCGCTCTCTCGTCCCCCCTTCTTTTCCTGCGGCCTGCCAGGTTGCGTGCTTGGATAAGGGTCCGGTATGGATTTTTGGGGGGACCCCACGCCAATTTTTTTTAAATTTTGGCACGGGGTTCCCCTTAAAATCCATACCAGACCTGAAGGGTCTGGTATAGATTTTGAGGGGGACTTCACGCCATTTAAAAAAAAAAAAATGGGCCGGGGTTCCTCTTAATATCCATACCAGACCTGAAGGGCCCGTAATGGAATTTAGGGGGACCCCCCACGTCATTTTTTTTTTAAATTTTGGTTCGGGGTTCCCCTGTGGGGAATTCCCATGCCGTTTTTATCAATTAACTTTTATGTGTATTGTCGGGCCAGCAATTCATTAATAGCCGCAAGTAGTTTTAAATGACTTTTTTTCCTTTGAAATGTCATTTTGCTGTCAGACTGTTCTAAACACGGGAAACATGCACCCCTTTAAAGACATACTATAGACACCCCCTAGGTACGAAATTTAAAGGAATATTACATTTTTATTGTTTGACTTTAGGCATTATTAAAATCACTGCTCCCAAAAAAACAGCCCTTTTTTTAAAACTTTTTTTTGCATTGATCCATGTCCCCTGGGGCAAGACCCAGGTCCCCAAACACTTTTTATGACAATAACTTGCATATAAGCCTTTAAAATGAGCACTTTTGATTATTCAAACGGGAAAAGACATAGGGCGTATGGCACATGTGGAAAATGGGAACAAAGGAAGATTGGGAGGATCACAACTGAAGCCCATATCTAAATATTACAGAAATGGTTTATAAGAGAGTGCTGTATTGAGGCCAGGCGGATAGGTAGCCTGTTGGTCAAAAATCCATCTTGCCTCCCTCTGAAGTATCCGTTTGTCTACATTTCCTCCCCTCTCAAAGTCAGATATGACCTCTAGAGCAAAGAAGGAAACATAGCTGGGGTCAAAACTATGATGAAGGCCAATGTGCTTGCAAATAGGGGTATATAGCAGTCCGGCATCCAGATAATACAGATGATCCTGGATCCTCTTAGCGAAAGGGCGTTTAGTTTTGCCAACGTAGAAAGCTCCACAACGGCATGTAGCAAGATAAACAATTCCCGTTGTGGAGCAGTCTGCATAGCCTTTCAACCTATGAAAACCTCCCCTTGGGAGGGGGCACCCTATGCCTTCACTGATCCACGGGCAGAATTCGCAATGTCCACATTTGAAGGTACCGTTTCCGCCCTCTGCTCCCAATAGGGGTGTTACAGATTGAAGGTGACTATGCACTAACGTATCCCGAATAGACTTTGATTTTCTATATGTAATCTGCGGTACGTTAGCTACGTATTTTGAGACTATCGGGTCTTCAGATAGGAATTGCCAATTTTCACTAATAAGATTCCGGATCGTCTGTTGATGGGTCGTGAAAGTAGTGATAAGTTTTGTAGTAGATTGGGAATCACATACTTTAGGTTTGAACAGGAGAGTCTCACGTAAATTTGATTTGGCCCTTTTGTAGGCCCTTTTCAGAATTTTCTTACTGTAGCCCCTATCAAGTAACCTCCTAAAAAGGGCTTTCGCTTCTCTCTCAAAGTCTTCATTTTTTGCACAATTCCTGTGCAACCGCAGGTATTGGCTATAGGGTATACTACGTACGAGCGTGCGGGGATGAGAGCTGGAGAAGTGCAATATAGTATTCCCCGCCGTCTCCTTCCTAAATAATGTGCTAAATACAGAGCCATCTTCTTGCAGGACAAGGCGCAAATCCAAAAAGGGAATGGAATGGGCATCTGATTGGATCGTAAACTTCAAATTGAAGTTATTTTGGGACAAAAACTCCATAAAATCTGACAACAGACCAACTGAACCTGTCCAAATGAGGAGGACATCGTCGATGTACCTCCGCCAAAGAAGAATGTGGCGGAGATACATCGAGGCCTCCTCACTGGAAAAGAGAGTGCGTTCCCATCCCCCCAGGTACAGGTTGGCGTACGATGGGGCACAAGAAGTCCCCATCGCTACCCCCTGTACCTGGAGGTAGGTAACGCCATTAAACAGAAACAGATTGTTGGTTAAAATATGTTCCAATAAGAGAATGATGAATTGGCCTAGTTCCCAACTGTTGGTGTCTCTTTCTTTCAAAAAATCAGAGATTACCTCTATGCCTTTGTTGTGTGGGATGCTAGAGTAGAGCGCCTCTATGTCAATAGCTGCCAAAATTGCTCCTTTGGGAATAGTAAGTCCTTCCAGGATTTTGAGGAGGTCTAATGTATCTTTAAGGTATGAAGGCAAGCTAATGACATGTGGGCGTAGATATGCATCAACGTATTGACTAGCAGTCTGGGTATGACTCCCTATTCCAGATATGATTGGACGTCCGGGGGGGTTTTTAATATTTTTATGGACTTTGGGTAGTGAGTAAAAGGTTGGCGTAATTGGCCATTTGATCTCTAAAAATTCCCGAGTGTCTTTATCAATCAGGCCCTGTTGGTATGCTTGGTCAATAATTGTCAGATAGTCAGATCTTGCCTCAATGAGCTTTTGAGGTGGGACTTGCTGATACCATTCCTGATTATTGAGGATGTTTAGACACATAATAATGTAGTCCTCCCTATTCATCAGGACTACGTTTCCTCCCTTATCCGAGGGTTTTACTACTATATCTTCCTTTCCCATCAGGTTTTTTAAAGCTGCTTGTTGTGCCATTGATAGATTATTAGTGGTATACTTAGGAAGTTGCATCGCTTCAATTTGCTTAGTTGTTTGTTTCAAAAATGCCCAAACTGCTGGACATGTTTGAAGATTCGGGAACTTCTGAGATTTAGCCTTAAATTTTAATGGCACAATGGGGGTTGCTGTGGTTGTTTCCTCCTCCTCAGATGATGAGTCTTGGGAGTCAGCATATCCCTCATTCTCATCCAGAAGTTGGATCAGCGTCTTCAATGCCCTAAAATCCTGTACTTTGAAACCTTTGTAAAGGTCTTCTTCCCTCTTGAAACCCTTCCCTCGATCGCTGTCAAAGATATATTTGTAGGTTAAGTTCCTTGCAAAAATGTGCAAGTCCTTGACTAAGGTGAATTTGTCTATATGCTGTGAAGGACAAAAACTAAGCCCCAGTCTTAGAACTTCTAATTCCACCGATGTAGGCTGGTAGGATGAGAGATTAATAATATCTAATCCCGGTTTGTTACATTCTGTTTGATTACAAATGGGTCCATTTTTCCCGTCCGCTGTATCATTGGAGTGGCCGGAGGGTTGGAACTGTGGCCTAAAGGGGTTGATCCTGTATGGGGACCCCGTCCATGGTTGGATTTTGGTACCGCCCCCATTTCTCTTGGGAGTACTGTATCATTTTCAGGTACATCCCCAAACATAGGGAGGGATGTAGTGGTACCTGCAAATGAGTCATTATGGGCACCTTCGCCTGAATCGGAATGTGAGCCATTATGTGGCTGTCTGGAAGGTGAGATAATACGTCTTTTAGTAGTGCCACCATGATTCTGGTGTTCACTATTGTTTGCTCTTTTAGGTAAACGTCCCCTATTATGTGAGCCTCGTGATGACTTGGGAGGTAATTTGTAGGATGAAACGGATGATGAGGCTGATGCCTCAGAGTCCGACCTATAGGGGGTTTCAAAGTTTTTGTTCGTCCGAAATTTTCTCTCACGTTTATGATTTTACCCCCTGTCCATCGATATGCGTACCCTCCTGAGAAGGCCAGTTTGTCTTTATAGAATTTTATGTCCTTCTTAGTAACAATGTTTTTGTTATAATTTTCTAAATATTGTATTAGGTCATTTTCTCTCTTTTTTTAAACTCTGCACTAGTGGCTAGTTGATGTCCACTTGCCTTGAGTGATTCTATTTCCTTGTCCAGATCACTAAGCTCTTTATTGTATTTGGTTTTTAGCATCGTGATCATATTCGCAGAGCACCTATTGAGGTTTTGTTCCCATTCCTCTTTGAAGGTTGGATCCGTTATTTCAAAGGATGGAAAAACCTGTATTCTTAGTCCTTGAGGGCTGATTTTTTCTCTTAGATAACGATCCAAGAAGCGAGTATGCCAACCTAGATTGGATTTTTTCTCCATAAGTCTTTTGAATTTAAGGAAGAAAATGTCCAAATTGATCTCAGTTTGTGTATGGGAAATACATGTGCTCTGTATACCATCCATGAACTGATCCCAGTTGGATCCCAAAAATTGCGACATTATGAAATTGGATATACTATTTTCAAAAGAGAAATCTAATAATCAGAAGTTAGCACAGAAGGGAGAAAGAAGAACCAGGGGAACTAGCACAAATTGTCAAATCTAAATTGGAAATGCCATGCATCAAAAGAAATTTGACTCAAAATTCAAAAAAGTTGCGGTCATAAAGTGAGAAGTGCTTGTGAATGTCCAAAACCAACAGAGGTGGGTTTTGCACCCATAAGTAATCAGTAAAAGCCAAGTGATAAAGGGTAGTGGACATACACAGGGATTGAGACGATTCTCCCAATCCCTAAATATAAACAAATAGGAATCTTTTTCTTAGAACAAGAAATATGGGATTTTTATAGGGAGAATTAGCGTCTATTCACAGTAGGTACTATTACATCAAGTGTTAAAAAATTTTGGATTTTTATTTAATAGAAGAAAGGAAAACAACAACAGAATATACATGAAAATTAACAATACAATAGACATCAAATAAGACCATTCAGTATTATGTTCAAATTATATTCATGCCTGTCAGCCAACATGTTTCGCAAACGACAAGTTGCTTCATCAGGGCATAGATCGGCATCATTAGTTCATTTAAACTACAAGAACAATAGAAAAGTATACCGTGGTTAGAAATGTATGGTGGTCATATACATACAGGTGTCATAAAGAACATATAACAATTAGTCTAAACATTTTGACTGGTAGTCTCACCTACTGGTATAAGTCTGAGATTAAAAGCATACTCCCCCGTTGCCAGGCATTGTCCGTTCTGCCAGCTGGTGCAAATACTCCAGGGGTGCCAGGTCCCACCGGATATTGCCAATAGAGGAACTGGACCGCACAGTTGCAAGACAAGAATCTAATAAAATATATAAAATCAAAAATATCGATACAAAGTTGCTTATTAAAGCTAAAGCAGTGCTATATATATAGTTTGTTCAAACGAATAACAAACACGACATACGGTTGGTATCGTTTGGCAACTATATAATGCAAACGGGTAAAGTAGGTGCATGATCTTATATACCAAGACATAAGTCTTTGAACGTATAGTTACATACCAAGACATAAGTCTTTGAACGTGTAATTAGCAATATATTCCAAGTGCTACAAATAAAATATATTTTATTAGACTTATACCAGTAGGTGAGACTACCAGTCAAAATGTTTAGACTAATTGTTATATGTTCTTTATGACACCTGTATGTATATGACCACCATACATTTCTAACCACGGTATACTTATCTATTGTTCTTGTAGTTTAAATGAACTAATTATGCCGATCTATGCCCTGATGAAGCAACTTGTCGTTTGCGAAACATGTTGGCTGACAGGCATGAATATAATTTGAACATAATACTGGATGGTCTTATTTGATGTCTATTGTATTGTTAATTTTCATGTATATTCTGTTGTTGTTTCCCTTTCTTCTATTAAATAAAAATCCTAAATTTTTTAACACTTGATGTAATAGTACCTACTGTGAATAGACGCTAATTCTCCCTATAAAAATCCCATATTTCTTGTTCTAAGAAAAAGATTCCTATTTGTTTATATTTAGGGATTGGGAGAATCGTCTCAATCCCTGTGTATGTCCACTACCCTTTATCACTTGGCTTTTACTGATTACTTATGGGTGCAAAACCCACCTCTGTTGGTTTTGGACATTCACAGGCACTTCTCACTTTATGACCGCAACTTTTTTGAATTTTGAGTCAAATTTCTTTTGATGCATGGCATTTCCAATTTAGATTTGACAATTTGTGCTAGTTCCCCTGGTTCTTCTTTCTCCCTTCTGTGCTAACTTCTGATTATTAGATTTCTCTTTTGAAAATAGTATATCCAATTTCATAATGTCGCAATTTTTGGGATCCAACTGGGATCAGTTCATGGATGGTATACAGAGCACATGTATTTCCCATACACAAACTGAGATCAATTTGGACATTTTCTTCCTTAAATTCAAAAGACTTATGGAGAAAAAATCCAATCTAGGTTGGCATACTCGCTTCTTGGATCGTTATCTAAGAGAAAAAATCAGCCCTCAAGGACTAAGAATACAGGTTTTTCCCTCCTTTGAAATAACGGATCCAACCTTCAAAGAGGAATGGGAACAAAACCTCAATAGGTGCTCTGCGAATATGATCACGATGCTAAAAACCAAATACAATAAAGAGCTTAGTGATCTGGACAAGGAAATAGAATCACTCAAGGCAAGTGGACATCAACTAGCCACTAGTGCAGAGTTTAAAAAAAGAGAGAAAATGACCTAATACAATATTTAGAAAATTATAACAAAAACATTGTTACTAAGAAGGACATAAAATTCTATAAAGACAAACTGGCCTTCTCAGGAGGGTACGCATATCGATGGCCCAGGGGTCAAAATCATAAACGTGAGAGAAAATTTCGGACGAACGAAAACTTTGAAACCCCCTATAGGTCGGACTCTGAGGCATCAGCCTCATCATCCGTTTCATCCTACAAATTACCTCCCAAGTCATCATGAGGCTCACATAATAGGGGACGTTTACCTAAAAGAGCAAACAATAGTGAACACCAGAATCATGGTGGCACTACTAAAAGACGTATTATCTCACCTTCCAGACAGCCACATAATGGCTCACATTCCGATTCAGGCGAAGGTGCCCATAATGACTCATTTGCAGGTACCACTACATCCCTCCCTATGTTTGGGGATGTACCTGAAAATGATACAGTACTCCCAAGAGAAATGGGGGCGGTACCAAAATCCAACCATGGACGGGGTCCCCATACAGGATCAACCCCTTTAGGCCACAGTTCCAACCCTCCGGCCACTCCAATGATACAGCGGACGGGAAAAATGGACCCATTTGTAATCAAACAGAATGTAACAAACCGGGATTAGATATTATTAATCTCTCATCCTACCAGCCTACATCGGTGGAATTAGAAGTTCTAAGACTGGGGCTTAGTTTTTGTCCTTCACAGCATATAGACAAATTCACCTTAGTCAAGGACTTGCACATTTTTGCAAGGAACTTAACCTACAAATATATCTTTGACAGCGATCGAGGGAAGGGTTTCAAGAGGGAAGAAGACCTTTACAAAGGTTTCAAAGTACAGGATTTTAGGGCATTGAAGACGCTGATCCAACTTCTGGATGAGAATGAGGGATATGCTGACTCCCAAGACTCATCATCTGAGGAGGAGGAAACAACCACAGCAACCCCCATTGTGCCATTAAAATTTAAGGCTAAATCTCAGAAGTTCCCGAATCTTCAAACATGTCCAGCAGTTTGGGCATTTTTGAAACAAACAACTAAGCAAATTGAAGCGATGCAACTTCCTAAGTATACCACTAATAATCTATCAATGGCACAACAAGCAGCTTTAAAAAACCTGATGGGAAAGGAAGATATAGTAGTAAAACCCTCGGATAAGGGAGGAAACGTAGTCCTGATGAATAGGGAGGACTACATTATTATGTGTCTAAACATCCTCAATAATCAGGAATGGTATCAGCAAGTCCCACCTCAAAAGCTCATTGAGGCAAGATCTGACTATCTGACACATATTGACCAAGCATACCAACAGGGCCTGATTGATAAAGACACTCGGGAATTTTTAGAGATCAAATGGCCAATTACGCCAACCTTTTACTCACTACCCAAAGTCCATAAAAATATTAAAAACCCCCCCGGACGTCCAATCATATCTGGAATAGGGAGTCATACCCAGACCGCTAGTCAATACGTTGATGCATATCTACGCCCACATGTCATTAGCTTGCCTTCATACCTTAAAGATACATTAGACCTCCTCAAAATCCTGGAAGGACTTACTATTCCCAAAGGAGCAATTTTGGCAGCTATTGACATAGAGGCGCTCTACTCTAGCATCCCACACAACAAAGGCATAGAGGTAATCTCTGATTTTTTGAAAGAAAGAGACACCAACAGTTGGGAACTAGGCCAATTCATCATTCTCTTATTGGAACATATTTTAACCAACAATCTTTTTCTGTTTAATGGCGTTACCTACCTCCAGGTACAGGGGGTAGCGATAAGGACTTCTTGTGCCCCATCGTACGCCAACCTGTACCTGGGGGGATGGGAACGCACTCTCTTTTCCAGTGAGGAGGCCTCGATGTATCTCCGCCACATTCTTCTTTGGCGGAGGTACATCGACGATGTCCTCCTCATTTGGACAGGTTCAGTTGGTCTGTTGTCAGATTTTATGGAGTTTTTGTCCCAAAATAACTTCAATTTGAAGTTTACGATCCAATCAGATGCCCATTCCATTCCCTTTTTGGATTTGCGCCTTGTCCTGCAAGAAGATGGCTCTGTATTTAGCACATTATTTAGGAAGGAGACGGAGGGGAATACTATATTGCACTTCTCCAGCTCTCATCCCGCACGCTCGTACGTAGTATACCCTATAGCCAATACCTGCGGTTGCGCAGGAATTGTGCAAAAAATGAAGACTGAGAGAGAAGCGAAAGCCCTTTTTAGGAGGTTACTTGATAGGGGCTACAGTAAGAAAATTCTGAAAAGGGCCTACAAACGGGCCAAATCAAATTTACGTGAGACTCTCCTGTTCAAACCTAAAGTATGTGATTCCCAATCTACTACAAAACTTATCACTACTTTCACGACCCATCAACAGACGATCCGGAATCTTATTAGTGAAAATTGGCATTTCCTATCTGAAGACCCGATAGTCTCAAAATACGTAGCTAACGTACCGCAGATTACATATAGAAAATCAAAGTCTATTCGGGATACGTTAGTGCATAGTCACCTTCAATCTGTAACACCCCTATTGGGAGCAGAGGGCGGAAACGCTACCTTCAAATGTGGACATTGCGAATTCTGCCCGTGGATCAGTGAAGGCATAGGGTGCCCCCTCCCAAGGGGAGGTTTTCATAGGTTGAAAGGCTATGCGGACTGCTCCACAACGGGAATTGTTTATCTTGCTACATGCCGTTGTGGAGCTTTCTACATTGGCAAAACTAAACGCCCTTTCGCTAAGAGGATCCAGGATCATCTGTATTATCTGGATGCCGGACTGCTATATACCCCTATTTGCAAGCACATTGGCCTTCATCATAGTTTTGACCCCAGCTATGTTTCCTTCTTTGCTCTAGAGGTCATATCTGACTTTGAGAGGGGAGGAAATGTAGACAAACGGATACTTCAGAGGGAGGAAAGATGGATTTTTGACCAACAGGCTACCTATCCGCCTGGCCTCAATACAGCACTCTCTTATAAACCATTTCTGTAATATTTAGATATGGGCTTCAGTTGTGATCCTCCCAATCTTCCTTTGTTCCCATTTTCCACATGTGCCATATGCCCTATGTCTTTTCCCATTTCTCCCCCGCCCCTTCCCCCCCCCTCCCTTTCCCCTCCCCCCCCTCCCTTCTCAACCCTCTAGTGATGACCCAGACATATGGTTTACTTACTAGGGGATACCTTTGCACAATATCAAACAAATTGTTTGCCGTAAATAAAAATATTATATTATTCACTGTTAGGCACACCCATGCATACCTGTTTGGTCTGGAGGGGAAAAGATCCCTGCATGGGTGAATGCCCCATTGTAATTCTTATGGGTTATCCTTACGACTAAGATATGAATGATGTATTCTTATTTCTATCTTTATTTTTCTATTTTTCACTACTCAATCATTATGGTTTTAATATGTATGTATACTTAGTCAGTTGCGGGACTATTTAAAAATTCAAAAATGAAGCTTCCCCCTTGCTGGATTAGTCAGGTGCCTTGCTGTTGCTTTTGCGATAGATAGGGGGACTCGGACTTCCCGGCGCATTGGGGCGGAATCTTTCTCTGTGTCCGCCCCCCTCTGCCCTCACTCCTGCAGGTGTTGTGGGCAATGCGCGCGCATCCGCCAGGAGCGGTGACTCACTTCCGCTTGGCGTGATGCGCGCGCATTACGTGCGGGGACGTCCGGACCAGAAGTGATGCCGGAGGCCGTCACTGGCCTGTTTACTTCCGGTGGGACCGTATAAAGGATGGAGCGGCCGCTGTGCCCTTAGACGCAGTCAGGCCAGACCCATCCTTGATGACAGGAAGACACTTTGTGGACTCAGGAATCACGTTTCTAGAGCATATTGCAGGTACTAATCCCAATATCTGGTCTTTATGACCACTAGGAAAGACATCTATTCTACTCGATATTTGTATTTTCATGCACTTTCTTCCTTTTAAATGTCCTGAGAAGGATTGCATCTATGTAGGAGAGGGGTGGCTTTATTTGTTTCATTTTGTTTTGTTTGGAAATGGATTCACTCTTCCTGACATGGACTAACCATGCTAGATCATAGAGCTGCTGGCTCCGGTCTGGTGCATATGAAATCTATGTATTTCTTTGCAAGTGTGTTACTCCTACACATCCTTAACCCTTATATTTATCAGTTAATACTCTAACACTTAAGTAACCCTTCTCTCTAGTCCTCCATTAGAGGTTATGTCATGTCGGGATTATGTGATTAAGGATATATATATATACAACCACTAAAGGCAGTATATTTTATTTGTAGCACTTGGAATATATTGCTAATTACACGTTCAAAGACTTATGTCTTGGTATGTAACTATACGTTCAAAGACTTATGTCTTGGTATATAAGATCATGCACCTACTTTACCCGTTTGCATTATATAGTTGCCAAACGATACCAACCGTATGTCGTGTTTGTTATTCGTTTAAACAAACTATATATATAGCACTGCTTTAGCTTTAATAAGCAACTTTGTATCGATATTTTTGATTTTATATATTTTATTAGATTCTTGTCTTGCAACTGTGCGGCACAGTTCCTCTATTGGCAATATCCGGTGGGACCTGGCACCCCTGGAGTATTTGCACCAGCTGGCAGAACGGACAATGCCTGGCAACGGGGGAGTATGCTTTTAATCTCAGACTTATACCAGTAGGTGAGACTACCAGTCAAAATGTTTAGACTAATTGTTATATGTTCTTTATGACACCTGTATGTATATGACCACCATACATTTCTAACCACGGTATACTTATCTATTGTTCTTGTAGTTTAAATGAACTAATGATGCTGATCTATGCCCTGATGAAGCAACTTGTCGTTTGCGAAACATGTTGGCTGACAGGCATGAATATAATTTGAACATAATACTGGATGGTCTTATTTGATGTCTATTGTATTGTTAATTTTCATGTATATTCTGTTGTTGTTTCCCTTTCTTCTATTAAATAAAAATCCAAAATTTTTTAACACTTGATGTAATAGTACCTACTGTGAATAGACGCTAATTCTCCCTATAAAAATCCCATATTTCTTGTTCTAAGAAAAAGGTTCCTATTAGATGTGTCTCTTTTAATCATCAACCATGTGAGTTGGTAAATAGTGTACTTTCATTAAATGTAACCATATTGCTACACTTAGAGGCGCCTCTCTTCTCTTTTATACTCTGTAGCTCCTGCTGGATTTTGCTTCTAATCCCCTTGTGGAGGCTTCCATTTGTGGATGGACATTTTATGGTTACACAACCTGCTCACATCGCTAGAATCTTTTTATATGGACTATAAACTGAAGGACTTCTGAATAAATGGTTGTGGAACAAATCATTTGAGCTTCCATTATTTCTTTGATATACAAGTGCTTTGGATTACAAGCATGTTTCCGGGGTGCATTATGCTTGCAATCCAAGGTTTTACTGTACCACCAAGAGAAAGCACTATTTGTGTTAAGAAAATAATAAAAATATCATATACTGTATGACCGCGCAATTGTCGTTCTAAGTGTGATAGTGCTGAAAGCTGAAAATGGCCTGGGCAGGAAGGGGGTATAAGTGGCCATAAATCCATAAATATTGGGACATCGACACAATTCTAATCTTTTTGGCTCTATACACCACCACAATGTATTTGAAATGAAATGAACAAGATGTGCTTTAACTGCAGACTTTCAGCTTTAATGTGAGGGTATTTACATCCAAATCAGGTGAACGGTGTAGGAATTACAACAGTTTGTATATGTGCCTCCCACTTGAGCTCAGCAACACCAAAAGACCCAGAAGACCACGGAAAACAACTGTGGTGGATGACCGAAGAATTCTTTCCCTGGTGAAGAAAACACCCTTCACAGCAGTTGGCCAGATCAAGAACACTCTCCAGGAGGTAGGTGTATGTGTGTCAAAGTCAACAATCAAGAGAAAACTTCACCAGAGTGAATACAGAGGGTTCACCACAAGATGTAAACCATTGGTGAGCCTCAAAAACAGGAAGGCCAGATTAGAGTTTGCCAAACAACATCTAAAAAAGCCTTCACAGTTCTGGAACAACATCCTATGGACAGATGAGACCAAGATCAACTTGTACCAGAGTGATGGGAAGAGAAGAGTATGGAGAAGGAAAGGAACTGCTCATGATCCAAAGCATACCACCTCATCAGTGAAGCATGGTGGTGGTAGTGTCATGGCGTGGACATGTATGGCTGCCAATGGAACTGGTTCTCTTGTATTTATTGATGATGTGACTGCTGACAAAAGCAGCAGGATGAATTCTGAAGTGTTTCGGGGAATATTATCGGCTCATATTCAGCAAATTGCTTCAGAACTCATTGGACGACGCTTCACAGTGCAGATGGACAATGACCCGAAGCATACTGCGAAAGCAACCAAAGAGTTTTTTTAAGGGAAAGAAGTGGAATGTTATGCAATGGCCAAGTCAATCACCTGACCTGAATCTGATTGAACATGCATTTCACTTGCTGAAGACGAAACTGAAGGGTAAATGCCCCAAGAACAAGCAGGAGCTGAAGACAGTTGCAGTGGAGGCCTGGCAGAGCATCACCAAGCATTAAACCCAGCTTCTGAATGAATGAGTGACTTGTATAGCGCTACCTATGTGAACTGAATCGCCTCAGGGCGCTTTTTTTCGCCGGTGTCCAACTGCAGTCCTTTGCCCCATGGTGGTCTGACACACTTACAAACACATACACATATTTGGCCAATTTTTCAGCAGGATCTAATTTACCTACCAGCATGTCTTTGGAGTGTGGGAGGAAACCAGAGTACTCGGAGTAAACCCACACAGGCACAGGGAGAACATGCAAACTCCAGACAGATGGTGTTGTGGTCGAGATTTGAACCAGCGACCCTATTGCTGCTAGGTGAGAGTGCTAACCACTACACCACTGTGCTGCCTTATGCATCTGGTGATGCATAAGGCAGCACAGAAATTGGCAGCTGAAGCACCATGTAAGAAGTGCTCAGCTCCATAGCATAGTGGTATGCCCTGCTACCTTCAAAGGTTCATGGCATGGGTTTGAATCCCACTAATGGTATCACCTCCTGAAAACAGCTTCTGGCTGGGTTTCCATTTCGTGGTGCAAGATTGTTTGGAGAAGACTTGGATAACTATATCCAAAGGATCTCTTGTGGGAAAAGCACTCTCTTACCTGTTAAGAAGAAGAGTAAGCGTCCCTCTTTCAAACGGACTCTTTCCCCGGCGCCAGGGGCATCAGCCTCCAGGCAGTCGCGACGGCCTCCTCCGTCTGGGTCAAGAAACAAGAATCAACCCCAGGGACAAAAGAAGTCCTGGGGGAAGAAGTCTACTAGACAAGACACTAAGGCCTCTTTATGAAGGGGCGCCCCCGCTCGCTCGAGTGCGGGGAAGACTGCTACAGTTCTCAAAGCTCTGGCAGGAGGACTTCCAGGACAGATGGGTAATCTCCACAGTAGCCTTAGGTTACAAACTGGAGTTCCAAGAATTTCCCTCTCCTCGTTTCCTCAGATCAGGTGTCCCCAGAGATCCAGAGAAAAAGCAGTCGCTCCATCTAGCGCTAGAGCGACTTTTGTCGCAAGAGGTCATTATGGTGGTTCCCACAAAGGATCAAGGATTGGGTTTTTATTCCAACCTTTTTACGGTCCAAAAGCCACATGGGGAATGAGGATGTCAGACTCATTCTGGATCTAAGGGATCTGAATCGATTCCTAAGGATTCGGTCCTTCCTCATGGAATCAATTTGGACAGTAGTCTCCATCCTGCAGGGAGGAGAATTTCTGGCATTGATAGACATCAGAGATGCATATCTGCATGTGCCCATTTTTTCCTGCTCATCAGAAGTTTCTACGCTTCGAGATAGGAGGGCATCATTTCCAGTTTGTGGCTCTGCCTTTCGGGATAGCCACTGCACCTCGAGTGTTTACAAAGATCTTGGCTCCTCCTCTGGCCAGATTAAGGGCCCAGGGTATAACTGTCATAGCATACCTAGACGACCTGCTCTTGATAGACCGGTCGGTAGCCTCTGAACGGGAACTTGAGGACCACAGTCAAGTATCTGGAACACCTAGGTTGGATTCTCAACCTAGAAAAATCTTTCCTAAAACCAGTAAGAAGACTGGAGTATTTGGGTCTGATCATAGATACAAGCCAGGAGAAAGTATTTCTACCTCAGGCAAAGATTACTGCCTTAAGGGAGCTGATTCTGGTAGTCAGGACCAAAAAGGGTCCTTCTGTCCGCCTTTGTATAATGCTGCTAGGAAAGATGGTGTCTTCATTCGAAGCAGTTCCCTATGCTCAGTTTCATTCAAGACTGCTGCAACACAGTATCCTGTCGGCCTGGAACAAGAAGGTTCAGGCATTAGACTTTCCGATGCACCTGTCTCATACGGTGCGTCAGAGCCTCAATTGGTGGTTAATACCCGAAAACCTACAGAAGGGGAAATCCTTTCTACCGGTGACCTGGACGGTGGTAACAACGGATGCCAGTCTGTCGAGTTGGGGAGCAGTTCTGGAACAGTCTGCGGTCCAAGGGGTATGGTCCAAAAGCGAGAGGACCTTACCCATCAATGTTCTGGAGATCCGTGCGGTATACCTAGCCCTAAAGGCCTGGACTCTCAGGCTACAGGGTTGCCCAGTCAGGATCCAGTCCGACAATGCCACAGCAGTGGCTTATATCAATCATCAGGGAGGCACCAGGAGCCGAGCTGCTCAAAGAGAAGTGAACCAGATCTTAGTCTGGGCAGAGAAGCAGGTGACATGCATATCGGCAGTCTTCATTCCAGGGATAGAGAACTGGCAGGCGGACTATTTAAGTCACCAGCAGTTACTCCCAGGGGAATGGTCTCTGCATCCCGACGTCTTTTGGGCCATATGCCAAAGATGGGGGGTTCCAGATGTGGATCTCTTTGCATCCCGATTCAACAAAAAGATAGACAGATTTGTGGCAAGGACAAAGGATCCCCTTGCATGCGGGACAGATGCGTTGGTGATTCCGTGGCATCGGTTCTCACTGATTTATGCATTCCCGCCTATTCTGCCACTGCCACGACTCCTTCGCAGGATCAGGCAGGAAAGGAAGTCGGTGCTTCTGGTAGCCCCAGCTTGGCCCAGGAGGACTTGGTATGCAGAAATAGTAAGGATGATGGTGGGTTCCCCGTGGACCCTACCGGTACGCCCAGACCTGTTATCTCAAGGTCCAGTGTTCCATCCTGCCTTACAAACGCTAAATTTGACGGTTTGGCTATTGAAACCCACATTCTGAAAATTTGTGGGCTTATCTACATTGATCAATGCAAGAAAGCCAGCTTCCAGAGTAATTTACCATAGAGTCTGGAAAGCTTATGTATCCTGGTGTGAATCCAGGTGTTGGCATCCCAGAAAATATGTCATAAGTAGAATCCTTGATTTTCTACAATTGGGATTAGAGATGAAGTTGGCCTTGAGTACCATCAAGGGCCAAGTCTCGGCCTTATCAGTATTGTTTCAACGACCACTTGCTTTGCATTCTTTGGTCCGAAACTTTATGCAGGGGGTGACGCGTCTTAATCCCCAGGTTAAGGCGCCCCTAAACCCCTGGGACGTGAACTTGGTTCTGTCTGTTTTACAGAAACAGCCTTTTGAACCAATACATCAGATTACTTTGGTCTTGTTGACAAGGAAGTTCATTTTTCTGGTAGCCATTTCTTCTGCTAGAAGAGTATCAGAATTAGCAGCTCTTTCCTGTAAAGAGCCTTATTTGATTGTACATAAGGATAGAGTGGTACTGCGCCCTCATCCTAGTTTTTTACCGAAGGTGGTTTCAGATTTTCATCTAAACCAAGACATTGTTCTGCCTTCCTTTTTTCCAGATCCCTGTTCTTCAGAAGAGAGGTCACTACATTCTTTGGATGTAGTAAGAGCAGTCAAAACCTATCTGGAAGCAACTGCTCAAATTCGCAAAATGGAGGTTTTGTTCGTGCTGCCAGAGGGTCCCAATAGAGGACATGCAGCGTCAAAAGCTACCATTCCTAAATGGATTCGACAATTGATTATTCAAGCTTACGGTTTGAAACAGAATATTCCTCCGTTTCAGATCAGGGCACATTCCACAAGGGCTATTGGTGCTTCTTGGGCAATGCATCACCGGGCCTCTATGGCTCAAATCTGCAAGGCCACAACCTGGTCTTCAGTCCATACATTCACCAGATTTTATCAGATGGATGTGAGAAGGCATGAGGATATCACCTTTGGGCGTAGTGTGCTGCAGGCAGCGGTACATGGTCCTCAGGTCTGATTGCACTCTACTTGGTTGTGGTTCCCCCCCCTCAAATAGCATTGCTCTGGGAGATCCCATCAGTAATTACTGAGGCTCTGTGTTCCGTGATGTATGAGAAAGAAAATAGGATTTTTTATAACAGCTTACCTGTAAAATCCTTTTCTTTTGAGGTGCATCACGGGACACAGAGGTCCCGCCCCTCTTCTAATACACTTATATTGCTTTGCTACAAAACTGAGGTATCCCTGTGAGGGGAGGGATTATATAGGGCTTTGAACTTCCTGGTTAGGGTGTGCCAGTGTCCAATCACCTAGTGATACCTATATAACCCATCAGTAATTACTGAGGCTCTGTGTCCCGTGATGTACATCGAAAGAAAAGGATTTTACAGGTAAGCTGTTATAAAAAAAATCCTATTTTTTCTCACGGAAGGCGATTCCGGCTCGCTACCGCCACGTGGAAGGCAATGTCCATGCCTCGCTGGACAGAGCGGTCAGCGGTAAGGTGCATATTACCGCTGACTCATGGTCCAGCAGGCATGGACAGGGACATTACCTATCTTCCACCACGCACTGGGTGACTCTTCTGGCAGCTGGAAAGGATGCAGGACAGGGTGCAATAGTGTTGGAGGTTGTTCCGCCACCACGCCTCCAAAATTCTACTAGTGGTAATTCTGCCACACCTCTCTCCTCCACCCCCTCCTCTTCTTCTTCTTCCTCCATGGCCTCTTCCTGTGCTGATTTGTCCTCGGAACCAGCGGTGCTCCGTAGACGTTCAAGGGGCTACGCAAGCACGCAGGCAAAAAGATGCCATGCGGTGCTTGAGCTAGTGTGCTTGGAGGACAAGAGCCACAATGGGGCAGAGATTCTGTCAGCTCTGCAGGGGCAGGTTCAGAGGTGGTTGACGCCATGCTAGCTTAAGGCAGGTATGGTGGTTTGCGACAATGGCACCAACCTCCTCTCCTCCCTTTATCCAGACAGTGTTCCTGCGTGCCCGCCGATCACACAGGAAGAGGAGGAGGATTGTGTCAGCATGGAGGTGGAGCCTGGCACTCAGTATCAGCAGCAGTCTTCAAGGGATTATTTACCGTCCCAAGAAACCCATGGACTTGTACGTGGCTGGGAGGAGGTGGCTGCGGATCATGTTGTCCTTAGTGACCCAGAGGACTCCGGACCGAATGCCTCAGCAAACCTACGCTGCATGGCCTCCCTGATCCTGCAAAGCCTGCGGAAGGATCCCCGTATTCGTGGTATCAAGGAGAGGGATCCATTCTGGCTGGCAACCCTTCTTGATCCACGTTACAAGGGTAAGGTTGCAGACCTTTTTCTTGTAAAAAAAAAAAAAGGTTGCGGACCTTATCTTGCCAACGCAGAGGATGAAACATCTTCGGGAGGCCTTGCAGAAAGGTCTGTGCAACGCGTTCCCAGAGACTGGGAGGTTACAAACTCCTGTTCCTGGACAACGTGTTGCTGAGGCTTCGGTCAGTCAAAGAAGGAGCAGTGGAGAAGGTGGCCGTCTGACCGATGCGTTCAGACAATTTTTTAGTCCGCAGCCCCAAGGTATGATCGGTTCCAGCAACCATCGCCAGCATCTGTTTTACATGGTGCAGGAAAACCTAGGAGCAAGATCTGACTTGGACACCTTTCCCACTGAAAATCCTCTGGGTTACTGGGTCTTGAGGATGGATCACTGGCCAGAGCTTGCACAGTATGCAATTGAGCTACTGGCCTGTCCTGCATCCAGCGTTCTTTCGGAACACACATTCAGTGCTGCTGGAGACTTTGTAACCGATCACAGGGTGCACCTGTCCACCGACTCGGTCAATCGGCTGACCTTCATAAAAATTAATCAGTCTTGGATCACCACCAGATACCAAGCACCTGATGCTGATGTAACCAAATAATTTTTTTTGAAATGTCAGATTCCTTCAAGACTCCCTATGTTGATGCTGAGTGACTATCCTGTTATGCTGAGTGACTATCCTCTTCCTCCTCAATGATCATACTGATAGCTTGTAAGAATATTTTTGGTTCTGGGCGCCGCCACCAGCGGCTAAGGCCCAATTTTTCTGCCCCTGTTTAACAGGGGTGTGTATTTACAATTTTTGATGCAATACTTTGCAGCAGGGCTCATTCCTGCGCTCCAACTAGAGTATCTGTGAGGGATTACAGTGTTGTGGCACCAGCACCAGTGCCTAAGGCCCAGCTTTTCAGCCCCTGTTTAACAGGGGCGTTTAATTGCAATTTTTGATGCAATACTTTGCAGCAGGGCTCATTCCTGCGCTCCAACTAGAGTACACGTTAGGGGTTGCAGTGTTGTGGCACCAGCACCAGTGCCCAAGGCCCAATTTTTCTGCCCCTGTTCAACAGGGACATGTAATTACAATTGTTGATCTAATATTTCACAGCAGGGCCCATTCCTGCGTCCACCAAGAGTAACTGTGAGGGCTTACAGTGTTGTGCAACATCAACACCTAAGGCCCCAATTTCTGCAGAGTATATAGGGCAGGCCCCTACTTTAAACATCTAACTTACAAACGACTCCTACTTGCAAGCGGAAGGAGACAATGGGAAGTGAGATAAAATCTACCCCTAGGAAGGGAAATTCTCTCCTGTAAGAATTAATATGGGAAAAACATTTCTCCTTTCTACTGATGCTTTATCATTAACCACTTCAGCCCCGGAAGGTTTTACCCCCTTCCTGACCAGAGCACTTTTTACAATTCGGCACTGCGTCGCTTTAACTGCTAATTGCACGGTCATGCAATGCTGTACCCAAACGAAATTTGCGTCCTTTTCTTCCCACAAATAGAGCTTTCTTTTGATGGTATTTGAT
Source organism: Lithobates clamitans (assembly GCA_037952925.1). NCBI lineage: Eukaryota > Metazoa > Chordata > Amphibia > Anura > Ranidae > Lithobates > Lithobates clamitans. The sequence continues at coordinate 434,898 of JBBGZY010001832.1, forward strand.
CACCTCTGCCGTTTTTATTTTTTACGCTATACGCGGAAAAAGACCGAAAATTTTGAAAAAAAATGATATTTTCTACTTTTTGTTCTAAAAAAAATCCAATAAACTCAATTTTAGTCATACATTTAGGCCAAAATGTATTCGGCCACATGTCTTTGGTAAAAAAAATGTCAATAAGTGTATATTTATTGGTTTGCGCAAAAGTTATAGCGTCTACAAACTAGGGTACATTTTCTGGAATTTACACAGCCTTTAATTTATGACTGCCTATGTCGTTTCTTGAGGTGCTAAAATGGCAGGGCAGTACAAAACCCCCACAAATGACCCCATTTTGGAAAGTAGACACCCCAAGGAATTTGCTGAGAGGCATGTTGAGCCCATTGAATATTCATTTTTTTTGTCCCAAGTGATTGAATAATGACAAAAAAAAAAAAAAAATTACAAAAAGTTGTCACTAAATGATATATTGCTCACACAGGCCATGGGCATATGTGGAATTGCACCCCAAAATACATTTAGCTGCTTCTCCTGAGTACGGGGATACCACATGTGTGGGACTTTTTGGGAGCCTAGCCGCGTACGGGGCCCCGAAAACCAAGCACCGCCTTCAGGATTTCTAAGGGCGTACATTTTTGATTTTACTCCTCACTACCTATCACAGTTTTGAAGGCCATAAAATGCCCAGATGACATAAACCCCCCCCAAATGACCCCATTTTGGAAAGTAGACACCCCAAGCTATTTGCTTTGAGGCATGTTGAGTCCATGGAATGTTTTATATTTTGACACAAGTTGCGAGAAAGTGACAAATTTTTTTTTTTTTTTTTTTTTTTTTGCACAAAGTTGTCACTAAATGATATATTGCTCACACAGGCCATGGGCATATGTGGAATTGCACCCCAAAATACATTTAGCTGCTTCTCCTGAGTACGGGGATACCACATGTGTGGGACTTTTTAGGAGCCTAGCCGCGTACGGGACCCCGAAAACCAAGCACCGCCTTCAGGATTTCTAAGGGCGTACATTTTTGATTTTACTCCTCACTGCCTATCACAGTTTCGGAGGCCATGGAATGCCCAGGTGGCACAAACCCCCCCCCAAATGACCCCATTTTGGAAAGTAGACACCCCAAGCTATTTGCTGAGAGGCATGGTGAGTATTTTGCAGCTCTCATTTGTTTTTGAAAATAAAGAAAGACGAGAAAAAAAATTTTTTTTTTTCTTTTTTCAATTTTCAAAACTTTGTGACAAAAAGTGAGGTCTGCAAAATACTCACTATACCTCTCATCAAATAGCTTGGGGTGTCTACTTTCCAAAATGGGGTCATTTGGGGGGGTTTTGTGCCACCTGGGCATTCCATGGCCTCCGAAACTGTGATAGGCAGTGAAGAGTGAAATCAAAAATTTACGGCCTTAGAAAGCCTGAAGGCGGTGCTTGGTTTTCGGGGTCCCGTACGCAGCTAGGCTCCCAAAAAGTCCCACACATGTGGTATCCCCGTACTCAGGAGAAGCAACAGAATGTATTTTGGGGTGTAATTTCACATATTCCCATGGCATGTTTGAGCAATATATCATTTAGTGACAACTTTGCGCAAAAAAAAATAAAAAAAATAAAAAATTGTCTCTTTCCCGCAACTTGTGTCACAATATAAATTATTCCATGGACTCAACATGACTCTCAGCAAATAGCTTGGGGTGTCTACTTTCCAAAATGGGGTCATTTGGGGGGGGTTTGAACTGTCCTGGCATTTTATGCACAACATCTAGAGGCTTATGTCACACATCACCCACTCTTCTAACCACTTGAAGACAAAGCCCTTTCTGACACTTATTGTTTACATAAAAAAATAATTTTTTTTTGCAAGAAAATTACTTTGAACCCCCAAACATTATATATTTTTTTTAAAGCAAATGCCCTACAGATTAAAATGGTGGGTGTTTCATTTTTTTTTTTCACACAGTATTTGCGCAGCGATTTTTCAAACGCATTTTTTGGGGAAAAAACACACTTTTTTACATTTTAATGCACTAAAACACACTATATTGCCCAAATGTTTGATGAGATAAAAAAGATGATCTTAGGCCGAGTACATGGATACCAAACATGACATGCTTTAAAATTGCGCACAAACGTGCAGTGGCGACAAACTAAATACATTTTTAAAAGCCTTTAAAAGCCTTTACAGGTTACCACTTTAGATTTACAGAGGAGGTCTACTGCTAAACTTACTGCCCTCGATCTGACCTTCGCGGCGATACCTCACATGCATGGTGCAATTGCTGTTTACATTTGACGCCAGACCAACGCTTGCGTTCACCTTAGCGCGAAAGCAGGGGGGACAGGGGTGCTTTTTTTTTTTTTTTTTTTTTTTTTTCTTTATTATTATTATTTTTTTATCTTATTTTTAAACTGTTCCTTTCATTTTTTTTTTTAAATCATTTTTATTGTTATCTCAGGGAATGTAAATATCCCCTATGATAGCAATAGGTAGTGACAGGTACTCTTTTTTGCAAAAATTGGGGTCTATTAGACCCTAGATTTCTCCTCTGCCCTCAAAGCATCTGATCACACCAAGATCGGTGTGATAAAATGCTTTCCCAATTTCCCAATGGCGCTGTTTACATCCGGCGAAATCTACGTCATAAAATGCTCGTAGCTTCCGGTTTCTTAGGTCATAGAGATGTTTGGAGCCACTCTGGTCTCTGATCAGCTCTATGGTCAGCTGGCTGAATCACCGGCTGCATTTTCAGGTTCCCTGTTGAGACAGGAGAGCCAGAGAAAAACACGGAAGATGTTGGGGGGGGGGGGCATTCCCTCCCACTGCTTGTAAAAGCAGTCTAGAGGCTAATTAGCCACTAGGATTGCTTTTACATGAAAGCCGACCGCTGGCTGAAAAGAATGATACCAAGATGATACCTAAACCTGCCGGCATCATTCTGGTATAACCACTCAAAGTCGTGAATGGCATACCTGAAGACAAAAAAATGGTTAACAATAAAGCACAGTAAACGGTAAGGTATAAAAAATTGCATACCTGAAAAGCAAACATGATAAAACATAATAACAATAAAACATTGCAGAATAGAATACAGTAAAAAAGAGCAGAACAATAGAGAGAGAATAGAGAGAGAGAGAACAATAAAACGACAACTATTTTTATTTTATATTTTTGTTTGTGTTTTTTTTTTTTTTTTTTTTTACACTTTTTTTTGTAACTAACTTTTATAACTGTAACCGGTTCCAGGTTCGGGTCTCTCAAAATGCGATGGCATCTCGGGAGACCCTGTGAAAGTGTACCTAGTCTGTGCAATGCTGTACCCTACGCTAATACTCAACTAGTGCATGGTAGCGTTCAAAACATTCACCAATGCAAAGACCAGGATTGTCAGGACAGGAGGGACAATAATAGGGGGTGTCACGCCTATATCCGCGCTAGCTGCAGACACAACATCTTTTTTGGGGGGTTCGTTGGGTAGGGGTACTCGGGAGGACATAAAGAAAATGCCTCTCATGCAGCCGACTGCATTTGGTTGGGGATGTGAATGGGGGAAGTACAGGCGCTGCAGAAGTGGTGGGCTCCCAATTAGGATTGGCGAATGCAGCAGGAAGGGCACTATGGGCATGACGGGCCTGTGTTTGTCTTCTTCTTGGTGGCAGCGGGACACTACTTGTGCTTGCCACTTCACCAGCTTGAACTGCACTTATGTGACTCGCCACGTCACATAAGTGTTACTGCAGTGCTGGTTTGACTACGACCGGGGTGTACTAGGCCGCTGGCGCTTGCCAGTTCACCAAAACGCTACAAAAAAAACTGTTAGCGATCACAGGGATCCGGCCTGACTCTGCGAACGCTGCAGTTATGCGTTTAGTGTTTTGTAAGTGACAGTGATCGATCGATACTGCACTTGGGTGGGCTGGGCCGGGCCGGGCGGAGGGGCAAAACGCAGGTGCTAGCAGGTATCTGGGCTGATCCCGCTAACACTGCGTTTTTGGGAACCCTAAACTGCTGGGGACACTAGTATAGATCTAATCGGATCAGATATTGATCCGATCAGATACTATACCACTAAGGGAGGCGTATGCTGCGTGCGTGGGTGTTAGCGCTACTGGCGCTAATCTGACGCTGCCTGGGGCTGGTGCTTGCCAGTTCACCAAAATGCTACCAAAAAAACTGTTAGCGATCGCAGGGATCAGGCCTGACTCTGCGAACGCTGCAGTTATGCGTTTAGTGTTTTGTAAGTGTCAGTGATCGATCGATACTGCACTTGGGTGGGCTGGGCCGGGCGGAGGGGCAAAACGCAGGTGCTAGCAGGTATCTGGGCTGATCCCGCTAACACTGCGTTTTTGGGAACCCTAAACTGCTGGGGACGCTAGTATAGATCTGATCGGATCAGATATTGATCCGATCAGATACTATACCACTAAGGGAGGTATACAGTGCGTGCGTGGGTGTTAGCGGTACTGGCGCTAACCTGACGCTGCCTGGGGCTGGTGCTTGCCAGTTCACCAAAACGCTACCAAAAAAACTGTTAGCGATCGCAGGGATCAGGCCTGACTCTGCGAACGCTGCAGTTATGCGTTTAGTGTTTTGTAAGTGACAGTGATCGATCGATACTGCACTTGGGTGGGCTGGGCGGAGGGGCAAAACGCAGGTGCTAGCGGGTATCTGGGCTGATCCCGCTAACACTGCGTTTTTGGGAACCGTAAACTGCTGGGGACGCTAGTATAGATTTGATCGGATCAGATATTGATCCGATCAGATACTATACCACTAAGGGAGGCATATGCTGCGTGCGTGGGTGTTAGCGGTACTGGCGCTAATCTGACGCTGCCTGGGGCGACGCATATCACCGCCGGGCGATCAGGGGGCTAAACCTTTATTCGGTAATAAACGGCGGGTTCCCTGACACTATAAAAAATAAACGAACTAACCAGCGTCACCCGTAACAGTTATACGGTGATCAGTGGTGAAAGGGTTAACTAGGGGGCAATCAAGGGGTTAAAACATTTATTAGATAGTATATGGGGGTCCCTGTCGCTATAAAATGCTGACGGCGAACCTAAATATTTACGTTCCTAACTAGCGTCACCAGCGACACTAATACAGCGATCAGAAAAATGATCGCTTAGCGACACTGGTGAGGGGGGGTGATCAAGGGGTTAAAACTTTATTAGGGGGGGTTAGGGGGGTATCCTAGACCTAAAGGGGGGTAATACTAACTGCCCTAACACTAACTGTCACAAACTGACACTATGCAGTAATCAGAAAAAAAAAAAAATACTGCTAATGTCAGTTTGTGACAGGGGGGGGGGGGTGATTGGGGGGGGATCGGGGGGCGATCGGGGGGGGGATCGGGGTGTAAGGTATGCCTGGCATGTTCTACTGTGTGTGTGTGTGTTTGGTGCACTCACTTGTCATCTCTCCTCGGCGCTGGAACGGAAACTGCCAGACCGAGGAGAGATGACATCACATCCTCTGCCTGTGTGAAACGACACACAGGCAGAGGAGGATTCCCATTGGCTGGGAGCGATCGCGAGGGGGGGGCCACGATCGGATGGTCTCCCCCTCGCCTCCCGACGCTCCCAGTCAAATGCCGACCGCCGATGGCACCGGGGGGGGGTCCGATCGGACCCCCCGCCCGCGGGAGGCAGATCACGTACGGGTACGTGATTTTGCCTGCCCGTGCCGCTCTGCCGCAGTATATATGCGGTAGGCGGTCGGCAAGTGGTTAATCCTTGTTTCATTAAAACCCCCAAATTTTCAAAAAACATTTGTCATCGGGACAGAAAGTGAGGTGAAATCTTCTGAAGAGGTGCACAGACAGCAAAACAAATGTCACAGGGGTGTTTTCCAAAAAGCTTAAAAATAGATTTTTTTTGGCTGGAGCTACACTTTAAAAATGTACCAGTTCAAAATTACAAACAGATTCTACGTAACAAACCTACAGTCCCTGTCTTGTTTGCACCACCTGTATACTGCTGTTCAGAGTATATAGGGCCTGGGGGCCCCACGCCTTTCCTTTTTTTAATTTGGGTGCGGGGTTCCCCTTAATATCCGTACAAGACCCAAAGGGCCTGGTAATGGACTGGGGGGGGGGGCGTTTGTCTCACTGATTTTCATCCATATTGCCAGGACCCGACATTACATTAAAGCCGCAAGCAGTTTTAAATTACTTTTATTCCTTTAAAAGTGACATTTTGTGCAGGGACTGTTCTAAGCACGGGAAACACGCGTCACTTTACAGGCATACTATAGACACCCCCCAGGTACGATATTTAACCACTTGACCACTGGGCACTTAAACCCCCTTAATAACCAGACCAATTTTCAGCTTTTGGTGCTCTCACATTTTGAATGACAATTACTCAGTCATGCAACACTGTATCTATATGATTTTTTTGTCCTTTTTTTCACACAAAGAGAGCTTTCTTTTGGTGGTATTTAATCACCGCTGGGTTCTTTATTTTTTGCGCTATAAAAGAAAAAAGACCGAAAAATCTGTAAAAAAATACATTTTTCTTCGTTTCTGTTAAAAAATTTTGAAAATTTGTAATTTTTCTTCATATAATTTCGCCAAAATTTATACTGCTACATATCTTTGGTAAAAATAACCCAAATTAGTGTATATTATTTGGTCTTTGTGAAAGTTATAGCGTCCACAAGCTATGGTGCCAATATCTGAAAATTGATCACACCTGAAGTACTGATGGCCTATCTCATTTCTTGAGACCCTAACATGCCAGAAAAGTACAAATACCCCCCAAATGACCCCTTTTTGGAAAGAAGACATTCCAAGGTATTTAGAAAGATGCATGGTGAGTTTTTCGAAGTTGTCATTTTTTCCCACAATTCTTTGCAAAATCAAGTTTTTTTTTTTTCTTTTTTTTTTTTTTTTTCACAAAATTGTCATATTAGCAGGTTATTTCTCACACACAGCATATGCATACCACAAATTACACCCCAAAACACATTCTGCTATTACTCCTGAGTATGGCGATATTCTCACATTTCTCTCCTACATGTAAAAATCATCATTTATTTGCTAGAAAATTACATAGAACCCCAAAACATTATATATGTTTTTTTTAGCAAAGACCCTAGAGAATACAATAGCGGTCATCGCAACTTTTTATCTCGCACGATATTTGCGCAGCAATTTTTCGAACGCGTTTATTTTGGGAAAAAAAACTTTTTTGCTTTAAAAAAAAAAACAAAACAGTAATGTTATCCCAATGTTTTTGCATAATATGAAAGAGGAAGTTACGCCGAGTAAATAGATACCTAACATGTCACCTTTCACGCTTGTGGAATGGCGCCAAACTTCGCCACTTAAAAATCCCCATAGGGGACGATTTAAACATTTTTACTGGTTACAAATATTGAGTTACAGAGGAGGTCTAGGGCCAAAATTATTGCTCTCACTCTACCGATCGCAGCGATACCTCACATGTGTGGTTTGAACACCGTTTTCATATGTGGGCGGGACTTACATATGCGTTCGCTTCTGCATGCGAGCACACGGACAGGGGCGCTTTAAAAAAAATTTATTTTTTTTTATTGTTCATTTTACTTTATTTATTTTAGTTTGACACTTTTTTCCCCCCAAAAAAATTTATGATCACTTTTATTCCTATTACAAGGGATGTAAACATCCCTTGTAATAGGAATATGGCATGACAGGTCCTCTTTACAGTGAGATATGGGGTCATTAAGACCCCACATCTCACCTCTAGGCTGTGCCTGAAATTAAAAAAAAAAAGATCCTGGCTTCGATCGTAGCGGTGAGTCGGTAGAAGCACCGGAGGGCGGCGGGAGGGGGGGACCGCCGGCTGAAAAAGCTGATATCTGAATGATGCCTGTAGCTGCAGGCATCATTCAGATATCCCCGCACAAAGTCAAGGACGTCGTATGACTGAAGGCGAGAAGTGGTTAAAACGCTTTTTTTTTTTTTAACACAAAGTTGTCCATTTATACAATATTTCTAACACATAGCATGTACATACCAAAAATGACACCCCAAAATAGATTCTTCTACTCCTCCTGAGTGCGGCGATACCACATGTGTGAGACTTCCACAGCCTGGCCACATACAGAGGCTGGGTATGGCTGAACATGGCCGAGTATGGCTGAGCATGGCTGGGTATTGCAGAGTATCGCCGAGTATGACTGGGTATGGCAGAGTATGGCTGGGTATCACCGAGTATTGCAGAGTATGGCTGGGTATTGCGGGGTATTGCAGAGTATGGCTGGTTATGGCAGAGTATTGCAGATTTTTGCGGGGTATTGCAGAGCATGGCTGGGTATGGGAGAGTATGGCTGGGTATCACAGAGTATTGCAGAGTATGGCTGGGTATTGCGGGATATTTGGGGGTATTGCAGGGTATGGCAGAGTATTGCGGGGTATTGCAGAGTATTGCGGGGTATTTCAGGGTATTGCAGGGCATGGCAGAGTATTGCGGGCTATTGCAGGGTATGGCAGAGTATTGTGGGGTATTGCAGGGTATGGTAGAGTATTGCGGGGTATTGCAGAGTATGGCAGAGTATTGCGGGGTATTGCAGAGTATGGCAGAGTATTGCGGGGTATTCCAGGGTATGGCAGAGTATTGCGGGGTATTGCAGGGTATGGCAGAGTATTGCGGGGTATTTCAGGGTATTGCAGGGTATGGCAGAGTATTGCGGGGTATTGCAGGGTATGGCAGAGTATTGCGGGGTATTGCAGGGTATGGCAGAGTATTGCGGGGTATTCCAGGGTATGGCAGAGTATTGCGGGGTATTGCAGGGCATGGCAGAGTATTGCGGGGTATTCCAGGGTATGGCAGAGTATTGCGGGGTATTTCAGGGTATTGCAGGGTATGGCAGAGTATTGCGGGGTATTGCAGGGTATGGCAGAGTATTGCGGGGTATTTCAGGGTATTGCAGGGTATGGCAGAGTATTGCGGGGTATTCCATGGTATGGCAGAGTATTGCGGGGTATTCCAGGGTATGGCAGAGTATTGCGGGGTATTGCAGAGTATGGCAGAGTATTGCGGGGTATTCCAGGGTATGGCAGAGTATTGCGGGGTATTGCAGGGTATGGCAGAGTATTGCGGGGTATGGCAGAGTATTGCGGGGTATTGCAGAGTATGGCAGAGTATTGCGGGGTATTCCAGGGTATGGCAGAGTATTGCGGGGTATTGCAGGGTATGGCAGAGTATTGCGGGGTATTTCAGGGTATTGCAGGGTATGGCAGAGTATTGCGGGGTATTGCAGGGTATGGCAGAGTATTGCGGGGTATTGCAGGGTATGGCAGAGTATTGTGGGGTATTCCAGGGTATGGCAGAGTATTGCGGGGTATTGCAGGGCATGGCAGAGTATTGCGGGGTATTCCAGGGTATGGCAGAGTATTGCGGGGTATTTCAGGGTATTGCAGGGTATGGCAGAGTATTGCGGGGTATTGCAGGGTATGGCAGAGTATTGCGGGGTATTTCAGGGTATTGCAGGGTATGGCAGAGTATTGCGGGGTATTCCATGGTATGGCAGAGTATTGCGGGGTATGGCAGAGTATTGCGGGGTATTCCAGGGTATGGCAGAGTATTGCGGGGTATTGCAGAGTATGGCAGAGTATTGCGGGGTATTCCAGGGTATGGCAGAGTATTGCGGGGTATTCCAGGGTATGGCAGAGTATTGCGGGGTATTCCAGGGTATGGCAGAGTATTGCGGGGTATTCTAGGGTATGGCAGAGTATTGCGGGGTATTCCAGGGTATGGCAGAGTATTGCGGGGTATTCCAGGGTATGGCAGAGTATTACAGGGGTATTGCGGGGTATGGCAGAGTATTGTGGGGCATTGCAGAGGGCACTGCAGAGTATTGCACAGCATTGCAGGGCATGCAGAGTAGTGGGGATGGCTGAGCATGGATGGATGGATGGCTGGATGTCTCTGTGCAGCGCTGTGGGCACTACAGGTGCAGCCCACAACGCTGCAGCCATCCATCCATCCCCCTCTCCGCTCACAGTGTACCGATCGGTACACAGGAGGGGAGGAGAGGAACCGGCGTCATCAGATGACGCTGGTTTGTTTACATGTGATCGCTCCGTCATTTGACGGAGCGATCACATGGCAAACGCCCGCGATTAGCGGCCATTTACCGAGGTCACGGATGCTCTCGAGTGCAGAATTCCCTGGACGCCCTCCCAGAGTTAAGCAACCGCCCTGTAGCCGTCATTTGGCTATAGGCCGGTTGTTAAGTGGTTAAAGGAATATTTCACTTTTTTTTTCACTTTAGGCATCATTAAAATCACTGCTCCCGAAAAAACGGCTGTTTTTAAAACTTTTTTTTGCATTGATACATGTCCCCTGGGGCAGGACCCGGGTCCCCAAACCCTTTTTAGGAGAATACCATGCATATTAGCCTTTAAAATGAGCACTTTTGATTTCAAACGTTTGAGTCCCATAGACTTCAATGGGGTTCTAAAGTTTGCGCAAACTTTCGGTCCGTTCGCAGGTTCTGTGAACCGAACTGGGGGGTGTTCGGCTCATCCCTACTCAACACACAGCCATTAATGTCTAAACCGCTGGCAACAAAAGTGAGTACACCCCTAAGTGAAAATGTCCAAAATGGGCACAAAGTGTCAATATTTTGTGTGGCCACCATTATTTTCCAGCACTGCTTTAACCATCTTGGGAATGGAGTTCACCAGAGCTTCACAGGTTGTCACTGGAGTCCTCTTCCCCTCCTCCATGATGACATCACAAAGCTGGTGGATGTCAGAGACCTTGCGCTCCTCCACCTTCCATTTGAGGATGCCCTACAAGTGCTCAATAGGGTTTAGGTCTGGAGACATGCTTGGCCAGTCCATCACCTTTACCCTCAGCTTCTTTAGCAAGGCAGTGGTCGTCTTTGAGGTGTGTTTGGGGTAGTTATCATGTTGGAATACTACCCTGTGGCCCAGTCTCTGAAGGGAGAGGATCATGCTCCCACCACCATGCTTGACTGTAGGCAAGACACACGTGTCTTTGTACTCCTCACCTTGTTGCTGCCACACACGCTTGACACCATCTGAACCAAATAAGTTTATCTTGGTCTCATCAGCCCACAGGACATGGTTTCAGTAATTCATGTCCTTAATTTGCTTGTCTTCAGCAAACTGTTTGCAGGCTTTCTTGTGCATCATCTTTAGAAGAGGCTTCCTTCTGGGACAACAACCATGCAGACCAATTTGATCTGAGTCTCGGTCTGAGCACTGACAAGCTGACCCCCCACCTCTTCAACCTCTGGCAGCACTCATACGTCTATTTCCCAAAGACAACCTCTGGATATGACGCTGAGCACGTGCACTCGACCCCTTTGGTTGACCATGGTGAGGCCTGTTCTGAGTGGAACCTGTCCTGTTAAACCGCTGTATGGTCTTGGTCACCGTGCTGCAGCTCAATTTCAGGGTCCTGGCAATCTTTTTATGGCCTAGGCCATCTTTATGTAGATCAACAATTCTTTTTTTCAGATCCTCAGAGAGTTCTTTGCCATGAGGTGCCATGTTGAACTTCCAGTGGCCAGTATGAGAGAGTGAGAGCGATAACAACAAATTTATCACACCTGCTCCCCATTCACACCTGAGACTTTGAAACACTAAGGAGTCACATGACACCGGGGAGGGAAAATGGCTAATTGGGCCCAATTTGGATATTTTCACTTAGGGGTGTACTCACTTTTGTTGCCAGCGGTTTAGACATTAATGGCTGTGTGTTGAATTATTTTGAGGGGACAGCAAATTTACACTGTTATACAAGCTGTACACTCACTACTTTACATTGCAGCCAAGTGTCATTTCTTCAGTGTTGTCACATGAAAAGATAGCATAAAATATTTACAAAAATGTGAGGGGTGTACTCATTTGTGATATACTGTATCTTAGAGTCACATGTATATTTAGCAATAAATCAGTATAGTACTCATCAGATCAGTCCTAAGAGAACAATGTTTCAGGCTCATACAGATATCCTGACTGGAAGTACTTTGATATTAGAAATTTCCCAGATAAACGCACAATCAAGTTGCCAGAACCTCCCAGCTATAAGTAAAGAACCAAAAACTGAGGGCCCGGGGCAGATGCCATCTTCTTCCTTTTGGACTGGGATTGGAATCAATCATTTAGAGAAAGCTCCTCTACAAGGTGTTTAATAAATCAAGAGATGGCAATCCAGGGGTCTCAGTCCATTTACCACATATCCTACAGAATTTATCAGGAATATCCCCATGGACATTATGCATATCTCCATCTGGGGAGTTCTGATCATTTGTTGCATCCTGTCCATAAAACTGTGAGGGTTTGGAGAGGTCCAATACATAATGATTAGTTTCCAAGTGTTGTGTAAGGCTCATATGGGAGATGATTAACTCCCCCTTGAATTACGGTCTTTAGGAATGAGCACTTAGAGCACTGTATTGCGCATGCTGGCAACTGAATTCAAGTTTTATCATTTCGAGCATTTCTAGAGCATGTGAATGAGATCGCCATGATCTCACATCTAGCCCGAATAGGGTTAATGCACTTCCCAAAATCATACAAATCAATTGTTTCAGTGTATAATGCACACCCACAATACCATACAGACATGTCAACCCTTGCAATATATTAAAACAAATATATGGACATCTTCCCACGCATCCTCCTTAAAAGAGCCCACCTCAGGTTCCTATGAACAGGGGTTAATCATAGATATTCCCTCAGTAGCATCTGGTAGCAGTTGATATAAACCCCTTAGTGGTGTTTTGATACTGATGTTCCAACTGTTCAAATTACTTTGCCTTTCCCTGGCATATTTATCGAGAGACTCTCCGCAATGAGGATTTTAGCCATATCCCCCCACAAGTTCTGTAAACCTGGACTTGTATCAAGCTGGGGAATAGTCACCAAAGGTAATTTTTCCGCCAGATCTTATTATTGAGATTATAGGTTAGAACATGTTTTCTCAGAAGAGCTAGTCTATTTGTCTCAAGGACCTCATGCATATTGGTAGAGATTGTATGATGGTATATACATGTACATAGACTTGTAGAAGATCCCATCTGCACATCCTCAACAGGCCTTCCATCTAGTCCAATAAAGTGCTGGAGTTGGGAAGAAGGATAATACACTTAGGGGTTTGGAAATACAATACCTCCTACTTCCTTAACCACTTCAATACAGGGCTTTTATACACCCTTCCTTCCCAGACCAAATTTTAGCTTTCAGCGCTCTCACACTTTGAATGACAATTACTCAGTCATGCTACACTGTACCCAAACCAAATTTTTATCATTTTTTTCTCACAAACATAGCTTTCTTTTGGTGGTATTTAATCACTGCTGTTTTTTTTATTTTTTGCAATATAAGCGAAAAAAGAGAGAAATAGTTTTTATTGTAAAATTTTGCAAATAAGTAATTTTTCTTCATAAATTTGGGCCAAAATATATACTGCTACATATCTTTAGTAAAAATAACCCAAATTAGTGTATATTATTTGGTCTCTGTGAAAGTTATAGAGTCTACAAGCTATGGTGCAAATCATTGAAAAATGATCACACCTGATGTACTGAAGGCCTATCTCATTTCTTGAGGCCCTAACAAGCCAGGAAAGTACAAATACCCCCCAAATTACCCCTTTTTGGAAAGCAGACATTCCAAGGTATTTAGCAAGAGGCATGGTGAGCTTTTTGAAGTTGTAATTTTTTTTTTTTGCACAAAATTGTCATAATAACAAGTTATTTCTCTCACACAGCACATGCATACTTGCAATGACACCCCAAAATACATTCTGCTACTCCGCCTGAGTATAGTGATACCACATGTGTGAGACTTTTACACAGCCTGGCCACATACAGAGGTCTAAAATCCAACTAGTACCGTCAGGCATTTTACGAGCATAAATTGCATATCTCATATGATGACAACCTATCACACTTTTGAAGGCCCTGGAGCACCAGGACAATGGAAACGCCCACAAAATGACCCCATTTTGGAAAGCTAGCACCCCAACGTATAATCTATGAGGCATAATTAGTCTTTTGAATGGTTCATTTTTTTCCCGAAGTTTTTGGAAACTGTGGAAAAAAAATGAAAACGCATTTTTTTTTACACAAAGTTGTCCATTCATAAGATATTTCCAACACATAGCATGTACATAGCAAAAATGACACCCCAAAATACATTCTGCTACTCCTCCTGAGTGTGGCGATACCAAATGTGTGAGACTTTTACACAGCCTGGCCACATACAGAGGCCCAACATTGAAGTAGCAGCTCCAGGCATTCTAGGAGCATAAATTACACATCTCATTTCTCAACCAATTATTACAATTTTGAAGGCCCTGGAGCACCAGGACAACGGAAACGCCCACAAAATGACCCCATTTTGGAAAGCTAACACCCCAACGTATAATCTATGAGGCATAGTTAGTCTTTTGAATGGTTCATTTTTTTCCCGAAGTTTTTGGCAACTGTGGAAAAAAATGAAAACGCATTTTTTTTACACAAAGTTGTCCATTCATAAGATATTTCCAACACATAGCATGTACATAGCAAAAATGACACCCCAAAATACATTCTGCTACTCCTCCTGAGTATGGGGATACCACATGTGTGAGACTTTTACATAGTCTGGCCACATACAGAGGCCCAACATCCAAGTAGCACTGTCAGTTGTTCTAGGAGCATACATTACACACAAATTTCTGCCAACCTATCACATTGTTGAAGGCCCTTCATATTTCTAACACATAGCATGTACTGTACATACCAATTACAAACCAAAATACATTCTGCTGAGTAAAGGGTAAAGAAAAGATTACCTGCAGTTTTAGTAGTGCAGTGGTCCACAGAGAAGAGCATCGGTCCAGGCAGCAGGCAGGAACGTGGACAGCGACAGCAAAACAGGCAGCAGGCAGGAATAGTCAGTACAGGTAGAGATGTCAGCACAGCCAAAGCATTAGTCCAGATAGCAGGCAGGGATGTGGTCAGCAGCAGCAAAAGGATCGTCCATGCAGCAGGCAGGAATACTGTCCATAGTTAGTACATGCAGCAGGCAGAGGTATGGTCAGCACAGCCAGAGTATTTGTCCAGGGAGCAGGCAGTACCATCAAGCTTAGGGCATCGGTCAGGAAAGAATGGGGACAGGGGTAGAGGCTTCTCCCACCCAATTTGCTTTGAAGCCTCCGGGCAACCAGACCCTGTTATGGGAACACAGAAAACCAAAAACTGGTTTTCTGAACTCCGAACACTATTCTGGAGCCCCTCACATATGTGAGACCTCTGTGTAGCAGGGTGAAAGATCAATCCAAGGGGCAGGCAAAAACATGGTCAACAGGCCAAGGTCAGTGCAGGTAAAAGGCAGAAATAGACGGTAGGCAGAGGCATAGTCGATACAGTCCAGGGTCAGTTCACGTGAAAGGCAAAAACATGGCGGAAAAACAATGCAGACGGTAGGCAGAGGCATAGTCGAGAAACAGGCCAGGGTCGGTTCACATGGAAGGCAATAATATGGTTGGTTGAGGAAGGGAAATATTCAGGACAGAAATTAAAAACTGGGAAATGGCAGTATTAGAAATATGGACTAATAATTTTCCAGAGTGTGATATCGCCTGAAGCATTCTCCGATGCAAAGGCCAGGTTGGGAGGGACAGTCGGTACAATGGAAGCTGGTATCTTTCCTAATTCCTCTTTTGGTGCACACCCGACATTTTTTTTTGCGTCGTCTTCCGGATCCTGTTGGTGGAATATGGTCTGGGAAATGGCGCTCATGTAGTCTGCTGACAGAATCGGAGCGAATGCTTTCTGGGGGGGATACTTGCTGATAAATCAGGGCAGTGACAATGTCTTCAATAAACTTTTTGGTAGATTATGAAAGAATTTAAAAGGGCCAAATGAAAAAAGTAAATTGCGACTTTTTTGTACCAGAATAAGGATTTTCTTGTTGAAAGATAGGGCTGCAACAACTGATCGTTTAAATCCACCCCCCCCATGTATTTATTGTACTCAGTGATACAGGTAGGCTTGCGAACGGTACCGCGTCTTCTGTGAAGTTCCACCGAGGTGTCATCGTGGATGGTGGACATGATGTACACATCTTTTCTATCCCTCCACTTCACAGCCAACACTTCTTCGCTCCTCAAGCTTGTCGATTCCCCCCTTGGAATGTTTGTGGTGACAAGACACTGTGGGAAGCCCTTTCGGTTTTTTCTAGTTGTACCACAGGCCAAAGTTTGTTTGAGATGTAGGTGGCGGAGAAGGGGCAAACTCGTATAATAATTATCCATATAAATATGGTACCCCTTTTGGAGGAGTGGGAATGCCAACTCCCAAACAATTTTCGCACTTATTCCCATGTACGAAGGACACTCAGGGGGCTGGAGCTAGGAATCTTTCCCTTCGTACACGCGGAATGCGTACACATAACCGGTGGCACTTTCACAAAGCTTGTTAAGCTTCAAGCCATACCTCGCCCTCTTACTGGGAATATATTGTTTGATTCCCAGCCGGCCTGTGAAATGCACCAGGGATTCGTCCACAGATATATTTTTTCAGGGACATAAACTTCGGCAAACTTCTGGGAAAAAAAATGAATTAGGGGGCAAACTTTATATAATTTGTCAAAGTTTGGGTGATTTTGGGGGGGGCACTGTGAGTTGTCATTGAAATGCAAGAAGCGCATTATGATTTTGTATCGGGACCTGGACATGGCTGCTGAAAAAATTGGCATATGGTGGATGGGTTTGGTCGACCAATACTTATGAATTTCATTTTTTTTGTAAGCCCCATGTTCAGGGTTAGGCCTAAAAACAGTTTTAGCTCCACTACTGTTAGCGGTCTCCACTCAAAAGGGCGGGCATAGCTGGAGCTGGGGTTGGTTGCAATAAATTGTTGGGCAAACAGATTAGTTTGGTCCACGATGCCTTGAATCCAATCGTTCGGGAAAAATAAATTTAAAAAATCCATTTGTGTAAATCCTGCAGTGTTGACCTGCACACCCGACTGTGCTGTAAAAGAGGGGATCGTGGCTGACCCTGTGGTAGAAGGCAGCCACAATGGGTTTGCCAAGGAATCTGGAAGATGGGTTTGGGCCCTACTTCTTTGGCATCCACTTGTGCTGGGTCTTTCCTCCTGG
Source organism: Lithobates clamitans (assembly GCA_037952925.1). NCBI lineage: Eukaryota > Metazoa > Chordata > Amphibia > Anura > Ranidae > Lithobates > Lithobates clamitans. The sequence goes on from JBBGZY010001832.1 coordinate 452,010, forward strand.
GGTCTAGCAGCGCTTGTACTGGGCCCCTCCTCCTGGGGTCTACCGCCGCTGGCACTGCTGGTAGCTGCCTGGTTTTCAGACCGTCGTCTTTTTGGACGGACTACTTCCTCCTCTGATTCAGATCCTGATGTGCTGCCTTCGGGGGGCTCATATTACGAATCAGAACCAGAATCTGAACTGAGCGGTGAGAGCTCCCCGTTGCTCTCATCGGTCAGACTCAGTATCTGGTATGCCTCTTCTGGGGTGTACATCTTTCTGGATATAGTGGCTGACTGGCTGTATGTACTCTGGTGGCAAGTGATGAGGTGGCGGGTACTCTGGTGGCAGGTGATGAGGTGGCGTGTACTCTGGTGGCAGGTGATGAGGTGGCAGGTACTCTGGTGGCAGGTGATGAGGTGGCGGGTACTCTGGTGGCAGGTACTCTGGTGGTGAGGTGGCGGGTACTCTGGTGGCAAGTACTCTGGTGGCAGGTGATGAGGTGGCGGGTACTCTGGTGGCAGGTGATGAGGTGGCGGGTACTCTGGTGGCAGGTGATGAGGTGGCGGGTACTCTGGTGGCAGGTGATGAGGTGGCGGGTACCCTGGTGGCAGGTGATGGACAGGTACTCTGAGATGACAGGTACTTTGAGGTGACAGGTACTCTGAGGTGACAGGTACTCTGAGGTGACAGGTACTCTGAGGTGACAGGTACTGAGGTGGCAGGTACTCTTTATTTAGGAGGGGCGATATGGGCACAGTAGTACATGTAATTAGTAACTCACTGTTAGCTGATCTCTTCTCCTCACACTGGATCGGCGTGTGAGGAGAAGAGCCCAGCAACAGCAGTTACTGTCTGATTGTTTACATTAGTGACCGGCTGTGATTAGACACAGCCGGTCATGTGATGCAGAGCCATGTCATTGGCTACAGTGATCGGGGCTGAGCTGTATCCAGGGGAAAAGCCTCAGCCCTGATCACCGCCCTGATCACTGCTCTTCCGCCGGAAACCGCACAGTACACGCTTCCCAATGCCGCTCTGCATCCGCCGTTACCGACGCTCCGCCGCCGCCGCCGCCGCTTCAATACCCCCATCGGGGAACGGCTGTGTCCTGAGGGACACAACGGTACCCCGATCGCCGCTCTGCGGGCCCCCGGGGGCCCGCAGTAGCGGCGGAAAGCTGAGGCCGTCATATGACGCCCACCCAGGATGGGAGATCCCATCTGTGGACGTCATTTGACTATGGCCGGGTATTGAAGCGGTTAAAGAGCTGCAGACACTCCAATGCTACACGAAAAACCTTGTTTTTCAGCAAAAGTTCCAATTGAATTAATTAAGCCTAAACCTCTTAAAGCGGAATTAAACCTATTTATTTGATAGTGATTAAAAACAGTTAATATTCCCGGTATGCTGGAAATGCTAGCTGTCACATTTGCTTGTGCTCTCAACCAAACTGTCAAACCATCCAACCATCCAATGTCAGCTTACCAATTCTTGGATGTGATGGCTGCATTTGTTTTCTTTTTCAGGCTTTCTTTCTTCTATTTTCATCTGGTGACCAGCCAGTGAGTCTGTTTTTAAGAGAACAAGCTCTCTGCATCTGGGTGAGGATTTACTGTAGGGCTGGATGACTCATACAGGAAGCTCTCTGGTGCCCCTCCCAGTTCTGGAATGTTGGAGAACATTCTTGAAACTAGAGGGCAGAGGCTAGGAGGGTTGTCCTGCATACCTAGGGGAGCTTAGCCAATCCCCAGGCAGTGGGTCTAAGTGAGCCCTTAAGTATGAATGAGTCATGCCAGCAGGGGAGTCGGGAGGAAGATGGAGATGGAGTGCTAGGGTAACTGTTGGTTGCCCTTGAGGCAAACCCCCCTAGTCTGGTGTAGGGGGGTGCTCTGCCTCAGGCTGGGGCTCAGGTGCTGGCCTTGAAGGATCCTACCACAGGAGAAGTTGGAAGTAGGCTTTCCTGAGCTGAGAGGCAGTGGGAGCAAGGAGAGGACAGTGTGAGTACTGCAGCACAGGATAAGAGACTTGCAAGGGGAGAGACTGCCACATGTAGCAGGTCTCTCTGGAAGTAGTGGTATGCTTAAATCTTCTCTACCTTGCCCTGGGGAGATCTCCAGAGTCAGGTGGGTAGACTGGTGAAAAGGCAGTCAGGTGGGCTGGTATTTCTGGAAGAAGGTAGAGATGGGAGCATTGTCTACAAAGGAGCTGGAGGTACTTCAGGTGGCAGTTCACAAACACTTTGTACTACTTCTAAAAAAGGGACTTAGAGTTCCTAGCCTGTAGAGGCTTTTGCATCTTTTAAGAGACTGCCAGTACTGAGGAGTGAAGAATTGGAGCTGAATCTGTATATTGAGAGGAAGTTGGCCCGAAGTTTGTTGCTACCAAGTTGTCTCGAAGTTTGCTGCTACCAAGTATGGCTATCAAGTTGCCATAATTGCCTCACCCATCCAAGTTATTACCCCTAACAAAACATAAAACCAAACTAAGACTGTTCTTTTTTGTCCAGATTAAAGCTGGAAAATTATGTTTGCCTAGTTGTGCAGCAGTGGGGAACCCAGTCATCTGCAACCCCTGTGAGGGTAGTGCTACACATGCATATGAGACAAGCCATTTTTTCTAGGTTACAATTTTTGGGGGCAGTATCTAGGTACTCCCTTACTCTTAAAGGGGCTTACAAATTCTGATAAGCCCACTGCCTGTAGATCCCCACAACTACCAGCCAGGGTTTAGAGAAGAGGCCCTTGTCTTCATCAACATGGGGACAATGTGCTTTGCAAGGAGGGGGGAAAGGTACCAGAATTAAAGGGTCTGGTATGCATTTTGGTGGGGGAATTCTATGCAATTTTCTTCATTCTTGCTGTAGCTTAACCACTTCCAGCCCAGTTATATGACGTCTTTGACTTTTAGTGGGGATATGTGAATGATGCCTGCAGCTGCCGATTCTGTGTACCGTAAGAACAATCATAACGGCAGTTTAGCCACTGGATCGTTCTTACAGGCGGCGGGAGGGGACATCCCTCCCGCTCCCTCCGGTGCTTCTCCGGGCTCGCCCGTACGATCGGCGAGCCGGAGAACGAACTTGCCACCGCAAGTTGATCATAGAGATTTCTGGTGACCAAATGGTCCTCAATCATCTCTATGACCCTCGGAGGCCCAGGCGCGACGTTATGACGCCACATCTGGGCCAGCGGATGTTAACATTGATCTCAGCCTTTCCAGCCTGGAGGAGAGATGCGAGGTCTTATAGACCCCACATCTCTCCATAAAGAGGACCTATTACGCACTATTCCTATTACAAGGGATGTTTACATTCTTTGTAATAGGAATAAAAGTGATTAACAAAACAAATTTTAAAGAGTAAGTGTAAAAATAAAAAAATAAAAGGTAAAATAAACAATGAAGAAAAAAAAATATAACGTCGCCTATGGAGATTTTTAAGTACCAAGTTTGGCGCCATTCCACGAGTGTGCTCAGTTTCAAAGCATAACATGCTAGGTATCTATCTACTCGGCGTAACATCATCTTTCACATTATACAAAGAAATTGGGCTAACTTTACTGTTTTGTTTTTTTTAATTCATCAAACTGTTTTGTTTTTTTTTTTAAACATTTTTGAAAAATTCCTGCGCAAATACTGTGTGATATAAAAAGTTGCAACGATCGACACTTTATTCCCTAGAGTCTCTGCTAAAAAACATGTATAATATATATGTTTGGGGTTTCTGAGTAATTTTCTAGCATAAAAATTATGATTTTTACATGTAGGACAGGAGTGCCAGAATAGGCACCTTATGGAAGTGGTTAAAAAGCAATGCAGCCATCACATCTAAGAATTGGTAAGCGGAAATATCCTAAAAGTTTGCTTTTGAGTTCAGGTGGACAACACAAGTTTGAAATAATATGATATTGTGACACAATAGCTTTTTTTAAAATTTTTACACCTGGAAAGATTCAATCGTTAGTTTCAAATGAAATGTAACTATTTTTGTAATACTATGTTGGATATTGTTACTGGATTTTTGTTTTAAAAATGTTTTTTTCTTTTACGTTACAAGCCAAGAACATTTCCCATCAAAGCTAACTAAATCTGGTTGTGGTGATGAAGAAGGGGCTTCGGTGATGTCTGATGCCTCTGCAGAGGTAGGTTTAACTATATACTTGTTTAATAAAAAATAAAGTGTCTTTACAGCAGAAAGGTTACTGTTACCCCCTTAGTGATTTTCCTGCTGGCCCTATTGCTGAGATTTCCCCTCACTTCCTTTACACATCATAAGCTAATTGTAACAGATAATCCACACTTCCTTATGTAGCTCTGTAGCTTTAGAACAATACAAATAAACTTGGCTGGTTGCTGTAATGAGTATTTTTAAGAAGAGATGTGTAGCATATATTATACCACTGTAAAAAAATATCTGATATCAGATATACAACATTTATTATTAATATTAACTAGAAAAAGTGTGTTCCTTCCTGAATATGAACGATTGGGGGTATAGCAAATTTTGCAGAACATTTGTTGTAGTAGGCAGTACACGCAGGAGAGGAGTGTGGAAGGTAGAATGTGAACAATATACACTATATGCCATAAACTTCAATGACATCCCAGTCTTAGTCCGTAGGGTTCAATATTGAGTTGGCCCACCCTTTGCAGCTATAACAGCTTCAACTCTTCTGGGAAGGCCGTTCACAAGGTTTAGGAGGGTGTCTATGGGAATGTTTGACCATTCTTTTAGAAGTGCATTTGTAAGGTCAGGCACTGATGTGGACAAGAAGGCCTGGCTCGCAGTCTCCACTCCAATTTAACCCAAAGGTGTTCTATCGGGTTGAGGTCAGGACTCTGTGCAGGCCTGTCAAGTTCCTCCACCCCAAACTCACTCATCCATGTCTTTATTGACCTTTCTTTGTGCACTGGTGGGCAGTCATGTTGGAACAGGAAGGGGCCGTCCCCAAACTGTTCCCACAAAGTTGGGAGCATGAAATGGTACAAAATGACTTGGTAGGCTGACGCCTTAGGAGTTCCCTTCACTGGAACTAAGGGGCCAACACCCACCCCTGAAAAACAACCCCCACACCATAATCCCCCCTCCACCAAATGATTTGGAAGGGTGGGCCAATACTTTTGGCAATATTGTGTGGATGAGCGAGTTTGGGGTGGAGGAACATGACTGGCCTGCACAGAGTCCTGACCTCAACCCGATAGAACACCTTTGGAATGGATTAGAGTGGAAACTGAGAGCCCGGCCTTCTTGTCCAACATCAGTACCTGACCTCACAAGTGTGCTTCATGACAGAATGGTCAAACATTCCCATAGACACCCTCCTAAACCTTGTGGACTGCCTTCCCAGAAGAGTTTGAGCTGGTATAGCTGCAAAGGGTGAACTCAATATTGAACCCTACGGACTAAGACTGGGATGCCATTAAATTTCATGTACATGTAAGGGTACATGTCCCAATACTTTTGGCAATATAGTGTATGTAAGAGAAGAATGTGGAGAGTAGGACAGGGGCAGTATATGTAGTAGAGGATTGTGGAACATATAAATAGCAAGCTGTATGTGCAAGAGAAAAGTGTGAAGGATATGGTGGTGGCAGGACATAGTAGGAGAAGAATGTGGAGGGTATGACAGCAGACAGTCTGTGCAAGAATAGAGTATGAAGAGTATAACAGTGGGCCACTTGAGCAGGAGAGTAGCATGGAGGGTTTGAGAGAGGGCAGTATGTGCAGGAGAGGAGTGCGGAGGGAATGATGAGGGTAAATATGTGCTGTAGAGGGGGGCAAAGGGCATAGCAAAATGTAGTGTAGCGCTCCCCCAGAGGTGTCACTAAATTGTTTTGTGATTTCACTGGACACCTGAAGATAGCACACCTTGAAAAACCCAGCACTTACCAACACACCTTGAGATATGTCAAAGAACTTATTAGGTCAAGCATAGCCTAAAAGAAACGATGATTAGCATGTGTACTTCAATTAACACGCAAACAATCAATAAGACAATAACATTACTCCAAGAGATATGGTTAAACACCTACAGTATTCTGACTATCAGTAATTAACATAACTGAATTGCCTTTACCTGGCGACAGTATATACAGTCCTATCTTGCTATAACAGTCCCCATTTTATTCCAGGGGCCAGTGAATGATGAAAAAGAGAAAAAAGTTGGCTGGCAAAGTTGGGGCCCTTGGAGAAAGCACAGCAGTTCCCATCAAACAATATATTAACTTGTACAATGTTAGCCTCTTACCAGACCTAGGGCTCTGATGTGCTCTGATTCAGTTCAAGGCCTCAGACAGAAATATGAGTTGCTGTGATTTCTCTCCTTCAATCCTTCTGAGACAGTCCCTCTTTTCCTTCCTTATAAGCGGTGGGAGTGCTATGTTGTACTGTCTGATCTCACTAGGCATTCAAACCACGCCTCGCACCTTTGCAGGGAGAATATTTCAATCCCTGAAGCAATGTCCTATGCTATAAGCAATCCGGTCTCACCCGACCGTGGTCCATTTTATGAAAGGGTTTCATTCAGCCAGCAGTCTAGTCTGTTCATTCAGCCAGCAGTCCAGTCTCTTTTTCACACCCCATTTCCTTTAAGATTGTCCTCTCAGTAGCCTGCAAACCCTCCTTTTCTTGCTTTGTTGAGGCAGCCAATTACTGTCCATACAGGACTGACACAGACCCAACCAGGATTGCTGCCCTCTGGACTGGAGACACTCCATAGACGAGCATTGCAAAGTGGTTTCTTCTGCATTAAGGAATATTCGGTTTAACCATGTCCACACTGCAGAAAGTCAGAAGTTCCACAGCTACAGTCCAGGATACACAAACGGGCACACTTTTGAAAAAAATTAACTCTATCACTATATGTGAGTAGTGAGTAGTTATACTGTGCTCCACAAAATCCTCCTCTATAAACCATAGATGCTCTTTATGATACTGTCTATAGCAAATATATAATATTTATTATATAAACATATGTAGCAAGGTCTCCAGCCTGCTCCAGTCTAATGAGAACCTTTAGGACCAAAGTTAGCTGACGTCCTTCTGTATGTGGTGGGTTGTGAGGCATAGTGGGTGCAAGATGTAATTTATTGGGTGCCAGACACTTCTTGAATGCAAAAGAGATGTTTATTTCTTTTACAGTCTTTTTATGGGGGAAAGAGGGTTAGGGCAAGGACACCCTTGAGTAGTTGCAATTTCAATTGGCAGACTCCGAGACTTCAATAGGAGAACAGCCGTACAGGAAAAGGCCCCGCAGCAAGGCGCCACATCTGCCCGTGCAGTAATGCTGTCTCCTATGGCAACAGTCTTTAACAGTTCCTAACACAAAGTTCAACAGGTCTCTCAGCCTCACTACAACTTCTCTTTGTAGTTCTTCAGACCCTTGAGCTCCTGGTCTCTCACTGTACCCTCTGATTCACTGACTCTGAATCCCTTGAGCTCCTCAAAGTTTTGCAGTGGTATCTCCTTCAAGCGTCACCCGCGCTTCCCTGCTGGGTCCCTAGCTTGGCACTCCAGATACTTCTCAAGTTTCACCCCTTGCTAGCCGGTTTGGTCCCTGGCTTGACTCACAAGGCTTCTCTGCAAGCGTCACCTCCGCTGGCTTAATCACCGCCTGAAGTTTCCCCATTATCCACCGTGCCAGTTCGGTGAGAATGCTGCTCCAGTACTTGCTTCAGTTACTCACTGTGGTCTCTGGTAATAAGGTGGATGGTCCCTTAGTGGCGACAGCTTCCCTTCTACCTCCGACCACGACAGGTTCTCCGGCCGGCAGGACCGTCACTTTTGGTTGGACTGCAGGCCGAAATCCCAACCCTGCACTGCCCTCTTACTTCTGGATAGGCCCTCACACAGTCTGGCAGCCAAATGCCCCCGGCATAGGCCCAATCTCCGGCCTAGCAGCCTGGGGCATACGACACACGTCCACCCAGACAGCCGTCCAAGTGGCCAGCAGGCCAAAGGAATTCAAGAAACCCCCTGCCCATTGGCTGAGATATACCCATAACCTGACCTTGCATTGTCCTTCTTATATCTAGTACCACCAAGTGCCTGGCCACCCAGTGGTAGAAGAGAAAGTACAACAAGGCCAAACCTAAGGAGAAAATCAATGGATCTCTACCAATTAACCAGGGTAATTACTCCTGGCCAGTAAATTTGTGAGGAGCTCCCCATCGAAATCCCAGGGTGCTACATCTATATTGATAAGAATAAAATATTAAGCATAATGCTTCTACTTCCTCTAGCTTGGGGTACCTCTTCTGTAATACTGTGATCTACTGTTTGTTTCCAAACAGGGCTAATCGTGGTACTTCTATATGAAAATAAAAGGTCCACACAATATACCCATAAAGCTGTTTCCAAATGAATGGTTTAGAAGACCATGTGTATACAGTCCATGTATCTCACAACAACCATTGCAATCTGACTGTACCTTCTTTGTTGGCATTAACTACAACTCTGTGGTGCAAGGGTTGGATACAGTTTGATTGGATGGTTTGTGATGCTGTTACTGTAGATTAATGTTTCTCAACTCCTGTCTTCAAGTTCCCCCAACAGGTCATGTTTTCAGGCTTTCCATTATTTTGCACAGGTGATTTGATCAGTTTCATTGCCTTAGTAATTACCACAGTCGTTGCATCTGTGGGAAATCCTGAAAACATGAATTGTTGGGAGTACTTGAGGACTGGAGTTGAGAAACATTGCTGTAGATCATCATAAATGTAAATCGAAAGTCTATTGTATGGTCAGATTGTAATATCTATAGTGAGATTAACATACCACCAGTGTTAATTCTGTCACTTGTAGATCTCTAAATATAAATGTGATTGTCTCGTGTCCATAGAAAATCAACTTGGTAATATTTATGTCCTACAAGCTTTGTCAATGTTAGTCTTTATTGATCTGATTCATTTATAATATTTTTTTTTTCTTTTCCAAAGTCTGAGGAAGAGCCTGAAAATGTTGTTACACCGATTGTAAATGGAAAGGCATACAGGTGAAGTTTTCTCGCTTTAATTACATTCTGATTATTCACAAAACTTAGATTTCCAGATGTTCATGGGACAAATACTTCATTATATAAAGTGTCCATTTACGGTCTGATTCACAGATCATACCATACACAAGTCTGAGTGCATGTGTGATCAGATTTATTTGAGCTATGCATTTAGTCATCAATTTATACATTGAAAACATTAATAGAACTCCCTGAAAATGCCTGTAGGTTTCTGTAATCCTCTATAGAGGAGCACCGAGAATTGGAGAGGAAGGGAATAAATCCAAACCATTCAAGATTCTACCGCTTTACATAGTGCTTATTTGTAGGAGGGAACAGACTAATGACTTATCAGTGTGGTGCGACTCCTTAAAGCTGAACTCCAGGTAAACTGCTACATACACAAGCCAATTGGAAACAGCCCAAAAGAAGTCTTCCTTCCAGGGAAAAAACTGCTCTCTTAAACTCATGTTTAGTAATTGATACCAGAGACACCCCTCTGTGAGATTCTCTATGAGAGCTCCTGGTCACATGGTGGCCTTCTTTACAGTTGTCCAATTTGCCCATTTTCATTCCTGACCTCTCCTAATGTGATGGGATGAGTAAAACCCTATCACAATTCTGAGGCACACAGGGAAGCCGGATGGGAGGAGGTTCGGAATATGCTTGAACTCAATATCATTGAGGAGTCACAGCAAATGGTCAAGCCAAATGTGTTGATACCAAACCCAATGGGAGTTTGTGGTTTTATAATGATGTAAGAAAGCTCAATGTAGTATCAAAGTTTGATGCATAACCAATGCCCAGAGTAGATCAGCTGATAGAGAGATTGGGACAAACCCAGTATATTACCACCTCAAACCTCTCCAAGGGGTATCGGCAGATACAATTAACCAAGGAAGCCAGAGAAAAGATGGCATTTTTTACAACAGAAGGTCAATTCTAATATAAAACAATGCAGTTTGGGTTGCATCTGCCCCAGCTAGTTTTCAGAGGGGGATGGATAAAACACTATTCTTCATCAGAAGTAAGTGTACTTTGGTGACATCAAGAGGTCAATGGGGAGGGACTCCCCAAAGTTTCTAAGTAGATAGTTGATGGTCACCAAGAAAACTTACACCGTAGTGGAGTCAGAGTGCTTGGCCATTAAGTGGGCTTTAGACTCCCTATGCTATATTCTGCTTTGCAGGAGAATGTTTGGTGTAAAACAATTCCCCACTGACCTGAATGAGACAGAACAAATACACAAACGGCTAACACGCACATACTGAAACTACCATAAATAGGCATACAGAATTTTTATTAACCACTTTAAGTGGTTGGCTCTCCTGGGCGAATCGCCGTCATTGCACATTGGCCGCTCTAAGAGCTAGGGGGCAGGCGCCATTTGTGGGAAAGGAGGACATAAATTTTGTTTGGGTACAGCGCCACACGACCGCACAATTGTCAATTAAAGCAACGCAGTGCCGTATCGCAAAAAATGGCCTAGTCATTAAGGGGGCAAATCCGGTCCTTAACTAGTTAAAGTTAAAAACATATAAACATTTAAAAAAAAGATTATATTTTGCTTTTATGTTTGTAAATGGTCAGTGTTAAGTTTTTTGTTTTTTTTGGTCCTTTCCTTTTATTTTTTCAATTTTGTTAGGGTCTTTCAATTTGTTTGGATTTTTTATGGGGTCAGTAGCATCAGCTTGCTGCAAAAGCTGCCCATTGTTTGCAACAGAGCACCACATACTATTATGGTCCAGTTTGGTCCTTTAAAGCAGTGGTTCTCAACCTCAGTCCTCAAGTACCCCCAACAGGCCATGTTTTGTGAATTTCTCTTAGATAAAATAGCTGTCCAAAATACCAAGCCATTGACTGATTTAAAGCGGAGTTCCACCCAGAAATGGAATGATTGTATTCCTCCCCCCCTCCGGTGTCACATTTAGCACCTTTCAGTGGGGGGAGCAGATACCTGTCAAATCCAAGTATTTGCTCCCACTTCCGGCGAAAGAGCGCTGCACATTGTGCGGTGAACTACGCTATGTCCAGCCCCTCCTTCTCCGCCCCCCCGCTGTCTTCTGGGAGACGCACAGGTCCCAGAATACAGCAGGGACCATTAATAATGCGCAGTTCTACATGCGCATGCGCAGTAGGGAACCAGGCGTGAAGCTGAAAGTCTTCACTGCCTAGTTCCCTTACCAGGAATGGCGGCAGCAGCACCCGGGAGACAATCCGAAGATCGGCTTCGGGGTGCCGACATTACGGGCTCCCTGGACAGGTAAGTGTACTTATAATAAATGTCAGCAGCTACACTATTTGTAGCTGCTGACTTTTAATTTTTTTTCCCCAGGCGGAACTCCGCTTTAAAGCACCGGTGCAAGATAATGGAAAACCTGCAGACATGGCCTGTTGGGGGTCCTTGAGGACTGGGGTTGAGAACCACTGCTTTAAATCATCACAGGGTTTTTTTCACCAAAGTCACAGATTTGGATACCCCATATATGAAGAGGCATATGAGTATTCACTACACTGTTTGATAGAAAAATGAGGAGGTTGGTCCCTAACCGAACCCCCAAAGCAAGGGAGAAATGGACTATCGGGGTACAGGTTAAGTCAGTACAGCGATAGTCCATTTCTCCCTTGCTTTGGGGGATCATTTTGGGACCAACCTCCTCATTTTTCTATTTCTCATTTATTGGACGATGGTACACCCCTCCCCCGTTCCTTTTTCTGAACTTATGGTTCCAGAGGCTATATACTTCTTCACTACACTGTTTGGTTAGAAAAGAAGCTGTCTGCTAGTGGTCAACAGCAAAATGGCCTCACTTCTCCATCTACTTCCACCTCCTCCCTTTCTACATCTTCCTCTGCTATGAAAGATTCTCTATCAGCAGCTTCCAGTGCTCAGGATGATGGTATTTTAAAGGGTTTGAGAGGTTAACCTTATGACACTTCCAGCATGGAGCCACAAGGAGTAAAAGCAAGCAGTCTGCAGCCATGCCCTGCTTCTGCCAACCCTACCCTACCTTTTCCAGTATTACCACTAAGCAGTCAGCTGCTGATATGTCAGAAAAATACAGCCAGTTACTCCCATGCCCAGCAATTTATTGTCCGCTTTACAAAATTGCTGTCTTCACAGCTGCTGCTGTTCCAGCTGATGGAGCTTGCCCCGTTTCTGAACTTTGTGGCCTGTGCTGTACTGTGGCAGATTCACATATTTTCACCCATAAGTCCAGCCCTTCCATTCATCATCCTGTGGAAGGTAAAGTTTTCATGTCGCTGGACCCATATGGTCAGATACAAGGTCCATCTGACCACAGACAGAGTTTGGGCAGGGATGGTATATTTTGTTCATGTTCCTCTGGGTTACTTTGTTGATGGCCAGGAAGAATCTAGCTGTGCTTCCGCACATCCTGACACCTGGTAAAGGTGACAGATCAGTAAGCTCCACCTCTTCCTCAATGCCCTCTTCTAAAGAAGCCATCCTTAGAACCACTATTTCCCCCCAAGTGACCAAAAGGCTATGCAATCACTGCAGTGATGCAGTGCAGTTTTGTAACTGGTATGCCTAGGGGACAGGAGTCACACCGGAGAAGAGATTCTGCAGGGGCGGGTTCATAGGTGCTTAAACCAATGACATATGTGACAAGAAAGGTCACATGCGACAATGGCTGATTGTTTTCCCCCCCATTCGGCATGAAATCTTCACACATGTGCCTTGCCTGGTCATGCAGCAATTTCTGGTTAGGTACCCTGGGTCGCTCTTCTAAAGCAGACCAGAAGAATTAGTAGCCATTTCAGAAAGGTCATATCCAGCCAGTGTTCAAGTGAAATTCAGCGTTAACTTCATCTGCTCACAAACTGCCTGATATGTGATATGCCCACCCATTGGAACTCGACCTTGGCCATGCTGCAGAAGCTGCACATGCATCAGTAGACCATAAATGAGTACCTGTGTGAGTATAGCATGAGGACAGGATTGGTGGAGCTAGGGTTTTTTTCCCACATCAGTGGATCCTCATTCACCTTATTGTCACTTTTTGAGGAGGAGACCTGTAGTGTTCCTGCTGGAGCACACATTGTGGGGGATAATAGACAATTGAGGCACAGCAACTGGAGACAGAGTACCATTGTATGGTTAAAGGGGGCATGGAGCCTCCTCTGGTAAAAGCAGCAGTGACAGTGGCTACTTAAAGTGGTTGAAACCTTAGTGGTTGAAACATAATATCTGAGCAAAGTACATATTTCTATAGTGTTTACTTGCCTTTCAAAAGCACTAAGTGTAATTTCTCTCTGCTGTCCAGTTCCTCTTATCAGCAGCAAAGGTGACAGGGGAGGGATCTCCAGCACACAGCTTGTGATTGATACCATCAGCTCTGTTCCTGTATGTTGTGTAAAGGGGTGTGTGTCCCTTCCCACCAAAAGGCTCCCAGATCTCTTGTAATAATGTGCAACTGCAGTCCCCTGCTTTTTGAGTCTGTGAAAAATCCTTTTCAGCTCTAAGTTTTACAAGGATGTACAGGACAAAAGGCTGTAAATAAACAGGTAAAACTTATATAGGAGGGTTTCTTTCCCGGGCTTACCTGGGCGATCGGTAGCTCCATTAACCTATCCGGCGCTGGCTGGGCATAGGGATGAGCGAAGGAAAAATAGCCTCCACTCATCTCTATGAGTGACGTCATGACTTCCGGTTCAGGCCCCATGTAAACAATGCCATTTTTTTAAAGCAAAAGGTGTGTGTGTGTGTATATATATATATATATATATATATATATATATATATATATATATATATATATATATATATATACAGTGGGAATGGAAAGTATTCAGACCCCCTTAAATTTTTCACTCTTTGTTATATTGCAGTCATTTGCTAAAATCATTTAAGTTCATTTTTTTCCTCGTTAATGTACATATTGATATTGACAGAAAAACACAGAATTGTTGACATTTTTGCAGGTTTATTAAAAAAGAAAAACTGAAATATCACATGGTCCTAAGTATTCAGACCCTTTGCTGTGACACTCATATATATAACTCAGGTGATGTCTATTTCTTCTGATCATCCTTGAGATGGTTCTACACCTTCATTTGAGTCCAGCTGTGTTTGATTATACTGACTGGAGTTGATTAGGAAAGCCACACACCTGTCTATATAAGACCTTACAGCTCACAGTGCATGTCAGAGCAAATGAGAATCATGAGGTCAAAGGAACTGCCTGAAGTGTTCAGAGACAGAATTGTGGCAAGGCACAGATCTGGCCAAGGTTACAAAAAAATTTCTGCTGCACTTAAGGTTTCTAAGAGCAGAGTGGCATCCATAATCCTTAAATGGAAGACGTTTGGGACGACCAGAACCCTTCCTAGAGCTGGCCGTCTGGCCAAACTGAGCTATCGGGGGAGAAGAGCCTTGGTGAGAGAGGTAAAGAAGAACCCAAAGATCACTGTGGCTGAGCTCCAGAGATGCAGTCGGTAGATGGGAGAGAGTTGTAGAAAGTCAACCATCACTGCAGCCCTCCACTAGCCAGGGCTTTATGGCAGAGTGGCCTGACGGAAGCCTCTCCTCAGTGCAAGACACATGAAAGCCCACATGGAGTTTGCTAAAAAACACCTGAAGGACTCCAAGATGGTGAGAAATAATATTCTCTGGTCTGATGAGACCAAGATAGAACTTTTTGGCCTTAATTCTAAGCGGTATGTGTGGAGAAAACCAGGCACTGCTCATCACCTGTCCAATACAGTCCCAACAGTGAAGCATGGTGGTGGCAACATCATGCTGTGAGGGTGTTTTTCAGCTGCAGGGACAGGATGACTGGTTGCAATCAAGGGAAAGATGAATGCGGCCAAGTACAGGGATATCCTGGACGAAAACCTTCTCCAGAATGCTCAGGACCTCAGACTGGGCCGAAGGTTTACCTTCCAACAAGACAATGACCCTAAGCACACAGCTAAAATAACGAAGGAGTGGCTTCACAACAACTCCGTGACTGTTCTTGAATGGCCCAGCCAGAGCCCTGACTTAAACCCAATTGAGCATCTCTGGAGAGACCTAAAAATGGCCGTCCACCAACGTTTACCATCCAACCTGACAGAACTGGAGAGGATCTGCAAGGAGGAATGGCAGAGGATCCCCAAATCCAGGTGTGAAAAACTTGTTGCATCTTTCCCAAAAAGACTCATGGCTGTATTACATCAAAAGGGGGCTTCTACTAAATACTGAGCAAAGGGTCTGAATACTTAGGACCATGTGATATTTCAGTTTTTCTTTTTTAATAAATCTGCAAAAATGTCTACAATTCTGTGTTTTTCTGTCAATATGGGGTGCTGTGTGTACAATATGGGGTGCTGTGTGTACATTAATGAGGAAAAAAATGAACTTAAACGATTTTAGCAAATGGCTGCGATATAACAAAGAGTGAAACATTTAAGTGGGTCTGAATACTTTCCGCCCCCACTGTGTGTATATATATATATATATATATATATATATATATATATATGTGTGTGTGTGTGTGTTATTTTATATATATATATATATATATATATATATATATAATTTTTTTTTTTGTTTTTCTTTTAATCTTTTGCTTTTAAAGGTAGAGGAGAGATTTGGGGTGCCCAGATCTCTCCATAAAGAGGACCTGCTATGCTGTAATGTTATCGCAGGGGATGTTTACATTTCTTGCGATTAGAAATAAAAAGTTTTTTTTTTTAAAGGGACAGTGTACATTTTTTTAAAAATGTAATAAAATAAATAATAAAAAAATATTTAAAGTACCCCCATCCCCCTGTGCTCCTGCGCAGGGGTGAATGCATACGTAGGTCACGCCCACATATGTAAATGGTGTTCGCAACACATGTGAGGTATCGCTGTGAACATCAGAGTGAGAGCAATAATTCTAGCACTAGACCTCCTCTGTAACTCTAAACTGGAAACCTGTAAAAAATTAAATCGTCAGCTATGGAGATTTGTAAGTACCGTATTTTGGTGCCATTCCCTAAGCACACACAATTTTAAAAGCATGACATGTTAGGTATCCATTTACTTAATGTAACATCATCTTTCATATAAAAAATGTTGTATATATTGTGTTTTGTTTTTTCTAATTCATTAAAGTGTATTTTTTCCAAAATAATTGTTGTAAAAACGGTCACCGTGTGACATAAAAAATTGCAATGACTGCCATTTCATTCTCTAGGGCCTCTGCTAAAAAAATGTATAATGTTTGGAGTTCTAAGTAGTTTTCTAGCAAAAAATACAGATTTTCAGAAAAAGGCCTGTTTGAAATCTGCCTGCTCTCTCCCTTAGAAATAGAAGCCTATCTAAACAGTTTTAACAGTGGGGGATGCAATTTTGTAAAATTAGTTTGTCTAAAATGTAAAAGAAAAAGGAAAAAGATTATGTCCAGATCCAATCTGCCTGCTCAATCCCCTGGACTGTCTAAAAAGCCTTTAAAGGTGTGCCACTAACATTTTTCTGTATTATAGTTATAATATAGAGTTTTTTTCGTTTCCAGATTTAATCAAGTAAGTAACTTATTTCCATCAGCAATCTACTTGTCCTTGCTCTCAGATAAAGCAGCCTGTTAGAGAAGGATTAAAATCTTTGCAGGACATAGGTTAAATTTGTCCTTCAGTCTGAGAAAAATAGAACCCATTTTGTCATTGCATAATGCAATCTGCTTACTCTCTCTCTTATAAATTGCAGCCTATGCAATCAAGGCTTCTAAGGAGTGGGAAAAAATTGTAATAAAACTTAAAAAAACTAAAAGATTTTAAATTTCTAGATGTAATATGCTCATTCGATCACTCAGAAATTGCGGCCTGTCCAAATAGCTGTGGTGCAAACATCACTTTTTTGTGTGTCTTCAGTCTGCAAATCAAGACATTATGTTTTATTTTCAAGTGCTATGTGTGTGGATGCGCTGCTCACTTTTGTGCTCTCTATCCTATCTGTGTATGTGCTATCCTTTGGACATAATCTTATTCACCATCCACCTTTAAAAATTCATCACATTTAAATAACAACCATATACCTGTAAAAATTCATCACTTTTAAACAACAACCATATACAAATTCTGTAAATCATATAGAAGTCCAGTGACATATATCACATGATAATAAAGTCTCTTCATATGTGTTTGCAAATCTTCCGTTGAATTGCCGTGAGCGGCATTCATAGGGATAACCACTCCACTCAAAGGGTTATCCCTATGAATGAACCAAAGGTGCAGTTTTAAAGATTAATCTGGTGAGTGGCAAATCTCACAGGTGGTGGTGAAGCACTAAGTCACTTTAAATTAATTTAACACAAAAGAGCACGCCGCTCACGGCAATTCAACGGAAGATTTGCAAACACATATGAAGAGACTTTATTATCATGTGATATATGTCACTGGACTTCTATATGATTTACAGAATTTGTATATGGTTGTTGTTTAAAAGTGATGAATTTTTACAGGTATATGGTTGTTATTTAAATGTGATGAATTTTTAAAGGTGGATGGTGAATAAGATTATGTCCAAAGGATAGCACATACACAGATAGGATAGAGAGCACAAAAGTGAGCAGCGCATCCACACACATAGCACTTTTAAATTTTTTTCTCTTTAAAAAAAATTTTTTTGGATGCAGCAGCTACAGATATAACTCATATATTGATGATAGGATAGGTTTTGCGCCAGTGACACACATACTTTTGATTTATGTTTTATTTTCAATTGCATTATGCCCACTAAATCACTCAGAAATGGTGGCCTATCCAAAAAGGCTTATCTGTGGTACACATATGTGAAATATTTATATTTACAACTTCAAACAAAAAAAACACTAACATTTCATTTTCCAGATGCAATATTTCTGCTCAATTACTTTGAAATTGTGACCTGTCTCAAAAAGACCTAATAGCTGTGGTGCAAATTTATAACATTTTTTCATGATCTCAGAAAAAAAGGTTTTTTTTTGGGGGGGTGGGGGGCTTCTTTTCTTTCTCAAAAATTGCAACCTACGCAATAAAGGTGTCACAGATCAGCGGCTTCTGTGCACTCCAACCAACATCCTGTCTCCCAGTTCCTGTTTGCCCCTGTTTATTCCTGCTGGCACTGCTGCTATACTGTCCAACATTTTTCCCTTTTCATAACTCTTGACCCCGTTGCTTCTCTGAATCAGGTAAAGCAGTAGCATGCATGGGTGTGCTTAGGGGCCACAATCTGGGAGATGCCCCAAAGCTAAATCCATCTCCAACATCCATAGCTCTGGTGAAGATCAGGCACTCATTCGACTCTGTGCCCCAAGCATACTGCCATCAAGTGCGTAGGTGTACTACAAACCAGTACAATTTTTCAGTCTTATATAATAGACAATAATTTATTATTTATTTTTTACACGTGAAATCTGCCTGCTCTCTCTCACTTTTTTGGCCTTCATTCTCATAAAAAAGACACTGTAATTTGTTTGTAGAAATGTGCAATTCGTTTCGGTCCAAATATAAAAATATGCCTAATCTGTTCCTCTAACATAGTGGCCAAATATAAATGCTTGCATAATGTGCAACAAGTCTCTACAACAGTTAAAGCTGCTGCCTGTGAAATATCATATGCCATGTTTCCTTAAAAAAAAATTGACTTGTCTCCCTCTTGCACTGCTATTCTAATCAAACTGCTTACATACTCTCCAGTCACTGTGCCATGTTTGACTTTACAGTAGTCTATTTTTTTATACTAGTAATGGCGGTGATCAGCGACTTTTAGTGGAACTGTGATAGTACAGCGGGCAATCTGACACTAAGGGGTTGATTTACTAAAACTGGA
This sequence comes from Lithobates clamitans, assembly GCA_037952925.1. Taxonomy (NCBI): domain Eukaryota; kingdom Metazoa; phylum Chordata; class Amphibia; order Anura; family Ranidae; genus Lithobates; species Lithobates clamitans. The sequence goes on from JBBGZY010001832.1 coordinate 470,778, forward strand.
GCATGCAAAATCTGGTGCAGCTCTGCGTGGTAGCTAATCAGCTTCTAACTTCAGCTTGTTCAATTAAGCTTTGACCAAAAACCTGAAAGTTGATTGATTTCTATGCAGAGCTGCACCATATTTTGTACTCTCCAGTTTTAGCAGACCAACCCCTAACTGACACTTAGTGGGAACTGACACTGACCTCATTGGTGACACTAATACAGTGATCAGTGCTAATAATATATACTGACACTGGCTGGGAAGGGATTAGCATCGCAGGGTAATCAAGGGGCTAACTGTGTGCCTAACAGGTGGTAATGTGTGTACAGTGTGCTGATTTTTACTAAAAATCTATTTGTTTCTTATCGCTGCTTTGCAGGGAGAAGAAAGAGACAGATCGCTCCCTCTGTATAGAGCTCTGTGTTTATCAACACAGGGCACTGGGTTGTGACACAGCCGATCAGCAGGTGTCAGCCATGAACCATTGGCTGGAACCTGTTGACAAAATCCAGCTGTATCCAATCACAGCAGGAGTTAGTGTGGGGGGCACGTTCAGGCCCTGAACCCAAAAGAAGCTGCCAACATACAGGTATGTGACTTGGCCTCATACAGGTATGTGACAGTGCCTGTACATGCCGCCAGCCCACAGTAAAATTACTGGGGTGGGGTCAGCAAGTGGTTAAGCTCCTACTGAACCAAATTTTTTTACATTTTCTTTTGCATTCATGCAAGTCTCTAAGGGTGGTGCCCAGTTCCCAATGCCCTTTGTTTGACAATCCTGTACCTATTAGCCAAGAAAATGGCTAGGACTAGTTTCACAGTTCAGCTTTCAATGGGGTAAACATTAGTCTGAACTTTTATGAGTTTCAAAGTTCATGAGCTTACCTCTAAGCCGAACCTGGGAAATCTGGCTCATCGCTATAGAGAAGGGCAAAGTGGTTTGGGGATAGGCAGAGTTCTGTAGTTGAGCAGGCAGGCCTGGCAACATTGCTTGGAATTCAGTTCAGCAGAGGCAATGTTGTCGCCTACCAACTGAAAATTGAGAGTTTGAGGCTTTTGGAAACATTTAGGTTCTAAATGTTATTAGTACAGCAGGTTATAATGAGTATTAATAATATTTTTTTTATTTAGGCTAGAACTGAAGCCTGGTCGACTTTTCTGCTGTTCTGAGACGGGAATTAAATTTCAAGTGAAATCCGAAGTGACGATCCAATATCATCTGGAGTTTAATGGTGATGTGGAAGATAAAATGGAGAAGGAGGGACATAACATTGTGGGCCCTATGTTTAACATAACCGTAGACCCTAATGTAGTGTCAGTAGTGCACCTACCACATTACTTGTGTTTACAAGGTAGGCCAAATAATTGTTATCGTTTTTTTATTAAGAAGGTATTGCAAAGTACTATATATCTACCCAGATAGCAAGCAATTGAGCTGCAAATTTAAAAATGACTTGCCAGGCTTCACATTTGTTGCACAATTGCAGCAAGTCCGCATTGCTTGAATCCAGATTAACTTTCTTTCCAACATTCTGCAAGTCTGCTGCAAGTTCTGATTCAGTTATGTTGTGCAATAGTCATCCCACTGTGGCTGAATTTTCATGCTGTAGACTTGCAGAGCTCTTGCTGTAGACTCACTACTGCAAGTGTTCTCTTGCTAGAGACTTACCACACAAATTTGCTACAAATTGTAAAAGCTTCAACTAGAACTTTTAGAAAAACAGAAATGGAAGGCGCGCACACCTAGTGCATTACCAGAGATAATTTAATAATAAGATATTTTTGTATAAACGTAGGTACTCACAAAATGCAACTGACAAAAGGCCATAAACACAGTGCATGGACATGCACAGAACACGGGGTACAGCTAACGCGTTTCGGGGCGCACCCCCTTCCTCAGAGCTAGGCCTATAGTACCTGACCGCGAGATTGTGTTTCCAGCGCGATACCATCGCGCTGGTTCTCGCCGACAGGGTACTGTGCATGTCGCGCTGGCTCACTCATCGGGAAAGGAAAACTTTGTTTTCCTTCCGCGATGAGTGACAGGCAGTGCTGACAGCTGTCTGGTATGAATCCTGAGGCAGGAACACTGCGCCAAATTTTAAATGAAAAAAACAGCTTGGGTTCCCCCCAGGGGCATACCAGGCCCTTAGGTCTGGCATTAATTGTAAGGGGAACCCCCTACGCCAAAAAATCGGCGTGGGGGTCCCCCCCAAATCCATACCAGACCCTTATCCGAGCATGCAGCCCGGCCGGCCAGAAAAGGGAGTGGGGACGAGCGAGCGCCCCCCCCCCCTCCTGAGCCGTACCAGGCCGCATGCCCTCAACATGGGGGGGTGGGTGACTTGGGGGAGGGGGGCACCCTGCGGGGACCCCCCCCACCCAAAGCACCTTGTTCCCATGTTGATGAGGACAAGGGCCTCTTCCCGACAACCTTGGCTGTTGGTTGTTGGGGTCTGCGGGCGGGGGGCTTATCGGAATCAGGGAGCCCCCTTTAATAAGGGGGCCCCCCACCCTGTGTGAATGAGTATGGGGTACATGGCACCCCTACCCATTCACCTAGGGAAAAGTGTCAATATAAAAAAATACACAGTACACAGGTTAGTAATTTATTAGTCAGCTCCGGGATCTTCTTCCGACTTCGGGGGGTCTCCTTCCGACTTCTCCCGGTGTTCGGCCTCTTCTCCCGGGCCCCGCCGCTATCTTCTTCCAGCTCTATTGCCAGCGAGGGGCCCGGTCTGCTGCCGCTGTCTCGCCGCCACTGTCTCGTCGCCACTGTCTCGCCTCTTCTTCTCTTCTTTCCCGATGTTGACACGACGCTCTCTCCGGCTCGAATGCTGTGTGCGAGCTGCGGAGCCATTTATATAGGCGGTGACCCCGCCCCCTTACGACGTCATGGTCTCAGCATGCGCAGGGACTCTGGGGTCATGCCCCCTTATGACGCCAGAGTCCCTGCGCATGCTGGGAACAAAAATTGAATATAAATGTGTCCACTTATTTCCAAATAATGAGAAAGTTCAGTAAAGAATAGTAATTTGAAAAATGAACATGAAAAAAACATAGAACACACCGTGTCTTCACTCTTCATGCACAGGTGCAACGCCTTCACCAAAGTGCCTGCTCACCTCAATGCACTAAACAACTCACTCATCACATTCCCAACCAGATAAATCTCATCTCCTCCTTGCTTCCCAATAGGTCAGTCCACTGCCCAAGCGATTCCTCCAGTTCAGCTCACATATCAGATATGGTAAAAGACCATAGATATAGTGTACTCTGTTAATTTATTGTTTATTAAAATACCCTGATTTAAAATACACTTACAAGATCATAAAAACAATGGCACAATGGAAAGAAATCTCCCCAGCCGACTCGCCACCGCGTGTGGCGTGGTCCCAGCATGATTTCACAGACTCAACGCCTCTCTAGATGCGTTGGGCCTGCTAATTGGGCTTCTTGGGTAGGCCTACTCAGGAAGCCCAATTAGCGGGCGCAACACGTCTAGGGAGGAGCCGAGCCTGTGGGCTGGGGAGATTTCTTTCATGCGCTATTGTTTTTATGTTCTTGTAAGTGTTAGAGTGTTACGTTTTAGAGCGGGCATTTTAATAAAGAAGTCAAACAGAGTAGACTATGTCTATGCCCTTTTGCCTTATATGATATGTAGGGATGAGCCAACCCCCCCAGTTCGGTTCGCAGCAGAACATGCAAAAAATTAGTTAGAACATTATATGCTTATATGCAAGTTATTGTCTTAAAAAGTGTTTGGCGACCTGGGTCCTGCCCCAGGGGACATGTATCAATGCAAAAAAAAGTTTAAAAAATGGCAGTTTTTTCGGGAGCAGTGATTTTAATAATGCTTAAAGTGAAACAATAAAAGTGAAATATTCCTTTAAATTTCGTACCTGGGGGGTGTCTATAGTATGCCTGTAAAGTGGCGCATGTTTCTCGTGTTTAGAACAGTCTGACATTTCTAAAGGAAAAAAAGTCATTTAAAACTACTCGCAACTATAATGAATTGTCGGTCCCAGCAACACAGATAAAAGAAGTCATTGAAAAAAAACGGCATGGGATCCCCCCAGTCCATTACCAGTCCCTTTGGGTCTGGTATGAATATTAAGGGGAACCCCAAACCAAAATTAAAAAAAAAAAATTGCATGGGGGTCCCACCAAATTCCATACTAGGCCCTTCAGGTCTGGTATGGATATTAAGGGGAACCCCACGCCAAAATAAAAAAAAATGGCGTGGTGGCCCCCCAAAAATCCATACCAGACCCTTATCTGAGCACACAACCTGACAGGCCGCAGGAAAAGAGGGGGGGGCGAAAGAGCGCCCCCCTCCTGAACCGTACTAGGCCACATGCCCTTAACAAGGGCAGAGTGCTTTGGGGTAGCCCCCCAAAGCACCTTGTCCCCATGTTGATGGGGACAAGGGTCTCATCCCCACAACCCAACCCTTGCCCGGTGGTTGTGGGAGTCTGCGGGTGATGGCTTATTGGAATCTGGAAGGCCCCTTTAACAAGGAGACCCCCAGATCCCGGCCTCCCCCCTGTGTGAAATGGTAACAGGGTACAAATGTACCCCTACCATTTCACAAAAAAGGTGTCAAAATGGTAAAAATGACAAGACACGGCTTGGGACAAGTCCTTTTTTAAAAATAAAAATGTCCCACAAAGTCTTCTTCTCTTGCTCCGCCGACAGACCAAAAAAGAAAAAAAACGTGACCGACCCGCCTGGGAGGCTCCCGCCGTATGACGCATCTTCGCTTTCCTTTTCGCTCTTTTAGAACTGAGGGTGGGGCCACACCGTGACGTTCCCGGGTGACCCCGCCTCCCTCTGATGCACGGGGACTTCCCTATGGCTTTCCCGGGGCGTCAGAGGGGGGCTTGTCCCAAGCCGTGTCTTGTCATTTTTACCATTTTGACACTTTTTTTTGTGAAATGGTAGGGGAACATTTGTACCCCGTTACCATTTCACACAGGGGGGAGGCCAGGATCTGGGCATCCCCTTGTTAAAGGGGGCTTCTAGATTCCGATAAGCCCCCTGCCCGCAGACCCCTACAACCACCGGGCAAGGACCTAAAGGGTCTGGTATGGATTTTGAGGGGGACGCCTTTTTTTTTTTTTTAATTTTGGCGCAGAGTTCCACTTAATATCCATACCAGACCTGATGGGCCTGGTATGAAATTTGGGGGGACCCCCACGCAATTTTTTTTTTAAAATTTTGGTTCGGGGTTCCCCTTAATATTCATACCAGACCCAAAGGGACTGGTAATGGACTGGGGGGATCCCATGCCGTTTTTTCAATGACTTCTTTTATCTGTATTGCTGAGACCCGACAATTCATTATAGGCGCGAGTAGTTTTAAATGACTTTTTTTCCTTTAGACATGTAACTTTGCTCACGGACTGTTTTAAACACGGGAAACATGTGCCACTTTACAGGCATACTATAAACACCGCCCAGGTACGAAATTAAAAGGAATACTTCACTTTTATTGTTTCACTTTAAGCATTATTAAAATAACTGCTCTCGAAAAAACGGCTGTTGCGTTGATACATGTCCCCTGGGGCAGGACCCGGGTCCCCAAACACTTTTTATGAGAATACCATGCATATAAGCCTTTAAAATTAGCACTTTTGATTTCACCCATAGACTTTTAAAGGGTGTTCCGCGGCTTTCGAATTTGAACACCCCAAATTGTTCGCTGTTCGGCGAACAAGCGAACACACGATGTTCAAGTCGAACTTATGTTTGTCTCGAACATCGGGCTCATCCCTAATGATATGTGAGCTGAACTGCAGGAATCCCTCTGGCAGTGGACTGGTCTATTGGGAAGCAAGGAGGAGACCAGATTTATCTGGTTGGGAGTGTGATGAGCGAGTTGTTTACTGCATTGAGGTGAGTAGGCACTATGTCTTGTGAAGGAGTTGCACCTGTGCATGAAGAGTGAAGACACGGGGTGTTCTATATGTTTTTTCAAGTTCAATTTTCAAGTTTCTAACGCTTGAACTTATGAGCTGTTCAATTAATCTCCCACAAACCAAACCCGGGTATGTTCTTCTTATCTCTACTATCCATGAATGAAAAGCTGTTCCCTTATGTAACATAAGTATTGGGCAGCCTAGATCAGTAGGTAGATTTAGTAAAGCTAGAGCGTGCAAAATCTGGTGCAGCTCTACATAGTAACCAATCAGCTTTAACTCCAGCTTGTTCAGTTAAACTTTGACAAAAAAAAAATGGAAACTGGTTTCTATGCAGAGCTGCACCAGTTTTTGCACGCTCTAGCTTTACTAAATCTACCCCTATGGGAATTTTACATCATTAGCGACTGCACAGAATTTTTTCAATCAGACAGACGTAGCCTTGCAGTGAGATAAGAGGATCACTAAAGCACAGGCAGAGCATTTTCCATATAATCACAAAATATGGCTGCTCTATGGGCATATAAACATACAAGCTATGCATTGCAACAAAGGTTTTAAAACCCCAATACACATTGATTGGATGATTCAAAATGCATATCTGTAAACCAATGTTCGTCAACCCATTAAAATGTTACAAACAATTTTTAATTCCTTGTTATTCTCTAGATCTGAAAAGAGGCATCTCATTAATTAGATGCGGCAATTTGAAGGATGGAATATTGACTATGATAAAACCACAAGCAATTGGACCATGCCATATTGTACTGGAAAATCCCTCTTTTTCTGGCCTTGCTGCTCTACTTTCAAATTTATGGAGACGACCAATTCCATTCGAGGGGAAGGTTCTTTTATACGGCAAGGTAGTTTGTCCAGAAGACGTGGAGTGCTTGGAGTATAAATTTCATCTTTATGTGATACCCAGAAACCAGCCAGAAATAAAGGTGAGCTGTAGATTGAAAATGAATAATTATTTTCACATTTATCTTGGATAAGATGTAGAAGGGTTAGAACCACCATCACTGAATACTCTTAGGAGATTGACTTTCTCTGTTGGTGCTGGTGACCATGCTCTTTGTACAGGAAGTGATGGGAAAGCTAACATTTTTTGATTGTCCAAGCAGCATAGAAGGGATATCTTATGATGGAAAATATGTTCTGCTTGCAACTGTCAAAGAGAGGATGTCCTCTCTGCATACATCCTGCTGATGAACAGGTGATCAGACAGGAAATGAGGGAAAATCTCTCTAATGGGAGGGCAAAAAAAAAACAGGGGATTTAATGTTCACTATTATATCCAAAACTTAAAAAAAAAGGTTTTGACATTACATACCGCTCCTCAGGGATTCTCTGTTTTTTTTTTTAAATATCCTCAGTAAATTCCCGAGAACCCTTCCACTAAACTAGAATTTTATTTTGTGAACAAACAGAAGATATATAAAATGTTTCCTTCGGGAGCTAGCTGGATACTCCTTTTAGATCTGTTATTTTTCCAATTTCTTTAACAGGCCAAGCTGTTCAGCAAGAGAGAGAAATACAAAGCATAGGACAAGTAATTTACCAATGTGCGGTGCTCAATGGACAGATTTTATCCATACTATCAAAAGTGTGCCCCATCCAGAATGGGGTGGGTTTAATGGATGTAACGTGTTTGCAAGTTACAGTAGAAAGGTGTTGTGAGTAGAGGGTTATTATAGGTTGTCGAAGTTGGTTTGTGATTGGAAGAATAAATGCACTTTTAAATAGTGAAGTTTGCTGTGCTGAAGCTACCATTGAACTGTGGGTAGGGGTGAATGCAAGCTGGCAGAGAGAGGTCAGTGATGATGTACCCAGTAGTAGTAATTACAAATGTAGCAATAACTCACGGTGGAGCTGCTGATTTAAAGCGGGCTGTTACCATCACCTTTTTACCTGTAATTTCACCAACACCAAACTTAGAGTCCACGCTGAGCTTATTATCAGACAATGTAGGCACCAGTCACTTGAGTACTTTTCCAATGCTTTAATGGAAGATAACTGGAAGAAGTAGCAGGAAAGAGGTAGAAGAAGAGTTGCAGGGTTGCTGTCTCATATGGCAAAAGTCTTTAACAGCTCCTAATACAAATCGTTACAGTCCTCTTTGCTTCACTACAACTTCTACTTGAAGTTCTTCAGCCCCTTGAGCTCCTGGTCTCTCAATGGAACCTCTGATTCACTGACTCTGAATGCCTGGAGCTCCTCAAAGCTTTGCGGTGGTATCTCCCTCAAGTGTCACCCACGCTTCTCTGCTGGGTCCCTAGCTTAGCACTCCAGATACTTCTCAAGCTTATCCCCTGCTAACTGGCTCGTTCCCTGACTTGACTCACAAGACTGCTCTGCAAGCATCACCTCCGCTGGTTGGGTCCCTGACTTGATCACCACCTCAAGTTTCCTGATTCTCCACCATGTCCGTTCGGTGAGAATGCTTCTCCGCTGCTTGCTTCAGTCTCCGCTGCTTGCTTCAGTTACTTACTGTAGTCCCTGGTAAAGGTGGTTGGTCCCTTTGTGGTGACAGCTTCCCTTCTACCTCCGACCACGACAGGTTCTCCGGCCGACAGAACAGTCACTTATGGTTGGACTGCAAGCCGCAATCCCAGCCCTGCACTGCCCTCTTACTTCTGGATAGGCCCTCACACAGCCTGGCAGCCAGATGCCCCTGGGATAGGCCTAATCTCCGGCCTAGCAGCCCGGGGTGTACAACAACACATCCACGCAGACAGCTGTCCAGGTGGCACAGAACATAGATCACCTGACCTCACCCGGATATATAGGCTCTCCCAGCAAGCCAAGGAATTCAAGAATACCCTTGCCCATTGGCTGAGATGCCCCATATACCCATAACCTGACCTTGAGTTGCCCTTCTCATGTCTAGTACCACCAAGTACTCGGCCACCTAGCGGTAGGTGAGAAAGGTGCAACAAGGCCAAGCTCAGGGAGAAATCAATGGATCTCTAGCAATTGACCAGATTAACTACTCCTGGCAAGTAAATTTGTGAGGAGCTCCCTGATTAAACCCCAGGGTGCTACAATAGTAAAGTGCCAGAAAAGTAGTCCAGTGTACACCAGGTTCAGTTGCTATAAATGTAGGATTTTTTTGGTGCACCAGTCAGTACCTGCTCATGAGGAAGGCTTTGAACAGTGACTGGAGGAATGGGACTAACCTGAGGCACAGAAAAAGCAAGAGAACACTGAGAGCCTAATAAGACCCATCTAAGAGGCTAATCATGTGGCGCCTCAACAAGATACTGCATCTGCTGTTGCTGAAGAAAGGCATAAAACCCAGAAAGGTGGACAAAGTTCAGGTGCAACAGGTTTTAAGGGGTGCTCAGCCCTTAGACCCCATTGTTTAATTGATAACCCACGGAAATGGTTGAATGCTGAGATACCCTAAATTAATCAGAACTGTGTGAGAAGAGGAAGCCATATTGGAGGACAAAAAAAAAGTCTGGGGACAGAGCATGCTGTGGGAGTCAGGGTGACTACTGCAGTGGAGGTGAACTCAGAATTAGTTGGAAGTGTCCCAATTGAAGGAAATGGTGACTCCGCTAGCAATGAGGATCAGCAAATAACCTAGGGAAGATGACACATATTACTCCTTTAAGGAAGTTGACAGATTCATAGACCTGATACAATTACAGAGGTGTAGACCACTATAAACGTGAATGGCCAATTCCATTCAAGGAGGAAGAGAACCTGCAGAAGCCACAGAGGAACTCTGGAGAGTTGACCAGCTGCCTGACTACCTCAGTCAGCTTCTAATCATATTATGATGCAAGAAAGAGGAAATGTCAGAAGCATTGCTTTGAGCACCATGGAAAAAGGAAATGAGTCTAGTCAATTAGAACTGCTATTTTAACTGATACTACCATAGTCACCGGCGGTGATTTGATAGGCCATTTCCTGTGGTGCCAATACTAGTAGAAGGAATTTACACCAGATCTCTCCAGGTCCCAGGGGCTCAAGTGAATTTGCTGACTCAAGATTTTTACAAAAAGCACTTAAAGTATATGACTTTGCAAAAGTTATGATTTAGAGATTTAAAGCATCAGAGCAGATAAATACCCCTGGGTTACTTACAGATTGAGTTGTTATTTATTCTGTTAGCTGTTGGACAGCCTGGGATCTTTGACACACTGGCCCTCGTGTGTTCCCAGCTATCAGGGTCCATAAAAGGTTCTCTGATCACTGGAATGAACACAGATCTGGTTAGGCAACTGTGGGCTCTGGCCGCCTCCAGATGAGCACACCCCCCTGTTGCAGTCAATGTACAAGTGTCTGACACAAAAGAGAGAAAGACAGGAGGAGTCTTCCATTCTGCTTGTTGATAAGGAAGTAAAGGCCCCTTGACCAGCCCTTCAATCTGAAGAAGAGCTCCCTGAAGAAGGTCTATTAGAGTCTAAGGAGCAAAGAAATCATTGAACTTCAAATAATGGTGAGAATTTCCTTTTGTCTACCTGCGGGAGGTGTTACCTGTCCTCTTGCAAGTTAAGTTTGAGTTAATTGATCCTGTGCCAGGTTGATGCTTTATTTCTCCCACCAGTTCCCCTGTTGCTTCTTTGGGGACCAAAGACTTTAGGTGGGGAGGAGTGTGCAGTCCGGGTCAACGGCAAAGGAGCAGGAGCTACTTACTTCATGGGCATTTGCAAGTGGCTGTGTTCTAGCTCTGATTTTCTAAACAGCACCTCAAAAAACAGGGTGATTTATTATTTAAATACATCTCCTGTAGTTACCAGCTCTGTTCTGCAGCTCCTAGGCCTCACTATGGATCCATCTCTGTAAGACAGCAGGCCAGAGCCAATGACCAAGGACATTTGGTGCACATTTGTACAGTCAACGATAGGATACTTTCAGGCAGATTGCTTAACCACTTCAGGACCGCTGCACACCGATGTACGTCCCAAATTTGGGGACGGATATCGTTTTTCTGGCAGCAGCTAGCTGCCATAACCCCAGTATCCTCGTGTTCGGCCAGTGGTCCGGTACAAGATAAAAGTGGTCTCTGCGGCGGATTCACCGCTAGATCACTTTTATCTATGGCGGGAGAGGGCCCCCCTCCCGCCGCGATCCGGTGTCCTCCGCCGCTTACCGGAGCCGTCGGCAGCAGCGGAAGGCTATCATATCTGTCCCCTGGGCTGAGATGGAGACGAGTGAGGGGAGTGAGTGAGGGTAAGATGGCCCCCACCCATCTCCATGACACTGCAGGGAGGAAGCGACGTCATAACGTCTAATAATTACTGTATTTATTGGTGTATAACACTCACTTTTTCACCATGAAAATCAGGTGCAAATAGCGTGTGCTTGTTATATGCCAATACTTAAATTTTAGCTGCCTCGGAGGGGACAGTGAGAATCTCCTGTTTACTTGACGGCCTCTGTAATAGGAAGTCCCGTCTCCTGGGCCGCCATTGGACCACTGTTCTGTCTATCACAGGAGATTCTCACTGTATGTAATCTGTCAGCGCTCGCCCCGCCCCCCCTCCCTGTCCCCACTAGGCTGCAGATGGGCATCGATCAGGCTGCACTGATGGCAATGGTGAGGCTGCTGCATTGATGGCAATGGTGAGGCTGCTGCATTGATGGCACTTGTGAGGCTGCAGATGGGCATTGATCAGGCTGCATTGATGGCAATGGTGAGGCTGCTGCATTGATGGCAATGGTGAGGCTGCTGCATTGATGGCAATGATGAGGCTGCTGCATTGATGGCAATGGTGAGGCTGCTGCATTGATGGCAAAGGTGAGGCTGCAGATGGGCATTGATCAGGCTGCATTGATGGCAATGGTGAGGCTGCAGATGGGCACTTGCCCTTATTTTGCTTCAAAGTTCCTTATTTAAAATTTTTTTCCTGAAACTTCCCTCTTAAAATGAATGTGCGTGTTATATGCCTGTGCGTGTTATACGCCGATAAATACGGTAAGTGATAAACTAAAGCGCTAATTGGATAAAATACTAATAGTGATGATCTCCAATTTTATGATAATACAAAATAAATGTGGTAATTAAAAAGTATTAATTTAAGTGATCAAAAATAATGTAATAATTTGCATATAAAAATATTTCAGTTTTTCTGTCAATATGGGGAGCTGTGTGTACATTAATGAGGAGAAAAAATTAACTTAAATGATTTTAGCAAATGGCTGCAATATAACAAAGAGTGAAAAATGTAAGGGGGTCTGAATACTTTCTGTCCCCACTGTAAATAAGAAAAAAAAAAAACATTTTAAACTTGCCTCGTCCCGCCGAGCTCGTGTGCAGAAGCGAACACATACGTGAGTAGCGCCCGCATATAAAAACGGGGTTCAAACCACACATGTGAGGTATCGTCGCGATTGGTACAGCGAGAGCAATAATTCTAGCCCTAGACCTCCTCTGTAGCGCAAAACATGCAACCGATAGAATTTTTTAAATGTCGCCTATGAAGATTTTTAAGAGTAAAAGTTTGTCGTCATTCCACGAGCGGGCGCAATTTTGAAGCGTGACATGTTGGGTATCAATTTACTCGGCGTAACATTATCTTTCACATTATAAAAAAAAAAAATTGGGATAACTTTCCTGCTGTCTTATTTTTTTTTTTCCATTAAACAAAGGTTTTATTAAGTAAAGATGGTGCATATAAATACAGAGTTGTACCAATATACATGTACATAAAATGCATGTTAAACAAAGGAAGTATTCACTGTTTATATAGTCAATATTAGGAGTAACATGTGCTAACGCAGAAATAAGCGTATACAACTATGAAATACTATCAATATAATGAGTAATATTATCTCCCTCCCCCCACCCCCATTGAACATATTTTTGTTTAATTTTATTTTAGTACACGTGCTGTATATATATATAACGTGGCGTTCTCATATATGTTACATACATTTAAGTCTGTAAGGGATATATTGTGCACAGTACAGACATGACCATTATGGGAGAACAACATGAACCATGGTGTCTTTTGATTTATACTTTCTCTATATGTATCTGGAATAAAGTCTTAGTTACAGAGATCTAAGTATTGTATTGCTGAGCGAGCTTATAATTAAGTACAAGTTTCAGGTTCTTGCAACCATCGATCCCAGATTTTGTTGTATTTTGTCAGACAACCTCTATTAATGTAAATATGCTTTTTGTATGGCAAGGTTGCGTTAACTTCTGTTTTCCACTCCGCCACACTGGGGGGGGATGGCCTCATCCACTTTCATGCAATAATTTTTCTGACAGAGAATAGGGTTTCATGTAGAAATACCTTGGTAAATTTGTCTACTGTGTCTGGAAATATCCCTAGGAGACATTGTTTTGGTTCTAGCGCTATTGGGGAGCCCATGGTATCGTGTAGAAATGTTATAACCTGTTTCCAAAGTTGTTGAATCTTGGAACATGTCCATATTAAATGGAAGAACGTGCCTGTTTCTTATCCACACAACGGGCATAGGGTAGACTGATTACATTTGTAACTGGCTACTCGGATTGGGGTAAGGTATGTTCTATGTGTTCTGTAAATCTGAGAGAGTCTGTCTGAGAGTTTTGGTGATACTACTTTGCATGTCTCGAGGGCTTCCTCCCATTCCTCATTTTCCATCCGGCCCACCTCTCTTTCCCAGCGAGGCTTCAAATCAAACGCTATTTTTGACGAAGTGGGAGTTAGAAGCATTTTATAAAATGTGGATATTAATCTACGTGGGTCTGTATTTTTAACAATAGCCATAATGGGATGAAGAGCGGGCGGAGCCTCAGCCTGCAAGAATTGTGTTTGGGTCGCATGTCTTACTTGCAGGTATTTGAAGAACATGAAATTTGGAAGAGAAAATTCCTCTGTAAGTGTGTTGTAAGTTTTGAGGATTCCATTGAGTAGCAGATGATGTATATAGTAAATTCCCCTAGACTCCCACAACTCTGAGTCCGGTATGTTTATAAATTCTGTCATATCCCTATTGTGCCATATCGGTGTATGGTCGTGTAGTCTAGGTATTCCTAATTTAGTGGAAGCAAGGTCCCAAATACGTCTGTAGTGGTATATCAAGGACTTCCTGTCTCCCCCCATCTCAGTATTCCTGGATCCTGCCGATATTGCAAAGGGAATCACCGGTAAGTTGCACTCTTTTGGAGCAAAGAAGGGTCAGGAAGCGTACATTATCCATCTTGTCTATGTGAAATAGTTGTGATAATTGTGATGCAATGTAATAAAAGTTCAGATTCGGTAGGGCCATTCCCCCCATGTCTGTCGGGTTTTTAAGCGCTGGCCATGCGATTTTATGTCTGCTAGTCCCCCACACAAAGGGTTTGAGTAGAGCTTCAAGAGATTTAAAGTGTTTTAATGGGAGATAGATTGGGGTATGCCACAATATGTAAAGGATTTTTGGGAGAAGGACCATTTTTATCAGATTTATGCGACCCCATACTCCTAGTGGTAAACGGGCCCAAGTGCGTATTTTGGTTTTGACTAGTGAAAAGAGGGGTTCTATATTGAGGGGAATATAATCAGCCGGATCTCTGGATATGTGGATTCCTAGGTACTTGATTGTATCTGCTCTTTTTAGTGGGGTCTCTGTCCATGATTCAGGCGGTGGGAAACTGTCTATCGGTAGTATTTGGGACTTTTCCCAGTTTATCTTTAAACCGGAAAACGTTCCGAAGTGTTCGATCAACTGTAATGCTTTTTGAAGGGAAGGACCTGAGTCAGCGAGATATAGTAGGGTATCGTCCGCGTATAAGTTAATTTTTTCGGTTAAGGTTCCCATTTGTAGACCCACAATCTCTGGGTTTGCATGAATAGACACGGCCAAAGGCTCTGCAGCTAGGGCGTAGAGAAGTGGGGAAAGAGGGCAGCCCTGTCTCGTGCCTTGGCTGAGGTCAAACTCTTGAGACGGCCACTCGTTCGCCACCACTCTATCTGTGGGATTTTGATAAAGTAGTTTGATCCATTTAAGGAACCTGGGGCCAAAACCATACCTCCTCAAGCATTGCCATAAGTAATCCCACTCCACAGAGTCAAACGCCTTGGCCGTGTCAAGCGTCACAATCACCCGGGATCCTACATTTTCATGTGTGGCCTGTAGATTTATAAACAATTTCCGTAGGTTGAACGAGGTGTTACGACCAGGCATGAACCCCGCCTGATCTGTATGAATCAGAGAAAGAATAACTTGATTGAGTCGGAGGGAAAGTACCTTGGCTAATATCTTGATATCTACCTGTAATAAGGAAATTGGGCGGTAGGATTCGGGGTATCCTGGATCTTTTCCCGGTTTGGGTATGAGGACTATTGTTGCCTCTCTCAAAGAAGCGGGAAGTGTAAATGTCTCAAATAAGTGGTTATATAAGGTTAGAAGTTTTGGGATCAAAAAATCGCTGAATTGAGAGTAGAATTCTATAGGTAGGCCGTCCGAGCCCGGGGATTTGGATCTGGCAAATCCAGCAATAGCCACCGCTATTTCTTCCTCGGTGAGAGGTGCCTCGAGGAGGTTAACCTGGTCTTCTGTTAACTGAGGAAGTGCCATCTCCTCCAAAAAGGAGTTCATTGGGCCCTTGTTCTCAGAACTTTTTGAGGTGTAAAGGTCAATAAAGAACCCCCTAAACATAGAGGTCACTGTGAGGGGATCAGTAATGGATTGACCGCAAGGACCGTATAGGGATATTACCACCAGGGGTCTATCTTCATTGTGTACCAGGTATGCTAGGCGCTTGCCAGTCTTTTTTCCCCGTGCTCAAACAGCTTTTGTTTAGCAAAGAATATTTTGTGTCGTTCCTTCCCATATTGGAGTTGAGCTACTACTCTGGCCTGAAGATTAAGTAAGTCTGCATTTGCGGGAGAGGGATCACCCGTATAATTTTGTTCAGATTGAGATGGTACCGTTACCGCTCTATCGAGTTCTCTAGAAGAATCTAATTTAATTCTGTTGATGCGAGCTGAGAGTATCATGCGAACATGAGATTTAAAAGACTCCCAGATTGTTGTCATGGAGGCTGAACGGTCGTTGTTCCTAAAGTACAACTTCCATTCATCATCCTAAGGGAGTGGTGAGAGCCAAAATGGGTTTAATCACCAGTTCCGTTTTGGTTTGTCAGTGGGCACGCTTAATGTAATCCAGTATGGGCTATGGTCAGACAACCTGGGAGAGAAAACTGTCTCTAGTAGTCGAGGTGTGAGACTTTGTGATAGCAATATCATGCCAATTCTAGACATAGAGTTGTGGGAAGAAGAGAAGGAGAAGAGAATGATTGTTTGTGTGGGTATTTATATCTCCAAGAATCCACAAGGTGAAAAGGGGAAATTAGCTTGGCAAATTTGGTTTCTCTGTTGGGTATTGGATGTGGATTCAAGGGTTGAAGTCTATCAATCGAGGGGTTTAGTGTGGTGGTAAAATCCCCCAGCTAGACTGCCTGGACTGTGGGGTGTTTGGTCATGAATGTAAATCCCTCTAAGATTATGGGTATGGAGAATGGGGGAGGAACATAGAAAGCCAAAATGAGAAAAGGTTCCCCATATAGTTTAACAGATAAAAAGACGTATCGTTCCTGCGGTTCCGTGGAAACCTCTATAAGTTCAAATTGTACCGATTTGGCCACCAAGACTGATACCCCTGATACTGATGTGTAGGTCAAATGAAATGCCCATCCGACCCAGGGTCGGCGAAGAGCCATTTGCAATCTCCCCTCCACGTGAGTCTCTACTAAGACTAAGATGTCAGTGTGTTGTTTTTTAAGGAACGTGAGGGCCGCCGAGCGTTTTATCCTCTCACGCCAGCCCCGCACGTTCCAGGTAAGAAATTTTAAAGTCCCCATGTGTTCCCTTCTATACAGTTACGCATTTCAACTATCATGCGCTTGTCTAGTTTTTTGGTTAGTCTTCTCATATGTCTGTATTGTATATTTAGTGTACACTTTACTAGGCATAGCATAGCGTTTAATATCTGCAGCAACAGTGCCAAAATTTGGTTGGTGTATAGTCTGGTTACAACACATACAAATCTGTTCAATGGTTGAACTATCCCCCCTACCACCCCCCACCCCGCCTTACAACCTTCCCAACTGTTGCAGGCATCATCCCCAAACCAACTGAAGTTCCCCAACAAGGAAATAAAAAACTTTGCATGGTAAAGCCATAAACATGTGAGTAATTGGGACCACCGCACTAGAGAATGATGACGGAATACACTCCGTATTGGAAGAACAGTATATAATTGTTCATTGCAGTGGCACCCAATCTCACAATCATATCCTCTGGTGTTGAGTGGGGTAAAGTCTCGCTGCACTTTGCGATAAAGGGGCAGGACTATGTCCTCTCTGGGGCTCCGTCCTCTCAAAAAACATAATGAGCCACATAAGATGTCAGGGGAAAACAAATTAAATAAAAAATATGGGCAAGGGAAAAAGTAAAAAGGGAAAAAAGAGAAAGATATATTTCCCCCGGAATGGAGGGGGATTAGCAAGCCCCCCTAGGGGAGACATTTGCAAATTCTCTTTCAGCTTGTTGACTGTTGAGTCTAAACTTGACTCTCGTAGTAAGGATACAACTCACAGTTCCTTGGCGGGTCTTCCATCCAGCTCACTGAGCAAATAAATGGGCTAGTGTGAAGAGCATTTAAATCTAGCAGTTTGATCTGTATATGTCCACTTCAGTGCCCAGCGCATAGTTGTTAAGTTCTAATCAGGTCTGCAATAAGTATCAGGAGTTGTATGCTGTATTGATTGTGGTAAGTGGTAGCAAAAAGTGTACTTACAGCGGTATCAGTCTGCTCTCTCCGGTGCCCCTTGGCGTTCCCACCAGGTTATCACCTCCTCAGGGTCTTGCTCTACTCGGCTTTGGGACTTGAAATAGCATAGCATATTTAATTTGCTTTAATCTCAGCCTACATTTGGCCTCTATGAACCCTTGTCTGCGGCGCTGTACTTCTGTCGAAAAGTCAGGGAATATGGCAATTTTGCTATTCCCTAGTTGAATGTTGCCTTTTTCTCACGCCATTCTCAAGGCCGCATCCCGGTCCTTATAGTTAAGGAGCTTGGCTATAAAGGTGCGTGGGGGTGCTCCCTGTGGAGGTGGCCTGGCAGGCATTCGGTGGGCCCTTTCTACAGCTAGCAGTGGGGAAAAGGCCTCTCTGCCATAGTGTGTGATGAGCAGCTGTTACCCTCAGCGCCTTCAGGGAGGCCGATTAATCGCAGGTTGCATCTCCTCAGTCTGTTCTCCATTTCATCCTGCTTGGAGAACAGTTGCTGAATTTGAAGCTGCATACGTTCTGTCCCCTCTTGCAGGGGCGGGATGGCGTCTTCCACATTGCTGATTCGGTTTTCTGTAGTTTTAACCCGGTCTCGGAGTTTATGTAAATCTTGCCGGATGAGAGATATATCTACCTTTACCTCCTCTGTCTGGGCTGTTAATGAGGTTCTGCAGAATGTAATGGCTAGAGAAGCCGCTCTGTGTCTCCCGTCGCACGTTCCTCCTCAGGCTTCTCTGCAGCGCCATTTTACTCCATCTCCTCACCCTCCTGTCAGCGGTACTGAGCTAGTTTCGCCGCCGTCGCTGCTTTCTGAGCCTTTGTGGGAGACATCATGATTGAAGCTTGTTTAGAGGGATCTGCGGGCACAGGATGAGGTAACAGCAGGCAGCACATGTAGGCCCAGGCCGCAATCTAGGCCGGTTGTGAGCGTCAGTCTCCCTGGGTCTCAGATGGGTAAACAGGCCAGAAGCAGGGGGATGAGTACAGTCCTGCTCCTCTAGGGAGCTGTCTAAAAGCTGGGTACTTGTATTGTGGAGCTGGTTTCAGGCAGGGCAGAAGTTGAGGAGGACCAAGATGGCCGCGGCCTCCGGTTGTAGGCCGAAGTCGCGGTCTTGATTAGTTTTTGCCGCCGAGTGGTAGATCGCCGCTCCGTTCGGGCCGCCGTGCGTCCTATTTCTCCAGGAATCAGACCCAACTGTCCCAGGTGTCTCAGGGAGTCAATCCAGCCAGTTAATTAGTGCAATCAGTCCAGGATTAATAGTTTAACAGGAGTAATGGACGGAGCTCTGAGTCCACACGTCCTACTCCATGCTGTGTCAGGCCACGCCCCCTGCTGTCTTATTTTTTAATTCAAAAAAGTGTATTTTTTTTTTTTTTAAAAAGCGCCTGTTAGACCGCTGCGCAAATACGGTGTAACAGAAAGTATTGCAATGACTGGCATTTTATTCTCTAGGATGTTAGAAAAAAAAATGTATAATGTTTGGGGGTTCTAAGTAATTTTCTAGCAATAAAAATAGTTTTTAACTTGTAAACACCATATCTAAAAAAGAGGCCCGGTCTTAAAGTGGTTAAAAAAAAAGAACACTGCTCCAAAGTCCCAAATATATACAGGAATTCCCCACTAGTTCTGCCGGCACAGTGCCAACATTTAGTTCTGATAGTGTCGCTCGCCATCTCTAGGATCTGTAGGTTCAAACATATACCTTGCTTGTTTGGATGATCTAGAATGTGTAAAGTATGAAGGCATGAACTAAAATTCATATTAAAACAGTGCTAACATAAATACTTTCTAAGGAAATTGAACATCTTTCACACCAGTACTCAAGAACACTCTACATTAAAACAAAGCAGATTTGTAGTCGCAGGCTTGCTAAACTTGGAAAAGTATTGGTTGGTCAGAATATTGACTGTGGTAGCGTGCCAAATTCCTTACTAATGTCACATGTGCAACTGGCTGCTTTTTTCTTTACTTCCTTCTCTTCCTTATTCTCCTCCTTTTCCTAGTCCTCCCCTTCCCCCTCCTCCTTCATCTGTTCTTCATTTTTCTCTTCCTTCTTTTCCTCTTCTTATTCCCATTTGTTTTCCTCTTACTCTTCTTCCTCCTCCATTCATTCTTACCCTTTCTCATCCTCGTCTTCCTCTTCCTCCTCTTCTTCCTGCTTGCCCTCTTCTTACTCTTCCTCCTCTTCCTCTTCTTACTCTTCCTCCTCTTCCATCCATTCTTCCTCTTTTTCATTCTCCTTTTCCTTCTCTTTCTCCTTCTTTCCCTCCTTCCTCCCAATCCTCCTATTTCTTCTTTTCTTCTCATCTTCCTTTTTTTCCTTCCTTGCCTTTCCTCTCCCATGTCATCCTCCTTGTCTACCAACTGTTCTGTCTCCTCTTCCTTCTCATGATTCTCGCAGTAGTTTTTTCATAATTTGCCCTTCTCTTACTCTTCTGCCACGTACACACGAGCAAAATTTCCATCAGAAAAATCTTGGATGGTTTTTCCGACGACATTCCGCTCAAGCTTGCCTTGCATACACACGGTCTGGTTCTCTGAGCTTTTGAAAGTCAAGAACGCGGTGACGTACAACCCTACGACGAGCCGAGAAAATGAAGTTTAGTGCTTCCGAGCATGCGTCGAATTGTTACAGAGCATGCGTCGAATCGTTTCCGAGCATGCGTAGGAATTTTGCAGGTCGGAATAGGTACAGACGATCGGAATTTCCGATCGGAACTTTTTCCGACCGAAAAATTGAGAACCTGCTCTCAATCCTTTGCTGGCGGAAATGCTGCCAGCAAATGTCCGATGGAGCTCACATCGGTCTTTTGCTTGCGGCATTTCCGATCGTGTGTACGCAGCATTACTTCTAATATTCTTTTTTTTCCTCCCTTTCCAATTCTTCCCTTCCCATACCTTTCCTTACTTCTCCTCATTCCTTCTCTCTCTCTTCTCCCAACTCTCCTAATTATTTTTACTGTATTATACATCATTTATATGGCGCCAACAGTTTGCGCAGCGCTTTACAACATGAGGGCAGACAGTACACTTACAATACAATTCAATACGGGAGGGATCAGAGGGCCCTCCCTCCTGGGAGCTTACAATCTAACCCTCATTCTTTCCTCTGCCTCCTCAGAAACTTTATAAGCAGAAACAAACCCATGGATTCCAGGACATGGAAAAACCTCATGTAATGAAGAGCAGATTATATACTAAAACTGGATATACTGTCAGAGTTGAGCCTAATGCAAAGATAAACCCCAAGGTAAAACAATACACTGTACCTATACATATTTTACACAAATGAGCTTGTGATTATTTTTTTTTTACAATGTATTTATCAAGATTAAACTATCCTATTTTTAATTAATTGTTATACTGTATAATTGGCTACACTGAAGATTTTCGTGTTTATGGTTTGTATTCATATAGTGTGAATTTAAAAAAAAAAAAAAAAAAACAATTTTATAAATTGAATATCAAAAAGCACATCTACACAAAAAAATTGCTCCATTTTGGATGGAGAGGGTAGAGCTTAAAATAGGTCTGTGTCAAAGTAATCCTCTCCTACCTTGTGTCTGTTTGCCCCATGTTGGCATTGGGTCCACCATATCATTTTCAGTGGCAGAGCAGAGTAGGACTGGCCATAGACACGGTTGGCCAGTTTAAACATATATTGCAATATCTGTATACTAAAAATCCCTGTTATTCATTGCATGGTTTGCTGGAAAGGTTGTATAGCCATGTGCAGAAGGTTCATCCAAAATTTGCAGTGTTAATATGTGGCCACACCCCTTTAGCACCTGATAGATTATATACACAGATCAGCCATAACATTAGGACCACCCACCTAATATTGAGTATGGCTCCCTTTTGCTAAAACAGCCCTGACCCATTGAGGCATGAACACCAAAGTAACATCCATATGGATGGCAGAACACAAGGTTTACCAGCAGAACATTGCCCAAAGCATCACACTGTCTCTGCCGACTTGCCTTCTTATACTACATCCTGCTCCCATCTCTTCCCCAGGTAACTGATACACACACACCTGGCCATCAGGGTGGATATAAATCAACGATTTTTAAAAAATCTAAAAAAAAATGATTTTTTTTGTTTTTTAAATCTTTTTTTTTTTTTTTTTTTATCAAATGCGTTTTAATAAAATGCTTTTGGAGTAAAAATCTTTTTAAGATGCATTAATAATTTAGTTTATTCAGCATGAAATGGAGCTTAGTTGTATAGCATGAGGCTGTATATTCTGCAATATTTAAATTTTTGGTAAATTCATTCAATGAATCCAAGCTCTGCAAGCTGAGATAACATGCACTGCATCGATGCATTCACACAATGTCACAGTAACCATGAGATAAAACAAAGTTCTGGAATATTCCTTTATCCCATCTATGTACACTACAAACTGTATGATTGAAACGGTTCTGATATCGCTGTTTTTCTAACCTGACAGCTTATTATTCTAAAAAGGAAACCTTCATTTTGTTTGCAAATATTAAAGATCCTAACTACCAGCAAGATTGAGTCTTTACATTTAAAGTACTTAAATGTAAGAAGTGTAGCGCTAAAGTGCAAAACCTCTATGTGAAAGAAGTTATAAAATAATAAAAAATTCCAACACTTAAGTGAAAAAAAAAAAAAAAAAAACTGTATCAAGTTGCAAAACTATACCAGTATGCAAGGTTAGTTTTAAATATATAGTCTAATAACATAGACAAACGCTCATTCATGGATAGTGAAGGAGACGTGAGGCGTTGAAAAAACTATAATAGGTGAACGTGAAGAATTGTTAAGAAATATAATATAATGAAGTGGGAAAAAAAAGAGAAGTATGAATGACAAAATGAATAGTTGTAACCCACTGAGTGAATGTTTAAAATAACCGCCTTATAAATGAAAAAATGCAGTAAGTATACATGGCGATAATAATAATAAAGTGTCCACAATTCTAATAAAAGGTGTAGCCATCAAAAAGAAGCATTGAAACTTGTCTAGTCCCAAAATTACTTCATGTAGATAAAATGAATTCAATACAATGCGGATGATACTTTGATAACTCTTCTGCAGTACTCCGAATCAACATAAGGGATAAAGCACTCTTACCGACTTGGATGGACTCACAGGCCGTCGGCGGTGAGTCAAAAAGGCTTGCACTGTCTTAGGGTAAACGACAGTATGGGGGTGGACCGTGCACTGCTGGACTTCCTCCTCTGATGGGGGACCCGGATCTTGCCAAGATGGTCCAGACGATCATCAGCCTTGTCAGCATTGATAAACCATGTATAGGGAATAAACAACAAAAAGCCTCCACATGGTGTAAATCCAAATAGATCAATTGGCGTTTATTTAATCAATTACGATCATCAGAAATTCCATAAAAACGTATAAAATAATAGAATCGATTCCAACAGATAAAAAGTAAGCGTGGTATGGGTGGCTGGGTACAGCAAGGAGACCCTGGTCTCCTTGCTGTACCCAGCCACCCATACCAGCCACCCATACCACGCTTACTTTTTATCTGTTGGAATCGATTCTATTATTTTATACGTTTTTATGGAATTTCTGATGATCGTAATTGATCAAATAAACGCCAATTGATCTATTTGGATTTACACCATGTGGAGGCTTTTTGTTGTTTATTCCCTATACATGGTTTATCAATGCTGACAAGGCTGATGATCGTCTGGACCATCTTGGCAAGATCCGGGCCGGATATGGGGTTAAGCTCTACAAGCTATGGGACCAAGAAACAGGGTATATCTATGCCTTCCGGGTGTACGAAGGGAAGGACACCCAACTGCATCCCCCTGAATGTCCGGAGTACATCGGAGCCAGCACAAAGGTTGTTTGGGAGCTTGTATATCCACTCCTTGGAAAGGGTTACTACCTTTATGTGGATAATTACTATACAAGCTTGCCCCTCTTCTGCAATCTTTGCCACAAGGACACTCCAGCATGTGGTACAGTGCGAGCCAATAGGAAGGGATTCCTGCAAAGGCTCATTACTGAAAGACTACGACAAGGGGAGACAGCGTCTTTAGAGGAATGAAGAGATATTGGCTCTCAGGTGGAGGGACAGACGAAACATCCACATGCTCACAACGATCCACAATGGTTCCTACGTGGAAATTCCCAGAAGAAATGGCCCAATCCAGAAACCAAAATGTGTCCATGGCTATAATTTGTGCATGGGAGGAGTCGACTTTAATGACCAGATGATCGAACCCTACCTTTCAACAGGAAAAAGATGCTTTTGGTATGAAAAAGTCTCCATATATCTTTTCAGTTTTGTTATTTACCATAAATCTACAGAGAGCCCCATATCTTATCTTCAGTACCAAGAAGAAATTATCTCCACCCTTTTGTACCCTGAAGGCACACCAGAAAGCATTCGCTCGGATTCAGTGAGCAGACTCCACGAACGCCACTTTCCTGAGAGACTCCTCCACCATGAAACAGGCTGGAAACGTCAGAAGAAATGCCGGGTGTGCACCAAAGGAGGAACTAGAAGAGACACCGTGTATTATTGTCCTGATTGTCCTTCCCAACCAGGCCTTTGTATTGATGAATGTTTCCGCCGTTACCATACTTCTCTACATTATTAGGGAAGTATGGTAAACATAATTGTCACTTACCGCCACACCCCTTTATGCCACTGTACATGCCGCTGCCTTCTCCGGAACTAACCCTGGCCTGCTAAAAGACCACGCTTCTGCCCAACGCTAAACTGTACCTACCTCTGCCTGCTCTGGAACTGACCCTGGCCTGTTATACGACCACGCTTCTGCCTAACACTAAACTGTACCTACCTCTGCCTGCTCTGGAACGGACCCTGGACTGTTTGACCATGTTTTTTGCCAGCCTCTTGGACTGGTCTTTTACTCTGCTACTGGAATAGTGAGCTTCATAACACAGGGGTCTCACATGTGAGGGGTTACAGAATTGTTTTTATGGATGAAGAAAACTAATTTTTTAGTTTTCTCATTCTCGATTAGGGTCTGGAGACTTGGAGGCTTTAAAGAGATGTGGGTGGGAGAAGCTTCTACCTCTGTCCCCATTCTTTCCTGGCCTGCTACTTGGACCATGTTCCTGCTTACTACCAGGACCAATATTTTGGCACTGCTGGCAATGTCTCTACTTGCACTGACCCTGAACTGTATAAGGACAGAATCTCTGCCTGTACTGACTATGGACAATATTCCTGCCTGCTGCCTGGACAATTCCATTCACTGTCGCTGACCTTCTGGGACTACAGCCATGCAGACCAATTTGATGCAGTGTGCGGTGTATGGTCTGAGCACTGACAGGCTGACCCCCCCACCCCTTCAACCTCTGCAGGAATGCTGGCAGCACTCATACGTCTATTTCCCAAAGGCAACCTCTTGATATGACGCTG
Organism: Lithobates clamitans; assembly: GCA_037952925.1. Lineage (NCBI taxonomy): Eukaryota > Metazoa > Chordata > Amphibia > Anura > Ranidae > Lithobates > Lithobates clamitans. Next base: position 495,801 of record JBBGZY010001832.1, read on the forward strand.
AGCACGTGACCTCAACTTCTTTGGTGGAGGACTGTTCTGAGTGGAACCTGTCTTGTTAAACTGTTGTATGGCCTTGTCCACAAAGCCGTATCTCAGTTTCCGGATCTTGGCAATCTTCTTATAGCCTGGGTCATCTTTATGTAGAGCAACAGTTCTTTGCCATGAGGTGCCATGTTGAACTTCCAGTGACCAGTATGAGAGAGTGAGAGCGATAACACCAAATTTAACACACCTGCTCCCCATTCACACCTGAGACCTTGTTACACTAACGAGTCACATGACATCGGGGAGGGGAAATGGCTAATGTCCAATTTGGACATTTTCACTTAGGGGTGTACTCACTTTTGTTGCCAGCGGTTTAGACATTAATGGCTGTGTGTTGAGTTATTTTGAGGGGACAGCAAATTTACACTGTTATACAAGCTGTACACTCACTACTTTACATTGTAGCAAAGTGTCATTTCTTCAGTGTTGTCACATGAAAAGATAGAAGAAAATACTTACAAAAATGTGAGGGGCGTACTCGCTTTTATGAGATACTGTATACTGTGGCAGGGTGGCTCTATTGCGCGAAACAACATACCTGTATTTTGCTTTGTGCACTAGGTGCTGTGGGTGCACGCCCGCTGCATGGAGGTAGAACCAATCCGCGGGTCTGGTGGACCCGATGGCCGCTGGCCACCCGTGATTGCTCCACATTGACAGATCCCAGTTCTGACAGGGAAGTATACAGAGATCTCTGTTCCTAGTAATCAGAAACAGCGATCTCTGTGTTCTTCCTGTCGGTCCATCCCCCACACAGTTAGAAAACACTAGCAGGGAACACACTTAACCCCTTGATTGCCCCTGATGTTAACCCCTTCCCTGCCAGTTTCATTTATACATTGACCAGGGAGTTCTTTTAAGCACTGATCACTATATTGGTGTCACTGGTCCCCAAAAAGTATCACTTCGGGTCAGATTCGTCTGCTGCAATGTCGCAGTCCCGCTAAAAATCGCTGATTGCCGCCATTACCAGTAAAAACAATTTAAAAAAATTAAAAGTCCCTAAATCTATCCCATAGTTTGTAGTTTGTATAACTTTTGCGCAAACCAATCAATATACACTTTTGTTTAACCAAAAATATGTAGAAGAATACATATTGGTCTAAATTGGTGAAGAAATTAGTTTTTTACATTTTTTTTGGAAATGTATTATAGCAGAAAGTAAAAAATATTGTTTTTTTTTTTTTTCAAAATTGTCGGTCTCTTTGTTTATAGCGCAAAAAAGAAAAAAATGCAGAAGTGATCAAATACCACCAAAAGTAAGCTCTATTTGTGGGGAAAAAAAAGGACATACATTTTATTTGGCTACAGCGTTGCATGACTGCGCAATTATCAGTTTAAATAACGCAGTGCTGTGTCACAAAAAATGGTCTGTACATTAAGGGGGTAAATCCTTCCAGGGCTGAAGCAGTTAAAGTAGCGCAGTGCTGAATAGCAAAAAAAAGTCCCGGTCATGAAGAAGGTAAAATCTTCCAGGAATCACGTGGTTAAACACAAAACAGAGACTGCTTTACCATTATAATTTATGTTTTTCCATCTTTTCCTAGCTTCTACAGTTTAAAATCAATTACGAACCTGAAGATTTACCCTTTGTTGAAGTTATTGTGAAGAGAAATGCAAAAGAACTGTCATTGTTCATGTTGAGGGAAAGTGATGATCCACTCTGGGAAGGTGAAATTTCAGAAGGTAAAGAAAATAAAGTAAAATACTAGTTATATGAAATTTACATTTGTTCACAAGTTAGGTCAGTTGTAGTAATGAATATGTGGTCATAGCCCAGAAGGTCACATGATTGGAAGGAATGTGGTGTAATCTAAAGCAGTTACATGGAAAACCATGTAACCAAACCAGTTTGCCAGTCATTGTTAAAGTGTTTTTAAAAGTTCAGATTTTTTTTTAAAATAACAAACTTGTCATACTTACTTGCTCTCTGCAAAGGCTTTCCACAGAGCAGCCCCGATCCTCTTCTTTTCGGTTCCCCACCCCACATTTCTGGCTACCCCCCTCCCCCTGAGTGCCCCCAAAGCAAGCTGCTTGCTCTGGAGGCACTTGTGCATGTTTGCTCATGAGCAACCTCTGTGTGTCTATGCACAGAATGCAGCTCGGCCCTGCCCCCTGCTCTCTCCTCACTGGCTGTAACTGCCAGCAGCGAGAGCCAATGGCTTCCACTGCTGAGTCTCAGCCAATGAGGAGGATGAATCACAGGATAGCTTCTGCTCTCGTGCACATCGCTGGATTGGGCTCAGGTGAGTATAAGGGAGGTTGAGAGGGGAGCTGCACATCAAGGGGTTTTTTTATCTTCATGAAGGTAAAAAACTTTCAGCCTTTAAAACCTATTTAAAGTGTATATCTAGGTGAAAGAAATTCAACCAATTCATTCAACCAGGCTGAGGTTGTTCTTGGAACTGAGGTGCAGAACAGAGAACCCAAATTACCCAGTGGCTCCTTCAGGGGTAACACTACACGTGGGGGCTCATCCAGGGTGTCATTTTTCTGAGTATAAAACAACCTAGACAGCAAGCCAGAGGCAAGCAAACATGGACCCTGCCGCAGCTGTTGAGTGGTACCAATAGTAGAATAGTCTACTGGGGTTAAGAGTGGTCATATCTTAAAGCTGGATCAACAGGACTGTGTAGGCTCAGGCTATATTAAAGCCTTGCATGCTGTATTCAGAAGAGTAAAGAAACTTTCAGATTTGATGTACAGTGGGGCAAAAAAGTATTTAGTCAGCCACCAATTGTGCAAGTTGTCATCATAGGTATACCTCAACTATGAGAGACAAAATGTGGAAACAAATCCAGACAATCACATTGTCTGATTTTTGAAAGAATTTATTTGCAAATTATGGTGGAAAATAAGTATTTGGTCACCTACAAACAAGCAATATTTCTGGCTCTCACAGACCTGTATCTTCTTCTTTAAGAGGCTCCTCTGTCCTCCACTCATTATCTGTATTAATGGCACCTGTTTGAACTTGTTATCAGTATAAAAGACACCTGTCCACAACTGGGAAGACAGAATCTGCAATAGGCAAGCAGCTTGGTGTGAAGAAATCAACTGTGGGAGCAATGATTAGAAAATGGAAGACATACAAGACCACTGATAATCTCCCTTGATCTGGGGCTCCACGCAAGATCTCACCCCGTGGGGTCAAAATGATCACAAGAACGGTGAGCAAAAATCCCAGAATCACTAGGGGGGACCTATTGAATGACCTGCATAGAGCTGGGACCAACGTAACAAAGGCTACCATCAGTAATACACTACGCCACCAGGGATTTAGATCCTGCATTGCCAGACGTGTCCCCATGCTTAAGCCAGTACATGTCTGGGCCCGTCTGAGGTTTGGTAGAGAGCATTGGGATGATCCAGAAGAGGACTGGGAGAATCTCATATGGTCAGATGAAACCAAAGTAGAACTGTTTGGTAGAAACACAACTCGTCGTGTTTGGAGGAGAGAGAATGCTGAGTTGCAAACAAAGAACACCATACCTACTGTGAAGCATGGGGGTGGCAACATCATGCTTTGGGGCTGTTTCTCTGCAAAGGGAACAGGACAACTAATCCGTGTACATGAAAGAATGAATGGGGCCATGTATCGTGAAATTTTGAGTGCAAACCTCCTCCCATCAGCAAGGGCATTGAAGATGAAACGTGGCTGGGTCTTTCAGCATGAAAATGATCCCAAACACACCGCCCAGGCAAGGAAGGAGTGGCTTTTGTAAGAAGCATTTCAAGGTCCTGAAGTGGCCTAGCCAGTCTCCAGCTCTCAACCTCATAGAAAACCTTTGGAGGGAGTTGAAAGTCCGTGTTGCCCAGCGACAGCCCCAAAACATCACTGCTCTAGAGGAGATCTGTATGGAGGAATGGGCCAACATACCAGCAACAGTGTGTCACAACCTTGTGAAGACTTACAGAAAACGTTTGACCTCTGTCATTGCCAACAAAAGGATATATAACAAAGTATTGAGATGAACTTTTGTGTCTTATGTGATTGTCTGGATTTGTTTCCACATTTTGTCTCTCATAGTTGAGGTATACCTATGATGACAATTACAGGCCTCATCTTTTCAAGTGGGAGAACTTGCACAATTGGTAGCTGACTAAATACTTTTTTGCCCCACTGTACAAGTTCGAACACGCCCACCAACAAAGAGGGGTTACACTTCAAATACATAATCTAAGCGGACAAGATCCTATATTAAATCCTTCATGGATAGATCCACAAGATGTCAACAAGATCCGACCAGACCGAGTTATACAGGGAGCCGGCCCAAATCATCCCATTATCTTGAAGTTTCTCCTGAAAGGTTCCAGACCCTTTTCACTTACCTGGAGTTTGGACCAGGACCATGCTGGACAAGGATCATGCTGCCACCCCTCCCCCTAGAAAAAGATGCTACAGTTGTGGTGAAGCTGGACACTTTTAGTCACTGTGACCCAGGAGAGAGATCCTACCAGGCCCTTCAGGTCTGGTATGGATTTTAAGGGGAACCCCACGCCAAAATTAAAAAAAAATGGCATGGGGGTCCCCCTAAAAATCCATACCAGAACCTTATCCAAGCACGCAACCTGCCAGGCCGCAGGAAAAGAGGGGGGACAAGAGAGCGCCCCCCCCTCCGAACCGTACCAAGCCACATACCCTCAACATTGGAAAGGGTGCTTTGGGGTCCCCCCAGAGCACCTTGTCCCCATGTTGATGGGGAGAAGGGCCTCATCCCCACAACCCTTTCCCGGTGGTTGTGGGGGTCTGCGGGCAGGGGGCTTATCGGAATCTGGAAGCCCCCTTTAACAAGGCGACCCCCAGATCCCGGCCCCCCTGTGTGAAATGGTAAGGGGGTACAAAAGTACCCCTACCATTTCACAAAAAAACTGTAAAAAATGTTAAAAATTACAAGAGACAGTTTTTGACAATTCCTTTATTTAAAGTCTTCTTCTTTCCATCTTCTTCGGGTCTTCTTCCTTCTTCCTTCGGTTTCTTCCTCCATCTTCTTCCTCCTCTGCTTCTTCCTCTGATCCTCTGCTTCTTGCTCCGGTGTCCTCGTCCAGCATCTTCTTCCACGGTGTCTTCTTCCCCGCTTCGTTCTTGGGCCGCTCCGCATCCATTATGGGAGGCTCCCGCTGTGTGACGCTTCTCTTCTTCTGACACTTATATAGGAAATTTATCTTATCTAAAATAGCTGTCCAAAATACAAAGCCATTGACTTTGATTTAAAGCACCTGTGCAAGATGAAGGAAAACCTGCAAACATGGCCTGTTGGCGGGTACTTGAGGACAGGGTTGAGAAGCACTGATTTAGAGCACTGAACTAAAATCAAGCTCAAGACAATCCTATTCTAATTGTGGACACTTGAGGGTAATCAAGATTTTTATTTTTTTTATTTTAGGTTGGGCTTTGTGTCCCTTTTCTTAAAATTGGCTTTGCTTCCTGTCACATAGCCAAACAGGAAGTGAAAGTGAAACCCTAACAATATTTTTCCTTGGAGACACACAGGTCAAACTAACTAGTGTCCCCATTATGCAAATTGAACTCTAGCACTTTGTTGTGTACACCCCAAACTATTAGGTATTTTGGGGTTTATTAAAGGCAAATCCTTTCTGCAATACAAGTATAGTTGATGAAAATCAGAGGAGAAGCACTGGTGATTTTATCATCCAATCATGTAGAGGCAAAGATGCTGTTTTTTTTCTTTTCCTTGCTTGTCCCCCTCGGATCTCCAGCAACTGCACTTCTAAGTGCACTTGTAGTGCAAAGTGGATTTACCTTTTCAGTAAATAAACCCCAAGATACATAATAATTTGGGATGTACATGGAAAAATGCTAGAGTGCAATTTCCCGAATGGGGAAACTATTTAGATCAGGAGTCTCAAACTGGCGAACCTCCAGCTGTTACAGAACTACAATTCCCATGAGGCTTTGCAAGGCTGACAGTTACAAGCATGACTCCCATAGGCGGAGACACGATGGGACTTGTAGTTCCACAACAGCTGGAGGGCAACCAGTTTGAGACCCCTGATTTAGATAGACCTGTGTGTCCCCGACCACCGTATATGAAGGCATGTGCCAGGGTCTATACATCCTCAAACATTGCGCCGAATAGTTCTGTACATATTTTGCTACTCTAGTAGGTACTAGATACCAACGTGTCAAAACTTTATAATTAGCCTCAACCGCCAATATATTAGGGGAGGCTGTTTTTGTTGTTGACCATATTTGTTTCCAATCTGAATTATCTAAAGTACGCTCGAGGTCCTCCTCCCATTTCTGAACATATGATATTTTGTCTTTACTGGAATGAATCAGCAAGTGAGAGTATATAGTAGATATTGTGCCTCTAGCATGCGGATCTTTTTTACAAACTTCTTCGAAACTAGTCATGTGTGTTAATGTGGATGTGGTAGACACTAAGGGTGTGAAGAAATTTTTAATTTGGAAGTATCTAAATAGTTCAGTCTGTGGTAGACCATATCTCTCGCAAAGGGTTGAAAAAGGTATAAATGATGAAGAATGTACAAATTTATACATATACAGTACGTCTCTAGATACCCATTCTTTAAAGGTATTAGGGAATATCCATGCTGGATAGAAAGCAGGATTTTTATAGAATGACAACAACGAGTTATGAGAAGATTGTAAATGGTTATTCTTTTTGAGTCTATCCCAAAGGGAAATGTAGTGTTTAGTAATGGGATTCTTTAATTCTATGCAATCTTTTGGTGAGATCCATAGTAAATTAGAAATTGGAATAGGATCACATTCTGTGGCTTCAATATGTACCCATAACGGGTCTCCTGGTAGGCATGATATTTAGCCAGACTTGCTATGTGCGCAGCCATATAGTAATAAGCAAAATTAGGGCAACCTAGGCATATGGTGTATGTAACTGTATACGTGGTTTGGAGGATCCACATATGTATGACAATGTTTTTCTTTGTAATATTCTGAGGTGGTAAGCTGGAATAGGAGTTGGTAGTACTCTGAATAAATATAGTAGTTTCGGCAAAATCGTTATTTTAACCGAATTGATTCTTCTTAACCACGATAACAGAAGAAGAGACCATGATTTCATTAATTTTGATAGTTGTTTTAAAATTGGAGGGTAATTAACTGAAAATAGATCTGCTAACGATGCTGTAAGATGTATGCCTAAGTATGGGATTGATTTGTTCGACCATGTGAAAGGAAGACTAATTTTATCTGAAGTCAGTTCAATGTTAGAAAGAGATATGTTTAATGCTAAACATTTTTTAGGATTTATGTATAAACCAGAAATGTTAGCAAATTTATTGAGAATTGGGATTAGGTTTGGGCCTGATACTTGTGGAGATGAGAGAAATAGGAGGATATCGTCTGCTAGCAGGACTTTTTCATCCTGCTAGCGCACCACTCAGGGCTTTCACACTGGAGTGAATGGAGCCACTTCTTTAGGGTGTTTTTCAGGCGCTATTTTTAGCACTATAGTGCTTGAAAAACGCCCCAGTGTGAAAGGGGCCTTAGGCCCCTTTCACACGGATGGATAGAATTGTGCTTTTAGCTGTGTTTTCTACAGCAGCTAAACGCACACAATGCTTTCCTATGGCCCCATTCACACACTGCATTTAGCTGCGTTTTGATTACATGCGGTTTGGTGCAGATAGAAAAAATAGAATTGCATCCAGGAGCGATTTAGCGCAGCTATTCGCACATAACCACAGGTAATCACAGTGCACTGTGTCAGCTGCGGATAGCAGCGCCGAGCTGGCTCACTCATCGGGAAAGGAAAAAATGTTTTTTCCTTTCCCAATGAGCGACAAGCACGGAGATCCGACTTGGATCCCCGCCAATGCCAGGCACTGTTTGGTATGAATCTTGAGGGAGAACACCACGCCAAATTTTACATAAAAAACTGGCATGAGTTCCCCTCCAAGAGCAAACCAGGCCCTTCGGTCTGGTATGGATTTTAAGGGGAATCTCCTACGCCAAAAACACAGCGTGGGGGTCCCCCCAAAATCCATACCAGACCCTTATCTGAGCACGCAGCCCGGCCAGTTAGGAAAGGGGGTGGGGACGAGCGAGTGCCCCCCCTCCTGAACCGTACCAGGCTGCATGCCCTCCACATGGGGGATGGGTGCTTTGGGGAAGGCATTGCGGCCCCCCCACCCCAAAGCACCTTGTCCCCATGTTGATGAGGACAGGGGCCTCTTCCCGACAACCCTGGCCGTTGGTTGTCGGGGTCTGCGGGCGGTGGGCTTATCGGAATCTGGGAGCCCCTTTAATAAGGGGGCCCCCAGATACCAGCCCCCCCACCCTATGTGAATAAGTATGGGGTACATGGCACCCCTACCCATTCACCTGGGGGGAAAAAGTGTCAAGAAAAAAAAACACTAGACAGGTTTTTAAAGTAAGTTATTAGGCAGCTCCAGGGGTCTTCTTCCAACTTCGGGGGTCTTCTGACTTCTCCGCTCTCTCCGGCCTCTTCTCCTGGTGTCCGGTTCTTCTCCCGCTCTCCGGCCTCTTCTCCCGCTCTCCGGCCTCTTTTTTTTTTAAATCAAAAAAGGTTTTATTGAACTTTCACATATAGTCCAGCAATAATCACTCTTCATGTTGCATTTACAGTTACATCAGTAATATCAAATAGGTTCACGGTCATGTATACAGTAATTATACCACCTGATTTGTCAATCTGTTGCAAATTTCCAAACATCCACAACACAGCTTTCCCTGTTTTGGCTATCACCACCCATGTTATGTTATGCTATGCATTCCATTTTGCTCCCCTTCATCTGGTTTAAAGAGATTGCAGGAGTCTAGACATCACCAACTCTCTTGGACTCAGTCCCGGTGTGTCCAGCCATTTTGACCCTCCGGCCTCTTTACCCGGTGTCCGGTTCTTCTCCCACTCTCCGGTTCTTCACCCACTCTCCGGTTCTTCTGTCGGGCTCCTCCGCTATCTTCTGCTCCTTTACTAGCGGTGGCCCGGTCTTCTCCGTCGTCTTGTTCCCTCTTCTCTTCTTCCGATGTTGACACGACGCTCTCTCCACTGTAATGCCATCTGCGAGGTGTGCGCCGACTTAAATAGGCATGGGGCGTGGTCACTGTGTGATGTCACCAGGCGACCCCACCCCTTATGATGTCACAGTCCCGGGGCATGATGTACCTCGCCGAGAACCAGCGCAATGGGATTGCGCTGGAAACATTCTAGCGGGCAGGTTCTGCTGTGCATGCGCCGGTTCACACAATTAAGGATTTATCCGGCGCACCAATTAAGGTATGAACCAGCGCAGCGCATTCATCTTAGTAAATGACCCCCTATATGTCTCTCGTAAAGGAATATTTTGCTGGCGGGCAAACGTGGATTCAACAAAGCAACTGCATGTTCCGGAGTCAATGATGGCGTTGACTGGAATTATCCTTTCCTGGAGCTGTAACGAAGGAAGAGCAAGGTAGGTTGTGTTAGCGGACAAGGCAGAGAGACTGGCAGGAACAGAAGATAGACACTTACATGTCTTGGCCGGCAGTTGTAGTGACCAGTTTCACCGCAGTAGAGGCAAAGATTTAGCTGGCGACAACGTGCTCGTTCTTCTGAGGGCAAGGTAGGTCATATCAGCCCAAGCTGCATGGGTTTGGTGGTATCGGGCACTGAGCTGACCGGGTTCACACAGGTCGGGGGTAAGTAGCAGGTGGCAGGAACTGGAGCTCTTGCAGTCATCCAGTTTGGACGGTTTTGCTGGGAGGAACGTTCTGATCGACGTTCACAGAGACGATGATCGATCTGGAATGCCAGGGTGATCGAAGCTTCCAGAGAGTCAGGTATGCCAATCCGAGCAAGCTCATCCTTCAGTCCTTCGGACAGACCCATGCGGAATTGATGACGTAAGGCTGCATCGTTCCATTGAGTGTCTGCGCTCCAGCGTCTGAAGTCCGTGACGTAGTCCTCGGCTGGTCTGCGGCCTTGCTGGAGCGCAAACAGAGCGGACTCAGCTGTAGCAGTCCGCTGGGGATCTTCATAAAGCTGAGCCATAGCTTCAAAGAGGGAATATCAGGAATGAGTCTGAACTGGGTCTCCTTCATGTAATCGATGGGCCCAGGTTTGAGGTTCTTCTTGAAGAAGGGAGATCAAAAACCCCACCTTAGGGGCCTCTAGGGAAAAAGTCCGGGGTTGTAGGGCAAAATAAAACTGGCAGGCGTTGCGGAAGGCCCGGAACTTTGTTCGGTCCCCAGAGAACCTTTCTGGGATGGGAACCCTTGGTTTAGGTGGAAGCATCATAACAGAGGGAGAGGAGACAGTCTGTGTCAGGATGGCAGCGGAAGCCATGGTAGGTTAACCAAAGCACAAAAACACAAGGTGAGTATAGTAGAAAGTCCTAGTTGCAATCTTGAAACACCCAATACGAGGACAATATGCGACCGGTCTAAACTATGTGGCATGTTCACCAATGCCAGGAGCATGGCGGACAAGATGGGTGAACTAGAGATACTGTTGTACAAGAAGGATTTGGATTTTGTTAGAATTCCAGAGACCTGGTTCAACAGCTCTCATGATTGGCTGGCAAACATTCAAGGGTATACCCTATACCGCAAGGATAGAGTGGGTAAAAAAGGGGGAGGGGTATGCCTATATATCAAGAATAATGTACAAGCGAATGTGAGAGATGACATCACTGAGGAAGCTAGAGAGGAGGTGGAATCCTTATGGGTAGAGCTCCAAAGGGATGAAGGGGAAAATATTACTGGGAGTATGCTATAGGCCCCCTAACCTGAGGGAGGAAGTGGAGATGGATCTCCTATCACAAATTGGATTAGCAGCAAGGATGGGAAGTGTTATCATAATGGGGGATTTTAATTATCCAGACATAGACTGGGCGGAGGGAACCGCGCATTCATTTAAGGCTCGCCAGTTCATTAATGTCTTGCAGGACAATTTTATGGGTCAGATGGTAGACGCACCAACTAGAAATAAAACATTACTGGATCTACTGATTACCAACAATACAGACCTGATCACGGATGTGGAAATACGGGGCAATTTAGGTAACAGCTATCACAGGTCAATTAGTTTCAGTATAAATCACACAAATAGGAAACATGAAGGGAACACAAAGACACTGAATTTCAAAAGAGCCAACTTCCCTAAACTACAAACCTTGCTAAAAGGCATAAATTGGGATAAAATATTAGGAACAAAGAATATGGAGGAGAGATGGGTTTGTTTTAAGAGCATATTAAATAAGGGCATTAGCCAATGTATCCCATTGGGTAATAAATTTAAAAGAGCGAACAAAAATCCTGGATGGCTTAACTCCAATGTAAAAATGCATATAAAAGCAAAGGAGAAGGCCTTCAAAAAATACAAGGTTGAGGGATCATCCTCAGCATTCAGACTTTATAAAGAATGCAATAAGAAATGTAAGGGTGCAATTAGGATGGCTAAGATAGAACATGAAAGACACATAGCGGAGGAGAGCAAAAAAAATCCCAAGAAATTCTTTAAGTATGTAAACAGTAAAAAAGGGAGGACAGGCCATATTGGCCCCATAAAGAATGAGGAAGGACATCTGGTTACAAAGGATGGGGAGATGGCAAAGGTATTGAATTTATTCTTCTCCTCAGTCTTCGCGAGTGAATCGGGGGGCTTCAGTAACCAAAACTGCAGTGTTTATCCTCATGACACAACACAGGAAGCACCTCCATGGTTAACAGAGGACGGAATTAAAATTAGACTTGAGAAACTTAACATTATTAAATCACCGGGACCAGATGGCTTGCATCCGAGGGTACTTAGGGAACTCAGTCAAGTGATTGCCAGACCATTGTTCCTAATTTTTACAGTCTACTGACTGGAATGGTACCAGCTGATTGGAAAAAAGCCAATGTAGCACCAATATTTAAAAAGGGCCCAAAATACATCCCTCGGAATTTCAGACCAGTTAGCCTAACATCAATAGTATGTAAACTCTTGGAGGGGATGATAAGGGACTATATACAAGATTTTAGTAATAAGAACGATATCATTAGCAGTAATCAGCATGGATTCATGAAGAATCGTTCTTGCCAAACCAATCTATTAACCTTCTATGAGGAGGTGAGTTGCCATCTAGATAAAGGAAGGCCCGTAGACGTGGTGTATCTGGATTTTGCAAAAGCATTTGACACAGTTCCCCATAAACGTTTACAGTTCAATCTCTGTATTTGCAGACGATACTAAGCTAAGCAGGGCAATAACTTCTCCGCAGGATGTGAAAACCTTGCAAAAAGACCTGAACAAATTAATGGGGTGGGCGACTATATGGCAAATGAGGTTCAATGTAGAAAAATGTAAAATAATGCATTTGGGTGGCAAAAATATGAATGCAATTTATACACTGGGGGGAGAACCTCTGGGGGAATCTAGGATGGAAAAGGACCTGGGGGTCCTAGTAGATGATAGGCTCAGCAATGGCATGCAATGCCAAGCTGCTGCTAATAAAGCAAACAGAATATTGGCATGCATTAAAAGGGGGATCAACACAAGAGATAAAACGATAATTCTCCCACTCTACAAGGCTCTGGTCCGGCCGCACCTGGAGTATGCTGTCTAGTTCTGGGCACCAGTCCTCAGGAAGGATGTACTGGAAATGGAGCGAGTACAAAGAAAGGCAACAAAGCTAATAAAGGGTCTGGAGGATCTTAGTTATGAGGAAAGGTTGTGAACTTATTCTCTCTGGAGAAGAGATGCTTGAGAGGGGATATGATTTCAATTTACAAATACTGTACTGGTGACCCCACAATAGGGATAAAACTTTTTCGCAGAAGAGAGTTTAATAAGACTCGTGGCCACTCATTACAATTAGAAGAAAAGAGGTTTAACCTTAAACTACGTAGAGGGTTCTTTACTGTAAGAGCGGCAAGGATGTGGAATTCCCTTCCACAGGCGGTGGTCTCAGCGGGGAGCATTGATAGCTTCAAGAAACTATTAGATAATCACCTGAATGACCGCAACATACAGGGATATATAATGTAATACTGACACATAATCACACACATAGGTTGGACTTGTGTCTTTTTTCAACCTCACCTACTATGTAACTATGTAACTATATGTAACATGTTACCGGGGCTAGTCAGGTTCTGGACTTGTCCTTCCAATCTGGCATAACCCTCTTGCAGGGTCTTTACGGCCTGCATAAGGGCCGCAAGGTGTGTGCAAACCTTTTTCATAGGGGAGGTCTCTACTGCAGGCTCAGTCATGACTGTTTTGTACTGTTAAGTACCTTGTAGTGGAGTCCAACTTGTAGGAGAAGACCCCTCTTACAACGCTGGTTCAAGAGCCACTGGAATGGGGACAGTGGTCTCAAGAGCACAGTGGGTAGGAGTGCCTGATGGAAGCTTGCAGCGGCTGGCACAGGAACAGGGTGGAGATCCTCCAGGGATGGGTGGACTGCAGATGACAGCAAGCAGAAGCGGGTCAGCGGGCCGGATGGCAGGTGATGCAGGAACATAGGCAACTGGAGCTGCATGAGAAAGCCGAAACACAGCAACACAAGGCAGAAGGCAGAGTCAGACAGTCTGGTTTGGCAGGAGATCAGGCAGATGAGTGCAGCAGGCAAAAAGCAGAGTCGATAAGGCAAGCAGGAGTCAGCAACGGGTCACAGCGGAGATAAGGCAGAGTCAGGCAAGCCGGGTAGGATTGGAGAAGGTAGAGAAGTCAGACAGAGCCGAGTCAGAACAGCAATCAGCAAACGGATACAGGTAACACTGGTACAGAGCTGCAGACAAAACAGCGGCGCACAAGTGTAGCTGAGACACCTTTAAAGACTCCTTGGCACCATACAGCGCTAGCGCGCACTTGCCACACGCGCTCGCGCAAACACGCGTGCCTGGGGAGAGCGCTGGTGCATGCTACTAGGCGCACACTATTGCATAGTCTGGGAAGAGCCCCGCGTGCGCATGCATGCACGCATCTGGTCCTGGTCAGTACTGGCACGTCCCTGACACCCTCCTTTTCTTTTCCATTGCTACCATTTTCCCATGGACAGTGCATACCAGTCAGTCTAGAACTAGATTAACTGCCATCGGTTCACTCTGGCAGTATAGTCCTGTATTTGGTAGTCTAAGTTTTATTTATGGCTTACAGTGACATCATCCCTGTTTATGCTGATCTGGGCACCATATGTTACTTTATACTTAGTCCTTACCACTCATCATTCTGTATGCTAACACTACCATTGTCACTACCATTGTTGATTAAACCCTATGTTTGCTTCATTATCAACTTTATTTAATGACAATATATTAGGTTGTTTACTGACTTGCTTAATTCCTGTTTCTTGACAAAGTGTTATTGCTGATTGCCAAGTACTACTGCTACTGAGTTTCTGTGTCATTGCCTGTCCATATTTTCAACCTAGTGTGTAAAAGGAGCTGTGGTTCATGAGGAGGTTGAGGCAAAGAACAAGAGAACCATTCTTTCCAGTGGCTCCTTCAGGGGTAGTGCTACATATGGAGGCTCATCCGGGATCCTTTCACCCTGAATGCCAGTAACCTAGAGAATGAGCCAAAAGAAGTCAACATGCTGCCAAAAGCAAAATGGCTGCCTAGTACTGTGCGTAGTGCATGATCTGCTGGTTGACAAATGGACTGAGTAGCAGATTCATTAGGCGGTAAAAGCAGTAGCTTCTGAGCAGAGGGTATTTGTATTAGACCTGGAAGTGAATCCAGCTGCAGCTTGCCCCTACGTGGTGTTAGAATGGAGTAGAGATGTTCCTGTTCTGTTCCAGGGAGACCGTATTCACCTGACTGAAGAGGTTGAAGCCTGTCAAATTCAACTGCAAGTGTCAGATGCTAACCCCCAAAGCCCTAGCCATACTCTGCCAGGGACTGAAGCAAACATAATGGGAGTAGCACTCTACCTTCTGCTTCCTTCTTTACAGATTTAGGGAAGTTGCTGGAGAATTTTGTTAAGAACAGATCTGCCCCCATCAATCCTGGATATCAGAAATTATAGTTCCTCTCAAGGAGAACCGGTTTCATCTGAGGAAGAAGACATTGAAACTTGGATGGACCATGCTTAACAAGCACTAGAAGAGTGAGACGCCCATGAGGTTTAAAAAAAAAAAAAACTGAGAATTAGCAAGAGTCTCAGGGGCCCTGCTGCTGAAGTATTCTGTAATGTAAAGCCGAGAGAGAAACTACCAGACCTTTTATACAAATTCAAGCACACCCACCAATAGAAAGGGGAGAAGCTTTCTGACTTCATAACTAGAGTAGACAAAATCCTATGCCAAATCCTTCAAAAATAGGGAATAGATCCATGAGAGGCCAACAAGGTTTGATTGCCCAAACCACCACATAGTACTGAATCTTCTTCTCAAGGGACCCAGATCTGCTCCTACCTATCTAGAGTTAGGAAACCAGAGAGGAGGTGGCTCTGTTCGATGAGAAAAAACAGGAAACTTCTGATAAGTCACCCCTAGGAAAGAGAAAATCTCGGCTAGAGGGGCTCAAAGGTGTTGCCAGTCTGTCAGAAAGTGACCATGAGTGGACAATTGAATCAAAAGTAAAACCACCAACCTCATACAATCTCAGGACCCCAATGGAGCCAACAATGCCCAAGTTGCTGACCCAGGTGGCACAGACACAGTTTAAGATGCAGCTAACGATCATGCAAGTAATGGAGGCCTATGCAAGCATAAAAAAGTCTCTGACAGACATGAAACAGGTCATGTCCATTCTAACTTCAGATGAGGGAACCAAACAGGGAGACACATCACTGCCCCCGGGGGAAGATGTTACCATTGTGGGGAATAGACATGTGCAATTTGTTTAGTTTTGATTAATTTTTCTGGTGAAAATTTTTTATTTTTATAGATTTGAATAAATCCAAATTTCTAAATGGACATAGAAACAAATGGCAATGAATCAGAAAAAAAGTTATAACGAAAAATAAGAATGCATTTATTTCATTCGAATTACATCACATTTTTGAATTTGTTCGATAACATAAGGAACGATCTGGGTTTATTGTAACTAGCTGGTGGTTAAGGAGCGGGTCGGCAGGCGCATCCTTAACAACCATGACTCATCTGCTGTCAGTGGGATTCCCGGTTGACAGCAGAATGTAAACAAAGGAAGTGCCATTTACAAAAAATATTTTCAAAATTATGTGGGGTTCCCACAATCCATACCAGGCCCTTTGGGTCTGGTATAGATGTTAAAGAGAACTCCACACCAAAATGTTTTTAAAAATGGTGTGGGCCCCCCCCAAAAAAAAAAATCCAGACCCATCGTACATCTGTAAGATTAAAAATGCCTTTCTAATGCCGTGTACACACGGTCGGACTTTTCAGCTACAAAAGTCCGACAGCCTGTCTGACAGACTTTCGACTGACTTTTGGCGGACTTCCGACGGACTTACTAACGAGCAGACTTGGCTACACACGATCACACCAAAGTCCAACGGATTCATACGTGATGACGTACACCGGACTAAAATAAGGAAGTTGAGGAAGCCAGTAGCCAATAGCCAATAGCTGCCCTAGCGTCGTTTTTTGTCCGTCAGACTAGCATACAGACGAGCAGATTTCTGGGTCCAGCGGAGTTACGACGTAAAGATTTAAAGCATGTTCCAAATCTAAAGTCCGTCAGATTTGCGACTGGAAAAGTCCGCTGAAGGTCCGGTGAAGCCCACACACGATCGGATTGTTCGCCGGATTTGGTCCGTCGGCGTCAGTCAGACCAGTCCAGTCAAAAAGTCCGACCGTGTGTACACCCCATAAGATTCTCTTTTGTTCTCTGTACTCCTCTTCATCAACAAATGCAGTAAAACCACACCTTTTAATAAAGTGGTAAAAATGGTACAGATAAGTAAACATAGTCAAAAAATAGCCAGGGTACGGTAGCCAAAGTGGATAGTCAGAACAAGCCAATAAATCAGAAAGCCAGAGATCAGCATAATCGGAGGCAGCAGAAAGGATCAGGAACCAGAAGGGACGTCAGCCGGGCAAGTCTTGGAACACGGCAGAGAATCTTCAGATAGGTTTGACCAAGGCGAAGGCACAGAAGAAATGAACCAGGCAGTTTAGCCAGAAGGGGCTGGCTGACGAGCAGGATGTGATCACCAGGTGAGTCACTGTGGAATGATGAGTGCTGGAAAATAACCGACAGCTGAGCAACCTGAGCTCTGAGAAGGGAGGGCTAAGCCCAGCCCTGACAGTGGTGTATAAAGGGGAACCCTGTATGGCTCCTTCCTACTCCTTCACACCCCCCCTGCAGGTGATAATAAAAGGATGCACAGTACAGTGCACAATATAATGAGTGGACATTGTTAGTCTGCCGGATACTAACCTACAACATGGCCGCCTTTAAGTCAGTGACAACTTTTTTCCTCCTTACCCAGTGTTCTGTCAAAACAGCCAAGTCGTCCTGTACTGTAAAGTATACACTGCCACTGTTCAGTAGTGACGTGGTTGGAGATTTTGGCGAGTTGGCATTTTCGGCAGAACACCGGTAGCAGACCAATATAGTGATCAGTCATCAGCTGTCTCCCCATCCCTTGTTTGAAACCCCCCTTGTCCATTAGCCTTAAAAATTGAGAGACCTGATTTACAAGACTCTCAACATGGTTCTCATTAAAGATTGCAGCTTGACAATTTTTGGATGCATTTACTGAACCATTCTGCAAATTAAACCCAAATGGATCTGCTTCTTGTCATCCCTATTTGTGATGACTTTTTCTTCTATTTTTGCCATTATTGGGTGCATAGTGGCAGCAGAACTATAAAGAAAAAGGGGAAGTGTAGACCACAGAAAAAAACCTATACCCATCTCCTTTTACTTTGTGCGCTGTAACTTGATCATGTGTATAGTCTAGTTGTCATTCCACAAGTAAAATAGAAGGCAAGCTTCCTTCTATAGAATGCTCTGGCTCTAACTTTTTTTGCAGTAATGATAGCACAACATTTGGGCAGTGTTATGGCAACTAACACATCAACTAGTAAAATGACTAAACAATGAAATTGCCATTTAATTTCTATGCTATATTTGGCTATTAAATAATAGATAGATAGATAGATAGATAGATAGATAGATAGATAGATAGATAGATAGATAGATAGATAGATAGATAGATAGATAGATAGATAGATAGATAGATAGATAGATAGATAGATAGATAGATAGATAGATAATATCTTTACTTGTCTGTAATTGTACTGCTTTTACTATGTGTCTACTGTGTCCTTTATTTTTCAGGGGAATTGAGAGAAATGCAATTAAGAGCCTGTCCCTCTGTCAGCAATGCAGGTATGTTAAACATGTTACTATAATATTTATCCAATCAAAGTATTATTTGATTCAGAAAACTCTTGTTGGATACCTTGCCTTTCTTTGCACATTTTTTTTTCTCTGAATTTGCTCAAACCTTAGCCTCCAGATAAAACAATGAAATAGAATGAAATAGAAGGTCCAACTTCACAATCATTATCATTCTGAGATGCTTCACTGCTAGTGTGACTATTCCTGCTCAGCTTTAACATGATGGTAGAATGGTAAAACCATATTCCACAATGTACAGAAGACCTGTGCTTCATTCAGGGCAAATTCTGACCTTTGATTCATTCGATGGAGTTGCTGGGAAAATAGTCTTAGAGTCCTCAGCTGTGTGTAAGCTCCAACTGAAGTAACACAAAGCTTATGCAGGATTTCTTTTCCTCAGCTGAATCAGGACAGAAAGTAAAGTACATGTATACAGCTGCACTAGTAGACTTTAAAGTCAACTTTTTGCTTTGCCTTGCATGATCAAAACACGGGTTCAGTTTAAATATTCAAAGCAAAAGTAGAAAAGCATATCTGTATTACAGTTGGGATCAATTACCAACACCGCGGATTGCTGATCCAGGGAATATCTCATTACCTTCTGGGGGATCAGGAAGGCATTTTTTTCCCAGCTAGAGTAAATTGAATCATGCTTTATTTTTTTACCCTCCTCTGGATTAACTGTGGGTATAAGATTCTGTATATGGCCTGGCAAATAGTACAGGAATAGAAAAATGAATATCAGGAAATAGCAAAGCCTACTAGATTCAATTATTATCCCAGGACAAAAAGCCAAGAATAAATTCAGAAAAAGGGAGTGGACAACACGAGGCATTACAATGTATTTTTTATACTTACAGGTTCTTCTTCATCAACAAAGCACTTTGTAGAGATACATTATGAAGAACTGGTCCAAGGAGTGCACAATGTAAATCAAGTTCTAGATAAACTCAAACTCCAAGATCTTCTGACCGATGAGGATTGTGACAATGTGAGATCTAAGGAAACGCCCCAGAACCAGATGAGAGAGCTATTCGGGTTTGTCAGAGGTTGGGGAAGTGATGGCAAGGACATGCTACTCAAAGTTCTAGAGAAGACCAACAGGCAACTGATTGACAAGTTAAGAGATCCATGAATTTGTTAAAAATTTTCAGAATGTGCCATAAAAAAGACTAGGTGGTCTTGATCTGGAAAATACGTTTTAAATATTTCTGGAACCCTCACTGTCATATAGGAACGGAGGTAGCAGAGAGAAATCAAAGTTTAAAGAGGTCTATGTAAGGCCTCAATTATTTTCAGTACCCAATATCTTTGTTTGAATGCCACATGCTGGTATCTAGGACCACATATGAATCAAAACTGGTGCATATATTTTGTGTATATATGTGTATATATAGATATATATATCTATATATAGATATTAGGGATGAGCCGAACACCCCCTCGGTTCGGTTCGCGGCAGAACATGCGAACGGACCGAAAGTTTGCGTGAACATTCGAACACCGTTAAAGTCTATGGGACCTGAACATGAAAAATCAAAAGTGCAAATTTTAAAGGCTAATATGCAAGTTATTGTCCTAAAAAGTGTTTGGGGACCCGGGTCCTGCCCCAGGGGACATGGATCAATGCAAAAAAAAGTTTTAAAAACGACCGTTTTTTCGGGAGCAGTGATTTTAATAATGCTTAAAGTGAAAAAATAAAAGTGAAATATTTCTTTAAATATCGTACCTGGGGGGTGTCTATAGTATGCCTGTAAAGTGGCGCATGTTTCCCGTGTTTAGAACAGTCCCTGCACAAAATGACTTTTCTATAGGAATAAAAGTTATTTAAAACTGTTTGCGGCTGTAATGTAATGACGGGTCCCGGCAATATGGATGAAAATTATTGAGAAAAACGGCATGGATACCCCTCCCCCTCCAGCCCATTACGAGGCCCTTTGGGTCTTGTATGGATATTAAGGGGAACCCCGCACCCAAATTAAAAAAAGAAAATGCGTGGGGCCCCCAGGCCCTATATACTCTGAACAGCAGTATACAGGTGGTCCAAACAAGACAGGGACTATAGCTTTGTTCTTAAGTTGAATCTGTTTGTAATTTTCAACTGGTACATTTTGTAAGTGTAGCTCCAGCCAAAAAAAATCTATTTTTGAGCTTTTTGAATAACATAGGGAAGGGTTATCACCCCTGTAACATTTGTTTTGCTGTCTGTGCCTCTGTTTAGAAGATTTCACCTCACTTTCTGTCCCAATGACAATTGGATTTTGAAAATTTGGGGTTATTAGGGAAACAAGGATTGGTGATAAAGCACCAGTGGAGACACCTTTTTCCCATATTAACTCTTACAGGAGAGAATTTCCCTTACTAGGGGTAGATTTCCTCTCACTTCCTGTTGTCACCCTCCATTTGTAAGTAGGAGTCGTTTGTAAGTCGGATGTTTGAAAGTAGGGGACCGCCTGTATATACTATATGGCCTGCCCTATATACTCTGCAGAAAATTGGGCCTTAGGTGTTGGTGGTACCAGAACACTGTAAGCCCTCACAGCTACTCTTGGTGGGCACTGGGTAAAAATTGTAATTACACGCCCCTGTTAAACAGGGGCAGAAAAATTGGGCCTTAGGCAGTGGTGGTGGTGCCACAACACTGTAACCCCTCACAGATTCTGTTGTTGAGGGCAGGAACGAGCCCTGCTGTGAAATATTAGAGCAAGTATTGTAATTAGATGCCCCTGTTAAACAGGGGCAGAAAAATTGGGCCTTAGGCACTGGTGGTGGTGCCACAACACTGCAACCCCTCACAGATACTCTAGTTGCACGCAAGAATGAGCCCTGCTGCAAACTATTACAGTAAAAAATATAATTATACACCCCTGTTAAACAGGGGCAAAAAAATTGGGCCTTAGGCACTGGTGGTGGTGCCCTGAAACAAAAATGTTCTTAGAAGCTATCAACATGAACATTGAGGAGGAATAGGATAGTCACTCAGCATAACAGGATAGTCACTCAGCATAGGCAGCCTAGGGATCTCACATTCATAGAAAAAAAGGCAACCTGCCTTTGGCCAATTATGGCTCTCTTTGCTGATGGAGCTGTAATTGGCCAAAGCATGAGGGTCATAGCGCATGCTTGGCCAATCATCAGACAGCAATGCACTGTGCTCTGTGCTCCTGCAGTGCATTATGGGCCGTTACGCACCGCTCGAATTTGGCGCGAACTGACCATAATGTTCGTTTTTCGACGGGCGAACAGCCAATGTTCGAGTCGAACTCATGTTCGACGCGAACAGAAAGCTCATCCCTAATAGATATATATATATATATATATATATATATATATATATATATATATATATATATATATATATATATATATCTATATATATATAGATATATAGATATATATATATATATATATATAGATATATTTTTTTGTAAAATGCTTTTTTCTTCTAACGTATGATACTTGTAAAGTGGTTCTAAAAGGTTAAGGTTTTTAACCTTTCAATATGTGGGGGGTGGGGACAAGCCTCATTCTGTGTGTCTTAAAGGGGTTGTAAAAGCAGAAGGTTTTTGCAGGTTCTATGCTTTAAGATAAAAAAAACTTTCTGTGTGTAGCAGCCTACCCAGCACCCCCTAATACTTACCTGAGCCCCATCTCTCTCCAACAATGTCAACAATCCCCTCAGACACAGACACAGCAGGGGCATCATTGGCTCCCACGGCTGTCAATCAAAGTCAGTCAGTCAATAAGGGAAGAGGGCGACGGGGCCGGGTCGGGCTCCATGTGACAGTACAATTTTGTTTTCATACATTGCTGTAACATCTTGCAATGCATATAGTATTTAACTGCTTCCTGCCCAGTCATTTATCTACATTGCTCTGGGGTATGCTTTGGGGATGATCTGTGACCGCCGTGTCCCTTGGGACACGCATATCAGGGTAAAGGGCCAATCACAGCAGCCCCTTACCATGTGAGCACTGTGTCCAACCACAGTGCTCAGATGTAAAGAAACAAAGGATAGACAACGTGTGAGTCCTGCAATGTCTGTCAGTACTTGTAGTTCATGAATTCACGGGGATATGTAAATTAATGAGGTGGCCAGCGCCCCCCACGACTACTCTCTTTTCAAATGGTGATAGCAGATACAGGGAGAAGAGCCCCGGCCTGCTGTCACAGGAAGTATGGGGATCAGGGAGCGACTGCAGGATCGGGAACATGTTACATGTTCCACCCTAAAAATAGGTGAAACATGTAACATGTTCCTGAAGGGATGAGGTGGCAAGCCTAGATGTACAACTAATGAAGAACCTAACATCACACCTAAACACCCTAGACAAACACAATAGGGTCTGGGGACCTTGGAACCTTGTGGAAGATAAATAACAGGACCCTCGTCCCCTGCATCCATTGCTTATATGGTAGGTGACGTGTTTGACCACTGGAAAGGTGATTAGTCGGGTATTTTTCTCTTTCTCTATCTTCTTTTTCCTACCTTTTACTTTCATCTGTCCTTTTTCTGCCCATTTTGCAATATCTGCTTAGTGATATGACTTAGGCTGTAAGCCTAAGATATATCATGGGTGAAGGGTTACTCAACACCCCTATCAACATTATACAGAGTTCAGAGCTGCTTAAGTAATTTCTTTTTATGATGCACATGATTGTGAACAGTGGATTATTTGTTGTTGTTTACCAATGCAGACTGTTATGCAAATTGCTGTATATTTGAAAAATGGTTCAATAAAAATTTTTATTTATAAAAATAAAAACTCCTATGTAAATATATACGCCAATAAAAATCATATCATAAAAGTAATTAAAATGTAAAAATCAGATATAAAAACTGACACTGTACTAATGGCACTGGCCTAGTGACGGGAAGTCAAAGGATTAACTGAGGGTGATCAAAGGGTTAAATGTGCCTAACGAAGGTGGCCACTAACTGTGATCTTCTCTCTTCTCTTCCTGAACTGAAAAGTATTCAGGAAGAAAAGAACGAGTAGATCGTGTGTCTGTTTAAGTCTCTAAGTTTATACTGTGCAAATTTAAAGTATCTAATTTATATATCCAACGAGTTTTATTTTTAAAAATATGTTGCTTCCAATTAGACCCTCTCCAGTGTCTCATAACCCTATCAATGCTATAAACTATTAAAACACTAGAATCCGTATTATGAATCATTCCAAAATAGTTTCAAACACTGTGTTTCTTATAACCCATAGGGATGATATTGATGTGTTTATTTATCCAGACAGACAATTTTCTAGTAGCTCTCCCTATGTACTGGAAGCCACAGGGGCACTCCAGTATGTAGGTAAGATGTGTACTGTCACATGTAATACAGTACATTTCTCAAGTTAAAATTTTTTTTGAGTGTTATTTAATTGAAAATGCATCCGTTTTCTTTGTTTATTATTTATTGTCCTACATGGAAGACATCTCTTTTTTTTTTTTTATTTAATAAATGTTTATTAAAATTTTTCAGATGTACATAAAGTCACAATTATCGGGTATACATTGAAACTGAAGCTGTTAATATAATCAATAAGTCATACAATCGATAAATAAAGCAGAAATGAAAGAACAAGTTCAAAATACGGCCAACTGAGCCTCTTACTAGGTCACTTCTGTATTAGTGATGTAAGTGAAGTTCTGACCCAGTAAAGTATCCCTATGGTAAAGCAGGAATACCCTAATTAACAAGTGTATAAACTAAGGATCATTAAGCATCTCCGTGTGAGGGGTTGGTGTGGGGGTAGGGGTCCAATCGGGGTAATGTAATGTACCGATCAAAGCCACCCTTAAACCCATTCACCCCTAAAGGGTTCTAACTGTGAATGGGTGGGGGCCATGTGTAGTAATGTGTGTGGTTTTAAACCTATTCGGTACCCATATGATTGAGAGTAGGGATGAGCCGAACACCCCCCTGTTCGGTTCGCACCAGAACTTGCGAACAGGAAAAAAGTTCGCTCGAACACGCGAACACCGTTAAAGTCTATAGGACACGAACATGAATAATCAAAAGTGCTAATTTTAAAGGCTTATATGCAAGTTATTGTCATAAAAAGTGTTTGGGGACCTGGGTCCTGCCCCAGGGGACATGGATCAATGCAAAAAAAAGTTTTAAAAAACGTCCGTTTTTTCAGGAGCAGTGATTTTAATAATGCTTAAAGTCAAACAATAAAAGTGTAATATCCCTTTAAATTTCGTACCTGGAGGGTGTCTATAGTATGCCTGTAAAGGGGCGCATGTTTCCCGTGTTTAGAACAGCCTGACAGCAAAATGACATTTCGAAGGAAAAAAAGCCATTTAAAACTACCCGCGGCTATTGCATTGCCGACAATACACATAGAAGTTCATTGATAAAAACGGCATGGGAATTCCCCACAGGGAAACCCCGAACCAAAATTAAAAAAAAAAAAAATGAAGTGGAAGTCCCCCTAAATTCCATACCAGGCCCTTCAGGTCTGGTATGGATATTAAGGGGAACCCCGGCCAAAATTTTAAAAAAAAATGACGTGGGGTTCCCCCTAAATTCCATACCAGACCCTTCAGGTCTGGTATGGATTTTAAGGGGAACCCCGCGGCAAAAAAAAAAAAAAACGGCGTGGGGTTCCCCCAAAAATCCATACCAGACCCTTATCCGAGCACGCAACCTGGCAGGCCGCAGGAAAAGAGGGGGGGACGAGAGTGCGGCCCCCCCCCTCCTGAACCGTACCAGGCCACATGCCCTCAACATTGGGAGGGTGCTTTGGGGTAGCCCCCCAAAACACCTTGTCCCCATGTTGATGAGGACAAGGGCCTCATCCCCACAACCGTGGCCGGTGGTTGTGGGGGTCTGCGGGGGGCTTATCGGAATCTGGAAGCCCCCTTTAACAAGGGGACCCCCAGATCCGGGCCCCCCCCCTGTGTGAAATGGTAAGGGGGTACTTACCCCTACCATTTCACTAAAAAAGTGTCAAAATAGTTAAAAATGACAAGAGACAGTTTTTGACAATTCCTTTATTTAAATGCTTCTTCTATCTTCCTTCATCTTCTTCTTCTTCTGGTTCTTCTGGCTCTTCTGGTTCTTCCTCCGGCGTTCTCGTCCAGCATCTCCTCCGCGGCGTCTTCTATCTTCTTCTCCTCGGGCCGCTCCGCACCCATGGCATGGGGGGAGGCTCCCGCTCTTCTCTTCATCTTCTTCTTCATCCTCTTCTCTTCTTCATCTTCTTCATCTTCATCTTCTCTTCTTAATTTTCTTCTCCGGGCCGCTCCGCATCCATGCATGGAGGGAGGCTCCCGCTGTGTGACGGCGTCTCCTCGTCTGACGGTTCTTAAATAACGGGGGCGGGGCCACCCGGTGACCCCGCCCCCCTCTGACGCACGGTGACTTGACGGGACTTCCCTGTGACGTCACGGGGAATGCCACAGGGAAGTCCCGTCATGTCCCGTGCGTCAGAGGGGGGCAGGGTCACCGGGTGGCCCCGCCCACCATTATTTAAGAACCGTCAGACGAGGAGACGCCGTCACACAGCGGGAGCCTCCCTCCATGCCAGCATGGATGCGGAGCGGCCCGCAGAAGAAAATTAAGAAGAGAAGAAGAAGATAAAGAAGATGAAGAAGAGAAGAGGATGAAGAAGAAGATGAAGAGAAGAGCGGGAGCCTCCCCCCATGCCATGGGTGCGGAGCGGCCCGAGGAGAAGAAGATAGAAGATGCCGTGGAAGAGATGCTGGACGAGAACGCCGGAGGAAGAACCAGAAGAGCCAGAAGAACCAGAAGAAGAAGAAGATGAAGGAAGATAGAAGAAGCATTTAAATAAAGGAATTGTCAAAAACTGTCTCTTGTCATTTTTAACTATTTTGATACTTTTTTAGTGAAATGGTAGGGGTAAGTACCCCCTTACCATTTCACACAGGGGGGGGCCGGGATCTGGGGGTCCCCTTGTTAAAGGGGGCTTCCAGATTCCGATAAGCCCCCCGCCCGCAGACCCCCACAACCACCGGCCACGGTTGTGGGGATGAGGCCCTTGTCCTCATCAACATGGGGACAAGGTGTTTTGGGGGGCTACCCCAAAGCACCCTCCCAATGTTGAGGGCATGTGGCCTGGTACGGTTTAGGAGGGGGGGGGCGCACTCTCGTCCCCCCCTCTTTTCCTGCGGCCTGCCAGGTTGCGTGCTCGGATAAGTGTCTGGTATGGATTTTTGGGGGAACCCCACGCCGTTTTTTTTTTTTTTTGGCGCGGGGTTCCCCTTAAAATCCATACCAGACCTGAAGGGTCTGGTATGGAATTTAGGGGGAACCCCACGTCATTTTTTTTTTTAATTTTGGCCGGGGTTCCCCTTAATATCCATACCAGACCTGAAGGGCCTGGTATGGAATTTAGGGGGACCCCCCACGTAATTTTTTTTTTTTTTAATTTTGGTTCGGGGTTTCCCTGTGGGGAATTCCCATGCCGTTTTTATCAATGAACTTTTATGTGTATTGTCGGACCGGCAATTCATTAATAGCCGCGGGTAGTTTTAAATGAGTTTTTTCCTTCGAAATGTCATTTTGCTGTCAGACTGTTCTAAACACGGGAAACATGCGCCCCTTTACAGGCATACTATAGACACCCCCCAGGTACGAAATTTAAAAGGGATATTACACTTTTATTGTTTGACTTTAAGCATTATTAAAATCACTGCTCCTGAAAAAACATCCGTTTTTAAAACTTTTTTTTGCATTGATACATGTCCCCTGGGGCAGGACCCGGGTCCCCAAACACTTTTTATGACAATAACTTGCATATAAGCCTTTAAAATTAGCACTCTTGATTTCTCCCATAGACTTTTAAAGGGTGTTCCGCGGCATTCGAATTTGACGCGAACACCCCAAATTGTTCGGTGTTCGGCGAACTTGCGAACAGCCAATGTTCGAGTCAAACATGAGTTCGACTCGAACTCGAAGCTCATCCCTAATTGAGAGGCAGCTCCGTAATAATAATATGTAGTTTAGGAGTGGGGGGGGGGAGTAAAGAGACCAGAAACCGTTAGGGTTTGTGCTCCTGCCGGAACAGTGAAGGAGTTATGTTGGTATCAGGTTGAGAGGGTGTGGAGATCGCCTAAGTATGATCGGTGAGGATCAATTGGGTATAAGGAAGGGTATGGACGGAGGGAGGGCACGATCAGCCAGACACTATGGCATTTCTGTGACAGATCAGTATCGATCATGGCTGAGAGGTTGGGTCACCGGGCGGAATGATCTGCGTTGAGGAAACTCTAGTGCAACCAGCAAGCCCATGTTGTATTAAATTTTGTCGGATTGCCTTTTGCTTGGTAAATTAGTTTTTCCCCCTCGGCCGTTCTATCGACTCTTTTGAACCATTCAGCCACTGTGGGTGGTGTGGAACTCCTCCAGTGAACCGGGACACAGAGGTTGGCTGCATTGATAAGGTGTAGGGTAAGGGATTTTTTGTAGGAGGAGAGGGGCATGTAGGTGTGGTGGAGCATGTATTGGGCCGGAGTGAAGTCTGGGGCGTAAGAGGTAATTTGGGTGATAAGGCGGTGAATTTCCGTCCAGTACGGTATGATAAGAGGACATTCCCACCAGATATGAATGAGGGTGCCAAGCGCCGCATTGCAACGCCAGCATGTCGGGGGGACCGAGGGGTGCATTTTGTGGATCTTATCAGGTGTCCTATACCAGTTGGTGAATATTTTGTATCTGTTTTCCTGGGTGGATACATTAATGGAGCCCTTATGAATATGGTTGTGTATACGTTCCCATTCGGTGGAAGTTAAGTCTATAGACAGTTCTGATTCCCAACGACGGATAAGCTTATCATCTTTAATCTTGCAATTTGAAAATAAGAATGTGTAAACAGTAGCGATCACATGACGTTGGGGTTCTGAACTATCACATAGCAATTCAAAGGGTGTACGCTCTCGGTACCATAGTGAGATGGATTTGGCGTCAGTAAAAAGTGTCTTAATTTTAGGTACTTGTAAAAGGGGATGTTGTATTCAGTGAGTTTGGCTGACATGGCTTGGTGAGGGAGGAGTTCACCATTTTGGAAGAAGTGGTGTGCCCTAATGGAGGCTGTGCATGATTCTCTGTGCGGATCTCTTAAGGCAAGGCCTGGCAGGAAGTCAGGATTACGGATCAAAGCGGTCATAGGGCCTGGGTGCGGTGTGTAATCGAGTGCTTTGCCGGCTAATTTAAGGTGGGACAATGTGGCTCCAATAAAGGGATGTGTCACCAAATCTCTAGGAATGGAGTTGTGATTGATCCAGGGTAGATGTGACAGCGGGGTTTTAGTGAAAGAGTCCTCAAGTGTAATTCAGGCTTTATTGGAACGATGCAGATGCCAATCTACAATCCTAGTTAAATGACATGCCCAGTAGTATTTTTGAATGTCTGGGAGGCCAAGACCCCTTAATAGCTTGGGGAGTACTAGCCTATCCCAGCTTAGTCGGGGGGTCTTGGACGCCCAGATAAAAGTCCTGCACATACGCTTGTATGATGTAAAAAAGGAAGTGGGTAGCTTTATGGGAATTGCCTGAAAAAGGTAAAGAAGTCTGGGCAGTACATTCATTTTTAATATGGCTGTCCTACCCAACCAGGAGAAGGACCCAAAATGCCATTTATTTAAATCAGCTTGTATGTTTTGAAGCGCGGGTTGGAAGTTTCTCATGTAGAGATCCTGTTGTTTAGTAGGTATTTTGATGCCCAGGTATGTAATGTCCTGTGATTCCCATGTAAAGGGGAAGTTCTGCTTGCATTGGGTGACCAGTGTGGCTGGTAGGGAGATGTTCAGTGTTTTCGATTTTGTAAAGTTAATTTGAAGGTTTGACAAGGTTTTGAATAATGAGAAATCTTTAAGAAGATTGGGGATAGTGACTATTGGGGCCGTGAGGAATAGTAAAACGTCATCCGCATAGGCTGCTAATTTATAGTGGTTATCACCAATGTTAATGCCTTTGACGTCCGGGTTGTCTCTTAATCTGCGGAGCATTGGTTCCATAGTAAGGATGAATATGAGCAGGGATAGGGGGCATCCCTGACGGGTTCCGTTTGAGACAGAGAAGGCGTTCGACAGGCGGCCATTGATCCTAAGTTTAGCTGTAGGTGCAGAGTATAGCGCCAGGATCATTTGGAGTAGATGCGATGGGAAACCCATTACTCTTAAAGTCGCTTCCATATAGTCCCAGGCCACCCTGTCGAACGCCTTCTCCACGTCCAAAGACAGGAAAAAACCTTGTGTGGATGTTTTGGACAGCCAGTGATGGATATTTAGAGCCTTGATAGTATTGTCCCTGGCCTCCCTGCCAGGGACAAAACCTACTTGATCAAGGGAGATTAATTTGGGTAGCAGAGGGAGAATGCGGTTTGCCAACACTTTGGCGTAGAGCTTTAGGTCTACGTTCAGAAGTGATATCGGGCGGTAGTTAGAGACCAATGAAGGGTCTTTGCCTTGTTTGGGAATGAGAGTGACATGTGCTTCAAGGATGTCCCTCATCGTATTAGAGGTTGGTGAGAAATTATTAAAGGCTTTGGTGAGGTGGGGAATGAGAGTGTCTGGGAAGTACTTATAATAGCTAACTGTCAGGCCATCTGGGCCAGGGCTTTTGCCCGGTTTCATTTGTTTTAATGCAGTTAAAATTTCTTCTCCTGAAAGTGGGAGATCAAGGTCCGAGGATTCATCTGAAGAGAGGGGGGAGGGACAGTATTGTGCAAGGAAGTCGGTAATGGCTGTAATTCGGTCCGAGGTGGCTGCAGGGGGGAGCGTGGTGGGGAGGTTGTATAGTTTGGAGAAGTACTGAACAAAATGTTCAGAGATATCATCTGTAGTAACAAGGGCGTCGCCAGTCGTTGTAATTTTGTGAATGGTATGGGCCGCTTTCTTAACTTGAAGCGCTCTGGCTAAAAGTTTACCCAACTTGTTGCCGAATTCGTAGAATAATTTTTGGGTCATGGCGTAGTTATGTTTTAGTATGTGGTTAAGTTCCTCTAAAAGTTCTTCTCTGGTTTGAGTTAGTTCCGTTAATGTGGAAGCTGCTAGCGATGCTTTGTGTGCTTGTTCAAGTGTTAGTATGCGGTCGGTCAGCTCATTAATTTGTGCTTTTCTGAGTTTGTTTCGTTGGGCCACAAGGAAGATAAATTTCCGCCTTATGACGCATTTGTGTGCTGCCCAAACGGAGATGGGAGAGGTGTCTTCTGTTGTATTTTCTGCAAAGTATTGGGTGAGGCTTGTGGTAATTTGTTGAATATGGTCCAGGTCGGTCAGTAGAGAATTATCAAGTCGCCATATGTTGGATCTACCATGGGTCGTCGGGAGGGTTAGAGTTATAAATATGGGGTTGTGATCATAAAGAACCATGGGTTCAATCGTTGCTTTTGAGAGGTGTGCAAGATCATTTTGGGATAAGAAAAAGTGGTCTATTCTGGAGTATTTGTTATGAGGTGCAGAAAAGAAGGTGAAGTCCTTAGTGTTGGGGTGCAATGTGCGCCAGGCATCGTGAAGTAACAGGCTGCTGAGTTGCAATTTAATAGCTCGTAAGGCTCTGTAGGTTAGGGAGGAAGCACCATTGGATGTGTCAAGGGAGGGATTCAGAGCGACATTGAAGTACCTGATTGGAAGCTGAGAAGTTGTTGGAAGGTGTCTCTAAAAAAGGCCACTTCTTGTGAGTTAGGGGCATAAATGTTAGCTATTGTGACAGGTCTGTGGTGCAGAGTGCCTTTAATGAATGGGAATCTCCCTTGGGAGTCTCTTTGGACCTGCAGGGGGCATTGTTTAGAAATTAGGATTGAGACTCCTTTGGATTTAGCCTCGGTGTTGGAAGAGTGGTACACCAGTGGGAATTGGTGATTATACAGTTAAGGGATGCTATCCGTTCTGAAGTGCGTTTCCTGTATAAGTGCTACATGTATTTTCGATTGTTGTAGAAAAAAGAACAGTTTAGACATTTTCTCTGGGATGTTAAGGCCTTGTATATTGATTGAGCAGAGTTTGAGTGTCTGTAGGTGCTTATGTAGGTCAGGCAGTGAGGCCCGGGGGTCTGTGTCATCCACCATATGTGCTAGTGAAGGGAGAGGGATGACCTAGGCGATCAAGATGTGGGTCTGTTCAGTGTATGGCAGGCTTAAATGTAATGTTGAGGTAACGGGTGAAACCGATGAGGTTTGGGGGTAATTTGCTCCCGTACCTCTAAACTGTACAGTATCGGTAAAGTACAGTGCGGGCACGATGTGTGTACCCTGAGGGGTGTAACAGCACCGTGACTCACAACTGTGTGGGGGTTGGCAATCACTAAGCAGTGAAGGAGGACTATAGGTAAAGGAAAGAATGGTATAGTCCGCCACCACAGGGTCTTCAGGTAATAAAGGGAGGAGGTTTTGGAGAACGTATTTTCTGGGGGATATATAATAGGGCGAGGGGATACTCTCAAAGAAAGGTGAGTGCTGGGTGGTAGGATTTGGGTGAGTAAATGCATCATTACACAAATAGCATACAAGAACCATCATATAGAAATATTGGGAGTTCTGATACCACCACCCAGCCCCCATACCAGAAGGCACCCAAAACGCCATTAAATACTATCACGGCTAAATGCGGGATTTGTAAAGGTGGGTGCCCTCTCTTGGGTCAAGTGTTGGCCTCAGAACGTGTGAGGTAATTAAACAGAGGACATTTATAGGGCCTAAAAACAGCACAAAAATCTCAAAAGAGGGATAGAACACTATAACCGGAGTAACATGTAAATAAACAAGTAAATCAGTCAGCAAGCTGACCATGCAATCAGTGACAGATCTCCAACTAGAAAGTCTGAGGAATACTAAATTTGTAGACTAGAAGATTTCCCATAGAGAGAGTGTGGAATATACCTCGCCGTGCAACCTAACATGCCAGCAAGTGTGATTGGGTAAAGTTACAGTTACAGGCCAGTAGATGGCGGTAGTGCACTTTGCATAAGCCTGCAGGTAGGTGTCACATCAGTTGAGTGTCTGTACAGGACATGTAGATGGATGTAGTGTACTGTGTATAAGTCTTCAGCAGTGGCGGCTGGTGGTCCATTTTTTTGGGGGGGCGCAAACAAAGCCCCAACCAACCCCATTCCACCCCCCACCCCCCCCGTCACTCGCCCGCATTAGGGCCTACAGATAGATAGACACTGGGTGGGAGAGATAGACAGACAGAGACTGGGTGGGATAGATAGATAGATAGATAGATAGATAGATAGATAGATAGATAGATAGATAGATAGATAGATAGATAGATAGATAGATAGATAGATAGATAGATAGATAGATAGATAGATATTCCTATATACTGATCTCCATGTATACACCGCTGGGATCTGTAGTAGGATTTTATATAAACCCATGTATTTCATATTATTCATATTTAATTTTTATGTGTTATTAATACCAGTAGTAGTATCAGTAGTAGTAGTATCAGTAGCAATATCAATAGTGAGATATAGATAGATAGATAGATAGATAGATAGATAGATAGATAGATAGATAGATAGATAGATAGATAGATAGATAGAGATATAGATAGAGAGATATAGATATAGACAGATATAGATATAGATAGAGAGATATAGATAGAGATAGAGATATAGATATATAGATAGAGAGATATAGATATATAGAGATATAGATAGAGAGATATAAAGATATATAGAGATAGAGAGATATAAAGATATATAGATAGAGAGATATAGATATAGATATAGATAGAGAGATATAGATATAGATAGAGAGATATAGATAGAGAGATATAGAGATAGATAGAGAGATATAGATAGAGAGATATAGAGATAGATAGAGAGATATAGATAGAGAGATATAAAGATATATAGATATAGATAGAGAGATATAGATATAGATAGAGAGATATAGAGATAGATAGATAGATAGATAGATAGAGAGATATAGATAGAGAGATATAAAGATATATAGATATAGATAGAGAGATATAGAGATAGATAGAGAGATATAGAGATAGAGATATAGAGATAGATAGAGAGATATAGATAGAGAGATATAGAGATAGATAGAGAGATATAGAGATAGACAGATATAGATATAGATAGAGAGATATAGAGATAGATAGATAGATAGAGGGATATAGATATAGAGATATAGATATAGACAGATATAGATAGAGAGATATAAAGATATATAGATATAGATATAGATAGAGAGATATAGAGATAGATAGAGAGATATAGATAGAGAGATATAGATATAGATAGAGAGATATAGATAGAGAGATATAGAGATAGATAGATAGAGAGATATAGATATAGAGATATAGATATAGAGATATAGATATAGAGATATAGATATAGACAGATATAGATAGAGAGATATAAAGATATATAGATATAGATATAGATAGAGAGATATAGATAGAGAGATATAGATATAGATAGAGAGATATAGATAGAGAGATATAGATAGAGAGATATAGATATAGACAGATATAGATATAGATAGAGAGATATAGATAGAGAGAGATATAGATAGAGAGATATAGATATATAGATAGAGAGATATAGATAGAGAGATATAGATATAGAGATATAGATATAGATAGAGAGATATAGATATAGACAGATATAGATATAGATAGAGAGATATAGAGATAGATAGAGAGATAGAGAGATATAGATAGAGAGATATAGAGATAGATAGATAGAGAGATATAGAGATAGATAGAGAGATATAGAGATAGAGATATAGAGATAGATAGAGAGATATAGATAGAGAGATATAGAGATAGATAGAGAGATATAGAGATAGACAGATATAGATATAGATAGAGAGATATAGAGATAGATAGATAGATAGATAGATAGATAGATAGATAGATAGATAGATAGATAGATAGATAGATAGATAGAGAGATATAGATAGAGAGATATAGAGATAGATAGATAGAGAGATATAGATATAGAGATATAGATATAGAGATATAGATATAGACAGATATAGATAGAGAGATATAAAGATATATAGATATAGATATAGATAGAGAGATATAGAGATAGATAGAGAGATATAGATAGAGAGATATAGATATAGATAGAGAGATATAGATAGAGAGATATAGATAGAGAGATATAGATAGAGAGATATAGATATAGACAGATATAGATATAGATAGAGAGATATAGATAGAGAGAGATATAGATAGAGAGATATAGATATATAGATAGAGAGATATAGATAGAGAGATATAGATATAGAGATATAGATATAGATAGAGAGATATAGATATAGACAGATATAGATATAGATAGAGAGATATAGAGATAGATAGAGAGATATAGAGATAGATAGAGAGATATAGAGATAGACAGATATAGATATAGATAGAGAGATATAGATATAGACAGATATAGATATAGATAGAGAGATATAGAGATAGATAGAGAGATATAGAGATAGATAGAGAGATATAGATATAGACAGATATAGATATAGATAGAGAGATATAGATATAGACAGATATAGATATAGATAGAGAGAGATAGATAGAGATATAGATAGAGAGATATAGATATAGATATAGAGATATAGATATAGATAGAGAGATATAGATATAGACAGATATAGATATAGATAGAGAGATATAGAGATAGATAGAGAGATATAGATATAGACAGATATAGATATAGATATAGATAGAGAGATATAGATATAGACAGATATAGATATAGATAGAGAGATATAGATATAGATATAGATAGAGAGATATAGAGAGAGAGATATATAGAGATAGATAGAGAGATATAGATATAGACAGATATAGATATAGATATAGATATAGATAGAGAGATATAGATAGAGAGATATAGAGATAGATATAGATAGAGAGATATAGAGATAGATATAGATATAGATAGAGAGATATAGATATAGATAGAGAGATATAGAGATAGACAGATATAGATAGAGATATAGATATAGAGATATAGATAGAGAGATATAGATATAGAGATAGAGAAATATAGATATAGATAGAGAGATATAGATATAGATATAGAGATAGAGAAATATAGATATAGATAGAGAGATAGAGAGATATAGATGAGAGATAGAGATAGAATGTGTGTGAATCCAGAGAGAGGATTAGACAGATAGAAGTGTTTGGGTCCCCCTCCATCCAGCAGAACTTTTCCTCCCCTCCCCCCCAGCACTCACCTGGAAGACAGCCCAGCACAGTGAGTCTGGCTCCATCCTTCTCCCCGTACATTGAGACGGCTCCTGCTCTGACTCTGAGGACGGCTCTCTCACTCTCCCTATACAGCATTCTCTAATCTCTGTGTGACTGTGTAGTCACACAGCAGTAGAGGAGTCCGCTCCTCATGCTTCCTCTGCTCGGGCGCACTGGGAAATAAAAAGCGGAAGTGACATCATTCCTTGAATGTCACTCAAAGTCCCGGCCATCTAATGCATATAATATGCGGAAGCTACTCGGCGCGATGGATCGCGCCACAAGGCGGGTTAAAAGCCCGCAAATGAAGCGCCGCGTCTGCAATCTCGTGATTGCATAGACGTGGCGCTTCCCATAGTGCACTGCGCCCGGCGCCCGAACGCAGTGCACTTATGGACCTTTTTTTCGAAATTTTTTTTCATTTTTTAAAGGGCCAGTTTAAAAAAATTTTTTTTTTTTTTTTTAAATTTTTTTTTTTTTTTTTTTGTGACTGTGCAGAGGGGGGGCGGCGCCCAGGCGCCCCCTATGGACGGGCCGCCACTGGTCTTCAGGTAGATGTCACATCAGTTCCCAGCAGTGAGTGTCTGTACAGGACATGTAGATGGATGTAGTGTACTGTGTATAAGTCTTCAGGTAGGTGTCACATCAGTTGAGTGTCTGTAGAGGACATGTAGATGGATGTAGTGTACTGTGTATAAGTCTTCAGGTAGATGTCACATCAGTTCCCAGCAGTGAGTGTCTGTACAGGACATGTAGATGGATGTAGTGTACTGTGTATAAGTCTTCAGGTAGGTGTCACATCAGTTGAGTGTCTGTACAGGACATGTAGATGGAGGGGGAAGCCCCTATAGGCTCCTCAGTCAGTACACGAGTGGTTGCCGCCAGCGATGGAGTGGAAGAGGAGACTGTGTGAGATGCGGCTTTGGAAGTCAGCATTGAGTGTGATGATCTGTGTGAGGCGTTGTCCAGGTAACAGTCGTAGTGTTCGTCGGACATTCTTGAGGCTTTTCCTTGGTGTCAGGGAGATTGTGGGCGGAAGTGACACTGTACAGAACTGCTGCAAGGTCAGGGGCGGGTACAAACCTCAGGGTGTTGTGGGTCAAGTAGTTTTAGAACACTCCACTAGACATATGGGCGGTGTTCATTCCATAGGCAAGTGCTGCTGGTTTTTAGCTAAACTTGCAATGTCCATGACGGGGACACAATCCGAACCCAGTAAAGATGCAAAACATCTATTTTGCCGAATATATCTTGAAGAAAGTCAGTCACATAAACATTGAATTAAAGGTTAACAGCGTGAGAGAACTGACTAAAGCCAAACAGGGCAAACTGAGATTGCATGGTAGCGTGTATCTGAGGCCGGTTAGCGGTTTCGGTGAGCTCTCCTGAGCCTCGGCGAGTTTGTGGGGCTGCCCTCCTGGTAGTGAATGCGGGTACCGGTAAGGTGCCTGGGGGCGGATGGGGACCTTCTCCTACGGTACCTGGTATCTTGCGCCTCCATGGGTTCTTCCTGAGGTGATTCTTTGCTTGTCACTGAGTGACGAAACTCTGCATACCAGTTAGGGACATCTACCAGGGGTATGCCCAGGGTTCCGCAGAAATGTGGGAGATCCTCTGGTACTCTCAGGAGAGCCGTGCGGCCCTGGGTGGAGACAGAAAGGCAAAACAGGAATTTCCATTTATATTGAATACCTTTCGTGCGATGGGCGTCCAGCAGAGGCTTCAGATCATGGCGGAGCTGTAAGGTGATTCCTGAGAGGTCCTGATAGATTTGGATTGCTCTCCCATC
Organism: Lithobates clamitans; assembly: GCA_037952925.1. Lineage (NCBI taxonomy): Eukaryota > Metazoa > Chordata > Amphibia > Anura > Ranidae > Lithobates > Lithobates clamitans. The sequence continues at coordinate 533,095 of JBBGZY010001832.1, forward strand.
ATGGAGAATTTGAGGTCTGCTTCTTGCTTGTCTGATAATTTCTTCCTTCAGTTTGAAGTCTATTATAAAGCAAATGATGTCAATCGGGGATCCGTCTCCCTTCCCTTGGGACGTAAGGCCCGGTGGATCCTTTCCATGTCAATGGGCGTATGAGATGGTCTATTAAGCAGACCATTGAAGATTCCAGTCACAGTGGGGGCTATTTGTTCTCCCTCGATGGCCTCTGGCAGTCCTCTGACTCTGAGATTATGGCGCCGACCTCTGTTGTCGAGGTCTTCCAGATGGCGTTGCATATCTCTCATTTGTAATGTGTGGGAGTCAATGCGATTTGCAGCTTTGCAGATAGTCGCATCATGGCGTTCAGTCACTCTTTCAACTGTGAGAACTCTGTCACTGAGCGCACGGATATCGAGCCTGAGCTCTGAAATGGCGGCAGATAAGGTGTCTTTGATATCCTCTGCGATGGTCCGCAGGTCCTGCATGTTTAAGTGCGGCTGTGGTGAGAGTTCAATGACATTTCTATCCCTGTGAGGGTTTGGAGATCCCGCGTGTGGCGGTTCTGTCAGGGCTGCCTCAGAAGCCTGAGAGTGTGAGTGTCTGTGGCGGGAAGGCCCCGTGTTCCCTCTGCCGGTCTGAAGCATTTCAGGAATATTATAACCCCCCGTCACCTAATTGTTCGCGGGGGGAGCGGGAGGCAGAAGAGTTCCGCAATGCAGTCCCCATGATTTGGAAGTATTTAGGGGCAATTTTACCTCAGATTCCAGTCAGCTTTTCCCTGTGGTGGCAGGAGCTCAGGGATTAAGCTTCCATCTTCCTGCTAGGTCAGGCCACGCCCCCTACAGTATGAGAAAATCTTTTTTTTTCTTCAAAAATTTTGGTTTTTCATTTTTATATATTGTAAGATTGGGGTAATCAGACTCAAGCGGTAGGTGTGTTTTCAATGAGTGCGCCAGTCCATAAATATATTTTTAACCACTTGCCGACCGGCTCACGCTGACATACATTGGCAAAATGGGTCTCCTGCACAAACTGACGTACCTGTACATCAGTCTGTAAAAGCAGGATAGCGGGTGAGCGCACGCCCACGGGTCCCTTGTACTCGATGTTAGCCGGTGGCCCATGATCGCAGCGAGGAGAGGCAGAACAAGGAAATGTAAACAAGGCATTTCCCTATTCTGCCTAGTGACATGACAGGGATCTACCTCGCCCTGTGATCAAGAGCAGTGATCTCTGTCATGTTTCAGTAAGCCCCACCCCCCTATAGAGGGAACACACTTAACCCCTTGATCGCCCCTAGTGTTAACTCCTTCCCTGCCAGTGTCATTTTTATAGCACTGATCAATGTAATAATGTCACTGGTCCCCAAAAAGTGTAATTTGGGGTCAGATTTGTCTGCCACAATTTAGCAGTCTCACTACAAATCGAAGATCGCTGCCATTACCAGTGAAAACAATTAAAAAAAAAAAAAGTTTCTAAATCAATCGCGTAGTTTGTACATGAGATAACTTTTGCGCAAACCAATCAATAAACGCCTATTGCGATTTTTTTTTTTTTTTTTTTTACCAAAAATATGTAGAAGAATATATATTGGCCTAAACTGATGAATAAATATTTTTTTATATATATTTTTTTTTGGATATGTATTGTAGCAGAAAGTAAAAACAAATATATTTTTTAAAAATTGCCGCTCTTTTTTTGTTTATAGTGCAAAAAATAAAAACCGTAGAGGTGATCACATACCACCAGAAGAAAGTTCTATTGAAAAAAAGGTCATCAATTTTGTTTGGGTACAATGTCGCACGACCACGCAATTGTCAGTTAAAGTGACGCAGTACCGAATCGCAAAAAATGCCCTGGTCATTAAAGGGGTGAAACCTTCCGGGGCTGAAGTGGTTAAGGACATGATAGCCCACTTATATTTAAAAAAAATGGAAAAGTTCACAAAAAACATCAGCAGCCCATGCAGGGGGGTTCCATCATTACTGTAACTTGCACAGTCAGAATTCTTCAGCCTCCTCGCTTACTCTTGCCATACAGTTTCTTCAAGCCTCAAGTGGAGGCCTTATGCCGCGTACACACGGTTGGACTTTTCGTCTACAAAAGTCCGACGGACGCCGACGGACTAAAGCTGGCTGACAATCCCATCGTGTGTGGGCTTCCCCGGACTTTCAGTGGACTTTCAGCGGACTTTTCCAGCCTCAAATCTGACGGACTTTAGATTTGAAACATGCTTCAAATCTTTACGTCGTAACTACGCCGGACCCAGAAATCCGCTCGTCTGTGTGCTAGTCCGACGGGCAAAAACCCACGCTAGGGCAGCTATTGGCTACTGGCTATCAACCTCCTTGTTTTAGTCCGGTGTACGTCATCACGTACCAATCCGTCTGACTTTTGTGTGATCGTATGTAGGCAAGTCCGCTCGTAAGAAAGTCTGCCGCAAGTCCACCAAAAATCTGTCGAAAGTCCGTCGGACAGGCTGTCGGACTTTTGTAGACGAAAAATCCGACCGTGTGTACGCGGCATTAGGTCTGCTCCTCAGACCAAAAGACTTCCTTATGCCGCGTACACACGGTCGGACTTTTTGTCTACAAAAGTCCGACAGCCTGTCCGACGGACTTTCGACAGATTTTTGGTGGACTTTTGGCGGACTTCCGACATACTTTCTTACGAGCGGACTTGCCTACATATGATCACACAAAAGTCCGACGGATTCGTACGTGATGACGTACACCGGACTAAAATAAGGAAGTTGATAGCCAGTAGCCAATAGCTGCCCTAGCGTGGGTTTTTGCCCGTCGGACTAGCACACAGACGAGCGGATTTCTGGGTCCGGCGGAGTTACGACGTAAAGATTTGATGCGTGTTTCAAATCTAAAGTCCATCAGATTTGAGGCTGGAAAAGTCCGCTGAAAGTCCAGGGAAGCCCACACACGATCGGATTGTCAGCCGGCTTTAGTCCGTCGGCGTCCGTCGGACTTTTGTAGACGAAAAGTCCGACCATGTGTACGCGGCATTAGAGTCAAGCTCTTTCATAGCTAACTCACGAGCAGCACCTTGCTGCTTTGCCTCCTGCAGACATGCACGCTCTGGCTGCCCCCATGCAACCTCTCTAACTCCTGGAGAGGAAGGGAGTCCACCTGACTATCATGCACAGACCTCCTGTCTGTTGGGTGGAGACCTAAACCATAGTCAGGTCACAACTACCGTGGATTCCCAGAAAATAAGACCTACTCCGAAAATAAGACCTACTCCGAAAATAAGACCTAGCATTATTTTTCATGAGGGTTGCAATATAAGCCCTACCCCATAAATAAGCCCTAGTTTAAATTGCTTGTAAAATCCTATAATTCAATCTATTACAGTAGTATATAATGTACAGTGTGTGTGTTTCTGTAATATAATTGCGGGGAAGAGAGCTCTGGCCGGTCACAGGAGCGCAGAACGGCGCTATAACGAATGTATTTAGCACAATTATATTACAGAAACAAACATGTTGTACATTATATACTACTGTAATAGAGTGGATTATAGGATTTTACAAGCATTTTAACTCCGTTCACACTGGGGATTTCTGTCAGGCAGGAAGAGAAGACGGCACATTACATGGTAAGACCTACCCCGAAAATAAGCCCTACTGTGTCTTTTGTTGCCAAAATTATTATAACACGGCCAGCACACAGCTGTGCATTTAGCATGCCTGCCTCTCGAAAAATCTGGTGTAGACCAGCAATCTTTTGAGTAGCATGGGGTCCCACTGCTACCATATGTAATATGTATGTATGTATGTATATGTATATATATATATATATATAAAATAAAACAAAACAGTGATAACCAAATACCACCAAAAGAAAGTAAAAAATATTGTAAAAAAATTGAAAGTGTCTAGGTTTGACCTCATATTATATGGTTTTAGTAAATCTAAAGGTAAATCGTACAAGAAAATTGTATAATGTATGGCCAGCCTTATGCCCCGTACACAGGGTCGGATTTTCCGATGGAAAATGTTGTGTTGTCGGAAATTCCGACCGTGTGTGGGCTCCATCGGACATTTTCCATCGGATTTTCCGACACACAAAGTTGGACAGTGGGAGATAAAATTTTCCGACAACAAAATCCGATCGCGTCAATTCCGACCGTGTGTGGCCTGTTCCGACGCACAAAGTACCACGCATGCTCAGAAGAAATTCCGAGACGGGACAGCTCGTTCTGGTAAACTTAGCATTCGCAATGGATACAGCACTTCTTTATAATGTGACAAGAATTAAGTAGTTTTGCTGCTCATATTCACACACACTTCTCACAAAGTTTTATTTGTGTTTTTTTTGTGGGATTCCCTCAATATATTGTTATTAGTTGTCACATCTGACAGTTTTATATTTTTTTTTTTTTTTTGGATTTTAAGCCTTTTTTTTTATTTAATGTTTGGATTTTTTCCAAGGCTGATCTTTGTTCAATGTTATTTTTATTTTTACTCCAGAATATTTTTGTGTGTGTTTTGTGTGGCAAGTTACCCCAACACCATTGATATCTTTTATTATTTAATCTCCAGGAGACTGTTTGGTGTTGGTGTCCCTTGTTCATTTCACATTGTATATTAGAAATGTACCTGAATCCTCACAAACCAACTGTCATTTTTGAAGTAAAACACATAGGAGAGTATAATTCAAAATAAAATCCTTTATTAAGGAATCAGAACCAAACAAAGAGGAAGGCAACACTGGATCAACATGAGAAATTAGTGAAGCCTGGGACCCCCACGGCAGACATCAATTCTTCAACATCAAAATTGGTGGCCTGAGGAGTCCATATCTAAGGGAGGGCAGTCTGGTCCAGAATTCGCAGAGATCCAGATAGCAGCAGATGACATCTGTGTCCCCAGGCTGTGGTACCACAAGAGGCTGCATTTTTTGGCCGACCAGACTGAACCCAGGGCAATCACTGTCTAGTCTTCCTTCCACGCTTCCTTCCGGGATGTGGCTGTGCAGTTGGAGATGTGGCAGGAGGAGGAGTAGGACCTTGAGGAGGAGGAGGACCTGCAGGAGGAGGAGGACTGGGAGGACCTGGAGGAGGACTGGGGGGACCAGGAGGAGAGGGAGGAGGAGGAGGGGGACCTGCAGGAGGAGGAGGAGGACCATCGCGAAGGTGTGTCTGAGGTGTAATTTGGCCCCTCATACCTTTCTCCAGAGCCTCCGATATGAGGGCCTCACACATTACTTTTTGGCCCTTCTCCATCCTCTGCATTTTATATGCAATGAAGGCAGCAATGTTCTCCTCCATGGTGTGGGGTGCTCCCAGGACCTCTGTAGCCCTCCAAAAGAATCCTACAGCAGCCTCCTCTAGGGCACTCCTCCTACTGCCACTTTCTGTTTTCAGGGGGGGTGGAGGGACCTGCAGATCAGCCAGCCGGCTCGGCCCAGCCACCTCCTGGCTGAGACTTCCCTGTGTATGAAAAAAGAACATGGTTTTAGTTGTTGCATCATCAATCACAATCATAAATTAGTACTCCCAACTAACATCTAGTTAACATCATTGATTGGACAAACAGAAATCTTTAGAGGAATGCTATACCTGGCTCAATCTGGGCTCCTCCACATGTGGCCTGGAAGGCCCAGGTTGGGCGTCAGAAGCCTCAGCCGGGGGGAAGGAAGCGTGGAAGGAAGACTTGAGAGGGATGGCCTGGGTTCAGTCTGGCCTGCCAGAAAGTGCAGCCTGTCGTAGTACAACATCCTGGGGACATAGATGTCATCTGCTGCTCCGGATCTCTGTGAATCCAGGACTTTCTTGCGCTCCCTCAGATATGTGCTCCTCAGGCAACCAATTAATATCTTTAAATAGGTGATGTCTGCCGTGGGGATCACCTGCTTCACAATTTCACACAATTGCACCAGTGCTGCCTTCCTCTTTGCTTGGTTCTTGAAATGGGGGTGGTTAATCTCCCACAGACAGGGCAGCTCCCTTAGCATCTCTATGAATACTGACATGAAGTCATTATCTTTGAGTAGCATATCCATGTTCACTGCAAGACACAACACAAGACAAAGCCTAATGTCAGACAAAACTCTCCTAATCTTGTTACAATATAGGCCTCAATGTAGAAGCAGTATAGGCACAAGTTTGTCTCTTACCTTCGTTCTTACGATCGGCGCGTCCAATGCTCCTTCCTCCGCTCACAGATCGTACGTAATACGCACGCGTGTTACGCTTTATACACACTGCGCATGCGTGTAACTCCGCCCGCCCCTGACGTTCTTTCTAGTCTATTCCCCTATTCGGCACAGTGGGTGAAGAGCATGATGGCGGATTTAGAGCATGTGTGTGCTAATTATAGCAACGAGGAGGAGGAGGAGGAAAGGCCGGATCCAGGCACGTCCCGATCCAGAAGGAGACGTTTTAAGGCCACAAATATGTCCTTTGAGGAGATGTTGGAGATGGTCGACATCATGAGGAAGTCCGACTATGACGGAAAATATGGGCCTTACCCCCACCCCAACATCCGAAAGGCCAAAATCATTGCTAAAGTGATCAAAAGCCTTCACAGGAATTTCGGGGTATGAAGATCTAAAGATCAGCTCAGGAAGCAGTGGTCGGACCTGAAGTTGAGAGAGCCAGAGCAGTACCGAAAGATCCGGAGAGTGCTGCAAAAAAGTAAGTAGTTGTGCTGTGTTCCTATTCTTTCTGTCTTTATTCCGTTCGTTCTGCTCCATATGCTTTTATTAATTGTAACGTTTAAAAGGGCAACTTTAATGTTCATGGGCCCATTAATCGTTTGTATCCAACATTTTTCTTTCGGCCTCTAGAACACCATTGTTTAGGCCATATGCATTTTCACACATTTTTTTTGGGCCTACTTGGATGCCAAATATTTGTTTGTGTAGATGGGTTTGTTACTAGAATGAAATGCCAACTAGATTGTGTGTAAGGAGAGGACACTGAGCAGCTGTTTTCACATCTGGACAATGGAGCACTAGTGTGGGACCCCAGAACACCATTTTTATTAGGGGGGCCACACAGGTGCTCCAGTGTATACTATAGGGGGGTCTCCATCTGTGAAGCTTGTACTAAACAGGTAAAGTATTGCAGCTTGACGAAGGCCAATAAAAAATATACATCTTGGAACTCTGCTAAAATAGACAATTGTACCCCACTTCCAAGCAATGTTTACTATTTCTAGTTCTGCCATCAAATATCTGTGTGCTAATTATACCATTTTTGTTTTACATAGGGGAGAAAAGACTCGGAGGACACCCCTCATCCGAGGAGACCACAGACCCCCCACCTATGGAAGAAGGTAAAATACCCCCAAACGAAGCTGAGCAGGAGGAAGAAGAAGATGTGCTGGAGATTGGCACCACAACAGGTTAGTGTCTGCGACCACAGGCTCAGGTAAACGAGATGGATGGTGGCATATTTTTGAGACCTATTTTTTTTTTTTTATCTCTTTTTAGGTGATCGTGAGGTTGTGGATCCCCAACGCTTTACTTCTGAAAGTGCCCAGATCCTGATCGGGGAGATCATGGGGTGTAATGCCGAACTGCAAAACATCCAGCAAAAAATCCATGATGTTATTAAAAAAAATAATAACATCATTGATGTTTTGGGGCGAATTTAAACCCCACAAAATCACTTTTTGTATTGTGGTTCAATATTTTAAAATTTTTTGCAATGTTTAGAAAAGCCAAATTTGGAGGATGCACACAGTGTGCCAACATGTGCTATCTGCCATCACGGGAGATCAATGGACGCGTTTTGGGGGGCAACCCCTTCCTCAATTATAAAGTAGCGTTGAGGAAGGGCTTGCTCCCCCAAAACACATCCCTTGATCCCCCTGATGGCAGATAGCACATGTTGACATTCGTAAATTGGTGTGCATCTTCCAAATTTGGCTTTTCCAGGGGTGATTTCCCTCCATCTGAACGCTATATCAAACCCAGTTCCTAAATACTGATGTCTGATTTAGCCTTCAGGTTTTACCTAATGTGAACTTTGTAAGTTCAAGTTTTTTGGCTTTCTTGTTGGTTTTACACAGGCCTGTTTTATCTGAAATGGATATTTATATTTTTGATAATGCTACTGCAAAAATTGTTATACAACAAACATGTTGGTTTGTTTTAAAAAACCTTTGGTAAATGCACATGTGATTGTGCAGGTATAAAAAAGTGGCTTACTCAAGAATGTGTGGATTATTGTCTCAACACTACAACACTTTTGGGGTGATGTAATAGCTGTTTTATGCAAAAATGGGGGTTATTTCCTAAGGGCAAATCCACTTTGCACTACAAGTGCAGGTTCAGTGCAGTTGCAAGTGCACTTGTAGTGAAATGTGTTTTTGCATTTAGTAAATAACAGCCAACAGTGCTTTGTATAAGGTTACCCAATCACGACATTTTCTGCACTCAAAACATTTCTGTCAGGGTCAGCTAAAACAAACACAAGCAGTAAATGTCCACCAAGAATTTCTTTGTTTTTTTTATTATAAAAAGGCTTCACATATTGTCTGGCATATTGATAGCCCCCCTACCCGCAAAGAACTCCAGGTATCGTAACCGGACATCACGGGCACTCAGGGAGGGCAAGCCAGGACGGCCACTTTCAAGCGCCGTCAGTGTTGTTGGATGTAGGATTCCGGCCTCAGGCCCAACTGAGCCAGCATAGTTGGCAGAATGTTTTCTTAAAAAATTATGGAGAACACAGCACGCCAGTATTATATGGTTCAGTTTATACTCTGCCATATGGATGGGTGTCAGAAATAGTCGGAACTGGCTGGCCAGGATTCCAAATGTGTTCTCCACCACTCTTCAGGCTCTGGCCAGCCGGTGATTAAAAACCCTCTGTTCCGGGGTGAGGGTCCTCATCGGGAATGGCCGCATCAGGTGGTCCCCCAGCGCAAACGCTTCATCAGCAACGAACACAAATGGGAGACCTTCAACATTGTCCTCTGGAGGTGGCAAGTCCAAGCTGCCATTCTGGAGACACCTGCAGAACTCCATCTGGGCGATGACTCCACCATCGGACATCCGGCCATTCTTCCCCACGTCCACATACAGAAAGTCGCAATTAGCCGACACCACCGCCAACATCACTATACTATTAAACCCCTTGTAATTATAATAGTACGACCCCGAGTTGGGTGGGGGGACGATGTGGACGTGTTTCCCATCAATTGCCCCTTCGCAGTTACGAAAGTCCCACCGCTGGGCAAAGTGGGAGGCCACAGTCTGCCATTCCTGTGGCGTGGAAGGAAACTGTTGAGGAAAAAACAATAAACATTACTATTTTTTCACAGAAACATGGCAAGCAGATTAGACACAAACATTCTGGGGCAACCTCCAGATAGCATTTATTAAGGGGAATTTAACAAGGCCAAAGTATAAGGTACACCTATCATATTCCCCCTCCCCCCCTCTCATGGGCCATTTCTAACATTATAGGGGGGGGGAAACTCTTGGACAGGTAACCCTCTTCACTTCATTGAGAGATGAATGTCTAAATACAGGGTATTACTTGGAACAGCCCCTCCTTAGTTACACTATTGGCAGACCACTGGACAGGTAAGAAGTGTCATAATACAAAGATATAAATACACACTGTACACATTTGAGGACATTTGGACATTCTGCTATTACCTATTAAGATAATAATAGGATACAAAAACTTTAAACAGTACCATTGGAAAGTATACAGGCAGGTCCTTGCACTACATGCTTTGGGGAATTCATCCATAAATCTGACCAGTAAAGAGGTGGGTATAGTGTGTATGGGTTTGGCAGAGTCAGCAGATAGATGATTGAGGATAGAGAATTGGAATCAGCTGACTTAGCAGTTGGGGGAGGGAGGGTTACTAAAAATTATTTGGGGACACCACAAAAAAAAGCCTCTGCCACTCTGCCTGAATTTAAATCAAAAATAAAATTTCCAAACATTTTAGGGGGTGTTTGGGGTAAAGCACTACTATGGAGCTGATAAAATACATTGTTAAGTGACTACATGAGGTGAATATAAGGGCAGGAGACACCATGCTGGAGAGGTTATTGAAGGGCAAATATGTATGAAGGACATAAAATAATAATTACATAAAAATCCAGCATGCATGAGGACAAAGGGGACATTCACAGCATAATACAATCATGGTAATTAGGGAATGAGGAAAGAAATACAATATAGTAGCAAACATTCAATACAATAAAATGGGATATAAAAGGATAAAAATCTTACCTTCATATACTCCTTCTGTAGGACCTGGATGATGGCAGAACAGGTCTCTGGGATAATGATCCCCAGAGCCTGGGGGGAGATGCCTGTCGAGAACTTCAAGTCCTGCAGGCTTCTCCCTGTCGCCAAATACCGCAGGGTAGCGACCAACCTCTGCTCCGGAGTGATGGCTTGCCTCATGCAGGTATCCTGCCTGCTGATATAGGGGGTCAGCGAAGCCAACAAACGGTGAAATACGGGGTCCGTCATCCTGAGAAAGTTCCTGAAATCATCAGGATTATTCTCACGGATCTCACGGAGCAAAGGCATATGACAGAACTGGTCACACTGAAGCAACCAATTCTTGGTCCATGAACTCCTCCCCACCCTGTTCATGGACTGGACTTGTGTCAAGGTCAGGACCCCAACACCAAGCCCCCGCACAGCACGAACTCTACGAGGAGTACGCATACGAAACATGGCTAGAAAACGGTCGGCTGCTCAGAACGAAGTAACAGAACGCACTAAAGAACAGCAAGGCCTGTGAAGAGCGACCTGAAAAACAGCAACGAGCAGGCAAGATCACACAGAAAACTCCGATACGAACTGACTGCACGCACTGAAGAGCAGATACAAACCCACAAGCACAAACTGAACGGCAGAAAACGATCTGAAAGCCACGAGTCTGAAAAAGCGCGAATCGTCTCTCACCAAACTTTTACTAACACGAGATTAGCAAAAGGAGCCCAAAGGGTGCCGCGCTTGGTTCTGAACCGGCCTTTTCTAGTCTCGTCGTACGTGGTGTACGTGACCGCGTGGTTGGCGATCGGAAATTCCGACAACTTTGTGCGACCGTGTGTAGGCAAAACAAGTTTGAGCCAACATCCGTCTGAAAAATCCTAGGATTTTGTTGTCGGAATGTCCGAACAAAGTCCGACCGTGTGTACGCCCTATTAGGGTTCAATTCACTAAGAGATAAATACCGCATGCATTTTTTGAGTTAAAATAGCTCATGCGGCATTTATCTCAAAAGTAGTCAATTCACTAAACAAACGTGTTATTTACCACAAATGTGTTTAAAGCGGAGTTCCACACAAAAATGGAACTTCCGCTTTTGGGAACCCTCCCCCCCTCCGGTGTCACATTTGGCACCTTTCAGGGGGGAGGGGGGTGCAGATACCTGTCTAAGACAGGTATTTGCACCCACTTCCGGCATAGACTCCCATGGGAGTCTATGCCTCTTCCCGTCCCCACCGCGCTGTCTGCTGGGAACACACAGCTCCCAGGAGATAGCGGGGACCAGTTATGATGTGCAGCGCGACTCGCGCATGCGCAGTAGGGAACCGGGAAGTGAAGCCGCAACACTTCACTTCCTGATTCCCTCACCTAGGATGGCGGCGGCAGCTGCCGAGAACCGAGCGGGATCTCGGCGTCCCCTGCCGACATCGCTGGACCCTGGGACACGTAAGTGGCCATGTATTAAAAGTCAGCAGCTGCAGTATTTGTAGCTGCTGGCTTTTAATATTTTTTTTTTTTTTTGGCGGTGTGGGTGAACCCCCGCTTTAACTACTTACAGACAGGAAGATCTGGCTGCTTAATGACCAGGCCATTTTTTTGCGATTCGGCCCTGCATCGCTTTAACTGACAATTGCGCGGTCGTGCGACATTGTACCATAACAAAATTGATGTCCTTTTTTTCCCCACAAATAGAGCTTTCTTTTGGTGGTATTTGACCACCTCTGTGGTTTTTATTTTTTGCTCTATAAACAAAAAAAAAGAGCGACAATTTTGGAAAAAAAAAAACAATATTTTTTACTTTTTGCTATAATAAATATCCCTAAAATGTTTTTAAAAAACACATTTTTACCTCGGTTTAGGCCGATATGTATTCTTCTATATATTTTTGGAAAAAAAAAATAAAAATCGCAATAGGCACATATTGATTGGTTTGCGCAAAAGTTTCAGCGTCTAATGGCATTTTTATTATTTTTATTTTTTTACTAGTAATGGCGGTGATCTGCAATTTTTAGCTGGACTGCGACAAATTGGCGGGCAGATCGGACACTTTTGACACATTTTTGGGACCACTGACATTTATACAACGATCAGTGCTATAAAAATGCACCGATTACTGTGTAAATGTCACTGGCAGGGAAAGAGTTAACACTAGGGGGCGATCAAGGGGTTAAATGTGTTCCCTAGTGTGTGTTCTAACTGTATGTGGATAGGACTGACTGGGGGAGGAGACATATCGTTGTTCCTACTTAGTAGGAACAAATGATTTGTCTCCTCTCCCCTGACAGAACAGGGATTTGTGCATTTGCACACACAAATCCCTGTCTCTGCTCTCGTGCACGCGATCGCGGGTGGCCGGCGGCGATTGCGCCTGCCCTTTGGGCACCAATGCAGCGATTAGCGATAACTAACCACTTTGCCGACGTATATCGGCCTGAGCCAGTCGGCAAGTGGTTAATATTTATGTTTTGCAATAATTAGAACTAAAATTTTGCATTATTTTTGGTGTTGATTTTTCTTTTTTTTTCTTCTTTTTTTTTTTTGCAGACTAACACTGCACCAGAAGGCACACAGCAATATTGTGAAACTTTGGAAACATTCTGTGCGCTTTCATTCACAAAATGATCTCAATGTTACAATTTATTTACATTTCTGAGCTCAGAGAACATTCTCACACTGATACATTGTATACTCATCACACTGATACATTGTATACTCATCACACTGATACATTGTATACTCATCACACTGATACATTGTATACTCATCACACTGATACATTGTATACTCATCACACTGATACATTGTATACTCATCACACTGATACATTGTATACTCATCACACTGATACATTGTATACTCATCACACTGATACATTGTATACTCATCACACTGATACATTGTATACTCATCACACTGATACATTGTATACTCATCACACTGATACATTGTATTCTCATCACACCGATACATTGTATACTCATCACACCGATACATTGTATTCTCATCACACGGATACAGTGTATTCTCATCACACTGATACATTGTATACTCATCACACTGATACATTGTATACTCATCACACTGATACATTGTATACTCATCACACTGATACATTGTATACTCATCACACTGATACATTGTATACTCATCACACTGATACATTGTATTCTCATCACACTGATACATTGTATACTCATCACACTGATACATTGTATTCTCATCACACTGATACATTGTATTCTCATCACACTGATACATTGTATTCTCATCACACTGATACATTGTATACTCATCACACTGATACATTGTATACTCATCACACTGATACATTGTATTCTCATCACACTGATACATTGTATACTCATCACACTGATACATTGTATTCTCATCACACTGATACATTGTATTCTCATCACACTGATACATTGTATACTCATCACACTGATACATTGTATTCTCATCACATAGATACATTGTATTCTCATTACACTGATACATTGTATACTCATCACATAGATACATTGTATACTTTTCATTTCCTGGCCAGTACAGAGTTCTTCTCATTGTTATTTTGTACATTAGTAAAATACCGGCAGCAAACAACCGGTGATAAATAACCGAAGTGCATGTTTTTTAGTGAATTGACTTTAATGATTTATCTCATGTTTTTTTTTTTAGTTCCGAAAAAATGAGTCACGTGACCTCCATATCTCATGCGGTAACTTTTAATGAATTGAACCCACAGTATTCAAAGTCCATTCACCAACCAGGTGAATCTCAGACAAGCGAGTCTTTCTAAGCTGCACAAAGATCTCCTCCCTGTAGAGACCAACCAGCAATCTCCAAATGTACCTGTCCCCTACAACTAACCCCTTCTGGACCCTGCCGCAGGCTGACTCTCCACAGGGGACATTAGAGTGTAAAATTTGGTTTATTAAAAAATCTCATAAACATTAATTTTAATAAAAAAATATTGACTTATATATATATATATATATATATATATATATATATATATATATATATATATATATATATATATATATACACACACACACAAACACAAACTATATTGTCAAAAGTATTGGGACGCCTGCCTTTACACACACATGAACTTTGATGACATCCCAGTCTTAGTCCGTAGGGTTCAATATTGAGTTGGCTCCGCCCTTTGCAGCTATAATAGCTTCAACTCTTCTGGGAAGGCCGTCCACAAGGTTTAGGAGTGTGTCTATGGGAATGTTTGACCATTCTTCCAGAAGCCCATTGGTGAGGTCAGGAACTGATGTTGGACGAGAAGGCCTGGCTCGCAGTCTTCGCTCTGAATCGTCCCAAAGGTCTTCTATCGGGTTGAGGTCAGGACTCTGTGGAGGTCAGTCAAATTCCTCCACCCCAAACTCGCTCATCCATGTCTTTATGGACCTTGCTTTGTGCACTGGTCCAAATCTTTTGGTGGAGGGGGGGATTATGGTGTGGGGGTTGTTTTTCAGGGGTTGGGTTTGGCCCCTTAGTTCCAGTGAAGGGAACTCTTAAGGCGTCAGCATACCAAGACATTTTGGACAATTTCATGTGCCCAACTTTGTGGGAACAGTTTGGGGACGGCCCCTTCCTGTTCCAACATGACTGGTAAGGTCCATAAAAACATGGATGAGCGAGTTTGGGGTGGAGGAATTTGACTGGCCTGCACAGAGTCCTGACCTCAACCCGATAGAATACCTTTGGGATGAATTAGAGTGGAGACTGTGAGCCAGGCCTTCTCGTCCAACATCAGTGCCTGACCTCACAAATGCGCTTCTGGAAGAATGGTCAAACATTCCCATAGACACCCTCCTAAACCTTGTGGACGGCCTTCCCAGAAGAGTAGAAGCTGTTATAGCTGCAAAGGGCGGAGCCAACTCAATATTGAACCCTACGGACTAAGACTGGGGTGCCATTAAAGTTCATGTGTGTGTAAAGGCAGGCGTCCCAATACTTTTGGAAATATAGTGTGTGTGTGTGTGTATATATATATATATATTATATATATATATAATACAAAATTGCTTACTTCAGAAAACAGAAAATGGCTTTTTGCCAGAAAAAAATATCATAAATAGAACTAAATATAGAAACCAAAACATATTAGATATTAAAGTGTAAGCTCCTTTGGTGCAGAGACCGATGTGAATGGCTGTCTGTCCAGTACTGCGGTATCTGTCAGAGCTACAGTATATAAATGTATAATAATTGTAGTGTATGTCTGTTGTGGGGACATTAGAGTGTGAGCTCCACTTATGTGTGCTAGGGGGTGGAATACAGGAAAGTGACCAGAATGTGTGCTGGGGGAGCATACAGGGAAGTGACCAATGTGTGTTCTGGTGGTGGGATACAGTGCAAAGACCAATATATATGCTTGGGGTTATATACAGGTAAGAAGGTAATGTGTGCTGGTGGTGGGATCTCAAAGTTGGGGGCATTCTCTACATTCAGCACTGGGGAATCCCCAAGTGAGAAACCACAAGTGCTAAAATTCTATGTAAAATGCAGGATAGGATTGGACCATGTATAATGTATTGTGTAATTTAACCCCCATGTAAATTTCCTTACTCAATCACCTTATAGAAGTAATTTACCTTTTCAGAGATCAGAATTAAAATCTTTGGCAAGTATTCCTAACATCAGTCCACAGAATTTCCCGGCTCTCTGGGTTTTCCGCAGGACAGAAAAGAAAAACAATGTTCTCAGCTCGTCCGAGTCATCCTGGAGGAAAATAAACTCAGTTTTTGGCCCAATGACCATGTGTCACGCCAGGTTTCCAAATGAAAACGAAACAGCAAGCTGCTCACATCAATCTATAACATGTGGGAGAAGTATTCACTACAGCAGAATAATGCAGAATTCATGGTTCTCCAACTAGTCCAAGGAAAAAGGGCCTATGTGAAAACTGTTTGTCGGTTATAATAAAAACGGAGGTCTCAGTTGTATTCCTGTGCAAATATATGTGGAAACAACACACCACATTATGGCAGGGAAAACCTCTCTTCCAAATATTCTAAACCAGGATTCCTCCAGAGGTTGATGAAGGTTTCCTAAGCTGTTGATTGACCTCTCATTTAATGGTGCCTTCATGTTTCTGGGGATAATGATACTTAAAGCCCGCAGCTGGCAACAAAAGTCAGTACACCCCTAAGTGCAACCTGTGAAGCTCTGGTGACCTCCATGCCCAAGAGGGTTAAGGCAGTGCTGGAAAATAATGGCGGCCACACAAAATATTGACACTTTGGGCCCAATTTAGAGATTTTCACTTAGGGGTGTACTCACTTTTGTTGCCAGCGGTTTAGACATTAATGGCTGTGTGTTGAGTTATTTTGAGGGGACAGCAAATTTACACTGTTATACAAGCTGTACACTCACTACTTTACATTGTAGACAAGTGTCATTTCTTCAGTGTTGTCACATGAAAAGAGAGAAGAAAACATTTACAAAAATTTGAGGGGTGTACTCACTGTTGTGAGATACTGTATGTTAGTTTAGATTGTAAGCTCTTATGAACCAGGCCCTCTTAACCCTCTTGCATTGAATTGTATTCTTACTGTTTTGTCCCCTTTTACTGTATATTGTAAATCGCCGTGCAAACTGTTGGTGCTATATAAATCCTTTATCATAATAATAATTATGGTGGTGTATCTGGATTTTGCAAAAGCATTTGACACAGTTCACCATAAACGTTTACTGTACAAAATAAGGTCTGTTGGCATGGACCATAGGGTGAGTACATGGACCATAGGGTGAGTACATGGACCATAGGGTGAGTACATGGATTGAAAACTGGCTACAAGGGCGTGTTCAGAGGGTGGTGATAAATGGGGAGTACTCGGAATGGTCAGGGGTGGGTAGTGGGGTCCCCCAGGGTTCTGTGCTGGGACCAATCCTATTTAATTTGTTCATAAACGACCTGGAGGATGGGATAAACAGTCCAATCTCTGTATTTGCAGATGATACTAAGCTAAGCAGGGCAATAACTTCTCCGCAGGATGTGGAAATCTTGCAAAAAGACCTGAACAAATGAATGGGGGAGGGGCAACTACATGGCAAATGAGGTTCAATGTAGAAAAATGTAAAATAATGCATTTGGGTGGCAAAAATATGAATGCAATCTATACACTGGGGGGAGAACCTCTGGGGGAATCTAGGATGGAAAAGGACCTGGGGGTCCTAGTAGATGATAGGCTCAGCAATGACATGCAATGCCAAGCTGCTGCTAACAAAGCAAACAGAAAATTGGCATTAAAAAGGGGATCAACTCCAGAGATAAAATGATAATTCTCCCGCTCTACAAGACTCTGGTCCGGCCGCACCTAGAGTATGCTGTCCAGTTCTGGGCACCAGTCCTCAGGAAGGATGTACTGGAAATGGAGCGAGTACAAAGAAGGGCAACAAAGCTAATAAAGGGTCTGGAGGATCTTAGTTATGAGGAAAGGTTGTGAGCTCTGAACTTATTCTCTCTGGAGAAGAGACGCTTAAGAGGGGATATGATTTTAATATACAAATACCGGACTGGTAACCCCACAATAGGGATAAAACTTTTTCGCAGAAGAGAGTTTAACAAGACTCGTGGCCACTAATTAAAATTAGAAGAAAAGAGGTTTAACCTTAAACTACGTAGAGGGTTCTTTACTGTAAGAGCGGCAAGGATGTGGAATTCCCTTCCACAGGCGGTGGTCTCAGCGGGGAGCATTGATAGCTTCAAGAAACTATTAGATAATCACCTGAATGACCGCAACATACAGGGATATACAATGTAATACTGACACATAATCACACACATAGGTTGGACTTGATGGACTTGTGTCTTTTTTCAACCTCACCTACTATGTAACTGTGTAACGATGTAATAATAATAGTAATTTATAATAGAAGCAAATACAAATGTAAATACTGTACAAATAGAAGGTCTTTATAAAGCTGAGATGGTAAAACTGATTTCATTGTAACAATGGAATGTGTACATTACAGGTTCACTTTAATAGCTGCAAATAAAACTATTGTAGAATGTGGGAGACGTTTCCCTGTCTGGAAGGTGTTGCAATGTTCTGATGGGTGTTGGGGAAGTGGGAAGATAACGGCAGATCACAGAAAGAAACAGGAAGATGACCCAACACACGGGGGAGTCAGATCTTAGAAATATTCACAGATAATGAAGAAGCGGAGAACGGACATTTTTCTGCATTTTTCCTCATGTGCCACTTTTGAGGTCGCATTCGCCATCCATTTTTCGGCACAGTTACTGTGTAAAGGATTGAACTGGTGTACTGGTAAAATCCACAAACTGATCCCGGTAACGAAAGCCTCGGATTTGTAGAGCAAAGCCACATAATTTTTGAAGACAATAAGTAAAACCCCAATTCCAAAAAAAGTTGGGGCGCCGTGTAAAATTAACATAAAAACAAAGTGCAATCCTCTGCAGATCTCATAAACCCGTATCTTATTCACAATAGAAAATAGAAAACATGTCAATTGTTTAACCACTTGCCGCCCGCCCTATTACCAAATGACAGCGGCAAAGTGGTTTGATATTCCTGATCAGACGTCATATGACGTGATCAGGAATATCGAGCCGCTGCGTGCCCCCGGGGGCGCGCATCGCGGCGATCGTTGTTGCGGGGTGTCAGTCTGACACCCTGCAACACTGATCTAGGTAAAGAGTCTCAGACGGAGACTCTTTACCACGTGATCAGCCATGTCCAATCACGGCTGATCACGATGTAAATAGAAAGAGCCGGTGATCGGCTTTTCCTCACTCGTGTCTGACAGACGCGAGTAGAAGAGAGCCGATCGGCTGCTTTCATGACAGGGGGGGTCTGTGCTGATTGTTTATCAGCACAGCCCCCCCTCGGATCCTACCCAGGACCACCAGGGAAGCCGCCCAGGACCACCAGGGAAGCCATCCACACTGGACCATCAGGTATGCCCCTAGACCCCCAGGGAAATGCCACTGTGTGCTCAGGCAGCTACCAATCTGTGCCCAGGCAGTGCCACCAGGGATGCCCATCAGTGCCTCATATCAATGCTGCGTATCAGTGCCACGTATCAGTGCCCATCAGTGCCACGTATCAGTGCCCAGCAGTGCCGCCTATCAGTGCCCATCAGTACCGCCTATCAGTGCCGCCTATCAGCGCCACCCTATCAAAGTCCAGCAGTGCCGCCTTTCATTGCCCATTAGTGTCACCTATCAGTGCCAACCAGTGCCACCCATCAGTGCCCATCAGTGCTACCTATCAATGCCCATCAGTGCTGCATATGAGTGCCCATCATCAGTGCCCGCTCATTGGTGCCACCCCATCGGTGCCACCTCATCAGTGCCCATCAGTGAAAGAGAAAACATACTTATTTACAATTTTTTTTAACAGAAACAAAAGCAAAACTTTTATTTTTTTCAAAATTTGTCTTTTTTTATTTGTTTAGCAAAAAATAAAAACCGCAGAGGTGATCAAATACCACCAAAAGAAAGCTCTATTTGTGGGAAGCAAAATTATAAAAATTTAGTTTGGGTACAGTGTTGTAAAATCGCGCAATTGTCATTCAAAGTGTGACAGCGCTGAAAGCTGAAAATTGGTCTGGGCAGGAAGGTGTCTAAGTGCCTCCCGGTATTGAAGTGGTAAACTGAGAAAACGTATCACTTTAAGGGAAAAAAAATCAGGTCATTTTGAAATGAATCTATACCAAAGAAACTCCGTATTTGATTTTACAGAAGTGGGTAATAACTACTGCACCTCAAAAAAAGCCTGAATACTGGGCTTCAACATACATTCAAACCATCATAAAAGTGTACATGCCCCCTTAAATCTCAGTATTCTTAAACTATAAACAAAAAAACTATATCTAATTCAAATGATATACATACAGTGCCTTGCAAAAGTATTCACCCCCCTTGGCTTTTTACCTATTTTGTTACATTACAGCCTTTGGTTCAATGTTTTTTTTTTTTGTCTGAATTATATGTGATGGATCAGAACACAATAGTCTAAGTTGGTGAAGTAAAATTAAAAAAATATATACATAAAACAATTTTTCAGAAATAAAAAAACTGATAATTGGCATGTGCGTATGTATTCACCCCCTTTGTTATGAAGCCCATAAAAAGCTCTGGTGCAACCAATTACCTTCAGAAGTCACATAATTAGTGAAATGATGTCCACCTGTGTGCAATCTAAGTGTCACATGATCTGTCATTACATAGACACACCTTTGTGAAAGGCCCCAGAGGCTGCAACACCTAAGCAAGAGGCACCACTAACCAAACACTGCCATGAAGACCAAGGATCTCTCCAAACAAGTAAGAGACAATGTTGTTGAGAAGTACAAGTCAGGGTTAGGTTATAAAAAGAATACCCAAATCTTTGATGATCCCTAGGAGCACCATCAAATCTATCATAACCAAATGCAAAGAACAGCAAACCTGCCAAGAGACGGCCGCACACCAAAACTCACAGAGGAGGGCATTAATCAGAGAGGAGCACAGAGACCTAGGGTAACCCTGGAGGAGCTGCAGAGTTCCACAGCAGAGACTGGAGTATCTGTACATAGGACGACAATAAGCCGTACGTTCCATAGAGTTGGGCTTTATGGCAGAGTGGCCAGAAAAAAGACATTACTTTCAGCAAAAAACAAAATGGCAGGTTTTGAGTTCTCGAAAAGGCATGTGGGAGACTCCCAAAATGTATGGAGGAAGGTCCTCTGGTCTGATGAGACTAAAACTGAACTTTTTGGCCATCAAAGAAAACGCTATGTTTGGCGCAAACCCAACACATCACATCACCCAAAGAACAACATCCCCACTGTGAAACATGGTGGTGGCAGCATCATGCTGTGGGGATGTTTTTCAGCAGTCAGGACTGGGAAACTGGTCAGAGTTGAGGGAAAGATGGATGGTGCTAAATACAGGGATATTCTTGAGCAAAACCTGTACCACTCTGTATATGATATATATGTATATGATTTGAGGCTAGGATGGAGGTTCACCTTCCAGCAGGACAATGACCCCAAATACACTGCTAAAGCAACACTTGAGTGGTTTAAGGGGAACCATGTAAATGTGTTGGAATGGCCTAGTCAAAGCCCAGACCTCAATCTAATAGAAAATCTGTGGTCAGACTTAAAGATTGCTGTTCACAAGCGCAAACCATCCAACTTGAAGGAGCTGGAGCAGTTTTGCGAGGAGGAATGGGCAAAAATCCCAGTGGTAAGAAGTGGCAAGTTCATAGAGACTTATCCAAAGCGACTTGAAACTGTACAGAGTATTGAAGTATTGACTTTAGGGGTGTGAATAGTTATGCACATTGAGTTTTACTGTTATTTTGACCTATTTGTTGTTTGCGTCACAATAAAAAAAAAAAAAAAAAATTTAAAGTTGTGGGCGTGTTCTGTAAATTAAATGATGCAAATCCTCAAACAATCCATGGTAATTCCAGGTTGTGAGGCAACAAAACACGAAAAATGCCAAGGGGGGGTGAATACTTTTGCAAGGCACTGTATAGTGAAAATTATGGACCTAAAAAGTTGTGCATCTATCACAGAGGGTGCACCTCTGCCGCCACTGATAAAAGTGATCTTGTGGCGAATCCGCCACAGAGGCCACTTTTATCTGAAAGCTGACCGCCCGCTGTTTAAAAATTTACCAGCATTATGGCAGCTATCAGCTATCAGCTGCCATAACTCTGGTATTCAACATCAAACAGCCGCTGTGCGGATAGACATGTGCGGTTCGTTTTGTTCCAAATAAATATCCGGACAAATTTGTCATTATTCGGAGATTTGGATATATACAAATACCCGAATTACAGTATAAACAAAGTTTACCGAATGCTCCAAATAACTAAACTAAATACCGCATATACTCGAGTCATGCACTTCTGCAGCAAAAAATTTCATTTTCCGAACCAACTTTGGGGCCCCGTATCTCAGGGCCACTTGGTGCTAGGAACCCCAAATTTGGTGTGCTAACCCAGTGGACCTGGGTCCCCAACATATCCAAAGTTCCTAGCACCAAGTGGCCCCAAGATACGGGGGCCCCAAAATCGGTTCGGAAAATGTCATTCTCTGCTGCAGAAAAGTGCTTGACATTTTCTGAACCGATTTTTGGGGCCCTGTATCTCGGGGCCACTTAGTGCTAGAAACCTCAGCTTTGGATATTTTATGGCGCTAGTTCCACTGGGTTTTCACACCAAATTTGGGGTTCCTAGCACTAAGTGGCCCCAAGATACGGGGCCCCAAAGTCAGTCAACTGTGTCCATCTGCAGCAATGTCATTTCGGGACCCTTTGGGTTCAGAGACCCCAAATTTTGGCTGCAACTAGGGGGCATCTAGGAACCCTTAACTACCGAGTTTGAAGTTTGGGGGACCTATGGCTGTAAATGGGCACAGTGAGGCTGCAAATGGGCACAGTGAGGCTGCAAATGGGCATTGTTGACCCTCTTTTCCACTTACAGTAGCTGTGCATTTCTCACCCTCGTCTTATACTCGGGTCAATAAGTTTTTCCCATTTTTTTTTTGTGGTAAATTAGGGCCTCGACTTATACTCGGAACGACTTATACTCGAGTATATACGGTATGTCCGAATTTCAGAAATTTGAATAGAATTTTACATCGAATTCCAGTCAAATTGGAACTGTAAACATTTTTCTGTGTGTGTTATTAGAGGACCATTTCGAAATATTGTTTTAGTTAAGCCAAAGGTGATTTAAAGAGTCATTGCAATCATTTGATTAAGATTTTTTCTTTTGTTTGTTACATTTGAGCCGAAAAAAAAAGAATCTAAAGTTTTCGATCGGCCGATTGAAAAATGTATCGAATCGAAAATTTTGAATCGACAAAAAAAAAAATGGTAAATTCAAAGAAAATTAGAAAAAGATATAAAACGAATTCCGAATACGAATTCCAAATACGAATCCTGAGTGCGAATTAAAACGAAACAAAATTAAACACATTTTTTCGTCATGGACATGTCTAGTTGTAGAAATTGTCTTTATAACAACTGATTTAATTGTATGAATGGAAGTTCTACATGACGGGTTCACAGAATGTGCGAGAAGTTTCCCTTTCTGGAAGATGCTGCAATGTCCTGCCAGCCGGGTGTTGGGGAAGTGGGAAGAAGGCTGCAGGTCACAGAAAGAAACAGGAAGATGACGCCAACAGCCGGGGAAGTCAGATCTTAGAACCATTCACAGATAACAGGGAAACAAAGAATGGACATTTTTGTGCATTGTCCTCATGTATTAAAGTGATACTAAAGGATCATTTTTTATTTTTTTTAAATAACAAACATATCACACTTACCTCCACTGTGCAGCTCATTTTGCGCAGAGTGGCCCCGAACATCCATTTCTGGGGTCCCCCGGCGGCTCTCGCGGCTCATCCCCACATCAGATAACCCCCTTGGAGAAGCGCTCTCCCGGGGTGGTTACCTAGCGGGCGCGCTCCCAAGTCCAGCATTTGGCGTCCATAGAGGCCCTGGCCCCCCAGCGCCCGCGCCATTGGATTTGATTGACAGCAGCAGGAGCCAATGGCTGCGCTGCTATCAATCTATCCAATCAAGAGCCGGGACCCTGTGGAGAGAGGGATGGCGGGGACGCGCCAACGGAAATTCGGGGCTCAGGTAAGTAAAATGGGGGGGCTAGGGGGCCGGTGACTTCAAGGTGTTTTTTTTACTTTAATGCGTAGGATGCATTAAAGCGGAGTTCCACCCAAAAATGTAACTTCCGCTTTAAGGGAAGGTGACCCCCTGACATGTCATTTTTTTTGGTGGGGGGGGAGCGGAAACCATCTTTATTGGAGGGTTCCAGCTTCCTCCCGGGGCTCCCTCTCGGCAATCATCTGGGACAGGTCAAAGGTCCCAGATGATTGCCAGGCCAGTCACAGCGCGCAGTGCAGCTTGCGCATGCGCAGTGCGTGCCGGGCTGTGAAGTCACAGCTGGGCGCCCACAGTGACAATGCCGGTGCCGCAGAGAGGAGGGGGAGACGAGCGAGCTTTGTTCCCCCGCATCGCTGGACCCCAGGACAGGTAAGTGCCCAATTCTTAAAAGTCAGCAGCTGCAGGGGGTACCTTTGATCATGCACACACTCATCAATGCCCGGGACCAGGCAGGGACTGTGGTCATGTGAGAATCAAACTTTAAGGCAGTTCTCTGACTTAGAGATGAGCCGTGTCACCATGTGCAGTAATAAGATTTACAGAGTTCCTCTGAAAGTGTTGTCCGGTGTCACCACACACCTTTGCTGATCAATGTTCCACAAGTCCAGAGTACATCTGCCACCTCACTCTGAGTGACGGAATGGGGTCCCACCGTGCACCCACCTATGATGAACCTCATGTGAGCACTCATTAACTCTTTTCTTCCCGTATCATGTGGCCAGGTCATGGGTTCCGTAACCAAGGTTCAGCTCCAGATGTTACGGGAGATCGACCACTGGGGGGGTGAGCCAGGTCATCAAACCACCCCCCCGCTACCAGAGTAACCTGCCCCCCAGGTACCGCACCTCATGACTGGCTGCTCTGTAGAAGGGTATCAGAGAGTCTAGCAAACTGGTGGTACCTGGAAACTCGGCAATGAGCGTCTCTGCCACTGTGGGTTCAAGCAGCGTAGCGACTGCAAAGTGTGCAGGGTCCTGCTGACTTGGATGTGATGGACATCATAACATGCCCCGCTAATGCGGCTAGACCAAGAAGAGCCCCAAACCCAGCCTTCCCCCAAATTTATATCACCGGTGGGTGGGCTGGATTGAACAAGCCCGCGAACCACAGTGCACACAATATCTCCCCCCCCCCCACCATCCTTAGCCTGGGACCGCCACTAACTAAAACCAGCACACCTGTAAACGACCTGCCTACACCTGCCCTCCCATTTTTGCAAGCCAGCTACGACTAACCCAAATTATTAGCACTGCAGTATAAAAGTACAAAATGCAACATTTAAACAATAAAACAGTAGAGCAATCAATTTTTAAAACAACAAGGAGCAGCAAAAGTCCACATACAGTTGCAATAAAAAGTATGTGAACCCTTTTGGAATGATATGGATTTCTGCACAAATTGGTCATAAAATGTGATCTGATCTTCATCTAAGTCACAACAATAGACAATCACAGTCTGCTTAAACTAATAACACACAAAGAATTAAATGTTAACATGTTTTTATTGAACACACCATGTAAACATTCACAGTGCAGGTGGAAAAAGTATGTGAACCCCTAGACTAATGAGATCTCCAAGAGCTAATTGGAGTGAGGTGTCAGCCAACTGGAGTCCAATCAATGAGATGAGATTGGAGGTGTTGGTTAGAGCTGTTTAAGGTGTGGTGGTCGGCAGCTCTACCCCAGATGATTTGGGGGAAGCCAACCTGGACGTGTCTCCACTGGATGCTGTAGATCCCGAAGCGCATAGACATGGGTCCTCTGAGGCAGCGGCCATGCTGGCAACAGCAGGGATTACCTGAGGAGCGGGCAATCCATTCAGGCTGACCCTCCAATCTCTAAAAGAGCAGCGCTTCACACTTGTGGCATCTTGCCCAGAGAACAAAGTGCACGGACCATCTCCAACACCCGAAACTCGTTGAGGTCCTTGACGTGGGCTCAGCTCTTCCTTCTCTGAGCTGGCCGATCAGCTCCTATCTCTTCCCCCCTTTTTTTTTTTCTTGTATTCCCCTTGTATACTGCCTTAAGAGTTCCCTTCACTGGAACTAAGGGGCCAAGCCCAACCCCCGAAAAACAACCCCCCACACCATAATCCCCCCTCCACCAAATGATATGGACCAGTGCACAAAGCAAGGTCTATAAAGACATGGATGAGCGAGTTTGTGGTGGAGGAACTTGACTGGCCTGCACAGAGTCCTGACCTCAACCTGATAGAACACCTTTGGGAGACTGTGGGCCAGGCCTTCTCAACCAACATCAGTGCCTGACCTCACCAATGCTCTTCTGGAAGAATGGTCAAACATTCCCATAGACACCCTCCTAAACCTTGTGGACGGCCTTCCCAGAAGAGTTGAAGCTGTTATAGCTGCAAAGGGCGGAGCCAACTCAATATTGAACCCTACGGACTAAGACTGGGATGTCATTAAAGTTCATGTGTGTGTAAAGGCAGGTGTCACAATAATTTAGGAAATATAGTGTGTGTGTGTGTATATATATATATATATATATATATATATATATATATATATATATAATACAAAATTGCTTACTTCAGAAAACAGAAAATGGCTTTTTGCCAGAAAAAAATATCATAAATAGAACTAAATATAGAAACCAAAACATATTAGATATTAAAGTGTAAGCTCCTTTGGTGCAGAGACCGATGTGAATGGCTGTCTGTCCAGTACTGCGGTATCTGTCAGAGCTACAGTATATAAATGTATAATAATTATAGTGTATGGCTGTGGTGGGGACATTAGAGTGTGAGCTCCTTTGTGTGTGCTAGGGGTGGAATACAGGAAAGTGACCAGAATGTGTGCTGGGGGAGCATACAGGGAAGTGACCAATGTGCGTTCTGGTGGTGGGATACAGTATAAAGACCAATATATATGCTTGGGGTTAGACACAGGTAAGAAGGTAATGTGTGCTGGTGGTGGGATCTCAAAGTTGGGGGCATTCTCTACATTCAGCACTGGGGAATCCCCAAGTGAGAAACCACAAGTGCTAAAATGTAAAATGCAGGATAGGATTGGACCATGTATAATGTATTGTGTAATTTAACCCCCCCCCATGTAAATTTCCTTACTCAATCACCTTATAGAAGTAATTTAACTTTTCAGAGGTCAGAATTAAAATCTTTGGCAAGTATTCCTAACATCAGTCCACAGAATTTCCCGGCTCTCTGGGTTTTCCGCAGGACAGAAAAGAAAAACAATGTTCTCAGCTCATCCGAGTCATCCTGGAGGAATATAAACTCAGTTTTTGGCCCAATGACCTTGTGTCATACCAGGTTTCCAAATGAAAACGAAACAGCAAGCTGCTCACGTCAATCTATAACATGTGGGAGAAGTATTCACTACAACAGAATAATGCAGAATTCACGGTTCCCCAACTAGGTCAAGGAAAAGGGCCTATGTGAAAACTGTTTGTTGGTTATAATAAAAACGAAGGTCTCAGTTGTATTCCTGTGCAAATATATGTGGAAACAACACACCATATTATGGCAGGGAAAACCTCTCTTCCAAATATTCTAAACCAGGATTCCTCCAGAGGTTGATAAAGGATTCCTAAGCTGTTGTTGATTGACCTTCCATTTAATGGTGCCTTCATGTTTCTGGGGATAATGCTACTTGACAGAGCCAGCAGCATGACACCAACGTTAGGAGCATTCTTCCTATAGACCTCCAAGGTAAGGGACATTCTTCCACCTGAACCCCAATGTAAGGAGCATTCTTCCCACCAGTGCCGGGACAAGGTCATTCGGTGCCCAGGGCGAAGATGGCAAACTGCGCCCCCCCGTGTAAACAAAGAGTGAGTGCTTTTCAATGGAAAAGAAAAAAAAGGGATCATTCCCTCTGTAAAGAGCCCCTGTATTGATTGTCAACACAGAGTTCTGGGCTGTGATTTGATGCAGCCGATCAGCATGTCCCAGCCATGAACCATTGGCTGGGATCTGCTGACAGTGCTAATGTGTCAAATCACAGGTGAGTAAGTAGGTGGGGGCATGCGCCCGACACCCTGAAACAGGCAGCATCATACGCCTGTAGCTGCCACCCCATAGCAGTATATGTACTGGGATGGGTCAGCAAGTGGTTAATTACCAATGGCATTTGTAATTTGCATCAAATAAAGCAAAAAACTGCGCCAATTATTCTAAAATAAACATGAACATCTAAAGCAGCCACAAACTCTACTGTGAGATATAACAGTCCCAAATCATAAATTCATAAACAGAGTTGCGCTAATTAATATTGAGTCAAGCACCAGTGATAAAAACAAAGTCCCAATGTGATAAAAAAAGTTCTTTGGTAACACCCGCACCACCCACCACCTTCAATTGAGTGATCCTGTGACAGTAACCTCCACCATAGGTAAAGTGCTTGCTTACCAGATTTCACAGACCTCCTATCAGGGAAGGTCAGTGACACTTGTGGCTCTAAACGAGCCAGGTCCTTTAACCATCCAAGGAACCCCTTATGGCAAGTGGACCCACCATCCAGGAAACAATATCACAGATGGTCCCCAAAATACAAAAAGGCTTGCTAGCCATACTGTAAAAATATTTAACCACTTCAATACCGGGCACTTAGACACCTTCCTGCCCAGAACAATTTTCAGCTTTCAGTGCTGTCGCAGTTTGAATGACAATTGCGCGGTCATACAACACTGTACCCAAACTAAATGTTTATCATTTTGTACCCACAAATAGAGCTTTCCTTTGGTGGTATTTGATCACCTCTGCGGTTTTTATTTTTTGCTAAACAAATAAAAAAAGACCAAAAATTTTGAAAAAAATAAGTTTTGTTTCTGTTAAAAAATGTTGTAAATAAGTAAGTTTTCTCTTTCACTGATGGGCACTGATAAGGCGGCACCGATGAGGTGGCACCAATTAACGGCACTGACGATGAGCACTGATATGCGGCGCTGATGGGTGGCACTGTTATGCAGCACTGATGGGCATTGATAGTCGGCACTCATGGGTGGCACTGGTGGGCACTGAAAGGCTGCAGAGATGGATTCTTATGGGTGGCACTGATGGGCACTGATAGGCGGCACTGCTGGGCACTGATAGGTGGCACTGGTGGGCACTGAAAGGCTGCAGAGATGGATTCTTATGGGTGGCACTGATGGGCACTGATAGGCGGCACTGCTGGGCACTGATAGGCGGCACTGCTGGGCACTGATAGGCGGCACTGCTATGCGGCACTGATGGGCATCCCTGGGGGCACTGGCAGTGGTAGGCATTGTGAGTGGGACCTGATTGGCAGCTGCATGGGCATTGATTGGCAGCTGCCTGGGCACAGATTAGTATTTCCCTGGGGGTCTAGGGGGCATACCTGGTGGTCCAGTGTGGATGGCTTCCCTGATGGTCCTGGGCGGCTTCCCTGGTGGTCCTGGGTAGGATCCGAGGGGGGGCTGTGCTGATAAACAATCAGCACAGACTCCCCCCATCAGGAGAGCAGCCGATCGACTCTCCTCTACTTGCATCTGTCATACGCGAGTGAGGAAAAGTCGATCACCGGCTCTTCCTATTTACATTGTGATCAGCCATGATTGGACACGGCTGATCACGTGGTAAAGAGTCTCCATCAGAGACTCTTTACCTAAATCGGTGTTGCAGGGTGTCAGACTGTCTGATACAGCACAAAGGGATTAATTGACTGCTACTGGTCACTAATGCATCAGTGACCAATGGCAATACATTAACCCCCCTCCATGCTGTACATTACTGAAATGTAATACCATTGGTAATTAGCCTCCCCTCAGCCACCTCCAACCCCCCCCCCCCACAAATCTACAGAGTTAATTAAGCTGCAATCATCTGCTTTGCTTACTTGTGCAATACACACTGCAGTCACTCAGTGCTTAGTTCCTCCTCCTCGGTTCCTCTTGGTCACAGCCTCAGCAGCACTGTATGCTGCTCCTGTGAGTCCTCCAATCCCGCCTCCCATCATCGCCGGTGTTCTGACAAGAAAGGGCCCCCCCATCAGATAGTGTCTGCCCTGTACTGGGCAGGCGCAGCGCTTGCGCAGTACGTAGGACAAAGGAAATGCCGAAAGTCTCCATGTAGAGCTGATGAACAGCTGTTAATCTTTGGAGACTTTCGGCATCTCCTTTGTCCTCCATACTGCGCAAACGCTGCGCCTGCGCAGTACAGGGCGGACACTATCCAATGGGGGACAAGATACCCGGCCTCTAAGTGAGTGACGTCACGCCGGGCCGGCCGGAATCATGAAGCGCCTGTCGGGGGGGAGGCCAAGTATCTCCACTGACAGGGAAGGCAATTGAACTGCTGACATATTAGCTTGTGCCGGGTGAAGGAGCGCACTCGGCACATCATTGCAACTGCAGCTATTAGCGGCTGGTGTGTACAATCGCACACACAGCCAGTTTTTAGAAGCCCATTTCACCTGTGCTCCCCTCCCTGCAGTAAACTGTATCGCCCAGGGCATCTGCCCCTTCCGCCCCTGCCTTGTACCGGCCCTGCTTCTCACTAATCACCAATGTAAGGAACATTCTTCTCACTGATCACCAATGTAAGGAGCATTATTCTCACTGATCACCAATGTAAGGAACATTTTTCCCAATGATCACCAATGTAAGGAACATTATTCTCACTGATCACCAATGTAAGGAACATTCTTCTCACTGATCACCAATGTAAGGAGCATTCTTCTCACTGATCACCAATGTAAGGAACATTTTTCCCAATGATCACCAATGTAAGGAACATTCTTCTCACTGATCACCAATGTAAGGAACATTCTTCCCACTGATCACCAATGTAAGGAACATTCTTCTCACTGATCACCAATGTAAGGAACATTCTTCCCACTGATCACCAATGTAAGGAACATCATTCTTCTCACTGATCACCAATGTAAGGAACATTCTTCTCACTGATCACCAATGTAAGGAACATTTTTCCCAATGATCACCAATGTAAGGAGCATTCTTCTCACTGATCACCAATGTAAGGAACATTCTTCCCACTGATCACCAATGTAAGGAACATTCTTCTCACTGATCACCAATGTAAGGAACATTCTTCTCACTGATCACCAATGTAAGGAACATTCTTCTCACTGACCACCAATGTAAGGAACATTCTTCTCACTGATCACCAATGTAAGGAGCATTCTTCTCACTGATCACCAATGTAAGGAACATTCTTCTCACTGATCACCAATGTAAGGAACATTCTTCTCACTGATCACCAATGTAAGGAACATTCTTCTCACTGACCACCAATGTAAGGAACATTCTTCTCACTGATCACCAATGTAAGGAGCATTCTTCTCACTGATCACCAATGTAAGGAACATTCTTCCCACTGATCACCAATGTAAGGAACATTCTTCTCACTGATCACCAATGTAAGGAGCATTCTTCTCACTGATCACCAATGTAAGGAACATTTTTCCCAATGATCACCAATGTAAGGAACATTCTTCTCACTGATCACCAATGTAAGGAACATTCTTCCCACTGATCACCAATGTAAGGAACATTCTTCTCACTGATCACCAATGTAAGGAACATTCTTCCCACTGATCACCAATGTAAGGAACATCATTCTTCTCACTGATCACCAATGTAAGGAACATTCTTCTCACTGATCACCAATGTAAGGAACATTTTTCCCAATGATCACCAATGTAAGGAGCATTCTTCTCACTGATCACCAATGTAAGGAACATTCTTCCCACTGATCACCAATGTAAGGAACATTCTTCTCACTGATCACCAATGTAAGGAACATTCTTCTCACTGATCACCAATGTAAGGGACATTCTTCTCACTGATCACCAATGTAAGGAACATTCTTCCCACTGATCACCAATGTAAGGAACATTCTTCTCACTGATCACCAATGTAAGGAGCATTCTTCTTACTGATTACCAATGTAAGGAACATTCTTCCCACTGATCACCAATGTAAGGAACATTCTTCTTACTGATCACCAATGTAAGGGACATTCTTCCCACTGATCACCGATGTAAGGAACATTCTTCCCACTAATCACCAATGTAAGGAACATTCTTCTCACTGATCACCAATGTAAGGAACATTCTTCTCACTGATCACCAATGTAAGGAACATTCTTCTCACTGATCACCAATGTAAGGAACATTCTTCTCACTGACCACCAATGTAAGGGACATTCTTCTCACTGATCACCAATGTAAGGAACATTCTTCCCACTGATCACCAATGTAAGGAACATTCTTCTCACTGATCACCAATGTAAGGAGCATTCTTCTTACTGATCACCAATGTAAGGAACATTCTTCCCACTGATCACCAATGTAAGGAACATTCTTCTTACTGATCACCAATGTAAGGGACATTCTTCCCACTGATCACCAATGTAAGGAACATTCTTCTCACTGATCACCAATGTAAGGGACATTCTTCTCACTGATCACCAATGTAAGGAACATTCTTCTCACTGATCACCAATGTAAGGGACATTCTTCCCACTGATCACCAATGTAAGGAACATTCTTCTCACTGATCACCAATGTAAGGAGCATTCTTCTCACTGATCACCAATGTAAGGAACATTCTTCTCACTGATCACCAATGTAAGGAGCATTCTTCTCACTGACCACCAATGTAAGGAACATTCTTCTCACTGATCACCAATGTAAGGAACATTCTTCTCACTGATCACCAATGTAAGGAACATTTTTCCCAATGATCACCAATGTAAGGAGCATTCTTCCCACTGATCACCAATGTAAGGAACATTCTTCTCACTGATCACCAATGTAAGGGACATTCTTCCCACTGATCACCAATGTAAGGAACATTCTTCCCACTGATCACCAATGTAAGGAACATTCTTCTCACTGATCACCAATGTAAGGAACATTTTTCCCAATGATCACCAATGTAAGGAACATTCTTCTCACTGATCACCAATGTAAGGAACATTCTTCTTACTGATCACCAATGTAAGGAACATTTTTCCCTCTGATCACCAATGTAAGGAACATTTTTCCCAATGATCACCAATGTAAGGAACATTCTTCTCACTGATCACCAATGTAAGGAACATTCTTCTTACTGATCACCAATGTAAGGAACATTCTTCCCAATTTTCTTTATTAAAAGTCTTGCAATCAATAAGCATAAAATCACTATATATAATATACATAAATATATACATATTTACATAAATGAAAATAAATATAGCAAATCTGCTCTCAAACAGAAAATCACTTTACAGCAAAAACAAAACTCATCATGAACATGTCATTATTCGGGATAATCTTACTACCACTCACACCACTACACCAGACATCAAACCTTGAGGTCAAGAAACAAACCCGCACCCATTATGCATGCAGCCCTTCTTCAAAAAGAAGCTACTAAACAACAAAAGCTAAGGGAGTGAGTGAAAGAAACAGAAAAAGAAAAGAGCACCTCACCCAGAGATGGGCAGTTCACCAAAAGCAGGTCTGATATTCCTCCACACCCTTTTCCAGACCGCCCGAGGCTCCCTGCCCCTCTCAAGACCCCGAATTTTCCCAACCTCACCCAGAATATCGTGCACCACCACCTCAACAGAGAGGACTTTTTTCCGCAGGGTAATCTGGCACCGTGCATTCCATGTGAAGTAACGGACAACTATACTAACTAAAAACAGTGTATCCAAATCAAAATCCCAGCAAGTCGGGAATGCCCCGTACACCCACTCCGCATAACTCATGCGATAGAAAAAGGGGATGCCTAGAGCCCTCCCTACCCTTTTATACACCTCTATGTTAAAGGGACACTGCAGCAAAAAGTGGTCCATAGACTCCACTTTACCAACACACTCCGCTCTAGGACAATCCCGATCATCCACAGGGCGATGCTTCAAGTTCCCTCTGACATAGAGCCTTCCATGGAAAGCGAGCCAGGCTTGATCCCTAAACTTCAAGGGGATTCTTTCTAAATTGATTAAACGCAACCCCTCCCTCATTACAGAGCCTGGGCAATCCCTTAAGGCCAGTGACACACTGAAAGCAGAGCTCAAAATCCTATTCTCCAGAAGCTTCCTGGGGAGGGACTTGATATCCTCCACTGTCACCTGCCACTGCCGAAGTATTTTCAGACACGGGGCAACATAAGCCGGGAGCTTGCCATGTCGGACTCTCAGACTTTTCACTGGCCCGCCATCTTCCCAGCATCGCAGAAAAGGCCTAAAACAAGACTGAAAAATGCCCACCCATCCCGGCGGGTTCTCTGCTAGCATGTTACCAAGATTGTACTTTAAAAAGAGCAGAGAAAAGAAAACTATTGGGTTGACCATTCCTAGGCCACCCTCCCGCCTAGACAGGTAAGTTACATTGCGTTTGATCAGGTTCAGCCTACTACCCCATAACAGTTGGAAAAAACAGCTGTACACCCTTGCATAGAGAGATGCTGGCAAGATACAGACGAAGCTGACATATAAAAAGATTGGGACCAGGTACGTTTTGATCAAGTCAACCCTCTCCCTCAAGGAAAGCCTCCATTTCTTCCAGCTTGCTACTTTGGCATTGGCACACACCAACCTGCTTTCCCAATTTCGATGACCATAGTCACCAGGACCAAATTTGATGCCCAACACTTTAATTTCCTGCTGGGGCTCTGGGAAGGCATCCGGAAGTTCGAAGCTTTCACCCTCCTCACCCATCCAGAAAACTTCACTCTTTTCATGGTTGACTTTAGAACCAGAAGCCTCCGTGTACTGCTCTATCATAGAGACCACCTCCTGCGCCTCCTCTGTCCCAGAGACAATAACAGACACATTATCGGCATAGGCCACGACCTTCAGAGGCGGCACACCAGCAATGCCCAAAGGCACCCCGCACAAAGATCCACTCTCTAGCCTTCTTATGAAGGGGTCGATTGCGAATACATATAACAGGGGGCTCAGAGGACATCCCTGGCGCACACCAGAGCCAACCTCAAAAGGCCGTCCAACCCAACCATTAACCAGTGGGAAGCTCTCAGCCCCTCTATATAATGTCTTCAGCCAATCTATAAACCTCCCCTGCAGGCCGTATCTACCAAGTAGCAAATACAGGTACTCGTGATTGACTCTATCAAAAGCCTTCGCCTGATCCAATGCCAGCAAGTACTTTCTCCATCCAGCAGCCCTGCATCGTTCCAAAGCCTCCCGGACAGCTAAAACCGCTGAAAAGGTACTTCTACCTTGGACTGAGCAGTGCTGATGGCTGGACAACAAATCGCCTGCTACTGACGACAAGCGCCAAAAAATAATCTTCGCCAGGATCTTTCTATCAACATTAAGAAGACTGATGGGGCGCCAGTTCTCAATCATTGAGGGGTCTTTACCTTTTGACAGAAGAATCACAGCGGATTGCCTCATGGAGGGAGGGAGCGAACCCTCTTCTAGACAGCTGTTATAAACCTCTGCTAAAAAGGGAGCCAGAATGGACTTAAAACACTTGTAGAATTCAGCTGTCAACCCATCTGGCCCAGGCGATTTTTTGGTAGCCAGCTTCTCTATAGCATGAACTACCTCATCCACTGAAATTGGTTCTGTCAAATCCATCAAAGGCAATGTACCATTTCCCAATCCTGGAGTAGAATCCAGAAAGCTTTCCATCCTGTCCCGACAAAGGTCCTTTCTTCCCAGAAGGTCTGCGTAATATGACCTGAAGATCTCCAGGATCCCTGATCTGGACTTCACCAGGAAACCCGTACTATCCCTCAGGCCTATCACCGTCTTAACTGCTATGCCTTGCTTACAGTTCTGGTAAGGATCAGGCGAGTGATATTTTCCATAATCCCTCTCCAGAACCAAGGAGGCATGCCGGTCGTATTGACACTTCCTAAGAAGAAACTTCACCTCAGAGATCTCCCCTGGATCTCCTCTATACGAGACAAGACGATCAAGCTTCCTCCGCAAATGCTGGTAGGCAATGTACATACCAAGCTGCTTCTTCTTACTTATGGCCTTGAAAAGTCCAATTGTCCTTTGTTTCACAAGCTCCCACCACTCTGACTTACTGCTGCAAAAGTCCAGAATAGAAACCTGTGCCTGAAAAAAATCCTCAAAGGATTGTCTTACCTCTACATCTTCCAGGAGAGCCGAATTCAGTTTCCAGGTACCCCTTCCCCTGGGTGGAGTGTCCGAGGCAGAGTCACAGACAGCATACAGTGGTCAGAGAACTCCACCGCCCTCAACTCAGGAGCCGAGAAAGCAGAGTTCTCCTTTAAAAAAAACCTATCTATCCTACTCTGACTATTCCCTCTCTG
This sequence comes from Lithobates clamitans, assembly GCA_037952925.1. Taxonomy (NCBI): domain Eukaryota; kingdom Metazoa; phylum Chordata; class Amphibia; order Anura; family Ranidae; genus Lithobates; species Lithobates clamitans. The sequence continues at coordinate 569,233 of JBBGZY010001832.1, forward strand.
AAATGTGAATCCCGTGCTGCCAGGGCAGTGCTTAATATGCACATCTACCAGGCCTGCTTGTCTCACCATATCTCTAAGAAAAACGCTATCGTAACCCAGCCTGTCTATGGAGCCTCTCCTGTCTTCAGGCCTAATTATGGTGTTAAAATCACCTCCAAAGACAACCTGCTGGGACGTAAAAAGGAAGGGCTTGATCTCTGTGAGGAGGCATTTCCTGCCCCATTTTGACTGCGGTCCATAGATATTGATCAGCCGCAGGTCCTGCCCCCTAACAGAGACGTCCAAGACCATGCATCTCCCCATTTCTACCTCAATTACCCGCCGGCATGTTACTATATCGGTTTTAAAAAGGACCGCAACTCCGCTGCAGGGCTCAGCCGCAAGAGAACAAAAGGAGGGACCGCATCTCCACTCCCTTTTTGCTAGATGGACATCGGCCAAAGTATTGAGCCAGGTCTCTTGCAAAAATAAAATCTCGGCATCAAACTCGCTGAGCAAAAATAAGGCAATATCACGAGCTCTTGCAGATTTAATGCTGGCGACATTAATGGTCGCCACCTTTATCGGAGTGGGAACTGCCATCAGGATGATTGGGGTAGTCGTTTCTTAACCTTTGCCACACTCTCATCACCAGAAACAGCTCTCTTCAGACTATGTGACTCCCCCTCATCCATGGATGATAAAGAGAAAGATATATCAGACATCTCATCACCCGACAAAACTGAAAAGGTATTACCAAGAGGAACCCCTCCTGGGTCCGACCCTGAGGAAGAAATGACCACTTTACTTGTCTTCCTCTTCTTCTTCTTTTTCTTCTTCCTAAACTTCTCCCACCCCTCATCATCCGAATCCCCCTCAACAGAGGGTGAGACATGGGATATGGACACCCTTCTATCAGCCCCACCCCCATCCAGCACCCCCACATTCCCCTGACCACGTTTGTGCCGCTGAGGGAAAGGGACTGGAGGCCGAGTGGGAAGATCCGCCAAACCTGCCCCCCCAGCAGCTTCTGCTAGTCTGGAGGATCTACGTACAGTAGGATTAGGGACCACCACATGGGGGACAGACTCAGGGACCACATTACTAGGTGAAACAGAATCCGAAACAACAGATGTAACAGACACAGGAGGGACAGACTCAGGGACCACATTACTAGGTGAAACAGAATCCGAAACAACAGATGTAACAGACACAGGAGGGACAGACTCAGGGACCACATTACTAGGGGAAACAGAATCTGGAACAGATATAACAGAAACAGGAGGGGCAATAACAGTTTTAGCGGCCTCATCCCCCTTATCAAGTCTCTGCAACTCAGCCCCCAATCCTGGCAAGTTATGTAATGCCTCCGGGCACTGGCTATAAGGATGACCGAGCTTTTGGCACAAATTGCACCGAATTTCAGTACAATCCTTAGCCAAATGGTCCAGATCCTGGCATAGTGAGCATTTCTTACGGGTACAAATAGATGCAAAATGGCCTTTGTCTCCACATTTATTACAGACTTTAGGCTGACCCTGGTAAAAAATAGTCAGCCTATCTCTCCCCAGAAAAGCTGAACAGGGAAGGTGTTGAACTACATTGCCCAGCATGCCCAATTTTAGTGACACTGTCCAGGCCCCTGTCCATATCCCATGCTCATCAAGGACCTTCCGCAGTGGAGCGAGGACCTCACCATATCGGCGTAGCCATACTATCAAATCAGCCTCTGGTATGGATTCGTTACGCACCAGGATCGTCACCGACTTTATCAGAGGCTGCCTGGAAATCACCTTTGGCACCAAACCACTCCACTGCGGAAGGCCCTTGCACCTTCTATATCGCTCCCAAAATAAATCCAGACCCTCAGGCTTTACAAAGGACAAATCAAATTCATAACTCCCCACTGGGCAAATCAAAGCAAAGATATCCAAGGCTTTAAACCCCATTTCCAGAACCAACTCAGCCACCCTCCCCCTTACTGGTGGGGTCCCCTCCCACTTCAATTGAACCACATTCCTCCTCCTGTACCCACCAACCATCCCACCACCAAGCCCCCCCAAATTGTGACCACTAAAATTCCCTCCACCCTCTTTGGTGCGACTCCCCAGAACGGACGCATAACTGCCCACATTTCTCCCAGCAGAAGAAGCATTTGTGTGCTTTGAACCGTCTGTCACATTTCTGGCAGATATCGATTGTACAGATTTGGTCTGCACAATCGCTGAGTCTTTCCTCTGCTGAGCAGGGAGAGCAATGTCATTTTTATTTTTCCCAGCAGTATTAACCCCTTCACCGCCACCCACCACATTCATAGTTTTATCATTACTGTCATTCTTAATACTTGCTGGTATATTCACAGTTCCTGTAGTCTTCCCAACAGTGTCAGTTCCCACTGCTGTGCTGGTGGAATCTTCAGCTGGCCTGTTCTCTTCCATCAGGACAGGACTTTCAGCAGGCTGGTCTGATACATCCATGGCTTCCACTGCACATGGTGCAATGTGCTGATCCCCTCCCCCATCAATCAGCTCTGCTGGAACACAGAGAGGCTCAGGTGAGGCAATCTCTTTGCTGGTGTCAGCCTTACTGTGTGAAACACATGCAGCAAACTTGATAGAGGAACTACTGGTCTCAGCAAATCCAGGAGTAGAAACATCCATGTTCAGGGTGTTTGGTGCAGGTCCATCTTCATTCCCTGGTTTATCTTTCCTCTCATCCTCAGGGATTTCTGATGGATCACCAGAAATGGCAAACTTGTCTGCTCTCAGGGGTGACTCCATCCGCTGGATGAAGGTCAGGGTGCCATGCTCACTCTCAACCCCCTGGCTGGTTGCCGCTGGCGATTCCAAGGCCTTACATGGGGGGAGAGGTGCAGAGGCAGATGGACCCGGGTCATCCATAACTTGAGGCTGCTGATCCATGCGACTTACTGACGACTGGCTGGCAAATCTCTTCTCATTCTCAAATTTTTCTTTAAAAGCTCCACTTCTGGCTTTTAATTTTTCCAACAATAAAGTTTGCTGCTTTACTTTTTCCTCATATTCCTGTAACTCAGGCTTCATGGCTGTGCGATTTCTACTCCAGGCCTGGAAGTATTTGGCTTTGAAGTTCTTATGGTTAGTTTTCAAAACTTGAAGTTTCTCTTCAGCCCTTCCAATTTCCCTAAAGCGATCAACAATCTTCTGTCTGAAGATACTCGCATCCATACCAGGGCCTGGACCCACAGTCAGATCCTCCACCTCCTCCTCACTAGGCCCCATGTCATCAGGGGGATCCCTCCCTGGGCCTCCCCCAGGATCAGGCATTGTTCCTGGGCCAAACTAGCAGGCAAGGCCCAGGCTTGAAAAAAGGCTGGTTCTCAGAGAGCTCCTTGGGTGTGTCCTCCTCCTCCTTCCCAATTTTTCTTTATTAAAAGTCTTGCAATCAATAAGCATAAAATCACTATATATAATATACATAAATATATACATATTTACATAAATGAAAATAAATATAGCAAATCTGCTCTCAAACAGAAAATCACTTTACAGCAAAAACAAAACTCATCATGAACATGTCATTATTGGGGATAATCTTACTACCACTCACACCACTACACCAGACATCAAACCTTGAGGTCAAGAAACAAACCCGCACCCATTATGCATGCAGCCCTTCTTCAAAAAGAAGTTACTAACCAACAAAAGCTAAGGGAGTGAGTGAAAGAAACAGAAAAAGAAAAGAGCACCTCACCCAGAGATGGGCAGTTCACCAAAAGCAGGTCTGATATTCCTCCACACCCTTTTCCAGACCGCCCGAGGCTCCCTGCCCCTCTCAAGACCCCGAATTTTCCCAACCTCACCCAGAATATCGTGCACCACCACCTCAACAGAGAGGACTTTTTTCCGCAGGGTAATCTGGCACCGTGCATTCCATGTGAAGTAACGGACAACTATACTAACTAAAAACAGTGTATCCAAATCAAAATTCCAGCAAGTCGGGAATGCCCCGCACACCCACTCCGCATAACTCATGCGATAGAAAAAGGGGATGCCTAGAGCCCTCCCCACCCTTTTATACACCTCTATGTTAAAGGGACACTGCAGCAAAAAGTGGTCCATAGACTCCACTTTACCAACACACTCCGCTCTAGGACAATCCCGATCATCCACAGGGCGATGCTTCAAGTTCCCTCTGACATAGAGCCTTCCATGGAAAGCGAGCCAGGCTTGATCCCTAAACTTCAAGGGGATTCTTTCTAAATTGATTAAACGCAACCCCTCCCTCATTACAGAGCCTGGGCAATCCCTTAAGGCCAGTGACACACTGAAAGCAGAGCTCAAAATCCTATTCTCCAGAAGCTTCCTGGGGAGGGACTTGATATCCTCTACTGTCACCTGCCACTGCCGAAGTATTTTCAGACACGGGGCAACATAAGCCGGGAGCTTGCCATGTCGGACTCTCAGACTTTTCACTGGCCCGCCATCTTCCCAGCATCGCAGAAAAGGCCTAAAACAAGACTGAAAAATGCCCACCCATCCCGGCGGGTTCTCTGCTAGCATGTTACCAAGATTGTACTTTAAAAAGAGCAGAGAAAAGAAAACTATTGGGTTGACCATTCCTAGGCCACCCTCCCGCCTAGACAGGTAAGTTACATTGCGTTTGATCAGGTTCAGCCTACTTCCCCATAACAGTTGGAAAAAACAGCTGTACACCCTTGCATAGAGAGATGCTGGCAAGATACAGACGAAGCTGACATATAAAAAGATTGGGACCAGGTACGTTTTGATCAAGTCAACCCTCTCCCTCAAGGAAAGCCTCCATTTCTTCCAGCTTGCTACTTTGGCATTGGCACACACCAACCTGCTTTCCCAATTTCGATGACCATAGTCACCAGGACCAAATTTGATGCCCAACACTTTAATTTCCTGCTGGGGCTCTGGGAAGGCATCCGGAAGTTCGAAGCTTTCACCCTCCTCACCCATCCAGAAAATTCAAGTTAGACTTACCGGTAACTTGTTTTCCTTGAGTCTTTCAGGACAGCACTTGAGAGAGTGACTCCTCCCCTTGCCAACAGGAAACACCTCTTCCACCAAACTTTAAAAGGAGGCTCCTTTCCACATCTTGTCAGTAGTAGTAGAGAACCTCCGGCCCCAAACTGGAACACATAATCGAGATATGATTAGTCACAGTATATATATGTAAAAACAATAGGGCGGGATGCTGCTGTCCTGAAAGACTCAAGGAAAACAAGTTACCGGTAAGTCTAACTTGAATTTTCCCTTATCGTCTTTCAGGACAGCACTTGAGAGGATAAGAGAGACTTACCCCCCTAGGGAGGGACCACAGCCTGCAGAACCTTTCTGCCAAAAGCCTGATCACCTGCTGATAGGAGATCCAGTCTGTAATGACGGACAAACGTTAAGTAGCTTGACCACGTAGCCGCCTTACAAATCTGACCTGGGGTGGCACCAGCTCTTGTTGAATGAGCCCTAATTCCCAGCGGGGAAGATAAACCCATTTGAGAATAGGCTACAGAAATAGCTGTCTTAAGCCATCTAGCCAATGATGCTTTTGATGCTTGTTGGCCTTTCTTGTTTCCAGAAAAAAGAACAAATAATGAACCTGAAACTCTAAACCCTCCTGTTACTTCCAAATACTGTAATAGGATATGTCTTACGTCTAAATTGTGAAACTGCTCTTCCTTTGCACCCGAAGGGTTAGCAGAAAAGGTTGGTAGAGTAATCTCCTGAGACCTGTTACTAAAGCTTGCCACATTTGGCAAAAACCCCGGATCTATTTTAAGGACAACTCTATCAGGAAAAACTGACAAAAAAGGCTCTTTTACTGATAGAGCGTGCAGTTCACTAATCCTTCTTGCTGAAGTAATTGCGACCAGAAAAATAGTCTTCAAAGTTAAATTCTTTAGGGATATGGCCTGTAAAGGCTCAAATGGTTCTTTTGCCAGAGCCTGCAGAACCACCGAGAGATCCCAATTTGGAAAATGCTTCACCGGGACCGGTCTAGACCTGGAAAGTGCTTTGAAAAATCTCATGATCAGAGTTTCTGAAGATAAGGATCTCTCCAGATAAACTCCCAAGGCGGCCACCTGCACCTTAAGGGTGCTGACTGCCAAATTCTTGTCTGCACCGTTTTGCAAGAACTCCAGCACTGAAACTAGATCTTTAACCTCCCTATGTTCAGAATGACAGAAAGAAACATAGACTTTCCATACTTTGGCGTAAATATCCCTGGTTACCTTTTTCCTACTGGACAGCAACATCGTAGTTAAACGTTCAGAAAAGCCTTTGCTTCTCATTAACTGCTCCTCAGATACCAGGCAGTGAGTTTTAACCTGCCTACATCTGGATGATGCACTGGCCCCTGAGTCAATAGATCCTGACTGAGCGGAAGATGCCAACATGGTTTTATTGCCAACTGAAGAATCGTGGAAAACCAAGCCCTCTTTGGCCAATATGGAGTAATCAAAATTATTGATACTCTCTCTTCTAGTATTTTCCTCAACACTAGAGGGATTAACCTGAATGGAGGAAAAGCATACCCTAGGTGAAAATCCCATGGATGTGCCAGAGCATCTATCCCCTGAGAGCAAATGTCTCTCTGAAGGGAGAAAAAATTCGGGAGCTGTGTGTTTTGTTTTGAAGCAAACAGATCTACCTGCGGAAGGCCCCAAACACTGGTGATTAATGCAAACACCTTCCTGTTCAGACTCCACTCTGATTCCTGAACTTTCTGTCGGCTCAGATAATCCGCTACTTCGTTCAATGTGCCTTTTAGATGGACTGCGGATAGAGATAGTAAGTGGTTCTCTGCCCACTCCAGAATCTCTACTGACAGTAAGTGAAGAGCTCTGCTTCTTGTGCCTCCCTGTTTGTTCAGGTAGGCTATGGCCGTGGCATTGTCTGACAAAATCTGGACATGGCAACCTATGAGGTTTTGAGAGAAGAAAGCTAATGCTAGAGCAACCGCCTTCAGCTCTCTCCAATTTGAGGATTTTTGGGCCTCGAACTGGGACCATGTTCCCTGCGCTAAGGCCTGACCCATGTGGGCCCCCCATCCCTGCAAACTGGCGTCTGTTGTGACCACTTTCCCGGTCGGAAAAGACCAAAGAAGACCTTTTTGCAGTACCACCTGACTTTTCCACCACCAAAGTGAACGTTTGACTCTGGTGGGAATCTTTACTTTTGTATCTAAACTCTCCATCGTTTGATGAAAAAAAACAGGAAACCTGAGCTCCCAGGACAGCACCTGAGAGCCCTGACTTCCCCACGAAGTGTTCCCTCCGGAGGAAACACAAAAACTGACAAGATGTGGAAAGGAGCCTCCTTTTAAAGTTTGGTGGAAGAGGTGTTTCCTGTTGGCAAGGGGAGGAGTCACTCTCTCAAGTGCTGTCCTGAAAGACGATAAGGGAAAACTTCACTCTTTTCATGGTTGACTTTAGAACCAGAAGCCTCCGTGTACTGCTCTATCATAGAGACCACCTCCTGCGCCTCCTCTGTCCCAGAGACAATAACAGACACATCATCGGCATAGGCCACGACCTTCAGAGGCGGCACACCAGCAATGCCCAAAGGCACCCCGCACAAAGATCCACTCTCTAGCCTTCTTATGAAGGGGTCGATTGCGAATACATATAACAAGGGGCTCAGAGGACATCCCTGGCGCACACCAGAGCCAACCTCAAAAGGCCATCCAACCCAATCATTAACCAGTGGGAAGCTCTCAGCCCCTCTATATAATGTCTTCAGCCAATCTATAAACCTCCCCTGCAGGCCGTATCTACCAAGTAGCAAATACAGGTACTCGTGATTGACTCTATCAAAAGCCTTCGCCTGATCCAATGCCAGCAAGTACTTTCTCCATCCAGCAGCCCTGCATCGTTCCAAAGCCTCCCGGATAGCTAAAACCGCTGAAAAGGTACTTCTACCTTGGACTGAGCAGTGCTGATGACTGGACAACAAATCGCCTGCTACCGACGACAAGCGCCAAAAAAGAATCTTCGCCAGGATGTTTCTATCAACATTAAGAAGACTGATGGGGCGCCAGTTCTCAATCATTGAGGGGTCTTTACCTTTTGACAGAAGAATCACAGCGGATTGCCTCATGGAGGGAGGGAGCGAACCCTCTTCTAGACAGCTGTTATAAACCTCTGCTAAAAAGGGAGCCAGAATGGACTTAAAACACTTGTAGAATTCAGCTGTCAACCCATCTGGCCCAGGCGATTTTTTGGTAGCCAGCTTCTCTATAGCATGAACTACCTCATCCACTGAGATTGGTTCTGTCAAATCCATCAAAGGCAACGTACCATTTCCCAATCCTGGAGTAGAATCCAGAAAGCTTTCCATCCTGTCCCGACAAAGGTCCTTTCTTCCCAGAAGGTCTGCGTAATATGACCTGAAGATCTCCAGGATCCCTGATCTGGACTTCACCAGGGAACCCGTACTATCCCTCAGGCCTATGACCGTCTTAACTGCTATGCCTTGCTTACAGTTCTGGTAAGGATCAGGCGAGTGATACTTTCCATAATCCCTCTCCAGAACCAAGGAGGCATGCCGGTCGTATTGACACTTCCTAAGAAGAAACTTCACCTCAGAGATCTCCCCTGGATCTCCTCTATACGAGACAAGACGATCAAGCTTCCTCCGCAAATGCTGGTAGGCAATGTACATACCAAGCTGCTTCTTCTTACTTATGGCCTTGAAAAGTCCAATTGTCCTTTGTTTCACAAGCTCCCACCACTCTGACTTACTGCTGCAAAAGTCCAGAATAGAAACCTGTGCCTGAAAAAAATCCTCAAAGGATTGTCTTACCTCTACATCTTCCAGGAGAGCCGAATTCAGTTTCCAGGTACCCCTTCCCCTGGGTGGAGTGTCCGAGGCATTCAGAGTCACAGACAGCATACAGTGGTCAGAGAACTCCACCGCCCTCAACTCAGGAGCCGAGAAAGCAGAGTTCTCCTTTAAAAAAAACCTATCTACCCTACTCTGACTATTCCCTCTCTGAAATGTGAATCCCGTGCTGCCAGGGCAGTGCTTAATATGCACATCTACCAGGCCTGCTTGTCTCACCATATCTCTAAGAAAAACGCTATCGTAACCCAGCCTGTCTATGGAGCCTCTCCTGTCTTCAGGCCTAATTATGGTGTTAAAATCACCTCCAAAGACAACCTGCTGGGACGTAAAAAGGAAGGGCTTGATCTCTGTGAGGAGGCATTTCCTGCCCCATTTTGACTGCGGTCCATAGATATTGATCAGCCGCAGGTCCTGCCCCCTAACAGAGACGTCCAAGACCATGCTGTTAAGGCAATAATTTCACCATCTCAGATCGCCCTCGGGAATCAAGGTAATATTTATTGCATATGCAAGAGAAATGAATTACACGTTCATGCAGCCTTTATCATTTCTAAGGAAAATACTTGTGGTACATGTTTTTTTGTAAGCCCTGGACACCCCCCTTTCCTGTCTTAAAATGCCCAGTCTCATGTATTTTCAACTTTATTCTGGACGTAACAGGAAAGGTGGAAGTGTCTGTTACAGACTGTTATCTTACATATAACAATGCTTACAGGATACTGACTTGAAAACTCCCCAAGTCAACACAAAAATAGAGGATATATTCAAAACTGCACATCTAAGCATATTATATATATTGCTGAGTATATATTGCTGACTCCATATTATCACTATAACTTATTTCTAGGCCATGATAATCAAAATGGCGTCTTTCATAACTGACATTTAAAGTATAATTTCTCTAACATCTCCCTCCTTTTATACTCATAATGTCAATACTTCAAATATCCAGGTTCTTTTATTTTACCAGGTATTATCATTTAGACAGATGAGTCCTTAGCGAGAGTTGTAAATTCATCATCAGGTTCCGTGTATAGTTCCGTGTCCCTCTGGAGTTCCATAGTTTTTGTTAAAGATGTGTCAATCAGTCTTTGAAGAATTCCCCTAATACAGGGAATGCAGCAACATCCACACAATGTAAGAACTGCGGCTGCCATGACAATAGAGATAAGCAAACTTTTTGCAAGATCACCCCATTTACCAAACCATTTTCCGAAAAGTCCTGTCAGGGGGTTCTCTACACCAGAGTTCTCAGCTAATTCTTCGGATAGCATTTGTAGGCCTTGTAAGACTTTGGTGATACTTCCATCAGGTGCCGTATTGTTTGGAATAAAAGTGCAGCAGAAGGTGCCGAACATTTTGCATACCCTGCCCCTTTCTGCCAGCAACATATCCAACGCTATACGGTTCTGCCACGCTGTCAAAGAGGTGGCGTCCAATTGTGCTGCTATACCTTTGATAGCATCTCTGGTGTAATTCACAAACCTCTGCTGGTTGTAGTAGATGTAGTTTATCCAGTCGACGTTCTTGTTGGGCTGGACCCATATGAAGAGTGAGGTGAGTCCTGCTGTTATTTGATTCTGCGCTTTAATTTCATCTGGAACTCCTCGTGGAACACCTATTTCGTCTATATACACTCGGTTGTCAAATGAGCCTTGTGGTGTTTCTTGCTTAATTTGTTTAAAAAAAGTATTTACCTGGTAGTTTCATTGATTTATCACTCATAGGAACTATATAAAAGGGTAGCAGCAATCGGGTAAGGGCACAACTACCCTCCCATCGAGGTGGCAGTCCGGGCCTTAGTCTCTTATCTCCACACAAACATCAGCCAATTGCTGTTTTTGTTCCTGAAACCATTTTAGTTGGTACTTAATGTCTGCAGTAAGGGTTGTAGTTGCACAGTATTCAGGGGATAGGGTGCCAACATTTGTACCATTACTGTCATTGTTAGAGAAACAAGTAAAATTTCCTGGTAATGCTTGTACTGATGGGGGTATACTTTGCATTTTAGTCTTAGGGTAACTCTTTTTCTCATTTACACATTCTGACCCAGTAATATTTTATGAAAACATTCTTATTATACAAGTCAAGTCTATTTCCTCTTCAGGGAGAGGAACGTGGCTAGTTGTGGAATATAATAAGGTTTACCATACAGCATTTCATACGGTGTTAGTCCTTTAGCAGTAGGGGTAATTCTTATACTCAACAATGCCATTGGCAAACACTAAACCCATTTATTTTTCCCTGTTTCATTCAACAATTTTCTTAGTTTACTCTTTAAGGTACCATTGTGTCTCTCCACTGTGCCCACAGATTGTGGGTGGTAGACACAGTGGTTTTTTAGGTCAATATTGTACCATTTACCAATTTGTTGTATTGTTCGGTTTACAAAATGGGAGCCATTGTCACTGTAAATCACAGAGGGGATCCCATGAAATGGAATCACCTCTTTAATAAGTACTTTGGCTACTGACTGCCCATTTGGGTGTGTCATAGGAAAAGCTTCCGCCCACTTTATAAACAACAATAATCATAAAATCCATGCATATCGTGTGAAAGGGATAAGAGGGTTGTGGGAAATTACCTCTTAAGGGTCTTAGGGCACCTTGAGCATGGTATCTGGTACAAAGCGGACATGTGAGGCAAAAATCTCTAGAGTCGTTCGTAAACCCATATGTTGTGAACACCTTATTGATCACCTGTACCATCCCTCCTTTTGAGATATGGGCTTGCCCATGGCTCAATAACGCAGCATATCTAAATAGTGATGTAGGTAAGATGGGTTTACCTTCTGTACTTGTATATATACTATTGACCAGCATTGTCCCTTTAGATAACCACTTTTGTTTTTCACCTGCCGGTGATGTTTTCTGCATTTCTGATAACCATGTTTTATCAATAGCTTTCCGTACCTCACCATTTTCTTGGGGACCTGTATAGTATATGTGTGGTTTTTGCGGTCCTGTAGTAGCTTCCCTTGCGGTCTTTGTCTGTTAGTGCATTTCCTAGAGTAATTGGATCTGTTCCCTTTCTGTGTGCTGTACATTTACAAATAGCCACTTGTGTTGGTTTATGTACATTTTCTAGAAGGGCCAGGATAAGATCTCTATGTGAGATTGGTTTACCTGTGGATGTAATCATACCCCTATTTTTTCATTGCTGGGCAAATATGTGTATAGTAGAAAAAGCGTATTGGCTGTCTGTATAAATATTTATTTTCTTCCCTTCCCCTAGACTACAGGCCCAGGATAGGGCAATAATTTCAGCTTGTTGTGTAGAGTAGGAACTAAGAAGGGGTCTGGCTTCAATGACCTGGTCATGCGTTACTATAGCGTATGCCGTTTGATGTACCCCTTTATCGTCCTTTTTACAAGACCCATCAACACAAAAGGTAATGTCAGCATCTAGAAAGGGAACATCAGTGAGATCCTTCCTTACAATCTACAGTCTGATAAAAGGCTTTACTGTAATTGGGAAGGCTAAACATAACCCACAATGAGGTGCTTTACCTTTGTAAATGCATCCTCTGCTTGCACATTCCACTGAATGGAATCTTTTGCAGCCATTAGTGAACCATAGATGAGATCAGAAAGAGGCGCCACCTCCATAGCATAATTTGCTATCCATGCTCTACAGACATTTGCCATGCCAAGAAATGACATCATTTATTTTTTGGTATGTGATTTGGGGACTTGAAGGATGGCCTCTTTTCGGATCTCATGCAAAAAGTCTACCTTCTTGAGATAAAATGTAACCCAGGTATTTCACCTTTTCTTTCCACAGTTGTAATTAGTCTTTGCTGACCTTTTGACCTTGGTCTGCGAGGAAATGCATTAGAACCATGGTAATTTTACATACATTACTACCAGAATGTCATCCACATACAAGAGAATTTAACTCCCACTGGGAGGTACAAACCGAGACAAATTATTGGACATTCTTTGTGAGAAGGTAGTTGGACTTTCAATATATCCCTGGGATAACTTAGTGTATGTATACCTTTTTTTTTTTTTTCCGTGTACATAAATGCAACCCAGAACTGACTGTCTTTGTGTAAGGGAATGGAAAAGAAGGATTACTGTTATCGATAACATAAAATACCTTGTTCTCTGGGTAGAGCTCGTTCAGGAGGACATGCATGTCTGGGACTACCGGGGCCCTCGGTAATACGGCCCTATTGACTGCCTGTAAATCCTGCACGAGTCTCCACCCATCTTTCTCTCCCTTATGCCTCCTATACCTCTGAATCCCTCTGGATTTTAGTTTCTCATCTGTCAGTTGGACCCAGTTCGTGATAAGTTCTCCTAGCTCATGCCATGATACCTTGGGGTTCCGGGTGACCGAAACATGAGGTACAGTATCCTGCCTGTATATTTGCAGAATAGGCTGTGGTAGGAGACAAGTAGCCACGCTATTTCCTTCCTTATCACAGTACAGACATTTTAATAGAACTTCAGTGTTAGTGAGACTCATTAACTGTTTCTCATAGTACTTATCAGGCCCAGAGGTCTTTCTGTAGTACATGGTGCAATAGAGGTTTGCCTGGACCTTATACCTTTTCCTCACAGACTCTTCATCAATTATTTCTGCCAGGGTTTTGGGTATATTTAATCCCTCAGTTTGCAAATTCCAGGCTGTACCAGTATCAGGGCTCATTATCCACGGCTGTGATTTGTTTTTCACACAGCCGATGGCCTCTGAGACCTCCCTCCACTGGTACGACAGAAATATCAAGAGCGTGCAACATGTCTCTACCCAACAAATTAACAGGACATTTAGTCAAAATGACAATTTTACACTGAGCCTTTTTACCTGTCTGTGGATCTTCCACAGTAAGACCTTCAGACATGACCTCCTGGTGCATCAACCCATTTTGCAGATTTTACATATACTACACCTTTTTCTTTACCTTTTTCATATCCAGTGGCTGTATTAGGGTCCTACAAGCCCCAGTATCACAGAGAAATGTTAGCCATCTACCCTTCACAACCAAGGTTATTTCTGACTTGACTTTAGCATGCAAACAAGTTTCAACAGCTCACACATCCAAAATTTCAGATTCTTTCTCATCATTTTCTTCTGTATCTCTCTCTGCAGACATACCAACATCTAGTCATGCTTCTTCCTCTCTGTTTGACCTACATTCTTTTGCCAAATGACCTCTTTTACCTCACAGGAAACACTCCCCTCTCTTTTTTTTTTTTTTTTTTTTATAGTCCTGAATGCAGGGCCTTGTTCAGGTGTTTCCCATCCTTCTGTTCTCTATCCATGCTATAAGAGCATTTCTCCTGTTTTCTAGTGCTGCATCATCATGAGGCAACACAACTCCCTGATTGTTTAATCCACTCCAATCTCCCACTACATGATGCCAGTCGGGACCCAGGATCTGTCTGATATTCTGCTCTATTTCCCTCCCAATAAGATGATAGTTAGCAATCATTCCCATGATACCATCCCTGATTTGAGCTATGTTGACCTTGGGATGTGGTACCCCTTCAGTAGTTTTTTTTTAACATCCTCAGGGGTCCAGGGGCGATATACCATCATAGTGTTGGGGACTACTATACCTCCTACATTTTGTCCTGCCCTAGAGTTGGGAACTTCAATTAGTGGAAATTCTTCCTCTCCACATTCTGTTTGTTCCCCTGCTGAGGGGAATATCAATTGGTTCCCCAGGTCCCCGAAAAATTTTGTAACAGTTGCTGTAAAGGGGGTCCCTTGTGGACTCCTCTGGACAGCAAGAGCCATCTTGAGAGGGGGTTTAGCTGCAGCCATAGGAGAATCGGTTGCATCTGCAGGTGACCCAGGTGACCACGGGGGAACAACAAACAGGGGAGAGTCAGGTTGCATTTGGTTTGTTACGTTTTGTTCAGTCAATACTTGCTGAACTAAACTTCAGAGGACGGTCATATTATTGTCCTCCTTTTTGTTCAAAAACATAGTCTTTTTATGGTTTTCTGAATTTAACCTATGGTTAGCCTCCTCAAGCCATTTCTTTGCCTGGGGAAGGCCTAATTTCTTTTGTTTTCTTATTTTTGTGCCGGCATAATTTTTAAGCTTTCTAGACAGTATTACACAATAATCCTTATTTAAAAACGCATCAAAATCATACTTTGTTTTCAAACATTTTAGGAAATGTCACATTCTCTTTGTCTAGACTACACATATACTTAACATCTTCATTCATACCAACAGATTTTCCATGGATCATACCTACTTTGTTTATCGTGCACACGGAGCTCTTTTTTTGTTAATGTCTTCTCACAATGACACAACACACGCACACAGTATCTTATCACTTGCAATCACTCACAGACTTTCTAGTCATGGTATATCACTTCTAGATTACTGATCTTGTGTATTGCTAAAACACTGGTGTCTTAGAGAATTACAGAATTACGAGGAGACTGAGTTCTCCCGACTGTTCTTTCATCCTATTAAAACATTTAATATTTCAGTCATTGATCTAAGGGTATTTATGTGCCTGCTCAGGATTAATACAACATATGAGGCTGGCATGAACACTGCGGTCCGCCAAATGTCCTCTGTTTGTTACCTGGAAATCTATCAGGCCACACCTTGTATCAACGGAGTGGGGGGGTTCTTTATCTGGAAGTATTTTTGATCCAAGGGTATTTATATGCCTAGAAATCTATCAGGCCACACCCTTGTATCAACAGGGGGTTCTTTAGGTTTTGATCTAAGAGTATTTATGTGTCCCCAAGGGATTTTCTGCAGTTTACAAGGCTGTCTGGATCTAAGATCCAATCGACAAATTTCCTTTATCTGCACCCGGATATTAGTATGGGACCATACCCCTATATCAAATGACTATTAACCAGAAGAAACAAACAAGAACACACAAGAGAGAACACCCGCAGTGCTCGACTGCCGCCAGGTCGCCCTGAGCGCGTCTTCCCAAAACGCGGGCTAGTCACTAGGTCTGCCCATCCGGGATGGCCACAGACGGATCTATACGGGGATTACGTGACCACTTATTTCCCCTCAACAAGAGTAAAGCAGATAGGACAGAAACAGATAAACATTCGATCAATCTCTATATTGTATGTATATATTCAAATCCCTTATTCATCAAATTCCTAATCAAGTCTAACACAAAAGGTTAATAATAAAATAAAAATAAAAATCTTACCTTGTCCCGAGAGCGGTCTCTTGTGCTGATCCGGTAAGTCGCTGCCCGGGAGGCACTAGTTCAGCGGACCGGCCTCTTTTTAACATCTAATTTGAGATGGAGGACTTATGCCCCGTACACACGGTCGGATTTTCCGATGGAAAATGTCCGATCGGAGCGTGTTGTCGGAAATTCCGACCATGTGTGGGCTCCATCGGACATTTTCCATCGGATTTTCCGACACACAAAGTAGGAGAGCAGGAGATAAGATTTTCCGACAACAAAATCCGTTGTCGGAAATTCCGATTGTGTGTACACAAATCCGACAGACAAAGTGCCACGCATGCTCAGAATAAATAAAGAGATGAAAGCTATTGGCCACTGCCCCGTTTATAGTCCCGACGTACGTGTTTTACGTCACCGCGTTCAGAACGATCGGATTTTCCGACAACTTTGTGTGACCGTGTGTATGCAAGACAAGTTTGAGCCAACATCCGTCGGAAAAAATCCTAGGATTTTGTTGTTGGAATGTCCGAACAAAGTCCGACCGTGTGTACGGGGCATTACAGTTTTGCCGTACGGTCATCGGTCACTGTTGGCCAGTGCGTCTCGGGGAAATTGGACTCCCGGCTCGAAAGACCAAATTGTTAGGGAAATAATTCACCATCTCAGACCGTCCTCGGGCATCAAGGTAATATTTATTGCATATGCAAGAGAAATGAATAGCATTACATCTTCATGCTGTCATCGTCATTTCTAGGGAAAATACTGTGGTACATGTCTTTTTTATAAGCCCTGGACACCCCCCTTTCCTGTCTTAAAACATGCCCAGTCTCATGTATTTTCAACTTTATTCTGGACACAACAGGAAAGGTGGAAGTGTCTGTTACAGACTGTTATCTTCATCTAACAATGGTTACAGGATACTGACTTGAAAACTCCCCAAGCCAACACAAAAATACAGGATATATTCAGAAAACTGCATATCTAAGCATATTATATTGCTGACTCCATTTTATTACTAGTCTTTAACTTATTCCTAGATTCATAGCTTATTTCTAGGCCATGATAAACAAAATGGCATCTTTCATAACTGACATTTAAAGTATAATTTCTCTAACACTGTATCACGCAGGACACGAGGCATGGTAGGTCCGGACGGAGGGCGGGACTTTGGAAGTGAGGGGCAGGTGATTGGTTCCTGGGACCGCCCTGATGCCTAGTAACCAATCACCTGCTTCTTAGCACAGAAGGTCCATTGTCCGGGCCTGTCATGTTTCCCGTCCTGTGTGATGGAGGGAGCAGAGGGCAGGGGGAGTGCTGCAATGTTAAAGGGGCAGTCCGCGTGCCAGATAAAAAACGCTGGAGGGCCGGATTCGGCCCGCGGGCCGTAGTTTGAGGACCCCTGAGTTAAAGTAACGCAGTGCTGAATAGCAAAAAATGGCCTGGTCATGAAGGGGGTTACACCTCCCGGGGCTGAAGTGGTTAAAGTATATCACAAAAGCTTGGGAATTTTTACATGATAAATGCCCTATATGAGCATAGCAAGAGACTGAGAACAGACCAATACCCTCCTGAAAATGGGGAGACACCACCTTGTATTTGCCAGATTATATCTCACCAGCACACCAAGGATCACCAAAATAAGGTCCAAGAGTTTATTCGGTGATGACATCACAGTGGTAAAGTGCAATGTTTTGGGGCCACATAGAACCCCTTCGTAAGGCATAAAGGGCTATCTCACAGGAGCCCGCAATCAGGAGGAACATGTGATGGAACCCTAAAACTACGCAAGGTTATCTACAGTCCATATCACATTCATTCATTAAGGGGTTTAGGGAAAATAATTAAAAGAATAATAATATCAATGAGGTCATTAATTATTATCACAAAGGATGGCAGTAATGTGATATTTTCTCTTTAAGACTTACATACAGCAGGAATATGTTCACAGGAAAGGCTACTTATGTATAATTTTGCTACATCCCATAATCATTCGCATGAGGGGGCGGTATCTGGGGGGCCCCCTTATTGTTAAAGATTCTGAAAAGCCCCTTTTCCTTGCCACAGACCCCCACAACCACTATCTCTACCATTGTCCAGAGCTGTGGGATAGGGGCCCTTGTCATCGAAATGGGGCCATGTTGGGGACATGTGGCCTGTTAAGATTATGTATAGTGTCCCCCTTAAAATTCATACCAGACCTATAAAGGGTCTAGTATATATATATATATATATATATATATATATTGGTGGTGGGGGGGATCTGATGCATTTTTTTATATCTAAGCATATTATATTGCTGACTCCATTTTATTACTAGTCTTTAACTTATTCCTAGATTCATAGCTTATTTCTAGGCCATGATAAACAAAATGGCATCTTTCATAACTGACATTTAAAGTATAATTTCTCTAACACTGTATCACGCAGGACACGAGGCATGGTAGGTCCGGACGGAGGGCGGGACTTTGGAAGTGAGGGGCAGGTGATTGGTTCCTGGGACCGCCCTGATGCCTAGTAACCAATCACCTGCTTCTTAGCACAGAAGGTCCATTGTCCGGGCCTGTCATGTTTCCCGTCCTGTGTGATGGAGGGAGCAGAGGGCAGGGGGAGTGCTGCAATGTTAAAGGGGCAGTCCGCGTGCCGGATAAAAAACGCTGGAGGGCCGGATTCGGCCCGCGGGCCGTAGTTTGAGGACCCCTGAGTTAAAGTAACGCAGTGCTGAATAGCAAAAAATGGCCTGGTCATGAAGGGGGTTACACCTCCCGGGGCTGAAGTGGTTAAAGTATATCACAAAAGCTTGGGAATTTTTACATGATAAATGCCCTATATGAGCATAGCAAGAGACTGAGAACAGACCAATACCCTCCTGAAAATGGGGAGACACCACCTTGTATTTGCCAGATTATATCTCACCAGCACACCAAGGATCACCAAAATAAGGTCCAAGAGTTTATTCGGTGATGACATCACAGTGGTAAAGTGCAATGTTTTGGGGCCACATAGAACCCCTTCGTAAGGCATAAAGGGCTATCTCACAGGAGCCCGCAATCAGGAGGAACATGTGATGGAACCCTAAAACTACGCAAGGTTATCTACAGTCCATATCACATTCATTCATTAAGGGGTTTAGGGAAAATAATTAAAAGAATAATAATATCAATGAGGTCATTAATTATTATCACAAAGGATGGCAGTAATGTGATATTTTCTCTTTAAGACTTACATACAGCAGGAATATGTTCACAGGAAAGGCTACTTATGTATAATTTTGCTACATCCCATAATCATTCGCATGAGGGGGCGGTATCTGGGGGGCCCCCTTATTGTTAAAGATTCTGAAAAGCCCCTTTTCCTTGCCACAGACCCCCACAACCACTATCTCTACCATTGTCCAGAGCTGTGGGATAGGGGCCCTTGTCATCGAAATGGGGCCATGTTGGGGACATGTGGCCTGTTAAGATTATGTATAGTGTCCCCCTTAAAATTCATACCAGACCTATAAAGGGTCTAGTATATATATATATATATATATATATTGGTGGTGGGGGGGATCTGATGCATTTTTTTATCTTTTTTTTTTTTTGCATAGGGTCCCTACTAAAATCTGTACCAGACCTGAAGGGTCTAGTATGGATTTTCTAACGGATCTCTGCCATTTTTTATTCCATAAGGTACATCCTCAAACCGAACCCAGGGCAGTTCAATTTTTAAAAAAAACAACAATATTTTTTACTTTCTGCTATAAAACATCCAATTAAAAAAATTGTAAAAAATCTAATTTCTTCATCAATGTAGGCCGATGTGTATTCTGCTAAATTTTTGGGGTAAAAAAAATCCCAATAAGTGTATATTGATGTCAGGGCTGCGTTCAGCCCTTCCTTCTCAGAGCTGGCTACTCAGCTGTCGGCTAATTGTCAGCTCTTATCTCTCCACAGTTACTCACCTGTTGATGATATCCTGCTCGTCAGTCCTGCCTACTTAAGTCCAGAGGAGCTGTGCCTTCACCTTGGTCAACATCACAGAAAAGTAATCTCCTGCGATCCTGTTCAAGACTTGCTTTGCTGACATCCCTTCTGGCTCCAGATCCTGTTTGCTGTTCCACTACATTGATCCCAGACTTCTGGCTTGGCTGACTATCCGTTTCCGGTTACTGAACTTTGGCTATGTTTTGACTACAATTGTTCTTTTTATTTTTATTATTAACCACTTCGCGCCTGCGCTATAGCCGAAAGGTGGCTGCAGCGCGGACGCTACCTGCCGGGTGGCTGTCCCTGGACATCCAGCTGTTTACTTCTGCGATGCGCGCTCCCGCGGGTGCGCATCGGGGAAGTTCTGTGGTCCCTTGGACACAGCCCCAGTCACAGATCGCTGTAAACGGCCAATGACAGAGGCCGTTTACACTGCGATCGGCGGTGCCAATGAGAGATGATCTCATATGTAAACATATGAGATCATCTCTCATTGCCGGCTCTCCCTCCTCACACAGAGACAGCGTGTGAGGAGGGAGAGCGAACCGCTGCAGTGGTGAGTGTAAAAAAAAAATGGAAAAAAAAGTCGTCAGTGTCATCTGTCATCCCTCCCCACTGTCATCCCTCCCCATTGTCATCTGTCGCCAGTGCCATCCCTCCCCACTGTCATCCCTCCCCACTGCCATCCGTCCCCAGTGCCATCCGTCCCCAGTGCCATCCGTCCCCAGTGCCATCCGACCCCAGTGCCATCCCTCCCCAGTGCCATCCCTCCCCACTGCCATCTGTCCCCAGTGCCATCCCTCCCCACTGCCATCCCTCCCCAGTGCCATCCCTCCCCAGTGCCATCCATCCCCAGTGCCATCCATCCCCAGTGCCATCCATCCCCAGTGCCATCTGTCATCAGTGCCACATATTAGTGCCATCTGTCATCAGTGCCACGTATCAGTGGCATCTGTCATCAGTGTCATGTGTCATCAGTGTCACGTGTCAGTGCCACGTATTAGTGCCATCTGTCATGAGTGCCATGTATTAGTGCCATCTGTCATCAGTGCCACCTGTCATCAGTGCCACATATTAGTGCCATCTGTCATCAGTGCCATCTGTCATCACTGCCACGTGTCATTAGTGCCACATATTAGTGCCATCTGTCACCAGTGTCACGTGTCATCAGTGCCACGTATTAGTGCCAAATGTCATCAGTGCCACGTATTAGTGCCATCTGTCATCAGTGCCACATATTAGTGCCATCTGTCATCAATGCCACGTCAGTGTCATCAGTGCCACTTCAGTGTCATCTGTCATCAGTGCCACGTCAGTGTCATCAGTGCCACGTATCAGTGCCATCTGTCATCAGTGTCATTGTCCTGGTGCTCCAGGGCCTTCAAAAGTGTAATGGGTAGTCAACAAGTTAGATGTGTAATTTATGCTCCAAGAATACATGATGGTGCTCCCTGCATGTTGAGCCTCTGTATGTGGCCAGGCTGTGAAAAATTCCCACACATGTGGTATCCCCATACTCAGGAGGAGTAGCAGAATGTATTTTGGGGTGTTATTTGTGGTATATACATGCCATGTGAGAGAAACAACCTATTACAATGACAATTTTGTGGGAAAAAAAAATCTTCATTTTGCAAAGAATTGTGGGAAAAAATGACAACATCAAAAAACTCACCATGCCTCTTACTAAATACCTTGGAATGTCTACTTTCAAAAAAGGGGTAATTTGGGGGGTATTTGTACTTTCCTGGCTTGTTCTGGTCTCAAGAAATGAGATAGGCCGCCAGTACATCAGGTGTGATCACTTTTCAATGATTTGCACCATAGCTTGTAGACTCTATAACTTTCACAAAGACCAAATAATATCCACTAATTTTGGTTATTTTTACCAAAGATATGTAGCAGTATAAATTGTGGCCAAAATATATGAAGAAAAATTAATAAATTGCAAAATTTTATCACAGAAACTAAGAAAAATGCGTTTTTTTTATTATTATTATTTTTTTATTTATAGCGCAAAAAATAAAAAACCCAGAGGTGATCAAATGCCATCAAAAGAAAGCTCTATTTGTATGAAAAAAAGGACAAAACATTCATTTGGGTACAGTATTACATGACTGAGTAATTGTCATTCAAAGTGTGAGAGCGCTGAAAGCTGAAAATTGGTCTGGGCAGGAGGGGGGTTTAAGTGCCCAGTAGGCAAGTGGTTAAACAAGTGTGATTTAACTGTACTTCTTTCTCGGTCTAATTTCATGGTTTCTGACAATTGATTGGTTTGCGCAAAAGTTATCACGTCTACAAACTATGGGATATTTTTATTTATTTTGCTTTGTTTTGTCAGTGTTTTCCCTACTGACAGAACAGTGATCTGCCTTGTTTACGGCGTTGTGCCTGTGTACTAAATAATCGACGGGTGCTGGTGGACGTTGAGTCCGTGGTACATGCTGCTGGGCTCCTGCTGTGTGTGGTCACAGCTGGAGCGAGCAGGCGGCGGTGCGCATATGTGTATATATATATACACGTGATCCGACGCATAGCCGCCACCCTGTAGCAGTAAAGTGCTATAGGGTGGTCAGCAAGTGGTTAAAGAAGTCACATGCAAGCAGCTAAGAAATCACGTAGGGATGTCGGACTCAAAGTCAAGCAACTTTGAAGCCGCGGCAGTGTGAATCTTCGGTGAAAGTCACATTCGCTGCTTTATAAATAAGCCCATTGCAAATTTGTTTCAGAGGGTCTGACAGCAGCGGCAAGTCTATTAGGGGGGCACGGGTGCTGCCCCCCCCCGATCCACGTGTCCAGCCCCCTGATCTACATACAGGGCGCCGGACGCATGGATTCTAATGGCAGGGTTGTGTTTTTTTGAAGCACGTGATTAGAGCCAGAGGTTCTAATAGGCTTCAAAAAAGGCTGGGCTCGGGGCGCAGAGCACCCAGTTGTGTGACAATAATGAATGAATATTCACTAATCACCACACTGACCCTCCTCCCGGCCAATCAGGAAACGTGTCTTGATACCCATCACCCCATTGGCTGAAAGGACAGGCGATCCTATCGGACGCCTAGGAGGAGGGAGGGAGGAGCCACACAGCGGAAGCCGCTGTGATGCAGAAGAAGGGAAGAGGACACAAGAGCTCGCTGCCCGCTACCCATAGGAGCCTGCTGCCCACCGCCTATAGGAGCCCGCAACCCGGTCACTGCCCACCGCCCATAGGAGCCCGCATACCCGCCCGCATACACACACAGTATATATATATAAGAGAGAGAGATAGATATATACAGTACTGTGCAAAAGTTTTAGGCAGGTGTGAGGAAATGCTATAAAGTAAGAATGCTTTCAGAAATATATGTTTTAATTGCTTATGTTGATCAATTTACAAAGTGCAAAGAAGAAAAGATTAAGAAAAGATTAAATCATATCACTATTTGGTGTGGCCACCCTTTGGCTTCAAACCAGCATCAGTTCCTACACTTGCACAAAGTCAGGGATTTTGTAGGATTAGAGTCAGGGGTATGATTAATCAATTATACCAAGCAGGTGCTAATGATCATCAATTTAATATGTAGGTTGAAACACAGCCATTAACTGCAATAGAAACAGCTGTGCAGGTGGCTTAAAACTGGGTGAGGAACAGCCCAACTCTGCTAATAAGGTGAGGTTGTGGAAGACAGTTTGGAAATTTGGATTTCTCTTCTGTTCATTTACTTTCCATTTTGTTAATTGATAAAAAAATAAACTACTAACACTTCTATTCTCTGAAAGCATTCAACAGCATTTTTTCACACCTTCCTAAAACTTTTGCACAGTAGTATACCAGTGCACATATATAATCTTTTTTGACTATTTTGATATCTTATTTTATTTTTGTAATTTTATATTAAGTAATTACAATGTTACTCCAAAATCAGTGGGCCCCATATCTAAAATGTAAAAATTGCTCTGGTCCATAAGGGGGATACAAGTGCCCGAGCGTACGTGATTAAATAACTAACACAACATACATTAGGAAAGCACAGGAAGGTGGATGAGATAACGTTGTGGCCGGTATTAGAGATGACGAAACGTGAATACAGACCACACAGAGAGATTACAGGAAGATGGACAAAGGAAAAGCATACTGTGTGGTGCAACGATAGGAAGAAGTGTGCGGAATGATGAAATCAGAAAAGCCACCAGAGATAGAATCCTCCTATAAAACCTTCTTCCTCCAGTGATATCTGCCTGAGATGGAAGGGAAGATGAAGATCTGGCAGTGTGTGTTATGGCTCTATGCGGTCACATTGGAGGTGGCTCACTCTCAGTCTCTGGACCAGGAAGGACGGATCAGAACTGCTCTGGATCTCTACAACCAAAAGGAAGGTGAAGAGTTTTTATTCCAGCTCCTGTCTGATCTCCCGGCTCCCCTTATGCAGGTAAGTGTAAATAATGGGGTCCCAAATCCATCGCGCTCGCCTTTATTTGTGGTTAAAACACATCGCAGTGGGGTGCACAGCGGTCATGACGTAGGACGTCTGACGGAGGGGAGGAGCTGAAGGTGTGTCGGCTGGCCGGTGTTCTGACATATACTGTTCTCCTATCGGATAGTGTCCGCTCCGTACTGCGCAGGTGCAGCGCTTGCGCAGTACGGAGCAGAAGGAGATGCCGAAAGTGTCTGAAGTTGATCAGCTGACCATCAGCTGTACACGGCGCTTCGGCACTTCTAAGCGATGGCTATGTAAGAGGACCCCTCGCGGGCTCGCTATGCTCGTCACGCTTCGGGCACGGCCTCGCTGCGCTCGGCAACTATTTATTCTCACTCTATGTCCACTTGGATAGTAGGGAATGAACCTGGACACAGGGTGAGAATAAAAGCGCAGGCGCCGTGTACAGCTGATGATCAGCTGTTAAACTTCGGAGACTTTCGGCGTCTCGTTTGTCCTCCGTACTGCGCCTGTATTTGACAAGACACCGGCGTTTGGCGGTCTCGGGTGCGGACAAGCTAAGGCACGGCGGTAGATAAGGAGAGATGGAGTCTGGGAGCCGTGCTGCGGGACCATCCACGTGGACAGACACCCAGGGGCACAATGCAGATCCGGGTGTAATGCGGATATTCAGCGGGACTAACGGAGTAGCGGTCCCGGACATCC
Source organism: Lithobates clamitans (assembly GCA_037952925.1). Taxonomy (NCBI): domain Eukaryota; kingdom Metazoa; phylum Chordata; class Amphibia; order Anura; family Ranidae; genus Lithobates; species Lithobates clamitans. The sequence goes on from JBBGZY010001832.1 coordinate 594,290, forward strand.
TCCCTGCTTCCCCAGAGCCCCCCCCTTCCCCCCTCTCTAGGTCCAGGCAGAGAGACAAGTGTGCTTCCGATCAAGAATGCTTCTTTTGAAAGAGACATAGAGCGGAGCCAGCAGTACACAAGGACTCGGCACCTGGCTGGAACGGAGATCTGACAGTCATACCAGAGGACATCGATCCTATAGGTCCAGGGTCCGGGGTAAGAGCCGCTATCTGTTACCTGCCCTAAAGGTAAGAGAAGAACAGTGCTCCCCCTGCAAAAAGGGAAGAAGAGAGGCTGAAGTTATGAGTGATATTTTTTGGAAAATAGTGGAATGAGACTTTTTGAATACTACTGCTGCTATATTATCGATACTATTGCTGCTACTGTCCCTACTCTATTACCCCTATACTGGTAATAACTGCAATATTGGTGGTAACATCATTTTTCCGGTAACGACTTATGGTGGTAAATGTGGAGCAATAAGGTATTAATAAAAAAAAGGTAAAGAAGTGAAATTGGGAGAGATAGCGAAGAGTCCTTTTTTGGCACGACAGAGAGAGATGGCAGCATAGCTATTCTTTCCATTACCAGAAATATAGGGCAGAACCAGAATTAGTACACTGAGGAGAAACAAGAAAGCGGCCTGGAGCAAGGAGTAATACAACTGATGTAGTTCACCCTGGATTAAAGATACTCACATAGGCAGCAGTGAAAAAGCTCTGAGAACCCCAGAGAACACATAAAGTCAACACCCCCCTAAGTCTTAGCGAAGGAATATAAATCAATCCCAGGCTACGGAAAATACTATGAGCAGATCCGCGTCCAAAACCGGGAAGGGGGGGCACCCAAGACACCAAAAGACAACACCACAGGGAGCACCTCCACTGGGAGCACAATTAAGCAATATCTGACCCGGGGGGGAAGCCTGGAGAACACCCACCTTGAGACCCAAAAGTTATCCATGGCGGATAAAAAGAAGGGTGGTAATGGAAAGGGGGATCAGACCCCCGAACATTCCAGAGACGAACTATCAGCTGAGAACACTCTAGAAACAACTAGATTAGAAGAACATAGACAGGATACACAATTCCCCTCAAAAAACGAAATCTCAGAAATGTTAAATCACTAGAAACCTCAATCAAATTGGAAATAAATAGTCTGAGGACAGACCTGGGTAATTTATTGGCCAGAGTTGAGAAAACAGAAGATATAATGGACAAACAAGAGCGGGACCTCTCTGATTTAAAAGATCAACTAAAAATTATCCAACAAAATCAAATAAAAATCTGCTATAGAATAGAAGACCAAGAAAATAGAAATCGTAAACAAAATCTGAGAATCCGAGGGGTTCCGGAGATGAGGGGAGAAGATTTGAGGAAGACCATTGCGGCAATTTTCCGTCCCCTCTTGGAATTGGGAGGTGGAGACTTTCCAAAAATCGAGCGGGTACACCAGGTAGGAAGGTTGGATGCTAGACGAACGGAAAAAAGTCGAGACATAATAGTGAGGTTCAGATTTTACGAGGATAAAGAAAACCTATGGATAAAATTAAGAGGAAAAACCCCGTTTCAATATGAGGAGGCAAGGATATTAGTATTTGCTGACTTAGCTAAAGACACTCTGGTGAGAAGGCGCCACCTTAACCACTTCCCGACCAGGGCACGACTATGTACGTCGGCAGAATGGCACGGCTGGGCAAATGGGCATATATACGTCCTTTTTAATTTCCCGCCGTGTCATTGCCTGCGCGGTGCCGGCGGCGCGCGCATGCGCCGGCCGGGAGCTCCGTGAGTCGAGTCGCGGGTCCCGTGGACTCGATCGCCGCGGGGATACCTGCGATCACCTCACGGAGAGCAGGAACGGGGAGATGCTGATGTAAACCGCATCTCCCCGTTCTGGCTAGTGACAGTGTCACTCGATCTCTGCGCCCTGTCATCGGGAGCAGAGATCAGTGTACTGACAAACACAGCCCAACCCCCCTACAGTTAGAAAACACTCCCTAGTACTGACTTAACCCCTCCCCGCCCCCTAGTGGTTAACCTCTTCACTGCCAGTGTCATTTACACAGGAATCAATGCATTTTTATAGCACTGATTGCTGTATAAATGACAATGGTCCCAAAAAAGTGTCAAAAATGTCCGACATGTCCGCCATAACGTCGCAGTCACAATAAAAATCACTGATCACCGCCAAAACTAGTAAAAAAAAATTATTAATAAAAATGCCATAAAACTATCCCCTATATTGTAAATGCTATAACTTTTGCGCAAACCAATCAAAAAAACGCTTATTGCGATTTTTTTTTACCAAAAATATGTAGAAGAATACGTATTGGCCTAAACTGAGGAAAAAAATGTTTTTTTATATATTTTTGGGGGATATTTATTATAGCAAAAAGTAAAAAATAATGCGTTTTTTTCAAAATTGTCGCTCTTATTTTGTTTATAGCGCAAAATATAAAAATCGCAGAGGTGATCAAATACCACCAAAAGAAAGCTCTATTTGTGGGAAAAAAAGGACGTCAATTTTGTTTGAGAGCCACGTTGCACGACCGCGCAATTTTCAGTTAAAGCGACGCAGTGCCGAATCGCAAAAAGGGCTCTGGTCTTTAGCCAGCCAAATGGTCCGGGGCTTAAGTGGTTAAGCCCCTCTTGGAACAAATGATAAAACAAAATGTAAAATACACATGGGGGTTTCCGGCCTGTCTGCTAGGAAGTAAAGACGGTAAAACAGCTAGGCTTAGATTCCCGGGAGACCTAAAGGAATTTTGCGGGAGTTTGGGCCTGCTGGTCCCCCCACTGCCGGACTGGTCCAATGAACAGTGGGTAGATCTAGGAATGGGGCTTGTGTAAAATGCTATGGGGGCAGGGAGGGTATTGGGTGGAGGGGGGATGCGGGAGGAGGGGGGGGAAATAAGTTGAGAAGAAAAACGCTAAAGTTAAAAGAGCTGCTTGGAGTCGGCCAGCCCACCGGGTCACCGTGGCAACGGGGGGCTCGCTGAGAGACACACCGATAGCTCCACCCTCTGAGGTGGTGACCGAGAGAGGATCACGATGTGCGGGATCCTCAAAGGTTTAAGGGTCCATTAGGGACCAAATGGGGGGAGGGGGGGAGGAGGGCGGAGGGGGGGGGACAGGGGTGTGGGGAACGGGGGGGAGGGGTGGGAAAGGGAAGGGGGGGCATCCCAGCCACAAAACTAAGAAGGTGGGGCATCTCTCCAAGGTCAAAAGAAAGGGGTCTCACTCAGGAGAGCAGAATGACAACTAGAACCACATAAAAATTTACAACGTATAACGTTAGAGGCCTAAATATGACCAAAAAAACGGCAAAATATTTTTAATGAGCTTAAAATATTAGGGCCTGATGTGGTCTTTCTCCAGGAAACACATATTTCACATCAATTTAAGTTAAGATTGTTTTCAAGTGATTATCCAATCTGGTACCAAGGAGATAACATTTCAAATAGAACTCGAGGTGTAGCCATTGGGTTTGCAAAAAGAACAAGGTTTGTGCTGGAGGATAGATTGGTTGACCCGGAAGGTAGATTCCTTTTTCTTAGAGGCAGATTAAATGAAGGGGAATACACCCTGGCTAACATTTATGCACCTAATAAAAATCCGATGAAATATTTTGTGTATATTTTGGGGAAATTAATGGAGTTTAGGAAAGGGCACTTGATCTTGATGGGGGACCTTAACTTCTGTATGGACCCAGGATTAGATAGTACGGCCCAAGCGCAGGGGGTGAACAACATTCAACTGAAGAAGGTGAAGCAAAAACTATCCCTGTGTCAATTGGTAGACATTTGGAGGGTTCAGCATCCAAGTAGACGAGATTACACGTTCTACTCCCCTGTGCACGGGTCTTACTCTCGGATTGACTACGGTTTTTGTAGAACATAGGGAGATAGATGAGGTCCTGGACTCTAAGACTGGAAACATGACTTTTTCAGATCATGCCCCCCTGACCATGGAAATGACAACAGGTGGAGGCTCAGGGTTTGGGGGTCAGTGGCGCTTAAACGAGAAATTGATCCGGGAGGAAGAGGGATAAGCCACAATCAGAAAGGAACTGGAGAATTACTTCTCAGTAAATGATACTGGGGAAGTATCGGGGTCCACCTTATGGGAGGCTCCTAAAGCCTACATAAGAGGGGTCCTAATAGGGATGGGGGCTAGGAAGAAAAGAGAGAGACGAGAGGAAATCCAAAAACTAACAGTGGAATTAGATAGGCTGGAACAGGAACATAAAAAACAGCTCCCCCGGGAGATATACCAACAGGTGGTAATTAAAAGGGCAGAGTTGAAAACGGCACTGGAGCAGGAATCAAGAGTAGCATACAGTAGGATTGCAAGGGATAGATACCGATGGGGTAATAAACCAAGTAAACACCTGGCGAAAAGGGTACAAAAAAAGAAAGCTAGAAATTTTATAGAGAAAATTCAGACTAAAGATGGTCATATGGAACACTCATCTAGAAAGGTAGCGGATATTTTTAAGAACTATTACCAGGAGTTGTATTCAGTCACCAAACAAGATCCCCAGTCTAAAAATAGGAGGGAGAGAAATTATAACTACTTAAAGAAAGTGAAGCTCCCCAAAATTTCAGACTCAGCCAGGGAACTCTTGGAGGCACCAATTTCTGAAGAAGAAATTGGAAAGGCACTAACAGGTGGGGCCCCCGGGAAAAGTCCTGGCCCAGGATGGGTTCACACTGTTTTATTACAAAAAATTCAAAGAGATACTAGTCCCAAGGCTGTGCCATTACATGAATGGGCTGGGAGAAAGCTACGAGATGAGCAGAGAAGCCCTGCAGCTTCCATAGTAATCATACTGAAGGAAGGTAAGGAGAAAACACTATGTTCAAGTTACCATCCTATCTCACTGCTCAACACTGATACAAAACTGTATGCGAAGGTCCTGGCAGAGAGGCTAAAGGAGTTAATGAACTCCTTGGTCAAACCAGACCAGGTGGGGTTTGTCCCTAAAAGAGAAGGGAGGGATAACGGGGTTAAGACGCTTCTCTTGCTGCAAAAGATAAAGGAGTGTGGACCCCCAGGGCTGCTTCTGTCAATTGATGCCGAAAAGGCCTTTGACAGAGTAGACTGGGGGTTCATGATACAGACCCTGGAGACTATGGGAATAGGACCCAAAGTGATCCAACGGATAAAAACTGTGTACCACCATCCTATGGCCGCAATAAGAGTTAATGGGTTGATGTCCCAACCTTTCGAGATGAAAAACGGCACGAGACAGGGATGCCCCCTGTCCCCGTTGCTCTTTGTCCTGACCCTGGAACCGCTCCTGGCAACGATACGTAGAGACCCTGACATAAGAGGCATAATGGTGGGAGAAGATGAACACAAAATCGCAGCTTTTGCTGATGACGTGTTGTTCTATATAACAGAACCAGTGTCCTCCATGCCCAAACTAGTGAAAGCCCTGAGAAAATATGGTGAGTTATCCAACTTTCAAATTAATTCAGCAAAATCAGAAATATTAAATTAATCTAAGTAAGGCAGAGGTAAAGAACGTCAAAAGTGAGTTTAGCTTCGGGTGGACCAAGGAATTAAGGTACTTGGGAATCAACTTAGCAAACTCAATTGAGAAGATATATACCATAAATTATATACCCCTACTTGACGAAATCAGATTAGACTGTAAGAGATTTGCCAGCAGACCCCTCTCATGGATAGGTCGCATCAATGTTATTAAAATGGTCCTGCTCCCTAAAATAACGTACCAATTTCAGATGATCCCCGTGCCACTCCCTCAATACTACCTAAGAAAGTTAAAAAAGATAATAATGAATTTCATATGGAAAAATAGAAGACCGAGAGTCTCCTTCCAGACGTTGAAACAAAGGAAAATAAATGGTGGACTAGCCGTGCCAGATTTCCGGAACTATTACAAAGCTATAGTTTTGTCAAGATTAGTTGAATGGGCAAAGAGAGAAAATGAAAAAAGGTGGGTGAAAATAGAGAATACTCTTAGTAAAGCACACTTGGGAAGTATCATTTGGAACCCTCCACATTTTAGAACCTTAGATAATAACACTCACGTAATTACACGAAATGTCTTTAAAGTTTGGGATGGGGTTTATAAGAAAGTGATTGGGAAATATAATTCACCTTTACTGGCACTGAAAGATAATAAATATTTTGCACCAGGAATAGAAAATATAGGCGGAAAGGAAGCATTTTGGGGGATAACACAAGTAAGAGAAATAATTAAAGATGGTAAAATAATGACACTTTAACAACTTAGACAAGGTAGGGTGACATGGGGGATGGATGAGTGGCGGTACCTACAATTGAAACACTTTGTGAGTAGATTACCATATTCCATTAGGTCCGGGGAAGAATTGACAGAGATGGAAAAGCTATGTGATCTAGAAGACCCGAGAAATATAATTTCTAAACTATATAAAATCCTGATGATGACAGAAAAATTGGAGATACCGCCATTCATCGGGAAATGGGAGAGGGACTTGGGCACGAAGAAAGATAAAAACACAATTAGTAAAATTTTAGATAGGATCTTTAACTTGACATCAGATACACGATCAGCAGAAATGAACTATAAATGTATAAGTAGAAGTTACGTAACACCAGAGATATTAAGTAAATATCAGATAAATGGTTCGGCATTCTGCTGGCGAGGCTGCCAAGAAGTAGGAACAATGGGCCACCTCTGGTAGAATTGCCCCAAAATAAAAATTTTCTGGAAGAAGATTCTTGCTTTAATAAAGAAAATCACTGAAATAGAGGTGGTAGAAGACCCTTGGGTGGTTTTGTTCCACGGGGGAGAAGGAGATTCAAATAAATATAAGCGGTCACTGGTACCACACCTCTTAAACGCAGCAAAGAGATTGATACCGAAGGGTTAGCAGAGGAGGGAGTGCCCAGAGACCTGGGAGTGGATTGATTCAGTAGAGGAAACATACAATATGGAGACTCTGACAAATACTATAGATGAAGCATGTAGTGGGAACTTGGATGCTTGGGAAGGTTGGAAAAAATTTTAAAAAACCTGGAGATACGTTAAAGAACTGAAAGCCTTAGATTAGAAAAGGAGAGTAGAAGAGGAAATGACCTTGGAGAGAGGGGAAATGGGATGCGCTGCGGTTGGGAGGGAGAGAAGGGAAAATAAGAAGAGAGGAGATTTGATAGGGTCCCTGGGTCAGCTATCGTCCTCTGGGGAGGTGTAATTGTTTTGTATAAAGTTATTCGTTTTTGATATGTCAAAAGGCTACGATGATGAGACACTGAGAGGGTGATCATATAATATGAACTGTAAAGTTGATTTAATCCCCTCGAAAAGGTCGACTGACTGGCAAACAAAAAAAAAAAAAACACATCGCAGTGATGGATTTTTTTTTCAAAGTTTTTTCGCAGAGCGTTGTGATACTTTACCACGTGTCACAACATGCTGCGTTAGAATGCAATATGTCCTACTTTTTTAGCCCCCACCAGTGTGCAACACTGATGTGTACTGAAGCCATATGAGTGAAGGAGAATGGGAGTTAAAGACACCATGGCCATCTGTGCGCACAACTATTCTACTGTCCATCTATGTGCCCAACTATTCTACTGTCCATCTGTGTGCCAAACTATTCTACTGTCCATCTGTGTGCCCAACTATTCTACTGTCCATCTATGTGCCCAACTATTCTACTGTCCATCTGTGTGCCAAACTATTCTACTGTCCATCTGTGTGCCCAACTATTCTACTGTCCATCTGTCTGCCCAACTATTCTACTGTCCATCTGTGTGCCCAACTATTCTACTGTCTATCTGTGTACCCAACTATTCTACAGTCCATCTGTGTGCCAAACTATTCTACTGTCCATCTGTGTGCCCAACTATTCTACTGTCCATCTGTGTACCCAACTATTCTACAGTCCATCTGTGTGCCCAACTATTCTACTGTCCATCTGTGTGCCCAACTATTCTACTGTCCATCTGTGTGCCCAACTATTCTACTGTCCATCTGCGTGCCCAACTATTCTACTGTCCATCTGCGTGCCCAACTATTCTACTGTCCATCTGTCTGCCCATTATTATTATTATTCAGGATTTATATAGCGCCAACAGTTTACGCAGCGCTTTACAATATAAAAGGGAGACAATACAGTTATAATACAATAAAATACAAGAGGATTAGGAGGGCCCTGCTCAGAAGAGCTTACAATCTAATAGGGTGGGGCAGGTGGTACAAAAGGTTGTAACTGTGGGGAATGAGCTGGTGGAAGTGGTAGGAGATTAGTTGGAGACGTGATAGGCTTTCCTGAAGAGATGAGTTTTCAGGGATCGCCTGAAGGTAGCAAGAGTAGGGGATAGCCGGATAGATGGAGGTAGCGAGTTCCAGAGGATGGGAGAGGCTCTGGAGAAATCCTGGAGACTAGCATGGGGGGAGGAGGAGATGAGAGAGCTTGAAAGCAGGAGGTCCTGAGAGGAGCGGAGAGGTCGATTTGGATGATATTTGGAGACAAGATTAGTGATGTAGCTCGGGGCAGAGTTGTGAATGGCTTTGTATGTTGTGGTTAGTATTTTGAAATGAATTTGCTGGGTGATTGGGAGCCAGTGTAGGGATTGGAGGAGAGGGTTGGCAGACACTGAGCGGTTGGTAAGGTGGACAAGTCTGGCAGCAGCATTGACAGACTGATGATAGACTGAAGAGGGGATAGCCTATGGAGAGGTAATCCAATGAGAAGGGAGTTGCAATAGTCAAGGCGAGAGATAACAAGGGAGTGAATGAGGAGCTTGGTGGTTTCATTTGTTAAAAAGGGGCGAATTTTAGAGATGTTACGGAGGTGAATTCTACAAATTTTTGACAACGATTGGATTTGAGGCTGAAATGACAAGTCAGAGTCTAGGATTACACCGAGTACCCTGGCGTGAGGGGAGGGACTGATGGTTGCATTGTTGATTTTGATGGAAAAGTCATGGAGGGGGGCACGGGCGGGGGGGAATATTAATAGCTCAGTTTTAGAGAGATTTAGTTTAAGGAAGTGGTGCGACATCCATGCTGATATGTCAGTTAGTAAGTTAGTAATGCGAGAGGAGACTGAAGTAGTGAGGTGAGGAGTAGACAGATAGATTTGGGTGTCATCAGCGTATAAGTGGTATTGGAAGCCTTGGGCAGTTATTAGGTGACTGAGGGAGGAGGTGTAGATAGAGAAGAGAAGGGGTCCAAGAACCGAGCCTTGGGGGACCCCCACAGAAAGGGGCAATGGAGAGGATAGCCTGATGAAGGAGCACGCATACTCCGAACGCGAAGCACCGCCCGCCTCACACCGCTCCCAGAAGTGAAGACGCAGGTCAGCACGGCGCTCCACGGAGGATCCATGACCGATATCCTGGCCACCCGGAGGCTCTGAGGACCCTCGGCACCACCGGAACAGCTACCAGGACCCAGGTTACAGGACTCACATCCCAGGAACCTCCCCACTGGCCCGTGACACCCACATCCCCTGAGAGCACGCTGATGAAACTACTTTACATGCTGGTTTTTAGCAACTCAAATAGAGAGCACTTGCATATAAACTGCGGATAACTATACGGAGATTGATTGGAGGTTATCACTTTGCCCCCTACTGTGTGGGAAAAGCCTGTGAGCCGAACACGAGAGTGTAAGGCAAAAAGAGCTGGTGAGTTTACTCGCTGAAGGGGAGTTGAAGTCACGATCACAGCGGTGTGGTGGAAGATATTATCACTGAAGATCATATTTTTGATATTATCACCATTACTCACTACGTTTTCACTCAATTTTTGACTTTATATGTTGAACATTTTTTCTTCAGATTTAAGATTATCACACAGATGGGTTGCACTATGTTTGTGTATTAGAAACACTTATTTATTTAGTGCTGTTAACAAACAGCTGTTAATGAGGTATCACGTTTAGTAATCACTTATAATTTTTTCTTTTAGTTTTTTTAGTATTTTTTAGCGCTGCTATTTGATTACACTATTGGTGAGGGCGAGTGTATAGTGTATCATTTATTTATAATTCACATGAGTTTGCATTATTAAGTGGCTGCTTAGAGTGAGGGGCTAATCCCATGAGCGCAGTGTTTGGCACATAGAAAGGGGCGGATCATCTGTGTACCATATCAGCAATACAATGGAGAGGAGGAGACAGAGTTGTAGGTGACACTGAAGGAGCGCTGTGATAAATAGTCAGAGAACCAGGATAGGGCAGAATCTCGGAGGCCAAGGGAATGTAGTTTATTGAGAAGGAGCGGGTGGTCAACAGTATCAAAGGCCGCAGAGAGGTCAAGTAGTAGGAGTATGGAGTACTGGCTGTTGGTTTTAGCAGTTAGTAAATCGTTAGTGAGTTTTAGTAAGGCAGTTTCCGTGGAGTGCTGCGAGCGAAAGCCAGACTGTAAGGGGTCAAGAAGGTTATTTTCGTTGAGGTAGGAGCTAAGACCGTTGTAGACTAAGCGTTCTAGAAGTTTAGAGGTGAATGGGAGCAATGAGATGGGTGTTAAGTTGTTCAGGTCGGTAGGGTCCAGTGAGGGCTTTTTAAGAATGGGAGTGATCTGCACATGTTTTAGAGGGGAGGGGAAGATGCCACTAGAGAGGGAGAGATTGCAGATGTGGGTGAGGGAGCATAGGATAGAAGAAGAGGGTGACCGTTAGGGGTGCGCATCTTCACTGGCCTCACAATTCGATTCGATTACGATTATCAGGTCCACGATTCACGATGCATCATGATTACTGCGCGGGTTTTTCATTCAAAAAAATTAAGTAGTCAGAAAACTCAATTTTTTAAATTTTATCTGTTCTTAAAAAAAAGACAACACTCCTTGCATGTAGCAAAGTGTAAACAGTACAGACAACTTAAAGAGGAGCTCCAGACTGCCCCCAAATGACCACAGGAGATGGTCAGAGACTGCAGACATGATACAGGAGATGGTCAGAGACTGCAGACATAGTACAGGAGATGGTCAGAGACTGCAGACATGGTACAGGAGATGGTCAGAGACTGCAGACATGGTACAGGAGATGGTCAGAGACTGCAGACATACTACAGGAGATGGACAGAGACTGCAGACATAGTACAGGGGATGGTCAGAGACTTCAGACATGGTACAGGAGATGATCAGAGACTGCAGACATAGTACAGGAGATGGTCAGAGACTGCAGACATGGTACAGGAGATGGTCAGAGACTGCAGACATGGTACAGGAGATGGTCAGAGACTGCAGACATACTACAGGAGATGGACAGAGACTGCAGACATAGTACAGGAGATGGTCAGAGACTTCAGACATGGTACAGGAGATGGTCAGAGACTGCAGACATGGTACAGGAGATGGTCAGAGACTGCACAAAAAAGTCTTACTTATTCAAAGTAATTCCAGTGCTGAGTGTTCTCTGCTGTGTTCAAATCATTCACCAGAAATCAGGAATGGCACAGCAGAGAACACTCAGCACTGGAATTACTTTGAATAAGTAAGACTTTTTTGTGCATTTATTATCACCACAAAGCTCTGCACACAATTTTTTGTTTTATTGCCCTATCTGCATGTTCACTGTGTAGAGGTGGGGGAAGAGCAGAGGTGTCCTCCATGTCGCCCCCTTACCTGGCTTGATATGCTGCAGCTCCACTCTCTTCCTCGTCTCCGTCACACCTGCTTGACATGCCGCGGCTCCACTCTCCTCCTCGGAGCTCCGTGCTCCACAAGCCGGCTGCCGCCACTCTTAGCAGCAGCAGCTCCAGCCACCGGCGCTCCATGTCCCACAACATGCATACAGCGTCGCTCCTCGCAGGGCAGCAGGGGGATGACGTAAGTCAGAGGCAGCAAGAAGGAAAAGCCGGTGCGGCTTACTTCCGCGGCTCTTCGGTGGCTTTCGGCTCCCTTCGGTCGCGGAGGCGGGGCATAACGCGGCGCAAGGATGACGTCATCCTCAATCGATGCCTTAAAGCTATAGCATCGATGCCGCATCGTGGACGGTCGGATGCCGATGCATCGATTCGGCGATTAATTTCAACAGCCCTAGTGACCGTAGTAGTTGTGAGGGAACAGGATCCAAAGGACAATTGTTTAGGTGGGCATCCGAGAAAATATTTGTAACCTCTTCCGTAGTAGCCAATTCAAAAGAGGAGAGTGTTGAATGTGCTGCTAGGAAGATATGTTGGGTGGGGAAGACGTACGCACAGTGGAGATGTCCTCACGAATTGCATCGATCTTGTCTTTGAAGTGATTGGCAATCTCTTGGGCAGTGAGTGAGTTAGTGGGTAGAGGGGGTGGTGGACGAAGCAGAGAGTTAAAGGTTGAGAAGAGCCGACGGGGACTGGATGACAAGGAATTAATAAGAGAGACAAAGTAGGCTTGTTTGGCAGCATGGAGGCATGAATTGTATTTTAGAAGGGCAGATTTATATAGGGTGAAGTCTTGCAGGCATTTGGTTTTACGCCACAGTCTTTCAAGAGCACGGCAATGTCTCTTGAGATTTTTAGTGTTGTCAGTTTGCCAGGGTTGTAACGGTCAGGGCCTGATTCTGCGTGTGGTTAGAGGAGCAAGTGCATCTAGTGATGATGAGAGTGAACTGTTGTAGACAGAAGTGGCCAGGTCAGGACAGGACAGGGGAGAGATTGTCATATAGGTGGTCAGTAGCAGAATAGAGAAGAGAAGGGTTAAAGTGGCGAAGGTTTCTACAAGTAATTGTTTGCTGCTTGGAGGGATGGGTGGTTGGAGGCAAGGATACAGTGAAAGTAATGAGGTTGTGATCAGAGAGAGGAAAGGGGGTGTTGGTGAGGTTGCCAGGGTTGCAGAGATGGGAGAATACAAGGTCAAGGGTATTACCATTGGAGTGAGTGGAAGTATGTGTCCATTGGGTTAGGTCAAAAGATGAGGTAAAGTCAAGAAGTTTAGCTGTAGTTGGGTGGTTAACACTGACAGGAATGTTAAAGTCACCAAGAATAATGGTGGGTATTTCAGAGGAAAGAAAATAGGGCAGCCAGGCAGCAAAGTCATCAAGAAAGCGCGATACTGGCTCAGGAGGCCGATAAATTGCTGCAATCCTCAGAGAAATGGGAGAAAACAGACGAATACAGTGCATGTCGAAGGAAGAGAGGGATAGAGAGGGAGGGACAGGAAGGACTTGGAAGGTGCTTTGTGGGGATAGAAGGAAGCCAACTCCACCTCCTTTCTGTCTGTTAGGTCTGGGAGAGTGAGTCCAATGGAGACCACCATGGGAGAGGGCAGCAGGAGAAGCTGAGTCAAAATTTTGAAGCCAGGTTTCTATTATGGCGAGTATGTTCAAGCCATGAGAGATGAAGAGGTCATGTACAGATGTTAGCTTGTTGCAGATGGAGCGGGCGTTCCAAAGGGCGCATGAGATTGGTGGGGTGCTTTGAGGAAGCAGGGGGATAGAAATTAAACTGAGTGGATTGCGGTGGTTGCCAGAGGGGGAGGGGTATTGGATATGTGGCTTGCATTTGGAAAATGGTGGACCAGGATTAGGAGAAATGTCACCTGAGACTAGGAGAAGGAGGAGGGCAAGGAAGGCAAGGTGGGAGTGGGATGTGCATGAGCGCACGTGTCTAGTGGCCCTGGTGTTTATGTCAGCATGTGGATGCAGCAAATGCAGGAGATGATGGGTGCCATAGTAGGGAGAGGGTATTGCCCACTGGGGGGATTGTTGTTGCATGTGTACACCCGCATCTAGCTTTCTTTGCAGCTTACAGGGAGTGGAAAAAAAATGAGGCTTGTTCAGTTTCAAATGCCACCTTATGCTTTAGACCCAGTCTGGTCATCTGATTGCTTGGCCCCATTCACAGGCAGCTTAACTCTTCAATAAGACACAGGTGTTGAATCCAACACAATTTTACTTTAGATAACTACAATACAGAGGATGTTTTTTCAGTCCTTAGAAGTGTAAGAAGATGATGACTTTCCTAAGCTCTGTCTCTGCGCATAACTAACATTGACTGAGAGGACATAAGTGGTTAGCACTTCCGCCTAGCAGCCTTATGCCGAGTACACACGGTCGGACTTTTCGGCTACAAAAGTCCGACAGCCCGTCCGACAGACTTTCGACTGACTTTTGGCGGACTTGCGGCAGACTTTTTAACGAACGGACTTGCCTACATACGATCACACAAAAGTCCGATGGATTCGTACGTGATGACGTACACCGGACTAAAATAAGGAAGTTGATAGCCAGTAGCCAATAGCTACCTTAGCGTGGGTTTTTGTCCGTCGGACTAGCATACAGAGGAGCGGATTTCTGGGTCCGGCGTAGTTACGAGGTAAAGATTTGAAGCATGTTTCAAATCTAAAGTCTGTCAGATTTGTGGCTGGAAAAGTCAGCTGAAAGTCCGGGGAAGCCCACACACGATCGGATTGTCAGCCGGCTTTAGTCCATCGGCGTCCGTCGAACTTTTGTAGACGAAAAGTCCGACCGTGTGTACACGGCATTAGGGTTGTCAGTTTGAATTCCAAACACGGCACTACCTGCACGGAATTTGCATGTCTGCCCTGTGACAGTGTGAATTTTCTATGGGTACACTGGTTTTCTCCCCCATTCCAAGGACATGCTGGTATGCATAGGGGTGTGCCGGGTGTACCTGGGCACACCCTAGTCACCCTGTGTGGCGCAGATTCCCCCTGCCGATATTTCACCAAAGCCCCCCTCCTAAACAGAGCCCCTAAAAAAAGTGTAAAAAATAAAATACTAAAACTGAAAAACTACTGACACCAACCTCCTCCCAACTGACAAGTCCACTGCTCTACTAACACCGTCCATGTTTTAATACATTTGGGGTGCATTTGAGGAGAATCAGTGTGACAATAGCGAATATTCATTCGTTATTGTCACACAACTGGGTGGGCTTAAAATGCAGTGCTCTGCCCCTGAGACCACCCTTTTTTGAAGCCTATTGGAGCCTCTCCTTCTACTCCTGTGCATCAAACCCCCCCCCTCCCACCCCACCCCATTGGAATCCATGCATTCGACACCCTGTATGAATGGGGGGGCGGCTCCCGTGCTGGTTTGTTTACTGGCTCCTGTCTAAATTGGCCCTAGTATGTGAGCTTGGGACTATGGATAGTCAATACAAAGCCTCGTACACACGATCAGATTATCCGATGGGAATTGTGTGATGACAGGCCGTTTGTATGCTCCATCGGACAATTGTTAATAAAAAGACGTGAACTGCACTACAAACAAGTGTAAATTGTGTATAAACAGATCCCTGATGGACCGACGTGTGTGTTCAAAAATGAACAGTAGAACAACCTAAGTGATAATAGAAAGGAGATACATCGATGAAAAGTCCCAGCAGTGAAATAAAGTCCAAATATAAAATCCCAGTGATGTTCAGTAAAGGTGCAATGAGGCTTAACAACTCAACAGAAGACACCGTGTGAAAAAATCCACCACCAAATAAATTGCACGCTTACCAAGGGCAAGCTTTATATCAGCTTGTGAATCAACCAGATGCCCAATCAATGGTACCGTCACAGCACGACTTCCCCATATAGAGAGAGACAACAGGATGGCTCCATCCAGTAGGAAAATAGGCAGTCAGCAGGGAGGACCCAGAAAAAATGAAAAGACGGCTCTCCATAGTGTAAATCAGTGAATGTCAAGATTTCTTAAAATTAAAGGTTGTACTTACGTAGAAATGCAGATTAAAAACAAGAATAAAACACAGCAGCCGGCTGGCCTGCAAACCCCCGTTGTGGACGAGGTACTCAGCGATTACGTCAGCGTGTCTACCATCCGACGTACATTTCGTCTTAGAAAGACATCGTCTACGTTTCGTCTTGGAAACGTTCGTCAGATGGTTGACGCGCTGACCTCTAGGTCGTACTTTCTAGTTACCATACTAGGGGCCACTCTGCACGGCAGTTCACTTACACGTTTTTTAGGGTGTATGTTCCTATTTACACATCTATATATACTACCTAGGATTACCTCTATATGAGGCACTGACATTCTTTTTCAGGCTGGGGTATTGGGAGCTGTGCACCGGTGCAGTCTGCACATCCACGGTGTAGTCCTCTTACTCCCCCTATATACACTTGTGTGCCCTCAGCTATCAGGTAGCGCCACACATCCCATTTAAATATTTGTTCCTTTATTATTTAGAGTTCCCCTAGGGGAGCCCTATTAGGGGAGGCAGCAACCTACCTTTCGTACCCTCATCCTAAGCACGTTTTTTTCCTTTAAACGTTAATAGAATGCTTTCAATTGTCTGCCAACAATTGTGTGTTGTCGGATTATCCGATCGTGTGTACACAAGTCTGTCGGACAAAACTCCAAAGTACAAACACGCATGCACAGAAGCAATGCTCACCATAACACAACATTAGCAGAAGTTGCCCAAAGGGTTGCGCTAAAGAGCTGAAAAAAACACGTAGTTTCGTGTTTGTTGGCCGACAATTCTTTGCCGTTTGTATGCAAGACCAGTTCCTGGCCAACACCCTTCGGACAAAAGTCCTACGCTTTGTCTGCAGAAAATCTGATCGTGTGTATGAGGCTTAAGACATAAAAAATACATGAAAGTGGCGCAGAACACAGTTCTTACAGTATTTGCAATATAATTTTGCACACCAACAACGCCGCAAGTGTATGCAAAGTCTTACTGACACGAAATCTTCCATTGTTTTTTTTTTTCTTGACACGTTTTGGAGATTTTATCATTACAAATCAGCGAGACCTCGGAAAACAGGAGGCGGATTTTATGAATCCTTTATGAAGGAAGTGCGGAAATCATTCGGATCAATCGGCCAGCTGTAACCACTCCAGAGATATTTCCTCGGTGCAGAAAGCGGCGGAGTCATCGGAACTCTTCAGGTCATTGGACACATTTAAAGTGTAACTCCGGAAAGTCTGGACAATGTAATTCTATCAAACGTATTCCGTCCAGATCTGTTTCTGTTTTCATGTGACCTAGGAGATGTTCAGATGTCGGAGTCTGCTGTTGTCTTCAGTTATCAGTCACATTACAGATATTTCCAGCATGCGGCGCAGATAACCAGCACAGAGAAACCGGCTGGATGAAAACTTCTAACATGAAATGGATTTTGTTACATATTTGCAATCAGAGTGGAACCACACTGCCCCCACATGGCAGCTCTGTGATGTGCACCCCCCCTGCTCCCAGCTCTGTGATACTCAAACAGCCATGGATAGACAAACCGGGAGCTTTACCTGGAGGTGACTTCATCCTTCTTAGGGCAGAATGATGTTGTGGGAACACCCAGCAAAAAAGCATATTTTTCAATGTGTTGCAAAATAGTTGTCCTTTAAATTGCGTATTCTTGTTTTTAAAAGTTGTTGTAAACCTTTAAGAGGAAGTAAACCCTGATGGGTTTTGCTTCCTCTTTGCTGCGCTAAAAGTAAAATTTTATTGGATTTTTTGTGATAGACCAACACAAAGTGACACATAATTGTGAAGTGGAAGGAAAATGATAATAGGATTTTTTAAAACAGCTTACCTGTAAAATCCTTTTCTTTCGAAGGACATCACGGGACACAGAGCCACAGTAATTACTGATGGGTTATATAGGTATCACTGGTGATTGGACACTGGCACACCCTATCAGGAAGTTCAACCCCCTATATAATCCCTCCCCCTTGCAGGGATACCTCAGTTTTGTAGCCAAGCAATATAGTGTATTAAAAGAGGGGAGGGACCTCTGTGTCCCGTGATGTCCTTCGAAAGAAAAGGATTTTACAGGTAAGCTGTTTTAAAAAATCCTATTTTCTTTCTCGAACATCACGGGACACAGAGCCACAGTAACTACTGATGGGATGTCCCAGAGCAATGCTACCTGAGGGGGGGAACCACGACCAAGTAGGGTGCAATCAGACCTGAGGACCCTGTACCGCTGCCTGCAGCACACTACGCCCAAAGGCGATATCCTCATGCCTTCTTACATCCACCTGATAGAATCTGGTGAATGTATGAACTGAAGACCAGGTTGCGGCCTTGCAGATCTGAGCCATAGAGGCCTGGTGATGCACTGCCCAAGAAGCACCAATAGCCCTTGTGGAATGAGCCCTGATCTGAAACGGAGGAATCTTCTGTTTCAAACCGTAAGCTTGAATGATCAATTGTCGAATCCATTTAGAAATGGTAGCTTTTGACGCTGCCTGTCCTCTATTGGGACCCTCTGGCAGCACAAACAAAACATCCGTCTTGCGGATCTGAGCAGTTGCCCCTAGATAGGCCTTAACTGCTCTTACTACATCCAACGAATGTAGAGATCTCTCTTCCGGAGAACAGGGATCTGGAAAAAAGGAAGGTAGAACAATGTCTTGGTTTAAATGAAAATCAGAAACCACCTTCGGTAAAAAACTAGGATGAGGGCGTAGTACCACTCTATCCTTGTGTATAATCAAATAAGGCTCCTTACAGGAAAGAGCTGCTAATTCTGATACTCTTCTAGCAGAAGAGATGGCCACCAGAAAAATTAACTTCCTTGTCAACAAGACCAAAGGAATCTGACTTATTGGTTCAAAAGGCTGTTTCTGTAACACAGCCAGGACCAAGTTCAAGTCCCAGGGGTTTAGGGGCGCTTTAACCGGAGGATTAAGATGCATCACCCCCTGCATAAAGCTTCGGACCAAAGAATGCGAAGCAAGTGGCCGCTGAAAAAATACTGATAAAGCAGAGACCTGGCCCTTGATGGTACTCAAGGCCAGCTTCATCTCTAATCCTAATTGTAGAAAATCAAGAATTCTACCTATGACATATTTTCTGTGAAGCCAACCCCTGGATTCACACCAGGATACATAAGCTTTCCAGACTCTGTGATAAATCATCCTGGAAGCTGGCTTCCTTGCATTAATCAAGGTAGATATGACAGGACCTGAGAGCCCACGACTCTTCAGAACGTGGGTCTCAATAGCCAAACCGTCAAATTTAGCATCTGTAAGGCAGGATGGAACACTGGACCTTGAGATAACAGGTCTGGGCGTACCGGTAGGGTCCACGGGGAACCTACCGTCATCCTTACTATTTCTGCATACCAAGTCCTTCTGGGCCAAGCGGGGGCCACCAGAAGTACCGACTTCCTTTCCTGCCTGATCCTGCGAAGGAGTCGTGGTAATAGCAGAATAGGCGGGAATGTGTAAATCAGTGAGAACCGATGCCACGGAATCACCAACGCATCCGTCCCGCATGCAAGAGGATCTTTTGTCCTTGCCACAAATCTGTCTATCTTTTTGTTTGAATTGGGATGCAAAGAGATCTACATCTGGAACCCCCCATCTTTGGCATATGGCCCAAAAGACGTCAGGATGCAGAGACCATTCCCCTGGAAGTAACTGCTGGCGACTTAGTCCGCCTGCCAATTCTCTATTCCTGGAATGAAAACTGCCGATATGCATGGCACATGCATCTCTGCCCAGACTAAGATCTGGTTCACCTCCTTTTGAGCAGCTCGGCTCCGGGTGCCTCCCTGATGATTGACATAAGCCACTGCTGTGGCATTGTCGGACTGGATCCTGACCGGGCAACCCTGTAGCCTGATAGTCCAGGCTTTTAGAGCTAGATGTATCGCCCGGATCTCCAGAATGTTGATGGGTAAGGTCCTCTCTGTCTTGGACCATACCCCTTGGACCGCAGCCTGTCCCAGAACTGCTCCCCAACCTGACAGACTGGCATCTGTTGTTACCACCGTCCAGGTAACCGGTAGAAAGGATTTCCCCTTCTGCAGGTTTTCGGGTATGAGCCACCAATTGAGGCTCTGACACACCGCATGCATCGGAAAGTCTAATGCCTGGACTTTCTTGTTCCAGGTCGACAGAATACTGTGTTGCAGCATTCTTGAGTGAAACTGAGCATAGGGAACTGCTTCGAATGAAGACACCATCTTCCCTAGTAGCCTCATACAAAGGCGGACTGAGGGACCCTTCTTGGTCCTGACTGCCAGAATCAGCTCTCTTAAAGCAGCGATCTTTGCCTGGGGTAGAAATATTTTCTCCTGACTTGTATCTATAATCAGACCTAAATACTCCAGTCTTCTTACTGGTTTTAGGAAAGACTTTTCTAAGTTGAGGATCCAACCCAGGTGTTCTAGATACCTGACTGTGGTCCTCAAGTTTCCATTCAAAGAGGCTACCGACCGGTCTAACAAGAGCAGGTCGTCTAGGTATGCTATGACAGCTATACCCTGAGCCCTTAATCTGGGCAGAGGAAGAGCCAAGATCTTTGTGAACACTCGAGGTGCAGTGGCTATCCCGAAAGGCAGAGCCACAAACTGGAAATGGCGCCCTCCTACCTCGAAGCGCAGAAACTTCTGATGAGCAGGAAAAATGGGCACATGCAGATATGCATCTCTGATGTCTATTGATGCCAGAAATTCTCCTCCCTGCAGGGTGGGAACTACTGTTCGAATTGATTCCATGCGGAAGGATTGAATCCTTAGGAATCGGTTCAGATCCCTTAAATCCAGAATGGGCCTGACATCCCCATTTGGCTTTTGGACCGTAAAAAGGTTGGAATAGAAGCCCAATCCCTGGTCCTTTGCGGGAACTATCATAATGACCTCCTGCGACAAAAGTCGCTCTAACGCTAGAAGGAGCGACTGCTTCTTCTCTGGGTCTCTGGGAACACTTGATCTGAGGAACCGAGGAGAGGGGAATTCCTGAAACTCCAGCTTGTACCCGAAGGTTACCGTGGAGATTACCCATCTGTCCTGGAAATCCTCCTGCCAGAGCTCTAAGAACTGTCGCAGTCTTCCCCCCACTCGAGTGAGCGGGGGCGCCCCCTCATGCAGAGGTCTTAGTGTTTTGCCTAGTAGGTGTCTTCCCCCAGGACTTCTTTTGTCCCTGGGGTTGACTCTTGTCTCTGGACCCCGATGGAGGCGGCCGTCGAGACTGCCTGGAGGCTGAAGCCCCCGGCGCTGGGGAAAAAGTCAGATTGAAAGAGGGACGCTTACTCTTCTTCTTGACAGGTAAGAGAGTGCTTTTCCCACAAGAGATTCTCTTGATATAGTTATCCAAGTCCTCTCCAAACAACCTTGCACCACGAAATGGAAATCCAGCCAGTAGCTTATTACATGGTGCTTCGGCTGACCAATTTTTCAACCATAAGCTTCTACGTATATGCACCAACCCCAGTGAAAGACGGGAGGTTTGCACGATAGAATCTCTAATGGCGTCAACCACAAAGCATAAGGCCGCTGGAAGGTTAGCAAACCCCTGGGCCTGCTGTTCAGGTAATACTTTGATGACCTGCTTAACATGGTCTCTTAAGTATTGACAGACTCCAATCGCTGCTACTGCAGGTTGAGCCACTGATCCTGCTAAGGAGAAAACATCCTTCAATAGGGATTCCATCTTTTATCTACAGGATCCCTGAGCATCTGAGCATTGTCTACAGGACAAGTCAGGCTATTATTTACGGAGGAAATGGCGGCATCAATAGCCGGTATTCCCCACATTTTAATAAACTTTTCTTCCATCGGATAAAGTGTTGAAAACTTTCTCGGTGGAAAAAAAAAAACGTTTGTCTGGGTGATCCCACTCAGAATAAATAAGCTTTTCAAGTAAAGTATGAACAGGAAAAGCATGTGCTGCTTGGAAAGGTTTCAGTGACCCCAAAGCAGAAGAGGATTCTTTAGCAGTTTCAGGTATGGGCAACTTAAATGTGGAGCGGACCAATCCAGTGAGGATCTGCACTAAGACTATCTCCTCTTGGGAAGTCGCAGAGGGTCCCTCTCCACCTGATTCCTCCGAAGAGGAATCATCCGTCCCATCCCGATCCTCTGAAAGGGATTCATCTCCTTTATCCCAGAGTTCCTCTTCCTGAGGGTCTTGGGGAACAGAGGAAGGCCTAGTGCGTTCTCTTCCACTGAGTGAAGACTTAATCACGGGCATTTATCTTTCCTCTAGACCATTAATGGTTGAGGAAAAAACCTCTTGTGTAATATATACAGGGGCTGAAGTGCCAGAAGCAGGTGTAGCCCCTGACCCCGACGGCTCTCCCTGGCTAGCCGTCCCTGGCCCATCTTTAGGGGGGGAGGATGCTGCCGACAGGGGGCCCTCAGAACCTGAACGAGATCCCCTAGTGTCTCTGGTTCCTGGGGTGCTTGAACCTCTTCTACCCATAGTGCAAAGCAACAAGGTGTGAGGTATACAAATGAACACTGCCTGCTGAGCGATGTAGTCTGGCTAAAAGCCTAGGAGAATGCCTGTGTCCCACCTTACATGCGAGGTATCCCTGCAAGGGGGAGGGATTATATAGGGGGTTAAACTTCCTGATAGGGTGTGCCAGTGTCCAATCACCAGTGATACCTATATAACCCATCAGTAATTACTGTGGCTCTGTGTCCCGTGATGTTCGAGAAAGAAAAATGGTTTTTAATTTTTTTTAGAAATAAATATGTGAAAAGTGTGTGTGTGTGTGTGTGTGTGGGGGGGGGGGGGGGCATTTGTATTCAGCCCCTTTTGCCCTGACACCCCTAACTAAAATCTAGTGGAACCAATTGCCTTCAGAAGTCGCCTAATTAGTAAATAGAGTCCACCTGTGTGTCATTTTATCTCAGTATAAATACAGCTGTTCTGTGAAGCCCTCAGAGGTTTGTTAGAGAACCTTATGCCGTGCACACATGAGCGGACTTTTGGACAGCAAAGGTCCGACGGATGGAATCCATCTGACAATTCTATCGTGTGTGGGCTTCATCGGACCTTTTCTGTCGAAAAAAACTAGAAATAGAAAATGTTTTAAATCTTTCCGACAGACTCGAGTCCTATCGAAAAATCAGTTCGTCTGTATGCTAGACCGACGGACCAAAAACTACGCTAGGGCAGCTATTGGCTATGAACTTCCTTATTCTAGTCCGGTTGTACGTCATCACGGTCGAATCCGTCGGACTTTGGTGTGATCGCGTGTAGGCAAGTCCGTTTCGTTGGAACTCTGTCGGAACTCTGTTGAAAAGTCCTTTGGAGTACAGTCCGTCGAAAAGTCAGCTCGTGTGTAAACGGCATTAGTGAACAAACAGCACCATGAAGGTCAAGGAACACACCAGACAGGTCAGGGATAAAGTTGTGGAAAAGTATAAAGCAGGGTTAGGTTATAAAAAATCTCCCAAGCTTTGAACATCTCACGGAGCTCTGTTCAATCCATCATCTGAAAATGGAAAGAGTATGGCACAACTGCAAACCTACCAAGACATGGCCGTCCACCTAAACTGACCAGCCGGGCGAGGAGAGCATTCATCAGAGAAGAGCCAAGAGGTCCATGGTAACTCTGGAGGAGCTGCAGAGATCCACAGCTCAGGTGGGAGAATCTGTCCACAGGACAACTATTAGTCGTGTTCTCCACAAATCTGCCCTTTATGGAAGAGTGACAAGAAGAAAGACATTGGTGAAAGAAAGTCATAAGAAGTCCTGTTTGCAGTTTGTGAGAAGCCATGTGGGGGACACAGCAAAAATGTGGAAGAAGGTGATCTGATCAGATGAGACCAAAATGAAACTTTTTGGCCTAAAAGCAAAACGCTATGTGTGGGGGAAAACTAACACTGCTCATCTAAGGATGAGCCTGATGTTCGAGTCGAACGTAAGTTCGACTTGAAAGTTGGGTGTTCGTCCGTTCGGCGAACAGCAAATATTATGGGGCGTGCGCAGCAAATTCGAGTGCCGCGGAACGCCCCATAATGCACTGCGCGATCGCAGTGCATTGGCGTCCTATGATTGGCCAAAGTATGTACCTGACCTGCATGCTTTGGCCAATCACAGCGCACTCTGCTGAGAGAGCCACAATTGGCCAATCATGGCTCAGGGGGCTAAGTATGTAAGGCTGCTTACATAGTGGCCGTACACAGTTTAATGAATTAGGGCAGCAAAATGACATTTCTAAAGGAAAAATGTAATTTAAAACTGCTCGTGGCTGTAATGTATTGCCGGATCCCGGGAATATACATACAAATCATTGAAAAAATGGCTTGGGTTCCCCCTCAGTCCATAACAGGCCCATCGGGTCTGGTATGGATATTAAAAGAGAAACCCGTGCCAAAATGTAAAAAAAAATGGCGTGGTGGTCCCCCCAAAATCCATATCAGGCCCTTAAAAAGGGGGGGATAAGAGAGCGCCCCCCCCTCCTGAACTGCACCAAGCCACATGTCCTCAACATGGGGAGGGTGCTTTGAGGTCCCCCCAAAACACCTTGTCTCCATGTTGATGGGGACAAGAGCCTCATCCCTGCAACCCTTGCCCGGTGGTTGTGGGGGTCTGTGGGCGGGGGCTTATCAGAATCTGTCCCACGATGTACATCCATCTTCGATCACAGCGCCGACGATCCCGGATAAAAAAACAGAAAAACTCAGTCACATGAGATCAGGATGGGGCCCTTGGCTATATAAGAGCTGTCAGCAAAAAAGACAGCAGTAGGTGGAGTTTTTTCATTTTTTTTCTATGTTTCTGGACCATCTGAGCTGTGATTAACAATGGATTTACATCGTGGGACACTTTTTTTTCTTAAATAAAGGAATTGTCAAAAACTGTCTCCTGTTATTTTTACTTTTTTTTTACACTTTTTTTGGTAAATGAGTAGGGGTACAATGTACCCGATACCCATTCACATGGGGGGGCCGGGGTCTGGGGGTCCAAATTCTGATAAGCCCCCTTCCCGCAGACCCCCACAACCACCGGGCAAAGGTTGTAGGGATGAGCCCCTTGTCCCCATCAACATGGGGACAATGTGCTTTGGGGGACCGCTAAGCACCCTCCCCATGTTGAGGGCATGTGGCCTGGTATGGTTCAGGGGGGGAGCTCTCTCACCCCCCCTTTTCCTGTGGCCTGCCAGGTTGCGTGCTTGAATAAGGGTCTGGTATGGATTTTGGGGGGGAACGCCAATGCCATTTTTATTTATTTTGGCGCGGGTTCCCCTTATTACATTTTCACTTAGGGGGTGTACTTACTTTTATTGCCAGCGGTTTAGACATTAATGGCTGTGTGTTGAGTTATTTTAAGAGGACAGCAAATTTACACTGTTATACAAGCTGTACACTCACTACTTTACATTGTAGCAAAGTGTCATTTCTTCAGTGTTGTCACATGAAAAGACAGAAGAAAACATTTACAGAAATGTGAGGGGTGTACTCACTTTTGTGAGATACTGTGTGTCTATCCACACTATACACAATTCACCATCAGCTGCTTCCAGAGACAGGGATGAAAGTCCTTGAAGCAGCGTCAGAGGTTTACGTCTCTCTCTTGCAACTGAAAAGAGGGTCAGCATGGTGCCACACGGAATAGGAGCCTGTTACTGACACCAACAATAGGACACTATTCCTCCCACTGACACCAATAATGGGGCACCATTTCTCCCACTGACACCAATAATGGGGCACTAGCCCTCCCACTGACACCAATGACGGGGAATTATTTCTCCCACTGAGACCAATAATGGGGCACTAGCCCTCCAACTGACACCAATGATAGGGCACTAATCCTCCCACTGACACCAATGACGGGGAACTAGTCCTCCCCCTGACACCAATGATGGGGCACTGGCCCTCCCCCTGAAACCAATGACGTGGCACTAGTCCTCCCAATGACACCAATGACGGGGCACTATTCCTCCCACTGACACCAATGATGGGGTGCTATTCCTCCCCCTGACACCAATGATGGGGCACTATTCCTCCCACTGACACCAATGATGGGGAACTAGTCCTTCCACTGACACCAATGACACGGGGCACTAGTCCTTCCACTGACACCAATTATGGGGTACTTTTACCTCCCACTGACACCAACGACAGAGCACTATTCCTCCCACTGTCGGAAATGACGGGGCACTTTTCCTCCCATTGATACCAATAATGGGGCACTATTTCTCCCCCTAATTCAGGGCTTGACAAAACCCAGGCCTCAGGTCACAATGGCAACTGGAAATTGTGTCCTGGCGCCTGGGCCACAGCAGCTGTCTGGATTCCTTACACGTGCCCCCCCACTGGCGGACTTATGTTGGGCTGGCCAAAATTGAGGCCGCTGTTTTGCGGCCTGCTGGAGTGGGATAAATGCCCCTTTCTGCAAAGCAGCGCCCTCCTCTGGTGAGCGGTGCTGTGATGAGCAAGGCTTTCTCTCACTGCCTGCCCACCTCTGACATCATCTTCCCAGTTTAACAGCTGGGGTTGAGGTTGCGGGCTTGATCGGTTGCCTTTACCTTACTGCCACTGTGAACGGGGAGTGTCACCTTATCAGTGCTTACTAGTACTGCCTATCAGTGCCACCTATTAGTGGCCATCAGTGCAGCCCATCAGTGCCACCTCAACAGTGCAGCCTATCAGTTCTTATCAGTGCCCATCAATGCCCATTAACACAGCCTCATCAGCGCCCATCAGTGCCACCTTTTAGTACCACCTCATCAGCGCCACCTCGTCAGTGCCCATTAGTGCAGCCTCATCAGTGAAGGAGAAAAATGACTTATCTGCAAAATCTTTTCACAAACAAAAAATATATATTTTTTCTAATCTTCGGTCTTTTTTCGTTTGGCATCAGGCGTGAGCAATTCTTATTGCCCGAGGCCCCAGACATGCAGTTCTGGAAGCTGGGCAGCTGATTTAAAAAACTTTCTCCTAACTTTTTTAGCTGGCTTCTAGATTCCCAACAAATTTGTCAAGCCCTGCCCTAATACCAAAGATGGGGCACTATTACTCCCCCTAATACCAATGACGAGGCATTGTTTACTCCCCCTAATACTAAAAATGGGGCACTATTACTCCCTCCTAATACCAATGATGGGGCATTGTTTACTCCCCCTAATACTAAAGATGGGGCACTATTACTCCCTCCTAATACCAATGATGGGGCATTGTTTACTCCCACTGACGCCAGGACATTTTCTGCTCCCGCTGGCCACAACCCGTCCAGTGTGCTGCTGTTACTCACTGTCTGATGCCATCTCTTCTATCTCGGGAACTGCAAAGGGCTCCAGGAGAGAAGAGGCCGTCATTTCCTGTGCCTGTGTTTTATAAGCGCAGGCACATTGCTGTTCTATGATTTATCAGAACCGATCGGCACGTCCAGGGCAAAAATGATTGGTCTGGACCTGAAGACTGATCAGTGCTGGAGCCAATCACAGCACCCCTGGCTGGCGGGCACACGCGCCCCCCGGCTCGGGAACACAGATCGCATACATGTACGTGACCCTGTGCAGTGCGGCTGCCCTGTAGCAGTAAAACTGGCATGGGGCGGTCGGGAACTGGTTAATGTGTGAAATAGGTGGCTAAATATTGCAATGCATCACATCTTGGTGTGGTTGGGGGAGTAGTACAATGTGTGTGTCTAAGGATGGGTTGGTGATTGGACGGTCAGCAGAAACCGCATTTATGGTTTGTTGAAGAAGCGGAGTGAGAAGATCGTTTTCTATGTCTATAAAATGTAATAATGGTGCCATCGGGGCCCCGCCTCTTCCCAGATGGCAGGCTTCACACCACCCGAAGCACAGGGCTTTATTCAGTGTTAATACAGGGAAGAGCATTTCCGGCACCTCCAGCGATGAATGTATGTAATTCCAGGGGGGGGGGGGGCTGGAGGGTCTATTGATGCTGGCTGCTGGAAGATCTATTATCCCGAGGGGGGTGGGGGGTTTATTGTTGGCGGGGAAACTGTTGTTGCTGGGAGGGTCTTATGTTGCTGGGGGTTCAATTATTGCTGAGGGGGATCTACTGTTGAGGGAGGGGTCTACTGACGCTGGCTCCTGGGAGAACTATTGGTTCTGGTGGGGGGGGGGGGCTTATTGTTGGTGGGGGCTCTATTGTTGCTGGGAGGGATCTACTGTTGTGGGAGGGGTCTACTAGTGCTGGCTCCTGGGAGACCTATTGGTTCTAGTGGGGGGGGGGCTTATTGCTGGTGCTGGCTCCTGGGAGACCTATTGTTGCTGGTGGGGGGCCCTATTGTTGCTGGGGGATCTATTGTTGATGGAGTTCTGTTGTTGCTGGGGGTCTATTGTTTCTGGGGGGGTGGTCTATTGTTGCTGGTGGGGGGCTCTATTGATGCTGGGGGGATCTATTGTTGCTGGAATTCTGTTCTTTCTGGGGGTCTGTTGTTTCTGGGGGAGGGGGTCTATTGTTTCTGGGGGAGGGGGGTCTCTTGTTTCTTGGGGTGGGGGGTCGGTCAGCTGCAGGGGATCCATTTTACTGTTTTTCTTTTCATTAACCTCTTCAATACCGGACACTTTCAGCCCCTTCCTGCCCAGGCCAATTTTCAGCTTTTAGCGCTATCACGGTTTGAATGACAATTGAGCGGTCATGTAACACTGTACTCAAATAAAATTTTTATATTTTTTTTTCACACAAATAGAGCTTTTGGTGGCATTTAATCCCCATTGGTTTTTTTTTGTTTATTATATAAACAAAAAAAAGACCGAAAATATTAAAAAACACATTTTTCTTTGTTTCTGTTATGAAACGGAACAAATAAATAACAATTCTTCATAATTTTTAGGCCAAAATGTATTCTGCTACATTTCTTTGGTGAATATAACCCAAATCAGTGTATATTATTTAGTCTGTAGGAAAGTTAGAGAGTCCACAAGCTATGGGATATCTATCTGAGAATGGATCAATCCTGATGTACTGACGGCCAATCTCATTTCTTGAGGCCCAAAAATGCCAGGACAGTACAAATCCCCCCTGAATGACCCCCTTTTTTTGGAACGTAGACAGTCTGAGGTATTTAGTAAGAGGCACAGTGGGGTTTTTGAAGTTGTAATCTTTTGTTGCAATAATTTGGAAAATGAAGAAATGAAAAAAATACAACGTTCCCCATTTTTTTTTTGTTTACATACTGTAACCAGTGCAGTACAGTGTCCTCATATAACTGGTGGGGCAGTGATCAGGGACACTGACTGGTGACGGCATGCAAAAAAAAAAAATAAAAATAACTTTTTGAAGATTTTTTTTCAATTTTCTACATTTTTTTTAATGACTTTTTTTTTGGTTTTTATGATTCCTTTTTTTACATACTGTGAGCAGAGCAATACAGTCTTCCCATACATAGTAACACTGTACTACTCTGGGGAGATGATCGGGATTTTTATTTTTTACACACTATGATTTGCTTATATTTCACTGGTATAAGAAACCATTTTTGCTGAATGAAATCTATTCATTCCGTCTTTACTGTTGTGATTAGGCACAGCTAATCACATGGTACGGATAGGCTGTGATTGGCCCTGTCTGTCCCATGTGATCACTGTGGCCAATCACAAAGAGCAACACCATAGTACACAATGAATGAATTGTGTACAATTGTCATGTGGTCAACGGTGATTGGCCACAGTAATCACATGGCACCGGCAGCATGCCGGTACACTGATCTGTCATCCGTTGTGTCCGGCTGCAGCACAGAATGTGGGGAGCGCGAGGTGCATTCTGGGGAGGACATCATATGACGTCCACCCAGAATGGCGAATATCCCGTCCAGCCCTCAGGCCAGGCGGGAAGGTGTTAAAGGTACAGGGACACATTAGAAACCCAGCAAAAGTGCAATGGCAGCTGAAGGCATCCATTGTGTCCCCACGTCAAATCCAGTGAGCAAGCCATACAAAAAAGATGGCAACCACCCCAATGTATAACTTTCCTTCGCAGTAAGGTGCAAATGGAAGGAGCAAAAAGCAAATCCACACAAAAACCTCCTGTGCTTGGGAGTGAACCCACACAATATAAGTTGGCTATATATCCGTCCTGGCTTGTATAGATACACTTCGTCTTGCTACCTCTTAGGACTGGGGGAGTCTGGAACAACTGAAACAAAAAAAAAAAAAAGGGAGGGCACAAAGACTTAGTGCTGTAGACCCCTTTCACACTGGAGGCATTTTTCAGACACTTTAGCGCTAGAAATATCACCTGTAAACTGCCTCCCATGCCGCCCGAATGTGAAAGCCCGAGTGCTTACACACTGGGACGGTGCGCTTGTGACACGTTACAAAAAGTCCTGCAAGCAGCATCATACAGCGCTCCCAAAATGCCCTGCCCATTGGAATAAATGGGCAGTGATTCCACAGCGCCTGAAAAGCGCTTTAGAAGCGCCGCAACACGGGCGTTTTTAACCCCTTCTTCGGGCAGTAGCGCGCGGGGGGGGGTTAAAAGCGTCCCGCTAGCGGCCGAAAAGCGCCGCTTAAACAGCGCTAAAGTGTCGCTAAAACAAGCAGAGCTTTAGTGCTAACGCGGTCCCAATGTGAAAATAGCCTTATCCTTAAACCATCGCTTTATTAATATAAAAAGTGGTAAGTATTATAATCACAAGATGACAAATGTATCAAGCACATCACATAGTACACCGTCATCCAATCCACATTGCATCAGATCATGTGGTAGGAGAAGGTGAAGAGCCAATAGGCTAACATGTTTCGAGGACTAGCCTCCTCCTCAGAGCCCTGAAGAAGCTAGTCCTCGAAATGCATCAGCGTATTGGATCTTCACCTTCTTCTACCACATGATGCAATGTGGATTGGATGACGGTGTACTATGTGATGTGCTTGATACATTTATCATCTTGTGAGTATAATACTTACCACTTTTTATATTAATAAAGGGATGGTTTTAGGATAAAGTACTAGGTCTGGGCGCCCTCTCTGTCTTTTTATGGTTGCACATGGAAGGAGATTGCACAATATAGGCAATAAAATTCCCAGCAGACTTACCAGCCAGCCAGCAAATGAAACAATTCAGGGTAAAAACAGAGGCTTTTGTTGCACTCATTTGCAAATCTATGTGGAAGCCGCAGCGCCCCACCAAGGCTCCTCTGTAAAATGCGGCCCTAACTCTATATATATATATATATATATATGTTTAGTTGCAGATTTGTCCCTACATTTATTTATTTATTTCAGTTACTTAAATACCACCATCAATTTACGCAGCGCTTTACATATACATTGTACATTCACATCAGTCCCTACCCTCAAGGAGCTTACAATCTAAGGTCCCTAACTCACATTCATACATACTAGGGACAATTTAGACAGGATCCAATTAGCCTACCAGCATGTCTTTGGAGTGTGGGAGGAAACCAGAGTACCCGGAGGAAACCCACGCAGGCACAGGGAGAACATGCAAACTCCAAGCAGGTAGTGTCGTGGTTGGGATTTGAACCAGTGACCCTTCTTACTGCTAGGCGAGAGTGCTACCACTACACCACTGTGCCACCCAGATTGTTACTCTTTATTGCTTTCACTAAATATCCTATAAAGAGACCCAGTCACCAGCTACAACTTTTCAATTTACGGGATTTTATTGAAACATAAATGTACTTTATATATCACAAGTATTTCTATAATGCCGACAATTTACACATTTATATTGCACATTCATATTAGCCCTCTCGGATCTTATAACCTATAGCCGGCCACAGAAGGATTGAACCTCGGCTGGTTCAGCAGGGACAGGCCTGAGATTCAATCTATCCATGGGCAGGCTGGTTGTACTGAAATCGATTGACTTCAGTACAACCAGTCTGTGGGATTTTTATTCAGACAATCACTGCCGGCAGTGATCATTCAGTTCTTCCAGCAGGGAAAGCACCCCGCTGGCAAAACACAATAGTACTATGAAAGGGATTCCCCCATCTGTGTTGATGGGGGAAATCAAGCAATTTTCTTTCCGTTCACCCATTGTGTGAAAGAAAGTTGCATAATCTATGGGCTGCTAAAGTCCTTAAGGTTGGCCATAGAAGTGTTTTTATTTTTTCAATCAGGCAGTGGGCGGATCAGAAAAACCAAATGGAATCCCCACCCCCATCTGTTTACATAAAGCAAACACCCTAAAGAACACAGTTATATCGAAATGTAACAGTACCACACCAGTATTGTTAAGTAATAGTAGTCAAATTTTATTACAATATCCAATAAAAAAATCCCATAGATGGGACTATATTGCAAATGTAGAAAACACTTTACAGTAAAAGGCATTGCCACCCTTGGTGGTAGATGAGTGGGTGTAGCTGAGCCTAAGAGGTATTGCCACCCTTGCTGGTACAAAAAAGTGGTTACTGCCCACACCCACCTGTAACTGGTCACTGCAGCAAGGAGCATTGCAAAGGCAAACACATAAAAATAAGACATTTCCACACTCAACTTACCGACCAGCCTGTGACCAACCAAACTGTCCTGTTGAGCAGTATGTGTCAAAGACAGGGGTTTAGTTGCACACATTTACAAATGCATGCATAAGCCACAGAGCCACGGCAAGGCACCCCATTTTCTGTGGAACCTAAGAGGCATTGCCACCATTGGTGGTAGATGAGTGTATGTAGGTGGGAGCAGGGGGTACGCTGGGCATGTGGGAGGGAGGGCAGATGAAACTTGGGGGGAAGTTCCACTGGCCACACTAACCCCTTACCCAGGGTGGTAGCGTCCCCTCTTGGTGGTAGATGAGTGGGTGTAGGTGGGGGCAGGGGGTATTACCAGTATGCTGGGCATGGGGGAGTGAGGGCAGATGAAACTTGGGGGGGAAGTTCCACTGGCCACACTCACCCCATGCCCAGGGTGGTAGCGTCCCTTCTTGGTGGTAGATGATTGCATATAGGTGGGGGCAGGGGGTATTACCAGTATGCTGGGCGTGGGGGAGTGAGGACAGATGAAACTTGGGGGGAAGTTCCACTGGCCACACTCACCCCATGCCCAGGGTGGTAGCGTCCCTTCTTGGTGGTAGATGAGTGGGTGTAGCAGAGCCTGAGGCATTGTCACCCTTGGTTGTAGATGATTGCATATAGGTGGGGGCAGGGGGTATTACCAGTATGCTGGGCATGGGGCAGTGAGGGCAGATGAAACTTGGGGGGAAGTTCCACTGGCCACATTAATCCCTTACCCAGGGTGGTAGCGTCCCCTCTTGGTGGTAGATGAGTAGGTGTAGGTGGGGGCAGGGGGTATTACCAGTATGCTGGGCATGGGGGAGTGAGGGCAGATGAAACTTGGGGGGAAGTTCCACTGGCCACACTCACCCCATGCCCAGGGTGGTAGCGTCCCTTCTTGGTGGTAGATGATTGCATATAGGTGGGGGCAGGGGGTATTACCAGTATGCTGGGCATGGGTGAGTGAGGGCAGATGAAACTTGGGGGGAAGTTCCACTGGCCACACTGACCCCATGCCCGGGGTGGTAGCGCCCCCTCTTGGTGGTAGATGAGCGGGTGTATTGGGTTGTAAGGCAGTTGACCCAGAGGAAGGCGAAAAACCCCAGCAAAGCATGATCCAACGTGCTCCAGCTGGGGAAAAAATTCCTTCCTGATCCCCCGAGAGGCAATCGAATATTTCCTGGATCGGCCCTGTGTGTGGGGGAGGGCGGGCAAATGGAGCCCCACCCTTGGTGGTAGGTGAGTGTCAGTGTGTGGAGAGCGGGGGAGGAGGGACCATCCCCCACACAGAGCTCTGGAGGGAGGAGCCATTGTCCGGACTACAGCCGGGTCACGGCGTGTCTGTGTGATCTGCATCCTCTGCTCAGGCTCTAAAGGAACTACAAGTCCCAGCAATCTGTCCGCATGAGGAACTACAACTCCCAGCATGCACTGTGTAAGTGCGGGGGTTCCGCTCCCAGCCTGGAATAAGATGCTGTGGGACTACATATCCCAGCATGATTCTCTATGGAGATATTACAGGTCCAGTGATCTCTACATACCCCAGTCTGCTCCCCGGCCCCTCCCCCTCCTCAGAGGGAATTGCACCTCCCCAGTCCTGACCAGCCCTCCCTCATCCTGGAGGGAGGGGACCCACCACCTGTGGTGGGAGAGGATGGTGGGGTGCAATTACCCCTGAGGAGGGGGAGGGTAGCAGGCTGGGGTATGTAGAGATTGCTGGGACTTGTATTTAATCTATAGAAGAAATCATGCTGGGATATGTAGTCCTGTAACATCCTATTCCAGGCTGGGAGCTGAACCCCCATTACTTACACAGTACATGCTGGGAGTTGTAGTTCCTCACGTGGACAGAGATTGCTGGGAGTTGTAGTTCCTCGGAGGCTGAGCAGGAGGCAGGTTCCCCGGACACACAGACACGCTGTGACCCGGCTGTAGTCCGGACAATGGCTCCTCCCTCCGGAGCTCTGTGGTGGAGATGTTTCCTGGATCGGCCCCCTGTGTGGGGGAGGGCGAGCAGTTGGAGCCCCACCCTCGGTGTTAGGTGAGTGGAGATGTGGGTGTCAGTGAGTGGAGAGCGGGGGAGGAGGGACCATCCCCCACACAGAGTTCTGGAGGGAGGAGCCATTGTCCGGACTACAGCCGGGTCACGGCGTGTCTGTGTGATCTGCATCCTCTGCTCAGGCTCTAAAGGAACTACAAGTCCCAGCAATCTCTGTCCACATGAGGAACTACAACTCCCAGCATGCACTGTGTAAGTGATGGAGGTTCCGCTCCCAGCCTGGAATAAGATGCTGTGGGACTACATATCCCAGCATGATTTTCTCTATGGAGATATTACAGGTCCAGTGATCTCTACATACCCCAGTCTGCTCCCCGGCCCCTCCCCCTCCTCAGAGGGAATTGCACCTCCCCAGTCCTGACCAGCCCTCCCCCATCCTGGGGGGAGGGGACCCACCACCTGTGGTGGGAGAGGAGTGTGGGGTGCAATTACCCCTGAGGAGGGGGAGGGAAGCAGGCTGGGGTATGTAGAGATTGCTGGGACTTGTAGTACATCTATAGAAGAAATCATGCTGGGATATGTAGTCCTGTAACATCCTATTCCAGGCTGGGAGCTGAACCCCCATTACTTACAAAGTACATGCTGGGAGTTGTGGTTCCTCGTGTGGACAGAGATTGCTGGGAGTTGTAGTTCCTCTGAGGCTGAGCAGAGGAGGCAGGTTCCCCGGATACACAGACACGCTGTGACCCGGCTGTAGTCCGGACAATGGCTCCTCCCTCCGGAGCTCTACAGTATAGATGTTTCCTCCTCTCCGCTGTCCTCACACTGACGCGCTGCCTTCCCCCGCTCGGCTATTTCTGAGAACAAGTCGTGACGTCACAAGTATAACGGCTCCAGCCTCCAGCTCCTGATTGGCTATTCGTCCTCTGGTCACGCCCGTCCCATGCGCTGATCACGCCCACTCTCACCTGAGCCGTTACGTCGCTCTCTGCGGGAGTCACGTGTTGCACGTAGCAGGTAGAGCGAGGCCACGTGACTTCACAGAAGCGTAAAATCCTCCCTGCAGCTACTGCGCATGTGCGGCTCTGAGACGGTAGAAGGTAAACAAGCCGAGGTGATGATTTCCATGGAAACCATTAGCCCCATAAATGGCAGACACTGGAGTCTCCGCCCCCTGCAGGTTCCCAGCCTATCTCGTGTAGGCTGCTGCTTGAGTGGGCGGGATGGGGGTGTAATTAAACACAGTGTAAACATTCCTGAGTCCTCAGCACTGAGATGGTAGAAAGATAAGAAGTAATACTTCAGCTCTGAGCAATTCGTCTATCAGACGGGATATCACGTCCAGTAGCAGCAGGTTACTGTATAATCACAACATGGTTGGGACAAAGAGATGTCACCAAGAGAGGTAAAAAGAGGAGGGACAAGCATGGTAGAGGTAAGAAAAGTATAGAAAGCTTTATTGGTGAAATATCGATCAGTCACAGAATAGACCCAACCAGAGCAACCACATGGGGGTGTGGCCTGGAAGAGGGAGGAGTTCCTGGAGGTGCATTACTTTCCAGGCTCTTCTATGCTGACCAATAGGGTGCCATCTCCTTCTCATGTATCCCGTGTGTCATGTATGTAATCTGTGACCGTCCCGTGTGTCATGTATGTAATCTGTGACTGTCCCGTGTGTCATGTATGTAATCTGTGACCATCCCCTGTGTCATGTATGTAATCTGTGACTGTCCCGTGTGTCATGTATGTAATCTCTGACCATCCCGTGTGTCATGTATGTAATCTGTGACCGTCCCGTGTCATGTATGTAATCTCTGACCATCCCGTGTGTCATGTATGTAATCTGTGACCATCCCCTGTGTCATGTATGTAATCTGTGACTGTCCCGTGTGTCATGTATGTAATCTCTGACCATCCCGTGTGTCATGTATGTAATCTGTGACCGTCCCGTGTCATGTATGTAATCTCTGACCATCCCCTGTGTCATGTATGTAATCTGTGACTGTCCCGTGTGTCATGTATGTAATCTCTGACTGTCCCGTGTGTCATGTATGTAATCTCTGACTGTCCCGTGTGTCATGCATGTAATCTCTGACCATCCCCTGTGTCATGTATGTAATCTCTGACTGTCCTGTGTGTCATGTATGTAATCTGTGACTGTCCCGTGTGTCATGTATGTAATCTCTGACTGTCCCCTGTGTCATGTATGTAATCTGTGACCGTCCCGTGTGTCATGTATGTAATCTCTGACTGTCCTGTGTGTCATGTATGTAATCTGTGACTGTCCCGTGTGTCATGTATGTAATCTCTGACTGTCCCCTGTGTCATGTATGTAATCTCTGACCATCCCGTGTGTCATGTATGTAATCTCTGACTGTCCCGTGTGTCATATATGTAATCTCTGACCGTCCCGTGTGCCATGTATGTAATCTCTGACCGTCCCGTGTGTCATGTATGTAATCTCTGACCATCCCGTGTGTCATGTATGTAATCCGTGACCATCCCGTGTGTCATGTATGTAATCTCTGACTGTCCCCTGTGTCATGTATGTAATCTCTGACCATCCCGTGTGTCATGTATGTAATCTCTGACTGTCCCGTGTGTCATATATGTAATCTCTGACCGTCCCGTGTGTCATGTATGTAATCTCTGACCGTCCCGTGTGTCATGTATGTAATCTCTGACCATCCTGTGTGTCATGTATGTAATCCGTGACCATCCCGTGTGTCATGTATGTAATCTCTGACCATCCCGTGTGTCATGTATGTAATCTCTGACCATCCTGTGTGTCATGTATGTAATCTGTGACTGTCCCGTGTGTCATGTATGTAATCTCTGACCATCCCGTGTGTCATGTATGTAATCTGTGACTGTCCCGTGTGTCATGTATGTAATCTCTGACTGTCCCGTGTGTCATGTATGTAATCTCTGACTGTCCCGTGTGTCATATATGTAATCTCTGACTGTCCCGTGTGTCATGTATGTAATCTCTGACTGTCCCGTGTGTCATGTATGTAATCTCTGACTGTCCCGTGTGTCATGTATGTAATCTCTGACCGTCCCATGTGTCATGTATGTAATCTCTGACCGTCCCGTGTGTCATGTATGTAATCTCTGACTGTCCCGTGTGTCATGTATGTAATCTCTGAGGGGGTTGTCACAGGTAAATAATCTGTGTATTTAGATGTCTGTCTGGAGTTCAGTGTTAAATCAGAACTCCAGGCAGATATAAGAGACCCATTTCTACCTCTCATCCATTCATTATAGAATAAAATGTAGGGCCCATTCACAGCTCTCCATTGTGGGGGAATGACAGGGGGGAGGGGTTTGTCATCGATCGATGTCGTGGAATTACTCCACAATTACAGTTTATCATCCTCCTGGCCGTGCACATACACCAATCCGGAGTCATTATCATATTCCTCCCATATCATCTTTATTACAACATCTCATCACAATATAA
Source organism: Lithobates clamitans (assembly GCA_037952925.1). NCBI lineage: Eukaryota > Metazoa > Chordata > Amphibia > Anura > Ranidae > Lithobates > Lithobates clamitans. The sequence continues at coordinate 631,784 of JBBGZY010001832.1, forward strand.
AGAGTCCGGGTTCGCTTTTCAGATGATTTTTACATCTCTAATTCCAATAAATAAAACGAAATCTGATAATTCTATCATCGCCGTGTAACATTTCCCTGTAAGTCCCACGATAGCTGAGCCGGTGTCTCCGGAGGCAGGAAGTGATCTGTATCGGGTTTTTGGGGTCACGCAGTCATTAAATGACCCCTCCCCCCCCAATCTTCCAGCAGATGATATACAAAGTGTCAGATCCGCCCCCAAAGAGTCGGAGGGAGGAGCCAGCCCTGACATTCCGCAGGAATCCGGAACTATTGGAGGCCCATTTATACTAATAATCCATTCATGAAAATATGCTGACCAAAAAAAATAGCAGAAAAACAACAACATGCTTTGGAGGTCTGAACTCCCCTCCCCCCCCCTTATACAATGGGAGAGATTTACTAAACTGCAGCACTCAGAATCTGGTACAACTGTGCATGGGAGCCAATCAGCTTCTATCTTCAGCTTGTTCAGTTAAGCTTGGACAATAAAACCTGGAAGCAGGGCCAGTGCTACCACTAGGCAAACTAGGCACCCGCCTAGGACACACTGCTGCCTAGGGCACCCGAACCCTGGCGTTCCTACTCTCTTCTCTCTGCAGCAAGCAAATAAGTCTCATCATCAGCGCTCCGTTCACACATAGTGTCAGAGGCACAGCAGTGGCAGAGGACTGTGTCTGTGTCCTGACTCCTGAAAGAATGGAAGCAAACAAATATTCATTGATGGGCGCTGGAAGGCTGCATTGATGGGTACTGGAAGGCTGCATTGATGGGCACTGGAAGGCTGCATTGATGGGCACTGGAAGGCTGCATTGATGGGCACTGGAGGGCTGCATTGATGGGCACTGGAAGGCTGCATTGATGGGTGCTGGAAGGCTGCATTGAAGGGCACTGGTGAGGCTGCATTGATGGGCACTGGTGAGGCTGCATTGATGGGCACTGGTGAGGCTGCATTGATGGGTACTGGAAAGCTGCATTGATGGGCACTGGAAGGCTGCATTGAAGGGCACTGGAAGGCTGCATTGATGGGCGCTGGAAGGCTGCATTGATGGGCACTTGAAGGCTGCATTGATGGGCACTTGAAGGCTGCATTGATGGGCGCTGGAAGGCTGCATTGATGGGCGCTGGAAGGCTGCATTGATGGGCACTTCATTAAAAAGGTGGGGTCTACATGTGCAGGGCAAAGAGGGTGGAGTCAGGGGTGGAGCCGCGGGGGGGGGGGGGGGCAAAATGAGGTTTCACCTAGGGTGTCAAAAATCCTTGCACCAGCCCTGCCTGGAAGCTGATTGGCTCCCATGCACAACTGCACCAGATTCTGAGTGCTCCAGTTTTAGTGAATCTCTCCCATTGTATAAGGAGGGGGGAGGGGAGTTCAGACCTCCAAAGCATGTTGTTGTCTTTCTGCTTTTTTTTTTGGTCATTTGATGAACGATTCACCGCTTTGAGACCACCCGCCGCCGTTTGACGGTGGCACAATGTCCTTCCTGCACGAATCGTCCTATCTGTACGGCGGCTCGCGCAGTCTCAGTTGCGGGTGGGCACGCGGTCGCTCTCGCTGCGGGGGAGTGCCCGTGGGTTGGGAGGACTCGATGTTCTCCGGCGGCCCATGATTGACTTGTACAAGCCCCCTAGTGTTATCCCCTTCCCTGCCAGTGACATTTATACAGTAATCAGTGACTATTTTTAGCTCTGATCGCTGTATAAATGTCACTGGTCCCCAAAAAAGTGTCCGATCTGTCCGCCGCAATGTCGCAGTCCCGATAAAAATTGCAGATCACCACCATTACTAGTTAAAAAAAATAAATAAATAAAAATGCCATAAATCTATTCTCTATTTTATAGACGCGCAAACCAATCAATAAACGCTTATTGTAATTTTTTTTACCAAAAATATGTAGAAGAATACACATCGGCCTAAACTGATGAAGAAATTTGTAAAATAAAAACCACAGAGGTGATCAAATACCACCAAAAAAATTCTCTATTTGTGGGGGAAAAAAGGACCTCAATTTTGTTTGTGTACAACGTCGCACGACCGCGGAATTGTCAGTTACAGTGAAGCCAAAAATGCTCTGGTCATTAAGGGGGTAAAGCCTTCCGGGGCTGAAGTGGTTAAGGGTTCCTTGGAGTCATTTTGTAGGTTGGCGCTCTTCATGAGATCTTCATCATTCTGACAGCTGTGGGGTTCGGCGGGGTCACCACTGAGGACACATTTTCAGTGTGATTTGTCAAGCAGAGAAGGTTCGGTGCCTAAGTGCTCCAGTATTAGGAAATCTCCCCCATTGTGTCGAGGAGAAATCTCTTTAGGATATGTCAGCTTCATATACAGTATCTCACAAAAGTAAGTACACCCCTCAGTCACATTTGTGTAAATCTTTTCTTCTATCTTTTCATGTGACAACACTGAAGAAATGACACTTTGCTACAATGTAAAGTAGTGAGTGTACAGCTTGTATAACAGTGTAAATTTGCTGTCCCCTCAAAATAACTCAACACACAGCCATTAATGTCTAAACCGCTGGCAACAAAAGTCAGTACACCCCTAAGTGAAAATCTCCAAATTGGGCCCAACGTGTCAATATTTATTTTCCAGCACTGCCTTAACCCTCTTGGGCATGGAGGTCACCAGAGCTTCACAGGTTGTCACTGGAGTCCTCTTCCACTCCTCCATGATGACATCACAGAGCTGGTGGATGTTAGAGACCTTGCGCTCCTCCACCTTCCGCTTGAGGATGTCCCACAGATGATCAATAGGGTTTAGGTCTGGAGACATGCTTGGCCAGTCCATCACCTTTACCCTCAGCTTCTTTAGCAAGGCAGTGGTCATCTTGGAGGTGTGTTTGGGGTGGTTATCATGTTGGAATACTGCCCTGCGGCCCAGTCTCTGAAGAGAGGGGATCATGCTCTGCTTCAGTATGTCACAGTACATGTTGGCATTCATGGTCCCCTCAATGATCTGTAGCTCCCCAGTGCCGGCAGCGCTCATGCAGCCCCAGACCTTGTCACTCCCACCACCATGCTTGACTGTAGGCAAGACACACTTGTCTTTGTACTCCACACCTGATTTCCGCCACACACGCTTGTCACCATCAGAACCAAATAAGTTTATCTTGGTCTATTTCCCAAAGACAACCTCTGGATATGACGCTGACCACGTGCACTCAACTTCTTTGGTGGACCATGGTGAGGTCTGTTCTGAGTGGAACCTGTCCTGTTATACTGCTGTATGGTCTTGGCCTCCGTGCTGCAGCTCAGTTTCAGGGTCTTGGCAATCTTCTTATAGCCAGGCCAGTGATGGTGAACCTTGGCACCCCAGATGTTTTGGAACTACATTTCCCATGATGCTCATGCACTCAGCAGTGTATTTGAACATCTGGGGTGCCAAGGTTCGCCATCACTGGTCTAGGCCATCTTTATGTAGACCAACAATTCTTTTTTTTTCAGATCCTCAGAGAGTTCTTTGCCATGAGGTGCCATGATGAACTTCCAGTGATCAGTATTAGAGAGTGAGAGCGATAACACCAAATTTAACACAACTGCTCCCCATTCACACCTGAGACCTTGTAACACTAACGAGTCAGGGGACTCCCCACCGGGGAGGGAAAATGGCTAATTGGGCCCAATTTGGACATTTTCACTTAGGGGTGTACTGACTGTTGTTGCCAGCAGTTTAGACATTAATGGCTGCGTGTTGAGTTATTTTGAGGGGACAGCAAATTTACACTGTTATACAAGCTGTACACTCACTACTTTACATTGTAGCAAAGTGTCATTTCTTCAGTGTTGTCCGCTCGCAGTCACGCCCAGTCCCGCCATTGGATCTGTGTTATGTATATCATAGGAGCCGGGCCAAGGAGCGGGACTGGGCGGGACTGCGGGAGCCGAGAGGAGCCGAGTACCCAGGACATCCAGCTCTGTGTATCTCGGCGGCGCTAAAATTAAAATACCAAACAATGCTGCAATTTTGGGCAAGGCTGCAAAGACACTGGACAAGGCTGCATTGATGGGCATTTAAATGTAAGTTTTTTTCCTTAAACTGCCCTCCTAAACTTGGGGTGCGTGTTCTACGCTGGCACGTTATACGCCGATGAATAGGGTATATATGTGTGTATAAACAGCGGAGATATATATATATATATATATATATATATATATATATATATATATATCTCCGCTGTTAGGGGGTGAGATTTAACAGAAGTGTATGAATTGTTTAGACGTTTGCTCTTTGCTCTCTGGAGGCTCCTAGATTGTGGAAAGATTTGTCTATACTTCCATGCAACAAAAACACCCACAAATAATTGCTGATGCCATCAAGACACAGCATGGAGGGCGATGGACGGAATCAGAGGGTATTCTGGAAGATTTAATATCAGAGAAAAGGATTTTGCTGGTGTAGCAATAACTCTCTGTGGAGCTGCTGGTTTAAGCGGGCTGTTACCGTCACCTTTGTTACCTTTATTTCACCGGAACCGGGTCTAGGGTCCCGTTGAGTTTAACATCAGTCAATGTAGGCACCGGACACTTGAGTATCTTTTCCAATGCTTTAATAAACATGAATTGAAGGAAGTAGCAGGTAAGAGGTAGAAGGAAAGTTGCAGGGAAGTTCAAATACCTTGTCTTAGTGTAGTATTAGGAACTAAAAGCTTGTAGATGGATATACTCTCTCTGTAGAGTCAAATCTTTGCCCGCCTGGATAGGTTTCTCTCACTAACCTAGCAGCCAGTACACGACACGAACAAAAGTCTCTGCCACAGACTTGATTGGATTGAAACCCGTACGATCCTCTGCCACAGGATGTAATGGTTTAAGATGAATAGCAAACACAGCACTAGAACCTTTAAGCCGACCCGGCAGTACTATGCGGTAGGATTACTTTAGAATACGTCCTCCAACCGAGTCACCAGGCCCCTCTCCAGACCAGCACTCTGCATGATCCTTCCATGATGGGTCCTCCCCAGGGATCTTCTCAGTTGTCCAGCTTCTTCCCTCTAGGACAGACAGCCCAGGACCATTCCTCTGCCGCTGTGGTAGGCCCCAGACAGGCTTCTGGGCCACCCACGCGCTGCAGCTACGTGGGCCTCCCGGACAGAGGACCACGAGGTAGTACTCCTAGCACATACCTGTCGGCCAGGAGGGCCAGCAGGTGGAACAAAACGAACCCCCAAACATGGCGTCTGTCCCATAAATACCCTCCCCCAGAATGCAACTCGGAGGACCACCTCCACCGAGTTATCTCCGGGACAGAGGAGCACTCATACGCTTCAGCGTGTTGCCTTTCCAACACCGACCCATGGCGACAGCGACACCCACAGGCACAGTGTGAAACTACATGCAACTCAGCCAAGCTGGAGCAGAGGCAAATCTGACTATGTATGAACAGATAACCACTAAATTTACCTATCAACAGTAGACTGAAAATCTACCAGCGCTACACTGGGAAGAAGGGGAGAGGTACAGGAGACCCTGAAGACCCCAGTAAATAGCAGGGTGCAGATACTGTGGTAGGTGAGGTTGGGAACACCGGTCACATTTTGAAGCCAGCTGTAAGACCATCAGTTACTATAGACAAGGTGACAATGCATTCACCTCCAGACTTTCAACCAAATCTTCTTTTGCTCCAGAGATCACAACTTTATTTTTTTTTTTAACTTCGGCTTTAATTTTCCCCAAGTTTACCTAAAAGCCCGTCTGACTCGAAGGCAAACTTCAGCCTCTGCATCTGGATGGGGTCTTCAATCATCTGCAGAAGAAAAAATAAATCATAATTTACTTCTCAGTACAGCATATAAAAGACCAAACACTTGGCACCCAGCAGACATTTAACCGCTTAACCTCTGGAAGATTTACCCCCCTTCATGACCAGGCCATTTTTTGCGATACGGCACTGCATTATTTTAACAGACAAATGCGCGGTCTTGGAACGGCGTACCCAAATAAAATGTATGTGCTTTTTTTCCCCACAAATAGAGCTTTCTTTTGGTGGTATTTGATCACCAATGCGGTTTTTTTCTTTTTTGCGCATTAACCACTTCCCGCCCGGCCTATAGCAGAATGACGTCCTTCAGGATAACAGCCGCCGTGCACCTGTGGGGGCACGCTTCGCGGCGATCGGTGGTGCAGTGTGTCAGTCTGACACACTGCTACACCGATCTCGGTAAAGAGCCTCCGGCGGAGGCTCTTTACCACGTGATCAGCCGTGTCCAATCGCGGCTGATCAGGATGTAAACAGAAAGACGCGAGTAGAGGAGAGCCGATCGGCGGCTCTCCTAACAGGGGGGGTCTGCCCTGATTGTTTATCAGTGCAGCCTCCGATGCCCACACTAGACCACCAGGGAAGCTCCCAGCATGTGGATGGCCAGGTACATCCCCCATGGCCATCAACATGTGAAAAAATATGCCAATCAGTGCCCACAAATGGACACTGACTGGCACCTCTGTGGCAGATTACAAAACAGGGATGCCAAGCAATGCCACCCATCAGTGTCATCAGTGCCACCCATCAGTGTCATCAGTGCCACCCATCAGTATTCATCAGTGCCACCTATCAGTGCCACCTATCAGTGCCACCCATAAGTACCCATCAGTGCCACCCATAAGTACCCATCATTGCCACCTACAAGTGCCCATCAGTCCCGCATAGCAGTGCCACCTATCAGTGCCGCCTATCAGTGCCCATTATCAGTGCCCATCAGTGCCACCTCATTGGTTCCACCTCATTGGTACCCATCAGTGCTGCCTTATCAGTGCCCATCAGTGCAGCCATATAAGTGCCCATCATTGAAGAAGAAAACATACTTATTTACAAAAAAATGTAACAGAAACAAAGAAAAACTTGTTTTTTTTTCAAAATTTTTGGTCTTTTTTTATTTGTTTCGCAAAAAATAAGAATTGAGGAGGTGATGAAATACCACCAAAAGAAAGCTCTATTTGTGGGAACAAAATGATTGAAAATTTGTTTGGGTACAGTGTAGTATGACCGCGCAATTGTCATTCAAATTGCCACAGCGCTGAAAGCTGAAAATTGGCCTGGGCAGGAAGGTGTCCCCCGGTATTGAAGGGGTTAAGCAAAAAATAAAAACAAAAAACAATTTTACAATCACTTTATCCACTTCTATACCGGACACTTTCACCCCCTTCCTGCCCAGGACAATTTTCAGCTTTCAGCGCTGTCTGACTTTGACTGACAATTGCGCGGTCATGCTACACTGTACCCAAACTAAATTTTTATAATTTTCTTCCCACAAATAGAACTTTCTTTTGGTGGTATTTGATCATCTTTGCAGTTTTTATTCCTTTGTTCCTGCAAAGCAGGAATATGGATCAATGCCTTCCCCTAGTACAAGCACCTCCCCCACAGTACACCACACTGGCTAGGCACACAGTTAACCCTTTGATCGCCCCTGATGTCTAACCCCTTCCCAGCCAGTGTCATTAGTACAGTGACAGTGCACATTTTGTTGCACTGATCACTGTATTAGTGTCACGGTTTCCCACAAAGTGTCAGCTAGTGTCTGATTTGTCCACCGCAATATCGCAGTCCCGCTATAAGTCACTGATCGCCGCCGTTACTATTAAAAAAATTAATGAAAATTCCATAACTTTATCCCATATTTTGTAGACACTATAAATTTTGTGCAAACCAATCACTATAAACTTATTGAGATTTTTTTCTTTTTATACTAAAAAATATGTAGAATAGATATTGGCCTAAATTTAGGAATTTTTATAGGAATTTTTATTGTCTTACCTTTTTTTTTATCAGGTATGTTTTATAGCAGAAAGTTTAAAAATGTTTTTTTTGTTTTTCTTAATTTAACCCCTTCAATACCGGGCACTTAGACACCTTCCTGCCCAGGCCAATTTTCAGCTTTCAGCGCTGTGGCAATTTGAATTAAAACTGCGCGGTCATGCAACACTGTACCCAAACAAATTTTCAATCATTTTGTTCCCACAAATAGAGCTTTCTTTTGGTGGTATTTGATCACCTCCGAAATTTTTATTTTTTGCGCAACAAATAAAAAAAGACCGAAAATTTTGAAAAAAAAAACAAGTTTTTCATTGTTTCTGTTACATTTTTTTATAAATAAGTACGTTTTCTTCTTCAATGATGGGCACTGATATGGCTGCACTGACGGGCACTGATAAGGCGGTACTGATGGGTACCAATGAGGTGGCACTGACGGGCACTGATGATGGGCACTGATAGGTGGCACTGCTATGCGGGACTGATGGGCACTTGTAAGCGGCAATGATGGGTACTTATGGGTGGCACTGATAGGTACTTATGGGTGGCACTGATAGGTGGCACGGATGGGCACTGATAGGTGGGCACTGAAGGGCTCTGATAGGTGGCACTGATGAACACTGATGGGTGGCACTGATGACACTGATGGGTGGCATTGCTTGGCATCTCTGTTTTGTAATGTGCCACAGAGGTGCCAGTCAGTGTCCATTTGTGGGCACTGATTGGCATATTTTTGTCACATGTGGATGGCCATGGGGGATGTACCTGGCCATCCACATGCTGGGGGCTTCCCTGGTGGTCTAGTGTGGGCATCTGAGGGGGGGCTGCACTGATAAACAATCAGGGCAGACCCCCCCGTGAGGAGAGCCGCCGATCGGCTCTCCTCTACCCGCGTCTTCCTGTTTACATCATGATCAGCCGCGATTGGACACGGCTAATCACGTGATAAAGAGCCTCCGCCGGAGGCTCTTTACCGAGATCGGTGTAGCGGTGTGTCAGACCTTCAATCTACTGCTGATAGGTAATTTTAGTGGGTTATCTGTTCATACATAGTCAGATTTGCCTCTGCTCCAGCTTGGCTGAGTTGCATGTAGTTTCACACTGTGCCTGTGGGTGTCGCTGTCGCCATGGTTCGGTGTTGGAAAGGCAACATGCTGAAGCGTATGAGTGCTCCTCTGTCCCGGGGATAACTCGGTGGAGGTGGTCCTCCGAGTTGCATTCTGGGAGAGGGTATTTATGGGACAGACGCCATGTTTGGGGGTTCGTTTTGTTCCACCTGCTGGCCCTCCTGGCCGACAGGTATGTGCTAGGAGTACTACCTCGTGTTCCTCCGTCCAAGAGGCCCATGTAGCTACAGCGTGTAGGTGGCCCAGAAGCCTGTCTGGGGCCTACCACAGCGGCAGAGGAATGGTCCTGGGCTGTCTGTCCTACGGGAAGAAGATGGACAACTGAGAAGATCCCAGGGGAGGACCCATCAAGGAAGGATCATGCAGAGTGCTGGTCTGGAGAGGGGCCTGGTGACTCAGTTGGAGGACGTATCCTAAAGTAACCTACCGCATAGTACTGCCGGGTCGGCTTAAAGGTTCTAGTGCTGTGTTTGCTATTCATCTTAAACCATTACATCCTGTGGCAGAGGATCGTACGAGTTTCAATCCAATCAAGTCTGTGGCAGAGACTTTTGTTCGTGTCGCGTACTGGCTGCTAGGTTAGTGAGAGAAACCTATCCAGGCGGGCAAAAATTTGACTCTACAGAGAGAGTATATCCATCTACAAGCTTTCAGTTCCTAATACTACACTAAGACAAGGTATTTGAACTTCCCTGCAACTTTCCTTCTACCTCTTACCTGCTACTTCCTTCAATTCATGTTTATTAAAGCATTGGAAAAGAAACTCAAGTGTGCGGTGCCTACATTGACTGATGTTAAACTCAACGGGACCCTAGACCCGGTTCCGGTGAAATAAAGGTAACGAAGGTGACGGTAACAGCCCGCTTAAACCAGCAGCTCCACCGAGAGTTATTGCTACACCAGCAAAATCCTTTTCTCTGATATTAAATCTTCCAGAATACCCTCTCATTCCGTCCATCGCCCTCCATGCTGTTTCTTGATGGCATCAGCAATTATTTGTGGGTGTTTTTGTTGCATGGAAGTATAGACAAATCTTTCCACAATCTAGGAGCCTCCAGAGAGCAAAGAGCAAACGTCTAAACAATTCATATATACATACATAATTATATATATACACACAGGGGTGGACTGATAACTCATGGGGCCCCCGGGCAATAGGAGATTATGGGGCCCCCAGGCAATCAGAGATTATGGGGCCACACAGTATACACACACACAGTATACACACACACAGTATACACACACACAGTATACAATCACACAGTATACACATACATGTACACATAGTATACACAGACAGATGTAAAAAAAACACAGATTTATACATACTGTCCCTGGTTTTACTGAGGCTGGCAACCATGATGGGGCCCCCTAGTGGGCCAGGGCCCTCGGGCAGTGCCCGAGTGGCTCAATGGTCAGTCCGCCCCTGTATACACCGTATTTATTGGCGTATAACACGTTCCGGCGTAGAACACGCACCCCAAGTTTAGGAGGGCAGTTTAAGGGAAAAAACTTTGAGGAGGGAAGTTTAAGCCCATCAATGCAGCCATATCAGTGTCCATCTGCAGCCTTGTTCAGTGTCTTTGCAGCCTTGCCCAAAATTGCAGCATGTTTGGTATTTTAATTTTAGCACCGCCGAGATACACAGAGCTGGATGTCCTGGGTACTCGGCTCCTCTCGGCTCTCGTAGTCCCGCCCAGTCCCGCTCCTTGGCCCGGCTCCTATGATGTATATAACACAGGTCCAATGGCGGGACTGGGCGTGACTGCGAGGGGACAACACTGAAGAAATGACACTTTGCTACAATGTAAAGTAGTGAGTGTACAGCTTGTATAACAGTGTAAATTTGCTGTCCCCTCAAAATAAGTCAACACACAGCCATTAATGTCTAAACCTCTGGCAACAAAAGTCAGTACACCCCTAAGTGAAAATGTCCAAATTGGGCCCAATTAGCCATTTTCCCTCCCCCGGTGTCATGTGACTCATTAGTGTTACAAGGTCTCAGGTGTGAATGGGAGAAGGTGTGTTAAATTTGGTGTTATCGCTCTCACTCTCTAATACTGGTCACTGGAAGTTCAACATGGCACCTCATGGCAAAGAACTCTCTGAGGATCTGAAAAAAAAAGAATTGTTGGTCTACATAAAGATGGCCTAGACCAGTGATGGCGAACCTTGGCACCCCAGATGTTCAAATACACTGCAGAGTGCATGAGCATCATGGGAAATGTAGTTCCTAAACATCTGGGGTGCCAAGGCTCACCATCACTGGCCTGGCTATAAGAAGATTGCCAAGACCCCGAAACTGAGCTGCAGCACGGTGGCCAAGACCATACAGCGGTATAACAGGACAGGTTCCACTCAGAACAGGCCTCGCCATGGTCCACCAAAGAAGTTGAGTGCACGTGGTCAGCGTCATATCCAGAGGTTGTCTTTGGGAAATAGACCAAGATAAACTTATTTGGTTCAGATGGTGACAAGCGTATGTGGTGGAAATCAGGCGAGGAGTACAAAGACAAGTGTGTCTTGTCTACAGTCAAGCATGGTGGTGGGAGTGTCATGGTCTGGGGCTGCATGAGTGCTGCCGGCACTGGGGAGCTACAGATCATTGAGGGAACCATGAATGCCAACATGTACTGTGACCTACTGAAGCAGAGCATGATCCCCTCCCTTCAGAGACTGGACTGCAGGGCAGTATTCCAACATGATAACCACCCCAAACACACCTCCAAGATGACCACTGCCTTGCTAAAGAAGCTGAGGGTAAAGGTGATGGACTGGCCAAGCATGTCTCCAGACCTAAACCCTATTGATCATCTGTGGGACATCCTCAAACGGAAGGTGAAGGAGCGCAAGGTCTCTAACATCCACCAGCAACGTGATGTCATCATGGAGGAGTGGAAGAGGACTCCAGTGACAATCTGTGAAGCTCTGGTGAACTCCATGCCCAAGAGGGTTAAGGTAGTGCTGGAAAATAATGGTGGCCACACAAAATATTGACACTTTGGGCCCAATTTGGACATTTTAACTTAGGGGTGTACTCACTTTTGTTGCCAGCGGTTTAGACATTAATGGCTGTGTGTTGAGTTATTTTGAGGGGACAGCAAATTTACACTGTTATACAAGCTGTACACTCACTACTTTACATTGTAGCAAAGTGTCATTTCTTCAGTGTTGTCACATGAAAAGATAGAAGAAAATATTTACAAAAATGTGAGGGGTGTACTTACTTTTGTGATATACTGTATATGAAGTTGACATATCCTAAAGAGATCTCTCCTTGACACAATGGGGGGGATTTCCTAATACTGGAGCACTTAGGCACCGAACCTTCTCTGCCTGACAAATCACACTGAAAATGTGTCCTCAGTGGTGACCCCGCCGAACCCCACAGCGGCCAGAATGAGGAAGATCTCATGAAGAGCGCCAACCTACAAAATGAGTCCAAGGAACCCTTAACCACTTCAGCCCCGGAAAGCTTTACCCCCCGTAATGACCAGAGCATTTTTGGCTTCACTTTAACTGACAATTGCGCGGTCGTGCGACGTTGTACACAAACAAAATTGACGTCCTTTTTTTTCCCACAAATAGAGATTTCTTTTGGTGGTATTTGATAACCTCTGCGGTTTTTATTTTTTGCGCTATAAACAAAAAAAGAGAGAAAATTTTGACATTTATTTTTTTTTAAAACAAATTTCTTCATCAGTTTAGGCCGATGTGTATTCTTCTACATATTTTTGGTAAAAAAAATTGCAATAAGCGTATATTGATTGGTTTGCGCGTCTATAAAATAGAGAATAGATTTATGGCATTTTTATGTATTTATTTTTTTTTAACTAGTAATGGCGGTGATCTGCAATTTTTAACGGGACTGCGACATTCCGGCGGACAGATCGGACACTTTTTTGGGCACCAGTGACATTTATACAGCGATCAGAGCTAAAAAATAGGCACTGATTACTGTATAAATGTCACTGGCAGGGAAGGGGTTAACACTAGGGGGCTTGTACAAGTCAATCATGGGCCGCCGGAGAACATCGAGTCCTCCCAACCCACAGGCACTCCCCCGCAGCGAGAGCGACCGCGTGCCCACCCGCAACTGAGCCTGCGCGAGCCGCCGTACAGATAGGACGATTCGCGCAGGAGGGCCATTGTGCCACTGTCAAACGGCAGCGGCTGGTCTCAAAGCGGTTAATCGTTCATCAAATGACCAAAAAAAAGCAGAAAAACAACGCTTTGGAGGTCTGAGCTCCCCTCCCCCCTCCTTATACAATAGGAGAGATTTACTAAAACTGGAGCACTCAGAATCTGGTGCAGTTGTGCATGGGAGCCAATCAGCTTCCAGGCAGGGCTGGTGCAAGGATTTCTGACACCCTAGGTGAAACCTCATTTTGCGCCCCCCCCCCCGGCTCCACCCCTGACTCCACCCTCTTTTGCCATGCACATGTATACCCCACCTTTTTAATGAAGTGCCCATCAATGCAGCCTTCCAGTGCCCATCAATGCAGCCTTCCAGTGCCCATCAATGCAGCCTTCCAGTGCCCATCAATGCAGCCTTCCAGCGCCCATCAATGCAGCCTTCCAGTGCCCATCAATGCAGCCTTCCAGTGCCCATCAATGCAGCCTTCCAGTGCCCATCAATGCAGCCTTCCAGCGCCCATCAATGCAGCCTTCCAGTGCCCATCAATGCAGCCTTCCAGTGCCCATCAATGCAGCCTTCCAGCGCCCATCAATGCCGCCTTCCAGTGCCCATCATTGCAGCCTTCCAGTGCCCATCAATGCAGCCTTCCAGTGCCCATCAATGCAGCCTCACCAGCGCCTATCAATGCCGCCTTCAAGTTCCCATCAATGCAGCCTTCCAGTTCCCATCAATGCAGCCTTCCAGTGCCCATCAATGCAGCCTTTCAGTGCCCATCAATGCAGCCTTCCAGTGCCCTTCAATGCAGCCTTCCAGCGTTTATCAATGCAGCCTTCCAGTGCCCATCAATGCAGCCTCACCAGTGCCCATCAATGCAGCCTCACCAGTGCCCATCAATGCAGCCTCACCAGTGCCCATCAATGCAGCCTCACCAGTGCCCATCAATGCAGCCTTCCAGTGCCCATCAATGCAGCCTTCCAGCGCCCATCAATGCAGCCTTCCAGTTCCCATCAATGCAGCCTTCCAGTGCCCATCAATGCAGCCTTCCAGTGCCCATCAATGCAGCCTTCCAGTGCCCTTCAATGCAGCCTTCCAGTGCCCATCAATGAAGCCTTCCAGTTCCCATCAATGCAGCCTTCCAGTGCCCATCAATGCAGCCTTCCAGTGCCCATCAATGCAGCCTTCCAGTTCCCATCAATGTAGCCTTCCAGTGCCCATCAATGCAGGCTTCCAGCGCCCATCAATGCAGCCTTCCAGCGCCCATCAATGAATATTTGTTTGCTTCCATTCTTTCAGGAGTCAGGACACAGACACATTCCTCTGCCGCTGCTGTGCCACTGACACTATGTGTGAACGGAGCGGCAGCTGCCTGCTGATGATGAGACTTAGTTGTTTGCTGCAGAGAGAAGAGAGTAGGAACGTCAGTGTCCGGGCGCCCTAGGCAGCAGTGTGCCCTAGGCGGGTGCCTAGTTTGCCTAGTGGTAGCACCGGCCCTGTTTCCAGGTTTTATTGTCCAAGCTTAACTGAACAAGCTGAAGATAGAAGCTGATTGGCTCCCATGCAGAGTTGCACCAGATTCTGAGTGCTGCAGTTTAGTAAATCTCTCCCATTGCATAAGGGGGGGGGAGGGGAGTTCAGACCTCCAAAGCATGTTGTTGTTTTTCTGCTATTTTTTTTGGTCAGCATATTTTCATGAATGGATTATTAGTATAAATGGGCCTCCAATAGTTCCGGCTTCCTGCGGAATGTCAGGGCTGGCTCCTCCCTCTGACTCTTTGGGGGCGGATCTGACACTTTGTATATCATCTGCTGGAAGATTGGGGGGGAGGGGTCATTTAACGACAGCGTGACCCCAAAAACCCGATACAGATCACTTCCTGCCTCTGGAGACACCGGCTCAGCTATTGTGGGACTTACAGGGAAATGTTACACGGCGATGATAGAATTATCAGATTTCGTTTTATTTATTAGAATTAGAGGTGTAAAAATCATCTGAAAAGCGAACCCGGACTCTTTATATTGTGATGAGATGTTGTAATAAAGATGATATGGGAGGAATATGATAATGACTCCGGATTGGTGTATGTGCACGGCCAGGATGATGATAAACTGTAATTGTGGAGTAATTCCACCACATCGATCGATGACAAACCCCTCCCCCCATCATTCCCCCCACAATGGAGAGCTGTGAATGGGCCCTACATTTTATTTTATAATGAATGGATGATGAGAGGTAGAAATGGGTCTCTTATATCTGCCTGGAGTTCTGATTTATCACTGAACTCCAGACAGACATCTAAATACACAGATTATTCACCTGTGAAAACCCCCTCAGAAATTACATACATGACACACGGGACGGTCAGAGATTACATACATGACACACGGGACAGTCAGAGATTACATACATGACACACGGGACAGTCAGAGATTACATACATGACACACGGGACGGTCAGAGATTACATACATGACACACGGGAAGGTAAGAGATTACATACATGACACACGGGACAGTCAGAGATTACATACATGACACACAGGACAGTCAGAGATTACATACATGACACACGACAGTCAGAGATTACATACATGACACACGGGAAGGTAAGAGATTACATACATTACACACGGGACAGTCAGAGATTACATACATGACACACGGGACAGTCAGAGATTACATACATGACACACGGGACAGTCAGAGATTACATACATGACACACAGGACAGTCAGAGATTACATACATGACACACGACAGTCAGAGATTACATACATGACACACGATGGTCAGAGATTACATACATGACACACAGGTCAGTCACAGATTACATACATGACACACGGGACAGTCAGAGATTACATACATGACACACGAGAAGGTAAGAGATTACATACACGGCACACGGAATGGTCAGAGATTACATACATGACACACAGGACAGTCAGAGATTACATACATGACACACGGGACAGTCAGAGATTACATACATGACACACGGGACAGTCAGAGATTACATACATGACACACAGGACAGTCAGAGATTACATACATGACACACGACAGTCAGAGATTACATACATGACACACGATGGTCAGAGATTACATACATGACACACAGGTCAGTCACAGATTACATACATGACACACGGGACAGTCAGAGATTACATACATGACACACGAGAAGGTAAGAGATTACATACACGGCACACGGAATGGTCAGAGATTACATACATGACACGCGGGACAGTCACAGATTACATACATGACACACGGGAAGGTCAGAGATTACATACATGACACACGGGTCAGTCACAGATTATATACATGACACACGGGTCAGTCACAGATTACATACATGACACACGGGACGGTCAGAGATTACATACATGACACACGGGAAAGTCAGAGATTACATACATGACACACGGGACGGTCACAGATTACATACATGACACACGGGATGGTCACAGATTACATACATGACACACGGGACGGTCACAGATTACATACATGACACACGGGACGGTCAGAGATTACATACATGACACACGGGACAGTCAGAGATTACATAATGACACACGGGACAGTCCGATATTACATACATGACACACGGGACAGTCAGAGATTACATGACACACGACGGTCACAGATTACATACATGACACACGGGACAGTCCGAGATTACATACATGACACACGGGACAGTTACAGATTACATACATGACACACGACGGTCACAGATTACATACGTGACACACGGGACAGTCAGAGATTGCATACGTGACACACGGGACAGTCAGAGATTGCATACATGACACACGGGACAGTCCGAGATTACATACATGACACACGGGACAGTCAGAGATTACATACATGACACACGGGACAGTCAGAGATTACATACATGGCACACGGGACGGTCACAGATTACATACATGACACACGGGACGGTCACAGATTACATACATGACACACGGGACGGTCACAGATTACATACATGACACACGGGACGGTCAGAGATTACATACATGACACACGGGACAGTCAGAGATTACATACATGACACACGGGACAGTCCGAGATTACATACATGACACACGGGACAGTCAGAGATTACATACATGACACACGATGATCACAGATTACATACGTGACACAAGGGACAGTCAGAGATTGCATACATGACACATGGGACAGTCAGAGATTACATACATGACACACGGGACAGTCAGAGATTACATACATGACACACGACGGTCACAGATTACATATGTGACACACGGGACAGTCAGAGATTGTATACATGACACACGGGACGGTCAGAGATTACATACATGACACACGGGACAGTCCGAGATTACATACATGATACAGGGGACAGTCCGAGATTACGTACATGACACACGGGACAGTCAGAGATTACATACATGACACACGGGACAGTCAGAGATTACATACATGACACACGGGACAGTCAGAGATTACATACATGACACATGGGACGGTCAGAGATTACATACATGACACACGGGACGGTCAGAGATTACATACATGACACACGTGACAGTCAGAGATTACATACATGACACACGGGACAGTCAGAGATTACATACATGACACATGGGACGTTCAGAGATTACATACATGACACACGGGACAGTCAGAGATTACATACACGGCACACGGGACGGTCAGAGATTACATACATGACACACGGGACAGTCAGAGATTACATACATGACACACGGGATGGTGAGAGATTACATACATGACACACGGGACAGTCAGAGATTACATACATGACACACGGGATGGTCAGAGATTACATACATGACACAAGGGATGGTGAGAGATTATATACATGACACACGGGACAGTCAGAGATTACATACACGGCACACGGGACGGTCAGAGATTACATACATGACACACGGGACAGTCAGAGATTACATACATGACACACGGGACAGTCAGAGATTACATACATGACACACGGGATACATGAGAAGGAGATGGGACCCCATTGGTCAGCATAGAGGAGCCTGGAAAGTAATGCACCTCCAGGAACTCCTCCCTCTTCCAGGCCACACCCCCACCAATAAAGCTCTCTATACTTCTCTTACCTCTACCATGCTTGTCCCTCCTCTTTTTTACCTCTCTTGGTGACATCTCTTTGTCCCCACCCATGTTGTGATTATACAGTAACCTGCTGCCTGGGAGTTATCATAATGCTGATGATGTTAACCAGTTGCTGATTTCCTGATAGCAGATTTACTGTTACAGGGAAGTCATGCTGCGCAGGATCACATACATACAAGATCCTGCATTTCTGGGTATGGGAGCCAATCAGTGGCTCCGGCAGACTCGATGTCCACCGGTACCCGCTGATTGTTATGTACACAGGCAGATCGGTGGTCTATCTATGTAAACAAGGCAGATTGCCGTTCTGTCAGTATGGAAGACATTGATCCTGAGTTCCTACAAAGCAGATACAGGGATCTATGCCTTCCCCTAGTACAAGCACCTCCCCCACAGTAAGAAAACACTTGTTAAGCTGGCCATACACCATACAATTTTCTTATTCCATGTAGTGCGAGGGCGTGTCTGACTGCATACAATGTGAAAGTGTTTAGGTTTCACCTCCTATCATATGGTATTGGTAAATCTAAAGGATAGTTGTACAAGAAGATTGTATAATGTATGGCCAGGCACACATTTAACCCTTTGATTGCCCTAGATGTTATCCCCTTCCCAGCCAGTGTCATTAGTACAGTGACAGTGCATATTTTTAGCACTGATCACTGTATTAGTGTCTCTGGTCCCCACAAAGTGTCACTTAGTGACCGATTTGTCCGCCGCATAATAGCAGTCCAGCTAGGAGTCGCTAATTGCTGCCATTCCTAGTAAAAACTAAAAATGTCCCCGGATTTCATTTTAAAAATCTGGTCACCCTATTGTACAGGAAATGGAGGGGGGGAACTATAGTTCCTGGTCTGGGGGGGGGGGACACACATTACACAGGACACTTGTACGGGAAGTGGAAGGGGAAACCATAGTTCCTAGTCTCTAGGGGGACACATTACACAGAACACTTGTAGGGGAAGCGGAAAGGGGGAACATAATTCCAGGTCTCTGGGGGGGGGGGGCACATTACACAGGACACTTGTATGGGAAGTGGAAGGGGGAACCATAATTCCTGGTCTCTGGGGGGACACATTACACAGGACACTTGTACGGGAAGTGGAAGGGGGAACCATAGTTCCTGGTCTCTAGGGGGGCACATTACACAGGACACTTGTACGGGAAGCGGAAAGGGGGACCATAATTCCAGGTCTCTGGGGGGACACATTACACAGGACACTTGTACGAGAAGTGGAAGGGGAAACCACAATTCCTGGTCTTTGGGGGGACACATTACACAGGACACTTATATGGGAAGTGGACGGGGAAACCATAGTTCCTGGGGGGACACATTATACAGAACACTTGTACAGGAAGTGGAAGAAGAAACCATAGTTCCTGGCCTCTGGGGGGGGGGGGGGGGCACATTACTCAGCACACTTGTACAGAAAGTGGGAGGAACCATGGTTTCTGGTCTCTGGGGGGACACATTACACAGACACTTGTACAGGAAGTTGAAAGGGAAACTATAGTTCCTGTCTCTGAGGGACACATTTCACAGGACACTTGTACAGGAAGTGGAAGGGGAAACCATAGTTCCTGGGGGGACACATTACACAGGACACTTGTATAAGAAGTGTAAGGGGAAACCATAATTCCTGGTCTCTGGGGGGACACATTATACAGGACACTTGTACGGGAAGTGGAAGGGGGAACCATAATTCCTGGTCTCTGGGGGGACACATTACATGGGACACTTGTACGGGAAGTGGAAGGGGGAACCATAATTCCTGGTCTCTGGGGGGACACATTACACAGGACATTTGTATGGGAAGTGGAAGGGGGAACCATAAGTCCTGGTCTCTAGGGGGACACTTTACACAGGACACTTGTACGGGAAGTGGAGAGGGAAACCATAATTCCTGGGGGGACACATTACACAGGACACTTGTATAGGAAGTGGAAGGGGGAACCATAATTCCTGGTCTCTGGGGGGACACATTACACAGGACATTTATATGGGAAGTGGAAGGGGGAACCAAAAGTCCTGGTCTCTGGGGGGACACATTACACAGGACACTTGTACGGGAAGTGGAGGGGGAAACCATAGTTCCTGGGGGGGACACATTACACAGGACACTTGTATGGGAAGTGGAAGGGGGAACCATAATTCCTGGTCTCTGGGGGGACACATTAGACAGGACACTTGTACGGAAAGTGGAAGGGGGAACCATAGTTCCTGGTCTCTGGGGGGGAACCTTTTCTCAGTTACACCCCCTTTTTACCTCAGAGTGATGGGCTTCCTCCATTTTGTTCAGGTAAGAGGTCATTGTCTGGGTGATAATGGAGGGAAATCTTCTCTTTCATCTTCTGTCACCACAAATCCATAGAAATAAAACATCTGGGGACGGGGACACCCAGAACTAGAGGAATATTCATCAAATGATTTCTGTTTTATTATATGATATTCATGAATAGACAAACCACAGATAACATCGGTCACCCCGTCATTCCCATCTACAAATCCTCTCATAGTCGGGACATTCACACCAGTTGCGGTGCGGGAACACACTGCTGGCACCACTGTGGGCGCCATTACCGACACATCCCACAAATGCGGATGCCAGCAAAACACCCGGAACCCCCCGTACCATGTGATTTGGTGCGGCCAAATGTACTTTGTTGCGTGTTCTTATGCGTTTGGCAGCAGAAAAACGCAAAATCCGCACTTCTTCCGATGCACCAAGATGGCGTTCACCGGCCCTAAGGGCCCCGTTCACTTCTGCGGGTTATGTGTTTTCATGAACACGCGTGTCACATTTTTATCACGCTTTTGGGGCCAACTCGCACCAAGACGCGTGCGTTCGCATCACGAGCGTGTTTCTTACGTGTGGTGCGTTTTTTTTGACAGCCCATTTCTGGGCTGCCCAACACATGGAAACACACGATAAATATGGCAGACATCTTAGGCACACATTTAACCCTTTGATTGCCCCTGATGTTATCCCCTTCCCAGCCAGTGTCATTAGTACAGTGACAGTGCATATTTTTAGCACTGATTGCTGTATTAGTGTCACTGGTCCCCACAAAGTGTCACTTAGTGTCCGATTTGTCCGCCGCATAATAGCAGTCCAGCTAGGAGTCGCTAATTGCCGCCATTCCTAGTAAAAACCAAAAATGTCCCCGGATTTCATTTTAAAAACCTGGTCACCTTATTGTACAGGAAATGGAGGGGGGAACTATAGTTCCTGGTCTCGGGGGGGGGGGGACACATTACACAGGACACTTGTACGGGAAGTGGAAGAGGGAACCATAATTTCTGGTCTCTGGGGGGACACATTAGACAGGACACTTGTACGGGAAGTGGAAGGGGGAACCATAGTTCCTGGTCTTTAGGGGGACACATTACACAGGACACTTGTACGGGAAGTGGAAGGGGGAACCATAATTCCTGGTCTCTGGGGGGACACATTAGACAGGACACTTGTACGGGAAGTGGAAGGGGGAACCATAGTTCCTAGTCTCTAGGGGGACACATTATACAGAACACCTGTACAGGAAATGGAAGGGGATACCATAGTTCCTGGTCTCTGGGGGGGACACATTACACAGGACACTTGTACAGGAAGTGGAAGGGGGAACCATAATTCCTGGTCTCTGGGGGGACACATTACACAGGACACTTGTACGGGAAGTGGAAGGGGGAACCATAGTTCCTTGTCTCTGGGGGGACACATTACACAGGACACTTGTACGGGAAGTAGAAGGGGGAACCGTAATTCCTGGTCTCTGGGGGGGGGCAACTTAAACACAGGACACTTGTACAGGAAGTGGAAGGGGAAACCATAATTCCTGGTCTCTGGGGGGACACATTAGACAGGACACTTGTACGGGAAGTGGAGGGGGAAACCATAGGTCCTGGGGGGGACACATTACACAGGACACTTGTACGGGAAGTGGAAACCATAGTTCCTGGGGGGGACACATTAGACAGGACACTTGTACGGAAAGTGGAAGGGGGAACCATAGTTCCTGGTCTCTGGGGGGGAACCTTTTCTCAGTTACACCCCCTTTTTACCTCAGAGTGATGGGCTTCCTCCATTTTGTTCAGGTAAGAGGTCATTGTCTGGGTGATAATGGAAGGAAATCTTCTCTTTCATCTTCTGTCAACACAAATCCATAGAAATAAAACATCTGGGGACGGGGACACCCAGAACTAGAGGAATATTCATCAAATGGTTTCTGTTTTATTATATGATATTCATTAATAGACAAACCACAGATAACATCGGTCACCCCGTCATTCCCATCTACAAATCCTCTCATAGTCGGGACATTCACACCAGTTGCGGTGCGGGAACACACTGCTGGCACCACTGTGGGCGCCATTACCGACACATCCCACAAATGCGGAACCCCCCGTACCATGTGATTTGGTGCGGACAAATGTACTTTGTTGCGTGTTCTTGTGTGTTTGGCAGCAGAAAAACGCAAAACGAGCGTGTTTCTTACGTGTGGTGCATTTTTTTTTTGACAGTCCATTTCTTTTCAATGGGCTGCCCAACACATGGAAACACGCGAGAAATATGGCAGACGTCACCGCGCCAAACTGCAAAGTACACTGCGGTTTGGAGTCGGCAAACACACCCACTTTGCCAGCTGCATTGGGGGAGGGGGGTGCCATTAAAGTTATTGGCACCCCCCCAATGCGTCTGTAGGAGGCAACACGTTCCCCGTGTGGTGTGGGAAACGCAGGTGGTGTGATCCGACCCTGAGGGGCTGGTTTACAATGGGGACCGGGGGGACCGTAAAACCAAGTTGGGGCGCGGCTTTACTGCCCCCCCTCAACCACCCACCTGAATACTAACAAAGAGCCACTCAGGGCTGTATACAGGCCATGGCCGCCATGCTGCGCTCCTCAGTGCGTCACTTTCAGTGGGCGGGGCCACCTTTCTATGCAACTGATTTTGGTCTATGGGGCTGCCCGACACCCCCCCCCCAACCATATGGAATTGCGGTGTGGTAGTATGGAAATTATAGGGTTATATCGGATGGTGAGGAAGCAACACATCGTCTCCTCACCGCCTGGCAAACGCCTCTGAAAAGCAATCCGAGCGTGGAGTGGATTGCTGTTCAGAGGAGTGTCAGTCACTGCTGAGCCCTAAGGTCTACCTAACACTTGCAGTTATGTGGGGGGGTGTTAACTTTAGGCAGCTGAGATGTTGTTTAACCACCCCTCTGCCCAATGCCGGACCCCAGGTGTCTCCATAAAGAGAACCCGTCAATTATATGCGATCACATAGGGGGGCTATTGGGTCCCCTAAGTGTCGGTTCACACAGGGGCACCCCGACTTCAGCGCGACTTTGCAAGGCGACTTTGAGCGACTCGAAACACGACTTCAAGTCGCCCCCCCAGGACAGGAGACTTTCCCTGCGGCCAATCACAGCTAATCAGCTCTCGTGACGTCACCGTTGTTCCCGTTCTCTTCCGGGGTAAATTCTTTTCTTTTCCCTGTAAAGTCGCTTCACTAATAGATGAGGATCCGACTTTGGAGGCGACTTCCATTGAAATCTATGGGTACAAGTCGCCTAGAAGTCGCCTAGAAGTAGTACAGGAACCTTTTCTGAGGTCGGAGTGACTCCAGTTGTGTGCATGAAGACGGCTCTCATTGACTATAGTGGAATTTCTTATGTCCGGTGACTTAAAGTCTGACAAGTCGGATCCCAAGTCTCTGTAGTGTGAACCGGCACTAATGTGATGGCAATAAAAGTTATTTAAAAATAAAGAAATACATAAAAATTAAAAGCAAAAATGTTTTAAGTATTTAAGGAGACATACACTTTAGTGTCAAAAGTATTGGGACGCCTGCCTTTACACACAAACTTTAATGACATCCCAGTCTTAGTCCGTAGGGTTCAATATTGAGTTGGCTCCGCCCTTTGCAGCTATAACAGCTTCAACTCTTCTGGGAAGGCCGTCCACAAGGTTTAGGAGGGTGTCTATGGGAATGTTTGGCCATTCTTCCAGAAGCGCATTTGTGAGGTCAGGCAGTGATGTGGATGAGAAGGCCTGGCTCGCAGAGTCTCTAATTCATCCCAAAGGTGTTCTATCGGGTTGAGGTCAGGACTCTGTGCAGGCCAGTCAAGTTCCTCCAACCCAAACTCGCTTATCCATGTCTTTATGGACCTTGCTTTGTGCACTGAACGAAATCATTTAGTGGAGGCGGGATTATGGTGTGGGGTTGTTTTTCAGGGGTTGGGCTTGGCCCCTTAGTTCTAGTGAAGGGAACTCTTAAGGCGTCAGCATACCAAGATATTTTGGACAATTTCATGCTCCCAACTTTGTGGGAACAGTTTGGGGACGGCCCCTTCCTGTTCCAACATGACTGCGCACCAGTGCACAAAGCAAAGTCCATAAAGACATGGATGAGCGAGTTTAGGGTGGAGGAACTTGACTGGCCTGCACAGAGTCCTGACCTCAACCCCATAGAGCGCCTTCCTGTTCCAACATGACTGCTCACCAGAGCACAAAGCAAGAGTGAAATGCATAGAAGAAGAGAGGCCTGAGCCCTCCACTTCCATTTGGTAAGTTGGAACCTGTCCGCACGCGGCTACTCACACAGCGGTGTAGGACCGGTTCTACTGACCCTCGAGCTTCCTTTGTGCTTTGCTGCATCCTAAATTGGACATATGTAAGTGCACTTATTTTTAAACAAATAAAAAAAGCAATATTACACTGTACAGGGGAACCTCAGATTGCGAGTAACGCGTTTAGCGATACGAGCGCTGTGTTTCTAAAAATCCTAACTCGGTTTGCGAGTGTTGTCTCACAAAACGAGGAGGATTCAGGCCAAAAGTGGTGTGCAGTACCGCTTTTGGCCTGAGGTGGGGGGCGCCAGAGCCGAACAGCGCCGATCGTCGGCGTTCGGAAATGCACGGAAAGGCCCGAGGACAGTTTCTGCTGACCTCGGAAAGGCTTGTGAACGGAGTCTTTCCGAGGTTTGCCGAGGTCAGCTGAAGTGTGCTCGGGCCTTTTCGGCCGTTTCCATGGCTCTCCGGCGCCCCCCCCGCCTCTGACCACATGCGGTATTGCATCCCATTGAGGTCAATGCAGAACAAATTATTTTCGTTTCCATTGACTTCAATGGGAAAACTCGCTTTGATATGCCAGTACTTTACGAGCATTCTCCTGGAATGGATTATGCTTGCAATCCGAGGTTCCTCTGTACCGGCCTTCTGTGGCTCTTTGTGGTGGAGCCGATTCCACGGAGTCTTGTGATGGGAGATGAACATAGTGGAGGATTATGTGATATTGGAGGAAGTTTCTTTTGCATAATACTGCATGGATGATTATAAATCACATAAGGAGGAGATAAATAGATGTGGATTCGGATGGAGAATCGAGGAGTTTCTTACATTACATGCTTTGTGGTCACTTGCTGGCCGAGGAAATCTGGTGAGTGCATTTTATAGTCCCTTCGGGGGGAAGCACTATTGTTTTTTGGAGTCTTGGAGCACAGATTATTTCAGGAGCATATACTGAAGAATTGTTTATATTGGCACTTATGGACACATATATATATACCTTTAAAGGGGGCTTCCAGATTCCGATAAGACCCGCAGACCCCCGACAACCACCAGCCAGGGTTTTCGGAAGGAGGCCCTTGTCCTCATCAACGTCGTTTTTTTGCAAAAAAAAGATTCTGCCGGTGTTTTTTTTTTTTTTCTTTTTAATTCAGCTTTCAGCGGGGAAGCCTGTTAACAGCTGATGACTCATCGGTTGTTAGGGACGCGGCAGCCGGCTTCCCGGCCCCCTCCTTAGCAACCAGCTTTATACAATGTCTTTTAGAGTGATTTTAAAGTGGTTGTAAACCCAAAAATAAAAAAAATAAAACACCCTGCAAGACAAAGGCATAATGAACTAGTATGCATAGCATACTAGCTCATTATGTATTACTTACCTCAGATCGAAGCCCCCGCAGCGGTCCTCGTCTCCCCCTCTGGCCTCCGACATGTTGCCCGAGGCTTACTTCCGGGTATCGCCGCTCCTGCACTGTGATTGGCCGGAGCCGCCGGTAATGGCACATCTAACTGAAGTGCCGTTGCTTCAGTGCGCATGTGCCGATCACTTTGGCTCATGCAGACACAGAGATATCTCCTAAACTGTGCAGGTTTAGGAGATATCCAGGGTAGCTACAGGTAAACCTTAATATATAATCTTACCTGTAGCATAAAGTGAGTTGTAAAAGTTTACAACCACTTTACCACTTCAATACCGGGCATTTTCACCCACTTCTTGCCCAGGCCAATCTTCAGTTTTCGCACTTTGAATGACAATTGCGCGGTCATACAACACTGCGCCCAAATTAAATTTTTATCATTTTTTCTCCATAAATAGAGCTTTCTTTTGGTGGTATTTGATCACCTCTGCGGTTTTTATTTTTTGCGCTATAAACAAAAGAAGAGCGACAAGTTTGAAAAAAAAACACAAAATTTTTAAATTTTTGCTACAATAAATATCCCAATTTAAAAAAAAAAAGTCCTCTGTTTAGGCCAATATGTATTCTTCTACATATTATTGGTAAAAAAATTTGCAATAAGCGTTTATTTATTGCAAAAGTTATAGCGTCTACAAAATAGGGGATAGTTTTATGGCATTTTTATTTATTTATTTTTTTTCAATAGTAATGGCGGCGATCTGCGATTTTTATCGTGACTGTGACAATGGCGGACACAGCGGACACTTTTGACACCATTTTGGGACCATTGGCATTTATACGGCGATCCGTGCTATAAGAATGCATTGATTACTGTGTAAGTGTCACTGGCAGGGAAGGGGTTAACACTAGGAGGGCGATCAAAGGGTTAACTATGTGTCCTAGGGAGTGATTCTAACTGTAGGGGGGAGGGGACTCACAAGTGGAGGAGACCAATCGGTGTTCCTCTGTACTGGGAACACACCATCGGTCTCCTCTCACCTGACAGGACATGGATCGGTGTGTTTACATACACAGATCCTCGGTCCTGCTCGGTTAACGGGCAACTGATAACTTCAATGTAAACCAATCACAGAGCTCGGTTACATTGTAAGGCTCCATGCACACTGGGCTTAAAGGGGTTGTAAATCCTCCGTTTTTATTTTTAAATGTCATACCTACCTCCACTGTGCAGTTTGTTTTGCACAGAGTGGCCGCGATCCTCCTCTTCTGGGGTCCCCCGGCAGCGCTCTTGGCTCCTCCCCGCATCAGGTATCCACCTCGGAGAATCGCTCTCCCTGTTGGACCCACAGATAGCGGGACTTGGACCCGCCCCCCCCCCCCCCCGGCGGCCGCGTCTTTGGATTTGATTGACAGCAGCCGGAGCCAATGGCTGCGCTGCTATCAATCTATCCAATCAAGAGCCGGGAACCCCATGGAGAGAGGGAGAGCGCGTCTCCGCCGAGAGAATGAAGGGGCTCAGGTAAATAAAACGTGGGGGGGGGGAGCCGGTTACGGATAGAAGTTTTTTCACCTTAATGCATAGGATATATTAAGGTGAAAGAACACGAGGGTTTACAACCCCTTTAAAAGGGTTGTAAAGGTTTGTGGTTTTAAAAAACAAAACAAAAAACAAACATGTTATACTTACCTCCTCTGTGCAGTTTGTTTTGCACAGAGTGGCCCCGATCCTCCTCTTCTGGGGTCCCTCAGCGGCGCTCCTGGCTCCTCCTCTTCTGGAGTGCCCCGTTGGAGAAGCGCTCTCCTTCAGGGCACCCGTGTCCTGCTGCTGCGTCTATTGACACAGACAGCGGGACTCGGCCCCGCCCCCGGCGCACGGGTCATTGGATTTGATTGACAGCAGTTTGAGCCAATGGCTGCGCTGCTATCAATCTAGTTAACCAGGACTTGGAGCTGGTGTCCTTGTCCCCGGCCCGAGAAAGAGAGGGTTCAGGTAAGTAAAACGGGGGCTCTGGGGGGGCTGCTACACTGCAAGAACTTTTTCCTCTCAATGCAAAGAATATATTGAGGTGAAAAACCACAAAGGTTTACAACCCCTTTACAACAAACTTCAGTCCCCTTGGCAGAAAAATTTGTAGACCATCATTTGGAACAATGTAATAGTTCTCTGTCATTTATATAAAATTAAGTTAACAGTTGCCGACATCCTTGTTCCCGTCTGTTTCTGTCAAGTGACTTGATATTGACATTCTCAAAAAAATATAAAAAAAAATAAAAAATTTTTACTTACCAGAAACCCTTGTTGCTAGACAGTCTTCCTAATCTGCCTCTTCCTATTTTGCGGCGCTTCCTCCTCTTTGGCGAGCTGCCCCGTTGTCTTCTGGGACATGTGTGTGTCCCAGAAAACAAAAGAGCCGTTCACAAAGCGCCACGCGACTTGCGCATGCGCAGTAGGAAACGGGCAGTGAAGCCGCAGGGCTCTACTGCTGTTTCCCTTCATTAAGATGGCGGCGCCAGCACCCGATCCGATGGATGGATCAGCCTCGGGGGGCCGACATCGCTGGCTCCCTGGACAGGTAAGTGTCCTTATTTAAATTCAGCAGCTACGGCTGGAACACCGAGGACCGAGCCTCTTTCTGAGATTTGGTGTTTACAAGTTAAAATCTTTTTTTTTTTTTTGCTAGAAAATTACTTAGAACCTCCAGACATATATTGTTTTTTTTTCTAAAACCCTAGAGAATAAAATGGCGGTCGTTGCAATACTTTCTGTCACACCGTATTTGCGCAGCGGTCTTACAAGCCCACTTTTTTTTGGAAAAAATACACTTTTTTGAATAAAAAAAAATAAGACAACAGTAAAGTTAGCCCAATTTTTTTTATACTGTTAAAGATGATGTTACGTCAAGTAAATTGATACCCAACATGTCACTCTTCAAAATTGCATCCGCTCGTGGAATGGCGACAAACTTACCCTTAAAAATCTCCATAGGAGATGTTTAAAAAATTCGACAGGTTGCATGTTTTCAGTTACAGAGGAGGTCTAGGGCTAGAATTATTGCTCTCGCTCTACCGATCGCGGTGATACCTCACATGTGCGGTTTGAGCACCGTTTTCATATGCGAGCGCTACTCACGTATGCGTTCACTTCTGCACGCGAGCTCGTCACTTTAAACCCCCCTCCTGCCCAGACCAACTTTCAGCTTTTAGCGCTCTCACTCTTTGAATGACAATTGCGCGGTCATACAACAAATGTACCCAAATGAAATTTTTATCATTTTGTTCCCACAAATAGAGCTTTCTTTTGGTGGTATTTGATCACCTCTGCGGTTTTTATTTTTTGTTAAAAAAATTTAAAAAAAGATCGAATTTTGGAAAAAAAATACAAAACCGTTTTATATTTTGTTATAAAATTTTGCAAATGGGTAATTTTTCTCCTTCATTGATGTACACTGATGGGTGGCACTGGTGGGCACTGAGAATTGGCACTAATAGATGGTAGTGATGGTCACTGATAGGTGGCAGTGATGGCACTGGTAGGTGAGACGAATAGGCAGCACTGCTAGGTGGCACTGATGAGGTACTGATTGGCACCACTGGTGGGCATTGATAGGTGGCACTCATAGGCAATGATAGGTGGCACTGTTTTGCAGTGGTGGTCACTGTGGGCACTGGCAGGGACAGGCACTGATGAGGAGGATGTGCCTCTTCCACTCGGGACCGATGTCTCTTACACAACAGCCAGTGATCAGCTTTTTTTTCTTCTCTTGCTGTCAGCGTGAGGAGAAAAAAAAAATGATTACCGAGCTTATGTTTACATCGCGTGATCAGCTGTCATTGGCTGACAGCTGATCACGTGGTAAGGGGCCGGGACCAGCCCCTTACTCGGATCTGTGATCACCCGAGTCTCAGTGACTCGGTAATCACAGCGCGCGCCGGGAGCGTGCAAAGGGGATTACGTCATATGACAGCCTCCCGGCAATTCAGGTCCGCGCTGTAGCCGTCAATCGGCCATAGCGCGGACGCCAAGTGGTTAAAACATTTTTATTTTTTTTTACTTTTTTTATTTTTATACTGTTCTTTAAAAAAAATAAAAAAAATGTCACTTTTATTCCTATTACATGGAATGTAAACATCCCTTGTAATAGAAATAAAGCATGACAGGTCCTCCTAAATATGGGATCTGGGGGTCAAAGAGATCTCAGATTTCATATTTACAGTAAAATGCAATAAAAAATTTAATTTAACCACTTGCCTACCAGGCCAATTCTGACATTTCTCTCCTACATGTAAAAATCATCATTTTTTTGCTAGAAAATTACATAGAACCCCCAAACATTATATATGTTTTTTTAGCAAAGACCCTGGAGAATACAATGGCGGTTGTTGCAACATTTTATCTCACACAGTATTTGCGCAGCAATTTTTCGAACGTGTTTTTTTTGGGAAAAAAAACAGTTTTGTGTTTAAAAAAAAAAACAAAACAGTAAAGTTAGCCCAATGTTTTTGCATACTGTGAAAGATGAAGTTACGCTGAGTAAATAGATACCCAACATGTCACGCTTCAAAATTGCACACGGTCGTGGAATGGCGCCAATGTTCGGTACTTAAAAATCCCCATAGGCGACGCTTGAAATTTTTTTACTGGTTACATGTTTTGAGTTACAGAGGAGGTCTAGGGACAAAATGATTGCTCTCGCTCCAACGTTCGCATCGATACCTCACATGTATGGTTTGAACACCGTTTTCATATGTGGGCGGGACTTACGTTTGCGTTCGCTTCTGCGTGCAAGCTCACGGGGACAGAGGCGCTTTAAAAAAAAAAAAATTTTATTGTTAATTATATTTTCTTTTTTTTTATTTTGACACTGTTTTGAAAAAAAAAATTGATCACTTTTATTCCTATTACAAGGAATGTAAACATCCCTCGTAATAGCAATATGACATGACAGGTCCTCTTAATAGTGAGATATGTGGGTCAATAAATAAGGTAATAAGGGAATAAAAACGGCACTGCCCTCAGTGTGATTGGGTGAAATATACTAAATAATAAGTGAACCCAAACTATGTAACATGGTGCAATTTCACTGATTATGCAAAAGTGACCCGAAAAGGTCCAAACAAATCAGTAGCAAAGAGCAGATGCCGTAATCTCAGTGCATACGACACTGCTGCTAGAGTGGAAAATAAAGTTTAAATAAAATTTAAATAAAGTGCTCCCAGTGAATAAATGTAATAATAGAAATAAAGTGAAAAAATATCAGTGATATAACAAAACAAAATTAGATATATATTTCCTCAGAACTCAGAAGTTTTGGGACACAATGGCGCCAGGGGTGATAATAAAGTGTTGTGCTAAAAAATAATTAATTGCAAGTGTATAAAGTATTAATATGATCTCCGTGTAACATTATCACATGTGTATAAAATGATTCCTACAATCTCCAAAAGTATTGGGACACCATAACATATGTGAACCCCAACAGCTTATTGTGAACCATAAATAACCTTTTAGTGACACCCTGTTGACACCCTCCTCATTGGTTAACTGTCAGTTATATAAAAGAACATACAGCAGCCATAAAACCACATATACACTAATCATTAGTTCCTAAAAAGTCCATGCAGGGGGTCATCCATTAACGACCATATAGAGAAGACAAAGTTCAACACTATGTATGCTGTTAATTATGTCCTTGGGGACACACTGCAGTGACTTCCGTGCTTTACACTTCAGGAGTGACTTTTAGGTGCTCACCCCCCAATGATACCCCACTCACCAGAGATGAACACCCCTACAGGGGTACCGAGCGGCAGAGTGGGTTTCCCGGGGCAGGTGGTATTCACTCCAAGTCTCCTTACGTTCCTCTGCAGCATTCAATCCTCACTGCTACTCCAGGGGACGGGTGTATTCTCATGTGATCAGGGTACTGCAACGTATTACCACCTTCAGCTCTCCAGTGTACCAGAGGAAAAGAAACACAAGGGGGCCTCTTTGGTGAAGTACGTTGTGTCCAATTTATTGCAGAAAGTATATTATAAAAAGAGTCCCATTGCACATAACCACAAATGTACAAGCTGAAAACCGAAATGCAAGTTTTAAAACAAGCGCCGCTGTGTGCAGGGTTGTACCAGCAGCGAACTCAGCGCATGCGTTCCACCGTGCGTTCCAGCCAGCACTTCCGGGTATGACGTGTGAGCGTGGCCCCGCCTTACGCGTTTCGTCATAGGACGTTTTCAAAGACGGTGCCGACGCCTACGCTTCACACTCTAATATAGTTCCACAGTACGCATAACCACTCCCCTTATTATGGTAATGTCTCTCGGGGGGAGGGTATAATCCGGCCAATAGACTTCAATTGTGTATTCATGTCAAGGCAGGGTGAGGTAGTAACCTATTGTTTGCCTGACCATTCACCGCTGTTGACAATCCAGACCTGCACTGCTGCATCAGCCCCCAACACATACTATTACACATAGACCAGTGATATATGGTCTAAAGGGGATTATATCCCTTAACATATGTGTGTATGTTGAGGCCGCTGGCAGTGACTATTTTATATTAAGAATAAATATTGAGACATAGATAAAAGTATAATTTTGGTCCGCCTTTGTGGAACTATATTCTTGTTATTAAGATTAAAGTTAAAATCCATGTATATTCATAAAAACTGCACATAGGACGTAACCTAATGAGGTCCTCAAAATTAAACAGACATAACATAATATAAAACTCCTAATAGCTAGAACGCAGATTGTTATTACAACTACATGCATTTATCTTGCGATCCACCAAATTTATTAGACATATATAAAAATTAAAATCTCTATATTATATCAACCCATGTTCGGTATGTACCCATCTACCAGCATGAATAATAATTAAAAATTATAATTACTTAAAATATATAGTAAAAATTTTTTATTTAAAAAATTAAAAATATATGAATATATATACGGAAGAGGTAGTGGTGATCTGGTGAATGAGTGTATGCTTAGAATTAATTTATAAAAATATTATTATGTGAATAGAGGACCTTCATGGGTGATCCACCCATATTACAAACTGTGGATAGATCCCTTGATGTCGTATTGTCTTTCTATACCCGATTCAGAAGAATCGGGACAGACTCATAAACCAGATATGGCTGTGACCAGATGTTAGTAGAGCCAGAGGGGAAAAAACAAGTAAGTAGTGGAGTCATAAAATGATCCCTTGATGTCGTATTATCTTTCTTTACCCGATTCAAAAGTATCGGGACAGACACATAAACCAGATAGGACTGTAAACAGGTGTTAGTAGAGCCAGAGGGGAAAAAAACAGTAAGTAGTAGAGTCATAAAATGATAAGGGTTAGGATAGATTTCAGATATCGTCTTTCAAGTTGTTATATATGGTCAGGATTGGGTCGGACTATGGTCTAGGGGTTAGCTATATAACAATTCAAATCTATATCCAGATTAAGCCCTCTAGGGGCAAGGGAGCCCAAACGGTATATCCAACTAGCTTCGTTTCTAGATATTGTAGTTTCTCTGTTGCCTCCACGCCAATGTTCCTGGACAGAGTCAATACCATAAAAAGTGAGTACACTTGGATCCCTATGATGGACCTCATCAAAGTGTCTGGATAGACTATGATGGGGGAACCCCTTTCTAATGTTTTTGATATGTTCCCGAATCCGGACGAATAACTGACGGGTAGTTCTTCCCACATATTGGAGGTGGCATGGGCACTCTACCACATATGTGACATGTGTGCTTCTACAAGTAATTAACTGGTTAATTTTGTATTCTTTATGATCTGTGCATGATTTGAATGTGTTCTTTCTCCTAGGTTGTTTTTTAGCTACTTTGCACGGTAGGCATCTCTGACACCTGAAGAAACCCTTCAATTCTGGACATATTTTAATAGGTCTCGGGGGGTCAGTGACGTTCTTCACCAGATGATCCCTTAAACTAGGTGCTTTTCTATATATAAATTTAGGTTTAACCGGTAGTAGTTTTGTTAGGGTGAGATCCTCCTTGAGTATGGGCCAGTACTTTTTTATTATTTTCTCAAAGTCTCTGTATTGGCTGTTGAACCATGTGATGAACGCTACTTCTGACACCTTCTCAGCTTTCTTTTTCTGTTTGTGAAACAGGGAAGTTCTGTCCACCTTCATGATATCTTCTTTTAGTTTCAAAAGTTGAAGAGGGAAACGAGAAGGCAAGAAGAAGAAAGAGGCCCAGAAACTACTAGGACAAGGCATTTTCAATCTGAGCAATGTGACGTTCACGCAAGAAGAGCTGAGGGTGTTAGAATTGGGACTCAAGTATGCCCCTAATAAACCATTTGACCAATTCGAGGCTTTTATTGACTTACAAAAATTTTTAAGAAAGCTAAATATTAAGAAACACTTTGCGATGAATCCTGGAGTAACAACAAGGGCTGAGTCAGATTTTGAACAGACGAATCTCAAAAATAATTCTATTTTTAATCCTAAAACACCAGGGAACCAATGTATTAATGCTTTTAAAAAAATGGTAGAGGAAGACATTAAAATAATGGGCAATAAGAAGAAAAGGCCAAACAACATCTGGAATACCATCAAAGGTATAGCAAAAAAACACGAGGTAGTAATAAGGCCTGCAGATAAGGGTGGAGGTCTGGTCATCCTGAACAAGAAGGACTATCAAGATGAGATGAACAATCTGCTAAGTATAGAAAATACCTATAAAACACTTAAAGGGAACCCGAAGAAAAAATATGAAAAGAAGCTGAAATCCTATGTAGAAAAAGGGAAAACCAAAGGTATCTTAAACTGTAAAGAAGCGGAATATTTAATATCCAATTCAACCAAAACCCCTGTCATATACCACACACCTAAAATCCACAAAAGGTTGGAAAAGCCACCAGGTAGGCCCATAATTAGTGGAATCAATTCCATTTTCTCCAGGTTGGGAGAGTACCTGGATAAATTCCTCAAACCACTAGTGAAAGAAGGGAAATCCTACCTGCGGGATAGTATGCAATTATTACAGGAATTACAAGAGATCAAAGGAGTGGAACAATGGTTACTGGTTGCAGTAGATGTCAATTCCTTGTACACCAGTATCGAACAGAAGGACGGCTTACGTGGTGTGGAAAGAGCTCTACACATGAACACAAGCATGAAGCAGGAACAAATTGGTTATATCCTTGAGGGCCTTAAAATGGCGATGGAATGCAATTATTTTTGGCATGAGAAAAAATATTATGTACAAACAAAGGGAGTCGCAATGGGAGCACGCTATGCTCCTAGTGTAGCTAACTTATTTATGGACCTCTGGGAAGACAAATACATCTATAGTAAAAACATACCTCAGATCAAGATGTATAAGAGGTATATAGATGATCTGTTCATCCTATGGAATGGAACAACAGACAGCCTCACCAAATTTTTGAATAACCTCAATAACAACAAATATGGTATCAAGTTTACTGGGAAGTGGAGCTCAGAGATAATCGATTACTTGGATCTAGAGATTTTTAAAACAGGAGACAAGCTATGCACTCGCACTTTTTTCAAACCGACAGACAGGAACGGGTACATCCCTACCTCCAGCTGCCATCACCCAAGATGGAAGACTAATGTTCCCAAAGGGCAGCTGCTACGGATACGTCGGAACTGTAATCTAGTTGAATATTTTAACAAACAGGCTGACATTTTAATCAACAAGTTTCAAGAAAAAGGGTATGACAGGGAGAAACTTTTGAAACTAAAAGAAGATATCATGAAGGTGGACAGAACTTCCCTGTTTCACAAACAGAAAAAGAAAGCTGAGAAGGTGTCAGAAGTAGCGTTCATCACAGGGTTCAACAGCCAATACAGAGACTTTGAGAAAATAATAAAAAAGTACTGGCCCATACTCAAGGAGGATCTCACCCTAACAAAACTACTACCGGTTAAACCTAAATTTATATATAGAAAAGCACCTAGTTTAAGGGATCATCTGGTGAAGAACGTCACTGACCCCCCGAGACCTATTAAAATATGTCCAGAATTGAAGGGTTTCTTCAGGTGTCAGAGATGCCTACCGTGCAAAGTAGCTAAAAAACAACCTAGGAGAAAGAACACATTCAAATCATGCACAGATCATAAAGAATACAAAATTAACCAGTTAATTACTTGTAGAAGCACACATGTCACATATGTGGTAGAGTGCCCATGCCACCTCCAATATGTGGGAAGAACTACCCGTCAGTTATTCGTCCGGATTCGGGAACATATCAAAAACATTAGAAAGGGGTTCCCCAATCATAGTCTATCCAGACACTTTGATGAGGTCCATCATAGGGATCCAAGTGTACTCACTTTTTATGGTATTGACTCTGTCCAGGAACATTGGCGTGGAGGCAACAGAGAAACTACAATATCTAGAAACGAAGCTAGTTGGATATACCGTTTGGGCTCCCTTGCCCCTAGAGGGCTTAATCTGGATATAGATTTGAATTGTTATATAGCTAACCCCTAGACCATAGTCCGACCCAATCCTGACCATATATAACAACTTGAAAGACGATATCTGAAATCTATCCTAACCCTTATCATTTTATGACTCTACTACTTACTGTTTTTTTCCCCTCTGGCTCTACTAACACCTGTTTACAGTCCTATCTGGTTTATGTGTCTGTCCCGATACTTTTGAATCGGGTAAAGAAAGATAATACGACATCAAGGGATCATTTTATGACTCCACTACTTACTTGTTTTTTCCCCTCTGGCTCTACTAACATCTGGTCACAGCCATATCTGGTTTATGAGTCTGTCCCGATTCTTCTGAATCGGGTATAGAAAGACAATACGACATCAAGGGATCTATCCACAGTTTGTAATATGGGTGGATCACCCATGAAGGTCCTCTATTCACATAATAATATTTTTATAAATTAATTCTAAGCATACACTCATTCACCAGATCACCACTACCTCTTCCGTATATATATTCATATATTTTTAATTTTTTAAATAAAAAATTTTTACTATATATTTTAAGTAATTATAATTTTTAATTATTATTCATGCTGGTAGATGGGTACATACCGAACATGGGTTGATATAATATAGAGATTTTAATTTTTATATATGTCTAATAAATTTGGTGGATCGCAAGATAAATGCATGTAGTTGTAATAACAATCTGCGTTCTAGCTATTAGGAGTTTTATATTATGTTATGTCTGTTTAATTTTGAGGACCTCATTAGGTTACGTCCTATGTGCAGTTTTTATGAATATACATGGATTTTAACTTTAATCTTAATAACAAGAATATAGTTCCACAAAGGCGGACCAAAATTATACTTTTATCTATGTCTCAATATTTATTCTTAATATAAAATAGTCACTGCCAGCGGCCTCAACATACACACATATGTTAAGGGATATAATCCCCTTTAGACCATATATCACTGGTCTATGTGTAATAGTATGTGTTGGGGGCTGATGCAGCAGTGCAGGTCTGGATTGTCAACAGCGGTGAATGGTCAGGCAAACAATAGGTTACTACCTCACCCTGCCTTGACATGAATACACAATTGAAGTCTATTGGCCGGATTATACCCTCCCCCCGAGAGACATTACCATAATAAGGGGAGTGGTTATGCGTACTGTGGAACTATATTAGAGTGTGAAGCGTAGGCGTCGGCACCGTCTTTGAAAACGTCCTATGACGAAACACGTAAGGCGGGGCCACGCTCACACGTCATACCCGGAAGTGCTGGCTGGAACGCACGGTGGAACGCATGCGCTGAGTTCGCTGCTGGTACAACCCTGCACACAGCGGCGCTTGTTTTAAAACTTGCATTTCGGTTTTCAGCTTGTACATTTGTGGTTATGTGCAATGGGACTCTTTTTATAATATACTTTCTGCAATAAATTGGACACAACGTACTTCACCAAAGAGGCCCCCTTGTGTTTCTTTTCCTCTGGTACACTGGAGAGCTGAAGGTGGTAATACGTTGCAGTACCCTGATCACATGAGAATACACCCGTCCCCTGGAGTAGCAGTGAGGATTGAATGCTGCAGAGGAACGTAAGGAGACTTGGAGTGAATACCACCTGCCCCGGGAAACCCACTCTGCCGCTCGGTACCCCTGTAGGGGTGTTCATCTCTGGTGAGTGGGGTATCATTGGGGGGTGAGCACCTAAAAGTCACTCCTGAAGTGTAAAGCACGGAAGTCACTGCAGTGTGTCCCCAAGGACATAATTAACAGCATACATAGTGTTGAACTTTGTCTTCTCTATATGGTCGTTAATGGATGACCCCCTGCATGGACTTTTTAGGAACTAATGATTAGTGTATATGTGGTTTTATGGCTGCTGTATGTTCTTTTATATAACTGACAGTTAACCAATGAGGAGGGTGTCAACAGGGTGTCACTAAAAGGTTATTTATGGTTCACAATAAGCTGTTGGGGTTCACATATGTTATGGTGTCCTAATACTTTTGGAGATTGTAGGAATCATTTTATACACATGTGATAATGTTACACGGAGATCATATTAATACTTTATACACTTGCATTTAATTATTTTTTAGCACAACACTTTATTATCACCCCTGGCGCCATTGTGTCCCAAAACTTCTGAGTTCTGAGGAAATATATATCTAATTTTGTTTTGTTATATCACTGATATTTTTTCACTTTATTTCTATTATTACATTTATTCACTGGGAGCACTTTATTTAAATTTTATTTAAACTTTATTTTCCACTCTAGCAGCAGTGTCGTATGCACTGAGATTACGGCATCTGCTCTTTGCTACTGATTTGTTTGGACCTTTTCGGGTCACTTTTGCATAATCAGTGAAATTGCACCATGTTACATAGTTTGGGTTCACTTATTATTTAGTATATTTCACCCAATCACACTGAGGGCAGCGCCGTTTTTATTCCCTTATTACCTTATTTACTCTTATATTGGACCTTTTTGGGGTACCAATTAGGAATAGGCAGCAGCTCTCACACTGTCCTAAGCGCGGACTCCTCTACTTATATGTGGGTCAATAAGACCCCACATCTCACCACTAGGCTGGGAAGCCTGAAATAAAAAAAAAAAATAAAATGATCACCTCTTCCCAGCCGAAGCGGCGCCGTTTTTTTGAATGGAGAGGCCGGGCGTGACGTCATAACATCGCGCCCGGTCTCCGACGATCATAGAGACTTCGGCGACCATCTGGTCCACCGGAAATTTCTATGATCTACACCCAGCGCCGGCGGATCCACTCTCCGCCTCACCGATCGTAACGGTGAGTCGGAACAAGCACCGGTGGGCGGCGGGAGGGGGGGACATCCCCTCTCACCTCCCGTAAGAACGATCAAGCAGCGGAACAGCCGCTATGATCATTCCTATGGTATAGAGATTCGCTGGCTGAAACCGGCAATATCTGAATGATGTCTGTAACTACAGGCATCCTTCAGATATACCCGCTCAAAGTCCAGGACGTCATATGACGTGGGCGGGAAGTGGTTAAAAAATAAAAAAATGTCCCTTTAAGAGCTATGGGCGGAAGTGACACGTTTTGACGTCGCTTCCGCCCTGCAATGGTATGGAGACAGTTGGGGGCCTCATCTTCCCCTTACTCAGCTCCATGTCAAGCAGGAAGAAGGATCCGATCGCCTCCGCCGCTGCCTGGCGGCTCCGGTAAGCGGCAGAGGGCACTGGAGTGCGATGGGAGGGGGGGCACTACCGATAAAAGTGATATCGCAGCGCATCTGCCGTAGAGACCACTTTTATCTGAAGAAGAGGATACCGGGGATATGGTAGCTATCTGCTGCCATAACAATAATATCCCTCTTCAGAGTGCTGACGTATAACGACGTGATCCGGTCCGGAGGTGGTTGAAGTGTTACTAAACCCACAACAGTAAAATCAGTCTGTATATGTAGTAAAGCATTCTTGTTATATAAGACAGATAAGACTTGATAAGACAGAGCCTTGGGGGCACTCTGCACATGCTCAGTTTTTTTTTGGGGGGGAGGGTACATGTAATCAGCACAGGGCCAATCAGCACAGTCCAGACAGAGTCAGGGGTCCTGCAGCCTCATAGGACAAACAGAGGAGAATGAAACTCCTCCTACAAGCTTTAACCAGACACTGATAGAAGTCACAAGACTGCTATATATACTGCTGATGAGAGAAGGTATTTAGCAGTTTATATTTACTAAAATAATTACATTTCTGGGTGAGACCAGATATAATGAGTGCCGGCTCCTGGGTTTAGTAACACTTTAGGAAACCTGAAACTTTGAAAAATAGACCCCCCAACACGGGGGGGGGGGGGGGGGGGTAAGTGAGGGGACTTGTTAGAAAGGTGGGCAGCCGCAGATTGAATTCTGCAGGAGCTGCTTAGCTAATATATGCGAGGTGCCCTCAGGGGTAGCGGCCAGCTTTGCTCGTGAGCAGTGAGTCAGAGAGGTTTTCTGAAGGGGCTGTGAGCGTTCCTGAGCGGGTTCTTCTTGAACACTGTCAGCTGCAGATTTCTGCTTCACAAGGACAGGTGGACGTAGTAGCGTGATGACGTCATCTCATTTATAGTCCAGCCGTCCCTTGTCAACTCTTCTAACCTGAAAGTTGATATTTCAGGTACAGACATCAGCCTAGAAGCAGAGTCTGCAGAAGCCTCAGCATTGCACCCGTGGTACAGTAACCATGATTGCAATGTGTTCCAGGCTAAAATGGTTTAAATTCATCAGTGCATTTATTTTTTCATAACATTATTTGGATTTATGAAATTTAATACAAAGGTGAACTTATCCTTTAAGCAATTGCCTACCGGGCATTTTCACCCCCTTCCTGCCCAGGACAATTTTCAACTTTCAGCGCCGTCACACTTTGATTGACAATTGTGCGGTCATACAACACTGTACACATATGACATTTTTATCATTTTTACACAAATAGATCTTTCTTTTAGTGATATTTAATCACTTATTTTTGTGAAATAAAAAAAGAAAAGACCAAAAGTTTTTCCAAAAAAAAAAAGTTTTCTTCATTTCTGCTATAAAATTTTGCAAATAATTGTTCTTCATAAATTTAGAATTTTAGATGTATTCCGCTACATTTCTTTGGTGGAAATAACCCAAATCAGTGTATATTATTTAGTCTGTAGGAAAGTTAGAGAGTCCACAAACTATGGAATAAAAAAAGAGGAAAAAAAATGTAATAAAAAAAGATTTAGAAGATTGAAAAAAAAAAAGATTTTATCATGCTGTCACCAGTCCCTGATCACCATCACATCAGTTATATGACAACGCTGTACTGGTGACAGGATGTAAAACAAAATGTAAAAATTGTGAAAACATTTTGTTTTTTTAATTATTTCTTCATTTTCTCAAAGATTACAACTTCAAAAAACTGGGGGGGATTTGTACTGTCCTGGTATTTTAAGACCTCTAAAAATGAGAAAGGGTGTCCATACTTTAAGATTGATCGATTTTCACGTACAGTATCTCACAAAAGTAAGTACACCCCTCAGTCACATTTCTGTAAATCTTTTCTTCTATCTTTTCATGTGACAACACTGAAGAAATGACACTTGTCTACAATGTAAAGTAGTGAGTGTACAGCTTGTATAACAGTGTAAATTTGCTGTCCCCTCAAAATAACTCAACACACAGCCATTAATGTCTAAACCGCTGGCAACAAAAGTCAGTACACCCCTAAGTGATGTCCAAATGTCCAAATTGGTCCCAAAGTGTCAATATTTTGTGTGGCCCCCATTATTTTCCAGCATTGCCTTAACCCTCTTGGGCATGGAGGTCACCAGAGCTTCACAGGTTGTCACTGGAGTCCTCTTCCCCTCCTCCATGACGACATCACAGAGCTGGTGGATGTTAGAGACCTTGCGCTCCTCTACCTTCCGTTTGAGGATGCCCCACAGATGATCAATAGGGTTTAGGTCTGGAGACATGCTTGGCCAGTCCATCGCCTTTACCCTCAGCTTCTTTAGCAAGACAGTGGTCGTCTTGGAGGTGTGTTTGGGGTCGTTATCATGTTGGAATACTGCCCTGCGGCCCAGTCTCTGAAGGGAGGGGGGTAGGGTGACCACATTTCCAAACTGCCATTCAGGGACACCCCAAGAAAAGATGGGGGTTTGGGGGAATGTAGTCTCGGGATTGACGGGGAATTCGGTGGCAGGGGTGATTTGTCGAGCGAATGGCTGGTGTTGTACTACATTGTAATATATAATGAAATTGTTCAACTCACCATAATGCAGAATCAGTGGGGACCCTGAGCTTGTCACCTGATGCAGTGTGCCACTTGCCACCGATGCCTGCCCCTAGATGCAGATTGTTACTTGTCACTGTTGCCTGCTCCCAGATGCAGCTTGTCACTTGCCACTGTTGCCTGCCACCAGATGCAGAGTGTCACTTGCCACGAGATGCAGTGTGCCACTTGCCACCCATTGCCTGCCACCAGATGCAGCGTTTCACTTGCCACCATTGCCTGATGCCAGATGCAGTGTGCCACTTTTCACCCATAGCCCGCCACCAGATGCAGTGTGCCACTTTCCACCCAGGCGTGGAGCAGGAAGTTAAATCTTCCCCGCTGTGAATGCTGGGGCTCTGCCTCTCTCCTCCTCATGATGTCACTGGTTGCTAGATGCGAGGCGGAGCGGCAGCTAGCAACCATTTGGGCACTGAGCCAACGGCTCATGTAAAAGGGGTCTCGCCAGCCAGGGGTCCACCACAGGCTGTCAGTGAGTGACAGCAGCGATGTGAGGGATATTTTAGAGGGCATCAGATCGGGTCAGGGCCAGGGGGCAATTCCGGGACACTGTATTGTCCCGGAATGAGGGTGCCCGGGACCCGGGACAGACCTGCTAATTGCGGGATTGTCCCGGGCAATCCGGGACACGTGGGCACCCTAGAGAGGGGCCACTCGCCTGCTCGCATTAAACAAGTGGATTTTGAGGGCTGGCGAGTATGGGATGCCTGGGAGCGGGGGGAGCGAGCACCGCCGGCAGCCTGGATGGCCATTCTCCCAGCGATGGTAAGGCATGAGAGAGGAGAGCCACCGCCGCCTGGTTGATTAGAGCGCTGGGGAACATAACAGCTTTTAT
Source organism: Lithobates clamitans (assembly GCA_037952925.1). Lineage (NCBI taxonomy): Eukaryota > Metazoa > Chordata > Amphibia > Anura > Ranidae > Lithobates > Lithobates clamitans. Next base: position 674,953 of record JBBGZY010001832.1, read on the forward strand.
TTCAATAGCTGTGTGTTCCCCGCCGCGCGCTGTCATATACAGCCCCTCACCCTTGTCACCTTTGATAGACAGTTCACCCATACCAGGATTGGACCCCTTTCACACGGACGGCTATTCTGCCGCAGTTAAAAGCATGTTTTTTTTTTTTCTGTGAAATTCAAGACACCAGGCACTGCGATCAGCTGCATTTGTACAGTGCGATTAGCTGCGGTTAAGTTTAGCTGCGGTTTGCCATTTCCATAGCAACCCGACAGGGTACCGACTCATATTGAACGGGGATCCGACTTGGATCCCCGCCAATACCAGGGAATGTGTTTGGTATGAATCTTGAGGGGGAACTCCACGCCAAATTTTAAATAAAAAACCGGCATGGGTTCCCCTCCAAGAGCTTACCAGGCCCTTCGGTCTGGTATGGATTCCAAGGGGCACCCTCTACGCCGAAAAAAACGCTGTGGGGGTCCCCCCAAAATCCATAACAGACCCTTATCTGAGCACGCAGCCCGGTCGGTCAGGAAAGAGGATGGGGACGAGCGAGCGTCCCCCCTCCTGAACCGTACCAGGCCACATGCCCTCAACATGGGGGGGTTGGTGCTTTGGGTCAAGGGCCCCCCCACCCCAAAGCACCTCGTCCCCATGTTGATGAGGACAAGGGCCTCTTCCCGACAACCCTGGCCATTGGTTGTCGGGTTCTGCGGGCGGGGGGCTTATCGGAAACCGGGAGCCCACTTTAATAAGGGCGCCCCCAGATCCCGGCCCTCCACCCTATGTGAATGGTTATAGGGTACATCGTACCCCTACCCATTCACCTGGGGAAAAAAAGTGTCAATAAAAAAACACTACACAGGTTTTTAAAGTAATTTATTATGCAGCCCTGGGGGTCTTCTTCCGACTTCGGGGGTCTTCTTCCGACTTCTGGGGTCTTCTGCCGACTTCAGGGGTCTCTCAGGCCTCTTCTCCCTCTCTCCGGTGTCGTCTCCGCGATCTCTGGTTCTTGTCCGGTGCCTTCTTCCTTCTGCTGGGCTCCTCTGCTATCTTCTGCTCTTTTGCTAGCGGAGGAGCCCGGTCTTCTGAGACACCTTCTTCCCTCTTCTCTACCAGAGATGTTGACACGGCGCTCCCTCTCGATGTAATGCCGCAAGCGAGGTCCGCAACCAATTATATAGGCATGGGGTGTGGCCACCGGGTGATGTCACCCAGTGACCCCGCCCCTTATGTCATCACAGTCCCATCATTCCCCTTAAAATCCATACCAGACCGAAGGGCCTGGTATGCTCTTGGAGGGGAACCCATGCCAGTTTTTTATTTAAAATTTGGCGTGGAGTTCCCCTTCAAGATTCATACCAAACAGTGCCGGGCATTGGTGGGGATCCAAGTCGGATCCCCATGCTTGTCGCTCATTGGGAAAGGAAAAAAAATGTCCTTTCCTGATGAGCAGCTCGGCGCTGTTATCCGCAGCTGACACAGTGCACTGTGATTACCTGCGGTTATGTGCGGATAGCTGCGCTAAATCGCTCCTGGACGCAGTCAATTCTATTTTTTCTATCCGCACCAAACTGCATGTAATCAAAACGCACCTAAACGCAGTGTGTGAATGGGGCCATAGGAAAGCATTGTGTGCGTTTAGCTGCGGGAGAAAACTAGAAAATCTGCAGCTAAAAGCACCATTCTATCCATCCGTGTGAAAGGGGCCTAAAACTTTCTTATCAAGTAAAACCTGCTTGAAAACATAAATGCAAAGGCGGTTCTCCCAGAGAGCTCTACAGAGAAGTGGAATGTTACTTCCTTTTAAAAGTGAAACCTTCACAGTAATGTGTTAGTCGGGATCCGCCCAAAATTCACCATGTTTCCGTTGTTCAGAGCTGCCAGAGCTTCCCTTCATACGTCAGTCTGACCAGGAAGGTAAGGTAAATGTCATCTTGTATTAAAGAATTACACAAGGCAGGATGCATTTATTTTATTTATATATATAAAATAGAGATCTGTATGGTATAAGATCCTGGAATCACTCGGGTTACATTTGGGGGTAACAATGATAAACTGAAAACTTTCATTGTGTGAAGTTGTTTCCTGGTTTTGGTGTCTCCTATAAGAAATTTGGGGGGTGTTGTGGTGACAATGGATACTTTGAAGTTTCTGTACTTCTCATCTGCAGACAAAGAGCTGAGACTGAAGCTGGGGATAACAAACACAAGCTCACCCTTCTTAAAGGATATGTTCACCTTTTCATAAAAAAAATAATGAATGCACATCTTTCTGCAGGTATAAAAATATGCAAATATATTTTTTATTAGGAGAATGGAAAGCATTGCACCCATGATGAGCAGATCAGTCTCCCGCACACACTGCCTGTACCTCTGTATGGGTGTCATTATCAGAGCTGTGTGAATGAACTATCAGAGTGTTGAGCAGGACGCCCTCACCTCATTCAAACTACAAGTCTGTCTGCTGCGGTGGAGGATGAGAGTTATCCTTTTTTCATTCACAGATTCCTATGAATGAATAATGTAGATGTGTGGGCCGAGCCCCGCACAGCCACCCTGTTTTCAAAATCTGACAGCGGGTAACGTGCCCCCATGCCACACTAAAGGGTGCATTGTATTCTGAGAGCAGGGACTCTCCTGAGAATGAGAACGTTTTTCCAGCTTGTCAGTTTGATGATCTAACAATTAGTCACAAAAAAAGGTGCAGCACTCTCCTTCAATAAAGTGCATTCAAATTATAGTGCATAAATAAAAAACCTGAAAACAGTGTAAAAATCATCTATATATAAATGTACATGAGTCCATCTTTTCAATTAAGTATATACAGTTTGTAAACAAATGATTCAATGTCTGTGAAAACAAGTGTGCAGTCCCATACACCAAAAGCTCTTCAGTAATTAAAGAGGAGTTCCACCCAGGGGGGCCATTAAAAAAAAAAAAAAAAAAAAGTCAGCAGCTACAAATACTGCAGCTGCTGACTTTTAATTGGACACTCACCTGTCCCTGGGTCCAGCGGTGCGGGGGATCGAAGCCCCGCTCGTCCCCCCCCTCCGCTCGTCGGCGCCGGCATTTCAACTGTGGGCGCCGGGCTGTGGCTTCACAGCCTGGCACCCACTGCGCATGCGCGAGCGGCGCCGAGCGCCGTGATTGGCCGCTCAATCACCTGGGACCTGCAATGGGTCCCAGATGATTGACAGGAGGGAGGGAGAAGAGCCGAGCCCTTCCTGTGCCAGGGGGAAGTGATGTCACCAGCCCAGGCAGACGAAGGGGCAGACTACGAGGGACCACCTAGCAACAGGCATTTAGAGGTAAGTAAAAAAAAAAAAAATATCCAAATGTTTTTTTGTTTTTTTTTTTAGAATTTTTTAGATATGTTTGTTTTTTTGGGTGGAACCCCACTTTAAAGCGGAGTTCCACACAAAAATGGAACGTCCACTTTTCGGAACCCTCCCCCCCTCCGGTGTCACATTTGGCACCTTTCAGGGGGGAGGGGGGTGCAGATACCTGTCTAAGACAGGTATTTGCACCCACTTCTGGCATAGACTCCCATGGGAGTCTATGCCTCTTCCTGTCCCCACCGCGCTGTCTCCTGGGAAACACACAGCTCCCAGCAGATAGCGGGGACCAGTTACGACGCGCAGCGCGACTCGCGCATGCGCAGTAGGGAACCGGGAAGTGAAGCCGCAACGCTTCACTTCCTAATTCCCTCACCTAGGATGGCGGCGGCAGCTGCCGACAGTCGAGCAAGTGATCGGCGTCGGCTGCTGACATCGCTGGACCCTGGGACAGGTAAGTGGCCATTTATTAAAAGTCAGCAGCTGCAGTATTTGTAGCTGCTGGCTTTTAATATTTTTTTCTTAGGTGGACTCCCTCTTTAACTCTAATCACCACAGTGCCCTTCACCCCACCTATGGGTGTCTTCTCACCTGCTTGACTGGACCTCACTAATAGGGATTGGTGAATGGTTCGGCCTGAGCATTAGTTTTTGCCAGTGTTCGCCCTAACAAACACCCTGCAAATGGAGAGCTGCACAGTGAATTCTGTGCCCTGATTGGGCAAAGCTTTGCCCAACCAAGGCGCAGTGTAAGCTGGTTGTTAAAGTACGTTGCCTGGAAGCCGGCAGCCGTGTCCTTAACAACCAATGAGTTATCAGCTGTCAATGGGTTCACCCCCTGCCCCCCCCTCCTGAACCATACCGGGCCACATGTCCTCAACATGGAGAGATGGGTGCTTTGGGGCGGGGGGCTCTTCGCCCCCCACCCCAAAGCACCTTGTCCTCATGTTGATGGGGACAGGGGCCTCATCCCCACAACCCTGGCTGGTGGTTGTGGGGGTCTGTGGGCAGGGGGCTTATCAGAATCTGGAAGCCCCTTTTAACAAGGGGGGCCCCCAGATCCCGGCCCCCCCTATGTGAATGGGTATAGGGTACATACCCCAAGTAAGAACCACAGGAAACAGTTTTTGACAAATCATTTATTCAAAATGAAAAAAAATCGTCCCCTGATGTACATCCATCGTCAATCACGACGCCCGGCAGACCTAAAAAATAGAAATAATTGAAGCTACCCGCCGTATGCTCTCTCTTCGCTTTGACAGCTCTTACAGGTGAAACTCGAATATCGTGCAAAAGTACATTTATTTCACTAATGCAACTTAAAAGGTGAAACTAATATATGAGATAGACTCATTACATGCAAAGCAAGATAGTTCAAGCCGTGATTTGTCATAATTGTGATGATTATGGCTTACAGCTCATGAAAACCCCAAATCCACAATCTCAGAAAATTAGAATATTGTGAAAAGGTGCAATATTCTAGGCTCAAAGTGTCCCACTCCAATCAGCTAATTAAGCCATAACACCTGCAAAGGGTTCATTAGTAGGGATGAGCCGAACACCCCCCGGTTCGCACCAGAACCTGCGGATGGGTTTGGGGACCCGGGTCCTGCCCCAGGGGACATGTATCAATACAAAAAAAAACTTTTAGAAACGGCAATTTTTTCGGGAGCAGTTATTTTAATGATGCTTAAAGTAAAAAAAAAAAAAAAGTGAAATATTCCTTTAAATATCGTACCTGGGGGGAGTCTATAGTATGCCTGTAAAGTGGCGCGTGTTTCCCGTGCTTAGAACAGTCCCTGCACAAAATGTCATTTTTAAAGGAAAAAAAGTCATTTAATCACTTGCCGACCGCCTACTGCAGATATACTGTGGCAGAATGGCACGGGCAGGCAAAATCACGCACCCGAGGTGGTCGGCTTTGGTCTGGGAGCGTTCAGATATGAGGCGGAGGCCATACATTCGTGGACCCTCCTCGCGATCGCTCTCAGCCAATGAGAATCTTCCCCTGCCTCTGTATAGTACACAGAGGCAGGGGATGTGATGTCATCTCTCCTCGGCTTGGTATTTTCCGTTCCGGCGCCCAGGAGACATCTGAGTGAGTTACACAAACACACACAGTTGAACATGCCAGGCACACTTTAAACCCCCCGATCCCCCCCCCCCCCGATCACCCCTAATCACCCCTCCCCCCCCCCCCCCCCCGTCACACTGACACCAAGCAGTTTTTTTTTTTTCTGATTACTGCATTGGTGTCAGTTTGTGACAGTTAGTGTGGTAGGGCAGTTATTGTTAGCCCCCTTTAGGTCTAGGATACCCCCCTAACCCCCCCTAATAAAGTTTTAACCCCTTGATCACCCTCTGTCACCAGTGTCGCTAAGCGATCATTTTTCTGATCGCTGTATTAGTGTCACTGGTGACGCTAGTTAGGGACGTAAATATTTAGGTTCGCCGTCAGCGTTTTATAGCGACTGGGACCCCCATATACTATCTAATAAATGTTTTAACCCCTTGATTGCCCCCTAGTTAACCCTTTCACCACTGATCACCATATAACTGTTACGGGTGACGCTGGTTAGTTCGTTTATTTTTTATAGTGTCAGGGCACGCGTCGTTTATTACCGAATAAAGGTTTAGCCCCCTGATCGCCCGGCGGTGATATGCGTCGCCCCAGGCAGCGTCAGATTAGCGCCAGTACTGCTAACACCCACGCTCGCAGCATACGCCTCCCTTAGTGGTATAGTATCTGAACGCATCATTATCTGATCCGATCAGATCTATACTAGCGTCCCCAGCAGTTTAGGGTTCCCAAAAACGCAGTGTTAGCGGGATCAGCCCAGATACCCGCTAGCACCTGCGTTTTGCCCCTCCGCCCAGCCCACCCAAGTGCAGTATTGATCGATCACTGTCACTTACAAAACACTAACCGCATAACTGCAGCGTTCGCAGAGTCGGGCCTGATCCCTGCGATCGCTAACAGTTTTTCTCCAAGCGTCTTCCAGGACAGCCCATGAGACCTTGGGCTCCTCCTACCAGGACAGGAAACACGTCACCCCCACCAGATAAAAGGGCGGTCCTCCAGGCCCATGTCAGTTATTTGTGTTTCCTCCGGACGGGGGGTAACATGTTCATGGAACCTGCTCCCATAGGCCTTATAATCAGGGGCTTTGTATGGCTTTTTTCTGGGGCATATCACTTACCTCTTCCTCTGCCAGAAGCAGCACACCTCTGGGGAGGTTGGCTGTGTTGCTGTTCTCTGTCCTCAGTGCCTGGAGAGGGCCAGGACCGGTGTGAGGTCGTGCCCCTAGCGCAGTGCATTGCACTCTAGCTCAGCTGAGCTTCGGTTGTCCTTCCCTGCCGACAGCCTGGCTGATCTGAGCAAGGAATGGAGGAAGCCGCAGCGTTCGAGGGGGCGGAGCTATTGTGCTCCAATCTGGCCCACAGGAAGTGCCTGGAGAGGGTTACTTCTGGGGCATATGACATCATCATCGGGCGCCGGAGACGAGGTTCCAGTCTTCATAAACGGCGCGAACAGAGAACGCTTGCTGCTGGTGTTTCTTGGTGTTAAGCAGCCAGGCTGTGGATGACCAAGAGGGGCAGAATGGATCCTCCTGCAGTACCTGCACAGGCAGCGGATGCAGTTCCCAACACCAGCACCTCACAGGTAAGCCTGGGGTGTTCTGTCACCACCTTACTATCCCTGTGAGTGTTCCCTCCCCCTCCCCCCTCTGTAGTAGTGGGTGTAAGGGGACACATTTCCTCCCTCCTGCACGTGGTGTTACGGAGTGATTGTGTGGCTTTAATTACATTGTGGGTCATTTATTTTGTCTTGCAGACCAAGACTCAGGACAAGGCCCAAGCGCAGCCACTTAAAAGGAAATGTGCGGTTTGCGCAAACAAATTGAGCTCCTCATGGAGCAAAGCAGTTTGTCGCACCTGTATAGAAGGCCTAGTAAAGGATGACCCGGTTGCCTCTTGCCAGAAGATGCTTACTTCTGTTAGGGATGAGCTTGCGTCCACCTTCAGTTCCTTTAGAACACTTATTGACAAGCTCCAGACTCCAGCAGAGAGTCCGTCTTCACTGAAGGCGTCAGTAAGCACTCCGCAGCAGGCAGAGAGTGAAGACTCTGAGGCTGAGGTCAGATCTACCCGTTCTTCTCTGGAAGAATCAGGGTCAGATACAGAGCCCAGAGATAGAGAATCCACTCGAGGCTCAAGATTTAGGTTATCTGTTGAGGATGTAGATGACTTATTAAAGGCTATCTATACTACCCTTGAATTAAAAGAGGAAGAGGTTCAGTTATCCAAACATGATCTTATGTATAAAGGATTACATAAGATAAAATCAAGAGTGTTTCCAGTTCATAGTTCTTTGGTTGATACTATTAAACTGGAATGGGATAATCCTGAGAGAAAACCATTCTTCTCTAGTAACCTAAAAAGGAGGTTTCCTTTTGATGAGGACACTGCGCAGCCATGGAATAAGAATCCCAAGTTAGACGCACCTCTTTCAAAAGTTTCAAAAAACTCGGACCTGGCGTTTGATGATATGGGTACGCTTAAGGATCCGATGGACAAGAGGGGGGATATCCTTCTCCACAGAGCCTGGGACTCAGCAGTTGGAAACCTGAAACCAGCTTTGGCTCCCACTTGTGTGGCCAGAAATCTGGAGGTTTGGTTGACTCAGATTCAGTCACATCTGTCTGCAGGTACCTCCAGAGAGCAAATTTTAAAGTCTTTTCCTCTCCTATTTCAGGCAGTGGGTTTTTTGGCAGATTCTTCCGCTGAGTCAGTAAGAATGTCAGCCAGGACTTCGGCTCTAGTGAACTCGGCCAGGAGAAGCCTTTGGCTTAAGACCTGGTCAGGGGACTCGGCCTCCAAGTTGCGCCTTTGTGGCCTTCCTTTAACTGGCGATCATTTATTTGGCCCAGGTCTACAGGAGGCACTGGAACGCACGGCTGATAAGAAAAAGGCATTTCCAGAGAAAAAGAGAGTTCAGACAGCCAGAAAATTTTTTTGTGGCCAAAACAGGCAACAGAGTCCTAGAGAAAAGGACAGCAGGCCGAAAAAGCATTGGACTGGGCACAAAGGCAGATGCAAAGGGGGAGTGCTATTTAACCCTCCTCAAGAGCCCGCCAAGCCGCAGTGACTTGTGTTCCCCGGTGGGAGGGAGATTGAGGGCCTTCATCCCACAGTGGGCAGCAGTCACTCTGAGCCCCTTCGTCCTGGACCTAGTGACCAACGGGTACAGGCTGGAGTTTGTTCACCAACCACCAGAACGTTTGTTGGTCACATTTCCTCCACAAGATCGGGAGAAAGCGAGGGCTCTGGGTCTCCAGATCGGAGACTTATTAGATCAAAAAGTCCTGATTCCTGTTCCTCGATCGGAGCGGGGCAAGGGATTCTATTCCCATGTATTTGTGGTCAGAAAGCCGGCAGGAAAGTTTCGACTTATCCTGAATCTCCAGACCTTAAACAAGTCCATCAGATACAAGCATTTCCGTATGGAGACGGTTTTTACAATCAAAAACCTACTATACCCAAACTGCTTTATGGCCACGTTGGACTTAAGAGATGCTTATCTTCACATCCCTATCCATCCAGCCTTCCAAAAGTTTTTGAGATTGGCAGTGAAGACGGGTATGGGGACCCGACATTTTCAATTTCAGGCCCTCCCCTTCGGTCTTTCCTCAGCCCCACGCATCTTTACGAAGGTGTTGGGGGAAGTGCTGGCTCCTCTAAGATTAAAGGCAATAACGGTTATCCCTTACTTAGACGACCTCCTGATAGTGGCAAAATCATACCAAAGGCTGTTGGAAGATCTCCAGGCTGTACAGGACTTCTTACAGTCCCTAGGCTGGCTAATAAACAAAGAAAAATCGTCCTTGATTCCGGCCCAGAAAGTAACTTATCTGGGTTACGATTTTTGCTCCGTGAACCAAAGAGTTTTTCTTCCTCAGGAGAAGATTACCAAAGTGTTCCAGACTATGTCAACATTGCAGACCAACCAGTCGGTCTCTCTGAGACAGGTGTCGAGGGCAGTGGGTCTTATGACCTCAGGTTTTCCCGCAGTACCATGGGCGAGACTCCGTCAGCGTCCGTTACAAAGGTTTCTTTTAAGAAACTGGGACGGGGACGTAAGGTCCCTGGAGTCAAGGATCTGGCTTCCCGACAGGATAAAAAGAAGCCTGTGGTGGTGGAGAGCTGGTCAGCACCTAGCAGGAGGTCTCCCATGGTCCTTTCCCATTTCCCGAAGGATTACCACGGATGCGAGTTCCTGGGGATGGGGGGCCCACCTCAGCAATGCAGTAGCACAAGGAGAGTGGTCCCCAGAGGAGGCAAGGGCCTCATCCAATCAAAGAGAGCTGCTTGCAGTCCAGAGAGCCCTCCAGTCTTTTCAGATGGAGATCAGGGGTCACAACCTCCAAATCCTGTCAGACAATATAGCGACAGTCGCGTATATCAACAAGCAGGGAGGCACGAGAAGCCGGAGGCTTCAGTCCATTGCCCAGGAGATCCTTTCATGGGCAGAGGGGAATCTAGCCTCCATTTCTGCTGTACACCTGAAGTGGAAAAACAATTGCCTGGCAGATTATCTCAGCCGTCACAGGATAGACCGAGACAACTGGTCCCTTCATCCCGAAGTCTTTGCAGACCTCACCAAGAGATGGGGTTATCCGGTAGCGGATTTGTTCGCAAACCGAAACAACCGCAAGACGGAGATATTCTTTTCCATGAACCCGGCAGACCAAGCCTTGGGGATCGATGCTCTGGCAAACCCGTGGCCTCCAGGCCTATGTTATGCCTTTCCGCCAATCAGGCTGATTCCAGAAGTCCTCCGGAAGTTTCGGCTGGAAGAGACAGATCTGATTCTAATTGCCCCGTTTTGGCCCAAGAGGCCATGGTTTTCCCTGCTACAGTCTCTGGTTTCAGTGCCTCCGTGGAGTCTTCCGAAAAGGGAAGACCTATTATTGCAGGGTCCAGTATCACACCCTCAGGTGGTTTCCTTAAACTTGACGGCCTGGTATCTGAAGAAAAGATACTGAGCGCCCAAGGGTTCTCTGACAAAGTAGTCAGGACTCTCGTTAATTGCAGGAAGCCAGTTACTAGAGCCATATATTCCAAAGTTTGGAAAAGGTCTTTCTGTTAGTACCTTAAAGGTACAGGCGGCAGCTATTAGTGTGTTCCTCCAGTTTTCTCTCCTGGAAAATCCCACTATAGCCAGATTTTTCAAATCTATCTCTAGGGCCAGACCAGTAGTAGTGAGAAGTTGTCCAACGTGGGATCTGTCCCTAGTGCTTCAAACTCTGGTAGAATTTCTGTTTGAACCTCTGGAAAGTATGTCAGTTAAGTTACTTACATTAAAAACTGTGTTCCTTATAGCTTTTACCTCAGCTCGTAGGGTAAGTGAGTTGCAGGCCCTATCAGTTAGGGAGCCCTTTCTCACGATTTTGGAGGATCGAGTTGTGTTACGTACCGATCCAGGTTTTTTGCCCAAGGTGGCAAGTACATTCCACCGATCTCAGAACATTTTATTGCCAACCTTTTGTAGTTCGCCACAGGGCGACTTAGAAAGAAAATTTAGTTTTCTAGACGTAAGAAGGATTCTCTTGGTCTATCTTGAGGTCACGAAGACCTTTAGGAAAACTGATGCCTTGTTTGTCCTCTTTTCTGGAGTTCACAAGGTGAATAGTGCATCTAAAGCCACATTGGCTAGATGGATAAAGCAGGCCATCTTGGAAGCTTACAAAATTAGGGAGGTCCCTACACCTTTTGTTACTGCGCACTCAACTAGAGCCTTGTCTACCTCTTGGGCTGAGAGGGCTGGTGCCTCACCGGAACAAATTTGCAGGGCTGCCACTTGGTCCAGTTACTCGACCTTCATTAAACATTATCGCCTGGATCTCCTATCAGCTCAGGAGCAGGCGTTTGGTCGTAAGGTCCTTCAGGCAGTTGTCCCTCCCTAGACTGGTAAGTTCTGGCTCATCGTCTCATGGGCTGTCCTGGAAGACGCTTGGAGAAAATCTGAGTTAGACTTACCGGTAACTCCTTTTCTGAGAGTCTTCCAGGACAGCCGGATTCCCACCCGGTATTGTCTGAAGTTATGTGTATTATGCATATGTTTTGCAGGGTCCTACGGTTCTTGAGAATACTGACATGGGCCTAGAGGACCGCCCTTTTATCTGGTGGGGGTGACGTGTTTCCTGTCCTGGTAGGAGGAGCCCAAGGTCTCATGGGCTGTCCTGGAAGACTCTCAGAAAAGGAGTTACCAGTAAGTCTAACTCAGCTTTTTTGGTAGCGTTTTGGTGAACTGGCAAGCACCAGCGGCCTAGTACACCCCGGTCATAGTCAAACCAGCACTGCAGTAACACTTGGTGACGTGGCGAGTCCCATAAGTGCAGTTCAAGCTGGTGAGGTGGCAAGCACAAGTAGTGTCCCGCTGCCACCAAGAAGAAGACAAGCACAGGCCCGTCGTGCCCATAATGCCCTTCCTGCTGCATTCGCCAATCCTAATTGGGAACCCACCACTTCTGCAGCGCCCGTACTTCCCCCATTCACATCCCCAACCAAATGCAGTCGGCTGCATGAGAGGCATTTTCTTTATGTCCTCCCGAGTCCCCCTACCCAGCGAACCCCCCCAAAAAAGATGTCGTGTCTGCAGCAAGCACGGATATAGGCGTGACACCCGCTATTATTGTCCCTCCTGTCCTGACAATCCTGGTCTTTGCATGAACGCTACCATTCACTAGTTGAGTATTAGCGTAGGTTACAGCATTGCACAGACTAGGACACACTTTCACAGGGTCTCCCATGATGTCATCGCATTTTGAGAGACCCGAACCTGGAACCGGTTACAATTATAAAAGTTACAGTTACAAGAAAAAGTGTAAAAAAAAAAACACAAAAAAAATATATAAAAAAAAATATATATATATATAGTTGTCGTTTTATTGTTCTCTCTCTCTCTCTATTCTCTCTCTATTGTTCTGCTCTTTTTTACAGTATTCTATTCTGCAATGTTTTATTGTTATTATGTTTTATCATGTTTGCTTTTCAGGTATGCAATTTTTTATACTTTACCGTTTACTGTGCTTTATTGTTTTTTTTGTTTTTTTTTTAATCTTTATTTAAATTTTAAATATCCATACAAAAGAAAAAAATCACATTTAATCATACACCAATAAAATAAACCCACACATCCTATCCCTAAACCCCCCCCTCCTACCACCCCCAGCCAATAGCCCCCCCCCCTCTCTCCCCTGCAGACCCCAATCTTGTGTTACCGACCAGTCAGGGTCTGCCCTACCAGTGTCTAGTTAACTCCGCATCTTATCGGCGTACTTAGCAGACTTCCTGAAGGCCATCCAGCTTGCCCATCTTCCTCCCACCATCTCTTGCTCCTTAGTTGACAAGTCTTTCTCCCTTTTCTCTAAGTTATAAGTTTCCTGTACTTTTAGGAACCAGTCCCTAATCTTAGGGCCTTCGGGATTCTGCCAGTTCTTGGGGATTAGACTTTTTGCTGAATTCAGTAACACTGGGATTATGGATGCGTTGTACTCCCGCTTTCCTCCCTCCGAGCTATGGAACGGGCATATCCAAGGATCATATGGAATTGATTTACCCGTAATCTCCTCTATTGCTTGAATTATTTCCTGCCAGAACTTATTAGCCACAGGACAGCTCCACCATATGTGTGCCATAGTCCCTGGCACCCTACACCCCCTCCAGCAGTTCGGTGACCTATCTGGTTGGTATTTATTAATTTTTTCCGGGGTTGCATACCATCTTGATAAGCACTTGTAGTTTGTCTCTGTCATTTTTATGTTGGTTGCCGAGCTGTGTGTTGCCTTTAAAATGTTTCCTATTGCGTTTTCTTCTAGTGTTACCCCCAGGTCCCTCTCCCATTTTTTAATGAATGGCGGCATTTCCATCTCTCCACTGTTTAACAGCATTTTATAAATCGACGAAATATACCCTTTGGTCTTGGTATTACCGAATATTTTTTCTATTGGTAAGAGGTTATTTTCCTCTCTTATAGACCCAGGGAGACTATTAACAAAGTGCGAGAGTTGTGCGTATCGCCATCCATTTAGTTTCATTAAATCTCTACGTGTGTCTAAGTGCTTATATGTGCCTATTTTCCCTTTTTTCACTATATCTTTTAATTGTGCTTCATTACTTATGATCCAGTTACCTCCAACTTCTTCCATCCCCGGTGGAAACAGCTCATTATTTTTTAAATATATCAGTGGTGAATTGTATTCCCAACTATTTGATGTGTGCATCAGGTCCCAGATTTTGAAGGTGTGTTGTTTAATTATATGTGTCTCTGGTCCTAACTTTCTACACCATGGAGGATTCCACAACAAGTGATTCAACCGTGCACTACTTAAACCCATTTCCAGGCTGACCCATCTTTTGTTATTCCCTCCCTTAACCCAATCTACAGCCCTTGCAATTACTATTGCATTATAGTATTTTTGGAAATCGGGGAGAGCCAACCCCCCTTGTGCTTTTCCTCTACATAACTCTTTATGTGCTACTCTAGGTTTCTTATTATTCCACACGAACCCATTTAGTGTTAGTGTCAATTTTTTAAAATAAATTTGCGGCAACGGGATAGGCAACATTTGCATCTTATAAAATACTTTTGGGGCCAACACCATTTTAACAGAATTAATTCGCCCAATCCATGAGATTGGGCAGTGGCTCATCCTTTTTACTTCTGCTCGAAATTCATCCAGGAGGGGTATAAAATTTAAGGCGTATATCTTCTTTATAGAGTTAGAAAGCTTAACCCCCAGATACTGTATATTATCTCTCACTGGAAAATGAAAAGTTTCCTTGATCCATGCCTCTTCCTTCCTCTCTATATTGATGTTTAAAGCTTCGGATTTTCCCAGATTAATTTTATAGTTTGAGAGCTCTCCATATTCCTTGACAACAGATAGTAAATTGGGGATCGAGATCCTCGGGTTTGTAATGTAAAGGAGGACGTCATCGGCGTAAGCGGCCAACTTATGTTCTTCCTTCCCCACAACACAACCTGTTATGTCCGGATTTTTTCGTATGGTGGCTAATAGTGGCTCTAATGTCAGCACAAACAGGAGAGGGGAGAGCGGACAGCCCTGTCTGGTCCCGTTCTTCATTTCGAACTGGGCTGAGGTGACGTTGTTGACTTTAACAAAGGCAGAAGGGTGATCGTAGAGGATTTTTACCCACCTTATCATTTTTTTCCCCCACCCCCATAGCTTCCAGCGTTTTGATCATGAAACCCCAGTCTACTCTGTCAACGGCCTTTTCGGCGTCTATTGACAGAAATAGACCTGGGGTTCCATTGCTCTTAATGGCTTCCGCTATGAGCAGGGACCGCACCCCGTTGTCTCTGCTCGCTCTCCCTGGAACAAAGCCCACCTGGTCCAGATGGACCAGATGTGCCATTTTTTCTTTGAATCTGGATGCAAGCACCTTCGCATACAATTTTATGTCTGCGTTTATAAGCGCTATGGGCCTGTAACTAGAGCAAAGGGTGCGGTCCTTGCCCTCCTTAGGGATTAAAGTCACAGCTGCCAGCAGGGCACCTTCGCTTAACGTGCCTTGCGTCCCTAGTTTGTTCCAAAGCCTACACATCTTCGGGACCAAAGAGTCTCTAAATGTTTTAAAAAAACCGGCTGTGAAACCATCTGGGCCTGGGCTTCTCCCTGTGGGGGAAGATCTCAGAGCCAGATGGACTTCTTCTTCTGTTATGGGGCTGTCCAGGTCTTTTATATCCCTTTCGGCCAGTTTGTTAAGCCCTGCCTCCTTTAAAAAGGCCTCAACCCTTTCTTTATTCCCTCTGCTATGTCCTTTCTTACCAACAGAGTGCAAAGATGTAAAATACTGTCTGAATTCCTCACTGATTTCTCTCGAAGAGAACATCAGGTCCCCTTTTTTATTTTGAATCCTGTCAATGAAGTTTATACCTCGTTTTCTCTTCAGAGTTTTTGCCAGATGTTTGCCTACTTTGTTTCCCCACTTAAATTTTTCCCTGAGATGTCTATTCGTGATTTGATGCACCTCCTCTTCCATTAAGTCTCTTAATTCGTCTCTCTTGATGGTCAGCTGTTGCAATGGAGTCTTATCAGGTCCTCTGTAGGCTTTATGTATCTGCTCTAACTTGAAAATTTCTGCCATAAGCGCCTCCTTTTTTTTTAATTCTTTCTTTCTTTAGTCCTGCCCCGACAGAGATCAGGATCCCTCTAATATACGCCTTAAAGGCTTCCCATACAATCGCCCCCTGAGTTTCACCCGTATCGTTAGTTAGAAAAAAGAAATAAATTTCCTGTTGGATTTTTTCGGCACTTTTAGGATCTTTAATTAAGTTTTCATTGAGGCGCCATGTAAACGGGCGTTTTTGCTCTCCTTTCCGTCTTATTTTCATCATGGCAAGGGCGTGGTCTGACAAAGTTCTAATCCCTATCTTAGTTTCTTCTACTGTGTCCACCAAGCTGTGATCCACCAACAGATAGTCCAATCTAGAATAGGTACCATGCACGGGGGAGAAGAATGTATAGTCTCTGACTCCAGCATGCTGAACCCGCCACATATCAACAAGCTGACATTCGTGTAGTTTTTTCCCGATTCTTCTCAGGGTATCCTTACTCATCCCCCGTGCATTTGATGAGCTATCTAAGGATGGATCCAAACTGGAATTAAAGTCCCCTGCTACTAACATCTCCCCCTCCCTGAATTCCAGCAGTTTGTTAAGGACCTGTGAAAGAAATTTGGTCGGATCCTTATTCGGGCAGTAGATATTGGCAAGGGTAAGATTTCTCTCACCAATCCTAATCTTAAAAAAAAGGAAGCGCCCGTCTGGATCTATTTTCCTATCTATTAGGAGATAATTGAAACTTTTCGAGAAACCTATTGCCACCCCTTTTGCTCGTTTCAAGGGGGAGTCACTGTATATCCATTTTGGGAAATGCCTAGAGTAAAGTTTTATACCTGTTTCCCATACTAAGTGGGTTTCCTGCAAAAATAACACCTCTGCTCCATAATGGTGCAGCTCTCTCAGTATTTTATGCCTCTTGTTGGGGGAATTTAAACCCTTAACATTGTATGTCAGACATTTAAAATTCATTTGGTCCAGACCTTGAACCTTCTTGGAACCTGGTGTTTGCCTATGGGGCTCTGTGTAGAACGAGTCTGATCAGGAGAGGTCCCCCCCATTCCTCCCCCCTCCCCCTCCTCAACCCTCCCATCCCACCCCTTCCTCCCCCCCTCCTCCCCACCTCCCACCCTCACCCTCCTCCCCCGCCACTACCTGGCAAATGGATCGCAGAGCCGCTCTTGCTGTACTTCTGCCCTGCGCTCCGTTGTGCCCTGGGGTGTGGCCCTGGTGATGGACAGCGGTGGCTACGTCTCCCCCCTCATGGGGGGAGGGGTCTTACAAGGACCTCTGTATGCGCTTATCTCCCCCCTTTCCTGCCCCCCCACTCCCCGACCCCCCGACCCTCCTCCCGCCCCCAAAATCCACCCCCCTCTTCAATACATGACATGGCTATCAAAACCCATTGCTACATGAGAACCCCGTCAGGGATAGTAGGGACACCAATATCCAAATTTCTACAGAAATCTTGTAAGTCTTCCGTATGTCTCAGTTTAAAAGTCCTGCCCTCTTTAACCACGCTCAGAGACATTGGGAAGCACCAACTATACTTTAAGTTTGTCCCTCTTAATAAGTCAAGTAACGGTTTCAACTGGCGTCTCCTCGCTAATGTTCCAGCGGAAAGGTCTGAGAATATTTGTATTTCATGATTGTTGAATTTTACCGGTAAAGCCCCTCTTAATTTGCTCCAGATTTTGGCTTTGTCATCGTATTGGTGGAATTTTACTATGACATCTCTGGGTGTATCGTCTCTCAAGTTTGGGGGTTTTCTGATCCTATGGGCTCGGTCAATTTTCAGTTCGCTTTCCGGGCTTCTACCCAAGAGGGGGTTAAAAATCTCTTTAATAATTTTGGTCAGGTCTTCTTCTCTCATCTCAGCTAGGGATCTAATTCTTAAGTTTTGACGCCTGTTTTGGTTTTCTTGTTCTTCCAACCTATACAACAGATCTTGTTGGCCCCTCTGTATTGTTTTTACTTGGTTTTTTAGCGTCGAGATTTCTTCAACCTGCTGTTCCACCCCCTTCTCCACTTTTTCCACTCTTTTTAGGAGGTGTCCCATATCAGTCCTTACGTTAAGAATTTCCGCCTTAATTACCTTTTCCAACTTCACAAACATGTCTTGAATCTCCGTTTTTGTGGGGGGAGCTTCCCCTGCGAGGTCCGACTCCATATTCAAAGCTGATACTCCTTCAGAAAGTGCCTCTGTGTTGGCCGACCCCCCCTGGGTCCTTTTGTTTTTAGTTGAGGCCTTTTTTTTATCCTTTATCTCTTGTTGTTTATTTTCCGTACCTGGACTCTTTAAAAACTTTTGGATCGTACTGGAGTTCAAGCTTTCTCTGGGTTTGTTACTGTCTGCTGATTTTTGGGGGCGTCCTCTCATGTTCATCCCTCCTCCCAAAGCCACCTATTCCCTTTTTGTACTGACTTTCACCGGCTACTATATTAGCGATCCAGGTCTAGACCCACCTTGATCCAAAAAGTTACCAAAAGCGATATAGTTCAGGACTCACTGACCTACCCTTTGGGGTATTACAGCAGTACACTTAGCTGGCTTGAAGCAGGCAAGATAGCCACCCTTTGGTCGCAGCGCTGCTTTTAACAGTAACAGGCAATATCTGCACCATAAACAATGTGAAACCGAGAAGACCCCTCAAAACTTTCGGGATTAGTGATCAGTTTGTTTTTTTCCAGGAACAGCTTTCCCCAGAATATAACACAGTTTATGTGAGTACCGTTCAGCCTGGCTGTTCCTACATGTTCCTCTGCAACGCTATTTGGGGGAAAAGCACCCACACACACAAAGGCAGACCTGCTCTGGGCTCAGATTGGTCCCTCACTTTAGTAAAGTGACATTGTTGAATTCTCTATGACCATCCCTTTACTTAGTTGCCTCAGAGTGCTTAGCTAACAATGCGCTAGTAAAGAGACATCATACAGTCTGACAGGTCATTGCTCTAAACACTTGATGTCCACTTCAGCAGCCTAGGTGTTTTGTTGCTTTAGAGTCCACTTGCAGCTTTTAGGCTTTCAGATACAGGCAAATAACACAGTTCTTATAAGTGTAAGTTGGCCAGGCTGATCCTACCTGGATCCTTGGGACCACATGTGGGGGAGTCTTCCGCTTTCTGAGTGGATTTCCTTGCTAGCGCCGGCGCTGCACTTGCAGAGAAGAAAAAAGGGGGGGGGACCCCCGCGCCTCTCGATCCTCCGGGTTTGTCTGTGCATAGGCGTCCTGTTTTAGAAGGGCGCTGCTCAGCAACTCTCCTTGATACAGTCCAGCGCGGCTGGTGGGTTGGGGAGATACCAGACCGAGGGTTCAGGGAGCAACCGACACAGGGGGGAAGACCAGGAGAAGCTGCTGCGGCGTGGCTCCGCTCCATACGCTCTCTATGTGCCGTACTGCTGTTAGCGCCGGTCCGCCACTCTCATGGAGCCGCCTCTCTCACTCGCTGGAGCCAGCTGTCAGGCGTGCCAGCCCGCAGCTTTGGGGAAGCCACGGTCTCTCACCCCGTGCTTTTCAGGACGCCATCCCATTCAGGCTTACTCCGCTCACCGCCCCACCAC
The DNA here is from genome assembly GCA_037952925.1 of Lithobates clamitans. Lineage (NCBI taxonomy): Eukaryota > Metazoa > Chordata > Amphibia > Anura > Ranidae > Lithobates > Lithobates clamitans. Next base: position 693,980 of record JBBGZY010001832.1, read on the forward strand.
CGAGCCCCGCCCCCAGACCTCAGCACGTCACATCCTCCTCCCCCTGTGCTTTATTGTTAACCATTTTTTTGTCTTCAGGTACGCCATTCACGACTTTGAGTGGTTATACCAGAATGATGCCTGCAGGTTTAGGTATCATCTTGGTATCATACTTTTCAGCCAGTGGTCGGCTTTCATGTAAAAGCAATCCTAGCAGCTAATTAGCCTCTAGACTGCTTTTTACAAGCAGTGGGAGGGAATGCCCCCCACCGTCTTCCGTGTTTTTCTCTGGCTCTTCTGTCTCAACAGGGAACCTGAGAATACAGCCGGTGATTCAGCCAGCTGACCATAGAGCTGATCAGAGACCAAAGTGGCTCCAAACATCTCTATGGCCTAAGAAACTGGAAGCTACGAGCATTTTATGACTTAGATTTCGCCGGATGTAAACAGCACCATTGGGAAATTGGGAAAGCATTTTATCACACCGATCCTGGTGTGGTCAGATGCTTTGAGGGCAGAGGAGATATCTAGGGTCTAATAGACCCCAATTTTTAAAAAAAAAAGTACCTGTCACTACCTATTGCTATCATAGGGGATATTTACATTCCCTGAGATAACAATAAAAATGATTTAAAAAAAAATGAAAGGAACAGTTTAAAAATAAGATAAAAAAGCAAAAAAATAATAAAGAAAAAAATAAATAAAAAAAAGCACCCGGTCCCTCCCTGCTCTCGCGCTAAGGCGAACGCATGCGTCGGTCTGGCGTCAAATGTAAACAGCAATTTCACCATGCATGTGAGGTATCACCGCGAAAGTCAGATCGAGGGCAGTAATTTTAGCAGTAGACCTCCTCTTTAAATCTAAAGTGGTAACCTGTAAAGGCTTTTAAAGGCTTTTAAAAATGTATTTATTTTGTTGCCACTGCACGTTTGTGCACAATTTTAAAGCATGTCGTGTTTGGTATCCATGTACTCGGCCTAAGATCATCTTTTTTATTTCATCAAACATTTGGGCAATATAGTGTGTTTTAGTGCATTAAAATGTAAAAAAAATGTGTTTTTTCCCCCAAAAATGCGTTTGAAAAATCGCTGCGCAAATACTGTGTGAAAAAAAAAAATGAAACACCCACCATTTTAATCTGTAGGGCATTTGCTTTAAAAAAAATATAATGTTTGGGGGTTCAAAGTAATTTTCTTGCAAAAAAAAATAATTTTTTCATGTAAACAAAAAGTTTCAGAAATGGCTTTGTCTTCAAGTGTTTAGAAGAGTGGGTGATGTGTGACATAAGCTCCTAAATGTTGTGCATAAAATGCCAGGACAGTTCAAAACCCCCCCAAATGACCCCATTTTAGAAAGTAGACACCCCAAGCTATTTGGTGAGAGGCATGTCGAGTCCATGGAATATTTTATATTGTGACACAAGTTGCGGGAAAGAGACAATTTTTTTTTTTTTTTTTTGCACAAAGTTGTCACTAAATGATATATTGCTCAAACATGCCATGGGAATATGTGAAATTACACCCCAAAATAAATTCTGTTGCTTCTCCTGAGTACGGGGATACCACATGTGTGAGACTTTTTGGGAGCCTAGCCGCGTACGGGACCCCGAAAACCAAGCACCGCCTTCAGGCTTTCTAAGGGCTATTTGCTGAGAGGTATAGTGAGTATTTTGCAGACCTCACTTTTTGTCACAAAGTTTTGAAAATTAAAAAAAGAAAAAAAAAAAATTTTTTCTTGTCTTTCTTCATTTTCAAAAACAAATGAGAGCTGCAAAATACTCAACATGCCTCTCAGCAAATAGCTTGGGGTGTCTACTTTGCAAAATGGGGTCATTTGGGGGGGTTTGTGCCACCTGGACATTCCATGGCCTCCGAAACTATGATAGGTAGTGAGGAGTAAAATCAAAAATTTACGCCCTTAAAAAAGGTGATTGGTTTTCGGGGCCCCGTATGCGGCTAGGCTCCCAAAAAGTCCCACACATGTGATATCCCCGTACTCAGGAGAAGGAGGTAAATGTATTTTGGGGTGCAATTCCACATATGCCCATGGCCTGTGTGAGCAATATATCATTTAGTGACAACTTTTTGTAATTTTTTTTTTTTTGTCATTCAATCACTTGGGACAAAAAAAATGAATATTCAATGGGCTCAACATGCCTCTCAGCAATTTCCTTGGGGTGTCTACTTTCCAAAATGGGGTCATTTGTGGGGGTTTTGTACTGCCCTGCCATTTTAGCACCTCAAGAAATGACATAGGCAGTGATAAACTAAAAGCTGTGTAAATTCCAGAAAATGTACCCTAGTTTGTAGACGCTATAACTTTTGCGCAAACCAATAAATATACGCTTATTGACATTTTTTTTACCAAAGACATGTGGCCGAATACATTTTGGCCTAAATGTATGACTAAAATTGATTTTTTTTTATAACAAAAAGTAGAAAATATCATTTTTTTTCAAAATTTTCGGTCTTTTTCCGTTTATAGCACAAAAAATAAAAATCGCAGAGGTGATCAAATACTAGGGTTGTCCCGATACCACTTTTTTAGGACCGAGTACAAGTACCGATACTTTTTTTCAAGTACTCGCCGATACCGATACTTTTTTTAATGTCACGTGACAGTGTTTTTTTTTTATTAGTTTTTTTTGGGGGGGGGGGGAGTGAACGGTGTCTGTGTGTTTTTTTTCATTTATATTTATTATTTTTTACAATTTAATTATTTTTTTAATTCTTTATTGCACTAGGTGTGTGTGTTTTTTTTTTTTATTCAGTCCTGTTGTGGGGCTTTGGTGAGATATTAGGGGTCTTAACAGACCTCTGATATCTCCCCTTTGAGACAGAGAAAGAGACAGAGGATAGAGATTCCCCAGTCCCTTTATCTGCAGCCTCAGCTGCACTGAGAATGAATGGAGAGAAGACAGCGTCTTCTCTCCGTTCATAAACTGACACATTGTAATCACAGGAGATTACAATGTTTCAGTTATGTGAATAGACAGAGTCAGCTGACTCTGTCCATTCACACAGCGGAGAGAGACAGCAGAACGGAGGGGACAGAGAAGGAGAGGGGGACAGCGGAACGCCGGAACGGATGGGGACAGCGGAGGGGGACAGAGCAACGGAGGTGGACAGAGCAACGGAGCAGGACAGCGGAGGGGGACAGAGCAACGGAGGGGGACAGAGCAACAGAGGGGGATAGCGGAGGAGGACAGAGCAACGGAGGGGGACAGTGGAGGATGAGGTGACAGTCAGCGGTGATCATGTGTGGGGGAGTTACAAGCACCGATCACCGCTGTATGTCACTAAAGCAGCTGAAAGCCGCAGGGGGAGAAGCTTGTAACTCCCCCACGCGCCGACCGCTGACAGTCAAGGTATCGGGGGAAGCATCGGGAGCATTTGCCCGAGTACAAGTACTTGGGCAAATGCTCGGTATCGCTGACAACCCTATCAAATACCATCAAAAGAAAGCTCTATTTGTGGGAAGAAAAGGTCGCAAATTTTGTTTGGGTACGGCATTGCATGACCGCGCAATTAGCAGTTAAAGCGACGCAGTGCCAAATTGTAAAAAGTGCTCTGGTCAGGAAGGGGGTAAATCCTTCCGGGGCTGAGGTGGTTAAAACTGCTTGCGGCTTTAATGTAATGTCGGGTCCTGGCAATATGGATGAAAATCAGTGAGACAAACGGCATGGGTACCCCCCAGTCCATTACCAGGCCCTTTGGGTCTTGTATGGATATTAAGGGGAACACCACACCCAAATTAAAAAAGGAAAGGCGTGGGGCCCCCAGGCCCTATATACCGTATATACTCGAGTATAAGTCGAATTTTTCAGCACATTTTTTTGTGCTGAAAGTGCCCCCCTCGACTTATACTCGAGTCAAGCACTTTAATGCAGCAAAAAAATTCATTTTCCGAACCGACTTTGGGGCCCCGTATCTCAGGGCCACTTAGTGCTAGAAACCCCAAATTTGGTATGCAAACCCAGTGGTACCACAACATATCCAAAGCTGGGGTTCCTAGCACTAAGTGGCCCCGAGATACGGGGCCCCAAAATCGGTTCGGAAAATGTCATTCTTTGCTGCAGAAAAGTGCTTGACATTTTCTGAACCGACTTTGTGGCCCCATATCTCAGGGCCACCTGGTGCTAGGAACCCCAAATTTGGTATGCAAACCCAGTGGAACTGGTACCATAACATATCCCAAGCTGGGGTTCATAGCACCAAGTGGCCCTGAGATACGGGGCCCCAAACCTGGTTCGGAAAATGTCATTCTCTGCTGCAGAAAAGTGCTTGACATTTTCTGAACTGATTTTTGGGGCCCTGTATCTCGGGGCCACTTGGTGCTAGAAACCCCAGCTTTGGAAATTTTATGGTGCTAGTTCCACTGGGTTTGCACACCAAATTTGGGGTTCTTAGCACTAAGTGGCCCCGAGATACAGGGCACCAAATTCGGTCAACTGTGTCTATCTGCAGCAATGTCATTTCCGGACCCTTTGGGTTCAGAGACCCCAAATTTTGGCTGCAGCTAGGGGGCATCTAGGAACCCTTTACTACCGAGTTTGAAGTTCAGGGGACCTATGGCTGCAAATGGGCACAGTGATGCTGCAAATGGGCATTGTTGACCCTCTTTTCCACTTAAAATAGCTGTGCATTTCTCACCCTCGTCTTATACTCGGGTCAATACGTTTTTCCCATTTTTTTGTGGTAAATTAGGGCCTCGACTTATACTCGGAACGACTTATACTCGAGTATATACGGGTACTCTGAACAGCAGTATACAGGCGGTGCAAACAAGACAGGGACTGTAGGTTTGTTGTTAAGTAGAATCTCTTTGTAATTTTGAACTGGTACATTTTGAACGTGTTTAGCTCCAGCCAAAAAATCTATTTTAAGCTTTTTGGAAAACATAGGGAAGGGTTATCAACCCTGTGACATTTGTTTTGCTGTCTGTGCTCCTCTTCAGAAGATTCTACACTATGTTATAGATATGTTTCTCCTGAAGAAGCGGTGTTAACCGCGAAACCGGTCGAGACTAAAAGCTTTACATACTCAACATCTTGCAGGATCCACTTGCTTAGTCAGGGTGGTATATCCCTCCTGTTTTTCTGACTGTATGTAGTTATTCTGTCTGTGATTGTATTTCTGTATAATTTTTATTATTAAAAATTAAATTTATATAATGTTTTAATTTATTTGTATGTCTATTACTGTACTCCCCTACCTAGTACCGGAATAGTCCAACCTTTTCCCCTTTTTTGGGGGGTCCAGATGGGAATCGACAGTAGCAGCAACTGTCATTACGTCTCTACCCCCTCATTTGCCTTTGATCATTTTCTGTCCCAATGACAAATGTTTTTTGAAAATTTGGGTTTTTTTGTGAAACAAGGATTGGAAAGCATCAGTGGAAAGGAGAAGAGTTTTTCCCATATTAACTCTTACAGGAGAGAATTTCCCTTCTTAGGGGTAGATTTCATCTCACTTCCTGTTGTCTCCTTCCGTTTGCAAGTAGGAGTCGTTTGTAAGTTGAATGTTTGAAAGTAGGGGCCTGCCCTATATACTCAGCAGAAATTTGGGCCTTAGGTGTTGTTGTGGCCACAACACTGTAAGCCCTCACAGGGCCCTGCTGTGAAATATTAGATCAAGAATTGTAATTACACGTCCCTGTTGAACAGGGGCAGAAAAACTGGGCCTTTGGTGGTGGTGGTGCTGGTGCTGGTGCCACAACACTGTAATGCCCCGTACACACGGTCGGACATTGATCGGACATTCCGACAACAAAATCCTAGGATTTTTTCCGACGGATGTTGGCTCATACTTGTCTTGCATACACACGGTCACACAAAGTTGTGGAAAATCCGATCGTTCTGAACGCGGTGACGTAAAACACGTATGTCGGGGCTATAAACGGGGCAGTAGCCAATAGCTTTCATCTCTTTATTTATTCTGAGCATGCGTGGCATTTTGTGCGTCGGGTTTGTGTACACACGATCGGAAATTCCGACAACGGATTTTGTTGTCGAAAAATTTTATAGCCTGCTCTCAAACTTTGTGTGTCGGAAAATCTGATGAAAAATGTGTGATGGAGCCCACACGCAGTCGGAATGTCCGACAACAAGGTCCTATCACACATTTTCTGTCGGAAAATCCGACCGTGTGTACGGGGCATAAGTCCTCACAGATACTCTTGATGGGCGCAGAAACGGGCCCTGCTGTGAAATATTAGATCAAGAATTCAAATTACATGTCCCTGTTGAACAGGGGCTGAAAAATTGGGCCTTAGGCACTGGTGCTGGTGCCACAACACTGGAATAGAGTTGCCACCTGTACTGGATTCACACGGACAGTCCGGGTTCTGAATCATCTGTCCGGTTTTTAGACTGTCTGAAACCCGGACAGACCATTCTGGCAGAGGGGGAGCTTCATTAGCATACTTGCTACTGTGGAGACAGTCATAGCAGCAGTGTCATTGCTTCTCACTAAATACACACACTGTGCTGGTGTGTGTGTTGGCAATCTGAAGCTCCCTTCTGTCTCCCCCCTCCAGGCTCCTGCAGTCTGTATTGTCTCTGACCCCCCTCTCCAATCTCTAGTGCCCTGTTCCGAGAGAATCGGGGGCGGAGCTGAGGAGATCACTGGAGCTGCTGTCGGGCTGGCCGCTGCTCACTAGGAGGTGAGCTGACTTTTTTTTAGTAAGGAAAGTTTCCATGGGTTCAAAGTTCCAGGAGGATTGATGAGTTAAAATAACCAGAATCGGAAGAGACAGCGAGTGAGTGTGGGGGGGGGAGGGGAGTCTGCAGCCGATGATCACAGCCAACTCACGGTATCTCCCAAGCAGCACACATATCTATATATATATATATATATATATATATATAAAATTCCCCCATCCTCTGTCCAGATTATATGAAGTTGTTTTTAACTATTCATTTAACCCTGTGTGTATGTGGTGAGTTTACACCTCTGATTGTCCAGACTCAGAGCCTGGATAACACGGGGTTACATGAATGGTCATTAATTACCTTCACATCATCTGTACATACAGAGTGAGTGCTAGGGTAGCATCTTATAACAGATTGCTTTCATTGAGCAGTATTGTATATTTTAGTAGATGAGTAGAAGAGCTTTTTTTTATTATAGACCAGGGATCTGCAATTAGCGGACCTCCAGCTGTTGCAAAACTACAAGTCCCATCATGCCTCTGCCTCTGGGTGTCATGCTAGTGGCTGTCAGAGTCTTGCTATGCCTCATGGGATTTGTAGTTCTACAACAGCTGGAGGTCCGCTAATTGCATATCCCTGTTATAGACATTACTATCTAACCACTTCTCAGCCCCCAACTCCCCCCAGCTTACATCACCCCCAGACCACTTCATAAAGACATCATTCCAAGATGCTTCCTACCCCCCAGCTGAGGGACATCATTCCCTGGTAACCCCACAGACACTGCAAGTAATCCCTCACCATACTGCACCCATCATACCCTCCGCACTCCTCTCCTGTACATACTGCCCCATCATACCCTCCACACTCCTGTCCTGTACATACTGCACCCATCATACCCTCCGCACTCCTATCCTGTACATACTGCCCCCATCATACCCTCCGCACTCCTCTCCTGTACATACTGCCCCATCATACCCTCCGCACTCCTCTCCTGTACATACTGCACCCATTCATACCCTCCGCACTCCTATCCTGTACATACTGCCCCCATCATACCCTCCGCACTCCTCTCCTGTACATACTGCCCCATCATACCCTCCGCACTCCTCTCCTGTACATACTGCCCCATCATACCCTCCGCACTCCTCTCCTGTACATACTGCCCCATCATACCCTCCGCACTCCTCTCCTGTACATACTGCACCCATATTACCCTCCGCACTCCTCTCCTGTACATACTCCACCCATCATACCCTCCGCACTCCTCTCCTGTACATACTCCACCCATCATACCCTCCGCACTCCTATCCTGTACATACTGCCCCATCATACCCTCCGCACTCCTCTCCTGTACATACTGCCCCATCATATCCTCCGCACTCCTCTCCTGTACATACTGCCCCATCATACCCTCCGCACTCCTCTCCTGTAAATACTGCCCCATCATACCCTCCGCACTCCTCTTCTGTACATACTGCCCCATCATATCCTCCACACTCCTCTCCTGTACATACTGCACCCATCATACCCTCCATACTCCTCTCCTGTACATACTGCACCCATCATACCCTCCTCACTCCTCTCCTGTACATACTGCACCCATCATACCCTCCGCACTCCTCTCCTGAACATACTGCACCCATCATACCCTCCGCACTCCTCTCCTGAACATACTGCCCCCATCATACCCTCCGCACTCCTCTCCTGAACATACTGCCCCCATCATACCCTCCGCACTCCTCTCCTAGACATACTGCACCCATCATACCCTCCGCACTCCTCTCCTGTACATAGTGCACCCATCATACCCTCCGCACTCCTCTCCTGTACATACTGCCCCATCATACCCTCCGCACTCCTCTCCTGTACATACTGCCCCATCATACCCTCCGCACTCCTCTCCTGTACATACTGCCCCATCATACCCTCCGCACTCCTCTCCTGTACATACTGCACCCATATTACCCTCCGCACTCCTCTCCTGTACATACTCCACCCATCATACCCTCCGCACTCCTCTCCTGTACATACTCCACCCATCATACCCTCCGCACTTCTATCCTGTACATACTGCCCCATCATACCCTCCGCACTCCTCTCCTGTACATACTGCCCCATCATACCCTCCGCACTCCTCTCCTGTACATACTGCCCCATCATACCCTCCGCACTCCTCTCCTGTAAATACTGCCCCATCATACCCTCCGCACTCCTCTTCTGTACATACTGCCCCATCATATCCTCCACACTCCTCTCCTGTACATACTGCACCCATCATACCCTCCATACTCCTCTCCTGTACATACTGCACCCATCATACCCTCCTCACTCCTCTCCTGTACATACTGCACCCATCATACCCTCCGCACTCCTCTCCTGAACATACTGCACCCATCATACCCTCCGCACTCCTCTCCTGAACATACTGCCCCCATCATACCCTCCGCACTCCTCTCCTGAACATACTGCCCCCATCATACCCTCCGCACTCCTCTCCTAGACATACTGCACCCATCATACCCTCCGCACTCCTCTCCTGTACATAGTGCACCCATCATACCCTCCGCACTCCTCTCCTGTACATTCAGCCCCCATCATACCCTACTACCCCCATCATACCCTCTGCACTGCCCTCCCATACATCCTACCCCCATCATACCCTCCAGAAATGTTATTTAATCACAAAACTATATGTATAGTGTATACGACATAAAAAATTGCAGTTCATTGCATTGTACAGAGGTAATGAATTTAATGTACTACAAAAAAAATTTTTTACCATGTGCTGCTAAAGTGTTCGGGTTTGGCTTGAAGAAAAGGTGGCAACCCTACACTAGAACCCCTCACAGATACTCTATTTGGAGCGCAGGAACTAGCCCTGCTGCAAAGAATTGCATTAAAAATTGTAATTACACGCCCCTATTAAACAGGGGCTGAAAAATTGGGCCTTAGGCACTGATGATGGTGCCACAACACTGCAACCCCTCACAGATACTCTAGTTGGAGCGCAGGAACTAGCCCTGCTGCAAAGAATTGCATCAAAAATTGTAATTACACGCCCCTGTTAAACAGGGGCTTAAAAATTGGGCCTTAGGCACTGGTGGCGGGACTGGCGGCGCCCAGAACCAAAAATGTTCTTATAAGCTATCAGCATGATCATTGAGGAGGAAGAGGATAATTACTCAGCATAACAGGATAGTCACTCAGCATCAGCATAGGCAGTCTTTGAAGGGATCTGACATTTCAAAAAAATGTATTCGGTTACATAAGCATCAGGTGCTTGGTAGCTGGTGGTGATCCAAGACTGATTCATTTTTCTGAAAGTCAGTCGATCGACCGAGTCGGTGGACAGACGCACCCTGTGATCAGTTACAAAGCCTCCAGCAGCACTGAATGTGCGTTCCGAAAGAACCGAAATGCAGGACAGGCCAGTAGCTCAATTGCATACTGTGCAAGCTCTGGCCAGTGAGCCATCCTCAAGACCCAGTAACCCAGAGGATTTTCGGTGGGAAAGGTGTCCAAGTCAGATCTTGCCCCTAGGTATTCATGCACCATGTAAAACAGACGCTGGCGATGGTTTCTGGAACCGATCATACCTTGGGGCTGCGGACTAAAAAATTGTCTGAACGCATCGGTCAGACGGCCACCTTCTCCACCGCTCCTTCTTTGACTGACCAAAGCCTCAGCAACACGTTGTCCAGAAACAGGAGTTTGTAACCTCCCAGTCTCTGGGAACGCATTGCACAGACCTTTCTGCAAGGCCTCCCGAAGATGTTTCATCCTCTGCTCCCTCTGCGACGGCAAGATAAGGTCCGCAACCTTACCCTTGTAACGTGGACCAAGGAGGGTTGCCAGCCAGTATTGTTCCTTCTCCTTGATACCACGAATACGAGGATCCTTCCGCAGGCTTTGCAGGATCAGGGAGGCCATGCAGCGTAGGTTTGCTGAGGCATTCGGTCCGGAGTCCTCTGGGTCACTAAGGACGACGTGATCCGCAGCCACCTCCTCCCAGCCACATACAAGTCCATGTGTTTCTTGGGACTGTAAATGATCCCTAAAGACTGCTGCTGATTATGAGTGCCAGGCTCCACCTCCATACTGACACAATCCTCCTCCTCCTCCTCCTGTGTGATCGGCGGGCACGCAGGAACACTGTCTGGATAAAGGGGGCCTTGAGAGCTAAGGAAGTCCTCCTCTTCCTGCCTCTGTTCTGCCTCAAGTGCCCTGTCCATTATTCCACGCAGCTTGTGCTCCAACAGGTGGACAAGGGGGACAGTGTCACAGCTCACCATCCTTGTGGCCTCCTCAAATGGTGACAGGACAGTGCATGCATCCCTGATCATGGCCCACTGGCGTGGGGAAAAAAAAAAACAAGCTCCTCTGACCCTGTCCTGGTGCCATAGTCGCACAGGTACTCATTGATGGCCCTCTGCTGCATGTGCAGCCGCTGCAGCATGGCCAACGTTGAGTTCCACCTGGTGGGCATGTCACAGATTAGGCGGTTCTTGGGCAGATTAAATTCCTTTTGGAGGTCTGCCAGCCGATCACTGGCATTATATGACCAGCGGAAATGCACACAGACTTTCCTGGCCTGCCTCAGGACATCCTGTAAGCCCAGGTACCTGCCCAAGAACCGCTGCACCACTAAGTTAAGGACGTGAGCCAAACAGGGCACATGGGTCATTTGTCCCTGTTGGAGGGCGGAGAGGAGGTTGGTGCCATTGTCGCAAACCACCATTCCTGCCTTAAGTTGGCATGGCGTCAACCACCTCTGAACCTGCTCCTGCAGAGCTGACAGAACCTCTGCCCCAGTGTGGCTCCTGTCCCCCAAGCACACCAGCTCAAGCACCGCATGGTATCTTTTGGCCTGCATACTTGCGTAGCCCCTTGAACGCCTATGGAGCACTGCTGGTTCCGAGGACAAAGCACAGGAAGAGGCCATGGAGGAAGAAGAAGAGGAGGGGGTGGAGGAGAGAAGTGTGTCAGAATCATTAGTAGTGGCATTTTGGAGGCGTGGTGGCGGAACAACCTCCAACACTACTGCACCTTGTCCTGCGTCCTTCCCAGCTGCCAGCAGAGTCACCCAATGCACCGTGAAACTTAGGTAACATCCCTGTCCTAGCCTGCTGGACCATGAGTCAGCGGTAATATGCACCTTGCCGCTGACTGCCCTGTCCAGCGGGGCATGGACATTGCCTTCCACATGCCGGTAGAGAGCCAGAATCGCCTTCCGCAAGAAAAAGTGGCGTTTGGGTACCTGCCACTGAGGAACCACACATTCCACAAACTCATGGAAGGGGACAGAGTCTACCAACTGAAAAGGTAGTTGAAGTGCTAGCAATTTTGCCAAGCTAGCATTCAACCACTGGGCATGTGGATGGCTGGGAGTGAACTTCTTTCGGCGGTGCAGCAGCTGGGGCAGGGAAATTTGCCTGGTACAATTTAACGTCGGTGTATCAAAAGCAGATTGCCCACAAGTACTTGGCTGTGACACACCTAGTTCTACACCTTCATTCCTCTCAGTGCAGGTCTCAGAGAGGACTGAAGGTATAGTGGGGTTGGAGATCTCAGCTGATGAGGAGCAAGGAGAGGTCCTCTTTGTTTTTTGGTGTGGGTCTTTTAGGTACGCTTGCCAATGAACTGCATGGCAGGTCAACATATGTCTGGTCAAGCATGTGGTGCCCAAGCAGGAGATGTTTTGGCCACGCGAGATACGCTTGAGACATATGTTGCAAATAGCAGCAGTGCAATCTGATGCACTCGTCTCAAAAAAGGCCCACACCAAAGAACTTTTGGAATAACGCACAGAGACAGCAGCGCCCTGCACATGCGGAGCTTTGCGGTGTGATGCAGTCAGTGTGCTGCCCTTAGGCTGGCCTCTGGAGGGCATCCTGCCTCGGTGATGTGCCTCCTCCTCCACCTCCTCCTCTCTCCTATCAGGCACCCACGTTGAGTCAGTGACCTCATCATCCCCTCCCTCTGTCCGTGCTCACGTTACTGCCTTCATCTAGCTCAGTATCATCATCAGAGCCTTCTAAACGCTGGGCATCCTCCTGGAGCATGTACCCAACACTGTGGTCAAACAGTTCGAGGGACTCCTCAGGAGGACATGGTGGGGCTAGGGAAGGAGTCACTGATGCCAATGAGCCGAGGGAAGAAGCCGCGTTGGCAGCTGCTTTGCCAGACAAAGTACCCTGAGCAAGGGTGAGAGAGGATGAGGACGGCTTGGTCATCCACTCGACCAAGTCTTCCGCATGTTGCGGCTCAACACGCCCAGCTGCCGAAAAAAAGGCCAAGCATGTCCCACAGCCACGTGCTGATGAGGATGCACCGTGTCCACGACCAGCACTCTTGCCTCTAGACACAGAGCCTGCTTGCCCTCTTTTATTGGCTTGTGACTGTCTGCCTCTCCTTGTTGGCCTTCCAGACAAACTAATGGCCTGCAGTGAGATGTAGCTGCACTAAGCTGGGATATATATATATATATATATATATATATATATACACTGATACAGCAGCTAGCAAAATCAACTGCCTGCCTGTAGTATGAGCACACCAACAATCTTCTACAGGTAGCTTTAGCTGAACACTGTGCAGAGGTCGCACTACAATAACTTGTAGCTTTAGCTGAACACTGTGCAGAGGACGCACTACACCAACGTTAAAATAATGTAGCTGACTGCGGTAGTGATAGGATCAGGAAAACACCACCAACCTTCTATCGGTAACTTTAGCTGAACAAATTAAAAAGATTAAGTACAGAGCTGCGCTAAAAGTAAACTAAGGTAGCAGCCAACACACCCGTACACTCAGGATCAAAAATAAGAAGAGAAAATTCAAAGTGTGGCGCTATTTGTTCTGTGTATAAAACACAAAAAAATCCTAAGCGTTAAATGACATCAAAACATTACAATGTGAACAAGGAAGATGCCACGTGAGCACGTGTGACAGTGACTGGTGAACAAAATAGTGATACATATATGTGTTCAATTCATATAAACATCAAAGACGATATCATATATAAAGTCCATAACACAATGGATAAAATATGAAAAGCAAAAAAAAGTCTGTGATAACAGTGCATAGGCGATGATGAACAGGTGTTTTCTTGTACGTGCAGAAAGATTATTTAGACCCGGCAGCCTGGTAGATAAATGGACCATGGAAAACCAGAGGTGCACGGAAGGTTGAAAACAGTGCCAGGACCATCCCCAGAAATTATGGAGGCTTACCAGAAGTAGTGGCCTGAAATAGCATATGCCATACAGGTCAAAAAAGCTTGATGACCAACAGGTCTAGATGTGTTATCTGGTCAGATGTCATCACCACACAAAACGAGGGGGGGGGAAATGGTCAGCACGGCGGATCAGATGGATCTCTGGTTAGGGAGATCAAACAAGCTTGTTGCATTAGCCTGCCGGATTCCCTGATTATCACCTGGACTAACTTTAGCTGAACACTCTTTTGAGGAGGCACTACACTAACGTGTAAATAATGTAGCTGCCTGCGGTAGTGATAGGATCAGGAAAACACCGCCAACCTTCTACAGGTAGCTTTAGCTGAACACTGTGCAGATGTCGCACTACACTAACGTGTAAATAATTTAGCTGCCTGCAGTAGTGATAGGATCAGGAAAACACCACCAACCTTCTACAGGTAGCTTTAGCTGAACACTGTGCAGAGGTCGCACTACACTAACATGTAAATAATGTAGCTGCCTGCGGTAGTGATAGGATCAGGAAAACACCACCAACCTTCTACAGGTAGCTTTAGCTGAACACTGTGCAGAGGTCGCACTACACTAACTTGTAGCTTTAGCTGAACACTGTGCACTACACTAACTTGTAGCTTTAGCTGAATACTGTGCAGATGTCAGGAGAGGTCTCCTCCACTGGTAATAGCGATCATTTGGCATGCAGTACTGAGGTCCACCAGCAGGTGTCTCCTGGCAGTTTGGAGCTGTCAGAAGAGCTTTTTCCTGCAAGTATTCTGTCACCTTTGGGCCGCAGTACTGGTGTCCACCAGCGGAGGAATCCTGGCAGTATGGAGCAGGTATTCCCCTCTGCACTCAGGTGTCACTTGACCCTAATTAGCAGAGCTGCAGTATAAATGCCCGGCAAGTGCACACTCATGTTGCCCTGGTATTGTTCCTTGAGCCCTGACCTGCATCCTGTTATTCCTGATTCCTGAACCCTGATTCCTGGAACCTGTTGATCATGTTTATTACCTGAACCCTGGACCCTGAGCCTTGTACCTGACCCGTCCCTCTTGTGATCCATCCATCCTCTCTTGTCCTGTTTATTTACCTTCCCAGCTACTGATCCCCTGTTTTTCACCCTGGCCTGGCTTGACTACGATTCTAGTACTCCCTCTTGCTACATATGCTGGTTGGTTTAATATCACTGTTTGGTTGTTCACTCTGTATTGGTGGTGTGTTCACATATGCATTTTCCTTAATAAACTTACTTTCACCTATTTATGTCTGGTTCACTCTGTCGCAGTCACACAGTTCTGGTCACATCTGGTTTATGACAGAATACCAGGGCCATCCCTGACCAGAAGTGGCTGCACAGGGGAACCATTTTGATTCAGTTTGGTTGCAAACATGAATGCCAATGAGGTTATTTATTTTTCTCTGCTGGCATCTGAAAGTGGTGATTATTGCCGCCAGGCTTTGAAAGGATGGTCTAGTGACCAGTTGTTTGCAACTATACGTTTGGCTCACTCCCTGGTCGATCAGGGTTATATATTGTTTGGGGAGGAGCAGCCTTTGATAAAGATCTGTACTGAGCTGACCCTGCTCTGTATTCCAGAGGGCCGTGATGATTTCACTCCTCCTTTTGATATGAATCAGGTTGTATCCCTAGTGTGGCTTTTTGAAGATGATTCCGACGATTTTTGTGAGCACTACTCAGCCTGTTCCCCACAGGTGATTGCTGAGTGCATTGTGTCTGCTCAGTCTTTTGTTAGACAGGGAGATTTAAAAGCACAGTTTGTACAACCTATACTTTCAGCATGGTCTGACATGATGCAATTAGCCCCAGCCAAACAAACCACCTCTGCCACCAAACACCAGCCTATCCAAATGTATGTTTCCCCATCACCCATGTCAACTGCAGTTGCAGCTCAGTATACGCTGCTGCCAACCAAATACTCATATCCAGTCTCTGCTCCCTGTACCTATCCTGCATTCAACCCACCTGTCTTTTCTCAGCTGCCTACAAACCCACAGGAACTTCCCCCAGCTACTGTTACCTCTTCTCTACCATATCCCAATCCTCCTTTCCAGTCTGCTGCACCCCTCACCTACAGAGCAGCAGTGGCTAAGCCAAAGAAAAAACAAAAGTTTTTTCCAACCAAGACAATTCTGCCAGTAACCCAACCTGCCTCCGCACCAGCTAGTCCAATCCAGCCTGACATCCCAGTGCTTGCTACCCAGTCTGACGTCCCAGTGCCTGTTATCCAGTTCGATGTCCTGGTACCCGCCTTCCAGCCTGAGGGGCCAGTGTTCCAGCCTAAAGCGTGAGTGTTCCAGCCTGAAGCGCCAGTGTTCCAGCCGGAGGCGCCAGTGTTCCAGCCGGAGGCGCCAGTGTTCCAGCCGGAGGCGCCAGTGTTCCAGCCGGAGGGGCCAGTGTTCCAGCCGGAGGGGCCAGTGTTCCAGCCTGAAGGGCCAGTGTTCCAGCCTGAGGGGCCAGTGTTCCAGCCTGAGGGGCCAGTGTTCCAGCCTGAGGGGCCAGTGTTTTAGCCCGAGGTGCCAGTGTTTTAGCCCGAGGTGCCAGTGTTTTAGCCCGAGGTGCCAGTGTTCCAGCCTGAGGGGCCAGTGTTCCAGCCTGAGGGGCCAGTGTTCCAGCCTGAGGGGCCAGTGTTCCAGCCTGAGGTGCCATTGTTCCAGCCTGAGGTGCCAGTGTTCCAGCCTGAGGTGCCAGTGTTCCAGCCTGAGGTGCCAGTGTTCCAGCCGGAGGTGCCAGTGTTCCAGCCGGAGGTGCCAGTGTTCCAGCCGGAGGTGCCAGTGTTCCAGCCGGAGGTGCCAGTGTTCCAGCCGGAGGTGCCAGTGTTTTAGCCCGAGGTGCCAGTGTTTTAGCCCGAGGTGCCAGTGTTCCAGCCTGAGGGGCCAGTGTTCCAGCCTGAGGGGCAGGTGTTCGAGCCTGAGGTGCCAGTGTTCCAGCCTGAGGTGCCAGTGTTCCAGCCTGAGGTGCCAGTGTTTTAGCCCGAGGGGCCAGTGTTTTAGCCCGAGGTGCCAGTGTTTTAGCCCGAGGTGCCAGTGTTTTAGCCCGAGGTGCCAGTGTTCCAGCCTGAGGGGCCAGTGTTCCAGCCTGAGGTGCCAGTGTTTTAGCCCGAGGGGCCAGTGTTTTAGCCCGAGGGGCCAGTGTTGTAGCCCGAGGGGCCAGTGTTTTAGCCTGAGGTGCCAGTGTTTTAGCCTGAGGTGCCAGTGTTCCAGCCTGAGGTGCCAATGTTCCATTCTGAGGTGCCAGTGTTCCATTCTGAGGTGCCAGTGTTCCATTCTGAGGTGCCAGTGTTCCATTCTGAGGTGCCAGTGTTCTAGCCTGAGGTGCCAGTGTTTCAGCCGGAGGTGCCAGGGTTCCAGCCCGAGGTGCCAGTGTTTTAGCCTGAGGCACCAGTGTTCCAGCCGGAGGTGCCAGTGTTCCACCTGG
Source organism: Lithobates clamitans (assembly GCA_037952925.1). Lineage (NCBI taxonomy): Eukaryota > Metazoa > Chordata > Amphibia > Anura > Ranidae > Lithobates > Lithobates clamitans. Next base: position 711,266 of record JBBGZY010001832.1, read on the forward strand.
AGGTGCCAGTGTTCCAGCTTGAGGTGCCAGTGCCTACTTTCCAGCCTGATGAGCCCGCTTTCCAGCCTGATGTGCCCGCTTTTGAGCCTGATGAGCCACTGTCTGCAGTCCAGCCTGATGACCCGGAGCTTTCTGCTCAGTCTGATGACCCGGAGCTTGCTGCCCAGCCTGTGCCCATGCCCACTGCCCAGCTTGAAGTGCCTGCTGCCCAGCTTGAAGTGCCCGTGCCTGCTGCCCAGCTTGAAGTGCCCATGCCTGCTGCCCAGCTTGAAGTGCCCGTGCCTGCTGCCCAGCTTGAAATGTTCCTGTCCGCTGCCCAGCTTGAAGTGTTCCTGTCCGCTGCCCAGCTTGAAGTGTTCCTGTCCGCTGCCCAGCTTGAAGTGTTCCTGTCCGCTGCCCAGCTTGGAGTGTTCCTGTCCGCTGCCCAGCTTGGAGTGTTCCTGTCCGCTGCCCAGCTTGGAGTGTTCCTGTCCGCTGCCCAGCTTGGAGTGTTCCTGTCCGCTGCCCAGCTTGGAGTGTTCCTGTCCGCTGCCCAGCTTGGAGTGTTCCTGTCCACTGCCCATCCTGGTGTGTTCCTGTCCGCTGCTCATCCTGGTGTGTTCCTGTCCGCAGCCCATTCTGGTGTGTTCCTGTCCGCTGCCCATTCTGGTGTGTTTCTGTCCGCTGCCCATTCTGGTGTGTTTCTGTCCGCTGCCCAGCCGGGTGTGTTCCTGTCCGCTGCCCAGCCTGGTCTGTTCCTGTCCGCTGCCAAGCCTGGTGTGTTCCTGTCCGCTGCCCAGCCTGGTGTATTCCTGTCCGCTGCCCAGCCTGGTGTGTTCCTGCTCGCTGCCCAGCCTGGTGTGTTCCTGCCCGCTGCCCAGCCTGATGTGTTCCTGTCTGCTACCCAGCCTGATGTGCCACTGCTTGCTGCCTAGCTTGAGGTGCCCGCTGCCCGGCTGGACACCATGGACTTTCCCCAGCAACGGCTAGTTGGATCGTCCGGAGGTCGCTTCTTCGGGAGGGGGGGGGGGTACTGCCAGGAAAGGTCTCCGCTGGTAATATCGATCATTTGGCGTGCAGTACTGAGGTCCACCAGCAGGTGTCTCCTGGCAGTTTGGAGCTGTCAGAAGAGCTTTTTCCTGCAAGTATTCTGTCACCTTTGGGCCGCAGTACTGGCGTCCACCAGCGGAGGAATCCTGGCAGTATGGAGCAGGTATTCCCCTCTGGACTCAGGTGTCACTTGACCTTAATTAGCAGAGCTGCAGTATAAATACCCGGCAAGTGCAAACTCATGTTGCCCTGGTATTGTTCCTTGAGCCCTGACCTGCATCCTGTTATTCCTGAAGCCTGAACCCTGATTCCTGGAACCCGTTGATTCTGTTTCCTGTCTGTTACCTGAACTCTGGACCCTGAGCCTTGTACCTGACCCGTCCCTCCTGTGATCCATCCATCCTCTCTTGTCCTGTTTATTTCCCTTCCCAGCTACTGATCCCCTGTTTTTGACCCTGGCCTGGCTTGACTACGATTCTGGTACTCCCTCTTGCTACATATGCTGGTTGGTTTAATATAACTGTTTGGTTGTTCACTCTGTATTGGTGGTGTGTTCACATATGCATTTTCCTTAATAAACTTACTTTCACCTATTTATGTCTGGTTCACTCTGTAGCAGTCACACAGTTCTGGTCACATCCGGTTTATGACAGCAGAGGTCGCACTACACTAACTTGTAGCTTTAGCTGAACACTGTTCAGAGGTCGCACTACACTAACTTGTAGCTTTAGCTGAACACTGTGCACTACACTAACTTGTAGCTTTAGCTGAACACTGTTCAGAGGACGCACTACACTAACTTGTAGCTTTAGCTGAACACTGTGCAGAGGGCGCACTACACTAACTTGTAGCTTTAGCTGAACACTGTGCAGAAGACGCACTACACCAACGTTAAAATAATGTAGCTGCCTGCGGTAGTGATAGGATCAGGAAAACACCACCAACCTTCTACAGGTAGCTTTAGCTGAACACTGTGCAGAGGTCGCACTACACTAACGTGTAAATAATTTAGCTGCCTGCGGTAGTGATAGAATCAGAAAAACACCACCAACCTTCCACAGGTAGCTTTCAGAGGACGCACTACACTAACTTGTAGCTTTAGCTGAACACTGTGCAGAGGTCGCACAACACTAACTTGTAGCTTTAGCTGAACACTGTGAGGAGGACGCACTACACTAACTTGTAACTTCAGCTCAACACTGTGCAGAGGTCGCACTACACTAACTTGTACCTTTAGCTGAACACTGTGCACTACACTAACTTGTAGCTTTAGCTGAACACTGTGCACTACACTAACTTGTAACTTTAGCTGAACAGTGTAAAAATATTTCCTTTTCTTGTAATTTGTTTTTACCTGTTTGTATTATTTATAAACATTGGCAACTTGGAGTTGGTGGCTTATGCCCCAGAAGAAGGCCTTTGGGTCGAAACGCGTTGGGCTTCCTTACCATCATTCATGTTACCTTTGACTTTTATTATGATCACTTTATTTTAATGTATCTTTTTTTTAGCAATAAAAGATACTTTTTTATCTGCACCATGGGGAAGCTTTACTTTTCTTTTCACATAACATCTGGAAAGAAGTGAATGCTCAACTTCCATCATACGCAGTACATCACAGCTGTCAGATCTCCATCTGTACCCACCGGGAGCACTCATCTGATGACCCTGTGAGTTCCTGTGAAGTTTTACCTGGGAGTTCTGACAGTCCGGATATCGTTCCACGCGCCCTGGGTGGCACTTTGTCTCCATGACTCCATGTTGCTGACAGGGGAGTCCACTGGATCTGGTAAGGGTTTATACCTACTATTCTCTGATTTGATGCCATTTTTGGTGGATGTGGTTCTCATGTACCGACTAACCAAGTTTTCTGCCAACGTTTGGAACACTCTTCACTGCCAGTGACTTTTTCCATGTGCGCACTTATTTTGGAAACTTACTCTTCACATTTTTTGCCTCATGGCTAATTGACTCTTTATTTTTAATAGTTGTATTTACCACATCCAGTCGCAAGACTTGTGGTGTTTGTGACTATATATTTCACCACCATTTTTTTGTTTCTTATGCGCTGCATTTTTCTTATTTATTTTATTTAGCTGAACACTGTCCAGAGGACGTACTACACTAACTTGTAACTTTAGCTGAACACTGTGCAGAGGTCGCACTACACTAACTTGTAGCTTTAGCTCAACACTGTGAGGAGGACGCACTACACTAACTGTAAATAGTGTAGCTGCCTGACTGTGGTACTAATAGGATCAGAAGAACACCAGCAATTTTCTTCAGGTTGCTGTAAATACTGTAACAACACAAGCCTGCCTGTCAGTAGGAAGATAATAACAGGAACGGATCTAGCTAAACTGAATATACAGTGTGTATATATATATATATATATATATATATATATATATATATATATAACACTTGGGATGCATATATATATATACACAATACACTGTAAGTGCAGTTACAGCTGACTGACTGTCCTGCCTAATCTATCTAACTTAAATCAAATGACACTGTCTCTCTGTCTCTCAACGCCGGAACACACTACACAGGGCTGCCGTGCAGGCGGCCTTATATAGTGTGGGGCGTGTACTAAACCCCCTGAGCCATAATTGGCCAAAGCCACCCTCTACAGACGGCGCTGTGATTGGCCTAGCATGCGGGTCATAGTGCATGCTTGGCCAATCATCAGCCAGCAATGCACTGCGATGCCGCAGTAAATTATGGGCCGTGACGCGCCACACGAATTTGGCGCGAACGGCCCATATCATTCGCAATTCGGCGAACGGGCGAACAGACGATGTTTCAGTCGAACATGGATTCGACTCAAACACGAAGCTCATCCCTATTCCTGAGCCTTTAAATGGTCTCTCAGTCTGGTTCAGTAGGAATCACAATCATGGGAAAGACTGCTGACCTGACAGTTGTGCAGAAAACCATCATTGACACCCTCCATAAGGAGGGAAAGCCTCAAAAGGTAATTGCAAAGGAAGTTGGATGTTCCCAAAGTGCTGTATCAAAGCACATTAATAGAAAGTTATGTGGAAGAGAAAAGTGTGGAAGAAAAAGGTGCACGAGCAGCAGGGATGACCGCAGCCTGGAGAGAATTGTCAGGAAAAGGCCTCTCAAAAGTGTTGGGGACTTTCACAAGGAGTGGACTGAGGCTGGAGTCAGTGCATCAAGAGCCACAACACAGATGGATCCTGGACATGGGCTTCAAATGTCGTATTCCTCTTGTCAAGCCACTCCTGAACAACAACTAACATCAGAAACGTCTTACCTCGGCTAAAGAAAAACAGTCCTGGTCTGTTGCTCAGTGGTCCAAAGTCCTCTTTTCTGATGAGAGCAAATTTTGCATCTCATTTGGAAACCAAGGACCCAGAGTATAGAGGAAGAATGGAGAGGCACACACTGCAAGATGCTTGAAGTCCAGTGTGAAGTTTTCACAGTCTGTGTTGATTTGGGGAGCCAAGTCATCTGCTGGTGTTGGTCCACTGTGCTATATTAAGTCCAGGGTCAACGCAGCTGTCTACCAGGAGATTTTGGAGCCCTTCATGCTTCCTTTCGCAGACAAGCTCTATGGGGATGCTGACTTCATTTTCCAGCAGGACTTAGCACCTGCCCACACTGCCAAAAGCACCAAAACCTGGTTCAATGGGATTACTGTGGCTTGATTGGCCAGCAAACTCGCCTGACCTGAACCCCATAGAGAATCTATGGGGCATTGCCAAGAGAAAGATGAGAGACATGAGACCGAAGAATGCAGAAGAGCTGAAGGCCGCTATTGAAGCATCCTGGTCTTCCATAACACCTCAGCAGTGCCACAGGCTGATAGCTTCCATGCCACGCCGCATTGAGGCAGTAATTGCTGCAAAAGGGGCCCCAACCAAGTACTGAGTACATATGCATGCTTATACTTTTCAGATGTCCGATATTGTGCTATGTACAATTGAGATTGAGATTGTGGATTTGCGGTTTTCATGAGCTGTAAGCCATAATCATCACAATTATGACAAATCACGGCTTGAACTATCTTGCTTTGCATGTAATGAGTCTATCTCATATATTAGTTTCACCTTTTAAGTTGCATTAGTGAAATAAATGAACTTTTGCACAATATTCTAATTTTTCGAGTTTCACCTGTATATAGGCAAAGGCGGGGCCATATGGTTACATCATTCTGTGGCACCGCCCCATATGAAGTCTAATGACGTCACGTGACATCAGAAGGGGGTGATGCCACTGGGTGACATAGAGAGAAAAAAACATTTTCAGGGGAAAGGGTCCCACTGAGAAGAAACACAGGTGGACCATGCTGCTTAATAAGGGATACATTTTATTAGAAAAATATATTTAATACAAAAGGGGCCAAGACCAGCTACCCACCACCAAAACCAAGATCATTTTAAAAATAGACAACGTTGTCTGTTTAAGAGCAGCTGCATCACGCTTCAACCATGCATGCACACACCTGTAACAAGGCTATTGTTAATGGGATTAAGTAATATTTGTGGATCAGACTAATGATTTCAGTGACATGCACCATACATAACAAAGTCCGTCCTGTCACTGTATTTAAATAGAAACCCGTTTAACAAAAGACCCGTTTAGAGGCTAGTTAATTGTCAGGTTGCTAGTCCCACAGAGACAGCCTTAATTAGAGTTGTAACAAGACATAGCTGTCAGTGTGGAGAGATGATTATAGTCCACAGTTAGTATCCAGTCCAAAGACACAGAAATACAGTTTCCCAGCATGGAATTGCATGTATTCACAGGGTCTAACTGTTGGAAAAACAATAGCTCAATGGCGTTGTTTATGAAGTTGGCTAATACTGTCTGAGAAGTAACAAAAAACAGCATGCAAAGTAAAAGGAGGCAGTTAAAGGACCTATAGTCCGATCACCCGACCATTCATGGAGCGATATAATCACAGTCCTGTACTATCTTTCTCCGGTCCGGGGGGCTGTATGTGCCTTCCTGTATGCTCCGTTTGTTGAGCGGGGTCCTTGGGGCTCCAGTGTAAGACTTTCACGTACCTGACTGACGAACCCGATATAGCAGGGGAAGGCCTTCCTTACGTATCTGGTTCCCGGCCCCTGGTAGAGCAAACAGAAGGCACGGGAGTGCAGAGTGGTATGAGAGCCTGGCGGGTGACTTGCGGAGATAAGGCCCAAGATCCTGGTGCAAGCGGATTGGAGGTACTTGGTAGGCTGAAGCACAGTTAACTGGTGCAGAGCAGGAGCAAAGTAGGCAGGTCCGGTCACAGGCAGAGTTGGCAGCAGGCGGTCAGCACAGTACAAGGGAGCAGGCAGATTCAAAGTCCAGGTCACAGGCAGGGTTGGCAGCAGGCGGTCAGCACAGTACAAGGGAGCAGGCAGATTCAAAGTCAGAGGCAAGCCGGGGTCAGATGCATGCAGATAGCAGGGGAGGATCCAATAGACAAGCCGGGTCACAGGGAGATCAAACTTTCAGACAGGCAAACAGGAAGTATGGGAACAGGAAGCTGCAGATCGAACAGCACTGAGCACAGTGCACCAGCACACTAAATAGGGCGATTGGCACTAAACACCGTGCGCACGCGCCCGCACAACGGCGCGCCCACGCGGGCCGGCGCAAAGCGGCGCACACCAGAGTGCCCGATGTTAACCCTGCTCTGGGATCCTCTCTGACAGTGCCCCCTCCTTAAGGGCAGCCTCCGGGTGCCCAGCTGGGCCAGTCTATCCGCGTGGGCACTCCGAAAATCCCTTAAGAGTTCTTCAGCGTGCAGGTTGTTTTCCAGTTCCCAAGAATTATCTTCTGGTCCACACCCCCTCCACTTGATTAAGTATTGAACTTGGTTGTGTCTCTTCCTGCAGTCCAGGATTGCTTCCACCTCATACTCTTCCTCATTGTTGATAATTACAGGTTCAGGCGGGCCAGTATAATGACCCGAAAAGGAATTGGGAGTAACAGGTTTAAGCAAGGACACGTGGAAGACCGGGTGGAACTTCAGAGTATTGGGTAAGTCAAGCTCATAGGTCACATCATTGATCTTCCTCTTGACCGAAAAGGGACCCATGAATTTGGGACCCAACTTCCTTGAGGGGCAAGTCATCTTTAGGTTAACAGTAGACAGCCAAACCTGGTTGCCAGGTTCTAACATGAGTTCTCCTCGCTTCTTCCTGTCATACATCCTTTTATTGTATTCCTGGGTTTTAGCCATGGTTTCTCGTAGTAACTTATTGTTGGTGATGAAGAAGTTCATTGTTTCAGAGACTGCAGGAATCGCACATTCAGGTAAGGAGCCGGTCAGAAAGGACGGGTGAAAATTGTAGTTTGCAAAAAATGGTGTTTGTTTAATGGCCGAGTGCACAGAGTTGTTGTAGGCAAACTCAGCAATAGGCAGAAGATAGACCCAATCGTCCTGTGAGAAGGCAGAAAAGCATCGGAGGTATTGTTCTAGCGCCTGATTAGTTCTCTCCGTCTGCCCATTCGTCTGGGGATGGTAGGCAGACAAGAACGCCAATTCAATCTCAAGGGAACTACAAAGAGCCTTCCAAAACCTGGAAGTGAACTGAACACAATCTGATACTATACTTGAAGGCACTCCATGTAGTCGCACTATCTTCTTGATGAAGATCTTCGCTGTTTCCAAAGCTGAAGGTGTAACTTTCATGGGCAGGAAATGGGCCATTTTAGACAGTCTGTCTACAATGACAAAGATGGTGGAGAAACCCTCGGCCAGAGGGAGCTCTACGATGAATCCATCAAAATCATTTTCCATGGCCTTTCTGGAACTGGTAAGGGTCTTAATAGGCCCCAGGCCTTCGCTCGGCTATTCTTGCTTCGAGCACAGGTGATGCATGATTCCACAAAACTCTTGCAATCGCATGGCAGCTGAGGCCACCAAAAGGTACGTTGTACCAGCTCTGTTGTCTTCAAAATTTCAAAATGCCCAGCCAACTTGTGGTCGTGGCAGAGTTCCAGTACTGCTACCCTCAGATCCTCTAGGACCATGATTTTGTCCTTGTATCGGAACAGGCCGTCTTGCATGCTTACATTAACTTCCGCAGAAGGAGACCAACTCCTGGAGGCTTGTTTAATTTGAAATATAAGATCCCCCTGAAGTAGCAGAAAATTTCCAGCAGGGAGAATGGTGTCTGGAGGCAAGGATTCCCTGGAGTCATGGAACATGTGGGATAATGCATCCGGTTTGATGTTCTTGGTACCCGGCCTATACGTAATGTGGAACTGGAATCTAGAGAAGAACAGGGCCCACCTTGCCTGCCGTGGTCTCAATCTCTTGTCTGTTCACAGGTACTCTAGGTTTTTGTGGTCTGTGTAGACCAAAATGGGATGAGCGGCACCCTCCAATAGGTAGCGCCACTTTTCTAGTGTGGCTTTAATGGCCAAGAGCTCCCGATCTCCTACGTCGTAATTTTTCTCCATAGTGGAGAGCTTCCGTGAGAAAAAGGCTACTGGATGGAGGAGAGCTTCAGCACCTTGCCGCTGAGAAAGTACTGCCCCTACTGCGAACTCTGATGCATCCACTTCAAGGACAAACGGTAAGGCAGGGTCTGGGTGTTTCAGAATAGAAGCGGAGGTAAACAGTTCCTTGAGCTTTTCAAAGGCGGATTGCGTCTGAGGGAACCAACAGAATCGGTTCCCTTGCTTGGTCAGTTCTGTGATGGGGGCAATTATTGCAGAAAAGCCCCTTATGAACTTCCGGTAAAAGTTTGGGAAGCCGATGAAGCGTTGGACCCCTTTTTTATTGGAGGGAGCCGGCCAGTCCAGGATAGCTGCCACCTTTTGAGGATCCATCTTAATGCCGTTGATAGAGATGATTACTCCGAGGAACTGAATGCACTGCAGTTCAAACTCACATTTTTCCAATTTGGCATAAAGTCCATGCTGCCTGAGCCGGATTAAAACATTCCGGACATGCCTGCGATGTTCAATGACTGAGGAAGAAAAGATCAGAATGTCGTCTAGGTATACTATAACGTATAAGTCCAGAAGGTCACGGAAGATGTCACTAACAAAGTGTTGAAAAGTCGCTGGTGCGTTGCACAGACCAAAGGGCATGACGAGATATTCAAAGTGCCCGAACCTGGTACGGAAGGCAGTTTTCCACTCATCTCCCTCTCTGATGCGAATCAAGTTATATGAATACATACAAAACAGCGCTCGCAAATAAATGTTCAAACTCTAACTAACCTGTTGCAGCTGCTAGATAGAAGTGCTGACACTCTGATAATAAATAGACGAAAATTTGCGCTAGCAACTCATAAATAAAATACGGCGAAGTCAAATAATAAGTACACTATACAAATAATTGTGGATATGAAAAGAATATAAAATGAAATATGTAAAATATATAGACCTTGCACAATTTGCTATCTGCTGAGTGAAACCGTGCACAAATCCACTGACAGACTGGGTGCCTACAATGTAATAAAGAGCAAATCAAAAAATATGTGCATACAAGTGGTGCGGTTCGGATGGGTAATCCTGAAAAAACACACCCAAACACTATGCGACTATGAGGCGATAAAGTATCGCTATACTAATACAAAAATATATATAGTATATATGTGCTCACATGTATTCGTGATCATGAATATAAAGTGAACCTTTATGAGGAATAAACAACAAATAATATGTGAAAAAAAAAAAAAAAGAAGTCAATTGAATCAAAATTGGCAATTTGCAAATGACAGAGTATCTGTTAGATCAGAAAAGGTTTGCTTCCCAACAGGACAAACAGCAGACTTCAAACTTTTTCATCCGTATGATAAATCAGGGCAAGAAGGTATGCTGGTGTTTGGTGATGATTGGAAGGAAACCCTTGGGACCACAAAACTCGCGTTCCACCAAAGGAAGAGAAAAAACATATAGTGTAAAACCTTATGATACCGTGGGGTCACCTGCGCATATGTGCGCTACTCACGGGACCAACGTGCAGAGCAGGCATTCAGATACTTGGTCGGTGTTCGCCGCTGAACGGCGTGCGTTCCACCAACTCCAGGAAGTGATGTCACTGGTTACAAGGCGTAGGCAGGATGTTGCGTCGACGCGTTTCGCCCCTCCCCCAGGGCGTTATCAAAGACTTAACATCCTGCTCACGTAAGAGATATTTATACTGCGCTCGGTGAGTGACAGCCATTCATGGCCAATGGGTGAAATATCACCCATTCCTTCCTATATCATCATATCCTGTTGCAATTGGAAAACTTTAATCAGTGACCGGAGACACAACATCTCCAATAAGCAGACACATATGCTTGTGACACTTATACAAAATAAACAGGTTTGACGCCAGCCATCTTATACAGAAATTAATTACAACAGGATATCTGTACAAATACAAATTATATATAGTATATGCTGAATGTCTTAAAAAATCCATATCTTTAATATAATACGCAATAAAAAATAATTAAAATTACATATAAAAATATGAAAAATAAAAAAATATATATACAAATATATATATAAATAAATTAAAAATAATCGGTAATGATTAATCAAAATTATTTGGATACAGAACACAATACCTTGCTGGCTGTTAAATCTTACACCAAGAAAAGTATGGCTAATATTTTGGTGGATATGGTACAGAGATATCTCAACAAATATTGGAGAAGAAAAATTTTTTTACACAATAAAAATGAAGAAAAAAATATAAATATATAAATAAAAATAAGATGAAATACAAATAAAAATAAAAATAAAACTACCAGTTAGATAAAAAACAGTCTTTATTGTGAAATAACCTGAAATGGTTGGAAAGGCCATGAAACTTATATCCCTTTTTGATCCTAGGCAATTGGGTATAAGACTCAAAGAACATGTAAATAGGATCAAAAAGGGATATACGTTTCATGGCCTTTCCAACCATTTCAGGTTATTTCACAATAAAGACCTGGGATATCTCTGTACCATATCCACCAAAATATATACCGTATATACTCGAGTATAAGTCGAATTTTTCAGCACATTTTTTTGTGCTGAAAGTGCCCCCCTGGACTTATTCTCGAGTCAAGCACTTTTCTGCAGCAAAAAATGTCATTTTCCGAACCGATTTGGGGCCCTGTATCTCAGGGCCACTTGGTGCTAAGAACCCCAAATTTGGAGTGCAAACCCAGTGGAACTGGTACCACAACATATCCAAAGCTGAAGTTCCTAGCACTAAGTGGCCCCAAGATACGGGGCCCCAAATTCGGTTTGGAAAATGTCATTTTCTGCTGCAGAAAGGTGCTTGACATTTTCTGAACCAAATTTGGGGCCCCGTATCTCAGGGCCACTTGGTGCTAGGAACCCCAAATTTGGTGTGCAAACCTAGTGGAACTGGTACCATAACATATCCAAAGCTGAAGTTCCTAGCACTAAGTGGCCCCAAGATACGGGGCCCCAAAATCGGTTTGGAAAATGTCATTTTCTGCTGCAGAAAGGTGCTTGACATTTTCTGAACCAAATTTGGGGCCCCGTATCTCAGGGCCACTTGGTGCTAGGAACCCCAAATTTGGTGTGCAAACCTAGTGGAACTGGTACCATAACATATCCAAAGCTGGGGTTCCTAGCACCAAGTGGCCCTGAGATACAGGGCCCCAAACCCGGTTCAGAAAATGTCATTCTCTGCTGCAGAAAAGTGCTTGACATTTTCTGAACTGATTTTTGGGGCCCTGTATCTCGAGGCCACTTGGTGCTAGAAACCCCAGCTTTGGAAATATTATGGTGCTAGTTCCACTGGGTTTGTACACCAAATTTGGGGTTCTTGGAACTAAGTGACATGGAGATACGGGGCCCCAAATTTGGTCAACTGTGTCCATCTGCAGCAATGTCATTTCAGGACCCTTTGGGTTCAGAGACCCCAAATTTTGGCTGCAGCTAGGGGGCATCTAGGAACCCTTAACTACCGAGTTTGAAGTTCAGGGGACCTATGGCTGCAAATGGGCACAGTGAGGCATGCAAATTTGCACAGTGATGCTGCAAATGGGCATTGTTGTCCCTCTTTTCCACTTACAGTAGCTGTGCATTTCTCACCCTCGTCTTATACTCGGGTCAATAAGTTTTTCCTATTTTTTTGTGGTAAATTAGGGCCTCGACTTATACTCGGAACGACTTATACTCGAGTATATACAGTAATATATTAGCCATACTTTTCTTGGTGTAAGATTTAACAGCCAGCAAGGTATTGTGTTCTGTATCCAAATAATTTTGATTAATCATTACAGATTATTTTTAATTTATTTATATATATATTTTTATATATTTTTTTTTATTTTTCATATTTTTATATGTAATTTTAATTATTTTTTATTGCATATTATATTAAAGATATAGATTTTTTAAGACATTCAGCATATACTATATATAATTTGTATTTGTACAGATATCCTGTTGTAATTAATTTCTGTATAAGACGGCTGGCGTCAAACCTGTTTATTTTGTATAAGTGTCACAAGCATATGTGTCTGCTTATTGGAGATGTTGTGTCTCCGGTCACTGATTAAAGTTTTCCAATTGCAACAGGATATGATGATATAGGAAGGAATGGGTGATATTTCACCCATTGGCCGTGAATGGCTGTCACTCACCGAGCGCAGTATAAATATCTCTTACGTGAGCAGGATGTTAAGTCTTTGATAACGCCCTGGGGGAGGGGCAAAATGCGTTGACGCAACATCCTGCCTACGCCTTGTAACCAGTGACATCACTTCCTGGAGTTGGTGGAACGCACGCCGTTCAGCGGCGAACACCGACCAAGTATCTGAATGCCTGCTCTGCACGTCGGCCCCGTGAGTAGCGCACATATGCGCAGGTGACCCCACGGTATCATAAGGTTTTACACTATATGTTTTTTCTCTTCCTTTGGTGGAACGCGAGTTTTGTGGTCTCAAGGGTTTCCTTCCAATCATCACCAAACACCAGCATACCTTCTTGCCCTGATTTATCATACGGATGAAAAAGTTTGAAGTCTGCTGTTTGTCCTGTTGGGAAGCAAACCTTTTCTGATCTAACAGATACTCTGTCATTTGCAAATTGCCAATTTTGATTCAATTGACTTCTTTTTTTTTCACATATTATTTGTTGTTTATTCCTCATAAAGGTTCACTTTATATTCATGATCACGAATACATGTAAGCACATATATACTATATATTTTTGTATTAGTATAGCGATACTTTATCGAATCAAGTTATAGGCACCACGGAGGTCAAGTTTGGTGAAGATTTTTGCTGAACCCAGTCTTTGAAAAAGTTCTGGCACGAGAGGTAAAGGGTAACGATTCTTGATGGTCACTTTATTTAGTTCTCTGTAGTCGATACAAGGCTGTAGAGAGTGATCCTTCTTCTTGACAAAGAAAATGCCGGCTCCGGCTGGCGAAGTGGATGGACGGATAAAACCTTTCTTCAGATTCTCATCAATATACACCTTGAGGGTGTCCAGCTACTGCTCTGTTAAAGGAAAGATTCTCCCGAAGGGAACTTCAGATCCAGGCAAGAGTTCTATTGGATAATCATAAGGTCTGTGAGGCGGAAGGGTCTCTGCCCCCTTTTTACTAAAGACATCAGAAAAGTCCCGATAAGGAGCGGGAATTGCCTGCTGCGATTCAATGTCCAGACACAGGAGTTGATGGGATTTCACAGGAGTGCTGTACAAACTGTGCTGTTGGCAATAACTGGAAAGGAACTTGATTTCCCCAGAGACCCAATCAATGCTAGGGTTATGGGCCTGCAGCCAGGGCATCCCCAGAATAATAGGGAAGAGTGGTGAAGAGATGGCGTCCAGCCGAAGAAATTCCCGATGATGAGTGCTCATGATAGCCTGCAGTGGGATAGTCGCCTGGGTGACAAGACCAGAGCTAAGGGTGGAACCATCAGCAAGGTGGACAGCAAGTCCCTGCGACTTCGGTTGGAGAGGGATGCGGTGGTGAGCAGCAAAAGTTAGATCAATGAAGCAGCTGTATGCTCCGGAGTCAATTATGACCGAGACTGGCAGATCCTGTCCTGGAAGCTGGAGAATAATAGAGAGCCAGGTGGTTAGCAAGGTTAGGCAAGGCAGGTGCAAACTTAGAAGAAGTTGAAAGGGACTTACGTGTCTTGTTAGGGCAAGATCTCACGTAGTGACCCGATTCTCCGCAATACATACATAGATTATTGACTCGTCGGCGCTGTCACTCTTCTGGAGTGAGGGATGGGCGGAGAAGCCCGAGCTGCATCGGTTTGGAGGTATCGAGGACTGAGGTAGGTGGTACATGAAGACTTTGGCCTACAGAGCTGGTAGCACTAGGGACCTTGGGGAGGACCCAGGTGGGACGGAACTGGTTGGCGGACCTCTCGGAACGGCGCTCCCTTAGGCGCCGATCAATCTGAACAGACAGGTTGATAAGGTCATCCAGAGTTTGGGGTATTCCAACCCGCGCCAGTTCATCTTTGAGTGAATCGGATAACCCCATACGAAATTGGTAACGCAGGGCAGCGTCATTCCAGTCCGTATCCGAACTCCAACGCCTGAACTCCAGAACATAGTCTTCAGCGGGTCTGTGCCCTTGTTGTAAGGCGGATTCAGCAGTGGCTTTTAACTGGGGATCCTCATACAACTGAGACATAGCGGCAAAGAAGGTATCCAGGCTATCCAAAAAGGTTGATTTTTGCTCCAGAAGGCGGTGGGCCCAGGTCTGTGGTTCACCGGACAGAAGAGAAATCACAAAGCCCACCTTGGTTGCTTCCAAAGAAAAAGTGCGTAGTTGCAAAGCGAAGTAAAGTTTGCAGGCGTGGGGGGGCGTGGCCAACGACCGGGATGTGAGGACGTGCAAAGCCTGAGCTCCGTCCGTCTCACTCAGATCCTTCAACCATCCTGCTAGCCCGGCCGCCATCCACAACCATCCTCACACTCACTAACCTCCCAGGACTCCAGAGCACCTCGGGCCATGGTGAAATACGGTCCGGCCATGGAGGAAATCTCAGGATTCGGTCCGCCATCACAGCCATGCCCGCCGCAGCAAAATGGCGCCGGCCGGCGCCACGTTCAGAAGCAAGGTCAGCCATCCACCTCCCTGACAATCCAGCAGCATCGAGGGAAGGGTGAGTCACAATATATCCCTGGCAGCAGCCCTGAAGACCCCCTTCTATCCTCCTCCCCGGATGACATAGCCTCAGTATCTGATCCTAATGCTGATGTGGCTGCAGGCCCTGCAGAGCCCTCTCTTTCCCAAATTATGGAGGCCATACAGCACAGCCATGCTTCCCTCACCACACAGATGGATTCAATTAAAACTGATCTATCATTCCTGAAGCATGATGTACAAAACCTAAGACATAGAGTACAAAATGCGGAACAGCGCATAGGAGATTTAGAGGATGACACGCGCCCTTTGCAGGGATCTGTAAGGGAGCTGCGCCAGGCCCAAGATTATATGGCTGATAAGCTTACAGACATGGAAGACCGTCTAAGACGTAATAATCTCCGCTTTCTAGGCTTCCCGTAAGGGGCAGAGGGCAAGGCCCCAGAAAAATTTATGGAACAATGGCTGATGTCAGTATTTAGCGCCAATGTTTTTTCCACCATGTTTGCCATCGAGAGAGCACACAGGGTTCCGCTACGCCCCTTGCCCCCTGGGGCTCCCCCACGTGCTATGCTTATTAAGATGCTGCATTTCAGGGACAGAGAAGCCATCATTAGAGCATCCAGGGAAAAAGGGAACATACTCTTCAATGGTAACGGTATTACTATCTTCCCTGACTTCTCGGTGGCCACACAGAAACAACGTGCCACTTTCCTAGCAGTCAAGAGGCGTTTGCGTGATCTGCAACTACCATACAGCATGCTATATCCTGCACGCCTTCGGGTCATTTATCAGGGTAAAGCCCATTTCTTCACTGATCCGAAAGATGGGCAGACACGCTGCCCCCTTATTGTTCCAATATAAGCAAAGCTCTTTGTTCACTGATATTCTTGAGCTATTGATCTTTAATATCCACAATGAAGATTGCAAATAAGCTCCAGGACATTGACATTTCCATATTAGCTCTTACTGAACTGTAGGAAGGCAGAGAAGACCAATGCTGTATGTCCCATGATGGACCTGTTAATATCCTTCTACTGGCTGACCAAACTGGTTACAACTAGGCGGGCTGGAACTGGAACTTTTCTATCATCATCCAGCAGAATATTTTGCTAAGGCCGGGCTGAGGAATACCTTGCCTGGGAAATATACACGGGTGGTAGCTTGTGTTTATAATCTCCATCTGTTTAGTGCTACCTCAGGTTGTTGACTACGGGACTGTTCTAAACACCCCCTGCTACGCAGGTTCAATTTAGGGTATAAAGCTCTCATGAGTTGGGGTATGGGAGCCGGGAGGGTTAGGGTGGGTTGGGAAGGTGGGAAAACCTTTTGGGTGTTGGCATCGTTTATGCCATGGTTACATGTTTATTACTATTTTATGATACATATTTGCAGGTTCATGGATCAGACCAACCATCAAGGTGCTCAGGTATATGTACTAGATGACATACAAATTTTTCAGACAAGCATCCAGAATTGCGCCACCGCCTCTCGAGGAGCCCGGAGACCCACAGGATGGCTGACCCTGGGGTGCCTCGGGAGGCGGTCGTGCAACCTTTTGTATTACACCCAGAAATGAATAATTTACGTCTGATATCATGGAATGTTAGGGGGCTTAATTCCAAGATAAAGCGTTCAGTGATGTTTGATTATTTAGCACGCCACAAGCCGCATGTGATCCTCCTCCAAGAGACCCATCTCGTGGGCTCCAGAGTTATGGCCCTTAAAAGAGCTAAAATAGCTTATGCTCTACACTCCACCTATTCTTCCTTTGCCAGGGGGACGTCTATTCTCATTGCCAAATCAGCACCAATCTCCATTAAACACATTAAACTTGACCCAAATGGCTGCTTTGTCATCTTGGTAATGGAACTTCTAGGTAAACCATATACGGTGGTAAACATTTACATCCCACCACCCTTTACGAGGAAATTCTTTGAGAAGGTGATGGGAACAATACTCGAAATCGCTGAAGGCCCATTAATCATAGCAGGGGATTATAATACGGTGCTAGACAACTCTATAGACAGATTCCGATGTTCTACAATGCCCCCAACGCCCTTAGGATCCTATCTAACTCAATTTGACCTGGTGGAGGCCTGGAGGTGGAGACATGCGGGGGTAAAAGAGTATTCATGTCAATCTGACTCCCATAATACTCTATCACGAATTGATCTCTGTTTGGTCTCTTCTAACATTCTTCATTTAATAACAAGAATTAAGTATCTGCCCAGAGCACTGTCGGACCACTCACCTCTGATGGTGGATCTGGCCCTTGACGCGCCCTCCTCGTACAGAGTGTGGAGGCTGAGCCCGCTCTGGTTAGAGGATCAGGCCGTGGTGGACCAGAGTTCTGCTGATATGAAAATTTACTGGATAAATAACAAACATAGTGCAGACACCCTTACGGTCTGGGATGCCTTTAAGGCCACCACTCATGGCTCCTTTACAGCTGCGATTGGGCAGGCCCGCAAGGCATCACAGTCCAGACTAATGGACGCGGAGGGTGGGCTCAGGGACGCGGAGATTGCGTATTCTGACAACCCTACCTCTGCGACACACGCCACTTGGCGACATAGGGCAAGAGAGCTGGATTTGGTACTGGTGGAACGTACACAAAAAAAACTCCTATATCAAAGCCAGCGGATATTTGATTTTGGAGATAAAAATAGTCGGTTATTAGCATACCTAGCCAGACCAGAATATCAACCATGCAATATTCCCAGAATCAAAAACTCGGCGGGCATAATAGTGGAACAGAGCAGTGATATTGTAGAAGCGTTTGTTGAGTTCTATTCCACCCTATATAAAACCAGAGCTCACTATACGATAGTGGAACTAGACGACTATCTCTCCGAAATTTCACTCCCCAAACTAACAGAGCTTCAGACAATCACACTTGACGCCCCGTTGACGGTTGACGAAATAGGAGACGCAATTAAATCTTTTGCTAGACACAAAACTCCAGGCCTTGATGGATTTCCTATTGAGTGGTACATGCACTTTAGGGACCTGCTAATACCTCATTTATTAAAGATGTATAACTTTGCCATTAAAACAGGTCGGTTGCCACCCTCCATGTCAGAAGCATTGATAGTGTTAATCCCCAAGCCTCATAAGGATCACCTCTTATGCGAGTCATACCGACCAATCTCACTTATTAACACTGATGTGAAGATTTTAGCTAAAATACTTGCTAAACGATTGAATGCGGTGATTACGACCATTGTGGGGGCGGATCAAACAGGGTTCATACCTGGAAGGTCAACCTCTATTAATTTACGTAGGCTGTATACTAATCTGCAGGCAATCCATGACAAAACTGGTACCCGTGCTGTCCTGGCTTTAGATGCTCACAAGGCCTTTGATTCAGTCGAATGGCCATATCTGTTTGAAGTTTTAGCCAAATTTGGGTTTGGCTCTACTTTTATACAGTGGGTACGCCTCCTTTACTCCAATCCTACTGCTAGACTGAGAGTGAATGCATCTGTATCAAAGGCCTTCCAGATAAAGAGAGGTACAAGACAAGGGTGTCCATTGTCACCACTCCTGTTTGCAATAGCAATAGAACCCCTGGCAGCATTGGTGAGAACCAGTGGGGAAGTTAAGGGACTGACGACTGGGGGCCTGGAAGAAAAGGTGTCCTTGTATGCGGACGACATGTTGATATATTTGGAGGACCCCCAGTCGTCACTCCCAACCCTGCTGGAGATCATCCGACGGTTTGGCCATTTCTCAGGCTTTCAGGTCAACTGGGATAAATCTTTATTGTTCCAGATTGACCGAGAGACTCAAGTAGAACTACCTCAAGATTGCCCACTACAAATAGTTCACAGCTTTAGATACCTGGGGGTATTAATTGAACAACCTATCTCTTCCTATGCCAAGATTAATTTAGACCCCCTCATTAATAGATTAAAAAATACATTGAAAACCTGGAATAACCTCCCACTTACACTCCTAGGAAGAATAAATATCTTTAAAATGATATACCTCCCGAGATTCCTTTACGTTCTGGGCAACTCGCCAATTTATGTAACAAAAGCCAAATTTAAGGAAATAGATTCTATAATCACCCAATTTATATGGAGGGGTGGTGTAGTGAGGATTGCCAAACATACCTTGCAATTGCCCACCCTAGAGGGGGGACTGGCGCTACCATGTCTTCAAACGTATTATATTGCTTCACAACTAGCACATGCCCATTGGTGGTTCTTCCCAGAGGCCAACAATGCAGCTACTGCTCTGGAGGCAGCCATCCTCACCTCATACGAATCCCTCCAAAACCTAATACATCGCATGTCACTAAGGGGGAGAGAGGGAGTAAAGGTTCTAGCCATGACACTACAGATCTTTAAAATATCTAAACTGCTACCCCCTAGCTCTAGAGCTGTCTTGTCTCCTAATGCTCCATTATGGGGAAATCCAAACTTACCTGAATTTAATCAGAGAACTGACGGGGGATATTGGGCAAAAAAAGGGGTTAAAACTATAGCACACCTGTTTTTAGACAATACATTCCGGTCTTTTACAGAATTTCAGAGGGATTATGGGCTTCCACACACGGCATACTTCCAGTATTTACAGATAAGACATACTGCAGCGGCACAATTTGGGCTTCGCAATACAGAGATGCAGCCTTCTCAACTTGAACTCCTACTGACTGACCCCTCTCACGACAAACCTATATCGTTTTATTATAAGACTCTACACTCTACTACTTCTAGGCTCACTGCTATTCAACATAAATGGAAATTGGACATACCCGAGCTGACGGAGGAGATTTGGGGGGAAATTTTACCCGTACAGGTCCCCTCTGTCATCTCTTCTAGAGATAAAGTGATCCAGACCAAATTATTGTACAGAGCATATTTCACACCACGACTACTATTTAAACTAAAGAGAGCACCCGATTCTCTGTGTCCTCGATGCGGGATGGCTGAGGGCACGTTCTTCCATTCACTATGGGAGTGCACGCCGATACGGCAATTTTGGTCAGAGGTTACGGCCTTTATCAGCACTGTAGCCAATATACCAAATATCTGTAATCCTCTTAGATGTCTGCTGGGATATATTGATGATGAAGAGTTATCCAAACATGTTCAATCATTCATACGTATAGTGATGTTTTACGCCAAAAAAACAATAACCATGCATTGGAAATCTAGTACGACCCCGACCGTGAAACTCTGGCTAACTATTGTCAACCAAGCTATACCATTATATAAGCTGACATATGAGGCAAGGGGATGCCCCCAAAAATTCACAAAAATCTGGAACTCATGGGTGAGTTCAGAGAGTACCATACCCCCTGCTTAATGAGTGAACACAACACTGGTTTAGATATTGCAACTCCCCATACCTACCTCTTGATAGCGACAATGTAATATAATGCAAGATGTGCTGTGTGTATTACTGCATAAGGTCAATCTGTATACCTGTCCACTGTACTGAACCTTGAACAATGCAATATTTGATGTGCCTTGTAAACCTGCTTAACAATTATTGTTACTGTTTATAAAACAATAAAAAGTTACCTTTAAAAAAAAAAAAAAAAGTTTGCAGGCGTTGCGGAATGATCGGTATTTACTACGCTCACCAGTAAATCTTTCGGGTGTAGAGACCCTGGGTTCAGGGGGTAACATAACCACAGCGGGTGCAGATGAGAGTCCAGCAGCAGAAGCAACTTGAGGATTAGCAGGTGAGGACAACACCTGGACTCGTTCCTCCAGTCTAGTATAACCTTGAAGGCTCTTCACAGCTTGTGTGAGACCCGCTAGGTGTCTGCACAGTTCCTCCATGGGAGAGTTCCCCTGCTCGGGCTCGGACATGGCTGTCTGATACTGTTAGACTTTCATGTACCTGACTGACGAACCCGATATAGCAGGGGAAGGCCCCCGATCCCTGGTAGAGCAAACAGAAGGCACGGGAGCGCAGAGTGGTATGAGAGCCTGGCGGGTGACTTGCGGAGATAAGGCCGAAGATCCTGGTGCAAGCGGATTGGAGGTACTTGGTAGGCTGAAGCACAGTTAACTGGTGCAGAGCAGGAGCAGAGTAGGCAGGTCCGGTCACAGGCAGAGTTGGCAGCAGGCGGTCAGCACAGTACAAGGGAGCAGGCAGATTCAAAGTCAGAGGCAAGCCGGGGTCAGATGCAGGCAGATAGCAGGGGAGGATCCAATAGACAAGCCGGGTCACAGGGAGATCAAACTTTCAGACAGGCAAACAGGAAGTACGGGTACAGGAAGCTGCAGATCGGACAGCACCGAGCACAGTGCACCAGCACACTAAATAGGGCGATTGGCGCCAAACACCGTGCCCGCGCGCCAGCGCGGGCCGGCGCGCAGCGGCGCACTCCAGAGTGCCCGACGTTAACCCTGCTCTGGGATCCTCTCTGACATCCAGTGAGCAGTTTGCTGTCAGCGCTATATAAGTGTCAAGTCCTCTGGGCCACCATCTGCTTGTATCAGCCAAAGTAGTCACCGCTGGCTTCAGGCAATCAACTGCACATGCACAGGCGTGATGAAATACGTCATCCACTACGCATAGAGGGTCTCTGTCGTAAAGGCCAAATCCGACATGTTTCACCAGAGACTCTGGTTTTTTCAAGGATAGGAGAGGCATGGAGTTGTGTTTCTATTTATACTGCATTCAATACCTCCCATTTTCAATTTTGAGGTTGCTGTATAAGGAATCACCACTAGATGTTATCTTCCATATAAAACATCACACTCTCTTTCTCTTCCACTATTCAGAGGCACTCAATTATGGCCATACATTTGCAGACACGGATCAATACGTTTTTTGCAAAGTTAGAGTTAAAAATAAAACGTACTTAATCCCATTAACAATAGCCTTGTTACAGTTGTGTGCATGCATGGTTGAAGCGTGATGCAGCTGCTCTTAAACAGACAACGTTGTCTATTTTTAATATGATCTTGGTGTTGGTGGTGGGTACCTGGTCTTGGCCCCTTTTGTATTAAATATATTTTTCTAATAAAATTTATCCCTTATCCCAGCATGGTCCGCCTGTGTCTATTCTCAGTGGGACCCTTTCCCCTGAAAATTTTTTTTCTCTCTATAGTATTTTAAGCACAGAGAACGCACTTAATATTATTGGTGAGCCTGCAAATTTTGGGACATCACACAGGTATATTGAACACCCGGTGTTATGTTTACTAATAGTGAGTATTGATCTCCAACCAATTTTTTTATATGCACTGGGTGACATAACCAGATTGCCCAGCCCCTTGCCTATATAAGAACTGTCAAAGTGCAGAGCGAGAATACGGCGGGAAGTCTCCCTGGAGGCGGAAGCGGTTTAACATTTTTCTGGTCTGTCGGGCGTCGTGATTGATGGTGGATTTACAGTGGGGCAAAAAAGTATTGAGTCAGCCACCAATTGTGCAAGTTCTCCCGCTTAAAAAGATGAGAGAGGCCTGTAATTGTCATCATAGGTATACCTCAACTATGAGAGACAAAATGTGGAAACAAATCCAGACAATCACATTGCCTGATTTTTGAAAGAATTTATTTGCAAATTATGGTGGAAAATAAGTATTTGGTCAATATCAAAAGTTCATCTCAATACTTTGTTATATATCCTTTGTTGGCAATGACAGAGGTCAAAAGTTTTCTGTAAATCTTCACAAGGTTGTCACACACTGTTGCTGGCATGTTGGCCCATTCTTCCATGCTGGGCAACACAGACTTTCAACTCCCTCCAAAGGTTTTCTATGGGGTTGAGATCTGGAGACTGGCTAGGCCACTCCAGGACCTTGCAATGCTTCTTACGAAGCCACTCCTTCGTTGCCCAGGTGGTGTGTTTGGGATCATTGTCATGCTGAAAGACCCAGCCACGTTTCATCTTCAATGTCCTTGCTGATGGGAGGAGGTTTGCACTCAAATTCTCACGATACATGGCCCCATTCATTCTTTCATGTATACGGATCAGTCGTCTGTTTCCTTTGCCGAGAAACAGCCCCAAAGCATGATGTTGTCACCCCCATGCTTCACAGTAGGTATGGTGTTCTTTGGTTGCAACTCAGCATTCTCTCTCCTCCAAACACGACAGGTTGTGTTTCCACCAAACAGTTCTACTTTGGTTTCATCTGACTATATGACATTCTCTCATTCCTCTTCTGGATCATCCAAATGCTCTCTAGCAAATCTCAGACGGGCTCGGACATGTACTGGCTTAAGCAGGGGGACACGTCTGGCACTGCAGAATCTGAGTCCCTGGCAACGTAGTGTCTTACTGATGGTAGCCTTTGTTACGTTGGTCCCAGCTCTCTGCAGGTCATTTACTAGGTCCCCCCGTGTGGTTCTGAATTTTGCTCACCGTTCTTGTGATCATTTTGACCCCACGGGGTGAGATCTTGCGTGGAGCCCCAGATCGAAGGAGATTATCAGTGGTCTTGTATGTCTTCCATTTTCTAATTATTGCTCCCACAGTTGATTTCTTCACACCAAGCTGCTTGCCTATTGCAGATTCAGTCTTCCTAGCTTGGTGCAGGTCTACAATTTTGTCCTTCGACAGCTCTTTGGTCTTCACCATAGTGGAGTTTGGAGTGTGACTGTTTGAGGTTGTGGACAGGTGTCTTTTATACTGATAACAAGTTCAAACAGGTGCCATTAATACAGGTAATGAGTGGAGGACAGAGGAGCCTCTTAAAGAAGAAGATACAGGTCTGTGAGAGCCAGAAATCTTGCTTGTTTGGAAGTGACCAAATAGTTATTTTCCACCATAATTTATAAATAAATTCTTTCAAAAATCAGACAATGTGATTGTCTGTATTTGTTTCCACATTTTGTCTCTCATAGTTGAGGTATACCTATGATGACAATTACAGGCCTCTCTCATCTTTTTAAGTGGGAGAACTTGCACAATTGGTGGCTGACTAAATACTTTTTTGCCCCACTGTACATCGCGGGACACATTTTTTTTATAATTTTATAATAAGGTATTTGTCAAAAACTGTTTCCTGTGGTTCTTACTTTTTGACACTATTTTGGTGAATGGGTACCCGATACCCATTCACATGGGGGGGCCTTGTTAAAGGGAGCTTCCAGATTCTGATAAGCCCCCTACTCGCAGACCCCCACAACCACTGGCCAGGGTTGTCAGGAAGCGGCCCTTGTCCCCATCAACATGGGGACAAGGTGCTTTGGGGTGGGGGAAGGTGCAACGCCCCACCTGCCCCAAAGCACCCACACCCCCCCCTGTTGAAAGCATGTGGCCTGGTATGGTTCAGGAGGAGGGGGCGTTTGCTTATCCCGCCCTTTCCTGACTTGCTGGGCTGCGTGCTCGGATAAGGGTATGGTATGGATTTTTTTGGGGGGGGGGGTTCACACAGTTTTTGTTTTTTTTGTTTTTATTTGGGTGCGGGGTTCCCCTTAAAATCTATACCAGACCCCAAGGGCCTGGTATGGACTGGAGGGGGGGTCCCATGCTCTTTTTTTCTTTAATTTTTAATAGCCGTGTGCCGGCAATTACAACTGCGAGTCATTTTAGGGATTTGACTCGCTTTTTTTTCTTCAGAAATGTCCGTTTTGTTGTAGCATGTTCTGTTTATGCTAAAAATGTGCCACTTTACAGGCACATTAAGGAGAGCCCCCCCCCCCCCCCCCGCACGATATTTAAAGGAATTTTTCTTTTTTTATGCACTTTAAGCTTTATTAAAATCTCTGCTCCTGAAAAAACAATTGTTTTTAATTCTTTTTTTTTATTATGGATACATGTCCCAAAGGACAGAACCCGGACCCTCATACCCCTTTTATGGCCAATTACTTGCATCTAATGCCGCGTACACACGGTCGGAATTTCCGACAAAAAAGGTCCGATGGGAGCTTTTCATCGTATATTCCGACCGTGTGTATGCCCCATCGCACTTTTTCCGTCAAAAATTAGATTTAGACTTATATAGAGAAAATGTTCTATATTTTTCAGACGGAACAAATTCCTACCGGAAAAACCGCTCGTCTGTATGCGAGATAAACACGAGATTAGCAGAAGGAGCCCTTTTTATAGTGCCACCGTACGCGTTGTTGGTCACCGCGTTCTTGACGGTCGGAATTTGGTCTGAACGTGTGTATGCAAGACAGCTTGAGCGGAATTCCATTGGAAAAACCTTCAGAGTTTATTCCGATGGGAAAACCGGTCGTGTGTTCAGGGCATAAGGCTTCAAAATGGGCACTTTTGATTTTTCCGGCTCCCATAGACTTCAATGGGGTTCGCTGTTCGGGTTAGAACACTTCCCCTGTTCACAAGTTCTGCTGCGAAACGAACAGAGGAGTCTTCAGCCCATCCTTGCTCACTAATTACAGGAGGTGTATGCGCTTTATAGCAATCAAAGTAATGTGGCGCTTACTACATATAAATGTAAAATAAATATCTAATCGTAAAATATTGCAAACAAACAATGTGCAAATAATCAAAAAATCCAATGTGCAAATAGCAAATAACAAATGTGCAACTAATAATATCCAATGTGAAAAATGCAATATCCAGTGTGCAAATAGCAATATCCAATGTACAAATAGCAATAATCGATGTGCAAATAACAATCAGTGAATATCCAGGGAATGTGCAAAAAATGTATACAAAAATATAAAAAAAAAGGGTGCTAATTAATCAAAAAAATAGTCCCATGAAAAAAGTGCCAAAAAATAGTCCAAATAATTCAATGAATCCACAACGTGCTATGCAGTTCATAAAATGCTGAGTGTGATGATTTAACACCAATAATAGTCAGACAGTAAGAGCTTGAACATGGTGTTTATTCAACAGCATCCATCTTACAGAACTGACCACAGCTCCCCGCCCCCAGATCACATGACCAAAACTGTTAACTGTTTCCTAACATGCGTAAGGAACTAGGCATAAAAATTGAACT
This sequence comes from Lithobates clamitans, assembly GCA_037952925.1. NCBI lineage: Eukaryota > Metazoa > Chordata > Amphibia > Anura > Ranidae > Lithobates > Lithobates clamitans. Next base: position 737,243 of record JBBGZY010001832.1, read on the forward strand.
TGAATTATAACATAAAGCCTACACATCATTACATCTTCCCTTTCAAGTATGAAGCATTTAATATGAGACAAAGTCCCTCCATATATTTGGTTTAATAGCTCGACTATAGCGAGAGAAAGTAATCGCTGGCTCATCATCCGTAGGATTGGTGTCCAGTTGAGAGTCACTCCCAGCATTATCACATGCTGATATGTTTATGTTGTCCTCTGTATCCTCAGTAGACTCAATATCCATGTTTAGGACTTCTGTGCCATCATGGGCTTGTTCTTTATCTCCATTGTCATCCGGTTCCTCTAATGATGTATCCGTGGCAGTGTCTGGACGAAGATGACGCCCGTTTCATCTCAGTTTCTGTCCACACTTGGTCTCCATTATATATGTGTAAAATAAAATACTGCGCTAACAATCTAAGTGAAAAATAAAGCTGCGACTAAAGTGTTATACGGCACAAATCAGAATATTGGAGGAAGAAAGTCGCGCTAATACAGTGTGGTGAGAGCAGCAAAGTGAATGCCACAAATAAATATTAATTGATTATTAAAAACAAAACCAACAAAGTGATATTGAATACACCAATGGACCAAAAATGTGGACACATAGAATGATGTTTAGGAAAATGTCCATACAATCAATGCACAGCAGAGTGAAGTAAAATGCAAAGGTAATATTGCATAAAAAAGTCCATAAATTGAAAAAAGCAACATAAATAGAAAAAAACAAATCCCAAGGTGACAAGTGATGAAGGTTCTCGTTGAGGTGAATAAGGTGCATAGATGGGACCTCCACCTTTAAAAAAATACTGCCGCTTACCAGAGGGCGTTGGTCCCTTATTACAGGGGACCACACTGAGCAGACGGCTGATCCCACCCCAGCCCGGGATCTCACAGGCAGGCAATAGATGACATCGTGTCCAAAAGAATCCTCTCCATGGATCGCAGCAGAATGGTGTATTTACCGTAAAAAACACAAGATGCTCCACATAGCATAAAACCTTTTAGCATTTATTAAATTTAAGAAAGCCAAATGAACACTTACAGATCAGCAGATTAATATCAGCAAAAAGAAATAGGAAAGCCGGCCGGCTTCAGATCAGCCAGTAGCTTCCGGGACTAGACGTGTAGCGGTAACGTCAGGACGTGGCTCCTCTTCCCTACGTCGTTTCATCACTAGCGGACGTGGTCACGGGATACGGGCGGCGTCCTGACGCACCTCTTATATACAGAAAAATCCTGCCTAACTCAGACGAGACACATTGGGGGCCATCCCACCTAAGGGCAACTAAATAATTGTACCTCATAGCCCATAATAAACACACAAAAATGTGATGGCAATGAATGATTAAGCACAGAGCCATATCTAAAAAATAAATGTCTGGGAAACATCAAATATGGAAAATACTATTATAGAAATACCGATTAAATGAAAACCTAATAAAAATTGTAAAAAATTAAATGTAAAAAATATGTAAAATAGGCACCGCTAACAAAGTGATTATAATGAGCGGTCCCTAAAGCTCTTAGTCCAAATGAATTGGCTCAATAAATCAAACTAAGTCATTGATTAAATAATTAATAAATACATCATACCGCCTAATTAGCTGTCACGATGTATAATGATAAGTATCTAGAGCAATTATTTTATAATGTTTAGAAAAAACTACAAAATAAAATTACAGTGTCTCCCTGAAGTAAAAGGGCGCCCTCTAAATGAGACAAGAGAGTAGTACCACTAGCAGATTTTAAATCTTAACATAGCTTAAAAAATCAGCAGACAACATAACTAGTTAGGGACATCCTGAGGCCCACACGGATTCAGCAAAAATCACAAATCGGATACACAAACATACTATGTCAAACTCAGACCTGCAATAAACCTAAGTGGCTAGGAATTATCGATAAAGGAATTAACATCTGCATCGATGTTGAGGCCAAAAGGGGTATAAGTCTTTAGCTTATGAACCCAAGCCATCTTCAATTGTGAGATGCTTCTAACAAGAACACTGCCCCTCCAATGGGGCCTGAATTTGTCAATTCCCCAAAAAATGGTACCTGTGGGATCTCTACCATGAGAGGTAAGGTAATGTTTTGATACAGAGTGCTTGGTGAATCCTCTCCTAATGTTATTAATATGCTCATTTAATCGCACCTGCAGGGGTCTCTTGGTTCGGCCCACATACTGCAGGCCACATGGGCACTGCAGCATATAGACGACCCCAGAAGTAGAGCAGGTGATAAAAGGCTCAATGGTGAAGGATTTTTGGGTGCAAGCAGAGGTAAAGTTCAAAGACCTTCTAAACCCTGCCCCCGTTAATGGGACAGACCTGACACCTCCTGCATTGGTAGTACCTGGTTAATTCTGAAAAGAAAGCAGACCTAGGAGTGGGAGGGTCAAAGGTGTTAGGTGCCACTTTATCTTTAAGTGACGGTGCCCCCCTGAAAACTACCTGAGGTTTATCTGGTAAGATGGATGTCAACACCCTATCGTTTTTGAGAATATACCAATACTTATTGATAATATGTTTGAGTCTAGAGTGTTGGCAGGAGAAGTCAGTAACAAAGGAACAGCGATAAGGAGCATCAACTGGACCTCAGCTCGCACAGTAAGTAAGTCCTTACGATCCACTTTGACCACTTGATCCAAGGTACTAGCAACAAAGTCTGGGGAATATCCCTTGGCTAAAAACCTCTGGGTTAAAATTTGTGCCTGACATCCAGCCTGTTGGAAAATATGGATGGTTTGGGTTTTTTTATTAGGTAGAGGTGCTTTTAGGAATAAGCTGGGGCTTGTAAAAACAAAAAGGGGCTTTATGGCAACTTAAAGTTTTTAGTGTTTTTTATTTTTTTGCTAGAAAATTTCCTAGAACCCCCAAACATTATGTAGATGTATGTATATTTTTTGTACATTACCCCCAAACATTATGTATATTTATTTAAATGCAGAATAAATTAGTGGGTTATTAAGTAAAAAAAAAAAAAAATTTGTGCCTGAGTCTGAAAAGTGGCAGCATCAGTACAATTGCGTTTCAGTCTGAGAAACTGGCTCTTAGGCACAGATCTGAGCCATGAAGCGTGGTGACAGCTATAATGGGGGATAAAAGAGTTCCTATCCGTCGGTTTAAAGTATGTGGAGGTGACAAATTCATTGTTGCGTATGGAGATGGTAAGGTCCAAAAAGTGAATCTGCTCAGAGCTCGCCTCATAATTGAGCTAGATACCTTTATCGTTGCTATTAAGAAAACACATAAATTCAGATAAGTCAGAATCAGTACCATCCCACAGCAGGAGGATGTCGTCTATGTAACCTATGTAACCCACAAGGTCGTCTATGTAACGAACCCACAAGGTCATCTGGGGCCTTGGCTGGGCATAGACGACATCCTCCTCCCACCTGGCCATGAATAGATTTGCCAGGCTGGGGGCATACTTGGCCCCCATTGCAACCCCTTTGTCCTGGTGGTAATAACTCCCGTTGCTGATATTAACCTGCTGATCTGTAAGTGTTCATTTGGCTTTCTTAAATTTAATAAATGCTAAAAGGTTTTATGCTATGTGGAGCATCTTGTGTTTTTTACGGTAAATACACCATTCTGCTGCGATCCATGGAGAGGATTCTTTTGGACGCGATGTCATCTATTGCCTGCCTGTGAGATCCCGGGCTGGGGTTACAGCCGTCTGCTCAGTGTGGTCCCCTGTAATAAGGGTCCAACGCCCTCTGGTAAGCGCCAATATTTTTTTGAAGGTGGAGGTCCCATCTATGCACCTTATTCACCTCAACGAGAACTTTCATCACTTGTTACCTTGGGATTTGTTTTTTTCTATTTATGTTGCTTTTTTCAATTTATGGACTTTTTTATGCAATATTACCTTTGCATTTCACTTCACTCTGCTGTGCATTGATTGTATGGACATTTTCCTAAACATCATTCTATGTGTCCGCATGTTTGGTCCATTGGTGTATTCAATATCACTTTGTTTTGTTTTTAATATTCAATTAATATTTATTTGTGGCATTCACTTTGCTGCTCTCACCACACTGTATTAGCGTGACTTTCTTCCCCCAATATTCTGATTTGTGCCGTATAACACTTTAGTCACAGCTTTATTTTTCACTTAGAGTGTTAGCGCAGTATTTTATTTTACACTTATTACGTTCTTATACTTTTTTTATTGCTGCTAACTTAGTTGTCAGTTTGTTCTTACTAAGTGTGCTTGTGCTCACTCCAATTCCAGGTATGGATATTTTTGAGTTCAGAGCCACAAGGGTGGTTAATATTGATGGTGTCTTTGAACCCTTCAAGAATGGGGACAGCGATATTAGTGGGTTATTCGTGAGACTCAAAAACTTGGTTGTCTCCGAAATCCACACCCAATGAGATGTTGCTTTCCTCGAGACTTATGTTAAAAAGTACATGGTACCCCGCAGCCTCAGGTGGGACGTGGGCCCCCAAAAAGGAAAGAATGATTTAGAAGGCTGGTACAAGCATTTTAATGAAGCGGGTATCAGCCTCCTGAGATTTCTGCTCGAAAGGAAGGCCAGTAAATTGGCTAGGCTTGATGAAGAGATTAGGCAGATCAAAGATAAACTTACTCCTTTTCAATCAGGAGTAGAATATCTTGATAGATCAAAACATTTACTTAAACTTTTAGAAAAGGAAGACAGAGAACAAAAAATTAAGAATAGGAAGAATTATAACAGGGACATAGCAGATTACGAATCACATATGGTGTATGAATGGCAAAAGAAATTACTTGCTGAACAGGCTGGTGAGGCTATCCAGTCCATGGATACTGTCCCATGTGTAACCAATCAGGCTATGATCGCCACTCAGGGAGGCCCTGTGAGTAATGTTACCCACAGTGTGGCGCTGCCCCAGCGTGTTCGTTCCATCACAGTAGGGGCACAGCCACCACCTCAGAGGATAAGCGGGAAACGTTTTCCTGCTCCTTACCCTCACCCCGCTAATTCTGGCCATGGTGGGAATCGAACCTACGATGGGCCCTTACCCCCACAGCCTTATAAGCACGGCTCACCATACCGTGGTTCCCAGCGCGGTCGTGGAAGAGGTTGGATGCGGGGTCCACTACCCCTCGGGGCAGGGCTCTGTATCCAACACGAATAATGGATACTTAAACAGTGGCCACTCACAAGGTGGTTATTCCGACTATCGTGCGCCTATTCCATCCCATCTTCGGGGTCCCGGTTATGTTCACCCTAATACGTACGGTGCACAACATGTAGTACATTATGAGGGAGACTATGCCACAGGTTATAATGTACCTGTTCAGAACAGTTTTTTACCTTTGGGAGACACACAGGGCCCTGAGGAGGGCTTCTACCAATCATCCCCTGCAATAAGGGATGACATTGGTAACTCTGGTGGCCAGTATGTACCTAACCATGCTGGGTATGTTGGGACAAGCAACATGCAAGACCCTGGACACCAGAATTGGGATTTTCCCAGACCCAACCAGGGTACAAAAAGGTTGGTAGGACTAAGAGAGGAACTAGAGGGGGGAGGTGCACTAAGTCCAAAAAGACCAAGGACGTAGATGGCACGGGCATTTTTAACCTGAGTTCCCAGACCCTGACTGATTCTGAATTTAGGGTGCTGGACAAAGGTTTAAAATTCGCCCCACCCCGTAATATCAATAAATTTCAAACATACATGGACATCCATAAATATGTCCGCAAACTCAATATTCAAAGGTATATGGTTTCAAACCCCATCAACCCCTCCAGGACATCGAGTACCGGTTTCTCACGCTCGAGCTTATCCAACGCATCTTTGTTTAACCCTCCTGGTCATTTATCCCCCTCATTAAAAGTTTTTAGGGATTTGGCTTTGAGGGATTTAGATGACATGGAGGTGAAGTTTGTAAAAAATAAAAAGGACATTCAGTTGGGTATAGAATCTCTTTGTGCAAATAAACAACTTGTTATCCGCCCCGCGGATAAAGGGGGCGGGATAGTCATCCTTAACAAGGATGACTATATGCATGAAATGTATCGCATTTTGGGGGATAACACCACCTATACCCGATTGCTCTCCAACCCCAATGATCTTTACAAGACTGAACTAGAGGGTTTGGTTACTAGGGGCTCCTATCTTGGTATCCTGAACAAAAAAAGAAAGTGCTTTTTTGATCCCTAGGGCACCCAGGATACCGATAATATATTATTTGCCTAAGATACACAAGAGTCTTGTTTGCCCCCCGGGACGTCCCATAGTTAGTGGGATTGATTCCATAGTTACATAGTTACATAGTAGGTGAGGTTGAAAAAGGACACAAGTCCATCAAGTCCAACCTATGTGTGTGATTATGTGTCAGTATTGCATTGTATATCCCTGTATGTTGTGGTCATTCAGGTGCTTATCTAATAGTTTCTTGAAGCTATCAATGCTCCCTGCTGAGACCACCACCTGTGGAAGGGAATTCCACATCCTTGCCGCTTTTACAGTAAAGAACCCTCTACGTAGTTTAAGGTTAAACCTCTTTTCTTCTAATTTTAATGAGTGGCCACGAGTCTTGGTAAACTCTCTTCTGCAAAAAAGTTTTATCCCTATTGTGGGGTCACCAGTCCGGTATTTGTAAATTGAAATCATATCCCCTCTCAAGCGTCTCTTCTCCAGAGAGAATAAGTTCAGTGCTCGCAACCTTTCCTCATAACTAAGATCCTCCAGCCCCTTTATTAGCTTTGTTGCCCTTCTTTGTACTCGCTCCATTTCCAGTACATCCTTCCTGAGGACTGGTGCCCAGAACTGGACAGCATACTCCAGGTGCGGCCGGACCAGAGTCTTGTGGAGCGGGAGAATTATTGTTTTATCTCTGGAGTTGATCCCCCTTTTAATGCATGCCAATATTCTGTTTGCTTTGTTAGCAGCAGCTTGGCATTGCCTGCCTTTGCTGAGCCTATCATCTACTAGGACCCTCAGGTCCTTTTCCATCCTAGATTCCCCCAGAGGTTCTCCCCCAGTGTATAGATTGCATTTATATTTTTGCCACCCAAATGCATTATTTTACTTTTCTCTACATTGAACCTCATTTGCCATGTAGTCGCCCACCCCATTAATTTGTTCAGGTCTTTTTGCAAGGTTTCCACGTCCTGCGGAGAAGTTATTGCCCTGCTTAGCTTAGTATTGTCTGCAAATACAGAGATTGAACTGTTTATCCCATCCTCCAGATCGTTTATGAACAAATTAAATAGGATTGGTCCCAGCACAGAACCCTGGGGAACCCCACTACCCACCCCTGACCATTCTGAGTACTCCCCATTTATCACCACCCTCTGAACTTGCCCTTGTAGCCAGTTTTCAATCCATGTACTCATCCTATGGTCCATGCCAACGGACCTTATTTTGTACAGTAAACATTTATGGTGAACTGTGTCAAATGCTTTTGCAAAATCCAGATACACCACGTCTACAGGCCTTCCTTTATCTAGATGGCAACTCACCTCCTCATAGAAGGTTAATAGATTGGTTTGGCAAGAACGATTCTTCATTAATCCATGCTGATTACTGCTAATGATATCGTTCGTATTACTAAAATCCTGTATATAGTCCCTTATCATCCCCTCCAAGAGTTTACATACTATTGATGTTAGGCTAACTGGTCTGTAATGCCCAGGGATGTGTTTTGGGCCCTTTTTAAATATTGGTGCTACATTGGCTTTTCTCCAATCAGCTGGTACCATTCCAGTCAGTAGACTATCTGTAAAAATTAGGAACAACGGTCTGGCAATCACTTGACTGAGTAACCTAAGTACCCTTGGATGCAAGCCATCTGGTCCCGGTTATTTATTAATGTTAAGTTTCTCAAGTCTAATTTTAATTCTGTCCTCTGTTAACCATGGAGGTGCTTCCTGTGTTGTGTCCTGAGGATAAACACTGCAGTTTTGGTTACTGAAGCCCCCCGATTCACTCGTGAAGACCGAGGAGAAGAATAAATTCAATACCTTCGCCATCTCCCCATACTTTGTAAACAGATGTCCTTCCTCATTCTTTATGGGGCCAATATGGTCTGTCCTCCCTTTTTTACTGTTTACATACTTAAAGAATTTCTTGGGATTTTTTTGCTCTCCTCCGCTATGTGTCTTTCATGTTCTATCTTAGCTGTCCTAATTGCGCCCTTACATTTCCTGTTGCATTCTTTATAAAGTCTGAATGCTGAGGATGATCCCTCAACCTTGTATTTTTTGAAGGCCTTCTCCTTTGCTTTTATATGCATTTTTACATTGGAGTTAAGCCATCCAGGACTTTTGTTCGCTCTTTTAAATTTATTACCCAATGGGATACATTGGCTAATGCCCTTATTTAATATGCTCTTAAAGCAAACCCATCTCTCCTCCGTATTCTTTGTTCCTAATATTTTATCCCAGTTTATGCCTTTTAGCAGGGTTTGAAGTTTAGGGAAGTTGGCTCTTTTGAAATTCAGTGTCTTTGTATTCCCTTTATGTTTCCTATTTGTGTGATTTATACTGAAACTAATTGACCTGTGATCGCTGTTACCTAAATTGCCCCGCATTTCCACATCCGTGATCAGGTCTGTATTGTTGGTAATCAGTAGATCCAGTAATGTTTTATTTCTAGTTGGTGCGTCTACCATCTGACCCATAAAATTGTCCCGCAAGACATTAGGGACCGGCGAGCCTTAAATGAATGCGCGGTTCCCTCCGCCCAGTCTATGTCTGGATAATTAAAATCCCCCATTATGATAACACTTCCCATCCTTGCTGCTACTCCAATTTGTGATAGGAGATCCATCTCCACTTCCTCCCTCAGGTTAGGGGGCCTATAGCATACTCCCAGTATTATTTTCCCCTTAGCTTTATCCCTTTGGAGCTCTACCCATAAGGATTCCACCTCCTCTCTAGCTCCCTCAGTGATGTCATCTCTCACATTCACTTGTACATTATTCTTGATATATAGGCATACCCCTCCCCCTTTTTTACCCTCTCTATCCTTGCGGTATAGGGTATACCCTTGAATGTTTGCCAGCCAATCATGAGAGCTGTTGAACCAGGTCTCTGAAATTCCCACAAAATCCAAATCCTCCTCGTACAACAGTATCTCTAGTTCACCCATCTTGTCCGCCATGCTCCTGGCATTGGTGAACATGCCACATAGTTTAGACCAGTCGCATATTGTCTTCGTATTGGGTGTTTCGAGATTGCAACTAGGACTTGCTACTATACTCACCTTGTGTTTTTGTGCTTTGGTTAACCTACCACTAATGCCCCCAATACTACCCTCTGGAATATCTTCTGTGCTGACTATCTCTGCCTCTGGACCCTCCCCCCCATCGCCTAGTTTAAAAACCCCTCTAACTTATTGGCCATCTTCCTTCCCAGCAGATCTGCACCCTCCTCATTTAGGTGCAGTCCGTCCCTTCTATAGTACTGGTTACCGACTGAGAAGTCGGCCCAGTCCTCCAGGAACCCAAACCCCCCCTTACTACACAAGCTCTTCAGCCACTTGTTTACTTCCCTAATCTCCCTCTTCCTTTCTGGTGTGGCTCGATGTACCGGTAGTATTCCTGAGAAAGAATTCCATTACGTCCCAGGTGGGCAAATACATAGACTTTTACTTACAGCCTTTAGTGCGGTCAATGAGGACCTATATCAAGGACACTCGGGATGTCATTAATCTCCTCTCCAACCTTACACCGAAGGAAGGTACTATATTGGTGACAGCTGATGTCACTTCCTTATATACGATAATTCCCCACCAATTGGGCCTAGAAGCTGTTTCGGTACACCTTAACCAGTCATCTAATCTCCCTGATGAACAAATTGGATATATCATGTTGTTATTAGAATTTGCAGTTACTCACAATTTTTTTTTTAATTGACGGGAATTATTACCGCCAGGACAAAGGGGTTGCAATGGGGGCTAAGTATGCCCCCAGCCTGGCGAAGCTATTCATGGCCAGGTGGGAGGAGGATGTCGTCTATGCCCAGCCTATGCCCCAGGTGACCTTGTGGGTTACATAGGTTACATAGACGACATCCTCCTCCTGTGGGATGGTACTGATTCTGACTTATCTGAATTTATGTGTTTTCTTAATAGCAACGAAAGAGGTATCCAGCTCAATTATGAGGCCAGCTCTGAGCAGATTCACTTTTTGGACCTTACCATCTCCATACGCAACAATGAATTTGTCACCTCCACATACTTTAAGCCGACGGATAGGAACTCTTTTATCCCCCATGATAGCTGTCACCACGCTTCATGGCTCAGATCTATGCCTAAGAGCCAGTTTCTCAGACTAAAACGCAATTGTACTGATGCTGCCACTTTTCAGACTCGGGCACAAATTTTAACCCAGGGGTTTTTAGCCAAGGGATATTCTCCGGACTTTGTTGCTAGTACCTTGGATCAAGTGGTCAAAGTGGATCGTAAGGACTTACTTACTGTGCAAGCTGAGGGTCCAGTTGATGCTCCTTATCGCTGTCCCTTTGTTACTGACTTCTCCTGCCAACACTCTAGGGTTAAACATATTATCAATAAGTATTGGTAAATGATCAAAAACGATAGGGTGTTGACATCCATCTTACCAGATAAACCTCATGTAGTTTTCAGGGGGGCACCGTCACTTAAAGATAAAGTGGCACCTAACACCTTTGACCCTCCCACTCCTAGGTCTACTTTCTTTTCAGAATTAACCGGGTACTACCAATGCAGGAGGTATCAGGTCTGTTCCATTAACAGGGGCAGGATTAGAAGGTCTGTGAACTTTACCTATACTTGCACCCAAAAATCCTTCACCATTGAGCCTTTTATCACCTGCTCTACTTCTGGGGTCGTCTATATGCTACAGTGCCCATGTGACCTGCAGTATGTGGGCCGGACCAAGAGACCCCTGCAGGTGCGATTAAATGAGCATATTAATAACATTAGGAGAGGATTCACCAAGCACTCTCTATCAAAACATTACCTTACCTCTCATGGTAGAGATCCCAGAGGTACCATTTTTTGGTGAATTGACAAATTCAGGCCCGATTGAAGGGGCAGTGTTCTTGTTAGAAGCATCTCACGATTGGAGATGGCTTGGGTTCATAAGCTAAAGACTTATACCCCTTTTGGCTTCAACATCGATGTAGATGTTAATTCCTTAATCAATAATTCCTAGCCACTTAGGTTTATTGCAGGTCTGAGTTTGACATAGTATGTTTGTGTATCCGATTTGTGATTTTTGCTGAATCCGTGTGGGCCCCAGGATGTCCCTAACTAGTTATATTGTCTGCTGATTTTGTAAGCTATGTTAAGATTTAATATCTGCTAGTGGTACTACTCTCTTGTCTCATTTAGAGGGCGCCCTTTCACTTCAGGGAGACACTGTAATTTTATTTTGTAGTTTTTTCTAAACATTATAAAATAATTGCTCTAGATACTTATCATTATACATCGTGACAGCTAATTAGGCGGTATGATGTATTTATTAATTATTTAATCAATGACTTAGTTTGATTTATTGAGCCAATTCATTTGGGCTAAGAGCTTTAGGGACCGCTCATTATAATCGCTTTGTTAGCGGTGCCTATTTTACATATTTTTTACATTTAATTTTTTACAATTTTTATTAGGTTTTCATTTAATCGGTATTTCTATAATAGTATTTTCCATATTTGATGTTTCCCAGACATTTATTTTTTAGATATGGCTCTGTGCTTAATCATTCATTGCCATCGCATTTTTGTGTGTTTATTATGGGCTATGAGGTACAATTATTTAGTTGCCCTTAGTTTTTCCCTTAGGTGGGATGGCGCCCAATGTGTCTCGTCTGAGTTAGGCAGGATTTTTCTGTATATAAGAGGTGCGTCAGGACGCCGCCCGTATCCCGTGACCACGTCCGCTAGTGATGAAACGACGTAGGGAAGAGGAGCCACGTCCTGACGTTACCGCTACACGTCTAGTCCCAGAAGCTACTGGCTGATCTGAAGCCGGCCGGCTTTCCTATTTCTTTTTGCTGATATTAATCTGCTGATCTGTAAGTGTTCATTTGGCTTTCTTAAATTTAATAAATGCTAAAAGGTTTTATGCTATGTGGAGCATCTTGTGTTTTTTATGGTAAATACACCATTCTGCTGCGATCCATGGAAAGGATTCTTTTGGACGCGATGTCATCTATTGCCTGCCTGTGAGATCCCGGGCTGGGGTTACAGCCGTCTGCTCAGTGTGGTCCCCTGTAATAAGGGACCAACGCCCTCTGGTAAGCGGCAGTGTTTTTTTGAAGGTGAAGGTCCCATCTATGCACCTTATTCACCTCAACGAGAACCTTCATCACTTGTCACCTTGGGATTTGTTTTTTTCTATTTATGTTGCTTTTTTCAATGTATGGACTTTTTTATGCAATATTACCTTTGCATTTTACTTCACTCTGCTGTGCATTGATTGTATGGACATTTTCCTAAACATCATTCTATGTGTCCACATTTTTGGTCCATTGGTTTATTCAATATCACTTTGTTGGTTTTGTTTTAAATATTCAATTAATATTTATTTGTGGCATTCACTTTGCTGCTCTCACCACACTGTATTAGCGTGACTTTCTTCCCCCAATATCCATCATATATGATTTTGGCGAATCGGCTTCTTTGACAATTTGAGCAGGTTCCCATGTATTCCCAGTGACTCTGTGTCGCACAGCTTGCCCAGCAGAGAGTGGACAAAGGGATTTTGTAGATTTATCAAAATACAGTTTTTGCCTTTTCATGTTTATGATCCTCTGAGCTATTACTCGATCCCGTGGAATAGACTGAGGTTGCAATTTCTGTGGTGCAATAGGCACTGTGATCCTCAGTGTTCTACCCATTAGCAGCTGTGCAGGTGAGCATAAACCTTCAATAGGTGTTGCACGATAGTTCAACAGTCCTAGGTACACATCCTGCCCTGATGATTGCGCTTTCAGTGTAATGGATTTGGCTATGCCAACATACTTCTCTGCTAGACTACTGGCCTGTGGATTATAGGGGCTTGTGGGTTTGTGCCTGATTCCCCATTTACACAGGAAGCACTGGAACTCAGAACATGAGGATTGTGGCCCATTATCAGACACAAGTTCTTCACATACTCCATGTCTTGAAAGTATTCTTTTGAAAGCCCATATGACTGTTGATGCTTTTAAATTTCTCAGCTGCACTAGCTCAAAGTATTTGCTGTAGTAATCTGCTACTATCAGGTAATGGTTGTCCTCAAAATGAAAAATATCTGTAGCCAGTCTCTGCCATGCCCGTGAAGGACCATTCCATGGTGTAAGAGGTTCCTTTGCCTTGTGTTTTTGAAATGTCTGGCAAGTTTTACACTTCTTCACAAGTGTCTCAATATCAAAGTCCAAATTAGGCCAGTACACCAACTCCTGCGCTCTGCGCTTATACAGAATGATGCCCAAATGTCCCTGGTGGATTTGTTTCAGTACTTCTGCTGGCTGTGACTTAGGACTGAGAATACGGTCACCCATAAATATGATATCCGAATGAATGTATAGCTCATCTTTCATAGGCCAGAATCCCTGTAGTTCAGGACACAGCTTCTTTCGTTTTTATGGCCAGCCATTGCACATGACACAAGTTAGTTTTTCTAGGACTTTATCCTGTTTGGTGTCTTGCCTTATCTTCTCCAGCCGTACATCCGATATTGGAATGTTCGCTTGTACTGTATGTACCTGTTCTTCCAACTCAGGTTCATCCCGTGCTTCTTGTCCTTCTAGAAACACCCTAAACAGGGTATCTGCCATTGGAATTTCCTTTCCAGGCTTATACTTTACTGTGAGATAATACTGCTGTAATTTCATAACCATACGCTGCAGATGTGGAGATGTAGAAGCTAGTGTTTTTCTGTAGGATGTACCCCAATGGCTTGTGGTCTGTTTCCACAACTACCGGGCGATCATATATGTACTGGTGACATTTCTCACATCCATTCACAATAGCCAGCATTTCTTTCTCAATTTGGGCATAATTGGCTTGTGTTGTGGTCAGTGCTTGTGAAGCATATGCCACAGGATGTCCTTGTTGAGTCAGTACAGCACCTAACCCAAACTGGGATCCATCCACTTGAAGTACAGTGTCACAGTTTACGTCAAAATATTTCAGTATTGGCCCTGGATGTTTAGTGATCAGTTTTTTCACTTTGTCGAAAGTCTTTTCCATGTTTGTAATGTAAAAAAAATTTAAGTTTTTTCCTGAAACTTCCCTCTTAAAACGAATGTGCCTGTTATATGCCTGTGCGTGTTATATGCCGATAAATACGGTAGTTGAAAATACCTAGTGATGTCTCCAGCTCCTTTCTGGAGGTTGGGGCCTTCATGTTAAGAACTGCTGTAATCTTCTTTGGATCAGGCTTCAAGCCCTCTTTGGTAAGTAGGTGTCCAAAATATGTAACTTCTTCTACCCGAATTTGCATTTTGTTTGGATTGAGTGTAAGATTCTTCTCACGACATCGATTGAGCAAAGCAGTAAGGTTTTTGTCATGTTCCATTTGATCCTTTCCATAGACCAGCAAATCATCAACTATTACTTGAACACCCTGTAGACCAGCGATCAATTCGTGTGATTTCTTTTGAAATATTTCCTGTGCAGATGATGTGTTTTGTGACACCAATTCTCCCAGCCTCTCACCTCATACATATAACCAATGAGCGTCTCTGATGTTTCCAGCACTAATCGATCGGTTCCCAGGACGTTCCCAATGGCAAGACAATCAGCAAATCACCAGGCTCATTATCATGAAAAGAAAGGGGAGGGCTCCATAGTGTAGTATTTTCAAAGTTTAATTAAGAAAAAATTTAGCAACTTACATTAAGGAGAGAGCCGGGTGCCCTCGCTTCCGGTCGCGGCTGAGACCGGAAGTATCTGTTATGTTCAGTACGCTGTCTTCCTGTCATTTTAATGTAAGTTACTTCATTTTTTCTTAAACTTTGAAAATACTACACTATGGAGCCCTCCCCTTTCTTTTCATGATAATGAGCCTGGTCATTAAATTATTTGGACTATTTTTTGGCACTTTTTTCATGGGACTATTTTTTGATTAATTATCACCCTTTTTTAATATTTTTGTATACAATTTTTGCACATTCCGTGGATATTCACTGATTGTTATGCCGTGTACACACGACCGGACTTTTTGACGGATTGAGCTCCGAAGGACTTTTCGACGGAGTTCCGACAGAGTTCCGACGAAACAGACTTGCCTACACACGATCACACCAAAGTCTGACTGATTCGAACGTGAAGACGTACGACCGGAGTAAAATAAGGAAGTTCATAGCCAGTAGCCAATAGCTGCCCTTGCGTCGTTTTTGGTCTGTCGGTCTAGCATACAAACAGATTTTTCCATAGGCGTTGAGTCCGTCGGAAAGATTTGAAACATGTTCTATTTCTAAAGTCCGTCAGATTTTTAGACAGAAAAGGTCTGATGAAGCCCACACACGATCGAATTGTCCGATGGATTTGTTCCGTCGGACCTTTGATGCCGAAAAGTCCGGTCGTGTGTACACGGCATTATTTGCACATTGATTATTGCTATTTGCAAATTGGATATTATTAGTTGCACATTGACCATTGCACATGGTCCGTTCTGTAAGATGGATGCTGCTGAATAAACACCATGTTCAAGCTCTTACTGTCTGCCTATTATTGGTGTTAAATCATCACACTCAGCATTTTATGAACTGCATAGCACGTTGTGGATTCATTAAATTATTAAATTATTTGGACTATTTTTTGGCACTTTTTTCATGGGACTATTTTTTTGATTAACCAGTTGCCGACCGCCTCACGACGATATACATCGGCAGAATAGCACGGACAGGCAGAATCACGTACCTATACGTGATCTGCCTCCCGCGGGCGGGGGTCCGATCGGACCGCCCAGGTGCCCGAGGGGGTCGGCATTTCTCCCCTGGCGATTGGAGGTGAGGGGGTGGCCATCCATTCATGCCCCCCCCCCTCCCGATCGCTCCCGGCCAATGAAATCACTCCTCTGCTGCTGTATAGTAAACAGCAGCAGAGGAAATGATGTCATCTCTCCTGGGCTCGGTATTTTCCGTTCCGACACCGAGGAGAGAAGACATCCGAGTGAGTGCACAAACACTACACACACAGTAGAACATGCCAGGCACACATTACACCCCCCATCACCCCCCGAGCACCCCCTCCCCTGTCACACTGACACCAAGCAGTTTTTTTTCTGATTACTGCATTGGTGTCAGTTTGTGACAGTTAGTGTGGTATGGCAGTTAGTGTTACCCCCCTTTAGGTCTAGGGTACCCCCTAACCCCCCCTAATAAAGGTTTAACCCCTTGATCACCCCCCGTCGCCAGTGTCACTAAGCGATCGTTTTTCTGATCGCTGTATTAGTGTCACTGGTGACGCTAGTTAGGGAGGTAAATATATAGGTTCGCCGTCAGCGTTTCACCAGTGATCACCGTATAACTGTTATGGGTGACGCTGGCTAGTTAGTTTATTTTTTATAGTGTCAGGGCACCCGCCATTTATTACCTAATAAAGGTTTAACCCCTGATTGCCCGGCGGTGATATCTGTCGCCCCAGGCAGCGTCAGATTAGCGCCAGTACCCCTAACAACCACGCATGCAGCATACGCCTCCCTTAGTGGTATAGTATCTGAACGGATAAATATCTGATCCGATCAGATCTATACTAGCGTCCCCAGCAGTTTAGGGTTCCCAAAAACACAGTGTTAGCGGGATCAGCCCAGATACCTGCTAGCACCTGCGTTTTGCCCCTCCGCCCAGCCCAGCCCACCCAAGTGCGGTATCGATTGATCACTGTCACTTACAAAACACTAAACGCATAACTGCAGCGTTCGCAGAGTCAGGCCTGATCCCTGCGATCGCTAACAGTTTTTTTGGTAGCGTTTTGGTGTACTGGCAAGCACCAGCGGCCTAGTACACCCCGGTCGTAGTCAAACCAGCATTGCAGTAACACTTGATGACGTGGCGAGTCCCATAAGTGCAGTTTGAGCTGGTGAGGTGGCAAGCCCAAGTAGTGTCACCAAGAAGAAGACAAACACAGGCCTGTCATGCCTATAATGCCCTTCCTGCTTTATTCACCAATCCTAATAATTGGGAACCCACCACTTCTGCAGCGCCCGTACTTCCCCCATTCACATCCCCAACCAAATGCAGTCGGCTGCATGAGAGGCATTTTCTTTATGTCCTCCCGAGTCCCCTCACCCAACGAACCCCCCAAAAAAGATGTTGTGTCTGCAGCAAGCGCAGATATAGGCGTGACACCCGCTATTATTGTCCCTCCTGTCCTGACAATCCTGGTCTTTGCATTGGTGAATGTTTTGAATGCTACCATTTACTAGTTGAGTATTAGCGTAGGGTACAGCATTGCACAGACTAGGCACACTTTCACAGGGTTTACCAAGATGCCATCGCATTTTGAGAGACCCGAACCTGGAACTGGTTACAGTTATAAAAGTTACAGTTACAAAAAAAGTGTAAAAAAAAAAAACACAAAAAAATATATGAAATAACAAAAAAATAGTTGTTGTTTTATTGTTCTCTCTCTCTCTCTATTCTCTCTCTATCGTTCTGTTCTTTTTTTACTGTATTCTATTCTGCAATGTTTTATTGTTATTATGTTTTATCATGTTTGCTTTTCAGGTATGCAATTTTTTATACTTTACCGTTTACTGTGTTTTATTATTAACCATTTTTTTGTCTTCAGGTACGCCATTCACGACTTTGAGTGGTTATACCAGAATGATGCCTGCAGGTTTAGGTATCATCTTGGTATCATTCTTTTTAAGCCAGTGGTCGGCTTTCATGTAAAAGCAATGCTAGCGGCTAATTAGCCTCTAGACTGCTTTTACAAGCAGTGGGAGGGAATGCCCCCCCCCACCATCTTCTGTGTTTTTCTCTGGCTCTCCTGTCTCAACAGGGAACCTGAGAATGCAGCCGGTGATTCAGCCAGCTGACCATAGAGCTGATCAGAGACCAAAGTGGCTCCAAACATCTCTACGGTCTAAGAAACCGGAAGCTACGAGCATTTCATGACTTAGATTTCGCCGGATGTAAACAGCGCCATTGGGAAATTGGGAAAGCATTTTATCACACCGATCTTGGTGTGGTCAGATGCTTTGAGGGCAGAGGAGAGATCTAGGTTCTAATAGACCCTTAATTTTTTTCATGTAAACAAAAAGTGGCAGAAAGGGCTTTGTCTTCAAGTGGTTAGAAGAGTGGGTGATGTGTGACATAAGCTTCTAAATGTTGTGCATAAAATGCCAGGACAGTTCAAACCCCCCCAAATGACCCCATTTTGGAAAGTACACACCCCAAGCTATTTGCTGAGAGTCATGTCGAGTCCATGGAATATTTTATATTGTGACACAAGTTGCGGGAAAGAGACAAATTTTTTTTTTTTTTTGCACAGTTGTCACTAAATGATATATTGCTCAAACATGCAAGAAAAAGACAATTCCATAGCTCAACTCACCAGCCAGTCTGCTGACCAACCAAATTAACCTGTCTAACCATATGTTAAAAGCAGGGGTTTAGTTACCACACATTTGCAAACGCATGTGAAAGCTGCAAGGCCTCGTCAAGGCACCCTGTATTACTTGCAGTCCTAACACTACAAAATTTATAAGTGTCTCCACAGTGGAAGCACATGCATTGAATGGATAGGTGTGAGACAGGTGAGCCAGGAGGCCGCCCTAGCCCCCTTAAAGAGACAGGAGCACACTGGACACCCAGCAAGAGCACAATGGCAGCAAAGGTGTCCATTGTGTCCCCGACCCACATATAATAACAGTAACAAAATAATGGCCACCGCCCACACCCATAACTGGCCTTCACAGTAAGGAGCACATGGTGGGCATATACATGCAAGAAAAAGACAATTCCATAGCTCAACCCACCAACCAGTCTGCTGACCAACCAAATTAACCTGTCTAACCGTATGTTAAAAGCAGGGGTTTAGTTAGCACACATTTGCAAACGCATGTGAAAGCTCAAACATGCCATGGGAATATGTGAAATTACACCCCAAAATACATTCTGTTGCTTCTCCTGAGTTCGGGGATACCACATGTGTGACACTTTTTGGGAGCCTAGCCGCGCACGGGACCCCGAAAACCAAGCACCGCCTTCAGGCTTTCTAAGAGCGTAAATTTTTGATTTCACTCTTCACTGCCTATTACAGTTTCGGAAGCCATGCAATGCCCAGGTGGTCCAACCCCCCCCCCCTAAATGACCCTATTTTGGAAAGTAGACACCCCAAGCTATTTGCTGAGAGGTATAGTGAGTATTTTGCAGACCTCACTTTTTGTCACAAAGTTTTGAAAATTGAAAAAAGAAAAGAAAAAATGTTTTTTCTTGTCTTTCTTCATTTTCAAAAATAAATGAGAGCTGCAAAATACTCACCATGCCTCTCAGCAAATAGCTTGGGGTGTCTACTTTCCAAAATGGGGTCATTTGGGGGGGTCTGTTCCACCTGGGCATTCCATGGCCTCCGAAACTGTGATAGGCAGTGAAGAGTGAAATCAAAAATTTACACCCTTAGAAATCCTGAAGATGGTGAGTGGTTTTCGGGGGCCCCGTACGCGGCTAGGCTCCCAAAAAGTCCCACACATGTGGTATCCTCATACTCAGGAGAAGCAGCTGAATGTATTTTGGGGTGCAATTCCACATATCCCCATGGCCTGTGTGAGCAATATATCATTTAGTGACAACTTTGTGCAAAAAAAAAATTTTTTTTCTTTCCCGCAACTTGTGTCAAAATATAAAATATTCCATGGACTCAACATGCCTCTCAGCAAATAGCTTGGGGTGTCTACTTTCCAAAATGGGGCCATTTGGGGGGGGGGGTTTGTGCCATCTGGGCATTTTATGGCCTTCAAAACTGTGATAGGCAGTGAAGAGTGAAATCAAAAATTTACGCCCTTAGAAATCCTGAAGGCAGTGATTGGTTTTTGGGGCCCCGTACAGCTGCAGGCTCCCAAAAAGTCCCACACATGTGTTATCCCCATACTCAGGAGAAGCAGCTGAATGTATTTTGGGGTGCAATTCCACATATGCCCATGGCCTGTGTGAGCAATATATCATTTAGTGACAACTTTTTGTAATTTTTTTTTTTTTTTTTTGTCATTATTCAATCACTTGGGACAAAAAAAAATGATATTCAATGGGCTCAACATGCCTCTTAGCAATTTCCTTGGGGTGTCTACTTTCCAAAATGGGGTAATTTGGGGGGGTTTTGTACTGCCCTGCCATTTTAGCACCTCAAGAAATGACATAGGCAGTCATAAACTAAAAGCTGTGTAAATTCCAGAAAATGTACCCTAGCTTGTAGACGCTATAAGTTTTGCGCAAACCAATAAATATACGCTTATTGACATTTTTTTTACCAAAGACATGTGGCCGAATACATTTTGGCCTAAATGTATGACTAAAATTGAGTTTATTGGATTTTTTTGATAACAAAAAGTAGAAAATATCATTTTTTTTCAAAATTTTCGGTCTTTTTCCGTTTATAGCGCAAAAAATAAAAAACGCAGAGGTGATCAAATACCATCAAAAGAAAGCTCTATTTGTGGGAAGAAAAGGACGCAAATTTCGTTTGGGTACAGCATTGCATGACCGCGCAATTATTATTATTATTATTATTATTATTATTATTATTATTATTATACAGGATTTATATAGCGCCAACAGTTTGCGCAGCGCTTTACAACATGGGGCAGACAGTACACTTACAATACAAATCAATACAGGAGGGATCAGAGGGCCCTGCTCGTTAGAGCTTACAATCTAGAAGGGAGGGTCAAGTGGAGACAAAAGGTAATAACTGTGGGGGATGAGCTGATGGGAAAAAAAAAAAAAAAAGTGCAGTTGTTAGGTGTGGGTAGGATAGGCTTCTCTGAAGAGAAGGGTTTTCAGGGATCTTCTGAAAGCTAATAAAGTAGGAGATAAGCGGACAGATTGGGGTAAGGAGTTCCATAGGATTGGAGAGGCTTTGGAAAAGGCCTGGAGGCGAGTATGGGAGGAGGTGACAAGGGAGCTAGAGAGCAGGAGGTCTTGAGAGGAACGAAGAGAGCGAGTAGGTTGGTATTTAGAGACTAGGCAAGTGATGTAGCTGGGGGCGAAATTGTGGATGGCTTTGTACGTAGTTGTTAGAATTTTGAATTTAATTCTTTGGCCGAGCGGAAGCCAGTAGAGGGATTGACATAGAGGAGTGGCAGACACAGAGCGACAGGTAAGGTGGATGAGTCTGGCAGCGGCATTCATAATGGATTGAAGAGGTGATAGACTATGTAGAGGTAAGCCAATGAGAAGGGAGTTGCAGTAGTCAAGGCGAGAGATGACCAGCGAGTGAATTAAGAGCTTTGTTGTGTCATTGGTTAGAAAGGGGCGTATTTTGGAGATGTTGCGGAGGTTGAGGCGGCAGGATTTGGACAGTGATTGGATGTGTTGCTTGAAGGAGAGTTCAGAGTCTAGGACTACACCTAGAACTTTGGCATGTGGGGATGGGCTTATAGTTGTGCCATCGATTTTGACAGAGAGTTCAGGGGAAGAGGCATAGGGGGGAAGGAAAATTAGAAGTTCGGTTTTGGCTAGATTGAGTTTAAGGAAGTGGTGAGACATCCAGACTGATATATCTGAGAGTAAATTACTGATACGTGAGGAGACAGAGGGAGTGAGCTGAGGTGTAGAGAAATAGATTTGGGTGTCATCAGCGTAGAGGTGGTATTGGAAGCCATGGGAGGCTATCAGTTGACCCAGGGAGGCAGTGTAGATTGAAAATAGTAGAGGTCCAAGAACAGAACCCTGAGGGACCCCAACAGAGAAAGGAAGAGGGGAGGAGGAAGTAGAGTTATAAGAAACGCTAAAGGTGCGGTTGGATAAGTAGGAAGAGAACCAGCGAGGTGTACAGTCACGGAGACCAAAGGCATGTAGTTTTTTGAGGAGGAGGGGGTGGTCAACCGTATCAAAGGCAGCAGAGAGGTCCAGGAGTAGGAGTACAGAATAGTGTCGATTGGTTTTGGCAGTTAGTAGATCATTTGTTAGTTTTAGGAGAGCAGTTTCTGTGGAGTGTTGAGGACGAAATCCAGACTGAAGGGGATCGAGAAGGCCATTATCAGCGAGGTGGATGCTCAGTCGGTTGTAGACCAGACGTTCTAGGAGTTTGGATAAGAAGGGGAGCAAGGAGATGGGGCGTAGGTCGTTAAGATTGGATGGGTCCAGTGAGGGCTTTTTAAGTATGGGTCTGACAAGACAAGTGCATGTTTTAGAGAGTTAGGGAAGATGCCAGAAGAGAGGGAGAGATCGAAGATGTGGGTTAGAGAGTGTAGTATAGGGCCAGAGGGTGAACGTAGCATTTGTGAGGGAACAGGATCCAGAGGGCAGGTGGTAAGGTGGACATTAGCAAGTAGTTTAGCAACTTCGTCTGTAGTGGTGGGGTTGAAAGAGGGAAATAATGATTGTGCCTGTGGGCATGAAGTGTAAAATGTGGAGGGTGTCGGCACAGTAGAGATCTCAGCGCGAATAGTATCAATCTTCTGTTTGAAGTGATTGGCGATCTCCTGTGCAGTGAGTGAGTTGGCGGGTGGAGGCGGTGGAGGACGAAGTAGAGAGTTGAAGGTGGGGAAGAGTTGACGGGGACAGGATGATAAGTTGCTAATGAGAGTGGTAAAATAGGTCTGCTTGGCAGAGAGGAGGCTGGAGTTGTATTTTTGGAGGGCAGATTTATATTGGTAGAAATCTCTCTGAGACTTAGTCTTACGCCACAGGCGCTCCAGAGCACGACTACGTTTTTTAAGACTTCTAGTATCATCTGTTTGCCAAGGTTGAAGGGGTCTGGGCTTGATTCTGTGTGTAGTGAGGGGGGCAAGTGAGTTCAGTGAGGCTAGAAGTGAAGCGTTGTACACAGAAGTGGCTAGGTTGGTGCAGGATAGGGGAGAGATTTTGTCGTAGAGGTTGTTGATGGCAGAGTGGAGAAGAGATGGGTTGAGATGACGTAGGTTTCTGCGGGTAACTTTAACGTGGTTGGAGGGAGAGGAGGTGAAGGAGAGGGAGAGAGTGAAACTAATAAGGTGGTGATCAGAGAGAGGGGATGGATAGTTAGAGAGGTTGCATGGAGTGCAAAGGCGAGAGAACACGAGGTCAAGGATATTGCCTTCTGAGTGAGTTGGAGCATGTATCCACTGCTTCAGGTCAAAGGAGGATGTTAGGCTGAGAAGTTTGGCAGTGGAAGGAGTGTTAGTATTAATAGGGATGTTGAAGTCCCCGAGAATGATAGTGGGGATTTCAGAAGAAAGAAAGTAGGGTAGCCAGGCAGAGAAGTCTTCAAGAAAGGTTGATACTGGTCCAGGGGACCTGTAGATCACAGCTATCCTTAGAGAAATTGGAGAGAAAAGGCGAATACAGTGTGCTTCGAAAGAGGAGAGTGACAGAGAGGGAGGTGGCTGAAGTACCTGAAAGGTGCTATGTGGGGCTAGCAGCATTCCGACACCTCCTCCCCTACGTCCGTGGGATCTGGGGGAGTGAGTCCAGAGAAGACCACCATGGGATAGGGCAGCAGAAGATGCAGTGTCGGATTCGTGGAGCCAGGTTTCGGTAATGGCGAGTAGGTTAAATGAGTTGGCAATAAAGAGGTCATGGAGAGAGGTGAGCTTGTTGCAGACAGAGCGCGAATTCCAAAGGGCACAAGAGAAAGGGAGTCTGGATTTGGGAAGAATAGAAATGGGAATTAAATTGTGTTGATTGCGGCGGCTACTGCCAGGGGGTGCAGGGTGCATGGGGTACCGTTAAATGATGGAGGCCCAGGGTTTGGGGATATATCTCCAGAGGTTAGGAGAAGCAAGAGGGTGAGGGAGGTAATATGGGAGTGGGATTTATATGAAGTGACATGCCCCAGGGTCTTGGAGATTTTTAGTGTATGTGGATTTAGAATGAGCAGGAGTTGGTGGGTGCAGTAATAAGGACAGGACAGGAGTGAGGGTGATATATATATGCTGTGGGGGGGAGAAGAGGGGTGAAGGAGAGATAGTTTTAGGATGGAGGACAGAGTTGTCAAAAGCAGTGGTAGAGAAAGCATGTTCCAAGGAAAAAGAGCTAAAGGAGTAAACAAGTTCACCTGATGTCTGTGTGCTGTTTTTCAAAGTGTTTATCTTGTGTCCTTTCGCTTTGTGCCTTCGCTGAAGTGCAGAGTCAGAAGTGCATTTCACTTGTAGAAATCGCCACTTTGGGAAAGAGCCAAGTTGCAAATGTGTACCCCCTGCAAATGCTTCCCCCAAGAGAAGCTTAAATATATACTGATAGGGGTAGGGTGTGGGCGGATTTCAATTAGCAGTCAAGAGGTTATAAAGCTTGGCTGGTTAATAGGGCAAAATTCTTAAGTCACAAACAGACTAGCAAGAGGGCACTAAAGTTCAGAGGGCCATAATTTTAGGTAAGACAAGGGAGATAATAAAGCATTGTAATGTGGACAGGTCTACAGACAGTTAAGTAAAAATAACATACCAGCATTATTAGAGACACATAAGAAAAAAAAAGATGGCAGTGTTTGCAGTTTTTGGCAATTAGCAGTTAAAGCGACGCAGTGCCAAATTGTAAAAAGTGCTCTGGTCAGGAAGGGGGTAAATCCTTCCGGAGCTGAAGTGGTTAATTATACTAGCAGATCTATGTTTTCTCCTGAGAATAGATCAAGGTGTAGAGCTGAAGCTTCTACTCCTCCTCCCCCACTCGTAAACTGTATTGCTCTGGTAATCATCCACATCATGGAGGTATTTAGTCCTTTTGACCCGTGTAATCTGTGTTTGCAGTTTGTTCTCTGAATCTGTGAATGTAGGTAAATGTGCAAACTTATTTACTGCTTCTTTTTGATCTTTGATGTTTGAGTTATTTTTGTCCAAACACTCCTGTTCATACTGGACAATTAGTCTCATCAGTTCAAATGAGCAGTTAGACAAGATAGAATTCCATTCCTGTACAAAAGTCCCAGTATAGACTGTAGTGGGGATCTTCTTAATACGTAACCCCCCCGTGGAATCATTTGTTCACCCAGATACTGATTTAAACTGGTAAGATCCCACCACAGGGTGACCTCTGATTTCATATGTCAGAGTAATTTGTGCAGGCTGTGCTGTCCAGAACCTGTGAAGGATCCCTTGTAAAAACGGTATTGACACAATCTCTATGTGTCTGTGGGACCACATTGTCCTTGGTTGGCTCACTCGAATGAAGTTTCATATCATGCAGTTTGTCACTGTGGCAATAACAGGTATCAAGCTATGAATAGCAATCAACAAAAAAAGTCAGTGCTACTACCCATACATCACATAGAAAGCAGAGATCCAGGGTGCTCGATCTACAGTCGCTGGCTGAGTAGGGAAATGGGGAAAAGATGATCCGCACTCCGGTGATTGCTCTTAAATAGTGTAATATTTATTGACAAGCCACAGTGACCAAACGCAAATGAGAACAGTTGACGTGTTTCAGCCTATAAGGCCTTAGTCATAACCACATTACAGACATGAAACTTTGAAATAAATAGTAGCTCTAAGGATCACTGGCTCCACCCATTAATTGTCTTAATTGACTACAGGCAATTAGCCAAAAAAGGGGAATCAGCTATACTGCATATTGGGTGATCCATATGTATGCCACTATTTCTCACACACCTTATAGTTATAATAAGTACATGTATGCACACAATCATGCACATATACTTGATTAAAACACAAAATGAGATACAAAAAACATAAAATACAAAAATTTAAAAATAAAAATAATAATCCAGGTATGTGAAAAAAGACACCAGAGGAGGGAAAGAGCGAAAGAGAGAGGAGGCTCTGGGGAGAGGCATGCTTAATGTAAGCGCAAATCCAGATCGCACCTCAGGTTTAACCCTCGAGACGATCTAGTTTTTAATCTAAAAATCCACCATGCTTCTCTCCCCAGTAGCCTTCTCAACCTGTCACCTCCTCTGGGCAAGTGAGACAACCGTTATATTCCTCTAAAGCGGAAAGAGGAGAGATCGCACTGGTGACATTCCCTAAAGTGACGTGTTGCATTCAAAATATTTATAGCATTTGGGTTATTTGTGTCACAGTAGTGTTCTCTTATACGGGCTCTCAAAGGACGTGTGGTACAGCCTACACATTGGAGGCTGCATGAAATACAGGTGATCAGGTAAATTACATAGTTCGTGCCACAGTTGATGTATTGTATAGTAAACTCTTCATCTGTAGCTGTGGCAACAAATGTTTTACCCAGATCACAAAAGTTACAGTACCTACAGGTTTTTATATTACAAGGGTAACTACCAGGATAGGAGAGCCAGGTGGGTTGGCATTGTTTAGATGAAAATAGACTAGGAATTTCTCTGCCCCAATTCCCCAAATTTCCAGCTCATTCAGCTTAAACAGGGGAATGTGCTTCAAGTATTTGTCATAGAAGTCCCCGTAAACAACTTCACTTGTGCATCGGTGTCCAGTAGTGCACTGACACTATGGTGGAAGGGCCTATCAGTCTTTCTGGCAGATCAGCTAACTTTTTACAATGAGCTAGATTCCCTCCTTCCCTTATTAACCGCTAAGAAGAACAGTAGCATTGGTGGGTGGGGAAGAATTGACTCTCTGTGCCTGTCTTTGTCAGGGTTCTCAGCTGGCTACTTCACTGAGACCCCTTGAAGTTCCCTGACTTCTGGGCAAAGAAGAGTTTATGTAAAGCTTTCAGCACTTTGGCCATAAGGTCTGGTTCAACCTTCTTCTAAGGGCACTGTGCTTTGAAATGCCCTGGTTCTCCTCAGCGGAAGCACTTTCTTAGGTCAGGTTTCACCATTTGCATATTGGCCTGAGCTTCCATCGCTTGTAGCAAGGTCTGCTGCATCTTATCCTGAGTCTGAACAACTTGATTAAGTAACTCAACCGGGGTCGCCTCACAGACTTGACAATGGGAGAGCTGAAGTATTCATCTGCCTCTGTCTCCTCATTGCTGTCCTCCGCAAGAGAACATTTTTACTTCTAAATCATCTGAGCTGACACCTTCTCTGCCTTGGAGTTAGATCTTAACAGTTCCTTAGACCCCTGATTCTTTTCATCTAACAATGCCTCTTCTTCCCTCACTTCTTTCACCAGTTCAGGGTAGGTAGGGACCACTTGCGTTCCCTGAAGTAGTAGTCTCAGTAAATAGGGTGGTTGGGCCTAGCACCCTGCAGAATTCATTCTAGACAGACTTTGCCAGCATCATGGGGATAAACCCCCTTCTTCAGAATGATCTGATGTAGGATCTGATCCACTCTAGCAACATAATCAGTCTCTCACCCTTGCACTAGAAGGTGTGCTCAAATTTGTATATTAGGTCGGGAAGTTTTTTCCACTCTGACACCACACAGGGCTTCAATGTAATCCATCGCCACACAGTCCAGTTTGCTCCTTCACAAACTATGGATTGCGTCTGCCATTGGGTTTCCTAGACCTTCACTTATCCTCTGTCTTTTCACCACCTCTGGAACACTCCACCTTTCCACTACTGGCATGGCCTGATTCATCTAGCGCTCGAACCATTCCTCTACACCAGGGGTTGGAATCAACCCTGAGAAGAATTGAAGCTTACGGTATCCTTGATGGGCTGAATATGTTCTATTCTTCACTAAACTCTCAAACAGTTTGCTCATGTCAGTATAGAAGGATGCAGGGGCAAACTGACTCCAGGTACATAAGCTTCTTCTGACACTGGGCTTATTGACCCAAACTGTGAGTGATCCTCTTCCAGGTCCCCAACCGGTTGTACTGGTTTTACTAGAGCCTCTATCCCTTCTGCCAAACTCCTGAAAGCAAGTTGGTACAGTCACTCTCTATTCCAACAAGACACTAGTGCAATCTAGGCTGAACTCTGTTCTCATATTAACGAGGTGGGCCTCTTACTTGGGCACTGCCTTCCTCACCAGCTGCCGCACTTCCCCCTCAGTCCACTTGACTGCAGGTATCTCCACCACTGTACACAACTCCACCCAGCTGCCTTGGTTTTGACCCCAATCGGCTGCTGCGGCTGAGTCCTTCCTTTCTTCAGCTTTTGAGTCATCACACGGCTTGCAAGGGTGGCCCATGAGGGGTATGCCAGAAGATCCCCAAAGTGTAGCGCCACCCCCATGAGGGCTGCTGGAAGATGACCCCAAAGGTTGCCTTGACATCTCTGACACCCTGGGTTCGGACATATTTCAAATGACGATTACACCAGACTGTGACAAAGTAACCAAGTATTTTTACTTAGAGTTCTTCAAGCAGAAAGAACAAGAAATGTTTAGGCAAATACAGTCAGTATTAAACTATTTCTCTCAACACACCTAAACAGGTATGCAATGCATATAGAGTTACAGCAAGATGAATAGTAGCAACCTATGACCGCAGTTATAAAAAGGGAAGGAGCATGACCCTTTCATGTCAGACTACTCCCTTTAACTCCTGATGCCACAGGCCCAACAATCTCTTTAACACAATAATAGTCAACAAATTACCAGAAATATAACATTTAATCTCTGCGAAGGGTTCTACTTAAAGTAGTGTTCCACCCAAAAAAAAAAAAAAATGTGCCTAAAAAAAAATTAAAAAAAAATTTGGAATTTTTTTTTAACTCACCTCTAGATGCCTGTTGCTAGGGGGTCCCTCGTAGTCTGCCTCTTTCAGTGCCTGGGCTGGTGACATCACTTCCCCTCGGCACAGGAAGGGCTCAGCTCTGCTCCCTCCCTCTTGTCAATCATCTGGGACCCATTACAGGTCCCAGGTGACTGAGCGGCCAATCACGGCGTGCGGCGCCGCTCGCGCATGCGCAGTGGGTGCCCCGGCTGTGAAGCCACAGCCCGGCGCCCACAGTTGCAATGCCGGCACTGACGAGCGGGGCTTCGATCCCCCACATCGCTGGACCCTGGGACAGGTAAGTGTCCAATTAAAAGTCAGCAGCTGCAGTATTTGTAGCTGCTGACTTTTAATTTTTTTTTTAAATGGGCACTCCTCTTTAATGTGGACAGATATTGTACACAGCGTCCTTTAAGTGGGGGAGGAAGAGTGGAGAAGTCCTGGTGATGTAGATGTTTGATGTCTTCAGTTAGCTTAACAAAGGCCCAGAGAGATTTTATGTATAACGGCATTTAGTACTGCAAATATCATGTGAAAAGTGTCTCCTTAATAAAGCTTTAGTGCAAAGAAGTGGAATAAAGGTGTCTGCATGCAGTGTCTTTTGAGGGTGCATAGAGGGTAGGCTTTTGCCCGCTCACCAATCTTGACAATACCAGACTCAAGGTAATAGGAAAACCCGGCATAGGCCTTTGTAGAATCTGTCACCAGGGAAAGATTCCTGACAACACACCTTGCGATGCTTGGTTTCAGCAGGATCTATGATGATGAGAATGATCCCCAGCGGTTGCCCAGCCAACAGGAAGTGGGAAGATGGGGATTGGCTCCCACCTCCACTGATTAGCTCTCCACACTGATTAGGCTGCCGTGCTCCTCGTGACCCTCCGAGCACCTGGACTCCTACTCCTAGCTGAAGGACGTGGTCCCAAGAGAGCAACTCTTCCCCAGACCAGGCTAAATATATCCTCTCCCGGCATTCTGCTCTCTCCCCAGCTGGCTGGAACTTGTGGTCCACAACGCTCTGACACCAGTGTAAACTTGGCTCCTTGGACTACATTTCCCAGAACCTTCATTCTCTCTTCTCAGATCTCGCTCTGCATTCAGGAGGTAACAATACAGTGTCCAAGCTGAACACTAGAGGGAACAGACTCACTGTATGTGGCTGATGTTGCAGAATGTCCCCAAATGATACAGGCAATTTAGCCAGCCCCTGGCTACGCAAGGCTCACTCCATTGTCAGCAATGGAACCGTTCATATCGCCGCGACTCATGTTGTAGCAATTATGAAAAAGGTTTCTGCACTTTTTACAGATTTCTGGTACAATAGTTTTTATTTGGTTGAACAAAGCCAAATTCCAGACTTGAAGAGAAAAAAGCAAAATGATCCCACGCAGGGGAACAAACATTAAATTACTTGTAAAAACTGAAGGTATACAGGTTCAAAAAAATGTCGCCCCAGACCTGTATTTCCACCTCTGCGCTATAATTTCAAATGTCAAAGCCCTGTCGGAGTTGCCACTTAAAGTAAAAGTACTTAAAACCGAATTCACCAAGGGAAAATTGGGGATGAATAGTGGCGCTGATCCCCAGGTGGTGGGGAGATGTTAGACACTCCTATACAGCCAGTGAGCTACTCTGAGTATAGACGTGTACTGAATAATACAATCAAGTTAATGAAATAGATTGTTATTAATGGGGAAAGTGATAATCCCTATTACACAAAAAATATATTAAATATTGCACTGCAAACAAAAATATATATATAACACCCTGTGAAAGTGGTATACAAATATATATATATATCCAAAACAAATCTGTAAATGCTGAAAAAGAAAAACGCAAAATACCAAAAATTGTAAACTGATAGTCCCAATAGATCGTGAAAAACAATGAAGAAAGTCCAAAAAAGTGAAGGTGACTCCAAACTGCTCAGCTGTGTTTCAAAACATCCAACACACCTCTGTGACGTGATTCCACACCCTTCTGAAATTCAAACTCACCAGCTTTTAAGGCCTCTCACTCTCGTGTTTGGCCTGACAGAGCTTCTAACCCACTCTCATGGGGGTCAGCATGCGAGCATACACATCCACTGTTCCATAGATCAAACGATTTCCTTATGTTGGTGGTGTGACATATAAGTAAAAGAAGCTCCAATAGTGTAATACCGTTTAAAAGGTTTAATCACACATAAAAACATCTTCAATTAACTCACATTTGAAAATAAAACCAATAGGCAAATCACTTCACAGCATATGGGAATTTCTCACGGCAAAGCATGCGATGACAACTGAAAGCACAACAGGCGGCCACGGGTCTCTGTCAGGCCAAACACGAGAGTGAGAGGCCTTAAAAGCTGGTGAGTTTGAATTTCAGAAAGGTGTGGAATCACGTCACAGAGGTGTGGTGGATGTTTTGAAATACAGCTGAGCAGTTTGGAGTCACCTTCACTTTTTTGGACTTTCTTCATTGTTTTTCACGATCTATTGGGATTATCAGTTTATAATGTTTTGGATTTTGCGTTTTTCTTTTTCAGCATTTACAGATTTGTTTTGGATATATATATTTGTATACCACTTTCACGGGGTGTTATATATTAATTAAATTACTTGTGAATACAAATAATTTAGTAGAGTAGTAGAAGCATCTGGCACTAGTGTCGGAGGTGGTAATGACTAACCGGCTTGGGAGTCTGGGACATGGGGCAGTAGGGATGGGATTATCGTTCCACGGTGGAGGAGTGGGGGGAAGAAGAGGAGAAGATAAAGAAAGGGGAGGTGAAGGGGGACTAGGAGGGATAGGGGAGCTAGGGGTGAAGGAAAAGCAAGAGTGATAATCAAGTAGGACAAGAAAGGAAGGAGAGAGAAAAGGGCCTAGGCAGGGGGAGAAAAAGAGATGGTTAAGGCAGAAATAGAAAAAGATTTAGGCTTAGGCTGAAAGAGAGAGTGAAACCTGTGGGTTAGATGGTATATTAATGTGGTCCAGAATACCCAAACTGGCCGGAGGCAGAGTGGGACCACCAGGGATTCCACACTTTAAGAAACTTAGCATAAGAGTCATGAAGTACACTGGTCATCTTCTCATGCAACATGAGGGTAGTCAGAATGCTCTTCACCTCTGCAAACCCAACAGAGGGCCTCCTCCAGGCTCTGGCAATAGCACACTTTGTGGCAATGAAGAGGTAGGTGGCCAATTTTTGTTAATAGGAGAAAAGACCTGAGAGGGTCAGTGAAGAAGTGCATGCCGGGCATCCTTATAGAAGGGCACATGAAAAATTGTTGAGAGTAGGCCGTAGACCCTGGTCCAAAATCCCATTAAACGTGGGCAAGACCACCAAATATGAATCTTGTCTCTGCGTTGGCCACAACCCATAAAACATCTATCATTGTATGATGGGTTTGAATGGGCTATGTGGCTGGGACCCAATACCAGCAGAAGAGAACTTTATAAGCTGCTTCCATGGTGACCGTGTTGAAGGAACATTTGGCTACAGATGACCAGGCCTCTAGATTTATAGAGACTGCCAAGTCTCGTTCCCATTTAGAAATGTATGAGTGGGAGCGAAATGAACCCACCCGATTCAAGGAGTAGATTGAGGATATGATTCCCCGGGAACCAGGTGAGTGAAGACAGATATGTTCAAAAGTTGATGTTTGAAAGGGAAAAAAAGCATTACGATGGAGGGTTGAAACCATAGGCGTGCGCACAGGGTGTGCCAGGTGTGCCTGGGCACACCCTAATCACCCCATGTGCATTAGCATTATCCAGGGATAGCACCAGGTGGGTAGTTGGGGGTGCCAGTGGCCAGTGTAAATGCCCCCATTATATTAAAGGCTAGGTTGAACAGTAGGAAAAAGTTACACCCGTATTTAGGGCATAACGTAATATGCTCCCAATCAATTGTCTCCCACCACCAGAGCCTCCTTTCTGTGACAGCAGGTGGCGTTCATGTGGGTTTGAGATTTGGGGTGCACATCCTAATGCATTAGGCTGAGCACACCTATGGTTGAAACCCAGTGTCAGAGTTTCAGATAGCGAAATGCTTCAGTGGGGGGTGCGTTGTGGGTCTCGCAAGTTAAGTCCCAGGATGGAAAGGTGCGGGACCCTAAGGAAGTGCCAGACCTGGGAGTAGCCATGATTAGGCCACCAGGCGAAGGCCTGGGATTGTTCCAGCCCCGGAGGAAAGAGGGGGTTATTCAGGAGGGGAAGGAGCAGGAGAAAGGGGTACATTAAGTTGCCTGAATAGCGTATCGAGTCCCAGAGGCGCAGGCTATGGGCCATAAGAGGGCTAAGAGAGGGGATTTGCGAGGCCGAGGGAAGCCACAGAAGGGCCGAGGCTGTAACAGGGGCACAATTAGGTATTTCCAGAAGTACCCATAATGGAACGTCCAAAGTCGCATGTAACATAAGCTGTGAGAGCTGTGCAGCTAAGTAATATTTTGTAACATTTGGGATGCCGAGCCCACCTCTTAATCTTTGGGTGAAAAAGAGTAGTATGGGCTACTCTGGGGCGTTTGTGGGCCCAAATGAAGGCTAGAACTTTATTCTGGAGCAATCGTAAGAAGAAGGCGGGGACTTGGATCGGTTCATAAGGGTAGCAATAGTGCAAAGGAGGGGTTAGTAGTTAATCACAAAGAGAGAAGTGTAAGAGGAGGTCAAACGGATTCCCAGATATTCCAGGGAGGAGTCAGCCCAGCGATACGGGAAGGACGTCTGGAAATGAGAGACCATGGAGTCCGGGAGAGAGAGATTTTAAGGCGATTGTCTTGTGAGCATTGATCTGCAGGCCTGAAATGACCGTGAAGCGGGACAGCAATGCATATAGGTTGGGGAGAATGGTAATGGGGTTGGTGAGCGTCAGGAGGGCATTGTCTGCAAACAAGTTTACCTTGTAAGACTCACCCATGTAGGAGATCACCGTTATATTTGGGGCAGAGCGGAGGGCTGCTGCCAGGGATTCCAGGGCCAGGATAAAGAGGGCCGGGGGAATGAGGGCAGCCCCGATGCATACCTCCGAATATAGAAAAGGAGGTGGAGAGAACGCCCTCATAGTGAACCAACAGTGTGGGGGAGGAGTACAGGACTGAGAGCCAGGTCAGGAAGGACTCTCCAAAGCCCCAACGGTGCAACACTTATGACAAATAGTCCCAGGACAGGGTATTAAATGCCTTGTAAATGTCAAGTGAAAGCAAGAAACCTGGGATTTTACGTTGGTTCAGTAGGGTGATGAGATGTATCACCTTACGAACATTATCAGCTGCCTGGTGGCCCAGGAGAAATCCGACCTTGTCTTTTTGGATCAGTTGGCAAAGGTACTTATTGACGCGGGCAGTCAAAATTTTATCCAATAGTTTCATGTCCTCATTTAACAGGGAAATTGGCTGAAAGGCCTGGGGCTCCTGGGCTTCTGCCTCAGATTTTGGGATCATAGAAATATGAGCTCGGAGGGCATTGGGGAAGGGCATCTCGCCCCTTCGCATAGCATTAAAATAGGCTGCAGTGTGGAATCAGTAATTTGCGATAGTAGAGGCCTGAAAGGCCATCGGGGGCCCAGGGCCTTTGCAAGATGGGACGACTTGATAGCCAGGGTCACTTCCAGCTCAGTGATATTCGCATGCAAAGCCTGTTGGGCGGTAGTGGGCAAGGTGGAAACTCTAAACTCTTGAAAAAAGGCATCAGCTAAGCCAGTGGGTTTGCTATAGAGGGAGGACAGAAAGGTGGCAAAGGATTCTGTGATTTTTATCGGATCTGAGGTTAGATCCCCACCGGTGGATTAGAGTTGGATAGGTTTATGGGTTCGACCAGACGAGATTAGTTTTCAGACCAGCATAGTGCCCGGTTTGTTCGCACGAGAAAAAAACTGGTGTTTTGCCCAGCGAAGGGCCTTTTTAGTCCGATCAGTGGCCAAAAGGTCCAATTCCACTACAATGGCCTCACAAGTGGTCGAGGGGGAGGTTTTTAAGGCAGCATCTGCAGCCGCCAGTTGTATAATGAGGTCTCTAAGCCTCTGTTTTCACTCGCGTTTGCATGCCGATGCAATTTGAATGAGATGGCCCCGCAAGGTGGTTTTGTGAGCCCCCCTGAGTGAAAGCACTAAGAAGACTGAGCCAACATTTTCTGCAAAAAAAAGTTTGGCTGCGAGTGTGTATATAAAGGCAGGAATCCTGAGATCTGATGAGGGACTCAATTAGTCTCCAATGGGGAAGGGGACTAGGAGAGCAGACGAGTGAAGCAAAGAAAATTATGGGGTCATGGAATCAGTACTTGGTCAATCCTGCAGAAGCTATTATGCGGGTTAGAGTAGTAAGTGAAATCTCGATCGTGCGGGTGGTGTTCGCACCAGGCGTCAACAAGTCCATTAGAGAGCAGAAGCATACGCATTTGTTCCTCCACTGTCTGATCATGTGAGGGAGCTGACCCAGGGGCGTAACACCTGTCAATTGATGAGTCCAAAGCCACGTTGGAGTCTCCCATGAGAAGCATGGTCCCAGAGCTTTGACAGGCGACAACCTGGAGGAGGTGAGAGAAGAACTTGTTTTCAAAACGGTTCAGTGCGTAGTATGTGACTATGGTGATGTCGTGTCCATTAAGGGTGCCCTGTAAAAGTAGGTATCTGCCGGTCGGGTCTGCAATTTCCTTAGCACAGTCAAAAACCAGATGGCAGCAAAATGTGATGACGACTCCCCTATGTTTTTTAGGGGCAGAGGCTAAGTAAAAAGTGAGGCAAGAGGCATTTGGGGGCCGAGGAGGAAGAAAACCTGGTCTCCTGTAGACAAACAAGGTCACCCAGCGGGATTTGAGGGAGTGACAACATTTTAGACAGCTTAGTCGGGGAATTGAACCCATGAATATTATGGTAATATATTTTCAAAGAAGAGGAGGCCATAACGCGCAGACAAGAAGTGGCTGCACTAACCTTGTCTGATGCAGGGCCCCAGTGGCCACCAAAGAGCCATGATTATGTCGAAGGAGATGTAACCCGCAGGCATCAGAGAAAGAGAAAAGAATAAGAGAAGAGAGAAGTATAGGAGGGAGGAGGCAAGGGGAGAGACAGACACATGGCTGCTCTAGGCCGTTAAGGCCATCTGAAAATGAGGAGGGTTACGCGGGGGGGGGGGGTAGGGGGGCTTAGGAAAATGTAAGTAGAGAACAAACAAAAAAAAGGGGGGAGGGGGCAGAGACAGGAAAAATATATAGGAGACCACATGCCTCCCCCTACGGCCGGGGGGAGGAGGAGGGGGGGGGTCCATCGGCAAGCATTATCCCTAGAAGGTACACACCATCAGTAAAAAAAATGTAACAATATGGGGCACTCAGACTGACAATCCTGCAGTGTTCCTGGGTCAGAGGCACCCAAATTTCGTGCTCAATTGCTGGGGATGTGTGCTGGGACCCCTCGGGCACCTCAGGGAATGGTTAAATACGGCTCCCCCTGCCCAAAAACGTCCGGAGAATGGCTGGAACAATTTGCCTGGGGCTCTCAAAATGGTGCCGGAAAACAGGAGGAGGAGGAATGGCCTCCGCTCCAGAGATCCGTGGAGGCCCCACTGCAGGCATCTCCCTCACAGGACTGGGTGAGTCCTAAGCCCCAGAGGGAGGCAGTGATAAGAAGGGGGAGATAGCTGGACAGACTAAGGGATCGCTGGGCCAGAGCTGACAGAGAGGTGGAGGGGGAGGATGAGCCATCCCTGACCCAGATCATGGGGGCCATACAGGGGTGCCAGAACAAACTAATTGACCACTTTGAAGAGCTCAGAATGAAGTTCTCCATCATGAAACATGACATGCAGAAGTTAAGGGAGAAGGCACAGACCACTGATCGCCGTGTTTCCTCCCTGGAAGATACTGTCAGGCCCTTAGATACTGCTGCACAGGTGACTAAAAAGACTTTGTCTGAACACATTTTAAAGATGGCCGACATGGAAGACTACATTAGAAGGAACAATATAAGGCTGGTGGGGTACCCGGAGGGAGTGGAGGGAAAGCACCCAGAAGAATTTCTAGAGAAATGGCTGATTGATAACATGGCGCCTGATACCGTCACCAAAATGTTTGCCATTGGAAGGGCACACCGTATCCCAGGCCGGGCCCCCCCGAAGGGAGACCCCCCAGATCTATGATAGCGAAAGTGCTCCACTTCCGGGAGCTGGAGAATATCCTGTGGGGAGCCAGAACGGGCCCTGAGATGACATCTGATGGCAATCGAATATCGATATACCCTGATTTCTCTGCAGTCACCCAGAAACAGAGGGCTTCCTTTCAGCCCATAAAGAAAAGATTGAGAGACCTTAACCTGCTCTACAGTATGCTGTATCCAGCCAAGCTGCATATAGTGGAAAATGGGAAAACATATTTTTTTCACTAATCCTACTGAGGCTTCAGAGTGGCTGGACGCTCGTGGTCGCCAGAGAGATAGGGCCTCTTCTCGTCTGCCCTGATAAAAATGTGTGGAGCAAGTTATGGGTGAGAGCATAATAGTAGGAATGACAGAGACTGCCTATCTGAATGTCTCCCATGGTTTTTGTCTCCTTTCCCCCTTTTTTCACCTCTAATGCCCATTTGAAATTAATTCTGCACCTGACAGTGCAATTTTTTTCTCTCATTTCCATTTTTGTAAAAAAAAAAAATTGAGACTGTTATTATTCCACCTTTGTTCCTGGAACGCATGTTCAAGTTTTACTCTAGGACAAAAATTTTTTGAAGGCACTGACATGGGAGGTACTTGGTCCTATATACATGCCGTTGACCTGTGCCAGTAAGATGTGCAGAGTCTGCAGACTGCTCTTGATGCTGCAATCCTAACCAAAGTTTTTTTTTTTTTGTCAAAAAAAAAGGTTTTTTTTTTGTATTTGTATTTTTTTAATATTTCTTTTTTTGATACAGTGAGGCACGGTTGCTCTAGGGCAGGGGACTCAAACTCAAATTGGCAGAGGGCCACATGACAAGTTTTCATATCCCATGAGGGCCGCATGCAAACTTTCAAAACTTTAAAAAACAATAAACTATACCAGCAATAATATACTATACCCAGCACTGATGTCAGCAAACACATTATTAACCCCCAGCACTGATGTCAGCAAAACACATTATTAACCCCCAACACTGGTGTCAGCAAACGCATTATTAACCCCCAACACTGATGTCAGCAAACGCATTATTAACCCCCAACACTGGTGTCAGCAAACGCATTATTAACCCCCAACACTGGTGTCAGCAAACGCATCATTAACCCAGCACTGATGTCAGCAAATGCATTATTAACCCCCAGCACTGGTGTCAGCAAACGCATTATTAACCCCCAACACCGATGTCAGCAAACGCATTCTTAACCCCCAACACTGGTGTCAGCAAATGCATTATTAACCCCCAGCACTGATGTCAGCAAACGCATTATTAACCCTCAGCACTGGTGTCAGCAAACACATTATTAACCCCCAACACTGGTGTCAGCAAACGCATTATTAAACCCCAACACTGGTGTCAGCAAACGCATTATTAACCCCCAAAACTGGTGTCAGCAAAACGCATTATTAACCCCCAGCACTGGTGTCAGCAAAACGCATTATTAACCCCCAGCACTGGTGTCAGCAAACGCATTATTAACCTAGCACTGATGTCAGCAAAACGCATTATTAACCCCCAGCACTGGTGTCAGCAAACGCATTATTAACCCCCAACACTGGTGTCAGCAAACGCATTATTAAACCCCAACACTGGTGTCAGCAAACGCATTATTAACCCCCAAAACTGGTGTCAGCAAAACGCATTATTAACCCCCAGCACTGGTGTCAGCAAAACGCATTATTAACCCCCAGCACTGGTGTCAGCAAACGCATTATTAACCTAGCACTGATGTCAGCAAACGCATTATTAACCCCCAGCACTGGTGTCAGCAAACGCATTATTAACCCCCAGCACTGGTGTCAGCAAAACGCATTATGAAACGCAGCACTGGTGTCAGCAAACACATTATTAAACGCAGCACTGGTGTCAGCAAACACATTATTAACCCCCAGCACTGGTGTCAGCAAACGCATTATTAACCCCCAGCACTGATGTCAGCAAATGCATTATTAACCCCCAGCACTGGAGTCAGCAAAACGCATTATTAAACGGAGCATTGGTGTCAGCAAACGCATTATTAACCCAGCACTGATGTCAGCAAACGCATTATTAACCCCCAACACTGGTGTCAGCAAAACGCATTATTAAACGCAACACTGGTGTCAGCAAATGCATTATTAAACGCAGCACTGGTGTCAGCAAACGCATTATTAACCCAGCACTGATGTCAGCAAACGCATTATTAACCCCCAACACTGGTGTCAGCAAAACGCATTATTAAACGCAACACTGGTGTCAGCAAATGCATTATTAAACGCAGCACTGGTGTCAGCAAACGCATTATTAACCCAGCACTGATGTCAGCAAACGCATTATTAACCCCCAACACTGGTGTCAGCAAACGCATTATTAACCCCCAACACTGGTGTCAGCAAAACGCATTATTAAAGGCAGCACTGGTGTCAGGAAACGCATTATTAACTCCCAGCACTGGTGTCAGCAAACGCCTTATTAACCGCCAACACTGGTGTCAGCAAAACGTATTATTAAACGCAGCACTGGTGTCAGCAAACGCATTATTAAGCGCAGCACTGAAGTCAGCATCATTAAAACGCATTAACCCAGCATTACCCCCCACACTCCATAAATACCCCCACACTGTACAAATACCCCGCACACTCCATAAATACCCCCCACACTGCATAAATACCCCCCACATTGTACAAATACCCCCCACACTGTACAAATATCCCCCACGCTCCATAAATACCCCCACAAATACCCCCACACTCCATAAATACCCCCACAAATACCCCCCACACTCCATAAATACCCCCACAAATACCCCTCACAGTCCATAAATACCCCCGCACACACAAATCTCTACCCCAGTCACCCCACTAAGGACTTGCCTCAGTTTGATGGCTCACTCACCTCTCCAGGACCCTGGATCCGGCGCTCTGAACGATCACCAGTGCCTAGGTGGGCGGGGTGATGGGCGGGACGATGGGCGGATCCTTCCTCCGCTCCTTCCTCCGCTCTGTTCTCTCTCTGGGCTGCAGCAGCGTGCAGCAGAGAGGGCACATAGACAGAGACAAAGCTCTTCGGTGCCTCCCCCTCTGCAAATCCGTCCAGGCTTGGCGGGCCCTTTATAACCAGTCCGCGGGCCGCAAATGGCCCGCGGGCCGGTACTTTGAGACCACTGCTCTAGGGTAACCTGCCCTATGTGACTGGGTAAGTCGCATCTCTGCTGCCTATTTGTATCAAGGTTATGGGAAAAAAGTACCTGGCATGTTGGTGCTGGGTGCGGGGAGTGGGGTGGGGGAAGATTGGGGGTTACCTTATGTTGGGGATTTCATGTCTGTTTTCAGTAGGGATTATGCACATTCTGTATGCTTGCAAAAGGTCACTTCTACTGTCACGGTCACTATGCTCTGTGCAGACACTAGGGGAAAACGTAATTATTTCTTGGCTCCTACGGGCGCTAAATATAGATCTGCAGCTATGGACATATTTGGATATATGTCAAGCAGGAAGAGTGATGTAGGAGGGATTTTCAGTCAAGAGCAGGTTAATAACAGACAAGACATGAATGGACTGTTGAAACAGCTGAGACACACCCTGGAAAAACAGCTAAGGGTGTGGTGGGACATTGTCACCCTTGAGATGTATGTAAAGGAAAAAATGACATCTAGGAGGCTAAGGTGGGATTTGAGCCCAAACAATAGCATTGATGATGCCTCCCTGAATGAAGAATGGTATTCTTTCTTCTCAGGGTGCGAGAATGAGCTTTTACATAAAATATTAGTAAGGAGACGTTTTAAATTAAGAAAAGTAGAAGAACGGATCACTGAGATTAAAAACTTGTTACTCCCCTTCATCGGTCAACAAGAATATAAAGATAAGGATAAAGAATTACAAGAGATTATAAAGAAATATGATGTGGAGATACAAACAAAGAAACAGAAAAAAATTAAGAGAGATGTTCTGGATTATGCTACTAAAAGGGTCTACAAGTGGCAAGAAGAAGTAGAAGAACCGAGTAATGAAGAAGATGAAAACTCTATGGATGAGAGTCCAGTAGAAGAAGAAGAAATATCGGATAATATGAGACAAACTAGATTCGAACATACCCCTATTATTAGACGTACCGAGATGCCACGTACACCCAATTATCGAACAAGTGGACCCTGGGTGAGGGGTAGGGAAGAATATCCCCTAGAACCTTTGAATGGGAGATCCCCGGGCACTCCAAGATACAATATCCCTATTCAAAATAGGTATTCACCCTTAAGGGAAAGGAGATATTATGGTACCCATAATAATCCCCAATATAGGGGATCCCCCAGGGAAAATAGGGATTTTCACAGGGGTGGCCCGCCTGGAAGATGGAAAGCACGACCTCCCTACAGAAGACAGGGATGGAAAGATCGATCAGAGATCAGCAGGGACTTCCAGAGACAAGGAGGCCCACCCATGCACAGAGGACCGAGGGATACAGGAACTTACGGACATCCACAACAAAGGGACACTGGTACCTACAGACATCCACAACAGACAAGGAATGGATTGAACAGGAACCTAGGCAGAGGATCAGATCAAACCCTAAGAGGTATAGAAAGAGGTTACAGGCAAGAGGAAAACAAGGAGGAAAGAAGAAGAAAAGGAGAAGAGAGTATTAGGAGAAGGGATTTTTAACTTGAGCGACGCCATTTTTTCTGATGAGGAACTAAAGATTTTGGATCTAGGATTAAAATTTGCACCGGACAAGAATATTGATAAGTTTGAGGTATTCATTGATTTGCAGAAATTTATGCGTAAACTAAGAATAAGAAAACACTACGCTTTAAATAAGGATAAGAAACCAGCAGAAGAACCATCCAGTTTTACACACACTAATCTTAGGAACAATTCCATTTTTAACCCAAAGGTCCCGGGTGACCAA
Organism: Lithobates clamitans; assembly: GCA_037952925.1. NCBI lineage: Eukaryota > Metazoa > Chordata > Amphibia > Anura > Ranidae > Lithobates > Lithobates clamitans. Next base: position 778,852 of record JBBGZY010001832.1, read on the forward strand.
TGTATGAATGCTTTCAAGAAGATGGTGAAAAGCGATCTTGCGAAACTCGAAAGTAAGAATTCTAAAGATAGGAACGTGTGGAAAGCAATTAAAGAAATTGTAAAAAGAAATGAAGTAGTCATACGCCCTGCAGACAAAGGGGGCGGACTGGTCATATTAAGGAAAGAAGACTACGAGGAAGAGATGAAGAACCTTCTTAGAGTAGAAAATACCTACAAGAAACTTAAAGGAAATCCAAAACAACTTTATGGCAAGAAATTGAAAGCTCTCGTGAAAAAAGGGAAAGATAGAGGGATTTCGAATAAAAAAGAAGCAAAATATCTGATATGTGAGTCCACGAAGACACCAGTTATATACTATTTACCGAAAGTGCATAAGCGATTAGAGAAGCCCTCAGGAGGGCCGATTATAAGCGGGATTAATTCCTTGTTCTCTAGATTGGGGGAATATATCGATTGTTTCCTGAAACCATTGGTAGTAAAAGAAAGGTCATATCTAAGGGATAGCACGCAATTGATCAATGAATTGAAGCATGTGACTGAGGTTGATGACTGCCTCCTTGCAACAATACATGTAAACTCCTTATATACTAGTATTCTACAAAAACATGGTATAAAGGGGGTAGAGAAAGCACTTCATGGAGATGCCAACCTTAAACAAGAACAGATCAACTTTATTTTGGAAGCCTTAAAATTAGCAAAGTAATTATTTTTGGTACCAGAAGCACTATTATGTTCAGACTAGGGGCGTCGCCATGGGGGCAAGATATGCCCTGAGCGTGGCGAATTTATTTATGGACATGTGGGAAGAAGAATACATATACAAGAAGTCACGCCCAGAGATTGAATTCTACCGTCGCTATATTGATGATGTGATCATCGTGTGGAGAGGCATGGCAGACTCTTTCCAGGATTTCCTGAGAATAATGAATCAAAATCAATATGGCATCTATTTCAGTGGGAAATGCGATCCTCAAGAGATAGATTATCTAGATGTACAGCTCTTCAAAGAGAACAATGAATTGCACACTAGAACCTTTTTTAAAACAACGGATCGCAATGGCTACATCCCAACATCTAGTTGCCACCACCCCAAGTGGAAGGAGAATATTCCGAAAGGTCAACTAATGAGGTTACGAAGAAATTGCTACAAGATAGATGATTATTACACACAAGCTGACACTCTGATCAAAAAAATTACTGATAAAGGATACCAAAAAGAACCCTTAACTAGGCAGATGATGGAGATAGGAGGTTTGGATTGTGACTTCCTATTGAGAAAAAAGGAGAAAGATGACAACTACTCCGGGATGGATATGGCGTTTATTACCGGTTTTAACAACCAATACCGTTCCGTCGAACACATAATTAGGAAGTATTGGCCAATTTTAAAATCCGACAGAATTTTGGCAAAGATACCTTCAAAAAAACCAAGATTCATCTATAAAAAGCCCCCTAATTTGAGGAACCAGCTGGTACACAATGTGATCGACCCACCCAAAACGGTCAGATTGTTCCCTGAGATGAAAGGCTTCTATAGATGCCAAAAGTGCCTGCCCTGTCAGGTGAGTAAAAAACAGCCAAAGAAAAAATCATCCTTTAAATCTAGATCAGGGAGAGAGTACCAAATCAGGGAATTGATCACCTGCGAAAGCACTCACGTTACATATGTGATTGAATGTCCCTGTCGGTTACAGTATGTGGGAAGAACCACTAGGCCTCTCCGTGTCAGGATTAGAGAACATATTAATAATATTAAAAAAGGCTTTCCAAAACACAACCTCTCTAGGCACTTTGTTGCACTTTGTCCACAATAGAGATCCTACGGGACTAATTTTTTACGGTATAGATTTGATTAAAGACCACTGGAGGGGCGGTAATAAAAGAATAAAGGTGTCCCAGAATGAAACTAAGTGGATATACCGCCTAGGGAATTTGGTCCCTAGGGGGTTGAATGTAGATATCGATCTGAATTGTTTCTTATCCAATTTTTAAATAAGTGGATTTTACATTTGTTACATTAATTTAGGTTCCTATATTGAGCTTGCTTCTGGATCTCCGTGGATATTTAGGGATTTTTTACATAACATATAGTATTTAATTAATCTTTCCCTTAGTGATAGCTCCAATACAATGTATAGAGATTACATAATAGTCTAGACGGGAATTCTTAATCTCTCATATTAACTGTAAATGAACCTAATCCCTCCGTTTACACTTGCTCTGATTACATGACACACACCCGTTACCATTTGTTTTATGTATACCTTTATATATAATTTTTATCGTCATATTTAATATCCAAAACATTTTTTATTGTGTTTTTTCCGTTTTTTATATTTTTTAATTTTATATATTTTTTATGTATTTTTTTTAATTCATTTTTCCATCCTTATATATATATAAAAAAATTGTTTTCCTTTTTTCCTTTTATATAAACTTTTAAAAGCAATACCTCTTGGGAAAATTAGAACAAATCTATTTATACCTCTTTTTATATGTATGGGTTTAAAGATATCTGATTGTTATTTGAATAAGATTTTAATATTTTGTATAAGGTTTTACTAGATAATATCTGGTTTGCAAAGGGGTGTTTTTCTTTCATTGCTGCCATTCCACGTAAATAATAGTACCATTTATAAAATACCACTAGATGGCGCTCAGGGAGATCCTATTCGTACACATACTAATATCCCTCTGATTTAATGAGGCTGATAGTTAAAAGGTTTTTGGGCCCGTATCTCCATGATGAGCGACTTCCTGATTGGACCCGCCTGACCCTGGTTGTTTAGCATCTAGCGGAGGATTGGCCGCAGCAGTGAATACACCCGGATATAAGACGTTGGGAGGGCCAAGATGGCAGCGCCTCCGATGACGTCCGTGTGACGAAACGCGTAAGGTAGGACTATCTTGGCACGCACAACATCATTTCCTGAGATCGTGGTTTCTGTTACCTGACCGGTGGAACGCAAGTGGTGGCTGTAAGCAGCGCTGCGTCCCCGGATCGGGAGAAGAGTGAGAGAGCTTGCACGCTCCCTCCTCTATTTTTTAAACTATATTCCTTGGAATTGGCTGTACTCCTTGGATTTTTATCAGCAATATTAATAAATCTATCCAAACGGAGTTACGCTATGTGGATCATTTTTTATTTTTTACATAACATGCTGAAGCGGATGTTCGCCTGGGAATAGGATTGAAATAGGGGATAGCGCACCTTTCCCCCTACCTCCTCCCTTTGTATGAGTGGATGACTGAGGAATTGGAATTGAAAGGATATCAACACCTAAGGATTCGGAAGGATATCGGAACCTGGAAAACAAACATCTTACGCTTATACCCCTGCAGGGGCATAGCACTCCGGTGAGTGGAATCACATCAGGGGGAGTCTGTTAAGATCAGGAAGGATTCGGTTGGAAGACATATTATGAACATTTGATATTTCACATTATATAGGACTTTTTTCTTTGGTTGATAATTCAACAAAAATACATATTATATATTATTATTTATTATTTGAGAGTATAGAGGATTTACTACAGAAATATCATATATTTTTATTTTTTCTGAAGTTTACCTGCACATTACCACTGAGGGGTGGGAATACCAATATTTGGTTCATTTTGCAATTATCACTTTTTGGTTTTGTTTTAGACTGAATATTATAGGATTATTACATACTATTTGAAGTTTATTTGCACATTACCAATTAGGGGTTTAAATACCAATAATTGGTCTGCACCTGGCACTTTTTGCACTTATTATTTTTGGTTTGTTTATTTTTTATATAACAGACCGATTAATACAAAACGGATCACCGTATAGGCCATTAGTGCTTATATTTCATGATCTCTCTCTGTTTTTGTATATGGGATCATGATTACACTAACAAAAATAATCAGTTTATAATTTCTCTCTTCTTGAGTTTATGGTTGCACTAATATATATTATTTATTTTTTCACACCAATTAGCACTTATCACTTTATATGTGTGGTATACACTATTGTATCTAATATCACATTGTGAATTTATATCCTTAAGAATATTATATAGACACGCCAGTCACTTTAATTAAGAGGATTATTATATACCGATACTCCCTCTTTCATGCACAGCGCCACTCCCTACTTTCTGATTTTACTAGGGGAAAACTGGAGCCCTTTTATCTGGCCTGCAAGGCCACGAGGGGTGGAGGGATCCCCCTATCTTACAATTCTCAGTCATGGAGGTTTATCTTTCAATTTTTGGCCTGGAATGTAAGGGGCCTCAACTCTAAATTTAAGCACTCATTGATATTCGATTATATTAAAAAACATAAACCACATATAATATTACTTCATGAGACACATCTCCAAGGCTCCAGAGTTCTCTCATTAAAGCGGGCACATATTGCCGGGGCTTACCATGCCACCTACTCATCGTACCCAAGGGGGGTCTCCACCCTGGTCACTAAGGCTATGCCCATATCGATACATGCAGTTCGGACGGACACTAAAGGGAGGTTTGTGGTATTGGTGGTGCAGGTGATGAATAGATTTCTAACAATTGTAAATCTGTATGTACCTCCTCTCTTTTCGCTAGCTCATTTGGATGATATGTTACAGGCTACCTATGAGGTAGCGGAAGGGAGGATTTTCATATTAGGTGATTTTAACTCTGTGTCTGACCCGGCTATGGATAGACTGGGAGCGGCATCTGGCACAACGGCCCCCCTTGTGGGATGGTTGTCTGCTCATGGTTTCAGAGGTGTCTGGCGTTTTCATCATCCTGATATAAGGGAATACTCCTGTTATTCGGAAACGCATAAGACGCTCTCCAGAATAGACACTATTCTGACTGAGGGGGACGGTATGGAATTGGTCCAGGGAGTTTCCTATTTGCCCAAAGCCCTATCTGATCATTCCCCTATGCTACTGGAACATCATTTGGGACCGAAGCCAGGTTTACAAATATGGCGAATGGAGGCTAGTTGGCTCCAGGAGGAATATATTAAAATTCAATGTACAGAGGCTATCAAACATTTCTGGACTGACCATGCTGGTTCTGCATCCACACTTCTCCAATGGGAGGCCTTTAAGAACACGCTGCGAGGGGTGTTTATAGCAGAAGTGCAGGTGTTCAAGAAACAGCTTCAGCAGTCCAACTTAAAGAGACCGAGGTGACACTGGCGGAGGCAGAATATGTTAGAGACCCCACTAGGGAAAGATTACTGACTCTACGGACCAGAACCAGGGAGTACAAGACAGAGTACAAGACATAAGCGTAGATGCATATTTGAATTTGGTGACAAGAATAGCAGGCTCCTGGCATACTTGGCGCGGCCGGAATATGTTCTGGTTTATATTAAAGTGGATGTAAACCCGAAATATTTTTTTTTTATATATATATGTCATAATGTAGAGTATATGATTTCCTATCATTTGAGCCCAGTCTTGCCACACAGAGTTAATCCATCCCTGAGCAATCCTCTTTTATTGTTCAGTGAGAAAAATCTTGACAAACTGAGAGAAACTTTGTCATATCCTCCCCCTTGCTGTGAGTGACAGGTGATTTACATCTCGTGCACTAGCCTAAGACACAGGCATTATTTTTGAATTCCCTTCCCCACTCCTTTCTTCAGCAGCTCTGCAAGGATTGGCTGTTCCACACCTCAGCATGATTTGGCATGCTCAAGTCATGTGGTTACTTTCCTGTCTTTTCACTGGATGTTAGAGATCATAGCAGAAGTTCAGTGTAAGAAATACACAGGAGAAAATGAATATTGACAAGGGGAGTGTAGAGGTGGGCAGGGAGTCTACTGACATCACGGCTCCACCCACCGAGCTCCAGACAACAGACCCACCCACAGAATATGCAGTTTTTCGGGTCTAATAACAGAGGGGAGACATTTGACAGGTAAAGATACATGCAGAAGACATGTATATCCTTATAGATAACCCCTATGGCAGGAGTTTAGAAAAGATGACATTGGGTTTACATCCACTTTAAGTCAGTGTATGACAATTCCAAAATTGAAATTTGTGACTCAACTGATATCCTGAAAATCTTTGCTCAATTCTATGAAAAATTATATAGCTCTTGGGGGGCGTGGTTAACCGCCGAGTAAGATGGACGTCTGAACCCTCAGCTCCTGCACCGACCAGAATGAATTACACAGACATCGCCGCTCAGACAGCTTCTACCATCCCCTAAATACACAGAGACACTGCCACAGAGCCCAGCAATGTCTCAGCTGAATCGCAAGAGGAAAGAATACAGGCCACCAAAGAAACTGACAGATTACTTTACACTGCAGCTGGACACAGAAATCCAAGATGACGCCCGGGACCATGCACAAGATTCATCTGCCTACACAGACCTCCCTGACGCAGATGACACTAAAATAATGCCTCATCTACACTCCCCAGAGTCATCCCTTCAATATACATCCTCCTCAGCCTGCAACAGCCCAGCAAAAGCGAGGATGCAAATGGATTCAGCAGGAAACGACACTGAGGTAAGCCCTGCATCTCTCACTGCCTTACCTCAGCCATCAGCTATAGCAGCTTTCCCCACTTCAGATCAACCTGTCCTAGACACTACCATGAAGGAGATGCTCATCTCCCTGCAGAGCTCCCTGCACACTGAAATGTTGAAGATAAGATTAAGAGCTTCAATTGAGCTCAAGGTTATCTGCTGCTGTCTCTAATTGGAAAGTGTGGATATGCATGCATATAAAAGTAAAACTCTCTGAGACACGCTCACAGCAGGATTACTTCTTACACTTCTGATTTATTCAAGGCGGTGCTAATATTTTCTACACAAAAATACGTTGGTGCTATGTTATGCCCCGTACACACGGTCGGACATTGAGTGGACATTCCGACAACAAAATCCTAGGATTTTTTCCGACGGATGTTGGCTCAAACTTGTCTTGCATACACACGGTCACACAAAGTTGTCAGAAAATCCGATCATTCTGAACGCGGTGACGTCAAACACGTACGTCGGGACTATAAACAGGGCAGTAGCCAATCATCTCTTTATTTATTCTGAGCATGCGTGGCACTTTGTGCGTCGGATTTGCATACACACGATCGGAAATTCCGACAACGGATTTTGTTGTTGGAAAATTTTATAGCAAGCTCTCAAACTTTGTGTGTTGTAAAATCCAATGGAAAATGTGTGATGGAGCCTACACACGGTCGGAATTTCCGACAACAAGGTCCTATCACACATTTTCCGTCGGAAAATCTGGCCGTGTGTACGGGGCATTAGTCTAATAGGTACATCTCATTGGTTAAGATAGAAAAGAAGATGGAGAATCTTCATAATGAGGTTTGGTTGTCCCTGGTTTTATCTTCAGTTCCGCGTTCTTCTGATGTGTGGGATGTAGGGTGTACCCGCCATCTTGAGAAAATATAGGAACAGAGCAAAGCTGTAATACTTATATAATGAGTAAGGAGAAAAATATGTATGCACATAAGAAAATAGACATTTTCAGATTATTATTATTATCTACATCACATTCCTTCACAGGCCCCCCTAAAATGGCTATTTTCTCTTTTCTGTCCCTAATATTAAAGGTCCTACTTCGCCTGGCCCATTCTCCTCAGCAACTCTTTTAGGCTGTATATAGAGTTAGGCAGCAACTTGTTCACTACCTTCCTTGATACAGCTGGAGAGGTGCAGTCAGGTGCTATCTATCCCTATAACCCTATAGGATTGTGAGATTATGGACAGGGAGTGACTGTAGAGGAGTGAAGGGTTTGTCATCTTCCATCATGAGGGGGTCCTCTTCTTCTTGGTGGAGAAATGTAGGTGTGCTATTGTCTACTGCCTTGCTCATTAACTTCTTTTACGAAATGTAGAATACAGCATACAATCAGGACTAAAAGAACCAGGATTATTAATACTGTTACCCCTATCTGGGCAAGCACCTTCTGCTACCCACTCATCCAGCTAAAGTATTGATCCCATAGGTCTGTGATACCTGAGTTCTTCTTCAACTCCAATGACAGATCTTCTAATTTCTTTATAGCTAGAGTAACCTTACCATTTGGGCCAGTATTATCAGGAATGTTGGTGCAGCAGGTTTCTGTTTTTCCTATGATTTTACAAACACCTCCTTTCTCAGCTAACACCATGTCTAAGGCCATCTGGTTCTGGTATTATCTACATCACATTCCTTCACAGAAATAGCATCCATGTTTAAACAATTCTCCTCTCATGTACACATTATGGGGAACAAAATTCACCATATTGAAAAACATATGAGTGAGCTGACTACAACTGTGAATGACCTTGTGGATGCACAAGACCATACTCATGTTGAACAAAAAAGACAGGTCCCGACGTAATAACGTCAAAATTAGAGGCATGCCCGAAACCGTCCTGCCACACGACCTTAATTCATATGCCAGAAAGATGATCTCCACTGTCTTACCTGACCTATCACCAATGGAGACCATAATAGATCGCATTCCCAAACCAGCACATCTAGCGGCAGATATACCCAGGGATGTACTAATGAGGATTCATTTCTTCCACACTAAGGATCAACTCCTATTCAAAACCAGACATCTAGGCAAAGTCCCTGCACCATTCAATAATCTACAGCTGTTTACAGACTTGTCGCAATACACACGACAACTCCGAAGACAACTGAAAACCATGACCAAACCGCTAAATAACCACAAAATTGCATACCAATGGGGATTCCCAACAAAAATCCTTATCACCAAAAACTGAGTCAAACACGTCATCACCACAGTCCAGGAAGGAATAAAACTCCTCAAACAATGGGGCATCATCCCGGAAGCACCTGAAATGCCAATAAATACTCACAGAGGTCCAACACAGACCTCAAGTCTCAAGAAACCTCATACTGCACGCTGACGCGACCCTGACAGGCGATGCCAATTAACACTTAATTACCATACCATCCGGTCGGATGCCTTGCTTGTTGCAGCTTAAACCACAAACTTTAGCCCACTCAGTTAACACAGCCTAGTGTTGTCAGGCTGTTTGAAGCAGTTGTTCCGTTACGCTTGCATATAGTTCTGCTTATATTTAAAAGCACTGTTTAACCTACCTTCTTCTTCTCCTCCCTACCCCACTCTCAACTTGTTCCCCCTGAGAGCTACTACTGAAGAAATACCAAAACTCGGTCCACGAAATCTTCCAGGACCACACAGTTACCTCTTCCAAACGTGAGTACTACTAGTTTTGTTTGACACTACCACAAACCACACAAGATTCCAAAATTCCTTTCGATTAACGTCAAAGGACTCAATCACCCAGCCAAGAGATCCTCCATGTGGAAAACAGCCAAAGATTCTAAATGTGACGTCCTTTGTCTCCAAGAGACTCACTTCAAGATCTCAGCTGAACCCCAATGTACACACCACCAATTTACCAACATTTTTAAAGCCTCAGGCCCGAATAAGAAAAATGGGGTCATGATAGCAGTCAAGAATTCCCTCACTTTCATGCTTCACAATAGCTTGACCGATGAGGAGGGGAGGTATCTGGCGTTGGACTGTACCTTGGATAAAACTAGATATACCATCGTCAATATCTACACACCCAACACTGGCCAAATTAGATTTTTATCCAAACTTCTGAAAAAACTCGATAAGTTTCGCCAAGGAAATTTTGTTGTTTGTGGTGACTTTAACATAGCACCTGACACAGAATTAGACACCTCAGCACGTACCTCCAGACCCTCGTCTCCTATGAGTACCTTCATAAAAAACAGCAACCTATATGATGTTTGGAGATGCCACCATACCTCAGAACGAGACTACTCCTTCTTTTCCCACAGACACAATTCGTATACCCGGATTGACTATTTTCTTGTAGACAAATGGACCCTTACCAAAACTACAGATTCTTCCATTGGACCAATCACATGGTCGGACCATGCCCCAGTATCGATCGATATAGCTGACCATCCTTCTCCTCCTCGCCACATGATGTGGAGAGCTAATGCGTCAATCATCCAATCCCAAAACATTCTCTATACATACGGAATCACCTGGAAGAATTTTTTGAACTAAATAAAGGATCAACTTCTAACAACACCATCCTCTGGAATGCCCATAAGGCGTTTGCTCGAGGAATTATTATACAGCTTAGTGCAAGAGAGAAAAGGAGGAGATCACAGCATCTAGATACTATCATATCTAATATTAATTTATTGGATAAACAAAACCAATCTACTCCAGACCCTACAATAAAGAAAAATGAGTTCTCCTTAGACAAGAACTTAGGAACATACTTTTAGAATCCCACACTAAAATCCAAACAAAATTTAAAGCAAACCACTACACTATAGGCAATGAAGCAGGGAAAGCACTTGCACTTAGAATAAAAGGACGCCACATCAAGTCAAAGATCCCACACCTCTTTCACCCAGCTACAAAACAAAAACTCATTGACCCGCAAGCTATTGCGGACACATTCAGTCACTACTGCCAATCACTGTACAACCTGAAAGAAGACACTAACACCAACCAACCATCCATCCATAGTAGATATCAACACATTCTTGCAGGAAATTAAACTTCCAAAACTTTCACAACATCAACTTCATGAGCTAAACAAACCATTCACCCACCTAGAGATTCTAAATATCATATCTGCATTACCATCTAACAAATCACCCGGACCAGATGGTCTAACTAGTGAATATTACAAACAATTTAGTACCACCTTAGCACCTCACTTTTCTCAAGTATGCAAAAGAAGAACAAATACAGCCCAGCGCTCAGGATATTATAAAAACAAACTGCAACAGTCATAAATAAATAAAACTGAGTAGTTTAATAAAACCAATAGTGATTATAAAATGTCAATAATAACTGGTGAATTATAAAACCAAGTTGTAAGAAAATATTACAATTGAACCCACATTAGCACAATATTGTAATATTGTATTACACTAAATTTCAACATATGAATGTGCACTTGAAATAAAAGACAGTCAGGCCTTGAACAACAGGAAACCAGCAAGGGAGATCCATCCAAAAAGTGCCCCAACAAAAGGCAATGGGTGAGGCGGTGAGAGCGGGACAAGGTGCTTAAAACAAAAGTAAAGAAAACTCACAAATTCCCCGCTGGCTGTGGAGTCTGGCACCATACAGAGCGGCTCACCGGCTCCAACGAACTGTGTGTTTGCCATGGCGTGGACAGAGCCGATGCTCCGCCGTGAGGAGAGCAGCCTCCCCGAGGCTCCGTGACGATGGATGATGACATCAGCACAGGGGAGTCGCCGGGGTGTCAGCTGATGGAAGCAGACCGCTGACTCTCCAGACGAGAGTGAAAATCCTCAATGGTGGGTGGTGTAACTACACAGAATCCAATGATGGATCTGAGAGGCCGATCAGGGGAAAAATAATGCTGCCGGCAGGCTGATGGAGCTCACATCTGCCTAAACGGCCTGAGGCACCTCAGGATGGAATTAGTTCAATGATAGATGAATGGAACAAACAGGGGGACTGATCGTAAATAGCCAAACCAGAAGGGAATAGTGGAGATGATGATGCTGAAGAAAAAAACGCTGCTGACTGATAAGGAGCTTCACAAAAATAAGTGGATAAATGGATTGATGGATGGATAGATGATCACCGTGACATGGCTCTGGATAGGACCACTGTCATAGGGTGACGACGCGTTTCGCGCATGAGCGCTTTGTCATAGTCAAGGGAGAAGGCAACTCGCAAAGTTTAAATACATAAACGTTAATTGGGGGAGGGGTCACAATGGGAGGGACAAAAAAAAAAGTAGTTAACCCATTGTGAGGGGGGGGCAAAGTCTCTGGTGTTAACCCCCTGTTGTTCAAACAACCCAACAATGGAAAAACACACAATAAGATATACATATTAAAATATACATTCAGGGTACAGATCATAGATAACACATAGTTTACAATCAAATAAAATTTTTTTATTAATTATCACGAGAATATTTTCTAAAAAAATAATAAGATAAGATATTTTTCAAAAAACCTTTTTAAAAAATCTCTCAAGAAATCTTATTTAAAAATTCTTTTCAATCTCTTTTCAAAACTTCATTATTATTCTAAAAATCATCCAGCGTAACACCAACTCTGCACAAAACTGCATGTTTCCAGTTCCTCATTTACCCCTTGGGGGCAAGCGAATCAAACATATAAATCCAAAAAACCTCACGCTTGCATAACAAGGAGAATCTCTCATTATTGGTTATTGTACCCTTGGGGATCGTTTCAATCACAAAGACCTCTAAATGTTTAATGTCCTTGTTGTGGAAACGTAAGAAATGTCGAGGAACACTGTGTTCATCGCTCCCTTTAGAAATGAGTCTACGGTGGTCACCCACTCTAGCCCGTAGTGCTCGAATGGTCCGACCAACGTAGACTAGCCCACATGGGCAACGCAAAACGTATATAACGAAGTCAGTGGAGCAAGTGATGAATTGCCTAATCTCGTATTTTTTACCTGTGTTGGTTGTGATAATCTTCGTGCCATGGGCAATAAATTGGCACATAAGACACCCCCTCTTTTTACACTGAAATATGCCCTTTCTATCATGAAAATAAGATCTAATGTCAAGGGGGAATTTGGATGATTTGTTTACTATTTTGCTAGGTGCTAACAAATTTTTAACAGTACGGGCTTTTCGGAACGTTACCTGTGGAACCTCAGGTAATACCGGAGCTAGACGTTGGTCCAAACGTAGAATACCAAAATGTTTTCTGACAATTCTAGATATGGACTTATATCTATCATTAAAAGTAGAAATAAATCGAACTGTCTGGTTGGTTCTTGATTCGTCTTTTGAACTCTTGTCCCTGAGAGGGGGGTTCATGTGGGACAGGAAGGCGTCATTGATGAGGTCACATGGGTAACCCTTCTCTTAGAATTTCTTTTTCATCACTGCCCCCTGTTCGACATAATCCTCCACTCTGGAACAATTGCGTCTAAGTCTGTTAAATTGGCCACTTGGGATGTTGCATTTCCATGATGGATGGTGACAACTTCCAAAATGGAGATAGGAATTGCCACTAGTTGGCTTAACGTGGTTTTTAGTGGTTTTAGTGGTTTAGGTAGTCTACCATTGGCGCTGTGTTATTGCTGTGTTTTTTCTCAAGTATGCAATGACGCTGCCTCCTCCTCTTCTCTCCCCAATGAAATGCTCAGTGCTCTAATAATCACTTTACTGAAGCCAGGGAAAGAACCTACCTCACCGTAAAACTTCCACCCAATCTCACTTCTTAATATAGATACAAAGATTTATGCAAAAAGCATAGCCGCTAGACCAGTACAAATCATGCCCAAATTAATACACCCAGACCAATCTGGCTTCACAAAAGGCAGACAACCTCATGACGCAACCAGAAGACTTATTAACATAATTCACTATGCTGAGACCAACAGAATGCCTTCTCTGCTCCTATCTTTGGACGCAGGGAAGGCGTTCGACAGAGTCAACTGGGACTACCCACAAGCGACGCTCCACAAATTTGGCTTCCAGGAACCTATCCTATCCGCAATACTGGCTTTATACTCATCCCCCTGATCTCACCTATACTGATCTCAAGACCATTCCCGATTACAAATGGTACCCGCCAGGGATGCCCCCTTTCGCCAATTATTTTCAACCTAATTATGGAACCTCTGGCGGAGCACATTAGACGTAATAGAAATATCACCGGCTTCAAAATAGGACACATAAAACACAAAATTAACTTGTTTGCTGAAGACGTTATAATGATGCTCACCAACCCAATCTCTTCCCTGGCTTTGGTTCAAGATGTACTAATGAAATTCAGCTGTTATAAGGTAAATGCAAAGAAATCCTACATATTGGACCTAGGTCTTGATGCAGTAACCAGCAATATCTTACGCAATCGCTATTTATACCCGTGGACAGAAACAGGTATATCATATTTAGGCATCACACTCACCAAATCAATGAAAGGACTATTCAACAGTAACTACCTAGATACTAAACAAATGTTACTGCAGGAAACCACTAAATTAGCCAAGTTCGAACTCACATGGGCAGGTAGGCTAGCAGCTTTTAAAATGCTCATACTGCCTAAAATACTTTACACATTTCGCACACTTCCTATTCCACTATCCAATTCCTACCTAAACTCTCTGCAAACTATAATTAGCCATTATATTTGTCAGAATAAAAAACAGAGATCCAGCCACTCTAAAATCATCAAACACAGACAAGTAGGAGGAATGGGCTACCCAGACATAAAAGACTACTATCTAGCCACTATTCTCTCTCAACTCCAAGAATGGACTCAAACCCACCAAAATACGCTATGGGGCAATATTGAAAACAATGCCACACCTGGGTCAAACCTCGCTTGCTGGTTGTTTAGTACATCTGCCCTGATCACAAATATTTATTTGTACTCTCCAACCATTTAGGCGTCAGTCAAAGCCTGGAGAATCCTCCACAACACTAAGTGGTCATCACTAACTATTAAACCTATACATGTTCCACTACAAACCCTCCGTCTACTATCTCCTGATCTAAACATCCCCAACTGGCTACTTTCACAGGCGTCATCCACTGAAGAACTCAGAAACACAATTCAACATAATACATTTACATTAATCCAATCCACCCACAAAGCACCCACATCAGACTTTCTCACCTACCGTCGTATTCAATCATGCTTATCTAGACACCCAAATATAGAAGGATCCTTACCAAACAAACTCTGGAGCTTCTATTTCTCACAAGAATCCCAATCTAAGGGCATCTCTCTCATATACTCCACATTACAAGAAAAAAATACCTTTTACAAATCCAAACCATTTACTGACTGGGAAACAGACATCCAGGAACAATACTCAGACCAACAATGGCTATAGGTACTAAAATCGATATATAAAGCCACACGATGCACTTCTTTATGGGAACTATCAAACAAAATCACACTCAGATGGTACTTGACACCACTTAGACTGGCTAAATTCCAAACCAACACCTCATCCCCCTGTTGGAGACAATGTAACCACACAGGAACTCTATTCCACATTCTATGGCACTGCCCAATAATAACAAACCTATGGAAAGAAGTAACACACCTAATACAAGAAATAGGCCACTTTAATATCACTCTAACGACACAACTGACCATACTAAACATGATACCAGATACAATTCCCCACGCATTCAAAACAATCCTCACGCACATTCTCCTAGCAACAAGACTACTTCTAACCAGAAACTGGAAAACACATAACGTCCCCACTATACTAGACGTGATTACTTTGGTTCACTCACATTACACCTACGAACTTATAGGAACAAGAGGTTCTGCATCACATCACAACATCCAATCAAAATGGTCCCAATGGCAAAACTGGTTTAATGGAAGAACAGCATAAATTTCCTTTCACAAAACTATCCTTTTGAAATGATGTACACGTGAATGGACAACTTAATATATGCATATTCCAAATAATGCTCTCAACACCCTCTCTACTTCCTCCCCCTCCTTATACCCCTATTATTCTATCCACCCCCCTTCTCAAAAAAGATCCTCTATTGCGCTATTGTTATTGTACCATCATTTCTGTTTTATACAATGCAACATGTGTAATACTGTTCTTAAACGTTCTTAAATAACTAACGCAAGATACAATGTCTTCAGATACACTGTAAATCTGTATTACGTTATTGTCAACTTGAAAAAATTTAATAAAAATCTATTTTGAAAAAAAAAATATATATATATAGCTCTTGTGCTCCTCTGGGGATGGAGAAATTGGTGACTTACATGGCAGACATTGATTTACCTAGGTTGACGGAGGAGGACAGTACTGCTTTAGAAAATGGCATTAGCAATTGCCTCCTTTCCACCTAGGAAGTCTCCTGGACTAGACGGCTACCCTTCGGAATGGTATAATACTTTTCGGTATGGTATGGCCCCACTACACTACAGGCAATAAAGCAGGGAAAGCACTTGCACTTAGAATAAAAGGACGCCACATCAAGTCAAAGATCCCAGGGGGCGTGGCCGAGAGATGGCAGAGTGAGGACGCACACCTCGGAGCTCTGTGCGGGGAAGCCCTGAGAAAGACCAGCAAACCGTGACATCGAGAGCCAGACTTCATGCCAGGGGACCGCAAACACCCGCTGGACTTGGGGGGTCAGAAAGGAGCCGAAATAACCCACTACTTCCTTAGGCAGCACGCAGCTTCATCCCCCGCCGCGCCGGCCAAGATGGCGCCGCCGCGTGTGCCTCCGACGAGCGCCGCCGTCTCTTCTAAGAAGGGCACTCAGCCGGGACTCACTGCTGGGGGAGATCGAGCCACCTCGGATGACAGGTCAGCCTCCCCCATACTGTCCCCTGTGATCCCCATTACTGACATCTCCCCCAGCTGCAGTCACACAAGGGAGCCAGGTGACGCTATGGAGGGCTCTCTTAAAGACATTGTGTCTGGCCTACCTACAAGGCAGGACCTGCAGGAAATGGCGGCAACCATAGTAAATGCTCTGTCCAGGGAACTACATGACTTGCGCCAACAGGTGGACACAGTGGAAGAGAGGGTCACTGTGCTGGAGACCTCTGCATCCACCTCTGATGCTCGCATTGCTGCCATAGAACAGGAGCAGCGTGGCTTTCGCCGCCATCTTGTTGACATTCAACTGAAGCTAGACGACGGCGAGAACAGGAGCAGACGTAATAACCTGCGCCTCCGTGGCATCCCTGAAGCCACCATGGGCTCAGACCTGCACGCAACTGTGGTGGCTATCCTGAACCAGGTGCTCGGAAAACCGCCTGCTGCAGAGCTACAGTTGGACAGGGTCCACCGTATCCCAGGACCCAGGACACCCCCTGCTGACCCCCAGGATCCTGATGCCACAGACCTTCCACGAGATGTCCTTTGCAGAGTGCACTTTTTTACCATTAAAGAGGAGATCATGCGAATGGCATGGGAACGTGGCCCAATTGACTTTGATGGAGGAATGATCAGAATCTATCCGGACATCTCCAGGCAGACAAGAGCAATGCGAGACCTTTTGAGACCTCTACTGGAGGTAATCCGGTCGGCGGAGGCGACGTATCGCTGGGGCCACCCCTTCCATCTCATCGTGCGGAGGCAAGGAAGAGAATTCTACCTACGCTCACCGGACCAACTTCCAGACTTGTTCAGCTTCCTAGCCAAGCCGGCTGTAAGTGTCCCCAACTGGTTTGACTACCTGCTATCCTTGGAGGCCCTGGGCCCACCCTTACCCAGGCCGCAACGAGTTCGTAGACCGCGCTCGCGCGCCACTAGCCGAGAGACTGTCAGACCTCACCCGAGGTTTTCCAAAGCTTAACCACCCATCTCATCCCAAGGACTGGTAAGACAAGATGAACGTTCACACTACATCACCTCCCCGGGCACACCTAGAACTCTAATTCCATACCTACAGGAGGCCGGGGAAACTGTCTCGTTAGACAACACCCCAGGCCTGAGTTGACTGCCATTCATAACACACGCTCAGGACTTGTGTCCCCAAGATGTGCCTTTGAACCCCTATGGGAAACAACAGATTGTCAACTGACTCTTGCTAGCCTGCTCGGGGGGGTGATGGGTTACTTCAGTCTACCAGTAATCTGGGCATGATTGCCTGCACGCCGCTTCTCCCATACGGACCCACTACTGGTGGCTGGCTGGGGGGGACGGCAATCGGGCTGATAATCCTGACACATTGAGATGTTGATTTTTAGTCAGGTGGGCCCCACAACCTTAGATGTTAGCCCTGGAGGCACGGTTTGTCTCCCGGCGCCCCCCCTCTCCCCCCCCTCCCCAATAGTTTATTAGTTCATGGGTTCATTGGAAGTCCTGTCAGCCACCCGGGGTTCCCCTTGGACCCCTCCCACCCCTTAGCTCCCTCTGGGAGGATAGGCAGACAGCTGTGCAGTGGGAGGAGGAGGAGGGGGTAGCTTTATGGCTTTATGGCTTAGAAATGTACAATAACTCTGGGGATATGACAATTGCAGGCAACGTGCTTTACCTGTTATGCTCTGTTATGACTCAAATGACGGTTTATTTCATTATGTACTCATCTTATTGTTTTACATTTATAATATTGGGTTTGACTCTGCCCTTCAGGGCTCACCTCGGTACTCCTTGATATAAAGGTACAGGACTCTTGGTTCTGCGCTGCGGGCTGCACCGTAGGGCGCCATTATGGACCATGCCGGCAGTCTCATGTGATTGCACAGGTGATGGGGTCCGGTGTGGCGTCCGTGGTCCTCCCGGAGACGCGGTCACTAGGTGGTCATGGCGGAGGGTGCCTGGCAGCACCGCGGTAGGTGCCCTCCAGCAAAAGTTATGTTTAGCCTTGTTTAGCGGTGTTAGTTCTCGTATTAGCAATAACATGACTCTCAGAGGCGATATCCCCTCACATCTCCGCATTATATGTTTACTCAAACTTCTGCCTAAATTCTACTTATTCTCGAGTAGATCTCGACGCACTTTCCACCCCCACATTAGGGCGGTCCCCTGACTGGACACCTTGAGTGTGCAACAGGGGCCCATAGTTAGTCTACGACAGGAATTGCTCACCCTTCTCACCCCCTTCCCCTCCCCCCCCCTTTTTCCACCTTTCTGCTCCCCTCTAGCTGCTCTACTCTCCTCTCTCTCTGGCCTCTGCCTGAGGGGGGTTCTCATTGTGGGAGTTTCCCATACTTATACTGCCAACCTTTCCCTGCCAGAAGACACGATGGGTCACCTTAAGATCACCTCTCTAAAGGTGCGGGGCCTCAATATACCGGAAAAATGCTCACAGCTACTGGCTGACCTGCGTAGGGGCAAAACACATGTAGCCTTT
This sequence comes from Lithobates clamitans, assembly GCA_037952925.1. Lineage (NCBI taxonomy): Eukaryota > Metazoa > Chordata > Amphibia > Anura > Ranidae > Lithobates > Lithobates clamitans. Next base: position 797,668 of record JBBGZY010001832.1, read on the forward strand.
CTGCAGGAGACGCACTTCCGTGCAGGTTCTATACCTAGGCTGACTAATGGGGCCTCTCCTGTAGCATACCATAGCGTCTCTCCGATTTCCAAGTCAAAAGGGGTCAGCATCATCCTGGCTGGGTCGGTTCCTTGGGTATTTGAGGCACAGCGGACAGACGAGCAGTGCCGTTTTCTTCTTCTAAAGGGAAGGGTGTCTGATGTGCGGGTCACATTCGCAAATGTTTATTTCCCCAATGTGAATCACCCTCAGTTTCTACGCAGGCTACTCTCTGAGCTCTTGGAATTCTCAGAGGGGATGCTGATCTTTGGCGGAGACCTTAATTTTGCCATGGACCCGACATTAGACGTCTCACGAGGAGCCTCTCACATGTCTTATTCTCGTTTGAGGCGCCACAAGACGGACCTTCACACCTTGCACCTAGTCGACCCGTGGAGGTTGCTTCACAACCAAGACAGAGATTATACATTCTTTTCCCAGGTGCACCACACCTACTCACGGTTAGACTATTTGTTGCTGTCACATAAGGATCTTGACAAGGTGGTCTCAATGTCCATAGATGTCATATCCTTCTCTGACCATGCACCGGTCCATCTGACTCTTCAATTGGGACCAATGAATAGGTCTCCCCCATCCTGGCGACTGAATGAAGCACTGCTTCAATCAGAGGAAACCCGCGCGGAGATACTGAACGCTTTACGGGAATACTTTGCGGTCAATGAGGGGTCAGTCCCCAACCCCCTTGTGGTTTGGGAAGCTCACAAGACGGTTGTGAGAGGTGCACTGATCAAAATAGGAACTCGCCTCAAGCGAGATAGACTGAAACGTACAGAGGAACTCCTAGCATCAATTCGCAAACTAGAGAGAATACATAAAGCTAGTCTTGCCCACGCAACCCTCCGGGACCTACAGAAGGCCCGTCAGGAACTCTGCACTCTGTTATTCCATAAGACCAAACAAAAACTGGCGTGGGCGCGACGCACCATGTTTGAGTTCTCGAACAAACCTGGATCGCTCCTGGCCAGAAGCCTGCAGGGCCCTCGCACGAAAACATATATCCCACACATTCAGTCATCCTCGGGGCGGAAGCTAAATACCTCCTCAGATATAGCAGAGGAGTTCCGCTCCTTCTATACAGGCCTCTATAACTTAGAAAGAACGGAACCTAGAGACTCCCCTTTGGGAGGGCAGGCAGTCCCCCCAAATATATGTAGCTGCCTCAGGCATGCCATCACTACCAGATGAAGTGAGGGAGGAACTGGAGGAACCCCTGACGGTTGAAGAACTGGGCGTGGCTCTGGCCTCCTCGAAACCGAAAAAGGCCCCTGGCCCTGACGGTTTAACCCCGGTATATTACAAAACTTTCTTTGATGTACTGTCGAAACCCTTGGTTTCTGCCCTTAATGCCCTCACGGAAGGGAATGCCTTCCCAATAGACACCCTTAGGACATTATTCTCTCTCATCCCGAAAGAGGGTAAAGACCCATCACTCTGTGGGAGTTACCGCCCAATCGCACTTCTTAATTCGGACCTTAAACTTTTTGCCAAGATTCTAGCTAATAGGCTGCTTCCCCACATACCAAATTTGATTCACAGAGACCAGGCAGGCTTTGTGCCACTACGTGAACCTAGAGACAACACGATTCGAGTCATTAATCTGATACATGCGGCAAAGACCACCAAAAAGGCCCTTCTCCTGCTGTCAACCGACGCGGAGAAGGCCTTCGACCGCGTTAACTGGTCCTTTATCCGGGCAACTCTAGAGCACATAGGTCTTCGCTCATCCATGTTACAATGGATACTCTCCTTGTATACCCACCCTACTGCGTCGGTTAGGGTCAACGAGACAAGATCGAACTTCTTTGATATCCGCAATGGTACCCGACAGGGTTGCCCCCTCTCCCCTCTGATCTTTATCCTGTCCCTGGAACCCCTATTGTGCACAATAAGGGCGAACTCTGACATTAAAGGCTACCCGAAACCCTCAGGTTCCCATAAGGTGGCCGCCTTTGCGGACGACCTTATTTTCTTTCTAACGGAACCACTTTCCTCTCTCCCCAACCTGCTACAATCCCTCCAAGAATACGGTACCCTCTCCTCGTTTCAGATCAATTTAACCAAATCTTCCATCCTCAACATAACGGTAGACACAGGAACTGCCCAACGTATACGCTCGACCTTTCAACTAAAATGGGCAACCAAGCTTATACGGTACTTGGGAGTTGACATTACGTCCGACCCAGCGGAATTATACTCGGCCAATTTTGACCCATTACTGATACGCCTTAAAACTGACCTACTACACTGGCATTCCCTTACACTGACGTGGTTCGGCAGATGTAGTGCCCTGAAGATGACTTTGTTGCCAAGGGTGTTATACCTGCTTCAGGCACTCCCCATCCGACTGCCTCCAGCGTTCTTCAAACGAATTGACTCCATGTTCCGGGCGTTTGTCTGGTCCCACCGCAAACCACTAATACGACTCCAACTTCTCCATTTGGCGAAAAGCAGGGGTGGGGTGGGCTTGCCGGACATTAAGGCATATTACAGAGCAGTCCATCTAACTAGGTTGGTGGACTGGTACTGCCATGCGGAGGCGAAACACTGGGTTGCAATGGAGGAGGAGGACTCCGGGGGTTTGGCCAGGAGCTGGCCCTGGATTACAACATCACTACCCAAAGATATCATTGAACACCCCACTCTTGGCAGTACTTTAACGGTGACCAGAGATGCATTTCGGCGCTGATCTGTATCCCCACAGCCGTCCCCCATGGTGCCGATTCTGGGTAATCCGGAGTTTCTACCGGGTTTGCAGAGCCCGCAATTTAAGCGACTTGCAATGAGCACCAGGCTATGCTTACATGATTTCATGGAACCCAATGGCCAACTTTCCCTAAACGCCGGGACGTTAGTAACAGACCCCCCCCAGACTTCTGGAGCAGCTTACAGCTGCGGAACTTTCTATGCAGTTATCTGCGGAAACCAGGCATTACCCCCAAACTAACTGAACTTGAGCTCATTTGCCATCGTGGGGAACCGATACGACATTGCCTTTCACTGATATACTCATCCCTAACACAACCGGAGGAAGGATACGTACCCCCGTTTCTCACTAAGTGGGAGGAGGAACTGGGAATCCAATTTACCGAGGTACAGAGACAAAAAATTCTCTATTTTGCCCAGAAATCCTCCATTGCGACTAGGGTGCAAGAAACTTGTTACAAAATCACGACACGCTGGTACAGGGTCCCTGCCATTCTACATCGCTTCTTCCCTCAGGTGCCCAGCCTCTGCTGGCGCTGTGGTGCTGAGGAGGGGACGATGTTGCACATCTTTTGGTCATGTTCCAAACTTGCTCCTTTCTGGATAGAGGTGGCCCGCACAATCGGACACTTCACAGGTGTCTCCCTGGAGGGGAACCCGGCAGCCTGTCTGCTCCATCTGTCAGAACGACCCATCAAAAAATATAAGACCTCTCTCACCATCCAACTCCTGAATGCCGCAAAGGCATGCATTCCCCTGTGCTGGAAATCGGAGAGACCACCGGCGAAATCCCTGTGGTTTACGAAAGTTAATGAACTAAGGGACATGGAAGACCTTACCGCTACCCTACACAATAGGGAGGAGATCTTCAGGGAAACCTGGAGACCCTGGCAACACTTTATATACACGGAAACATATCTTCAGGAAATGGCGCAATCCAATTAACTGAATGAACCGGTTATACACCTCAGGCAGGGGTCAATACACCTCATATCTCATATTTCATATTCTCTCACTTTCTGCACTCTTTCTCTCTAATATCTTAACCTCTCGTTTCTGATCCCCTTCCTTTTCCCTCTCCCCTCCTTGCCCCCCCCCCCCCCATTATCCCGTTCTACTTCTTAATTTCCCCCGGGGGTATTAGTCTCTTTATAACGCATTCTCATACATAGGTTTCCTTACGGCCAGATACAAAGAAAATCCTGAAACCATCTACCTTCTCATGTGGTCCCATGTCTGGGCTCCTTAGCCATTCAGCTCCCTACCCTATTATTTCTATTATTTTTTATGAGAAAACATTATCTATCACTGAGTGATGCAATCTAACACTTAAGGGAGTCAGTACCGAAACAAGCAACGAAGATGATAGAGCACCTCCCAGGTCCCATACTTTTGGCAGTAGTGTTTGGCCGGGGTATAATCCCCACGAACTTTGACGGTGGTGCAAATGTCAGTTATCATATATCTTGACCCTATTGTTTCTGCTATCTTTGACTACTACTTCACTCTTGTAATTTGTATGCTTGGTTCTGACACTGTTATATAAATTAATATGTAACTGGTTGTACCCACTCAGTGTGAAAATAAAAGAATTTAAAAAAAAAAAAAGTCAAAGATCCCACACCTCTTTCACCCAGCTTCAAAACATACACTCATTGACCCGCAAGCTATTGTGGATGCATTCAGTCACTACTACCAATCACTATACAACCTGAAAGAAGACACTAACACCAACCAACCATCCATAGTAGATATCAACACATTCTTGCAGGAAATTAAACTTCCGAAACTTTCACAACATCAACTTCATGAGCTAAACAAACCATTCACCCACCTAGAGATTCTAAATATCATATCTGCATTACCATCTAACAAATCACCCGGGGCAGATGGTCTAACTAGTGAATATTACAAACAATTTAGTACCACCTTAGCACCTCAGGCGATGCGAATGTTGTCCCCGCACTAGGGTGCATCTGTCCATGTATGAACTGGCTGTTGGTCTCCAGGAACAAAGGGCCCCAGGTGCTGGCTAATGCTAGTAAAGGCTGTGTGCAAATGGGAAAATCCGGACAGCCGCACTCCAGGAAATTATAATCCAAACTTCTTTATTTTAAAATCAGGAACATGTCATACAGTACATCAAAGGCAGAGTGTACAGACAGGCAGATTACGCGTTTCGCACTATATCAAGTGCTTACTCATAGCTGGTTTTAATAAAGAGTGAGATTTCATATATACTATCCAATGTTCGTCATATGGCCAGGTAATCAATCCAAAATACATGGCAGCTGGGATTTAGTTGTGGAGTGTGTGAGTGTTGATCAGTGATTGTTGAATGCCATGATTTTAAAGGGTCATGGTGAACATGAAGTATATATGTATAAGCGACGGGAAAAAAATTGGAAAATTAAGAGGGTACTTAGTTGCATTCAATGTGAATTTGAAGTGCGTGGAAATAAATGTAGAAGGAAATATGTGTATGTGATCGAAGTGAAGTGAGTGAATAAAGGTGGGGTGAAAAATTAGGTTTAAATAATATACAAAGGGAGTAAATATCCCAATTTGTAGTGGGTACTCCTATAAAAATGCATAATTGTATACTCCGGTGTCTGTGAAAATCAATATATGATTGATATTAGCAATCAACGTGATAAGGTGAAGTAAACAGAATATAGGAATAAATGTGAAGATAAAAAAAAATGGTGATATATTACAGGTATCGAAAGATTGAAATCATATGTGTATTTCTATGCAGTGCAATGAAGGTTTTTTGTGACCAGAGCACATATAGATATATGTGAAACTGACATCTGTTTTATAATCTATAGAGAATACCCGGTCACATGACAGTGAAGAGAGGGGGGGAAATATAAAAAAACTTTCCTCCGCTACTCTCAGAAAAATGAATACATTTATATCACAGTTCAAATACATTCATAGTTCACATCCATATATGTATCATTGGCAAGTGTACAATTTTGTTCAAATATTGATAAATTTCCTTGGCTTATGGGTACAAAATATTATTGTTAAACAACCCAAAATCAAGAGAAACAAAACTTGACAAAAAAGAACAAAAAGCTGAAAGCCTTCATCAATTGATACTAGTGGATACATTTCTTGTGTTGTAGACAAAATCTTGAGTACTGTAGTAAAAAAAGGGAATCGTTTAATGAATATAAAACAGTGTTTATACCAAGACAGAGTCTTGTGTAAGTATGTATGTACATAAAAACCTCATAAACAAAATATTTTCACGCACAAAACTAAGTGTGTGTGTGTATGTGTATATGTGTGTGCGTGGAGAGAGCCACACCCGCCAAAGCAACAGCATGTTCTCGTCAATAAAATCGCACACACATATCTGAAAACCGTACTTATAGGGACTATAATAATCCATAAAAAACGTTATTATATCAGCATATGTATATCGATTATGTGAAGGAATCATGGAAAATTATTTGATGGACCCAAATCTAAACCGACAGACAAAGGGAATGTTTACACAATGTATATGTGTTGATGAAGAAAACATATAGAGGTCCTATTTCAGGGTGAATAACTAGGGAAGAAAATAAAATAAAAATCAAGTATATTAACTAATTCCCAAAGTAAGAAGTAAAAGAGAAAGAGAACTCTCACAGGTTGATTAATGATATTGTATGGGGTAGAGTGTTCAATATATTCATGTCAAAAATTCCAAGATCTATATGACTGTTACGTCAAGCTATAATAAACATTATATGAGCTGTGAAAATGTATTGCATCTGACATGAAGTGAATCACTCAAGCCAATAACTAGAATGCAATCATATCTATATTGCTTAAAAGAATGTAGACACTTCATTTTGTGGTGTGTCGCTTGTCGTGCATACCGCTAGTGACTATCAGTATGTTGATGGCTTTATGGCGGTCTATGGGTTTGTTCAATTTTGTTTGATATTATTTTAATAATATTAATGTAGTTCATTGAACCTAAGACGCTGCAACCAAAAGCCGCTATGGGATTTAGGGATATTAAGAGCTCCCTATCATTATGCGGGATGATGAGCGACAAAAAGAAAAGGAGTGAAGTCTGATGGAAGAGCTGCCGCAAGGATAATTTAGTAAACATATGTATGTGACTGTAAGTGTTGCGGTTCGTGGTTGTTAAATAGGATGGAAGTCTCCATAGAACTCAATAGGGGAGTGCAGCATGTGCATCTCAAACCCTATAAAGGGGACTGAGACTACGATATTGCCGTGTGTATGGGCGTTAGCACCGATGGATGTTGTAAAATTCTGAAGGGGGGAGACCAGAATTAAGATGTCTCCACGTGTGTGTAAAATTATCTATGGAGATAGTAGTAAAATAGACATAAGTCACAATAAGCTCATAAAAATGGAGTCAGACTGTAGGTATTAAAACTAGAGCTTTGTGCCAGGCATCACAGTGTATGGATTGCTTTATTGGCTACATCGCTGAAGCTTCTAGTGAATACATTCTTTTATGGGCTATATCTCTGAACCTAGTAATCCATACCATATTATACTCCGTAAAAACAGATGTAAATATATCAAAATAGTTATAATGGGGAGAACCTCTCCTGTAATCATATTTTTATGAGAAGAGACTTAAATAGGAATGAGTGGCTATCTATATCGTGATGCCTATTGGATATTATTTTAAGGGATAAATGGGACTAGGTGACAGTCTCTGAAGTTGAGTAGATACAGATTGGGATGAATGAGCCATATATTAATCATAAAAATAAGAAACATCCCATTCAAAGTTTAAGCCGAGGGGAATTCTCGTATTTAAAGAAAAAATCCAAAAAACCTCACGTTTACATAGGAGGTTGAATTTATCTCCCCCTCTGATGGGAATAGTTATTTTTTCCACTCCTTGAATGAACAAACTGGAAACATCGTTTTGGTGTGTGAAAATCCAGTGTTTGGCCACATTTGTCAATTTATCTTTTGTGATGTCATATAGGTGATCGTGTAATCGGTCTCTCAAGCGCCGTGTTGTGCGGCCAACATACTGGATATGGCATATGTCACAGGTAATGACATAAACCAAAAATTGTGTGTTGCAGTTAATGAAGGAATGGACTTTAAAGTTCTGCCATTGGTACATGAATGTATGTTTTTATCCACTTTGATGTGACGACAATAATTGCAGCCTTGTTTACCACATTTATAATTCCCTGTTAAACTCAACCAGGTGGTTTTATTTTGTTTGTTGGGGAATAAACTAGGTGATAAAGAGTTTCCCAAAGTGGGTGCTCTACGTGAGACCACTTTTATGCCTTTGGAAAGAATGTTATTGTAAATTGGATCGTTAAACAGAATCGGAAGATACCTATTAATGATGTTTCTAATTTTATTAAACTCTGAGCTGAATGGTGTGGAAAAAAACGGTATACCTATTTGGGTGTTACCTGGAGGTCCCCTAGATGTCTTGTGATTTTTTCTCCGTGTGTTTTCTTCTAAGAGGGCATGTCTGGGGATGTTGTTAACAGTTTTAAGAGATTTTGTTATTAGGGAGTCCGGATATCCACGATCTTTGAAACGTTGTGCCATCTCATGAGATTCTGCTTGAAAATATTCAGGTATACTACATAAACGTTTCAATCTCAAGAATTGGCCGTATGGTACTTCCCTGATGGTGTGTTTGGGGTGTGCAGAATCAGCTCTGAGGATGGTGTTACCTGCTGTTGGTTTTCTGAATAGTCTAGTGTGGATCATGTCCCCTGTTCCTATTAGACTTACATCAAGGAATACTATGTTATTTGTTTCCAGGTTACCTGTAAATCTTAGATTAAGATCATTATCATTGAAATAAGTAAGCCAGTTATTAATATCAGCATTGGTGTCAGATGTAATGAACAGGAGATCATCAATAAAACGGCAGAAAAACACTGTATCACGTCGACGGGGACTATCGCATCCAAAGATGCGGGACCACTCCCACCAACCCATGAAAAGGTTGGCTAGTGAGGGCGAAAATTTCACTCCCATGAAGGCCCCACATCTCTGGAGGTAATAGTCCCCGTCAAACATGAAGAAATTATGGGTCAAAAGGTATTCCAAAGCCTGTAGAATGAAGTCTTGTAGTATTATGGAAAACTTGCCAGACCTTTTCAAGAACCAAGCAACTGCTTGCAAACCCAGGTGGTGAGGTATACTGGAGTACAAGCTGATGACATCGCAGGTAATCCATTTATAATTTTCTTTCCATTTAAAGTTTTGGAGCTTACTCAAAAGATGCTTGGTGTCTCTCAAATAGCCCGGCAACTCCACGGTTAAAGGCTGTAACTGAGAGTCTACCCACTCTCCTAGCTTTTCATTCAGGGAACAATAGGTCGACCTGTTAAGGGGTTAAAACCTTTATGAACTTTGGGTAAATGATGGAATATAGGCATAATGGGGTGTTCCGGGATTAATGATTCTATATCTTTAGAGGGAATAGGCCAACCTGTATTGCTCTATCAAGAAGGGCAGACAGCTTTGTTTTAAAATTAGAGGTGGGATTGCATGAGAGTTTTTGGTATGTGTGTGTGTCTGACAGTTGACGTAAAGCTTCCTCTCTGTATGTCACTGCATCCAGTACTACTACAGTACCACCTTTATCTGCATTCTTAATAACAATGCTATCATCTGTTGTTAACGCTTTAAGTGCTGCCCGTTCATCTAGAGTTAAATTATCCTGCATTGATGTTTTGTGGCAGTTGCGAGCCAAGCGAGTCAGTTCACCCTCCACCTTTTTTTTGGAACAAATCTAGATCCTTTCCCCTAGATGCCACTGGGTAAAAATCTGATTTAGATTTAGGTAAGTTTCTATTGCTTGTATCTGGGGGATCTATGGGAAGCGGATCCGATTCAATAGCCAGGTCAGTCAAATCATTTAGAGCACAAACATCCATAAACATTGAAGGTGAAGGGGGTGACTCACCTGTCTCACCTCACTTTTCTCAAGTATGCAATGACGCTGCCTCCTCCTCTTCTCTCCCCAATGAAATGCTCAATGCTCTAATAATCACTTTACCGAAGCCAGGAGGAGGTGGAGGAGGCGATTGCCTCCTTTCAACCTAGGAAGTCTCCTGGACTAGACGGCTTCCCTTTGGAATGGTATAATACTTTTGGGTATGGTATGGCCCCACGCCTACTTAAAGTATTTAATGCAGCTATATCGGACGGTAGACTACCTCTCTCGATGAGGGAAGCCTTGGTTGGTCTGATCCCTAAGGGGGGGAAGGACCCTCGAGAATGTGACTCCTATCGTCCGATCTCGCTGATGAATGTTGACACAAAAATCCTGGCAAAAATACTGGCGGGTAGATTACAATCAGTTATCCCAAAATTGGTAGATGCGGATCAAACAGGTTTTATTCAGGGTCGTTGCGCACAAATGAACATCAGGAGGCTTTTTGTAAATCTCCAGACTGCTCATGACAACTCTGGGACTAGAATAGTGGCCTCCCTAGATACAAAAAAGGCCTTTGACTCCGTGGAGTGGACATATTTGTTTCACCTCCTGGAGTCTTATCGTTTTGGCCCTGTCTTCATCTCCTGGGTACGGCTCCTGTATACAGATCCGCTGGTGAGACTGAGGGTTAATGGCATAATTTCAGACTCCTTTCCTATTTTTAGGGGCATCAGGCAAGGGTGCCCACTTTCACCCCTCCTGTTTGCCTTGGCTATAGAGCCACTAGCGGTCAAACTGAGAGCGACCCCACACTTGGCGGGACTGCGACTGGGGGAGTTTGAGGAGCGAGTTTTGCTTTATGCGGATGACATGTTGCTATATCTACAGGATCCCGGACCTTGGTTTTCAGAAGCTTTCCGTTTGATTCAAGAGTTCGGGGACTACTCCGGATTCCGGATCAATTGGAAAAAGTCCTCCCTCTTTCCTATTGATGAGGATGTGGTAGTCCCGTTTGACTGCCCCATCCCGTTGTACACCTCTTTTAGGTATTTGGGGATTGAGGTTCAGCTTCCCATCTCTAAGTTTCTGGAGACAAACTTAATGCCGGTTGTACTAAATTTTCGGGAGAGGGTACGGAAATGGCAGAATTTATCGATCACCTTGATGGGACAGATAAATCTATTTAAAATGATTTTTCTTCCTAAGTTTCTGTACATTTTCTCGAATTCCCCGTTTTTTGTGACATTACGTGTCTTTAAGAACATAGACTCCATTATTGTGAGCTTTCTGTGGGGTTCCAAGGCACCCAGGGTTTCTTTGACAGTTTTAAAGTTACCAATTACAATGGGAGGGATGGCCCTTCCTGACCTGCGGTCTTACTTTATGGCTTCACAGCTATCCTTTCTGCACTGGCAACTCTTTCCGCTAACACCTAATGCTACTACCCTGCTGGAGGCTGCAGTTGCCACCTCACAGGAAACGCTTCAAAATATGTTGTACAAGAAGGGGATCCCAGGGAGAGAGGTGGGATCCGTTATGGCACTCCCAGGGAAAGTGTTTAACTTATGCTCTAAGCTGAGGAAAGATGATCCCTTGTGGTTATCTCCAAATATCCCCCTGTGGTGTAATAGGACCCCTGAAGAGTTTCTAAAATTACCGGATGGGCATAGCACTTGGGCTAGACATGGCATAAAATACTTACATCAAATTTATCAGGATAACCATCTCTGTACATTTGCACAACTAAGAGAAAAATTTGGAGTACCCAAGACCTGGTTCTTTCGATATGCGCAGTTGCTCCATGCAGCGATCGCGCAGTTTGAGGAGGGTGAAACTATGGTGCAGAACACGGATTTGGATGAAGGTTCTGATTGATCCGGATCCAGCTAAGCGAATTTCTAGATACTATGGGGCAGTGGGTCTGGGGGTAATGACTACAACTTCTAGGACTATGGCGCGATGGGTCGTGATTGTCCTGGAGTTGTTGGAAGAACTGTGGCAGGAGGTACTGGACACATACTTGGTGTCTGTTGTCTCCTCTATGGATAAAATGATCCAGTACCTTCACCAACAGTATTATACACCAACTAGACTTTACCGAATACAGAGGCGGGAATCGGCTGTCTGCCACAAATGCAAAGAGGCAGAGGGTACTTTCCTACATATGGTCTAGGAATGCGAAAAAGTGAGACCACTATGGTCACAGGTGACTAAATTTATTTCAGAGCAGTTTGACCTACCTCACATTTGCTCCCCCCTACGATGTCTCCTTGGGGTATTTGATCAAGAGGAGATGAATGCATACACAAAACTATTCCTTAGGATTCTATTCTTTGGTGTGAGGAAACTTATTGCCAGACGATGGATACATGACGAACTGTTGACGCTGGGGATGTGGATGAAAATAATAAATGCTGATGTATTGATGTATAAAATGACCTATGAAGCTAGAGAGGCCCCTAAGAAGTTTAGGAAGGTATGGTTTAGGTGGGTAGACTCTGGTAATACCCTGGAGGATGAGGGGTGATAGACCATTTGACTGCTTGAGGCCATTTACTTCCTATTTTTTTGAAAGCTGACAGAGGGCAGATAGTGAGTTCTGTTTCTTGATGTGGACAAAAGTTTTTTATTTTTGTATCCTACTGAATGTAATACCAAAAGCAGACATCACCTGGGGAGGGAGGGATTATTAACTGGGTTATCCATTTTTTTTTGTTCTGGTTAATGTTTTTAAGAAGGAAAAGAAGAAAAAGCACATGTATTTCAATGTATGATAGGGATGGAGACCTGATTGGCTCAGATAAGAGAGCATTAATATGTACAACGCTATTGTAAATATTGGATGTTGGTCTCTTCATTGATTTGGATGTAATTCCTATCTGATGTATTGTATGAATAATATTTATGTGCGCAATAAAAAATTAAAAAAAAAACAAAACAATATGGGGCACTAGCCCATGTGAAGTAAAATTACATATATCTATATCTGTACATACAGTGGGGACTCTTTGTTATTTTGCAGCCATTTAAGTTCATTTTTTTTCCTCATTAATGTACACACAGCACCCCATATTGACAGGAAAACATAGAATTGTTGACATTTTTGCAGATTTATTAAACATGAAAAACTGAAATATCACATGGTCCTAAGTATTCAGACCCTTTGCTGTGACACTCATATATTTAACTCAGGTGCTGTCCATTTCTTCTGATCATCCTTCAGATGGTTCTACGCCTTCATTTGAGTCCATCTGTGTTTGATTATACTGATTGGACTTGATTAGGAAAGCCACACACCTGTCTATATAAGACCTTACAACTCACAGTGCATGTCAGAGCAAATGAGAACCATGAGGTCAAAGGAACTGCCTGAAGAGCTCAGAGACAGAATTGTGGCAAGGCACAGATCTGGCCAAGGTTACCAAAAAAAATTCTGCTGCACTTAAGGTTCCTAAGAGCACAGTGGCCTCCATAATCCTTAAATGGAAGACGTTTGGGATGACTAGAACCCTTCCTAGAGCTGTCCGCCCGGCCAAACTGAGCTATCGGGGGAGAAGAGCCTTGGTGAGAGAGGTAAAGAAGAAAAGGGAACAAAAAAAAGAAAACAAAACCACACACAAAATAAAACCTGATAACAGTAGCAGATTAACCAATGCACAATTGTCAAACAGCATGCATAATTGGAGGGCAGCAGGACCCACGGGTATGGCCCATGAGGAAAGTCTGCACATCAGCCCCCAGGTTGAGACCATAGCCCCAGATAAGTTGCGGTCCGGTGTCGCCCAAGTAGGGGAAGATTGTAGGCAGGTGGCGCAAGGGTGTAAAACAGCAGTAAACATAACTATAGAAACCGGAAATGTTTTTCTATTCCCCCCCAAAGGGATGGGATAGGGCGGCACCAAGCAGGGGATAGTTGGTAGTTGCTGTGGGACTCCCTGGGTGAGGGAGGGTGGGGGGTCATCAGGGTGCAGGGAGGTAAAGTTAAGTATCTGGATTGCAGAACATATGGGTAGAGCTGCAGCAGGCCAATAGATGTTGTGTACAGTAGCTGTCCAACACAGTTTGTACAGGGGAGCCAGACAGCTCAGTGCGGTGTAACTACAGTAACCCCACTAGGGGATGTATGGATGACTAGCGGTTTAGTACGGGTCCAGATGGGAGCAGGGGAGGAAGGGAAAGGGGATGGAGGTTGGGGGGGAGGGGAACCCCTGACCTAGATGCCAATGAATGGGGAGGTAGGCCAGGGTAATGCTCGGGATCTAGCGACAAAGGGCCTGAGCTGGCCGTAATAAAAGTACTCACGGCTTAGGGCGGCACAGTAGTGTAGTGGGTAGCACTCTCACCTAGCAGTAAAAAGGGTCGCTGGTTTGAATCCCAACCACGACACTACCTGCCTGGAGTTTGCATGTTCTCCCTGTGGCTGCGTGGGTTTCCTCCAGGCACTCCGGTTTCCTCCCACACTCCGCGAGCTGTCCGGGAAATTTAGCTGTACGCTATGTGCACACCATAAGTCCTGTGCTCCTAAGCACACATTTCGTCTAATGATATAATGTACCTTACCTATCATTCTATTTCCCATATATCCCCAAGTAAACAGACATCATCACTAAGGATGAGCTCCGGCGTGTTCGAATGCTGCACGTGCCGAGCCCGCCAGGAAGCGCTAATCACAGGCAGTGAGACATTTCCCGATCTCTGCAGCCGCACATCGGCAAATGTCTCACTGCTTGTGATTAGCGCTGCGCCGTGCCAACTTCCTGTCGGGCTCAGCACGTGCAGCATGCGAACACGCAGGAGCTCATCCTTAATCACCACCATAGCTTATGTTCTCAGCTCCGTCAGGATGACTTCCTTTCCGAGCAGTGCACTTGCTTTTATTTACACATAAACAGGAAGTCCCAATCTGGAGGGTTTGCCTCCAACAGCCAGTTGCCACCTACACAGTTTGTGACCTCACAGGAAATGACCAAATAAGGTTGTAACACAGGATGTGGACGTCAACACAGGAAATGACCAAATAAGGACATGACCAAATAAGGATGTAACACAGGATGTGAATCTATACAATAACCAATGAGCGATGACTACAATTCCGCTGATAGAAATCCTTATACTACCGTTCTTTGTGGATGGGAGGCTATCTGCAGGTGCACGCTGCGAATCTCGATATGTGCTGATCAGACACAGCAGAGACAAGAGCGTACATCCGCCTATAACCGATAATGTCCTTTCAGAGCGAACATATCCCCTCAGATGATCATCTGTGCAATGCACAGGGGCCCTTTCGCTGGCGGACATACCCCCACTCTGCAAACACCTCTCTCCAATCCAAGGAAGTTTTCCACTACCTAATGGATCTCAACCAGTGTCAGTCTGCCCCAGTCAGCTCTTTAGAGCGGCTTGTGGGAGAACGAACACTGGGAGACACTGTGACAATACATATTAAAATGCATCTTCATAGAATTTCCACAACAGAGCGCCCCCCCTTTTACCGATTTCATTGTGACTTGCATAGAGTTCTGTTAAATGAAGTCGCAAGTGGCAATGAAATTGGCAGTGCAAATCACACTGATGTGCGGGTCTATACACAAATGCATGAATTTTCAGTGAGCCCTCAGTTTTCATGGACCAAAAAAAACTCACCTGATTTATTTTTTCCCAATACAGCGTCTGTTCTTTTTTTTTTTTTAATTAGTAAAACCAACTTTATTGAAAAGCATATGCATGGTACATAAATAGGTATAAGCCAGCATGGCCAAGACAGTTGTACATACATAAACACATTGAAATATCTGTGTGACATAAGACGAAATGCCCATCGGGGGTGGAACCAGTACTTAAAGAGGAAGTAAACCCTGATGGGTTTACTTCCTCTTTGTTTCCCTGCAAAGGTAAAGCATAATAGGCTACTGTGCATCGCATAGTAGCCCATTATGTGTCACTTACCTGACACAGGAGCTTATGATGTCACCGCTGTCCCCTCTGCTATGGAGCGTCCATCTTCTTTCCGGGTACCGTGGCTCCGGCGCTGTGATTGGCCGGAGCCGTGATGACGTCACTCCCGCGCATGCGCAAGGGAGCCGCCACTAATGGCACATCGCCGTTAGCAGCGACATACTCAGTGCGCCTGCGCATGGTTGTATGCGCCGCAGACAGCGGTGCCTGTCTTTTTGCAAATGTCTCCTAAACCGTGTAGGTTTAGGAGATATTTCTTGGTCCTACAGGTAAGCCTTAATCTAGGCTTACCTGTAGGTCAAAGTGGTCTGTAAGGGTTTACAACCACTTTAATAAAGAAAGGGAGGAGAAAAAAAAGGGGGGGAGGGATAAACATATCAAGTACACGTTTCACCATCTGCTAACCATCTACTCCAGACCTTCTCATACTTAAGTGGGCACCCCCTATGTACATAGATCAGCTTTTTATATGGAAGAGTATTGTTAATCTTCTTTTTCCAGCACTGGAATATAGGGGGTAGGGCCTGCATCTAATTGCGAGCCACTACTTTTCTCACCATGAATAGCGTCTCATGTAGAAAGGTATGGAGGGGTTTGTCAGCGTCCAAGTCCGGCAGCAGACCAAGCAGGCACATCTTTGGGTCTAGGGTAGCAGGAGAGCCCATCTGGTTGTGCAGAAAACGAACCACCAGTATCCAGTACGATTGTATAGTCGGACAGGACCATATGAGGTGATAGAGGGAGCCTCAGGTGTGGTCACATAGGCGGCACCCTGGATTGTATGTGGGTTTGTAACGCGCTATCCTCTGAGGAGTCAGATATGTCCTATGTATAATATACAACTGCGTGAGGTGGTCTGACAGTTTGGGGGAAACTCTTTTCACATCCTCCAACATTTCGTCCCACTCCTCATTCTCAATTACTCCAACATCCACCTCCCATCTAGTCTTGGCAGTATAGGCCAAAGCTGTGGACAGTGTCTGTTCTTTAGTCCATACATTGGAGTTCAGGCGCTTTATTGTGTCTGTGTTGGTGTTGGGGGGGCCACTAAAATAATTGGGAATGCACCCCATAGTCACACATGTGTTGTTGTACAAAGTGCTGTATGTGTCTTAGGAGAACAGTCACACGGCTCTTCTTTTGATGACGGATTCTTTTTCATCGTTCTATACACATTTATTGATCTTTGTTAATATTGCAGACTAATAAAACCAATAATGATTTTGTCAGGTGTCTCGGTGTACAAGAAGAACCGATTTCTACTCTGGATGATCTGATTGCCAATAAAATATGTCAGGGAAAAGTTCCAAAGAGTGGAAATCATCTGGTAAGCAGCAATAAATCATTACCTTTTACCTATATTATCTTTATGAAGATAGCATCTATATAACCCAGAACATAATTTACAAAAGCATGTCTAGCCAAATGTTCATTATGAGGGATATGTTTTTTGCAAAAGTATAAAGGGAATGTCTTTGTTTGTTTTAAATATAAGAGTTATTAGTGCAATGTTGTAATAACTTGGTCAGTCCAAATGATTAAAGTGGAACTCCATGTTTATATAATGGGACTGGATTAGCACTCTGATATGGGAATGCTCTGAAAACTTAGGCCATAGATGTCTACCCCTTACTCATTAACCACTAGAAGACGAGGCATTTTCTGGCAATTTTTGTATTCATGTGAAAATTATTTATTTTTTTTGCTAGAAAATTACTTAGAATCCCCAAATATATACCCTAGAGAATAAATTTTTTATGGTATATGCGCAGCATATGCCATTTTTGGAAAAAAAAATATTATTTTTTTAAAATTTTAATGCAAAAAAAACACAATACATAACCCAATTTTTTGTAAAATCTAAAAGATGAGGTCACGCCGAGTAAATAGCTACCAAAGATGTCAAGCTTTAAAGTTGCACACTCCCGCGCATCAGTGAAAAATAACGTAAATTTTACTATCCATATGAAATGCTTTAAAGTGATACTAAAGTTTCGAATAAAAAAAAAAAAAAAAATAACAAACATGTCGTTTTGCACATAGTGGCCCCGATCCACGTCTTCTGGGGTCCCTCGGCGGCTGTCTTGGTTCCTCCCCGCATCAGATAACCCCCTCTGGGAAGCGCTTTCCCAAGGGGGTTACCTTGCGGGCGCGCTCCCGAGTCCAGCCTTTGCGTCCACAGACACGAATGCCGGACTTGGCCCCGGCGTCATTGGATTTGATTGACAGCAGAGCGAGCCAATGGCTGCGCTGCTATCAATCTATTCAATGAAGAGCCGAGAAGACTGGGCCGAGATCCAGCGCGTTCTCGACGTGGGACTTTCGAGGGCTCAGGTAAGTAAACTGAGGGGGCCGGTAATTATCGGATGTTTTTTCACCTTAATGCATAGGATGCATTAAGGTGAAAAAACAGGAAGGTTTACAACCTTTACAGGTTACCATTTTATATCTAGAGAGGAGGTCTAGTGCTAGAATTACTGCCCATGATATGACGTTACCTCACATGTGTGGGACGATCGCTGTTTGTGTGCCTGTGGGATGGACGCACACATTTGCCTTTGCGTGCTAGCGCAGGGGGACAGAGGCACTTTAAATCATTTATTTTTTTACCACCTCAATACAGGGCACTTCCTGCCCAGGCTATCAGCGCTGTCACACTTTAAATGACAATTGCGCGGTCATACAACACTGTAACCATGTGAAATTTTTATCATTTTCTTTACACAAATTAGAGCTTTATTTGGTGGTATTTAATCACTTCTGTGTTTTTTATTTTTTCCTAAAACAAAAATAAAAATAAAAATAGTGAAAATTTTGAAAAAAAAAAAAGTTTTTCTTAGTTTCTGTCAGTAAATTTTGTAAATAAGTAATTTTTCTCCTTCACTGGTGGGCGCTGATGAGGTGGCACTTATGGGCAATGATTAGGCGGCACTATTGGGCACTGATTAGGTGGCACTGATGAAGAGGCACGAATATGCTGCACTTATGGGCACTGATAGGTGGCACTGATTGCTGGCACTTGTGGGCACTGATTGCTGGAACTTGTGGGTACTGATTGCTGGCACTTGTGGGCACTGATTGCTGGAACTTGTGGGTACTGATTGCTGGCACTGGTGGGCACTTACTTGTAAATAAAGGCACTGATGATCAGTGCCCTGATTACATACCCAGATGTCCTCTGAGAGGAGATGCCACTGATCGGCTCTCCTCTACTCACACTCTGTCAGTGTGAGGCGAGGAGCGCTGATTACCGGCATCTCCGTGTTTACATGTGACCGGCTGTGATTGGACACAGTTGATCACATGGTTAAAGAGCCTTGGTCGAGGCTCTTTACAGAGATCGGGGTTGCGTTGTGTCCTAGTAACACGGTTGCGATCGCTGCAGGTCCCCTTGGGTGCGCGAGTGGAGTCGTTCTGGGTTGCCGTCATATGACGGCGTCCCAGAATGAGAGCCACACCGCCCCGCAGTCATTTGACGTTGGGCAGGTGGCAAGTGGTTAATCATAATTTTTTTTTTTTTTACACTTTTGCTTTTACTTTTTCTAGTATCGCCTTTCACTTTAGGCAGGTGACAGGTACTATTTATGGAGGGATCTGGGGTCCATAAGACCCCAAATCCCTCCTTTGCACTTAAAAAGCATTCAAAATGCCAAGATTGGAGTTTTTCAATACTTAAAATTTTTCAAAAAATGGAGCTGTTGACAGCCAGGTAGACCGGAAATGATGTCATGTCATCGCTTCCAGGTTACTATAACAGAGACCCGATCAAGGCCCATTTTGACTTTGTATGGGTCTCTGTCCAGCTAGTAAACATGCTGGTATTTCGGGTCTCCTGGTGGGATGGGAGAGCCACACAAGGTGGGGGGGGGGGGGGACATCACATCCCTTCCCTTCCTGCTGCTTGTAATAGTAATCAAGTGACTAGTAAGTGTTTTGGATTGCTATTACAAGAGAGCTGACCATTGGCTCTGAAAAAACTATACTGTGGTGATGCCTGCAGCTGTATATCATCCCGGCACATCCACTTGAAGTCAAATGACGTACTAGGTACTAGGACTGGGGAGAAAATAGATTTGAATCTTGAATCGAATTAAGAGGTCAAATCGACTCAAATTTTCAGCAAATCGATTTTTTAGATTTTTTTTTCACCAGGACCGGCACTGACACCCCGCCGGTCCTGAGGAGCTGCGAGCAGGTGTTTTTTTCGGTGAAGCCACGGCCTCGCCTAAAAACTCCTGCCCGCAGCTCCTCAGGGCGGGCGCGGTGTCCATCAAAAAAAAAAAAAAAAGCTCGATTCGAAACGTGAATCGAGTTTGTTTTTTTTTGGGAGAAAATAGCCCAGCTCTACCAGGTACATAATTTGGCAGCAGGTGGTTAAAGTTGAAATTAACTAAACTACAGTGCTTTAAAACAAAAGATGTAAAAAGTCTCACAGTTTGTTTTCTTTAGAAAGCAGCCACAGTCTGAGTAGAAAATTCTGCCCAATACTAACATGCTGTAGAGAAGGACCTTTCCTCTCTGTGTGGAAGCAGTGATCTCTCTGCAGAGGTAAAACATGCTGCCTGAGCTTTCCAATCTGCTGGGAACATGAGCTTTTCTGATTGCAGAGCTGTAGGTCTGTCTTCCACGGTCCATCCCACCCCTTACATTACCACTTCTCTCCAATGAGGGAGCTCACCAGTGGCGGCCTGTCCTTTAGGTGCGCCACCCCCCTGTCGATGCATCCGCCCCCTAATTTACATGTGGGGCTCCGGATGCATGGATTCCAATGTTTTTTTTTTTGTTTTGTTTTTTAAGCACATGATTTAGAGCCAAAGGCTTCAAAAAAAAGGGTGGTCTCGGGGCGCAGAGCACTGCGCCTGAACCCACCCACTTGTATGACAGTAGCGAATGAATATTCGCTATTGTCACACTGATTTTCCTCCCCGACCAATCAGGAAGCAGGTCTTGATACCCATTTCCTGATTGGCGGAAAGGAGAAGTGATCCTATTGGCCTAGGAGGGAGGAGGAGAGAGGAGGAGGGAGGAGACACATGGCCGCCGTGAGGAGACGCACGAGAAGCTGCCACCTGTTGCGCAGAGGGAAGCGTTGTTTGCTTGATGGCTAAACAGCTGCACTCTATTTGCTTTTAGTAAATCAAATCCAAACTCTCGGTCTTGGGCTTCTGCTGGGGCACAATAAAGAAAAACAAAAAGACAAATTAAAAAAAAAAAAACAATGTTTTAATTAGCAGTGCCTTAGTATAATAATAGAAGTACAAAGCAAAGAGCCACAAATAGAGATATTGCTTTATTTTCTAGGGGGCATCACCCGTCCAGAGGGCATCAGCCATCTAAAGGGCATCATCTTTCAAGAGGACATCACCCGTCCAGAGGGCATCAGCCATCTAAAGGGCATCAGCCTTCTAAAGGGCATCACCCATCCAGAGGGCATCAGCCATCTAAAGGGCATCATCCTTCCAGAGGACATCATCAGTGTCCGCCGTCAGCTGTCTGCATATGATGATCCATCTCTGAGGCGTATATATGAATATTACAAAGATGATCTGATCTACATCCTGGAGAACATGGACCCTCATGAAGTCCTGGTAGAACTAAAATCTCAGAATGTTTTAAATACAGAAGTAAGGCAAAAGTGATTCTAAATGAACTGTGATATACAATTATGTCAGTGAAAATCACATGTGAATATAATTGGTGCTGAAGTTGTGTACAGACCTTGAATGTCTCCATAGAAGCTTGTGAGGGTAAAAGGAAAGTCCGGCATATGACTTCTGCTGCTTATACCTCTGAATTTTCTCAACGTTGGCTTCCTGTCTTGGTCGGGGATGCTGTTAGTAATCACAAGGCCCCGTACAGCCAACCTGACAGGGCCCCGCCTCCTTCTTTTTTTTTACATTCTTTTAATAGCTTTGGTGGGGGGCCTTTGGTGAACTATCAGGGGTCTAAACAGACCCCTGATGGCTCACATCTCAGACAGAGAAAGGGACCGAGGACAGAGATTCCCCAGAGGAGAGGAGGGAAGCTGGCAATGCTGCAGAGGAGGGGGGCCACACAGGAGGGGGGCCTGGACAGCAGGGGGGATGGGGATGCCGATACCTATCCCCCTGCAGTGCAGCCGAAGGATGAAAAAGGAGAAGCCGGCAGAGCTGCAAGGGGAGCCACAAGAGTTGGCAATAAAGCAGTACAGCAGTCGCTCAGCAGGTGTCTGGGCCCCCCTTTTGAACTGATGGAACCCGGGCCCAGTACAGGAGGGCTGGCTGTACTTCCTTATTAGTGGCCCTGGTCTGGGTTATAGCAGCATTTACAACAATGTAACACTAATGGGAAACAGATACACAAGGTTTTCTTGTCTTTTTTGTTTTCTGAACTGTATTTATTTCATGATTTTAAATCGCATATACTGTATTTCTTAAAGAAGTTTAATCTGCTTATATTTAGCCTTCCCTGGTTCTTCCTTCTCTCTCATCAACATGCAAATGACATTTCTTCATTGCAGAATCTCTGCACTTCTCAATGCAATGCAGGCAGATCATGGCTGGTGGGTGGGGCCTGTAGGGGGCTCTACATATCTCCCCAAAAACATCACAGCCACCGGCCTCTGTACTTTCTCAAAGAGCCCTCAGTGCTGATGTAATTAGTGGGAGGAGTTATACAAATAGATGCCTTGTGTGGGTTAGGGCTGGGGAAAAAATCGATTTATATCCTGAATCGAGTTGAGAGGTCAAATCGATTCAAAATGTAAGCAAATCGATTTTTTTAGATTTTTTTTTCACCGCGGTCCTGAGGAGCTGCGGGCAGGAGTTTTTAGGTGAGGAGTTTTTTTTTTTAGAAAATCTTCCAGCCCTACCGGGACATCTATTTTGTGTGTAAGTCTTACAGGGGGTCACAGGCTGGGTTTACATGTATTGAAATTTGTCTGGTTCAGCAGTAACCGGCTGATCTTCGGTATGGTTGTTTTCTGGTTTCTGTTGAACGGTCTTACTGGAAAACCAGCATTCAATCAATGCATGCAGCCAATGACTGTGAGCGCTGATCAGTGTATTCTGATAGGAGGGCATCCCCAATGTCAAAGCACAATAGTGCAGAGGGGGAGATCCCTACATCTACATCGCTTGTGGGGATCTGTGAGTTTTTATTTTGTTTAACCCGCTGGTTGAAGGAAAGAAAAACTCTGTGTGTGTCCCCAGCTTTATTGTGATGGACCAATAGGAATCTGTGAGGGAGGGGCTTAGGGGTACACTTT
The DNA here is from genome assembly GCA_037952925.1 of Lithobates clamitans. Lineage (NCBI taxonomy): Eukaryota > Metazoa > Chordata > Amphibia > Anura > Ranidae > Lithobates > Lithobates clamitans. The sequence continues at coordinate 820,545 of JBBGZY010001832.1, forward strand.
ACAACTGTTGATGTTTTGGTGGTCAGACCAGCCCCAGTTTCAGCCATGATGGGAAGGTTTGATAGGAAGATGACAGATTGTCCCTCCCCCTTTCCCTTTTTGACAGAGGATTACAATTCCAACCATTCCAATCCCTTACTAGAAATCAAAGTACACACTGGGAGATGTAATACATAGTAAGGATAGTCTCTATGATCATTATAACCGTTTTTTTTTTTTCTTTTGATCAATGTGTTGCTGTATTTACTGCAGATAATGCATAGCTCCCAACTGTCCCTGAATTAGAGGGACTGTCCCTGAAATGGAACAAAGTCCCTCTGCCCCACTTTCCTCCTCATTTTGGTCTGATCTATATAGTTATATATACAATGCAAATTTATCTTTCAAAAAATGTTTCATCCAAATTCTGATTTGCTGCATTGTTAAATTTCAAAAGTCAGTATAAAAGAATAGTAGTGGTTAAAAAAAAAAAAAAAGCATTTGTGGGTGTAACTAACCTTTTTTTTTTTGTTTAGTTCAGCATTAAGAGGGCGTGGCAGGGGGTGTGTCCTATGCCTACATACTTTTGCTAATAGGATGTATATAAAGAACTCTATGTGCCAGACCTGCCTGGTCAGAGTAATATGTCTGTTTCAGAAATACCTTTCAATGGAAAAAGACCCGTCTTCCTTCTCTCAAACCTTGTTACAAGATATCCAGGATCAGGGAAGAGAAGCTGTGATTGGACTCTGGGAATGTCTCTATGAACTACAGAAATCTCATCTTCGTCCTCACCCTAATTTATTGGCGATTCTGGATGAGATCACAGACACAGGTAACAGGACATTGTGTTTGCTATAATAATTGTACTAATCCTGGGACATAGTAGTGGCATTTCAGCGAGAGGGAGGAGACATACAATGCATCTCATGCGCCGGAAGTCTCAGTGCTGAAGGCAAAATTTTGAAGTACAGACAGCAGGACAGGTAGGTATTAATGATCTTTTTTTGTTGGTGTAATTTGTCTTTAAAGTTTTTTTATACATTTTGTTTTCCTATTTATCAAAGCATGCTTGACAGTGTTGTTTTTCTAGGTAATGTGTCAGTTTCAAGTTCACCATTTTTTAACAGTTTTTCTTCCACTACAAATATCACAAGTAACATGTTTTTTTTATATGCAGCTGTGTGTAGACATCTTGGGAATGAATCTGTAGCCTCCCTGCTGTAAGCAGAGGTGACTAGTTACATTTAGTTCTGCCAGGTGGTAAACTGCCTAGGCTCATTTGTAGTATCTCACTTGGCTTTCCACTAAGTTCAGTGTTGCTGCTGCTTCTGGTTGCTGCCAGTAGGTGGCACATTTGTCAGTAGAGCGGGGAGCTGCAGCAATGCTGAGTTATGTTCCCCTTTATGTTCCCATGACCAACCACTAGGTCAGTGGTCTCTAAATTTTCTAAACAAAGGGCCAGAGGGTCATTTTATCATCCTTCAAACTTAAAGAGGATTCCCATTTTTTAAAAAAAATTAAAAGTCAGCAGCTACAAATACTGCAGCTGCTGACTTTTAATAATCGGACACTTACCTGTCCCCCGGTCCAGCGATGCGGGGGATCGAGGCCCCGCTCGTCTCCCCCTCAGTTCAGTGGCGCTGGCATTGCAACTTCACAGCCGGGCACCCACTGCGCATGCGCGAGTGGCGCCGCGCGCCGTGATTGGCCGCTCAGTCATCTGGGACCTGTAATAGGTCCCAGATGATTGACAAGAGGGAGGGAGCAGAGCTGAGCCCTTCCTGTGCTGAGGAGAAGTGATATCACCAGCCCAGGCACTGAAAGAGGCAGACTACCCCCGGCGTAACATTTGGCACCTTTCAGGGGGGAGGGGGGAGCAGATACCTGTCTAATCCAGGTATTTGCTCCCACTTCCGTCGATAGATCACCGCAGGCTCCGCGGCGATCTACACCATGTCCAGCCCCTCCTCTGTCCCCCCGCTGTCTTCTGGGAGACACACAGGACCCAGAAGACAGCAGGGACCAGTGAGGAAGCGCAGCACAACTCGCCCATGCGCAGTAGGGAACCAGGCTGTGAAACCACAAGGCTTCACTTCGTAATTGCCTTACTGAAGATGCCGACGTCTCCACCTGGTAACTGAGGGACAGATCGGCTTCGGGTGAGGACATCACAGGCAGGTAAGTCTCCTAATATTAAAAGTCAGCAGCTGCAGTATTTGTATCTGCTGACTTTTAATTGTTTTTTTTTCCGCCAGAACTCCGCTTTAAGGGGGTTGGACTGTGACCAATTGGAGTAGAAATTGTCCTGGTGTCAGTGGCAATAAACAGTGTCCCACCTTAGAAATTAAGGGGAGGAATAGTGCCCAATTTTGGTGTAAGTAATTATGCCCCATTGTTGGTGTCAGTCTGAGGAATAGTGCCTTGAGGGCTGGATAAAGGCAAGCAAACTGCCACAGTTTGGAGACTACTGCACTAGGAGGTTTATTGCCAGTGGGGCATGTTGAGGGTGGATATAAATATTCGAGGAGTGGTTTGGTGAGCTCTCTTCTTCCTGGGCTCTGTGTGTGCATAAGTATGTGCTGGTTACATAGTTACATAGTAGGTGAGGTTAAAAAAAGACACAAGTCCATCAAGTCCAACCTATGTGTGTGATTATATGTCAGTATTACATTGTATATCCCTGTATGTTGCGGTCGTTCAGGTGTTTATCTAATAGTTTTTTGAAACTATCGATGCTCCCCACTGAGACCACCGCCTGTGGAAGGGAATTCCACATCCTTGCCGCTCTTACAGTAAAGAACCCTCTACGCAGTTTAGGGTTAAACCTCTTTTCCTCTAATTTTAATGAGTGGCCACGTGTCTTGTTAAACTCCCTTCCGCAAAAAAGTTTTCTCCCTATTGTGGGGTCACCAGTACGGTATTTGTATATTGAAATCATATCCCCTCTCAAGCATCTCTTCTCCAGAGAGAATAAGTTCAGTGCTCGCAACCTTTCCTCATAACTAATATCCTCCAGACCCTTTATTAGCTTTGTTGCCCCTCTTTGTACTCGCTCCATTTCCAGAACATCCTTCCTGAGGACTGGTGCCCAGAACTGGACAGCATACTCCAGGTGCGGCCGGATGAGCCGAACACCCCCCTGTTCGGTTCGCACCAGAACATGCGAACAGGAAAAAAGTTTGTTCGAACACGCGAACACCGTTAAAGTCTATGGGACACGAACATGAATACTCAAAAGTGCTAATTTTAAAGGCTTATATGCAAGTTATTGTCATAAAAAGTGTTTGGGGACCTGGGTCCTGCCCCAGGGGACGTGAATCAATGCAAAAAAAGTTTTAAAAACGGACGTTTTTTCAGGAGCAGTGATTTTAATAATGCTTAAAGTCAAACAATAAAAGTGTAATATCCCTTTAAATTTCGTAGCTGGGGGGTGTCTATAGTATGCCTGTAAAGGGGCGCATGTTTCCCGTGTTTAGAACAGTCTGATAGCAAAATGACATTTCGAAGGAAAAAACCCATTTAAAACTACTCGCGGCTATTGCATTGCCGACAATACACATAGAAGTTTATTGATAAAAACGGCATGGGAATTCCCCACAGGGAAACCCCGAACCAAAATTTAAAAAAAAAAATGACGTGGGAGTCCCCCTAAATTCCATACCAGGCCCTTTAGGTCTGGTATGGATATTAAGGGGAGCCCCGGCCAAAATTTTAAAAAAAAATGACGTGGGGGTTCCCCCTAAATTCCATACCAGACCCTTCAGGTCTGGTATGGATTTTAAGGGAAACCCCGCGCCAAAAAAAAAACGGCGTGGGGTCCCCCCAACAATCCATACCAGACCCTTATCCAAGCACGCAACCTGGCAGGCCGCAGGAAAAGAGGGGGGGATGAGAGTGCGACCCCCCCTCCTGAACTGTACCAGGCCACATGCCCTCAACATTGGGAGGGTGCTTTGGGGTAGCCCCCCAAAACACCTTGTCCCCATGTTGATGAGGACAAGGGCCTCATCCCCACAACCCTGGCCAGTGGTTGTGGGGGTCTGCGGGTGGGGGGCTTATCGGAATCTGGAAGCCCCCTTTAACAAGGGGACCCCCAGATTCCGCCCCCCCCGGTGTGAAATGGTAAGGGGGTACTTACCCCTACCATTTCACTAAAAAACTGTCAAAAATGTTAAAAATGACAAGAGACAGTTTTTGACAATTCCTGTATTTAAATGCTTCTTCTTTCTTCTATCTTCCTTCATTTTCTTCTTCTGGTTCTTCTGGCCCTTCTGGTTCTTCCTCCGGCGTTCTCGTCCAGCATCTCCTCCGCGGCGTCTTCTATCTTCTTCTCCTCGGGCCGCTCCGCACCCATGGCATGGGGGGAGGTTCCCGCTCTTCTCTTCATCTTCTTCTTCATCTTCTCTTCTTCCTTCTTCTCTTGTTCATTTTCTTCTCCGGGACGCTCCGCACCCATGCTGGCATGGAGGGAGGCTCCCGCTGTGTGACGGCGTCTCTTCGTCTGTCGGTTCTTAAATAACGGGGCGCATGGCCACCCGGTGACCCCGCCCCCCTCTGACGCACGGTGACTTGACGGGACTTCCCTGTGACGTCACGGGGAATGCCACAGGGAAGTCCCATCATGTCCCGTGCGTCAGAGGGGGCGGGGTCACAGAGTGGCCCCTCCCCCCGTTATTTATGAACCGTCAGACGAGGAGACGCCGTCACACAGCGGGAGCCTCCCTCCATGCCAGCATGGGTGCGGATTAGCCCGGAGAAGAAAATGAAGAAGAGAAGAAGGAAGAAGAGATAAAGAAGAAGATGAAGAGAAGAGCGGGAGCCTTCCCCCATGCCATGGGTGCGGAGCGGCCCGAGGAGAAGAAGATAGAAGACGCCGCGGAGGAGATGCTGGACGAGAACGCCAGAGGAAGAACCAGAAGAACCAGAAGATGAAGGAAGGTAGAAGAAAGAAGAAGCATTTAAATAAAGGAATTGTCAAAAACTGTCTCTTGTCATTTTTAACATTTTTGACAGTTTTTTTGTGAAATGGTAGGGATAAGTACCCCCTTACCATTTCACACAGGGGGGGGCAGGGATCTGGGGGTCCCCTTGTTAAAGGGGGCTTCCACATTCCGATAAGCCCCCCGCCCGCAGACCCCCACAACCACCGGCCAGGGTTGTGAGGATGAGGCCCTTGTCCTCATCAACATGGGGACAAGGTGTTTTGGGGGGCTACCCCAAAGCACCCTCCCAATGTAGAGGGCATGTGGCCTGGTACAGTTCAGGAGGGGGGGCGCACTCTCATCCCCCCTCTTTTCCTGTGGCCTGCCAGGTTGCGTGCTCGGATAAGGGTCTGGTATGGATTTTTGGGGGGACCCCACGCCGTTTTTTTTTTTGGCGCGGGGTTCCCCTTAAAATCCATACCAGACCTGAAGGGTCTGGTATGGAATTTAGGGGGAACCCCACGTCATTTTTAAAAAAAAATTTGGCCGGGGTTCCCCTTAATATCCGTACCAGACCTGAAGCGCCTTGTATGGAATGTAGGGGGACTCCCACGTCATTTTTTTTTTTGTTCGGGGTTGCCCTGTGGGGAATTCCCATGCCGTTTTTATCAATGAACTTCTATGTGTATTGTCGGCAATGCAATAACCGCGGGTAGTTTTAAATGGTTTTTTCCTTCGAAATGTAATTTTGCTGTCAGACTGTTCTAAACACGGGAAACATGCGCCCCTTTACAGGCATACTATAGACACCCCCCAGCTACGAAATTTAAAGGGATATTACACTTTTATTGTTTGACTTTAAGCATTATTAAAATCACTGCTCCTGAAAAAACGACCGTTTTTAAAACTTTTTTTTGCATTAATCCATGTCCCCTGGGGAAGGACCCAGGTCCCCAAACACTTTTTATGACAATAACTTGCATATAAGCCTTTAAAATTAGCACTTTTGATTTCTCCCATAGACTTTTAAAGGGTGTTCCTCAGCATTCGAATTTGCCGCGAACACCCCAAATTGTTCGCTGTTCGGCGAACTTGCGAACAGCCAATGTTCGAGTTGAACATGAGTTTGACTCGAACTCAAAGCTCATCCCTATTGTAGAGCAGGAGAATTATCGTTTTATCTCTGGAGTTGATCCCTTTTTTAATGCCAATATTCTGTTTGATTTGTTAGCAGCAGCTTGACATTGCATGTCATTGCTGAGCCTATCATCTACTAGGACCCCAGGTCCTTTTCCATCCTAGATGCCCCCAGAGGTTCTCCCCCCCAGTCTATAGATTGCATTCATATTTTTGCCACTCAAATGCATTATTTTACATTTTTCTACATTAAAATTGCCAGTTGCCCACCCCATTAATCTGTTCAGATCTTCTTGCAAGGTTTCCACATCCTGCGGAGAAGTTCTTGCCCTGCTTAGCTTAGTATCGTCTGCAAATACTGAGATTGAATTGTTTACCCTATCCTCCAGGTCGTTTATGAACAAATTAAGTAGGATTTGGCCCAGCACAGAACCCTGGGGGACCCCACTACCCACCCCTGACCATTCTGAGTACTCCCCATTTATCACCACCCTCTGAACCCGTCCTTGTAGCCAGTTTTCAATCCATGTACTCACCCTATGATCCATGCCAACAGACCTTACTTTTGGACCCCATGGGGCAGGACTGCGCTATACCGCAGATGGACACTGGTGGCAAAAAGCGCCCTGAGGCGATTCAGTCCACATAGGTAGCGCTATACAAGTCACTCATTCATTCATTCATTCATTCATTCATTCACTCATTCGTTCATTCATACAGTAAATGTTTATGGGGAACTGTGTCAAATGCTTTTGCAAAATCCAGATATATCATGTCTACGGGCCTTCCTTTATCTAGATGGCAACTCACCTCCTCATAGAAGGTTAATAGATTGGTTTGGCAAAAACGATTCTTCATGAATCCATGCTGATTACTGCTAATGATACCGTTCTCATTACTAAAATCTTGTATATAGTCCCTTATCATCCCCTCCAAGAGCTTGCATACTATTGATGTTAGGCTAACTGGTCTTTAATTCCCAGGGTTGTACTTTTTAAATATTGGTGCTACATTGGCTTTTCTCCAATCAGCTGGTACCATTCCAGTCAGTAGACTGTCGGTAAAAATTAGGAACAATGGTCTGGCAATTACTCGACTGAGTTCCCTAAGTACCCTCGGGTGCAAGCCATCTGGTCCCAGTGATTTATTAATGTTAAGTTAATGGTTGGGCCAGAAGTCTCTTTGGAAATAGCACAATCATCCTGAAGCTGTCCTAACTGACACACCAGGAGGATATAGATCCCAAGGTAGAGAGCCAGGGGAAGAAGTCCTGCTAGAGGTGGATGGAGTCTGACCTTCAGAGGATCCTGGTACTCCCTTGGAGGGGGATGCATGGCTCTGAAGGCAGTGCTGCCGGTGTTTGCCGGATTGGTCCTTATTTTTGCAAAACACCATGGTTCATGTTCTGTTTATACACTGTGACAGCAGGAGTTTAGTCAGAATCTGGAAAATAAGTTGATGGAGGTATCTGAAGCCCTAAACTTCTCTTCCCGTAAGTCTGGAACTAATAAACACCTGAAAAAGAAAAAACGTGACTATGTTATATTCAGTCCTCCATTATGGCCATGGATCCACTGTGGGGTGATGTCAGCCCACCCCTGCATTGAGGGTTTTATTTCCTTTTGGGGGGGTCACTACACATCATTTTGTGGGTCTGCCTCAAAGGAATGTGATCAAGTCATAACTTTTATCTATTTATTTTTCTGTAGGTGAAGGTCTGGTGGATCAGATTCTGCTGGATGAACTTGGACACTCACTGACTCCGGAGCTGAGAGGTAATTTAAAGAAAACCTCACCAATATTCTCCAAAGTGCAGAGGTGGTGCTATGTTTTCCCTTAATTCATACTTTCCTCTTCAGGTCATACAATTTTCATAACAAAACAGGCCTAAAGTGGTTGTAAAGGTAAAAATGTATTTATTTATTGTTTACCTTAATGCATTCTCTGCATTTAGGTAAAAAAAATGGTGTGCAGCTCCCCCAGCCCCCCCTTATATATACTCAGGTATACTTACCTGAGCCCGATCTCGATCCAGCGCTATGCCCAAGAGCAGCGGCTCTGCCCTCTCTTTCTCTCCTCATATGTCTCTCCTCACTGGACATGGAGGCAGCAGTGAGAGCCACTGGCTCCTGCTGCTGTTAATTTACAGCTTTTGAGGAGAAAGCAGGTGGGCAGGGCTGAGCCATGCTGTGTGTGTCAATGGACACCCAATGCCCAGCTCAGGATCAAGCCAGCACAAGTGCTCTCATAGCAAGCGGCTGGCTATTGGGGCACTTCACAGGGGAGAAGAGACAGGAGCGCCAGCGAGGGAATCCAGAAGAGGAGGATCAGGGCTGCTCAGGTACGGGACAGGTAAGTATTACATGCTTGTTCATTAACTGCTTTCCGTCCATGGGACATAACCATACGAACTTGGATGGGAAGGGGTCCCCCTCCCACCCCCTCCTTTACCTGGCTCTCCTGTGCGATCAGGGAACATAGTAAGGCTATGACCAGCGGCATCCTTTTCCTGGGACACAGTGAGAGGAGCAGATGTTGTTTCTCCCACTGTGTGATGTCAGAAACCAGAAGCAACAAGGATTTATTCATGTCTGGTTTTGGTTTCATGTAAACAAGCCATTACCAGCTTGTAAGAGCAACAGATCAAACTGACCTTGGTTTGATCTCATGCTTTGGAGGCCAGAAGAGAGATCTGGGGTCTGCATTGACAGATAGTCAATAACAAGAGAATTCTGCTCTTCAAGAACCCCAAAGGAAATGAAAACCACCAAATACCACCCCTAAAACAACAGCCCTCTTTTTTTTTTTTAATTAGCAAAATAGGGAATTTAATCAAAAAAGGCCACATCAACATAAAATATTAACCAAAATACCCCCAAATAAATGGAAACCCCCAAAAAATGCCTCCTAAAACAAAAGCCCACTTTTTTTTTATAGGGAAGCGTCTGTTATAATTCGTTCTTAGTGTAACTGGAACAAAATTATTGGGAAGCCGTTCACTGTAGCGTGGTTAGCTACTCACTGGGACCACATTCCCCAGTGATACTCCGGGGTTGAACACCTAGGGTTTCCCTCAGCTCATCCTCTGTTTACCCTGTGTAACAATCTATCCAAGGCGGAATAGTGAACCCAAACATACCACAGTTTAAGGTGTTTGTCCCAGTTGTCTTCCTCTCTAGCCTGCATCTCCTCCATAAGCATGACGCCATTGAGGATATCAATCCACCAATGAAGGGGGGAACTACTTCTGGTTTCCAGAATTTCGCAATCAGCTGACGGGCTGCTGACAGAAAAAAACCTGGGGAGGTTCTTTTTCTGAGATTTGAATGAACCCGGGAGGATAGACAGTAGGGCCACCTTAGGGGAGAGGGCGAGAGAGTCATCATACATTTTGTTATATACTTCAAATTTTCCTTTCCAGAAGGGGCCCACTCGAGCACACTCCCACCAGATATGGGGATAGGTTCCTCTTCCTCTGTGACAGTGCCAGCAGGTATCGGGGGTGTTGCGGAACATTCCGTGGACCGAGACTGGATCTCTATACCATCTAGGGAGTAGTTCATAGTTCTTCTCCTGCGCAAAGCTGGAGATCAATGACATGGGTAAATGTGAAGGAGGTTTGCCATTCTCCTAGAGAAATTTCCATATCTAGGTCAGTGGACCACTTTCGTGTAAAGGTGGGTAGGGTGTTGTGTGTGTGTGTGAGCATTTCTTTGTATATTAAAGATAAAGTGTGTCTGGGGACCTGGGAGAGACTGCACATTTCCTCAAAGGTCATTGGGGCCCTATGCATCTGACCGGATAAGTGAAGGGTAGAGAAAAATTTTGTCAAGGACATCATGGGTAACCAGTTTGTGGTGAGGGGTTGGTGTCCCTCAAGTGGTATAAATCTTCCTGTCGTTGCGTGAACAAATGAACGTGCCATTGGCCAGCCTGCTCTCTCATAGCCACCCACCTGTCCAGAGGTATCGTAGTTGGGAAGTGTTGGGTTGTCAAATAATGGGGTTAAGGGGCTGGAGTCAATAGAAAGTGCAAATGCTGTATGGCGACGGTACCATAAAGTTAGTGTTGCCTCTGTAAATGGGGAAGGCAGAGGCCGAATTTGAGAATGTACCCCCAGAGTAGGGCCCGCAGGTCTACTTGCGCAATATCTTGTTCGATCAGCGTTGAGGGTTTGATCAGTGGGTGTCTGAACCATTCAAGCAGTCTGAAGAATATGGCCGAAGCATGATATATCTCGAAATCAGGGAGACCAATACCTCCGGTGTGTTTGTGGGAGCATAACGTTTTATGTTTTAATCTGGAGGGTGTTGCCATACGAATTTAATCGCTAGGGAGCGGAGCGTTCAGTAGTAGGACATCGGGAGGGTAATTAGGAGGGCCTGGAACAAGTAGAGGAGTTTGGGGAGGATATCCATCTTAAGAACATTTATGCGACCAAGCCATGGCAACTTAAGGTGGTGCCAGGATTCTAGTGATTGTCGGATTTTAGTCAGTAAAGGGCTAAAATTTAGGGGGTATACATAATGGAAGTTCCGAGGGATCCCTGTCCCCAGATATTTGATAGATTTAGTCTGCCAATCAAAGGGAAAGTTTTGTTGGACCGTTGTTAGGACATGGGTGGGTAAGGATATGTTCAAGGCTTCTGTTTTAGCTATGTTCAGTTTAAAGTTGCTATGGGAGCCGAATCGATCAAGCTCATGGAGGAAGGAGGGGATGGTAATGTGTGGTTGTGTCACATTAGTAGGTTGTCTGCATATAGGCAGAGCTTAGAATGGGCTGAGGGGTGGGATACCCTGTATGGATTCGTTGTTACGGTGTTAGGTGTTCAATGGTTATAGAAAAAGGAGGTGGGATAGATGGCAGCCCTGTCTGGTCCCGTTGTTAATCTCAAATGCCTCCGAGTGTTCACCGTTGGCAGTAACTTTCGCTGAGGGTTTGGAGTAGAGGGACATACTTTTAGCCAAAAGTTTGGGTCCTAATCCGATCTGCTGTAGTGATAGTCGGAGGAATTGCCAGCTGACCTTATCGAACTCTTTCTCCGCGTCGCATGCAAGCAGACAGACGGGGATATGTTTACGCTGGGCAATGGAAATCAGATGAAGGGTCTTCATGGTGTTATCCCTGGGCTCGCGGCCCAGGATAAAGCCTACCTGATCACTGTGTATCAAATTGGGGAGTATGGGGCCAAGCCGGTTTGCGATGATCTTCTAAAACAATTTGAGGTCAACGTTTAGATATGGGTCTGTAGTTACTGCAGCTCGTGTGATCCTTCACTGGTTTTGGAATGATGACTATTTGGGCTTGAAGTAAATGAGAGGATAAGGGGTGTGTGTCGTCTACTTCCGCAAAGGCCCGTGCCATGATCGGGGCCAGCTGAGGGGTACCGTATATACTCGAGTATAAGTCGATCCGAGTATAAGTCGAGGCCCTAATTTACCACAAAAAAATGGGAAAAACGTATTGACCCGAGTATAAGACGAGGGTGAGAAATGCAGCAGCTACTGTAAGTCGAAAAAGAGGGTCAACAATGCCCATCTGCAGCTGTATACCTCCCTGTGTCCTGTGCATGTGTCCTGTGCATGTGTCATGTGTCCTGTGCATATGTGCATGTGTCCTGTGCATATGTGCATGTGTCCTGTGTATATGTGCATGTGTCCTGTGTATATGTGCATGTGTCATGTACCTGTGTCCTGTGTATATGTGCATGTGTCATGTACCTGTGTCCTGTGTATATGTGCACGTGTCATGTGTATATGTACCTGTGTCATGTATCTGTGTATATGTGCATGTGTATATGTACCTGTGTCCTGTGTATATGTGCACGTGTCATGTGTATATGTACCTGTGTCATGTACCTGTGTATATGTGCATATGTACCTGTGTGCATGTGTCTGTGTGCATCCTACCTGTGTCCTGTGCATCCTCCATGTGCCGCTCTGCACCGATCAGCGTGTGCAGCGGCCATTCACTGTTCAAAAGCCACGCTGCCATGATAGTCTATCGTCCATGATAGGCAGAAAACTCCATTTCCCAGCAGTCAGCGGTCAGCCTATCACGGACATTCTCTCATCCTCATACCACAGACGAGGATGAGAGAATGTCTATGATAGGCTGTACACTGACTGCCTATCACAGACGAGGAGGCGCGGCTTTTGAACAGTGAGAGCCGCTGCCGAGTGGTATGTAGCACATGCTGGCCGCCGTCTGCCTGCATGACCCGCTGATCATGTAGGCAGACGGCGGTGACTCGAGTATAAGTCGAGGGGGCACTTTCAGCCCCAAAAAAGGGGCTGAAAAATTTCGACTTATACTCGAGTATATACGGTAAATGTCTTGTAGAATCGCGGTGTGTAACCGTCAGGCCCTGGACTCTTGCCATTTGTGAGGCTCTTGATCGCCAGTAAATAGTCAGTTGTAGTAATGGGTGCTTCAAGAACCTCAATAGCACTGGCAGAGATCATGGGCAGGGTCATGTCTTGGATGTATGCGGTTATGTCAGGATCGTCTGGGCAGGTAGGTGTATCCTTTTTTTGGGGGGGGGGGGCAGGTTGTATAGTGTGAAGTAATAATCTCAGAATTCTGAAACAATCTCCGTTCTTGTGGAGCTTACGGTTAGGATGTGCAAGGATATATGGGATGTTTTGTCTGCGTTGCTGTGGGTGAAGAATTTGCGCTAGGTGTTTGCCACACTTGTTGGCCTGAACATATTAAAGGTGTCTTGCTTTATCGCAGGCAGCTAGGGATTGCTTCATCTGAAGGCGGAGGAGGTCATGACATGCATTGGAGAGTTCCGCCAGGGTCTTAGGTTCCAGTGTGCATTTATGTGTTGCTTCAAGGGAAGCAATGAGAGCAAATGGGCGCTTAATGTCTGCTACGCAGGTTTTTTTTTAGTCTAGAGCCATGCTGGATAAAAATTCCACGTAGGATTTCAACGTCTCCCATTTATTCATGGCCGATGTCACATCATTAACATGAGTGCGTGTGAAGTCTCTAATCGCGCCGGAGATCGCTGTCTTGCACGCTAAGTCAGATAGTAAGTTGTCATTCAGTTGCCACGTGCGTCTGTGTGTGGGTCTGGGGAGCCTGCCCAGGGTGAGGTGTACCGGGGCATGGTCCGACCAGAGCTTGCTCCCAATATGACAGGAGGGGTCAAAGTCAAGCAGTGATACCAGGATGTAGTCTATTCTGCTGTATGACCCATGTGCTGAGGAGAAAAATTAGTATTCTCCAGGTATCCACCACTGACACGTTGGTGAAAGTGGAGCGTATTTTAGTCAATGTAGCCGGTGAGATGTGGGACTTACCGGTGGAAGAGTCCAGTCTCGGTACCAGCGGGACGTTTAGGTCACCTCCTAAGATCAAATTGAGGTTCCCGAATGTTTCCAGACATGCTGTCACAGGGGATAGGAAGGTGAGTTGATCCTGGTTAGGGAGATAAATTTTAGCCAGCGTAAATACCATTTGTATTTCAACTTCAGTAATAAGTAGCGCCCTCGTGGATAAACACATGAGTCAAAAACCTCCAGGGTGAAGGAGCTATGGAATGCAATTGAGACTCCCTTTGACTTGGCGGAGGGATTCGTGCTATGATACCAAGTGGTGAAATATTTGTTTGGGAGGAGTGGTAAAGAGTCCGATCGTTTCCTGGAGCAAAAGTATCTGAGTGTGGGGTTTGTGAAAGTGGTATAGCAGCTGTCTGCGTTTCTCTGGGGTGTTGAAGCCTCGCAGTTAAGCAAGGAAATCTGAAGAGCTAAGGTGGATGCCATGGGACGGGGAGAGTGGAGTAGCAGGCTGTGAGAGAGTATCGACCACTGTACATCATGAAGTCTGTAGATAAGACATCAGACAGAGAAGGAGGGTAAGGGAAAGGAGGGATGAAGAATGAGGGAGAAGAGAGGATATAGAAAATTAAAGGGATTACCAATAGTAATGGGGCAGCCGCTTGCTCAGGTTTACTGTCCCAATTGAGCAAGCTGATGAGGGAGAGCAGCAGGTTCTGCCACCCTGTTGGAGACCTGGGGACTGAGCCCTTATTTGTGGTAAAACATCGCCCTCTAGTGACCATAGGGGGGGAAATAACAGAGGTCACTAGACAAATGGCAAAACTAAAGTAAGCACTGAAAACAGAGTCATTGAAGACTGCGAGTCCTAATGTGGAGAACTTGGCAGCAAATTTAGGTAGGGGGCTACCCGCCCTGGCCTAAAGATATGATAAACAGTCTAAATGTGATATCTGGTAAACCGGTGGGGAGCCCAAAAGAGACATCCGGGGGGGTAACCCGACCCGAGTGGCTCGGGGGGGTCGGCCCCTAGACCCCCCTCAGCCACTTGCAGAAATAATGTAATAGCAAACATCTATTAATTTAGACATATAGCTAAAATAAACGTTTTATAACTAGTAACAATTCAGATAAGACATAACGGTTGTCTTGGCAGCACACATTTGGCAGATCCCAGGAGACCCTGTCCAACTTAGGGCAAGCACAGTGGCGTTGTTAGGTGGGTACGGGGGGGTGCGGGCCACACCCTGGTGACACCCGCCAGAGGGGTGACACCCGTAGGTAGCAGCACGCACTGCTAACACCGCCTGCTGCCCTGATCTGCGCCTCAGGTCTTGCGCTGTGTCCCTCAGCGCAGCGGACTGAAGCCACCTCCCCCTCCTCTCTGTTTACATCCACACAAGAGGAGGAGGAGCCCGAGGGACACACGGCTGTGTGTATCTGTCCGTGCTGTTCTGAGGTCTGTAAACTTTATGTATATGTGGGTGGATATGTGCAGGGGGTGTCTATACTAATGGGGGGTCTGCACTGAGGGGGATTCTATACTAATGGGGGGTCTGCACTGAGGGGGGATTCTATACTAATGGGGGGTCTGCACTGAGGGGGGATTCTATACTAATGGGGGGTCTGCACTGAGGGGGGATTCTATACTAATGGGGGGTCTGCACTGAGGGGGGATTCTATACTAATGGGGGTCTGCACTGAAGGGGATTCTATACTAATGGGGGGGGGTCTGCACTGAGGGGGAATTCTATACTAATGGGGGGTCTGCACTGAGGGGGGATTCTATACTAATGGAGGGTCTGCACTGAGGGGGGGATTCTATACTAATGGGGGGTCTGCACTGAGGGGGGATTCTATACTAATGGGGGGGTCTGCACTGAGGGGGAATTCTATAATAATGGGGGGTCTGCACTGAGGGGGATTCTATACTAACGGGAGGTCTGCACTGAGGGGGATTCTATACTAATGGGGGGTCTGCACTGAGGGAGGATTCTATACTAATGGGGGGGTCTGCACTGAGGGGGATTCTATACTAATGGAGGTCTGCACTGAGGGGGGATTGTATACTAATGGGAGGTCTGCACTGAGGGGGGATTCTATACTAATGGGGGGGGTCTGCACTGAGGGGGGATTCTATACTAATGGGGGGGGTCTGCACTGAGGGGGATTCTATACTAATGGGGGGTCTGCACTGAGGGGGGTTCTATACTAATGGGGATGGCACTGAGGGGGGGATTTTATACTGATGGGGGTCTTCACTGAGGGGGGATTCTATACTGATGGGGGGGTCTGCACTGAGAGGGGGGTTCCATATTGATGGGGTCAGCACTAAAGGGGGTGTATGTACTGATGGGGGGTCTGCACTGAGGTGGGAGGTTGATACTAATGGAGGGTAGGTCTGCAGACTCCGCACTGCGGGAGGGTGTCTGTACTGATGGGGGGGTCTGCAATAAGGGAGGGGAGTCTGTACTGAGGGAGGGGATCAGTACTTAGTGGGAAGTCTATGCTGAGGAAAGGGGGTCTGCACTGAGCGGGGGTCTGTACTGATGGAGGGGGGTCTGTACTGAGGGAGGGGAGTCTGTACTTAGTGGGGGGTCTATACTGATGGAAGGGGGTCTGTACTGAGGGAGGGGGGCTATATTGATGAAGTGGGGTCTGTAGTTAGTGGAGGGAGGGTCTGTACTGAGGTAGTTGGTGGAGGAGGGGGTGACACCAATTTTTTTGGCACCGGGTGACACCAACCCTAGTGACGCCACTGGGCAAGCAACCAACCGTGGGTCGCCACTCACAGTCAGGGCTCCTGGAGTCAGGAGAGAAGGAAAAATATTGCTCACCGGCCGGTGGGGGGATGAAGGAGTTCATCCTGCTGGTGATTTGGATGCGTTGAAGCGGGAGCAGGCCAGGGGTCACTGCCTGCAGTGGCTAGTCTGGAATGTGGATTTGAGGTAGTTCAAAAGTTCCCAGAAAGTTAGCCAGGTCTCCCAGCGTGCGGAAAGGTTGCTGTCTTGCCATTGTGAGAAGCCGAAAGCTGAAAGGGAAATCCCCATCTGTACTTGATTTTTTTTAGCTTGCAATAAGTCTTTGACAGGTCTAAGGGCTTTCCTGATCAGCAGAGTCTGCCTGGACAGGTCAGCCAGCAGCATGACTGGAGTGTCATTAAAGAGAATAGAGTCTTGTGAGCGTGCAGCTTGCATGAATTCAGCCTTGATGTTGAAGAAATGGATCCTGCAAATGACGTCCCTTGGGTAGGCTGGAATTGGGTTGTGAGGCCCCAGTGATCTGTGGATATGATCAATTTCAATCGGGGAGTCAGTAGGTTTTACGAGGATTTGGTTGAATATGGCTGTGACTGCAACTGCTAAGTCCTTAGGTTCCACCGTTATTGGCAGACCACGGATTCTTATGTTATTGCGTCTGCTTCTGTTCTCTTGGTCGTCCAATCCATAGAACAGTTGCTGTATTTGTATGGTGTGTTCATGGAGAATCTCCTTGTGTTCAGTGATTTTTGCAACTGAATCCTCCACTGTGTGTTCATTGTCCTCAATGTGGTGCCCAATGCCCCTGCAGAGATCATTTAGCTCTTGTTTGTATGATTTCTCCAGCCTGCTGATATAGGACTCTATATCATTTTTAGTAGGCAGTGTTTTTTTATACGCTTCCATGTCCCAGCCATCCCTGGAGCTGTGAGATAGGGGCGAGGGGATTCTGGAGCAGGGAGAACCGAGCTCTAAGCCTTGCGGGGAGTGTGGTGGATGTCTAGAGCGTACCTGTGAGGCAGCCTGAGCTGTGGCCGGGCCGCGTTTCTGGAAATACTGGCCGATTTCACCTGCTTTTTGTGCTCCAGAGGGTCGGGGGAGCTGTGCTGCTGCTGCGCCTGCTCATGGGGTGAGATGAGTTCCGAGTGTGTCATCAGTGTAGCGCTGATTATAACGGCCGGGGTGGGAGCTCAGAGGAGACCCATCCTATCCCGCCATGCGCCAAGCCACGCCCCCAACTTAACCTGCAATAAAAGTTATATCAACATAAAATAACAATATGGCCCCAAATTAAATACATTCACACATTTCAATATATACACCAGCTGATCTGGATGCACAGATGGCTAAAAGGGGCAAAAAGAAATTATTTTTATGACTCCACCCACTTACCCATACATTGAGACTAAGCCCCTTGATTTTGGGTTTTGTACTGGAAGTGTGAACATGTAATTACCTTCTGTTATAAGAGGGAAATGCTGTATATCACAGTACTATAGAGGGGGTTTTGGATCTTTTTGTACCTCCTAGCCATGCCCTTAATGGTTGTACTGTTCCCCTAGACTCATGAACCATACACAATAGAGCCAGTGAAGACATATCTTTTACTGATGAGGGCTAACAAGCCTGAACAGCTGTATATAGGTTGGTTATACTGGCCCTGTAGAGTTCTGGCCATATCTGTGCAATACACCAGCAGGTCTAGATGCACCGATGGCTAAAAGGGGAAACAAGGAATGATTTACATGACTCCACCCACTTACCCCCCATAAGTGAGTTCTTTGTTTTGGGCTTTTGTGCTGGAAGTGAGAACATGGAAATACCTTCTGTTATAATAAGGCAATTCTGTATATCGATGTTCAGTTACAAAAAAAAACACTTTCTCTGATTTCCTAATGACAAAAATGTTTTAAAGGGCAGCACAGTAGCTTAGTGGTTAGCACTTCTGCCTTGCAGCACAGGGGTCATTGGTGTCAATCCCAGCCAAGGCACTATATGCATTGAGTTTGCATGTTCTCCCTGTACACATGTGGGTTACTTCAGGGTGTTCTGGTTTCCTCCCACACATCAAAGGCATGCTGGTAGGTTAAAGCGGAGGTAGGTTAAAATATTAAGTCAGCAGCTACAAATACTGCAGCTGCTGACTTTTAATATATGGACACTTACCTGTCCAGGGCGCCCGCGATGTCGTCACCCAAAGCCGATCTGTCCCTCAGCTCTCGGGTGGAGGCGCCGCTATCTTCAGTAAGGGAATCAGGAAGTGAAGCCTTGTGGCTTCACTTCCTGGTTCCCTAGTGCGCATCCGTGAGTCGCGCTGCGTGATCCCACTGGTC
The DNA here is from genome assembly GCA_037952925.1 of Lithobates clamitans. NCBI lineage: Eukaryota > Metazoa > Chordata > Amphibia > Anura > Ranidae > Lithobates > Lithobates clamitans. Next base: position 838,961 of record JBBGZY010001832.1, read on the forward strand.
CCTGCTGTCTTCTGGGACCTGTGTGTCTCCCAGAAGACAGCCGGGGGGATGGAGGAGGGGCCGGGCATGGCGTAGATCGTCGCGGATACTGCAGTGATCTATTGCTGGAAGTGGGAGCAAATACCTGTATTAGACAGGTATCTGCTCCCCCTCCCCCCTAAAAGGTGCCAAATGTGACACCGGTGGGGGGGGGGAGGAATCCGAAAAGCGGAAGTTCCATTTTTGGGTGGAACTCCACTTTAATTAGCTCCCATCTAAAACAAAAATCTAAATTGGTCCTACTGTGTCTGTGTGTGTGTGTGTTACTGTATGTAAGCATGTGAAAAAGGGACCTTAGAATGTAAGGCAGGGGCTGATGTGAATGAATAGTATGTAAAGCAAATTGTTGGCGCTATATAAATGGCTGTAATAAAACTAGTCTTAATAATTAAAGAGGAGCTTCAATCATTTTGCAAATTTTAAGTCAGCAGTTACAAATACTGTACTTTTAATAAAAGGACACTTACCTGTCCAGAGATCCAGTGCTGTTCTTTGCTTGTCTTCAGGTATTCGGTGCCGGCAGGTTTACAGTGGGAAGCCAGTTGTGATTCCTTGCTGCTTCAAAGCCAGCTCCCCACTGCATGAGTGGTCCCGCAGCCTCCTGGAACCAGTGACCTGTCCCAAGAGGTTGGGGGCAAGGGAGCAGAAGAGGGGAGGGGGGTAACTGTCAAAATGAACTACCCACTCCCCTCCCCCCAAAAAGCATTACAAATATGATGGGGGGGAGAGAGAAGAAGAACCCCCCCCCCAATGGGTCAAGTTCTGCTTTAGTGCTCAGTGCTCAGTCTTTGGCTGTGGAACTTTGTGTAAGTGGAACTTGGTATAAGTGGGAGTTAAAAACTAGAGTTATAGAGTGAATAAGTCTTGCTTGTTGATTGCTGGGTTTGCTGGGGTGCATGTTTGGGGCTTTTCCTTTTAGTTTTTCATTTGCCTTTTTCTGTCACTTTTTAAATAGCTTTTTTTTTCTTTTTTTTTTTCCTCTGGTTCCTTCAGCCTATCAATTAAGGGGGGTGGTTAATTGCTCACAGGTGCCTATTTAACTGGGTGTAGAACTCAGTCTGAGCGTGCTCAGTCTTTGGCTGTGGAAATTTGTGTAAGTGGAACTTGGTATAAGTGGGAGTTAAAAACTAGAGTTATAGAGTGAATAAGTCTTGCTTGTTGATTGCTGGGTTTGCTGCGGTGCATTTTTGGGGCTTTTCCTTTTAGTTTTTTATTTGCCTTTTTCTGTCACTTTTTAAATAGCTTTTTTTCTTTTTTTTTTTCCTCTGGTTCCTTCAGCCTATCAATTAAGGGGGGTGGTTAATTGCTCACAGGTGCCTATTTAACTGGGTGTAGAACTCAGTCTGAGCGTGCTCAGTCTTTGGCTATGGAACTTTGTGTAAGTGGAATTTGGTATAAGTGGGAGTTAAAAACTAGAGTTATAGAGTGAATACGTCTTGCTTGTTGATTGCTGGGTTTACTGGGGTGCATTTTTGGGGCTTTTCCTTTTAGTTTTTCATTTGCCTTTTTCTGTCACTTTTTAAATAGCTTTTTTTTCTTTCTTTTTTTTTTTTTTTCCTCTGGTTCCTTCAGCCTATCAATTAAGGGGGGTGGTTAATTGCTCACAGGTGCCTATTTAACTGTGTGTAGAACTCAGTCTGAGCGTGCTCAGTCTTTGGCTGTGGAACTTTGTGTAAGTGGGAGTTAAAAACTAGAGTTTAAAACAGGAGGTTATAACAGGGGTCATAGTACCTGTGTAGTGTGAGTATCTGAGTGTTGTCTGAGTAGTGTGTGTGGATCGTTAGTACTTGTTTATTGTGTACTGTATACTTGAGTATTGCGAGTGCACGTAGGTCTGCGACTGTTCTGCGATTGCACGTAGGTCTGTGAGTACTTGTGTATTGTCTTGTTGTGTACCTGTGTATTGTCTTGAGTATTAGTGCCAGGAAGCTAGCTGTTAGGTAATTTGGACAGGGTAAAATCCCCAAATCCTCACTAAATTTAATAGGTACGATGCCCGGCGGGTGTGGAGAGGCGACTCTTTGTACATCTTGCCGCATGTATGCGTTCCTTGATCATCCGATCGAGGGTGAATACTGCTGTGCAAAATGTAGGCACATTGTTTCCCTGGAAGCCCAGGTTCTGAATCTAGGGAAGCAACTGTCAGCACTGAGAAGTCCCTCCATACTAAAGGTGAGCCAGGAATGTACACGGCAGGTGCCGGCAGGGGCCAGCACAGAGGCGGGTGGAGACAAAGAGGTGCAGGCACTAGCAAAGAGTACATGGGTGACAGTCAGGAGGGGTAGAGGGGGAAGTGCCAGAGAGGCCGATCCAGGACTGGAGCATCCCAATAAGTACGCTCCATTGAGTGTCATTGGTGAAACCAGTCAGGGACCAGCACTGCTGGAGATGAGGGACTCTCCTAGCTGCCAGGGGAAGAACTCCTCCAGTGAGAGTGGGGGGGAAGCAAAGGGAAAGGAAAGACAGATTCTGGTGGTAGGGGACTCAATTCTTAGAAGGACAGAGAGGGCAATCTGTAACCAAGACCTGAAGCGCCGAACAGTATGTTGTCTACCAGGCGCTCGGGTTCGGCACATCACGGATCTTGTGGACAGAATACTGGGAGGGGCTGGGGAAGACCCGGCTGTCATGGTGCACGTTGGCACCAATGACAAAGTCAGAGGCAGATGGAGTGTCCTAAAGAACGATTTTAGGGACTTAGGTGCTAAATTGAGGAAAAGGACCTCCAAGGTAGTATTCTCAGGAATACTACAGGTACATCGAGCCACACCAGAAAGGCAGAGGGAGATTAGGGAAGTAAACAAGTGGCTGAAGAGCTGGTGTAGTAAGGAGGGGTTTGGGGTCCTGGAGGACTGGGCCGACTTCTCAGTCGGTAACCGGTACTATAGAAGGGACGGACTGCACCTAAATGAGGAGGGTGCAGATCTGCTGGGAATGAAGATGGCCAAAAAGTTAGAGGGGTTTTTAAACTAGGAGATGGGGGGGAGGGTCCAGAGACAGTGATAGCCAGCACGGATGATATTCCAGAGGGTAGTGTTGGGGGCATTAGTGGTAGGTTAACCAAAGCTCAAAAACACAAGGTGAGTATAGTAGCAAGTCCTAGTTGCAATTTTGAAACACCCAATACGAGGACAATATGCGACCGGTCTAAACTATGTGGCATGTTCACCAACGCCAGGAGCATGGCAGACAAGATGGGTGAACTAGAGATACTGTTGTACAAGGAGGATTTGGATTTTGTGGGAATTTCAGAGACCTGGTTCAACAGCTCTCATGATTGGCTGGCAAACATTCAAGGGTATACCCTATACCGCAAGGATAGAGAGGGTAAAAAAGGGGGAGGGGTATGCCTATATATCAAGAATAATGTACAAGCGAATGTGAGAGATGACATCACTGAGGGAGCTAGAGAGGAGGTGGAATCCTTATGGGTAGAGCTCCAAAGGGATGAAGCTAAGGGGAAAATAATACTGGGAGTATGCTATAGGCCCCCTAACCTGAAGGAGGAAGTGGAGACGGATCTCCTATCACAAATTGGATTAGCAGCAAGGATGGGAAGTGTTATCATAATGGGAGATTTTAATTATCCAGACATAGACTGGGCGGAGGGAACCGCGCATTCATTTAAGGCTCGCCAGTTCCTTAATGTCTTGCAGGACAATTTTATGGGTCAGATGGTAGACGCACCAACTAGAAATAAAACATTACTGGATCTACTGATTACCAACAATACAGACCTGATCACAGATGTGGAAATACGGGGCAATTTAGGTAACAGCAATCACAGGTCAATTAGTTTCAGCATAAATCACACAAATAGGAAACATAAAGGGAATACAAAGACACTGAATTTCAAAAGAGCCAACTTCCCTAAACTACAAACCTTGCTAAAAGGCATAAATTGGGATAAAATATTAGGAACAAAGAATACCGAGGAGAGATGGGTTTGCTTTAAGAGCATATTAAATAAGGGCATTAGCCAATGTATCCCATTGGGTAATAAATTTAAAAGAGCGAACAAAAATCCTGGATGGCTTAACTCCAATGTAAAAATGCATATAAAAGCAAAGGAGAAGGCCTTCAAAAAATACAAGGTTGAGGGATCATCCTCAGCATTCAGACTTTATAAAGAATGCAATAAGAAATGTAAGGGTGCAATTAGGATGGCTAAGATAGAACATGAAAGACACATAGCGGAGGAGAGCAAAAAAAATCCCAAGAAATTCTTTAAGTATGTAAACAGTAAAAAAGGGAGGACAGACCATATTGGCCCCATAAAGAACGAGGAAGGACATCTGGTTACAAAGGATGGGGAGATGGCAAAGGTATTGAATTTATTCTTCTCCTCAGTCTTCATGAGTGAATCGGGGGGCTTCAGTAACCAAAACTGCAGTGTTTATCCTCATGACACAACACAGGAAGCACCTCCATGGTTAACAGAGGACGGAATTAAAATTAGACTTGAGAAACTTAACATTAATAAATCACCGGGACCAGATGGCTTGCATCCGAGGGTACTTAGGGAACTCAGTCAGGTGATTGCCAGACCGTTGTTCCTAATTTTTACAGACAGTCTATTGACTGGAATGGTACCAGCTGATTGGAGAAAAGCCAATGTAGCACCAATATTTAAAAAGGGCCCAAAAAACATCCCTGGGAATTACAGACCAGTTAGCCTAACATCAATAGTATGTAAAATCTTGGAGGGGATGATAAGGGACTATATACAAGATTTTAGTAATAAGAACGATATCATTAGCAGTAATCAGCATGGATTCATGAAGAATCGTTCTTGCCAAACCAATCTATTAACCTTCTATGAGGAGGTGAGTTGCCATCTAGATAAAGGAGGGCCCGTAGACGTGGTGTATCTGGATTTTGCAAAAGCATTTGACACAGTTCCCCATAAACGTTTACTGTACAAAATAGGGTCCGTTGGCATGGACCATAAGGTGAGTACCTGGATTGAAAACTGGCTACAAGGGCGTGTTCAGAGGGTGATGATAAATGGGGAGTACTCAGAATGGTCAGGGGTGGGTAGTGGGGTTCCCCAGGGTTCTGTGCTGGGACCAATCCTATTTAATTTGTTCATAAACAATCTGGAGGATGGGATAAACAGTTCAATCTCTGTATTTGCAGACGATACTAAGCTAAGTAGGGCAATAACTTCTCCGCAGGATGTGGAAACCTTGCAAAAAGACCTGAACAAATGAATGGGGTGGGCGACTACATGGCAAATGAGGTTCAATGTAGAAAAATGTAAAATAATGCATTTGGGTGGCAAAAATATGAATGCAATTTATACACTGGGGGGAGAACCTCTGGGGGAATCTAGGATGGAAAAGGACCTGGGGGTCCTAGTAGATGATAGGCTCAGCAATGGCATGCAATGCCAAGCTGCTGCTAATAAGGCAAACAGAATATTGGCATGTATTAAAAGGGGGATCAACTCCAGAGATAAAACGATAATTCTCCTGCTCTACAAGACTCTGGTCCGGCTGCACCTGGAGTATGCTGTCCAGTTCTGGGCACCAGTCCTCAGGAAGGATGTACTGGAAATGGAGCGAGTACAAAGAAGGGCAACAAAGCTAATAAAGGGTCTGGAGGATCTTAGTTATGAGGAAAGGCTGCGAGCGTTGAACTTATTCTCTCTGGAGAGGAGACGCTTGAGAGGGGATATGATTTTAATTTACAAATACTGTACTGGTGAGCCCACAATAGGGATAAAACTTTTTCGCAGAAGAGAGTTTAATAAGACTCGGGAACACTCATTACAATTAGAAGAAAAGAGGTTTAACCTTAAACTACGTAGAGGGTTCTTTACTGTAAGAGCGGTAAGGATGTGGAAATCCCTTCCACAGGCGGTGGTCTCAGCGGGGAGCATTGATAGCTTCAAGAAACTATTAGATAATCACCTGAATGACCGCAACATACAGGGATATGTAAGGTAATACTAACACATAATTACACACATAGGTTGGACTTGATGGACGTGTGTCTTTTTTCAACCTCACCTACTATGTAACTATGTAATAAGTATGTATGTCTGTATAATACTTTTATCATTAAATTAAAATGATGTGAACTTACAGAAAATGCCCAAAGATCTACAGTTAGAACAAAAATTTAATTTTTGCTTAGAATAAACATTCAATGTCCATTTCTGATTTAACCCAAGTCATAAGACATTTCTATTATATTCCCAGATATTCAGGAAAAGCACAAACAACATCTGATGGAGAGAACTGAGACTCTGGTGGAGCATAGAACCCCAGGAACTACCCTGGAACCACAAAGATTCCCCATCAATGAGCGTTATGTGAATCTGATTGTAGTCTCCACTGATCAGTTCAGACAGCGTCCCCAGAATGAGCTGATACAGACCGAGGTAAAACATGAGAAATACTTGAAGGAAACACAAAGTGGACTGGAACACATTTCCCCCAACAAGCTGTTCCGCTGGAACCCTCAGTCATATTGTGTACCACATGTAGTAATGGTGAGCGGAGTGCCAGGAATAGGGAAGACCACACTGATGCAGAAGTTTGTCTATGACTGGGTGACCGGAAAACACTACCAGAGATTTGCCTTTCTCTTCTTCTTCAGATTCCGGGACCTTAATAAACTGGGAGAGGTCAGCGTGGAGGAGATGATTCTTCATCAATATCCATATCTGGAGAGTCAGATTGGAGCTATTTTACAAGATCCAGAGAGACTTCTGTTTATATTTGATGGCTTGGATGAAAGTATTCACCAAATGGATTTCAGATCAAGTAAACTGTCCAACCCAAAACAGAGAACAAATTTTGGTGAGATTGTGGTCAGTTTGGTGAGGCAGAATCTTCTTAAGGGTTGTTCTGTACTGATGACAAGCCGCCCAACCAGACTGGCATCAGTTGATACTTTTGTCTTCCAGAGAATAGCTGAGATCATGGGATTTCTCCATGAAGAAAGATTGATTTTCTTTAATAATTTCTTTGGAAATGAGGAATTGTCAGGAAAGGCTTTTCATTATGTGGAGGAGAATGACATGCTGTACACTTTCTGTTATATCCCATCATACTGCTGGATCATCTGTACAGTGTTATCAATGTGCTTCAGAGCCCAACCAAAAATCACTGATCAGCTGATGACATCATTACCCAAAACAGTGACACAACTCTTTGTGACTTTTGTCTCTAACATTCTGGCCAATCACAGCCAGAATAAAGATGGTGGTCACACTACCCGGGAACTGCTGACATCTATTGGGTGGATGGCAGAACATGGAGTCATGAATCACATGATTGTATTTGATGATCGTCATCTGGAGTCATTCAGTGTGAGAAATGATAATCGTGTCTTTTCATCTTTCATGATAGAATCTGGTCAGCCTCCTGATGTGGATTACACCTTCTTACATCTCACTCTGCAGGAGTTTTTTGCTGCTTTAGTCCATTTTATTAACTATAATCCCGACAGATTACAGAAAACACTTGATGATGCTGAATCTTACAAAGATGGCCGTGCTGAAATATTCCTCCGTTTCCTCTGCGGCCTCTCAGACACTTCTACTAGATCCATGTTGAAGTCTCATGTGGGAGAATTGTCTACTCAGGCTGCCAGACATGTCATCACCTGGATCCAGAAGAAATTACCAGAACAAAGACCTGACAAATCTATAAGAGACAACAGAGAGCTTCTTAATGTATTCTACTGTCTACATGAGAGCAGGAATACGGCTCTGGTGTCACAATGTATTGGATCAAATAAAATAGACTTTTCTTGTGTCCCCCTCAGCCCTGTGGACTGTTCTGTGCTGTCATTTATCCTTCAATCCTGCACAGAGACAGAAGAAGTAGATCTACATTCATGTAATATTCACAGTGAAGGACTGAGGAAACTTATACCGGCTCTACACAACATCAAGAGTTTAAGGTAAATATTAAATATGTTTAATAACATTGCTGTATTAAAGAGGAGTTCCACCCAAAAGTGGAAATTCTGATCGTTGTACTCCTCCCCCCCTCCAGTGCCCCACTTGGCACCTTTAGGGGGGACACTTCCGTGAGCCTCAGCCGTGGGTATTAATGTCACCACCTGGGCGTCCTCCTCCTCCTTCCCCGGCCACCGGGCTAGTAGGAGAGAGGAGTGAAGCCTCACGCATGCGCAGTAGGGTACCAGGCGTGAAGCCGTAAGACTTCACTGCTGGATTCCCTTACTCGCATGGGAGGCGGCAGCACCCAACATCGCTGGACTCCAGGACAGGTAAGTGTCCTATTATTAAAAGCCATCAGCTGTAGTATGTGTGCAGTGTGTGTGCAGTGTGTGTGTGCAGTGTGTGTGCAGTGTGTGTGCAGTGTGTGTGCAGTGTGTGTGTGCAGTATGTGCAGCTACTGGCTTTTAATTTTTGCAGTGGTGGGCGGACCTCCGCTTTAAATGTGTTTCCAAAGATATTGTTTCCAAAGAAATTTCAAATGATTAGTGTGATATATTTTCTTTTATGTGCAGACTGTACATATCTATGTGAACACATCAGATATTACTTAATGATGATGTAAACCCTCTACCATCATTTTCAAGATATTTAACATAGTTAATATCTATAATGATATACATGCCTCCTGCTTGTATCGTTTTGTTTTATTACTCACCCCCTCAGCTGTAATTTGCCCCGCAATATTGCCAAATTGGTGGGTGTCTCTCATTCCTGGTGCTCGGTGGGCGGAGTCGTGACATCAGAGGACTCCTCCGCCCACCGCTACACTCCCCTGGTCAGCCGGCGTTGCGAGGACGAGCCTCGTGTGAGGGGAGACTGAAGTGCATGTGCAGGAGTGACAGAGTGCATTCTGTGAAGAAGCAGAGTGTGCTCATGTTACTCCTGCGCATGTGCAGAAGAAAGCTTACTCCTCCCCCTCTGTGTCTTCCACATCCCCCGCTGTCCTCCTCCTCCTCCGCCCCCCCTCGTTCCCCGCAGCCGGCTTCCCTCTCCTCTCCAATCCTCTCCTACCACGGGCTGCGAGGGGGGAAGGGGGGGACACGGGTTTATCTGTCAGGATGGAGAGCAGAGAATGGGGCCGGTATGTCAATTACCGGTCCCTTTCTTTTCTGAATGGGACACAGAACGTTCATTACTGATCACTCTGTGTCATGTGATAACTGAGCAGAGTAACCTCTGTGTTACTCTACTCAGTTTTTTGAATGGAGAAGAGCCTCTGTCTTCCCTCTATTCATCTTCAATGCAGAGAAAAGGACTGGGGAATCTGTATCCTCTGTCCCTTTCTCTGTCTCAAATGGGAGATGTCAGGGGTCTCGGTTTAGACCCCTGATATCTCACCAAAGCCCCCAACAGGGCTGAAATAAAAAATATATAAAGATATTAAAAGATAAAAATTAAATTTGAAAATAAAAAACGACTGACACCACAACCACCCCCCCGTACCGACATGGTCCAGAGCCCCAAGACCACTGACACCGACCGCTACCCCACTGACACCGACCACTACACCACTGACACTGTCCACTGACACGACCACTACACCACTGACACCGTCCACTGACACGACCACTACACCACTGACACCGACCAGTGACACCGACCACTGACACCGTCCACTGACACTAACCAATACCCCACTGGCACCGTCCACTACCCCACTGACACCGACCACTGACACGACCACTACCCCACTGACACCATCCACTGACACGGCCACTACTCCATTGACACCGTCCACTGACACAACCACTGACACGACCACTGACACGACCACTGACACCGACCACTGACACCATCCACTGACACCGACCACTACCCCACTGACACCATCCACTGGCACCATCCACTGACACGACCACTACCCCACTGACACTTCAATGCAGAGAAAAGGACTGGGGAATCTGTTTCCTCTGTCCCTTTCTGTGTCTCAAATGGGAGATGTCAGGGGTCACGGTTTAGACCCCTGACATGTCACCAAAGCCCCCAACAGTGCTGAAATAAAAAATATATAAAATTATAAAAATAAAATTGTAAAAAAAAAAAGATAAAAATTAAATTTGAAAATAAAAGACTGACACCACAACCGCCCCCCCCGTCCCAACATGGTCCAGAGCCCCAAGACCACTGACACCGACCACTACCCCACTGACACCGACCACTACCCCACTGACACCGTCCACTGACGACACCACTACACCACTGACACCGTCCACTGACAAAACCACTACACCACTGACACCGACCACTATCCCACTGACACCGTCCACTGACACCAACCACTGACACCGACCACTGACAGTCTACTGACACTATCCACTGACACAACCACTGACACCATCCACTGACACTAACCACTACCCCACTGACACCATCCACTGACACCGACCACTACCCCACTGACCCCGACCACTGACACCAACCACAACCCCACTGACATGACCATTGACACCGTCCACTGACACGACCACTGACACCGAACACTACCTCACTGACACTGTCCACTGACACCATCCACTGACACGACCACTACCCCACTGACACCGACCACTGACACTGACCACTGATACCGTCCACTAACACCGACCACTACCACACTGACACCGACCACTGACACGACCACTGATACCGTCCACTGACACTGACCACTACCCCACTGGCATCGTCCACTGGCACCATCCACTACCCCACTGGCACCGTCCACTGACACCGACCACTACCCCACTGAAACCGTCCACTGGCACCGACCACTACCCCACTGACGCCGACCACTGACAACGACCACTACCCCATTGACACGACCACTGACACCATCCACTGACACAGCCACTACCCCACTGACACCGACCACTACCCCACTGACACTGACCACTGACACCGACCACTACACCACTGACACCGACCACTACCCCACTGACACGACCACTGACACCGTCCACTGACACGACCACTGACACCGAACACTACTCCACTGACACCGTCCACTGACACCATCCACTGACACGACCACTACCCCACTGACACCGACCACTGACACTGACCACTGATACCGTCCACTAACACCGACCACTACCCCACTGACACCGACCACTGACACGACCACTGATACCGTCCACTGACACTGACCACTACCCCACTGGCATCGTCCACTGGCACCGTCCACTACTCCACTGGCACCGTCCACTGACACCGACCACTACCCCACTGAAACTGTCCACTGGCACCGTCCACTGGCACCGACCACTACCCCACTGACGCCAACCACAGACACCGACCACTACCCCACTGACACGACCACTGACACCATCCACTGACATGGCCACTACCCCACTGAAACCGACCACTACCCCACTGACACCGTCCACTACCCCACTGACACCGTCCACTGACACCGACCACTACCCCACTGGCATCGTCCACTGACACTGACCACTACCTCACTGACACCGTCCACTGGCACCGTCCACTGACACCGACCACTACCCCACTGACACCGTCCACTGACACCGTCCACTGACACCGACCACTACCCCACTGGCACCGTCCACTGACACTGACCACTACCCCACTGACACCATCCACTGGCACCGTTCACTGACACCGACCACTACCCCACTGACACCGTCCGCTGACACCGACCACTACCCCACTGACACTGACCACTGACACTGACCACTGACACCGTCACTACCCCACTGACACGACCACTACCCCACAGACACGACCACTGACACCATTCAGTGACACCTACACTACCCCACTGACACCGTCCAGTGACACCGACCACTACCCCACTGACACCGACCACTGACACCGACCACTGCCCCACTGACACCGACCACTGCCCCACTGACACCGACCACTGCCCCACTGACACGACCACTGACACCAACCACTGATACCATCCATTGACACAGACAACTACCCCACTGACACCGTCCACTGACACCAACCACTACCCCACTGACACCGTCCACTGACACAGACCACTACCCCACTGACACTGACCACTATCCCACTGACACTGACCACTACCCCACTGACTCCATCCACTACCCCACTGACACCGACCACTACCCCACTGACACCGACCACTGACACTGACCACTTCCCCACTGACACCGACACTACCCCTATGACACCGTCCAGTTACACCGACCACTACTCCACTGACACCGTCCACTGACACTGACCACTGACACCGACCACTGCCCCACTGACACCGACCACTGCCCCACTGACACCGACCACTACCCCACTGACACCGACCACTAACACTGACCACTGATACCGTCCATTGGCACAAAAACTACCCCACTGACACCGTCCACTGACACCAACCACTACCCCACTGACACTGTCCACTACCCCACTGACACTGACCACTACCCCACTGACACCGACCACTGACACTGACCACTACCCCACTGACACCGTCCACTGACACGACCACTACCACACTGAAACCGTCCACTGACACCGACCACTGCACCACTGAAACTGTCCACTGACACGACCACTGACACCGACCACTACCCCACTGACACCGTCCACTGACAAACTGTATGGCTGAAATCGCATCGCATTCGTACTAAACACGCACAAGCCCCTTTTTTTTGGTCCGCACCAGAATCGGATCGCATGGGTGTTCATGTCCGAACCGTCAGTTCGCAGTGCGGTATGTGAGCTGAAATGGGGGTGTCGTTAACATTGTATGACACTCCCCAGCAGTTCGCATATGGCAGTGTGAACTGCCGTGCAAGTCGGGTGCGATGTGGGAACCTGACTCCCGTTTGCTGTGTTTTGCAAGCATGCAGATGTAAATAGAAGTGGCTAGGGTGTCTAACCAGTTACATAGTTACATAGTAGGTGAGGTTGAAAAAAGACACAAGTCCATCAAGTCCAACCTATGTGTGTGATTATGTGTCAGTATTACATTACATATCCCTGTATGTTGCGCTCATTCAGGTGATTATCTAATAGTTTCTTGAAGCTATCAATGCTCCCCGCTGAGACCACCGCCTGTGGAAGGGAATTCCACATCCTTGCCGCTCTTACAGTAAAGAACCCTCTACGTAGTTTGAGCTTAAACCTCTTTTCTTCTAATTGTAATGAGTGGCCACGAGTCTTATTAAACTCTCTTCTGCGAAAAAGTTTTATCCCTATTGTGGGGTCACCAGTACAGTATTTGTAAATTGAAATCATATCCCCTCTCAAGCGTCTCTTCTCCAGAGAGAATAAGTTCAGTGCTCACAACCTTTCCTCATAACTAACATCCTCCAGACCCTTTATTAGCTTTGTTGCCCTTCTTTGTACTCGCTCCATTTCCAGTACATCCCTCCTGAGGACTGGTGCCCAGAACTGGACAGCATACTCCAGGAGCGGCCGGACCAGAGTCTTGTAGAGCGGGAGAATTATCGTTTTATCTCTGGAGATGATCCCCCTTTTAATGCATACCAATATTCTGTTTGCTTTATTAGCAGCAGCTTGGCATTGCATCATCTACTAGGACCCCCAGGTCCTTTTCCATCCTAGATTCCCCCAGAGGTTCTCCCCCCAGTGTATAGATTGCATTCGTATTTTTGCCACCCAAATGCATTATTTTGCATTTTTCTACATTGAACCTCATTTGCCATGTAGTCGCCCACCCCATTAATTTGTTCAGGTCTTTTTGCAAGATTTCCACATCCTGCGGAGAAGTTATTGCCCTGCTTAGCTTAGTATCGTCTGCAAATACAGAGATTGAACTGTTTATCCCATACTCCAGGTCGTTTATGAACAAATTAAATAGGATTGGTCCCAGCACAGAACCCTGGGGAACCCCACTACCCACCCCTGACCATTCCGAGTACTCCCCATTTATCACCACCCTCTGAACACACCCTTGTAGCCAGTTTTCAATCCATGTACTCACCCTATGGTCCATGCCAACGCACCTTATTTTGTACAGTAAACGTTTATGGGGAACTGTGTCAAATGCTTTTGCAAAATCCAGATACACCACGTCTACGGGCCTTCCTTTATCTAGATGGCAACTCACCTCCTCATAGAAGGTTAATAGATTGGTTTGGCAAGAACGATTCTTCATGAATCCATGCTGATTACTGCTAATGATATCATTCTTATTACTAAAATCTTGTATATAGTCCCTTATCATCCCCTCCAAGAGTTTACATACTATTGATGTTAGGTTAACTGGTCTGTAATTCCCAGGGATGTTTTTTGGGCCCTTTTTAAATATTGGTGCTACATTGGCTTTTCTCCAATCAGCTGGTACCATTCCAGTCAATAGACTGTCTGTAAAAATTAGGAACAACAGTCTGGCAATCACCTGACTGAGTTCCCTAAGTACCCTCGGATGCAAGCCATCTGGTCCCGGTGATTTATTAATGTTAAGTTTCTCAAGTCTAGTTTTAATTCCGTCCTCTGTTAACCATGTAGGTGCGTCCTGTGTTGTGTCATGAGGATAAACACTGCAGTTTTGGTTACTGAAGCCCCCTGATTCACTCGTGAAGACTGAGGAGAAGAATAAATTCAATACCTTTGCCATCTCCCCATCCTTTGTAACCAGATGTCCTTCCTCATTCTTTATGGGGCCAATATGGTCTGTCCTCCCTTTTTTACTGTTTACATACTTAAAGAATTTCTTGGGGTTTTTTTTGCTCTCCTCCGCTATGTGTCTTTCATGTTCTATCTTAGCCATCCTAATTGCACCCTTACATTTCTTATTGCATTCTTTATAAAGTCTGAATGCTGAGGATGATCCCTCAACCTTGTATTTTTTGAAGGCCTTCTCCTTTGCTTTTATATGCATTTTTACATTGGAGTTAAGCCATCCAGGATTTTTGTTCGCTCTTTTTTTAATTTATTACCCAATGGGATACATTGGCTAATGCCCTTATTTAATATGCTCTTAAAGCAATCCCATCTCTCCTCCTTATTCTTTGTTCCTAATATTTTATCCCAATTTATGCCTTTTAGCAAGGTTTGTAGTTTAGGGAAGTTGGCTCTTTTAAAATTCAGTGTCTTTGTGTTCCCTTCATGTTTCCTATTTGTGTGATTTATACTGAAACTAATTGACCTGTAATCACTGTTACCTAAATTGCCCCGTATTTCCACATCTGTGATCAGGTCTGTATTGTTGGTAATCAGTAGATCCAGTAATGTTTTATTTCTAGTTGGTGCGTCTACCATCTGACCCATAAAATTGTCCTGCAAGACATTAAGGAACTGGTGAGCCTTAAATGAATGCGCGGTTCCCTCCGCCCAGTCTATGTCTGGGTAATTAAAATCCCCCATTATGATAACACTTAACATCCTTGCTGCTAATCCAATTTGTGATAGGAGATCCGTCTCCACTTCCTCCCTCAGGTTAGGGGGCCTATAGCATACTCCCAGTATTATTTTCCCCTTAGCTTCATCCCTTTGGAGCTCTACCCATAAAGATTCCACCTCCTCCCTAGCTCCCTCAGTGATGTCATCTCTCACATTCACTTGTACATTATTCTTGATATATAGGCATACCCCTCCCCCTTTTTTACCCTCTCTATCCTTGCGGTATAGGGTATACCCTTGAATGTTTGCCAGCCAATCATGAGAGCTGTTGAACCAGGTCTCTGAAATTCCCACAAAATCCAAATCCTCCTTGTACAACAGTATCTCTGGTTCACCCATCTTGTCCGCCATGCTCCTGGCATTAGTGAACATGCCACATAGTTTACACCGGTCGCATATTGTCCTCGTATTGGGTGTTTCAAGATTGCAACAGTTCTACAGATCTATAGTTTATTGATCAAAAGTATGCGAGACCCTGGGCCAGAAACTGTAAACTCCTCTGGCCTCAAAAAAATGTAAAAGGCCAGTTATAGCGTTGTCTTGAGCACCAAGCTGGGCAACAACCCAAAAGGAGAACTCGTGAGCATGTCAGACATGTCACCAAAAATTTTAACCGAGATGGGAAGTCTGCTGACCACGACAGGAGGGCTACTCTTCTGGATCCCTTTGAGGATGGCTTTATTAGGGTGAGCAGAAAATATAAAAGGCCTATTGGGGTCTTCCAAAAACATGAAATTCTGAATCCCAGCCAGATACGTCCTGATAGTGCTGTGGGCCAATTTGAGACGGGAATGGCAAAAAGCAGTAAAAGCTAGTAGGTACTGGATGTCGTAATGGTCAGGACTAGGAAACCTCGACCAGAAAGCCTGGGAAACATTCCAAGCAGTGTCATATGCCTGTATTCAAAGATAACGACTTATCGATCAAGGCTGCTGCGTCAGCCCAATGGGAATCTAATCCATCACTAATTGCTAGAACTGTGGAGAAGGCGTGGCATGGGCATTTGCGTCCGGGACCTGCTGGAAAAACAGTGGGAAATTAAACCGGGACAGAGCATCAGCCGCTACATTATCTGCACCATTGACAAACCTACAATGTAAGTGAAAATTGAAATGGAGGGACAACTAAACGAGCCTACGCACAAAACCCATGATCAGCAAGGACTTACATCTGCCATTGATGATGATTTCAGAGGTCACTTGGTTATCTGTGGAAAAAAACACCGTCTGTCCCGCCCATAAATGCCCCCACACCTGAGCCGCTGCCACTATGAGATAAATTTCAAACATCCCCGATGTCTCCATAAACCGAGGAATTGCCAAGACCTCATCAGACCAAGACCCTAGCAGTTGGCCGCTGCATTTGTGGACACTTGAGGGGAAAAACTGGACACTGCAGGGATAAACATGGTGACCCCATTCCAATGCTGGAGGAACTCATCCCACATCAGTAGATTAGATAGAGCGGAAAGATCCAGAATAATCCGAGCTAGAGGCTAAAGGCAATAATGATAACAACCTGGAAATGAAAGCCCTCCCCTGGGGAATCACCCTCATTGCAAAATTTAACATGCCCAGCAGTGACTGTAACTCCACCCTGGTACAGACTCAGGAGACCGTAAAGGCATGAATGCAATCTCTGATCCTAACTAGCTTGTCTGTAGGAAGACTGGCCTGCATGGACTGAGTATCAAGCGTGATACCCAGGAACGTGAGTCTAGTAACAGGACCTTCCATTTTTTTGACTGCTAGCGGGATGTTGAGAGCTGAAAAAACTGAAGTGAGCTTCTGAAGGTCGATGGGGACCTGATCACAACCTTCAATGGGCAGAAAATCTAAATAATCACCTTGTGACAATTTTATCTGTGAGTGAGGATCCATCTAAGGGCCTGGGCAAATGAGTCGAACAACCAAGGGCTACTTTTGGACCCAAAAGTAAGTTTGGTGGCAAAATAGTAACCTCCCTTCCACCTGATACCATGCACTGCCAGAGTAACGGCAGAATTGGCAGAAGCTTAAAAGCGTCCGCAATGTCTGCTTTGGACAACCAGGTGCCTATGCCCACCCTGATGATAGACTGAATCGTCTGATCTACCGAAGCATATTTGACAGAAAATTCTTCCGAAGGAATCAAAGAGTTGAGGCTAGCTGTGTGTGAACAATGAGGGGCAGACAAGTCATAGATTAAACGTGGTTTATTGGAAAACTTCCCTCTAACAAGCCCCAGGGGGTTGACCCTCCAAACCCAGAAATGTAGTGCGGTAAATGGCCCGATGATGAAGCCCTTCTCAAGTTCTGATTGCAGTAACAGATCCACCGCTTCCGTGTCTAAGAAAGAAGACCTGAGATTTGGGCATTCAAAACTATCTGATGGCAAGGAGACAAACCCCGTATGAAACCCCTCCGAGAAACCCTTTACCAAAAAGTTGCTCAAAGAAGGTGATGGATGGGCGGCTAAACACTCCTGCAAAAAAGGTACGATGATGCAGCTTAGTCACGAGGCTTTGTTCTGCCTTAGTGAACAGACCGACTTAGGGTGAGCTCTGAAACACCCAGTGCAAATGTGTAACAAACAGCATTTACTTATATGAAAACGTAAAAAAGGCTATGGGGGTACCTCATCCTATATAGAATTTTACAAAACAAGACCAACATAACGGACTATCAAGGTACCAATGAGGAGTGTATACATAATAATTTTCAATAGTTTTATTTAACCCCTTCCCACCAAGCGTACGCAGATGTGCGTACTCGACTTTCCGGGGTTATACCGGGATAATGCCTGCAGCTGCAGGCATTATCCCAGTACTGTTTTTTAGAGCCGGCGATCGGCTATCCAGTTATAACAACCGATGCGGCTAAAAGCCTCTCAGCTGTTATACCGGAGGAGCGGGAGGGGACGTCCCCCCTCCCGCCGCTCTTACCGGGCCTCCCGTTCCATCGGAAGGCCCGATGACCAATCGGCCACCTCCGGCGGCTGAGGACAGACTGGAACGAAGCCATGAGCAGCTTTGTTCCAGCCTCCTAATCGTAAACATTATTGTCCCAATTCTTTGTCACATCATTGTAGCTTCGTGTATGCACTGATAAAATTAATACAAACAAGCGTTCCCCAAGGATGGCCATCCTTAATACCCAGTCTAGAACCCAATCTGCCCCCCCTCCTCTGCGTATTCGCCCTATAAGAAAACTTTAATTCTTCTACCTCCCTGATAAAGCTATATTCTCAGATCCTCGGCTTGACTCCACAATCTTTTAAACTCCCTCCAGCCAGCCCATTTCGCTCTAAACCCTTCATTATTATCTTCAAAATTTGTTCTCAAGCGCTCCATTTTGAATGTTTCCTCCACAGAGTTAATCCAATCCCATATTGAGGGGCTTTCCTCCTCTTGCCATTTCTTCGGGATAAGTTTTTTGGCCGCATTTAAGAGGTGTGGTATCAGTGACTCCTTGTATTGCTTCACATCTCCCTCTACTCTGTGAAACACCACCCACTGATCTTCCACTATTTCTTTTTTAGTACTTTCTTTTATGTAATAAATTATCTTTTTCCGAATCTTTTTAATTTTGGGACAGCCCACCATAGGTGTGCCATTGTCCCTACCTCCCTGCAACCCTGCCAACAATCTGCTGATTTATCCTTTTGATATTTGCTAATTTTATCTGGGGTAGCATACCATCTCGTTAAGCATTTAAAATTAATTTCTGCGGTTTTGGTGTCTGCCGCTGAGCCATGTGTCAAGGTCAGTATTTTTCCAATACTAATATTATCCCTATGTGACCCCAAATCCCGTTCCCATTTCCTAATGTATGGCGGGATCTCCACCTCGTTCACCCTCAACACAAGTTTATACAACTTAGATATCATATTATTTGTGTTGTCAGCACTACACAGCCTTTCTAACGGAGTCAATTCTTCCCCTGATCTAA
Source organism: Lithobates clamitans (assembly GCA_037952925.1). Classification (NCBI taxonomy): domain Eukaryota; kingdom Metazoa; phylum Chordata; class Amphibia; order Anura; family Ranidae; genus Lithobates; species Lithobates clamitans. The sequence continues at coordinate 858,239 of JBBGZY010001832.1, forward strand.
TAGGGTGAGGAAGACTCTGAATAAAGTGATACAGCTGGAGATACCGCCACTCATCAATCAACCAAAAATGATTATTGTGTTTTAACTCTAAAAGTGAAAGAATGTTTCCTTTTCTAATTTTATCTCTTAACTGAATCCTGTCTTTTTTTATCCAATTTCCCCCTATTTCCTTTTCCACTGGTGCGAAGAATTCGTTATCTTTTAGGATTATATTTCCTAGTTGTGCCCTACTAAGTGTTTTTTCTATCTTGACCCATATTTTTTCGTTCTTTTCCTTGGCCCATTCCACCACTCTCGACAACACAATTGCATTATAATAACCGTAGGTGTCTGGAACCACTAAACCTCCTCTTTCCTTTTCCTGTCTTAGGGTTACAAAAGAGACTCTCGGTTTTCTATATTTCCATATTGCGTTCATAATTATTGATTAGTTTTCTAAAATAAGATAGGGGCAGAGCCATTGGCAACATCTGAAACTTATAAGAAATCTTTGGTAGAAGGACCATCTTTATAATATTTATACGGCCTATCCATGATAAGGGCCGAATGTTGCATTCGGTTCTAATTTCATCTAACAACGTTATAAAATTTATTTTATATATCTTGTTCATAGTGTTCGCTAGCTTGATTCCCAAATAATGCAGTTCTCTCCTCCAGGCAAACTTGAATTCCGTTTTCAATATTAGTTCTTCTGTCTTGCCTATACTTATATTGAGAATTTCTGACTTTGCTAGGTTTAATCTAAAGTTGGATATCTCCCCATAGTGTTTCAAAGTTTTCAATAAATTGGGCATTGTGATCCGCAGGTTGGAGACATAAAACAAAACGTCATCTGCAAATGCTGCAAGTTTGTGCTCCTCCTCTCCAATCTTAAATCTGCTTATGTCAGGATTCATTCATACCATTGCCAGTAATGGTTCCAGAGATAGCACAAACAAGAGCAGGGATAGCGGACATCCCTGCCTTGAACCATTTTTCATCTCGGAAGGGTGGGGACAGTGCACCATTTACTCTTATAGTTGCTGTTGGGTGATGGTATAAGGTTTTGATCCACTGGATCATTCTTGGGCCAATTCCCATGATTTCCAGGGTCTGTATCATGAGCCCCCAGTCTACCCTGTCAAAGGCCTTTTTCGGAGTCTATTGACAGAAGTAGACCAGGGGGCTCGCTTTCTTTTATCCTCTGGAGGGGAAGGAGTGTTCTCACCCCATTGTCTCTTCCCTCCCTTTTGGGCATGAAGCCCACCTGGTCCGGATGTACCAGGAGAGTCATCACTCTGTTAATCCTGCCTGCTAGTACTTTAGCGTACAGTTTTGTATCTGCATTCAACAGCGAGATTGGCCTGTAGCTGGAGCACATAGTCCCGTCTTTCCCCTCCTTCAAGATTACTATAATAGTAGCAGACAGTGCTTCCCTACCCATTTCATATTCTGCCCCCAAGCCATTCATATATTGGCATAACCTTGGAATAAGAATATCTTTGTATTTTTTTATAATAATACGTTGAGAACCCGTCCGGGCCTGGTCTTTTTCCTTGGACCGAATCCACAAGAGCTTTACTTACTTCCTCCTCTGTTATTGGGGACTCTAGTATTTCTCTCAGGTTCTCAGAGATTTTGGGTAACCTGGCCTTTTCAAGGAAATCTTTTATTTTATTTCTTTTATCTCCTGTCTGGACCCTATCAGAGTCCACCGTGTACAAATCCTGATAATAATTTTTGAATGTCTCCGCTATACTCTTAGTAGAATGGGCCATTTCCCCTCCTTTTATTTGAATTTTATCTATGTAGTTTAAAGATTTTTTGTTTTGCAGCATGCGGGCAAGATTTTTACTAGCCTTATTCCCCCACTGGTATCTTTCTTTGGATATTCTATTAAAAACTCTTGTTGTTTCCTGTTCCATGAGATCCTTCAGTTCATCCCTTTTCCTTACTAACCTTTGGTATGTTTCTGTATGATTGTCCTGATATTTCTTATGCTCCTGCTCTACTCTAAAGATCTCATCCGTTAGTTTTTTTATTTTCTCCGATCTCTCTTTTTTTCTCCTTGATCCAACTTTTATCAGAATCCTCCTCATGTAGGCCTTATGCGCCTCCCACAGGGTGGACCCCGAAACCTCTCCTGTATCGTTAAGTTCAAAGTATTGTTCTAATTCCTCTCTCACAACTTCTGAGGTCTCCACATCCCGAATAAGATCTTCATTTAGGCGCCAAGCATGTGACTGTCCACGGATACCCGGGACAACCATCTTCATTTTTACTGGGGAGTGATCCGATAGTGTTGAAATTTCTACACCAGCATCTTTCACCCACTCAATCAATCCAAAATATAGTCTATCCTTGAGTAGGACCCGTGTACAGGAGAGAAAAACGTATAGTCTTGTTTTTTAGGATTAAGGATCCTCCAGATATCTACTAGTTGATACGCATGCAATTTTTGTTTTATCTTTTTTAATTTTACGCTGTTTGTCTCCTGCACCCGGGACGTGCTATCTAAACTTGGGTCCATACAAAAGTTCATGTCTCCCATCAGGATCACATACCCGCTCTTAAATTCCATCAACTTTCCTAGAATATCCATTAAATATTTAATCGGGTTCCTGTTTGGGGCGTATATGTTTGCCAACGTACACTCCATTCTGCCTAATTTACCTTTTAGGAAGAGGAATCTCCCTTCTGGGTCTGTCAGCCTATCCACTAATTGAAATCTAACCTCTTTCGCAAACCCTATTGCTACACCTCTAGCTCTCTTTGTGATGGTGTCCCCGTAATACCATGTTGGGAAGCAACTAGAGTGCAATTTCACGTTAGACTCGTGGGACAAGTGGGTCTCTTGTAAGAAGACCACTCCTGCCCCATATCGTCTGAGTTCTTCTAAAATCTTGTATCTCTTAGTGGGAGTATTTAGACCCCTAACGTTGTAGGTCATAAAATGTAATGTAGTCCCTTCTTCTATCTCTTTTTTTTTCTGTGTTGGGGACCCTTTACTTGACTTTCTCAGGGATAGGCATACTTATATGCGAAATACCAGAGGGACCCTCCCATATCACCTTCCATCCATAAACCCCCCTCCCCCCCTCCCTTCCACCCCCATCCCACCCCCCTGGCCCCATTTTGGCCTTGGTATCATGGTCAAAGGATTCTTCAGATCTCATCTAGTGAACCCCACTCTTAGGGTGTAGCTCTGACCACGGCCCCTGTTGTCCATGTCCCTCCTCCAATCCGATTTGGAAAAGGGACAGGACCGAGCCCACAGGGGAAAACCCAGCACCCCGGTAAACCTCAGGCCTCTCAGGCTCCCCAGATCACTTTTGAGGTCCCCCCACCCCCTCCACCCCAGCCTTTATATATTGTGCTATCATTTAAACTCTCTGCCAATGTCCGCCCTCCCCCTTCACTCCATCCCATTCTTGCCCACCAGGCATGTTTGGAATTGGGATCTCAAGTCTTTTACAAAAGTCCTGGAGCTCTTCTAAGAATTTTAATCGTACTGTTCTTCCCTCTTTCTGGACTACAAGAGACGCTGGAAACCCCCCTTGATGTTAGCAACCTTTAGTTGTTCTAGTAGAGGCTTAAGCTGTCGTCTCAGAGCTAGAGTTCCAGCTGATAAGTCGGTAAACACCTGGAGGTTTACTCTCTCATACTGTAGTGGGGGCGCTCTTCTCAGGTTGCTCTAAATTTTAGCTTTGTCCTTATATTGATGGATTTTTATTATGACATCTCGGGGTATCTCTTCATTCAGTCCCGGGGTTTTCCTTACCCTATGAACTCGATCTATCTTTAATTCGTCTTCTTCTCTTCTACCCAGTACCGGGTTAAATATTTTTTTCATTTTTACTTCCAAGTCTTCCCCCTGCTGTTCTGGTAGAGCTGGTATCCTAAGATTTTGACGTCTCTTATGGTTCTCTTGGTCCTCTAGCTTATAAAGGAGGTCTCTATGCTCCAATTGTAATTTCTTTACTTGTGCCTTTAACTCCCCAATCTCTTGGGCTTGTTGTCATGTTTTTTCCTCAGCCTCTTCCACTCTCTTCAACAAGTGAAAGGGAAGAAAAGCTGCTCCCAGGACTGCCACACCTGAATGAAAGTAAATGTCCAATCAACCTCACCGGTGCTGGCTCTGCTCAAGGTATGGAGGAAGAGAAAAGAATCCTGGACGACCGCACTCGATGAAAAAAAGCACCTTTATTGTGACAAAAAATATAAAAACAGGTCACATAAGAAAGTGGATATTGCAGGACGGCAGTTAACGCGTTTCACATCTACTGATGCTTACTCATAGCTAGATTGAAAGTGGTCAGACATGTACATATAAAGGGGAAGTGATTTAAAAATTTGCAAAACACCTGGTTATTTGTTTAATATCCATTTGCAGCATATATTTTCACATTTTTGTATCATTATAGTAGATTATATGAGCTATAGTTCAGGCTATTTATCTATCTTCACATCTTTACACTTCTGTGCGCTTGCATTAGCTGTTTATGTCTTGTCATGGGATACTTAAATAATTTAATTAATTTAATTTTCTTAATATATTTTATACAATGCAATATTGTTTGAGCGACTCTAATCAGTCGATCGCATATGTATATACATATATATCTGTTTTCTTTTTTTCTTTTGGTACCTTCCTTTTTTTGGCATATCTTACATGAACAAGCCCTAATAAAGGTGCTTTTTTTCATCGAGTGCGGTCGATTCTTTTCTCTTCCTATTCAACAAGTGGCCCATATCCCCTCTTACGTTGGTGATCTCACTTTTGATGGAATTTTCAAGTTTAGCAAACATTTCCATCATTTCTAATTTAGTTGGCATTTGGGCCATATTACCTTGATCTTTAGAAGTATTTGGGTTATGTGCTGTTTCACTTCCAGTACCTTCCCTAGGTTTATCTCCCAGAGCCCCTTTAGGTTTTATCACATCTTTCTTTTTCCCTTTTATGTTTTCCTGTTTTTTTCTCCTCTCCTGGACTTTGGGGACTCCTCTCTTTTAAATACTTCTGAATTGTGCTCGTATTTAGACTTTCTCTGGGGGTCTTAGGTTCAGTTGTTCTTTGTGTCCTCCCTCTCATACTTCTTGTTACAATTCCCCTGAGTGAGATTTTCCTGGTATCACTTAAAGGGGGTCTTATCTTATTTTTACCTCTGGCTCTATAGCATAGTAGTAGTAGTAGTCCCCTTACCTCCAGGGATAGTCTCTTGGGTAACTGTTTGTCTATTATCCGCTAAGGAGTACGAGCAAAGAACAGGAAGGGTAGATAAATGCAATTGTCAGTTTATTGTTCAGACCCAAATACTTCTTTCCCCCAGCTGAGATACAGCCAACAAAGCGAAAAAACACTTTTAAGATTTAGCATTAAAGCGGGAGTCCACCTAAAAAAAAAATATTAAAAGCCAGCAGCTACAAATACTGCAACTGCTGACTTTTAATAAATGGACACTTACCTGTCCCAGGGTCCAGCGATGCCGACGCCGATCACTCGCTCGACTCTCAGCAGCTGCCGCCGCCATCCTGGTTGAGGGAATCAAGAAGTGAATCATTGCGGCTTCACTTCCTGGTTCCTTACAGCGCATGCGCGAGTCGCGCTGCGCATCGTAACTGGTCCCCGCTATCTCCTGGGACCTGTATGTTTCCCAGGAGACAGCGCGGAGGGACGGGAAGAGGCGTAGACTCCCGTGGGAGTCTATGCCAGGAAGTGGGTGCAAATATCTGTCTTAGACAGGTATCTGCACCCCCCTCCCCCCTGAAAGGTGCCAAATGTGACACCGGAGGGGGGGAGGGTTCCGAAAAGCGGAAGTTCCATTTTTGTGTGCCACTCCACCTTAACAAGTTAGTCCCATATATAGTATTGATCAGTAACAGACCGGTTTGTAACCTTTATCAAACGATGTGTATGCAATACAGTTTCAATCTGCCCCGCACATGTAGATTCCATACAATTCGGGAGTCTATTACCTGGGAGATGCGTTCTTTCTTCTCGTCACAGTATCAGCCAATATAACCTGACCCCCGTTTAAGAACTCCTTCCAGCTTGCAGTCCCATCACTTTCTGACGTTGTTTGAGTGACTCGCTGGGCAGCTCACTTCGTTGCTCTTTTTTTTTCCATGCAGATTCTTGTCTTTTTGGACAGAGAAGCAGGGAGAGACGGCCGGGGCTAAGAGGCGGGGAGGGAGGGATGAGGGAGGGAAAGGCAGGAGAGGGGGAGACAGGTCAGCGGCAAGCGACAGCTCCGGAGGACATCTGCCGCTCATCTGATCCTCACCCCCTTAATGTGGGACGCTGTGCCAACGGAGGCTGATACGAGCGCTCTGTGCAGCCTTCATCCGCCGGGGCTTCACGGTCTCACACACCGCTCTGCTCTCGGCTGTTCCCCGGGCGCTCCTCCATGAGCTCGTACAGACGCCGTGTCAGGCCACTCCCCTCAGACGTGCACACACCTCACACCATAATAAACATTTATAACAGTTTCTTCCTTTCTTTTGGCCAGCACATGTTCCCATAAATCTCCCATATATTCCTGATATTAAAGAAAAAAACCTTTACAATGCATTCTTAATAATTCCGATTAGTCTATCCATTAAAAGGAGAGCATGATAAAAGACAGACATTACAACCTAGCAGGTATGAATAATTTATTTTTATATTATCAAAGGAATAGCCTATAACTTAATGATTCATTGAGACCGGGTGCTTGAATGGCATTTAAATTGAAAATCCATTTTGCTTCATGTTGAAGCAGTCTCTGGTCTATGTTTCCACCCCGTGGTTTTTCTCTGACCCTTTCAAGGGCTGTAAAACAGACCATCGATGTGTCATTTTTGTGCTTCAGCGTGACATGCCGACCTATGGGCGTATATAATAGATTTTTCCCAATGTGGTATATGTGGTCGTATACTCGTCTCCAGAAATTTCTGAAAGTTTTACCGATGTAAAACGAACCACATTTACAAAAGGCAATATAGACAATCCCCTTGGTCTGGCAGTCTGCATAAAATTTCATGTTATATATTTCTCCATTTGGCAAGGTATATGATGAGCCTGCTAGCATCCAGTCGCAATACTCAAAATTGTTACATCTGAACATTTCTACTTTTTCTTTTAATCTATATCCAGATTTCTGAAAATGGCTATGAACCAGCCTGTCTTTTAAAGATTGACATTTCCTATAGGTGATTTGTGGGAAATCGCTGATGTATTTGTTAATAATGCGGTCCCCTGTTAAAAGGTGCCAATGCCTATCAATTGCCTCTTGTATTATCTCATGATTGCTAGAATAAGTTGTTATTATTCTTACAACATCCTTTTGTTGCTCCTTGTGTTCTTTGTTGTCAAACAGCAATGTCTGTCTATCCTTATCAAGAGCTTTTTCAAAAGCTTTTTTGAGGATAGTTTAGCTATAGCCTCTCCATCAGTCTCAATCTTAACAAATTAGATTCAGCTCGAAGGACTCCTCTGTCAAACAGTTTCTCCTTAGACGTAGATATTGTGAGTAAGAGATGCTTCTAATCAGTGGCTGGGGATGAGAGCTGGTTGCATGGAGCAAAGTATTTCCAGGAGTTGCTTTCCTAAATAATGAAGTATCCATAGTTCCATCCTCCTGTTTAATAATGGTTAAATCTAAAATTGCTAGGGATTTGGGGTCATACTCCATCGTAAATTTCAGGATAAAGCTATTATCTTCCAACCTACTCATAAAAATCTGCAAATCCTCAACACTTTCACCCCAGACCATGAAAATATCATCAATGTATCTGTGCCAGCATATAATGCAAATACATCGATAAGGAACTGTTAGAAAACAGAGTACGCTCCCACCCCCCCAGGTACAGGTTGGCATACGATGGGGCACAACATGTCCCCATCGCCACCCCCTGCACCTGGAGGTAGTAGGAGGCATTGAAATAAAAAACATTTTTAGTTAAAATGTGTCGCAAGATCTGCATAATGAAAGCATTGTATGGTCCCCTTCATTTAGGAAACTCTCTACCACTGAGAGGCCCAAGGAATGAGCTATATTACAATAAAGTGCCTCTACATCAATTGAGACCAGGAGACTATTAGCTGGAAACTTTTTCTTATAAAGCATCCATAGCAAGGCCATCGTATCTTGTAAATAGGATGGCAATTGGGTAACATGGGGTCGTAGAAAGGCATCGACCAGACGGCTTCCTTTTTCACTTTTGGCTCCAATGCTCGAGATTATTGGCCTCCCAGTAGGGCTGGGAGATTTTCTAAAAAAAAAATAAATCTTTGATTCTCTTAAAAAAAAACTCGATTCACGATTCGAATCGAGTTTTTTTTTCTTTGGAAACCGTGCCGGTCCCGAGGCGCTGCGGGCATGAGCTTTGAGGCGAGGCCGCGGCTTCGGCCTAGTCTGCGGGATCCGGCGGTAGCCGCGGACTAGGCCGCGGCCTCGCCTAAAAACTCATGCCCACAGCTCCTCAGGACCGGCGCGGTGAAAAAAAAAATCGATTTGCTTAAATTTTGAATTGATTTGACCTCTCAACTCGATTCAACATTTAATTATTTTTTCCCCAGCCCTACCGCCCAGGTGGTTTCAGAGAATACCATTCCTCATTAGATAGGATATCAAGACACATTTGTCAGTAGTTTTCCGTATCCATTACCACAACATTGATTGATGGTAATTTCTCTATTGTTCTGTAATTGAAGAATGGCCTGATATGTATGTTATTCGTCTTATTGGATTTAAGATGCAATTTTTTTTACGTCCATCATGACCTGTTGTAGGAATGTCCATATATTAGGGTTAGTTTTTAAGGGAGGAAAGTTTGTAGATTTCTTGCGAAACTTAGGGATCTCTTTGGGGGGAGCTGCTTGAAGGAGACACCCCCCATACTAGTTGGGGGACCCTCCTCCGCAGAACTGCCCAAAAAGTCGTCATACTGGTCAGGTTCCTGCATTTTCTTGATCCTGCTCACTCCTCCCAATTTTGGGCACATCGTTTTCCATCCATAGATTAAACTATCTTGGGTTCTCAATACGTAAGGTATAGGGATTTATGTTCCTATACGGGCCATTGTACCTATTAATGTAAAGTATTGCGTGTATTTTTATGTTTTGGGGCACTTTAGCACATTTCTATCTTTAATGATATTTTTCCCATATTTTCTGGTTTAAGGTTCTCTGATCATATGTCACAAGTAAATGGTTCTGAGGAAGCTGTTATGTGAAACGCGTCAACCATCCTTACAGACAAATGTTTGAGAAACATGTATTTATAAACCTCGACATCTAAATGATTTTATGAATTTTTATGTATCTAATTTTGTATAAATAAATATAGATTAAAAACGTAAGCTCAGGCCTTGAAACGTGATAGTTCATGGCGGCTCCACTGCACTTTTACCTAACGTGAAGATGTGCTACAAAACCCATGTAAAAAGACATAAGAACTCATCGTGGTGAAAATATGAATGGCAAAATCTGCGTGAGAATGTAAGCTGACATGAGAAAAGTAAGCTGCGTGAGGAACGTAAGCATGTAAGAGAAACGCAAGCTGTGTGAGAAACGTGAATTGTGTAAAAAACGTAAGCTATGAGAAACTAACCTGCAAGTTGCATGAAAACATGAGTTGCGTGAGAAACGAAAACGTAAGTTGCATGAGAAAAGCAAATCGCATGAGAAACGTAAATTATATGAGAAACGATAGGCTGCGTGAGAACAGCTGAGGAGACTTGCTACTTAAATAAGCCAATTAAAAACGAACACCTCAATCTGTTGAAAACCCATAGACGTGACGGGTAACCAGCAGTGGTAGGACGTAGTCGGCCCTAATGCTTGAAAAATGTGTCAAACCTGGAGTATAAAACCTGAAATGCTTACCTGAACTGCCTGGGAACCACCAAACAGAATCCTGAGAACCCTGCTGCAATGTAGAAAACCACCACTACAGAAGGAAAAAATACACACAACTACTACTCGGCAACAATGCGTAACAACCTGAAGCGTCAGATCTGAAATAATAAAAAAAATAAAGCCAACCCTGAAAACCAGCATGAGGAAAACAAATACCTACCTGAAATGGACAGGAAAAAGAAAAAAACTGCAAAGAATGCAACCTCGTGCCTCCTGTAGATATGTAGAACAAACCAACTAAAGAAAAAGAAACATAAACATACAAAAAAACTACCACTCAGAAAAATTAGGTGAGGTTTAAAAACAGAGAATAAAACTTGACGTGACATATGCCCAGGACATACCAGAGTATTACGGCTGGCGAGGATGGTACGTGACCATACATACCTGGAGACCTCCCCCCCTGCACGGATGTGGGGTGCCATGGAGCTAAGCACTGGGAAAGGGTCCCTGCTGAGCTGCCCCTAAGTAACCGGGCACCCCCTACAGCCTGCTCCTGAGCCCCCAGTAGATATGGGTCGTATGTCTCCCTGACAGAAAAACAACATCTCCACATGGCCCCTCAAACACACAGCCCCCACCATGCAAACCCCGAATGCAACACTGTTCCCCGAGCTGCCCTGCTGCTGATATCCCCAACCAGCCCACACAGTATCAGACCAGACCAGCCAGGCAAAAGAACCAGCCGAGTGAGGTGACAACGGAGGGAAGACGTAACTTCCCCTTACCTGCGCCCCTGGCGTGCCAGACCCTCTGCGATAATGCTGCCAGAAACGAAGGATCCGAAAAGCCTGACCGAGAGCCAGGAGAAGCAAGGCCACCGCACGACCTTGTCAAAACCGCAACCCGGAAGTGACGTCAGAGTCGCCTGGAGCTGACGCTACACGAGAGCCTACGACCACAAAGGGAGGAGGCAAAGGAGGGCAGGCTTTATGCGGCCTGACTCCTACAAACACACGCTGACCTTCGGTCATCGGTTTTATCACAATGAACAAAGATAAGAGGATTGCTCAGAGCTGGATTAACTCTTTGTGGCAAGACTGAGCACAGATGATAGGAAATCTTATACTCTACATTATGCCAGCAAAAAAAATAAAAATTTTCGGGTTTACATCCACTTTAACCGCTTCATGAACGCGCTATAGCCAAATGACAGCTACAGCGCAGTCACACTTTGCGGGGAGGGCATCATACTGTATGACGTCCTCCCATATTGTGCTTCCTGCATGCCCCCTGCGACATGCATTGGCAGTGATCTATGATCGGGATAAAGAACCAATCACAGCGGCTCTTTACCATGTGACCAGCTATGTCCAATCACAGCTGATCAGTGTAAACAGGATTTTCCGGTTATCGGCATTCTCATGCTAACAGCATGTGAGGAGAGGAGACCCGATAACAGGCAAATCCACACAGGGGAAATCTAATCAGTGTCCTAATTATCACTGCAGTCCCAACAGTGCCCATCAGTGCTGCCAATCAGTGCCCACTAGGGATGAGCCGAACACCTCCCTGTTCGGTTCGCACCAGAACATGCGAACAGGAAAAAAGTTTGTTCGAACACGCGAACACCGTTAAAGTCTATGGGACACGAACATGAATAATCAAAAGTGCTAATTTTAAAGGCTTATATGCAAGTTATTGTCATAAAAAGTGTTTGGGGACCTGGGTCCTGCCCCAGGGGACATGGATCAATGCAAAAAAAAGTTTTAAAAACGTCCGTTTTTTCAGGAGCAGTGATTTTAATAATGCTTAAAGTCAAACAATAAAAGTGTAATATCCCTTTAAATTTCGTAGCTGGGGGTTGTCTATAGTATGCCTGTAAAGGGGCGCATGTTTACCGTGTTTAGAACAGTCTGACAGCAAAATGACATTTCGAAGGAAAAAACCCATTTAAAACTACTCGCGGCTATTGCTTTGCCGACAATACACATAGAAGTTCATTGATAAAAACGGCATGGGAATTCCCCACAGGGGAACCCCGAACCAAAATTAAAAAAAAATGACGTGGGAGTCCCCCTAAATTCCATACCAGGCCCTTCAGGTCTGGTATGGATATTAAGGGGAACCCCGGCCACAATTAAAAAAAAAAAATAACGTGGGGTTCCCCCTAAATTCCATACCAGACCCTGGCAGGCCGCAGGAAAAGAGGGGTTGACGAGAGTGCGGCCCCCCCTCCTGAACCGTACCATGCCACATGCCCTCAACATTGGGAGGGTGCTTTGGGGTAGCCCCCCAAAACACCTTGTCCCCATGTTGATGAGGACGAGGGCCTCATCCCCACAACCCTGGCCGGTGGTTGTGGGGGTCTGCGGGCGGGGGGCTTATCGGAATCTGGAAGCCCCCTTTAACAAGGGGACCCCCAGATCCCGGCCCCTCCATGTGAAATGGTAAGGAGGTACTTACCCCTACCATTTCACAAAAAAACTGTCAAAAATGTTAAAAACGACAAGAGGCAGTTTTTGACAATTCCTTTATTTAAATGCTTCTTCTTTCTTCTATCTTCCTTCATCTTCTTCTTCTGGTTCTTCTGGCTCTTCTGGTTCTTCCTCCAGCATTCTCGTCCAGCATCTCCTCCGCGGCGTCTTCTATCTTCTTCTTCTCGGGCCGCTCCGCACCCATGGCATGGGGGGAGGCTCCCGCTCTTCTCTTCATCTTCTTCTCTTCTTCTCTTCTTCATTTTCTTCTCCGGGCCGCTCCACACCCATGCTGGCATGGAGGGAGGCTCCCACTGTGTGACGGCGTCTCCTCGTCTGACGGTTCTTAAATAATGGGGGGCGGGGCCACCCGGTGACCCCGCCCCCCTCTGACGCACGGTGACTTGACGGGACTTCCCTGTGACGTCACGGGAAATGCCACAGGGAAGTCCCGTCAAGTCCCGTGCGTCAGAGGGGTCACCGGGTGGCCCCGCCCCTGTTATTTAAGAACCGTCAGAAGAGGAGACGCCGTCACACAGCGTGAGCCTCCCTCCATGCCAGCATGGGTGCGGAGCTGCCCGGAGAAGAAAATGAAGAAGAGAAGAAGAGAAGAAGGAAGAAGAGAAGAAGATGAAGAAGAAGATGAAGAGAAGAGCGGGAGCCTCCCCCATGCCATGGGTGCAGAGCGGCCCGAGTAGAAGAAGATAGAAGACGCCGCGGAGGAGATGCTGGATGAGAATGCCGGAGAAAGAACCAGAAGAACCAGAAGATGAAGGAAGATAGAAGAAAGAAGAAGCATTTAAATAAAGGAATTGTCAAAAACTGTCTTTTGTCATTTTTAACATTTTTGACAGTTTTTTAGTAAAATGGTAGGGGTAAGTACCCCCTTACCATTTCACACAGGGGGGGGGGCGGGATCTGGGGGTCCCCTTGTTAAAGGGGGCTTCCAGATTCTGATAAGCCCCCCGCCCGCAGACCCCCACAACCACTGGCCAGGGTTGTGGGGATGAGGCCCTTGTCCTCATCAACATGGGGACAAGGTGTTTTGGGGGGCTACCCCAAAGCACCCTCCCAATGTTGAGGGCATGTGGCCTGGTACGGTTCAGGAGGGGGGGCCGCACTCTCGTCCCCCCCTCTTTTCCTGCAGCCTGCCAGGTTGCGTGCTCGGATAAGGGTCTGGTATGGATTTTTGGGGGGACCTCCTGCCATTTTTTTTTTTTTTTTGGCGCGGGGTTCCCCTTAAAATCCATACCAGACCTGAAGGGTCTGGTATGGAATTTAGGGGGAACCCCACGTCATTTTTTTTAACATTTTGGCCGGGGTTCCCCTTAATATCCATACCAGACCTGAAGGGCCTGGTATGGAATTTGGGGGGACTCCCACGTCATTTTTTTTTTAAAATTTTGGTTCGGGGTTCCCCTGTGAGGAATTCCCATGCTGTTTTTATCAATGAACTTCTATGTGTATTGTCGGCAATGCAATAGCCGCGAGTAGTTTTAAATGGGTTTTTTCCTTCGAAATGTCATTTTGCTGTCAGACTGTTCTAAACACGGGAAACATGCACCCCTTTACAGGCATACTATAGACACCCCCCAGCTACGAAATTTAAAGGGATATTACACTTTTATTGTTTGACTTTATGCATTATTAAAATCACTGCTCCTGAAAAAACGGCCGTTTTTAAAACTTTTTTTTACATTGATCCATATCCCTTGGGGCAGGACCCGGGTCCCCAAATACTTTTTATGACAATAACTTGCATATAAGCCTTTAAAATTAGCACTTTTGATTTCTCCCATAGACTTTAAAAGGGTGTTCCGCGGCATTCGAATTTGCCGCGAACACCCCAAATTGTTCGCTGTTCGGCGAACTTGCGAACAGCCAATGTTCGAGTCGAACATGAGTTCGACTCGAACTCGAAGCTCATCCCTAGTGCCCACCAGTGCTACCAATTAGTGCCTGCCCATCAGTGCCCACAAGTAATGCCTGTCAGTGCCCATCAGTACCACCTATCAGTGCCCATCATTGCCGCCTATCAGTGCCATCTTTCAGTGCCTCATATCAGTGCTGCCTCATTAGTGCCACCTCTCAGTGTCTCATATAAGTGCAGCCTTATCAGTGCATATCAGTGAAGGAGAAGAAGTACTTATGTATAACATTTTATAAAAAAACAAAGAAAACCTTTTTTTTTTCAAAAGAAAGCTCTAATTGTCTAAAATAAAAAATTATAAAAATTTTGTTTGGGTACAGTGTTGCATAACCACGTAATTGTCATTCAAAGTGCAAGGTGAAAATTGGCTTGGGCAGGAAGGGGGTGAGAGTACCCAGTAGGCAAGTGATTAAATTAGAACTAAAGGTAATTTTCTTTTTTTCATTTTGGATGCAGTAAGGGTTATAACCCCCGTAAGTTTTTTTTTCCATCTGTTTCCCATAGGGAAGGTTTCCCTTTCTTTTCCTGTCCCAGAGCCAAAACATAAAATTAGAGGAAATCCCTCCAAAGTGAGAGAACCCCTGGTTGTCACCAGAATCCTGTTGGAAGATTTCACCTTTTTATCATGTTCTGGCGACAAAATGTGGGATTTTCTTTGCACTTTCACTTTGTGATTAACGGTAAACATGACAAATAGAGAGGGTGAATTTCCCAAATGGAGACACAGACAGCAATAGAAACTAACATGGGTTCCACTCAGAAGAAACTGACTCCTGTGATCCATAGGAGACATACAGCCAAAAAAAAAAGCTTTGGCTATACTTCTCCTTTTAAGATTGGCAGTAGTGTATGGACCTGAATAGAAAACTGGTTACAGGAGTGCATCCAAAGGGTGTTGATAAATAGCATTTCTTTACTGTACATCATGGGACACAGCACCAGTATATGGTACTGCATGGGTTATGGGCCACCTTCAGGTGATGGACACTGGCATAATCAAGTCCCCCTCTATATAACCCCTCCCATACAGGGAGTACCTCAGTTTTTTTGCCAGTGTCTAAGGTGTTGGTCACGGTTAAGATTATGCTTCATGGATGACCCTAGTCAGGGTCAAGGAGCTACGCAATTGGATCCATTCAAAAAGCCAGAAACAAAGGCAAAAGTGGATGGTACCCGAGCCTTGATACTGAAGAACGAGGTTATGTCTGTAACGCTTCTCTTAAGAGAGGTGGGCCCTGGGATCCAGCGTCTGGGTCACATTACTATACCACAGGTTTGTTCTGGCAGGGCGCTATACAGGTCCAAGGCAGTGGACCCTAAAAAATTAAAGGGGACCCCGTCCTTGAAGGTCTGGCATGACTCCAACACGCCATGATGGGTGAAGATTGGGTCGCTGTGATAATTCCAGTAATACCCTGCGGCAGGAATGATAAGAAGATCCTTTGGACTTCTTTTAATGAGTAGATGTTGTCTTGCCTGTTTTCTCCTACCACTAGAGGGTGTAAAGTAACATACCTGGTGTCAGCATCCCATGCCTGCCTGGTAGGATATCTGTCAGCAGCACTTGTGGAGGAGTTCTGCCTCTCCCTCTCATATCGTCAGCCACCTGAAGGGCGGGGGGGATTTGGGGGATTCTACCTGCGGTAAGCTGGGGCCTGCTTCCCTCCCCCAGGGATTCCCATATGGATCACCGCGCGTGAGGATAACCCTCCTTCATGTATGTTGAGGGGACGTCACAGGGGGTGGGGATCGGCGCCAACGGCATGCACGTGGATTGGCGTGCACATTATCCTATAGCGCAGGCGCGAACCGGCGTTTGGTATTAAACTCAGGCTGTGTGTGTACAGGTTGGCTGACGGAGAGACATAGACACTATTCACAGGGCACGTAAGCGCTGGGTGCTGGGTACAGGCATTATCAAGACTCATCTGTTCAGCATCTAGCTGTGGCATTTGATAGTGGCATATTAAATTGCTAAGACTGAGCTCAGAAATAGATGCATGATGATTAGTACCTCTGCTTTGTGCCTAGGACTATGTATTGCCAAAGAAGAGGGGCAATAACAGGGAGAAGGGGCGCAAAAGCACAGCGGTCAGGTCCTGGGAACCCTAGTCGCGCCTCCACAACACCATCTTCCCCTGTAAGACCTGAAACGGCTGACCAAGCTGAGCCTTTGTCAGGCATTGTAGCTACCTCCAACACTCCAGCCTCTGCATGTGTCACTAAAGATGACTTGGCTACGGCTCTGGCTGGTTTGGAGGGGGAAATGGCTAGTTTGATCGCATCCTCCTCCCAGGCTGGGAAAAAACACGACCGGTCCCCATGCCCTGCTCCTGGCCTGTCATCTGCGGATCAGGAGTGGGTAGAAGATTCAGATGTAACCTTAGAGGACCCATTGGAGGGGCATGAGGAAGGTTCTTCATTAGAGGGCTCTGCCCCGGAGGAGGCCTTCGCAACGTCACAGTCTCAAAGGTTGTTAATTCAATCGATCACTGAGACAGTGCGTGTTGGTTATAAGTTGCCCCTAACAGAATCGGCTGAGGCCCCCTTTTCCTCTCTTGGTTCTCTAAGGCCTCCTCAGGGGGCACATGCTTTCCCTATTCTCCCGTTGCTGGAACAGCTTATTTATGCTGACTGGAAACACCCAGACAGGCATTTTATTCCTCTTAAGAGATTCTCTCTGTTTTATCCTATGGAGGAGAAATTCACTAAGAAATGGAGTGTGCCAGCAGTGGACACTGCTGTCTCTTCCCTTAATAAAAGTCTTACTTGCCCAGTTGACAATGTTCAGGTGTTTAAGGATCCAGCGGATAATAGGCTGGAGTCATTGCTTAAAGCCTCATTTGCTATGGCTTGTGCGGTAGCACAGCCTGCGATAGCAGCTATTGGTGTCTGCCTTCCTTAAGGATAAGGTGAAACAGACTGTCAAATGGGAAGAGGTCCCAGACCTTCTGGAGCTTCCTAAGGCCCTTTGTTTTGCAGTTGATGCCATTAAGGATTCTATTCATCAGACGTCACGTCTTACTCTTCTGCTGGTACACATGCGAAGAGTGCTATGACTTAAGTATTGGTCAGCAGAATTGCCTTGTAAGAAACTGCTGACTGGGTTTCCCTTTCATGGAGAACGTTTATTTGAGGCTGACTTGGATAAGTACATCCAGAAGATCTCGGGTGGAAAGAGTACTCTTCTCCGAGTAAAGAGAAGAAGTAAGCGTCCTTCATTTAAACGTTCTGCCTCTCTGCCGCCTGGGGCATAGGCCTCCAGGCAGTCGCGACGGCCTCCGCCGTCCACCCCAAGGGGAAGGCCCCAAAACCAGGTTCAGGGCCAGAAGTCCTGGGGGGAAAAATCTGCAAAGCAGAGTCCCAAGGCCTCCTTATAAAGGGGCGCCCCGGCTCGCACAGGTGGGGAGAAGGCTTCTGCAGTTTGCAGGAGCTTGGCAGGAGGAGATCCAGGACAGATAGATCATCTCCATAGTATCTCTGGGGTACAAACTAGAGTTTCGGGAATTTCCACTGCCTCGTTTTCTAGAATCGAGAGTCCCCAAGGACTCATTAAAAATGGCATTGTTGTTTCAGGCACTAGACCGGTTGCTGTCTCAAGGGGTGATCATAGAGACCCCCTTAGGAGAACAGGGAATGGGATTTTATTCAAATCTCTTCACGGTGCCCAAACCAAACGGAGATGTCAGACCCATTCTAGATCTCAAGGGTCTGAACCAATTTTTAAATATCCGCTCCTTTCGCATGGAATCAATCCGGTCAGTGGGGTCCTCCCTTTGGGGAGGAGAATTTCTAGTGTCAATAGACATCAAGGACGGATATCTCCATGTTCCAATTTTCCCTACTCATCAGAGATTCCTGCGATTCTCAGTAGAGCAGCATCACTTTCAGTTTGTGGCCTTGCCCTTCCGATTGGCCACTGCACCACAAGTGTTTACAAAAATCCTGGCTCCGCTTTTAGCGAGACTAAGAGCCCAGGGTATAGCAGTAAGGGCATACCTAGATGACCTATTACTGATCGATCAGTCCGTAACGGGGCTGCACCTGAGTGTAGTCAGCATGGTCAGGTATCTGGAGCATCTAGAAAAGTCATCCTTGCAGCCAGTGAAAAGGCTGGAGTACTTGGGTCTGGTTGTAGCCACAGCTCACAAGAAGGTGTTCTTACCCCAGCCAAAGGTCTGCTCAATAAGAGATCTGGTTCACACGGTCAGGACAAGGGAGAGTCCTCCCATCCGCCTTCGTATGAGACTGTTAGGGAAGATGGTAGCTTCATTCGAAGCAGTTCCCTATGCTCAGTTCCATTCAAGGCTGTTGCAAAACAGTATCCTGTCCGCCTGGAGCAAAAGAAGCCATGATTTGGATTGCCCAATGTGTTTGACTCCAAGCATGCGCCAGAGTCTCAATTGGTGGTTGCTAGCCGAGAATTTGCAGAAGGGGAAAACCTTTGTACCGGTCACTTGGAGGATAGTGACGACTGATGCTAGCCTCTTAGGCTGGGGAGCAATCTTGGAAGAGAACACTGTTCAGGGGGAGTGGTCAGAGTCCGAGAAGACCTTACCCATCAACATTTTTAGAGATTCAGGCAGCATGTTTGGCCCTAAGGGCCTGGACGGGCAGATTGCGGGGTTATCCTGCCAGGATTCACTCCAACAATGCCACGGCGGTGGCCTATATCAACCACCAAGGCGGCACCAAAAGTCACACTGCCCTGAGAGAGGTAAACCATATTCTGTCTTGGGCAGAAGAGCATGTTCCTTGCCCATCTGCGGTGTTCATCCCAGGAGTAGAAAATTGGCAGGCAGACTTCTTAAGCCGCCAGCCATTGCTCCCAGTGGAATGGTCCCTACATCCAGACGTCTTTCTGGCCATTTACCAGAGGTTGGGTACCCCGGATGTAGATCTTTTTGCGTCCAGGTTCAACATTAAATTGGACAAGTTTGTGTCCAGGACAAGGGACCTGCTCACTTGCGAGACAGATGCCTTGGTAACTCCTTGGGATCTGTTTTCACTGATTTATGCATTCCCTCCAGTCCAGTTGCTTCCGCGACTTCTGTGCAGGATCAGAGGGGAATGGAAAATCCTAGTTGCCCCGGGATGGCAAAGGAGATCCTGGTATGCGGAGATCGTGAAGATGGCAGTAACAGATCCTTTGTCTCTATCGTCCCGCCAGGATCTGCTGTCACAAGGGCCAGTATTCCATCCTGCCTTACAAACGCTAAATTTGACGGTTTGGCTGTTGAGGCCCTCATTCTAAAAGATCGGGGGCTTTCAGGCTCAGTGGTAACCACCCTGATTAATGCAAGGAAGCCAGCCTCTAGGGCTGTCTACTATAGGGTTTGGAAGACCTATGTTTCCTGGTGTGAAAACAAGGGTTGGCATCCTCGCAAGTATATCATAAGCAGGATTTTAGACTTCCTACAGTCAGAAATAGAGATGAAACTAACCTTGAGTACTATTAAGGGTCAAGTCTCCGCTTTGTCAGTATTTTTCCAAAAACCTCTTTCTTCACATTCCCTAGTTCAGGCCTTTATACAAGTAGTAACGTGTATGAATCCACCACCCCTGTGACCAAGGGATTTAAATCTGGTCTTGTCAGTCCTTCAGGGGCCTCCTTTTGAGCCAATATGCGATGCCCCATTGGCCATTGTGACAAGGAAACTGGTATTTCTTTATCGTACATCACGGGACACAGAGCTCTGTTAATTACTTAGTGGGTTATAGGGATGAGCTTCATGTTCGAGTCGAACCCATGTTCGACTCGAACATCGGCTGTTCGCCCGTTCGCCGAATTGCGAACGATATGGGCCGTTCGCGCCAAATTCGTGTGGCGCGTCACGGCCCATAATTCACTGCGGCATCGCAGTGCATTGCTGGCTGATGATTGGCCAAGCATGCACTATGACCCGCATGCTTGGCCAATCACAGCGCCGTCAGTAGAGAGAGCTGTAATTGGCCAAAGCCAGGGTGGCTTTGGCCAATTATGGCTCAGGGGATTTAGTACACGCCCCACACTATATAAGGCCGCCTGCACGGCGGCCCTGTGTAGTGTGTGTTCCGGTGTGCTAAGAGATAGAGAGAGAGAGAGACAGTGTCATTTGATTTGAGTTAGATAGATTAGGCAGAACAGTCAGTCAGTTAGCTGCACTTACAGTGTATTGTGTATATATATGCATCCCAGGTGTTGCATATATATATATACACTGTATTCAGTTTAGCTAGATCCGTTCCTGTTATCTTCTATCTAGACTATTTACATTTAGTGCAGTGCGTCCTGCTCACAGTGTTCAGCTAGATCCGTTCTTGTTATTTACATTTAGTGCAGTGCGTCCTGCTCACAGTGTTCAGCTAGATCCATTCCTGCTATTTACATTTAGTGCAGTGCGTCCTGCTCACAGTGTTCAGCTAGATCCGTTCCTGCTATTTACATTTAGTGCAGTGCGTCCTGCTCACAGTGTTCAGCTAGATCCGTTCCTGCTATTTACATTTAGTGCAGTGCGTCCTGCGCACAGTGTTCAGCTAGATCCGTTCCTGCTATTTACATTTAGTGCAGTGCGTCCTGCTCACAGTGTTCAGCTAGATCCGTTCCTGCTATTTACATTTAGTGCAGTGCGTCCTGCGCACAGTGTTCAGCTAGATCCGTTCCTGCTATTTACATTTAGTGCAGTGCGTCCTGCTCACAGTGTTCAGCTAGATCCGTTCCTGCTATTTACATTTAGTGCAGTGCGTCCTGCTCACAGTGTTCAGCTAGATCCGTTCCTGCCATTTACATTTAGTGCAGTGCGTCCTGCTCACAGTGTTCAGCTAGATCCGTTCCTGCAATTTACATTTAGTGCAGTGCGTCCTGCTCACAGTGTTCAGCTAGATCCGTTCCTGCTATTTACATTTAGTGCAGTGCGTCCTGCTCACAGTGTTCAGCTAGATCCGTTCCTGTTATTTACATTTAGTGCAGTGCGTCCTGCTCACAGTGTTCAGCTAGATCCGTTCCTGCTATTTACATTTAGTGCAGTGCGTCCTGCTCACAGTGTTCAGCTAGATCCGTTCCTGTTATCTTCTAGACTATTTACATTTAGTGCAGTGCGTCCTGCTCACAGTGTTCAGCTAGATCCGTTCCTGTTATTTACATTTAGTGCAGTGCGTCCTGCTCACAGTGTTCAGCTAGATCCATTCCTGCTATTTACATTTAGTGCAGTGCGTCCTGCTCACAGTGTTCAGCTAGATCCGTTCCTGCTATTTACATTTAGTGCAGTGCGTCCTGCTCACAGTGTTCAGCTAGATCCGTTCCTGCTATTTACATTTAGTGCAGTGCGTCCTGCTCACAGTGTTCAGCTAGATCCGTTCCTGTTATTTACATTTAGTGCAGTGCGTCCTGCTCACAGTGTTCAGCTAGATCCGTTCCTGCTATTTACATTTAGTGCAGTGCGTCCTGCTCACAGTGTTCAGCTAGATCCGTTCCTGTTATCTTCTAGACTATTTACATTTAGTGCAGTGCGTCCTGCTCACAGTGTTCAGCTAGATCCGTTCCTGCTATTTACATTTAGTGCAGTGCGTCCTGCTCACAGTGTTCAGCTAGATCCGTTCCTGTTATTTACATTTAGTGCAGTGCGTCCTGCTCACAGTGTTCAGCTAGATCCGTTCCTGCTATTTACATTTAGTGCAGTGCGTCCTGCTCACAGTGTTCAGCTAGATCCGTTCCTGCCATTTACATTTAGTGCAGTGCGTCCTGCTCACAGTGTTCAGCTAGATCCGTTCCTGCATTTACATTTAGTGCAGTGCGTCCTGCTCACAGTGTTCAGCTAGATCCGTTCCTGTTATCTTCTAGACTATTTACATTTAGTGCAGTGCGTCCTGCTCACAGTGTTCAGCTAGATCCGTTCCTGCTGTTTACATTTAGTGCAGTGCATCCTGCTCACAGTGTTCAGCTAGATCTGTTCCTGTTATCTTCCTACTGACAGGCAGGCTTGTCTGGTTACAGTATATAAAGCTACCTGAAGAAAATTACAGGTGTTCTATCCCAGCTTAGTGCAGCTACAGGCCATTAGTATGTCTGGAAGGCCAAGAAGGAGAGGCAGACAGTCACAAGCCAATAAGAGAGGGCAAGCAGGCTCTGTGTCTAGTGCTGGTCGTGGAGACGGTGCATCCTCATCAGCACGTGGCCATGGGACACGCTTGGCCTTTTTTTCGGCAGCTGGCCGTGTTGAGCCACAACATGCGGAAGACTTGGTCAAGTGGATGACCAAGCCGTCCTCATCCTCCTCATCCTCTCTCACCCATGCCCAGGGTGCTTTGTCTGGCAAAGCAGCGGCCTCTTCCCTCAGCTCAATGTCATCAGTGACTCCTTCCCTAGCTCCACCATGTCCTCATGAGGATTCCCTCGAACTGTTTGACCACAGTGTTGGGTACATGCTTCAGGAGGATGCCCAGCGTTTGGAAGGCTCTGATGATGATACTGAGCTCGATGAAGGCAGTAACATGAGCACGGACAGAGGGGGTGCCCAAGAAGGACAGCAATCTGGCAGTCATGCTCCCCCTGCTGCAGCATACTGCCAGGTTTGCTCCAGTGATGAGGAGGGAGGGGATGATGAGGTCACTGACTCAACGTGGGTGCCTGATAGGAGGAGGAGGAGGAGGAGGCGGCACATCACCAACGAGGCAGGAGGCCCACCAGGGGCCAGCCTAAGGGCAGCACATTGACTGCATCACACCCCAAAGCTCCACATGTGCAGGGCGCTGCAGTCTCTGCGCGTTATTCAAAAAGTTCTTTGGTGTGGGCCTTTTTTGAGACGAGTGCATCAGATCGCACCGCTGCTATTTGCAACATATGTCTCAAGCGTATCTCGCGTGGCCAAAACATCTCCCGCTTGGGTACCACATGCTTGACCAGACATATGTTGACCTGCCATGCAGTTCGTTGGCAAGCGTATCTAAAAGACCCACACCAAAGAACAAAGAGGATCTCTCCTTGCTCCTCATCAGCTGAGATTTCCAACCCCACTAGACCTTCAGTCCTCTCTGAGACCTGCAGTGAGAGGAATGAAGGTGTAGAATTAGGTGTGTCACAGCCAAGTACTTGTGGGCAATCTGCTTTTGGTACACCGACGTCAGATTGTACCAGGCAAATTTCCCTGCCCCAGCTGCTGCACCGCCGAAAGAAGTTTGCTCCCAACCATCCACATGCCCAGCGGTTGAATGCTAGCTTGGCAAAATTGCTAGCACTTCAACTGCTGCCTTTTCAGTTGGTAGATTCTGCCCCCTTCCGTGAGTTTGTGGAATGCGGTTCCTCAGTGGCAGGTACCCATACGCCACTTTTTCTCACGGAAGGCGATTCCGGCTCTCTACCGGCATGTGGAAGGCAATGTCCATGCCTCGCTGGACAGGACAGTCAGCGGTAAGGTGCATATTACCGCTGACTCATGGTCCAGCAGGCATGGACAGGGACGTTACCTAAGTTTCACGGCGCATTGGGTGACTCTGCTGGCAGCTGGGAAGGATGCAGGACAAGGTGCGGTAGTGTTGGAGGTTGTTCCGCCACCACGCCTCCAAAATGCTGATTGTGACACACCTCTCTCCTCCACCCCCTCCTCTTCTTCTTCCTCCATGGCCTCTTCCTCGGAACCAGCGGTGCTCCGTAGGCGTTCAAGGGGCTACGTAAGTACGCAGGCCAAAAGATGCCATGCGGTGCTTGAGCTGGTGTGCTTGGGGGACAGGAGCCACACTGGGGCAGAGGTTCTGTCAGCTCTGCAGGGGCAGGTTCAGAGGTGGTTGACGCCACGCCAACTTAAGGCAGGAATGGTGGTTTGCGACAATGGCACCAACCTCCTCTCTGCCCTCCGACAGGGACAAATGACCCATGTGCCCTGTTTGGCTCACGTCCTTAACTTGGTGGTGCAGCGGTTCTTGGGCAGGTACCCGGGCTTACAGGATGTCCTGAGGCAGGCCAGGAAAGTCTGTGTGCATTTCCGCCGGTCATATAATGCCAGTGCTCGGCTGACGGACCTCCAAAAGGAGTTTAACCTGCCCAAGAACCGCCTAATCTGTGACATGCCCACCAGGTGGAACTCAACGTTGGCCATGCTGCAGCGGCTTCACACGCAGCAGAGGGCCATCAATGAGTACCTGTGCGACTATGGCACCAGGACAGGGTCAGGGGAGCTTGGTTTTTTTTCCCCACGCCAGTGGGCCATGATCAGGGATGCATGCACTGTCCTGTCACCATTCGAGGAGGCCACGAGGATGGTGAGCACTGACAGTGCATGCATCAGTGACACTGTCCCCCTTGTCCACCTGTTGGAGCACACGCTGCGTGGAATAATGGACAGGGCACTTGAGGCAGAACAGAGGCAGGAAGAGGAGGAATTCCTTAGCTCTCAAGGCCCCCTTTATCCAGACAGTGTTCCTGCGTGCCCGCCGATCACACAGGAAGAGGACGAGGAGGAGGAGGAGGAGGAGGAGGAAGATTGTGTCAGTATGGAGGTGGAGCCTGGCACTCAGCATCAGCAGCAGTCTTTAAGGGATCAGTCCCAAGGAACACATGGACTTGTACGTGGCTGGGAGGAGGTGGCTGCGGACGTTGTTGTCCTTAGTGACCCAGAGGACTCCGGACCGAATGCCTCAGCAAACCTACGCTGCATGGCCTCCCTGATCCTGCAAAGCCTGCGTAAGGATCCTCGTATTCGTGGTATCAAGGAGAAGGACCAATACTGGCTGGCAACCCTCCTTGATCCACGTTACAAGGGTAAGGTTGCGGACCTTATCTTGCCATCGCAGAGGGAGCAGAGGATGAAACATCTTCGGGAGGCCTTGCAGAAAGGTCTGTGCAACGCGTTCCCAGAGACTGGGAGGTTACAAACTCCTGTTTCTGGACAACGTGTTGCTGAGGCTTCGGTCAGTCAAAGAAGGAGCGGTGGAGAAGGTGGCCGTCTGACCGATGCGTTCAGACAATTTTTTGGTCCGCAGCCCCAAGGTATGATCGGTTCCAGCAACCATCGCCAGCGTCTGTTTTACATGGTGCAGGAATACCTAGGGGCAAGATCAGACTTGGACACCTTTCCCACCGAAAATCCTCTGGGTTACTGGGTCTTGAGGATGGATCACTGGCCAGAGCTTGCACAGTATGCAATTGAGCTACTGGCCTGTCCTGCATCCAGCGTTCTTTCGGAACGCACATTCAGTGCTGCTGGAGGCGTGGTAACTGATCACAGGGTGCGTCTGTCCACCGACTCGGTCGATCGGCTGACCTTCATAAAAATGAATCAGTCTTGGATCACCACCAGCTACCAAGCACCTGATGCTGATGTAACCGAATAATTTTTTTTGAAATCTCAGATCCCTTCAAAGACTGCCTATGCTGATGCTGAGTGACTATCCCTGAGTAATTATCCTCTTCCTCCTCAATCATCACGCTGATAGTTTGTAAGAACATTTTTGGTTCTGGGCGCCACCACCAGTGCCTAAGGCACAATTTTTCAGCCCCTGTTTAACAGGGGCGTGTAATTACAATTTTTGATGTAATACTTTGCAGCAGGGCTCGTTCCTGCATTCCAACTAGAGTGTCTGTGAGGGGTTGCAGTGTTGTGGCACCAGCACCAGTGCCTAAGGCCCAATTTTTCTGCCCCTGTCTAACAGGGGCGTGTAATTACAATTTTTGATGCAATACTTTGCAGCAGGGCTCGTTCCTGCGTTCCAACTAGAGTGTCTGTGAGGGGTTGCAGTGTTGTGGCACCAGCACCAGTGCCTAAGGCCCAATTTTTCTGCCCCTGTCTAACAGGGGCGTGTAATTACAATTTTTGATGCAATACTTTGCAGCAGGGCTCGTTCCTGCGTTCCAACTAGAGTGTCTGTGAGGGGTTGCAGTGTTGTGGCACCAGCACCAGTGCCTAAGGCCCAATTTTTCTGCCCCTGTCTAACAGGGGCGTGTAATTACAATTCTTGATCTAATATTTCACAGCAGGGCCCTGTGAGGGCTTACAGTGTTGTGGCCACAGCAACACCTAAGGCCCAAATTTCTGCTGAGTATATAGGGCAGGACCCTACTTTCAAACATCTAACTTACAAACGACTCCTACTTACAAACGGAAGGAGACAACAGGAAGTGAGATGAAATCTACCCCTAGGAAGGGAAATTTTCTCCTGTAAGAGTTAATATGGGAAAACAATTTCTCCTTTCCACTGATGCTTTCCAATCCTTGTTCCACAAAAAAACCCAAATTTTCAAAAAACATTTTTCATTGGGACAAAAAAGTGAGGTGAAATCTTCTGAAGAGGAGGAAAGACAGCAAAACAAATGTCACAGGGGTGATAACCCTTCCCTATGTTTTTCAAAAAGCTTAAAAAAGATTTTTTGGCTGGAGCTAAACGCGTTAAAAATGTACCCGTTCAAAATTACAAAGAGATTCTACTTAACAACAAACCTACAGTCCCTGTCTTGTTTGCACCGCCTGTATACTGCTGTTCAGAGTATATAGGGCCTGGTGGCCCCACACCTTTCCTTATTTTAATTTGGGTGCGGGGTTCCCCTTAATATCCATACAAGACCCAAAGGGCCTGGTAATGGACTGGGGGGTACCCATGCCGTTTGTCTCTCTGATTTTCATCCATATTGCCATGACCCGACATGACATTAAACCCGCAAGCAGTTTTAAATGAGATTTTTTCCTTTAAAAATGACATTTGGTGCAGGGACTGTTCTAAACATGGGAAACACGCGTCACTTTACAGGCATACTATAGACACCCCCCAGGTACGATATTTAAAGGAATATTTCACTTTTTTTTTTTTACTTTAAGCATCATTAAAATCACTGCTCCCGAAAAAACGGCCGTTTTTAAAAGTTTTTTTTGCATTGATACATGTCCCCTGGGGTAGGACCCGGGTCCCCAAACCCTTTTTAGGACAATACCATGCAAATTAGCCTTTAAAATGAGCACTTTTGATTTCGAACGTTCGAGTCCCATAGACGTCAATGGGGTTCTAACGTTCGTGCGAACTTTCGGTCCGTTCGCGGATTCTGGTGCGAACCGAACCGGGGGGTGTTCGGCTCATCCCTAGTGGGTTATATGTCACCACCAATTTCCCCTCTATATAACCCCTCCCATATGGGGAGTACCTCCGTTTTTTGCCAGTGTCTAAGGTGTTGGTTACGGTTAAAGAATGTGCTAAGAAGAAGCTCTGCTGAGGGCCCCTGCGGGGGTTAAGGAGCTACACAACTGGATCCATCCAGTAGGGCCAGATATAACGCCAAAATGGATGGTACCCGGGCCTCGTGGAAATGCCAGGTTTTGCCTGTAATGTCTCGCTTAGGAGGACTGGACTCTGGGATCCAGCACTTTGTGGCACGTATTAAAAAATGCCCAAAGATTTTCTGGCAGGGTGCCTTACAGGTCCAGGGAAGAGGCCTCCCTTAAGTAGGAACCCTGAACCCTATAGTTTGGCACAACAAAGCCCGCCGTGATGGGTGAAGGTTGGATCTGTCTGGTCCTCAGCAGTCTTCTGCGGCGGGGATAAGGTAAGTGAAGACAACACTGAGAAAATCCTAGGGTTCTCTTCTGTGAGTAGTTGCATGTCTTGCCTGTTTTCCGCCACTAGAGGGAGTAAAGAGACATACCTGGTGTTTAACTTACATGCTCTCAAGGACGAAAGCTCAGTGCAGCCGATCTGTGGATCTGCTCACACCTTCTGCTTCAGGCCCTGCCACAAGTGATTATAAGGGGGGTCCCACGACGGTCCTCCCGGATGAGATCCCCTCTCCCCCTTCTCTCCCACTCGCCGCCGCCCCTATCCATGGGAACACACTTTTCTCTATGGGAACAGCGGGGGGGGGGTGTGGTGCCATTAGTGTGTATCAGGCACAGTGAGCTACGGCGCAGGCGCAGGGTGGTGTTATTTAAAACCCCAGACGCCTAGAGTCCTGTAAAGCAGTGGGACACAGAAGCTTTGGGGAACGTCAGCACCTTTGTTTGTGGAATTGAATCAGGCATCCCAAGACACCTACTCAGCATCAGGCTGTGCATATTAGCAGGCATTTTTGCCAGACTAGGCTTAGCAGTTGATGCTCTTGTAATAATACCTCTGCTTTGTGCTTAGGACTATGTCTCCCCGTAGAAGGAGTTCAGGGGCAGGGAAAACAGGCACTAAAGTGTCGCCATCTGGATCTGGAGGTTCTAGACATGCCTGCATGATACCAGCCTCTCCTGAGAGACCTGAGGCAGCCGCACAAAATGAGCCATTGCCCCTGTCAGGCATTGCAGCGTCTCCCAACCTGGCAGCTCCTGCAAATGTCACTGAAGACGCTTTGGCAGCAGCATTGGTTGGTTTAGAAGGGAGGTTAGCTGCTTTAATTTCAGCATCCTCATAGAAGAGCAGAAAGTGGGGAAGGTCCCCTTCCTCTGCTTTGGAGTCCCTATCAGACAACCAACAATCTGATGATGATGATGTTGATGATTCTGGGGACCAGGATCAGGGGCAGTCGGATAAGTCAGGGGATGAGGAAAAGATCCCTTCTTCCTCTCAGGTTCTCAGAATGCAGGTGCAGTACTATACAGAAGTTGCGCGTACTGCGTACAAACTGCCCTCCACTGAGTCAGCTGGATCCCCTATTCCCTCCTTGGGGTCTTTAAGGTCCCCACAGGCTGCATTTACCTTCCCGGTCCATCCTTTACTGGAAAAGCTTATGTATGCTGACTGGGATCACCCAGATAAGCTGTTTTCTCCTCCCAAAAAGTTTTCGATTCTTTATCCAATGGAGGAGAAGTTCACCAAAAAAAGGAGTTTGTCAGCAATAGACGAAAGCCATTTCTTCCGTGAATAAAAGTCTGACCTGTCCTGTGGACAATGCTCAGGTATTTAGAGATCCAACTGAGAAAAAGCTGGAGTCTTTGTTTAAATCTTCCTTTACTATGGTTGGCGCTGTTACCCAACCTGCAGTAGCGGCGATTGGTATGTGTCAGTTGTTAAAGGATCAGATGAAGCAGGTGATTAAAATCCTCCCTGCTGAACAGGTCAGAGATTGGGCGGACCTACCTAAGGCCTTATGTTTTGCGGTGGATGCTATTAATGATTCAGTTCAGCAAGCATCTCGCCTTAGGCCCCTTTCACACGGGCAGGCTGTATGTCCGTTTTTCATCCATCCGTTTTTGGATGAAAAACGGACATACATGTATCCCTATGGGATAGCAGATGTCAGAGGATCAACATCCAATGACATCAGTCTCCGCTATGCTCCGAAACTGATGACGGAGGAAAACCCTATTTTTCCATCCGTCTGCGGATTGGATGAAAACGGACAGATGGAGAT
The DNA here is from genome assembly GCA_037952925.1 of Lithobates clamitans. Classification (NCBI taxonomy): domain Eukaryota; kingdom Metazoa; phylum Chordata; class Amphibia; order Anura; family Ranidae; genus Lithobates; species Lithobates clamitans. The sequence continues at coordinate 887,755 of JBBGZY010001832.1, forward strand.
CTGACTGGTCTATTTCTGCACAGTGTGCAGAGACGGACTAGTCATCCGCCGGCTCAGCGGGGATTAACGGAGCGATCTCCGCTGAGCAAGCGGATGTCCAGAAACGGATCCTCCCGGGATCCGCTCTTGTGAACGGGGCCTTACTATCCTGCTAGTATCCTCTTTGGCTAAAGCATTGGTCAGCTAAAGCTTCGTGCAAAAAGCTTTTGGCTGGATTCCCTTTTCATGGGGAACACTTTTTTGGGTATGATCTGGATAAGTATATCCAGAAGATTTCTAGTGGTAAGACTGCTTTGTTGCCAGTTAAGAAAAAGAGTAAACGTCCTTTTAAAAGTTCTCTTTCCCCAGCTCCAGCAACTTCAGTCTCCAGGCAGTGGCAATGGCCTCCCCAGCTAAATGCAAGAGGAAAGGCCCAGGGCCAGGCCCAGGGACAAAAGAAATCTTGGGGTCAAAGTTCTGCAAAGCAGAACCCCAAGGCCTCCTTATGAAGAGGCGCCCCCACTCGGCCGAGTGGGGGAAAGACTCTTGCGATTTTCAGAAGCTTGGCAGAAACAGATTCATGACAAGTGGGTAATCTCCACAGTGTCTCTGGGTTACAGACTGGAATTTCAGGGACTCCTGCCATCCCGTTTCCTAAGGTCAACCATTTCCAAGGATCCAGTAAAAAGAGGACCCTTGTTCGTGACATTGGACCACCTGTTATCCCAAGGGGTAATCCCATAGAGATGTCAGGCCCATTCTAGATCTGAAAGATCTGAATCAGTTCCTGAACGTTCGTTCTTTTTGCATGGAGTCAATCCGCTCAGTGGTCTCCACCCTACAAGGGGGAGAGTTCCTGGCGTCAATAGACATCAAAGACGCATATCTGCATGTGCCAATTTGTCCCGCTCAACAAAAGTTCCTAAGGTTTGCGGTAGAACAGCGCCAATTCCAGTTTGTGGCTCTACCCTTTGGTCTAGCTACTGTACCTTGGGTATTCACCAAGGTTCTAGCCCCGCTCCTGGCAAATCTGAGGGCGCAAGGCATAGCAATAACAGCATATCTAGACGATCTACTACTGGTGGAACAGTCGGTTTCACAATTAAACCACAATGTGCTCAAGACGGTAGAATACCTAGAGCACTTAGGCTGGGTCCTCAACTTAGAAAAGTCATCCTTGCAGCCCCTAAGAAGGCTGGAGTATTTGGGTATGGTCATAGACACAGCCCAAAACAGGGTATTTTTACCCAAGCCAACGGTCAAGGCTTTGAAAGAGTTGATCCGGCTGGTCAAAGCAAAGAGGGAACCTTCCATTCGTCTTTGCATGAGGTTGTTGGGGAAGATAATAGCCTCATCCGAGGCCGTCCCTTACGCTCAGTTTCATTCAAGACCATTGCAAAACTGCATACTGTCTGCTTGGAACAGGAGAGTCCAAGCCTTGGACTTACCGATGCGGCTAACGTTGGAAATACGGCAAACTCTCAGTTGGTGGTTGCTAACCAAGAATTTACAGAAGGGAAAATCCTTCGCACCAGTTACCTGGAAGGTGGTGACTACAGATGCCAGCCTTATCGGCTGGGGCGCAGTCCTAGAAGGAACTACGATCCAAGGGAGATGGTCCAAAGCGGAGAAGATCCTGCCCATCAACATTCTGGAAATTCGGGCAGTACGCTTGGCTCTCGGGCCTGGACATACTGGTTACAGGGCTATCCTGTTCGGATCTAATCCGACAATGCCACGGCGGTGGCCTATATCAATCACCAAGGGGGCACCAGGAGTCTGGCTACCCAGAGAGAGGTGAACCACATTTTGGTGTGGGCAGAAGGACATGTTCCTTGTCTCTTGGCTGTCTTCATTCCAGAGGTGGAGAATTGGCAGGCGGATTATCTGAGTCACCAGCATCTGTCTCCAGGAGAGTGGTCTCTGCACCCGACGTGTTCCTGGCAATATGCCAGAGATGGGGTACCCCGGATTGTGGATCTACTAGCCTCCAGGTTCAACATGAAGTTGGACAATTTTGTTTCAAGAACAAAGCATACACTAGCATCCGGGACGGATGCGTTGGTAATTCCTTGGGATCAGTTTTCCCTGATCTATGCATTTCCTCCGGTTCCGCTCCTACCGCAGCTTCTTCGCAGGGTCAAGAGAGAAAAGAAACCGGTAATTCTGGTGGCCCCAGCCTGGCCCAGAAAATCCTGGTATGCAGAAATCATAAGGATGGCGGTAGGAAAGCCATGGCTTCTTCCACTGCGCCCAGACCTGCTTTCGCAGGGACCAGTATTCCACCCTTCCTTATGGAGTCTAAATTTGACGGTTTGGCTGTTGAAACCTGCATCTTGAAGGGTCATGGACTCTCGAGTACAGTTCTCTCTACTCTGGTTAATGCTAGAAAGCCGGCCTCCAGGCTCATCTAATACAGAATCTGGAAGGCATACGTTTCCTGGTGTGAATCCAGGGGTTGGCATCCTTGAAAATATGCCATTGGTAGAGTTCTTGACTTTCTACAGATGGGGGTAGAAATGAAGCTAGCCTTGAGCACCATCAAGGGTCAGGTCTCAGCCTTATCAATATTTTTTCAAAGGCCGCTTGCCTCTCATTCCTTGGTACGGGCCTTTATTCGAGGGGCATTGCGTTTAAGGCCACCATTTAGGTATCCCTTGTGTCCATGGGACTTAAATTTAGTTTTGTCGGTTTTACAAAGACAACCCTTTGAGCCAATGCGCCATGTTCCTTTGGTTCTCTTGACAAGAAAATTGTTTTTTCTAGTTGCTATATCCTCTGCTAGAAGGGTATCGGAATTGGCAACTTTTTCCTGTAAAATACCCTATTTGATTATGCACAAAGACAGGGTGGTGTTGCGTCCCCATCCAACTTTTCTGCCTAAGGTGGTCTCAGGATTTCATCTGAATCAAGATGTGATCCTACTATCCTTTTGTCCAGATCTGCATTCCGCGGAAGAAAGATTGTTGCATTCTCTAGATGTAGTAAGAGCAATCAAGTTCTATCTGAAAGCAACGGCTCAGATACATAGTTACATAGTTACATAGTTACATAGTAGGTGAGGTTGAAAAAAGACACAAGTCCATCAAGTCCAACCTATGTGTGTGATTATGTGTCAGTATTACATTACATATCCCTGTATATTGCGGTCATTCAGGTGATTATCTAATAGTTTTTTGAAGCTAACAATGCTCCCCGCTGAGACCACCGCCTGTGGAAGGGAATTCCACATCCTTGCCACTCTTACAGTAAAGAACCCTCTACGTAGTTTAAGGTTAAACCTCTTTTCTTCTAATTGTAATGAGTGGCTATGAGTCTTATTAAACTCTCTTCTGCTAAAAAGTTTTATCCCTATTGTGGGGTCACCAGTAGGGATGAGCTTCGAGTTCGAGTCGAACTCATGTTCTACTCGAACATTGGCTGTTCGCAAGTTCGCCGAACAGCGAACAATTTGGGGTGTTCGCGGCAAATTCGAATGCCGCGGAACACCCTTTAAAAGTCTATGGGAGAAATCAAAAGTGCTCATTTTAAAGGCTTATATGCAAGTTATTGTCATAAAAAGTGTTTGGGGACCTGGGTCCTGCCCCAGGGGACATGGATCAATGCAAAAAAAAGTTTTAAAAACGGACGTTTTTTCAGGAGCAGTGATTTTATTAATGCTTAAAGTCAAACAATAAAAGTGTAATATCCCTTTAAATTTCGTACCTGGGGGGTGTCTATAGTATGCTTGTAAAGGGGCGCATGTTTCCTGTGTTTAGAACAGTCTGACAGCAAAATGACATTTTGAAGAAAAAAACACATTTAAAACTACCCGCGGCTATTGCATTGCCGACAATACACATAGAAGTTCATTGATAAAAACGGCATGGGAATTCCCCACAGGGCAACCCCGAACCAAAAAAAAAAAAAAAAAAATGATGTGGGGGTCCCCCTAAATTCCATACAAGGCCCTTCAGGTCTGGTATGGATATTAAGGGGAACCCCAGCCAAAATTTTAAAAAAAATTGACGTGGGGTTCCCCCTAAATTCCATACCAGACCCTTCAGGTCTGGTATGGATTTTAAGGGGAACCCCGCGCCAAAAAAAAAAAAAAAACGGCGTGGGGTCCCCCCAAAAATCCATACCGGACCCTTATCCGAGCACGCAACCTGGCAGGCCGCAGGAAAAGAGGGGGGGACGAGAGTGCGCCCCCCCTCCTGAACCGTACCAGGCCACATGCCCTCAACATTGGGAGGGTGCTTTGGGGTAGCCCCCCAAAACACCTTGTCCCCATGTTGATGAAGACAAGGGCCTCATCCCCACAACCCTGGCCGGTGGTTGTGGGGGTCTGCGGGCGGGGGGCTTATCGGAATCTGGAAGCCCCCTTTAACAAGGGGACCCCCAGATCCCGCCCCCCCCTGTGTGAAATGGTAAGGGGGTACTTACCCCTACCATTTCACTAAAAAACTGTCAAAAATGTTAAAAATGACAAGAGACAGTTTTTGACAATTCCTTTATTTAAATACTTCTTCTTTCTTCTATCTTCCTTCATCTTCTGGTTCTTCTGGCCCTTCTGGTTCTTCCTCCGGCGTTCTCGTCCAGCATATCCTCCGCGGCGTCTTCTATCTTCTTCTCCTCGGGCCGCTCCGCACCCATGGCATGAGGGGGGAGGCTCCCGCTCTTCTCTTCATCTTCTTCATCTTCTTCTTCTTCTTCATCTCTTCTTCCTTCTTCTCTTCTTCATTAATCCTCCGGGCCGCTCCGCAGCCATGCTGGCATGGTGGGAGGCTCCCGCTGTGTGACGGCGTCTCTTCGTCTGACGGTTCTTAAATAACGGGGGGCCGGGCCATCTGGTGACCCCGCCCCCCTCTGACGCACGGTGACTTGACGGGACTTCCCTGTGACGTCACGGGGAATGCCACAGGAAAGTCCCGTCATGTCCTGTGCGTCAGAGGGGGGCGGGGTCACCGGGTGGCCCCGCCCCCCGTTATTTAAGAACCGTCAGACGAAGAGACGCCGTCACACAGCGGGGGAGCCTCCCACCATGCCAGCATGGCTGCGGAGCGGCCCAGAGAAGAAATGAAGAAGAGAAGAAGGAAGAAGAGAAGAAGAAGAAGATGAAGAAGATGAAGAGAAGAGCGGGAGCCTCCCCCCCATGCCATGGGTGCGGAGCGGCCTGAGGAGAAGAAGATAGAAGACGCCGCGGAGGAGATGCTGGACGAGAACGCCGGAGGAAGAACCAAAAGAGCCAGAAGAACCAGAAGAAGATGAAGGAAGAAAGAAGAAGCATTTAAATAAAGGAATTGTCAAAAACTGTCTCTTGTCATTTTTAACATTTTTGACAGTTTTTTAGTGAAATGGTAGGGGTAAGTACCCCCTTACCATTTCACACAGGGGGGGGGCCGGGATCTGGGGGTCCCCTTGTTAAAGGGGGCTTCCAGATTCCGATAAGCCCCCCGCCCGCAGACCCCCACAACCACCGGCCAGGGTTGTGGGGATGAGGCCCTTGTCTTCATCAACATGGGGACAAGGTGTTTTGGGGGGCTACCCCAAAGCACCCTCCCAATGTTGAGGGCATGTGGCCTGGTACGGTTCAGGAGGGGGGGGGCCGCACTCTCATCCCCCCCTCTTTTCCTGCGGCCTGCCAGGTTGCGTGCTCGGATAAGGGTCTGGTATGGATTTTTGGGGGGACCCCACGCCGTTTTTTTTTTTTTTTTTGGTGCGGGGTTCCCCTTAAAATCCATACCAGACCTGAAGGGTCTGGTATGGAATTTAGGGGGAACCCCACGTCAATTTTTTTTTTTAATTTTGGCTGGGGTTCCCCTTAATATCCATACCAGACCTGAAGGGCCTTGTATGGAATTTAGGGGGACTCCCACATCATTTTTTTTTTTTAATTTTGGTTCGGGGTTGCCCTGTGGGGAATTCCCATGCCGTTTTTATCAATGAACTTCTATGTGTATTGTCGGCAATGCAATAGCCGCGGTAGTTTTAAATGTGTTTTTTCCTTCAAAATGTCATTTTGCTGTCAGACTGTTCTAAACACGGGAAACATGCGCCCCTTTACAGGCATACTATAGACACCCCCCAGGTATGAAATTTAAAGGGATATTACACTTTTATTGTTTGACTTTAAGTATTATTAAAATCACTGCTCCTGAAAAAACGGCCGTTTTTAAAACTTTTTTTTGCATTGATTCATGTCCCCTGGGGCAGGACCCAGGTCCCCAAACACTTTTAATGACAATAACTTGCATATTAGCCTTTAAAATTAGCACTTTTGATTATTCATGTTCGTGTCCCATAGACTTTAACAGTGTTCGCGTGTTCGAACGAATTTTTTTCCTGTTCGCATGTTCTGGTGCGAACCGAACAGGGGGGTGTTCGGCTCATCCCTGGTCACCAGTACAGTATTTGTAAATTGAAATCATATCCCCTCTCAAGCATCTCTTCTCCAGAGAGAATAAGTTCAGTGCTCGCAACCTTTCCTCATAACTAAGATCCTCCAGACCCTTTATTAGCTTTGTTGCCCTTCTTTGTACTCGCTCCATTTCCAGTACGTCCCTCCTGAGGACTGGTGCCCAGAACTGGACAGCATACTCCAGGTGCGGGCAGACCAGAGTCTTGTAGAGCGGGAGAATTATCGTTTTATCTCTGCAGTTGATCCCCCTTTTAATGCATGCCAATAATCTGTTTGCTTTATTAGCAGCAGCTTGGCATTGCATGCCATTGCTGAGCCTATCATCCACTAGGACCCCCAGGTCCTTTTCCATCCTAGATTCCCCCAGAGGTTCTCCCCCCAGTGTATAGATTGCATTCATATTTTTGCCACCCAAATGCATTATTTTACATTTTTCTACATTGAACCTCATTTGCCATGTAGTCGCCCACCCCATTAATTTGTTCAGGTCTTTTTGCAAGATTTCCACATCCTGCGGAGAAGTTATTGCCCTGCTTAGCTTAGTATCGTCTGCAAATACAGAGATTGAACTGTTTATCCCATCCTCCAGGTCGTTTATGAACAAATTAAATAGGATTAGCACAGAACCTTGGGGAACCCCACTACCCACCCCTGACCATTCTGAGTACTCCCCATTTATCACCACCCTCTGAACACGCCCTTGTAGCCAGTTTTCAATCCATGTGCTCACCCTATGGTCCATGCCAACGCACCTTATTTTGTACAGTAAACGTTTATGGGGAACTGTGTCAAATGCTTTTGCAAAATCCAGATACACCACGTCTACAGGCCTTCCTTTATATAGATGGCAACTCACCTCCTCATAGAGGGTAATAGATTGGTTTGGCAAGAACGATTCTTCATGAATCCATGCTGATTACTGCTAATGATATCATTCTTATTACTAAAATCTTGTATATAGTCCCTTATCATCCCCTCCAAGAGTTTACATACTATTGATGTTAGGCTAACTGGTCTGTAATTCCCAGGGATGTTTTTTGGGCCCTTTTTAAATATTGGTGCTACATTGGCTTTTCTCCAATCAGCTGGTACCATTCCAGTCAATAGACTGTCTGTAAAAATTAGGAACAACGGTCTGGCAATCACCTGACTGAGTTCCCTAAGAACCCTCGGATGCAAGCCATCTGGTCCCGGTGATTTATTAATGTTAAGTTTCTCAAGTCTAATTTTAATTCTGTCCTCTGTTAACCATGTAGGTGCTTCCTGTGTTGTGTCATGAGGATAAACACTGCAGTTTTGGTTACTGAAGCCCCCCGATTCACTCGTGAAGACTGAGGAGAAGAATAAATTCAATACCTTTGCCATCTCCCCATCCTTTGTAACCAGATGTCCTTCCTCATTCTTTATGGGGCCAATATGGTCTGTCCTCCCTTTTTTACTGTTTACATACTTAAAGAATTTCTTGGGGTTTTTTTTGCTCTCCTCCGCTATGTGTCTTTCATGTTCTATCTTAGCCATCCTAATTGCACCCTTACATTTCTTATTGCATTCTTTATAAATTCTGAATGCTGTGGATGATCCCTCAACCTTGTATTTTTTGAAGGCCTTCTCCTTTGCTTTTATATGCATTTTTACATTGGAGTTAAGCCATCCAGGATGTTTGTTCGCTCTTTTAAATTTATTACCCAATGGGATACATTGGCTAATGCCCTTATTTAATATGCTCTTAAAGCAAACCCATCTCTCCTCCGTATTCTTTGTTCCTAATATTTTATCCCAATTTATGCCTTTTAGCAAGGTTTGTAGTTTAGGGAAGTTGGCTCTTTTGAAATTCAGTGTCTTTGTGTTCCCTTCATGTTTCCTATTTGTGTGATTTATACTGAAACTAATTGACCTGTGATCGCTGTTACCTAAATTGCCCCGTATTTCCACATCTGTTATCAGGTCTGTATTGTTGGTAATCAGTAGATCTAGTAAGGTTTTATTTCTAGTTGGTGCGTCTACCATCTGACCCATAAAATTGTCCTGCAAGACACTAAGGAACTGGCGAGCCTTAAATGAATGCGCGGTTCCCTCCGCCCAGTCTATGTCTGGATAATTAAAATCCCCCATTATGATAACACTTCCCATCCTTGCTGCTAATCCAACTTGTGATAGGAGATCCGTCTCCACTTCCTCCCTCAGGTTAGGGGGCCTATAGCATACTCCCAGTATTATTTTCCCCTTAGCTTCATCCCATTGGATCTCTACCCATAAAGATTCCACCTCCTCCCTAGCCCCCTCAGTGATGTCATCTCTCACATTCACTTGTACATTATTCTTGATATATAGGCATCCCCTCCCCCTTTTTTACCCTCTCTATCCTTGCGGTATAGGGTACACCCTTGAATGTTTGCCAGCCAATCATGAGAGCTGTTGAACCAGGTCTCTGAAATTCCCACAAAATCCAAATCCTCCTTGTACAACAGTATCTCTAGTTCACCCATCTTGTCCGCCAGGCTCCTGGCATTGGTGAACATGCCACATAGTTTAGACCGGTCGCATATTGTCCTCGTATTGGGTGTTTCAAGATTGCAACTAGGACTTGCTACTATACTCACCTTGTGTTTTTGTGCTTTGGTTAACCTACCACTAATGCCCCCAATACTACCCTCTGGAATATCTTCCGCGCTGGCTATCACTGTCTCTGGAACCTCCCCCCCATCGCCTAGTTTAAAAACCAATGTCACTCAATGGAGCGTACTTATTGGGATGCCCCAGTCCTGGATCAGCCTCCCTGGCACTTCCCCCTCTACCCCTCCTGACTGTCACCCATCTACTCTTTGCTAGTGCCTGCACCTCTTTGTCTCCACCCGCCTCTGTGCTGGCCCCTGCCGGCATCTGCCGTGTACGTTCCTGGCTCACCTTTAGTATGGAGGGACTTCTCAGTGCTGACAGTTGCTTCCCCAGATTCAGAACCTGGGCTTCCAGGGAAACAATGTGCTTACATTTTGCACAGCAGTATTCGTCCTCGATTGGATGATCAAGGAACGCATACATGCGGCAAGATGTACAAAGAGTCGCCTCTCCGCACCCGCCGGGGATCGTACCTATTAAATTTAGTGAGGATTTGGGGATTTTACCCTGTCCAAATTACCTAACAGCTAGCTTCCTGGCACTAATACTCAAGACAATACACAGGTACACGACAATACACAGGTACACAATACACAAGTACTAACAATCCACACACACTACTCAGACAACACTCAGATACTCACACTACACAGGTACTATGACCCCTGTTATAACCTCCTGTTTTAAACTCTTGTTTTTAACTCCCACTTAATCCAGCTCCACTTACACCAAGCTCCACAGCTTCAAACTGAGCACGCTCAGACTGAGTCCTACAACAAGTTAAATAGGCACCTGTGAGCAATTAACCACACCCCTTAATTGATAGACTGATGAAACCAAGAAAAAAAAAAAAGCTATTTAAAAAGTGACAGCAAGAGGCAAATTAAAAACTAAAAGGAAAAGTCCCCAAAATGCAACCCAGCAAACACCAACAGACAGCAAACACCAACAGACAGCAAACACCAACAGACAGCAAACACCAACAGACAGCAAACACCAACAGACAGCAAACACCGACAGACAGCAAACACCAACAGACAGCAAACACCAACAGACAGCAAACACCAACAGACAGCAAACACCAAACAAACACCAAGACTTGTATACTCTAACTCTTGTTTTTAACTCCCACTTAATCCAGCTCCACTTACACCAAGCTCCACAGCTTCAAACTGATGTTTTGTTTGTGCTGCCAGAAGGTCCCAGAAAGGGCCAGGCAGCGTTGAAATCTACTATTTCTAAGTGGATTCGACAAGTTATTGTTCAGGCCTACGGTTTGAGGAAGAAATCCTCCTTTTCGTATGAGAGCACACTCGACCAGAGCAGTGAGTGGGCAGTGCATCACCGGACCTCCATGACTCAGATTTGCAAGGCTGCAACCTGGTCTTTGGTCCATACGTTTACAAAATTCTATCAAGTGGATGTAAGGGGGCATGAGGATACCGCCTTTGGGCGCAGTGTGTCGCAGGCAGCAGTATAGATCCTTACGTCCGATGGCGGTCTGCTTTTTTGATCTGTGTCTCCCTCCCCTCAAATTAAGCATTGCTCTGGGACATCCCACTAGGTAATTAACAGAGCTCTGTGTCCCGTGATGTACGATAAAGAAAATAGAATTTTTTAAACAGCTTACCTGTAAAATCCTTTTCTTGGAGTACATCACGGGACACAGAGCTCCCGCCCCTCTTATTTGGGGTATGTATATGTGTGTGTGTGTGTGTGTATATGTGTATATAAATATATATGTATATATTATATTCGGATTGGGATACTTATTGCTTTGCTACAAAACTGAGGTACTCTCCATATGGGAGGGGTTATATAGAGGGGAACTTCCCTTGTTCCCTGCCTTAGTTTTTTCCCAGAACCAAGTTCTGCAGTAGAAGAGTCATTACATTCTCTTGATGTAGTGAGAGCAGTTAAGTTCTATCTGGAAACAACTGCTCAGATACGGAAAATTGATGCTTTGTTTGTGTTACCAGAGGGCCCCAGGAGGTGACAGGCAGCATCAAAATCGACCATCTCTAGATGGGTTTGTCAGATCATTACTCAAGCTTATGGTCTACCAGTCCCAGCCATGTCCAAAAAAAGATTTCACCAGTGAGGAGGCATTTCAGATCCTAAGCTTGACTGATAAGAGCAGCGAGGAGTTCTCACAGCCAGATTCTGATTCAGTCTTTGAACCCGTCAAAAGCAATGGATCGGTGACTGAATCGGAGGAAGAAAGGGTCCTCCCTAAAAGGATACGGCACTCTAAAAACCAGGCAGCTGCCAGCGATAGATTCCAGTATGAAATGCCCAGGCCAAGTACCAGCACTGGAGTGTCGCATCCCCGAGTACCAGCACTGGAGTGTCACATCCCCCAAGAGTCAACGCCAATACATACCCCCCAGATGCTCTTGCCAACCCAACATGGCTGGGTTCCAACTTAGGATCAGCAAGCATTCCCCCTTTCACCGCACAGCCAGGTGTGCAGGCTAATACTAAGAATTTTTCTGAAATAGATTTTTTTATTTATTTTTAAACCAACACTTTACTCCAATTTATTGTGGACCAGACAAATCTATTTGCCCAGCAGTATATTGCTAACAACCCTGGTTCATTCTATGCCTATCTGTATGAGTGGAGAAATCAGACTTGGGAGGAGTTCAAATTGTTTATGGGCCTCACGCTTAACATGGGGCTTACAAAAAAAATTAAGGACATGCATACTGGTCCACCCACCCCATCCACTATACGTCCATTTATTCTTCTGTAATGCCCATGTCCCGCTATGAGATGATCATGTACTTCCTTCACTTCAGTGACAATACCCAGTGCCCTATCCGAGATCATTCCAACTATAACAAATTGTACAAAATTCGCCCACCTATAAAAAAAAATTCCCAAAGATTTGAGGAACTTTATGTCCCTGGTCAAAATATGTATGGATGAGTCCCTTGTACACTTTACTGGCTGGCTAGAAATAAAACAATATATTTCAAGCAAAAGGGCTAAATATGGAGTCAAACGCTACAAGCTATGTGAAAGAGCCATGGCATATCTGTATGCATTCCGCATATATCAGTGAAGAGATTCCCAGCTCCAGCCGCCTGAGTGCACAACCTACATGGGCACAACTGGAAAAATCGTATGGGACCTGGCATATCCACTTCAGCAAAAAGGTTATCACATATACCTCGATAACTTTTACATGAATCTATTTCTTTTCAGACACCTACACTATGCAAAAAGCCTGGACTGTGGTACCTCCAGAAAGAACAGGAAGGGCTTCCCATAATCTTTAGTTATCACAAGGCTACGAAGGGGGGAATCAGCAAGTCTGAGAAACTATGAAGTGCTGGCCCTGAAGTGGAAAGATAAAAGGGATGTATCATGCTGTCCACCATCCATAATTCACCATCCTCAGTCAAGATTCCTGGAAGACACAATCCCATTCAAAAACCTACATGCATCCAAGATTATAATCTTTACATGGGGATTTCAATGATCAAATGCTTCAGCCTTATTTGGTAACAAGGAGGTCCCATTTCATTTCATTCATATTCATTTGGCCATTTACAATGCTTATATCACCTACACCAAATCCACGTAAAGACCCACTCCCTTCCTAAAATTCATAGAAGAAAGTCATGTCCCCCATCTACCTGCAAAGCCCCCCCCCCAGAAAACCTTTGCTCTGATGCTGTTAGCCGACTTCATGAGCACCACTTCCCAGATAGCATTCCACCATCTGAAGCAGGCCGAAGATGGCAAAAATAGATGTCGCATATGCAGCAAAGGAGGAGTTAGAAGAGATACCAGCTATCATTGTCCCCAGTGTCCCTCCCAACCCAGCCTATGCATTGGAGAATGCCTCTGACGTTTTCACACATCCCTAAAATATTAGCCCATATTTTTAACCATTTCCCCATTATAAACATCTGTGCTGACCATTTGCCTACTTCCTCAAAAAAACATGCCACTGCCTTCCACATGAACTGACCCTGACCTGTTTATTGACTATGCCTCTGCATACCATCTGAATTGTTGATCCACCACGCTTCTGACTTCCACGTGAACTGACCCTGGCCTGTTTATCGACTATGCTTCTGCCTACCGCTTGGACTGATCTGTTACCTTTCTACTGTAGTACACAGGAGTCTCACATATGTGAGGGTCTCCAGAATTGTTTTTCTGGATGGAGAAAACAAAATTTTTGTTTTTTTGCTGGTTTTGTAGACTCTGGATTAGGGTCTTCAGAGGCTTCAAAGATATTTGGTTGGGAGAAGCCTCTACTCCTGTGCTCAGTTCTTACCTGACTAAGGCCAGTAAGTCAGCGTGCATGCCTCTGCCTGCCACATGAACTCTGTCTGCTACCTCTACTATGGAAATATTTAGCTGTAGCAAGAGACAGTAGCTTTATGAAGGGCTGGAGAGTGGTACAATAATGAGTGTCTGCAGGTAACAGTGTACCAGTACCAATATTTTGACTGTGCTGACCATGTCTCTGCCAGGACAATACGTTTGGCTGTTGCTGACCACATCTCTGCCTGCTGCCTGGATTAATGCTTTAGCTGTGCTGACAATATCCCTGTGCTGACTATAGGCAATATTCCTGCCTGCTGCCTGGACAATTACTTTCATTGTCGCCAAGCACATCGCTGCCTGCTGCCTGGACCAATGCTTTCCTCTGTGGACAACTGCACTACTAAAACCACAGGTAATCTTTTGTTTACCCTTTGCTCAGCAGAATGTATTTTGGAGTGTAATTCTTGGTTTGTACATGCTATGTGTTAGAAATATGAAGGGTCTTCAAAAATGATAGGTTTTCAGGAAATTAGGTGTGTAATTTATGTCCCTGGAACACCTGACAATTCTCCTTACATGTTGGCCAGGCTGTGTAAAACAAGTGGAATTACCATACTCAGGAGGAGTAGCAGAATGTATTTTGGGGTGTCATTTTTTTCTATGTACATGCTATGTGTTAGAAATATCTTGGGTAACAAAATTGACAACTTTGTGTAAAATAAAAAATGCGTTTTCATTTTTTTCCCCATATTTTCCAGAAACTTTTGGAAAAAAGAAACATGTTCAAAAGACTCATTATGCCTCATAGACTATACGTTGGGGTGTTTGCTTTCCAAAATGGGGTCCTTTTGTGGGCGTTCCCATTGTCATGGTGCTCCAGGGCCTTCAAAATTGTGATAGGTTGTCAATAAATTAGATGTGTAATTTATGCTCCTAAAATGCCTGAAGGTGCTACTTGAATGTTGGGCCTCTGTATGTGGCCAGGCTGTGTAAAAGTCTCACACATGTGGTATCACCATACTTAGGACAAGTAGCAGAATGTATTTTGAGGTGTAATTTTTGCTATGTGTTAGAGATATTGTATAAAGGGGGTGTGTCCAGCCGGCAGCAAGAACAGTTGCTTTCTAGACGAGCTCAGGCTCTACAGACATTCTAGCTACTAATCCCAGCGACGGAGGGGCCCCTTGTCACCAGCTTCAAGCACCCCAGGAAGCCCTGAGCCTGGTGAGATGCGCAAACAAGGATCCCTTCGTTCTGCATTGCAGAAACTGACAGATTTTTTCATGCCAGCCGAGGGACGGGTATACAAAGATGGCAGTGACCCGGCCATGCGGCCTGCGGACACAGAGAATACCTCTTCGGCCTCCACGGTATGTACAGCTGTACAGTATAAAGCTCTTCCTCTGGAAACTCTGACCCCCCTCCCCCTGATAGTCCCTCCACATGCAGCCCTGCTAATCTTCTCTACATTCATTCTAATGCCGTGTACACACGAGCAGACTTTTCAGCATCAAACGTCCGACGGACTTTCGGCGTAGTTACGTCGGACTGTCGAGTGACTGGACTTGCCCACAAAGTCCTTTTGAAAGTCCGTTCGTTTGAACGTGATGGCGTACAAAGGGACTAGAATAAGGAAGTTCATAGCCAATAGCCAATAGCTGCCCTTGCGTCGTCCGTCGGACTAGCATACAGACAAACTGATTTTTTGATCGGACTCAAGTCCGTCGGAAAGATTTGAAACATGTTCCAAATCTAAAGTCCGTCTGATTTTCGACAGTAAAGGACAGCTGAAGGTCCGATGAAGCTCACACACGATCGGATTGTCCAACGGATTCTTTCCGTCAGACCAGTCCGGTCAAAAAGTCCGGTCGTGTGTACACTGCAAAAGTTGAATTAATAAAGCTTGCCTGAAAGTTCAGAAAATGGGGGCAAAGAGTTGAAATTACATTCTGTAGAGCTCTGTGAGGAGAGCTCTGAGATCTGATTGGAAGGAAAGGAGCCCCCCTTCACACAGCTCACATAAACTTGTCAGAAGTGACTCATGCTGATAGCAGAGGAATGAGGCAGCAGACAGAAATGACACTTAGTGCTCTAGATTGAGTACTACACTATAGAGGAATATGCTTTGATCATATTTCATGTCTAAGGTTTACAATCACTTGCCACAAATTCACGTACCTATTCGTCATTATATTTCAAGTGGTTGTACCAGGGTGATACGCAGCTGGAGGCATCACCATGGCATAGGCGTGTGCAGGCTATTGCATTAGGGTGTGCATCCCAGAGGTAAAATACACATGTGTGTATGTGTGTGTGTATATATATATATATATATACACACACACACTCATTATATTGTCAAAAGTATTGGGACACACATGAACTTTTTTTTAGCATCCCAGTCTTAGTCCGTAGGGTTCAATATTGAGTTGGCCCACCCTTTGCAGCTATAACAGCTTCAACTCTTCTGGGAAGGCCGTCCACAAGGTTTAGGAGTGTGTCTATGGGAATGTTTGACCATTCTTCCAGAAGCGCATTTGTGAGGTCAGGCACTGATGTTGGATGAGAAGGCCTGGCTCGCAGTCTCCGCTCTAATTCATCCCAAAGGTGTTCTATTGGGTTGAGGACAGGACTCTGTGCAGGCCAGTCAAGTTCCTCCACTCCAAACTCGCTCATCCATGTCTTTATGGATGTTGCTTTGTGCACTGGTCCACATCATTTGGTGGAGGGGGATTATGGTGTGGGGGGTTGTTTTTCAGGGGTTGGGCTTGGCCCCTTAGTTCCAGTGAAGGGAACTCTTAAGGCATCAGCATACCAAGAGATTTTGGACAATTTCATGCTCCCAACTTTGTGGGAACAGTTTGGAGGTGGCCCCTTCCTTTTCCAACATGACTGCGCACCAATGCACAAAGCAAGGTCCATAAAGACATGGATGAGCCAGTTTGGGGTGGAGGAAAATTAACTTCAAGTGCAATAATTCACATTATAATAGTAACTAAAACATATAAAATTAAATGTAACAATCTAAAAAATAAAACTTCCAAAGCGCTATAATGGTGGAACCTCCCAACTAAAAAGTTGTTGTACTTGAAGTTAATTTGTATTGCAATTATCTATAAAAGGGGTTTCCATCATCCCTGCTAAGTTTAATTTGTTATGTCTTGTTTTCAGTTTGATGTGTATTATATGTGACGTTACATATCACAGAGATCGGTGTTGTGGTAATATTGAAGTTTATTGAGATTTCCATACGTTAGAGGGTTCCACCATTGTTGTTAAGTTATTGATTAGTAGGTTAGCACTGCACTTTTTTTTTAATATGATGTGGGAACACATAACCGTGCTTAGCGGCAGGCTAAATGATTGGGCTGCTTAAAAATGGGGTGGAACCACATACATGTAGCGGCCCGCCTAGACCCCATATGGCTGTTCGGTGCCGCCCACCCCCGACATCACTGTGGAGTTGTGACAGCTGGTCTCTCTCTACATGCAGTTACATTAGCTGACAGTTTCACACACTGAGCAGCTCTTGCCTCATGATCTGCTGAATGTTTCACAGGCAGCGCGGACTACACAATGCCTGGATGCAACATTTCAGAGCAGATCTCAGGAGACAGCTCCGGGTGATTAGGGTGTTTAATAACAACCAAGGTGGCTAAGCAGCCGCTCGATTGTTATCACAAGCAGCGGGGTCCCCCCCCCTCATCGCACCATCTGGCCTCTTCTGTCCCACTGGGAGGCCCGAGCGACCAGCCGGCACATCTACCGGCTGGCAGGAGACCCAAACAGCCGGAATCTGCTTTGAGTGGGTCTCTGATCTAGTAACCCAGAAGCAGAGGCGGCTCTAGGCTTTGTGAGGCCTTAGGAAAATATGAGACATGAGGCCCCACTCACATCCATAATGGGAAAAATAATTCAAGCGATTAAAATTAACTGTATAAATTGCATATATTAAGAGTTTTAAATTCTATAAATTCAACGTTTATAGAATTTTCTAAACCAATTCTTTAATGAAATATATATATTGCATATATATTATATATTACACGCATATTTCTCCATTTACATGAAGGTCAGGTTAATATAGCCCAGCCAGCACAGAGTTTTCCCATATATCAGAGTCTGCAGGATTCCCCCTTACGGTGCAAGGAAACTGATATGAAGGGGAATGCTGCAGATCATGATCTAAGGGGAAACCGCAGAGTGAGAGAGTCGCAGACATGATACAGTAGATGGTCAGAGACTGCAGACATGATACAAGAGATGATCAGAGACTGCAGACATGATACAAGAGATTGGCAGAGACTATGCTGACATACTACAGGAGATGATCAGAGACTACAGACATAGTAAAAGAGATGATCAGAGACTGCAGACTTGATACAGGAGATGGTCAGTGGCAGCTGGTGCTCACAATTCTTGGGGGGGGGGGGGGGGCGGGTGCAAACAAACTGAAAAGTTCTAAAAAAAAAACCCATAAATTGCAGCCACTGTGCCCATCAAATGCAGCCACTGTGCCCATCAAGTGCAGCCACTGCGCCCATCAAGTGCAGCCACTGCGTCCATCAAGTGCAGCCACTGCGTCCATCAAGTGCAGCCACTGCGCCCATCAAGTGCAGCCACTGCGCCCATCAAGTTCAGCCACTGCGTCCATCAAGTGCAGCCACTGCGCCCATCAAGTGCAGCCACTGTGCCCATCAAATGCAGCCACTGTGCCCATCAAATGCAGCCACTGTGCCATTAAATGCAGCCACTGTGCCCATCAAATGCAGCCACTGTGCACATCAAATGCAGCCACTGTGCACATCAAATGCAGCCACTGTGCACATCAAATGCAGCCACTGTGCACATCAAATGCAGCCACTGTGCCCATCAAATGCAGCCACTGTGCCCATCAAATGCAGCCGCTGTGCCCTCAATAGCAGCCACTGTGCCGATCAAATGCAGCCGCTGTGCCATCAGTTGCAGCCACTGTTCCCATCAAATGCAGCCACTGTGCTATCAAGTGCAGCCACTGTGCCATCAAGTGCAGCCCTTTTCCCATAAAATTCAACCACTGTGCCCATCAAATGCAGCCACTATGCCCATCAAATGCAGCCACTTTGCCCATCAAATGCAGCCACTGTGCCCATCAAATAGAGCCACATCTCTTGTGGGGTGCCTAGAGCCACCCCCTTTGTGGCAGACAGCATCTGTTTCATTAGGGGGGAGGATATGTGCTAGGGGCTTTGGGAGGGGAGAAGACATGTGCTGGGGGGGTGGATTTCATATCCAAGCCCCCTTGTAGCACAAGTCCTAAAGTTCCCCCTAGCACACATTTGCGTCACTAGGGTGGGTGTCACCTGGTGCGGCAGAACCAGAACCTTAGCAGGTTAGTGCGTTGGTGTGGCTCTCCCCCTTAACCTGCCGCAATGGATGGAGCAGGGATGGGATTGAGGGGGAAGGGGAATAGAGCTGGAATGGGATCGGGGGAATGGATGGAGCCAGAACGGAATCGGGGGATGGATAGGGCTGGGATGGGATCAGGGTGGTAGATGGAGCTGGGATGGGATCGGGGGGATGGAGGAAGCCGGGATGGAATCAGGGGGATGGAGGGAGCCAGGATGGAATCAGGGGATGGAGGGAGTCGGGATGGAATCGGGGGGGTAGAGGGAGCCGGGATAGGATTGGGGTGGGGTGGATGGAGCCAGGTTGGGATCGGGGAAATGGATGGAGCCGGGATGGGATTGGGGTGGGGTGGATAGAGCCAGGGTGGGATGGGGGGGTGGATGGAGCTGGGTTGGTATGGGGGATGGATGGAGCTGGGTTGGTATGGGGGGATGAATAGAGCTGGGATGAGATTGGGGTGAAGTGGATGGAGCCGGGATGGGATGGGGGGTGGATGGAGATGGGATGGGATGGGGGTGGATGGAGATGGGATGGTATGGGGGGATAGATGGATCTGGGATTTGATCGGGGGGATGGATGGATATCCTCTCCCCCAAATCACTCCAAGTGAACTCTTTGCTTGTCCCCCCTCCCTCACTCACCCACTTCTTCATGCCCCCCTCCCCTCCTCTGTAAGACTGACTTTTAGATTACACAGACCTCAGACCAGCGCGCTCGCCTCTCGGTACAGGTGGTGTGCCTCCTTCCCTCCTCCACCTTTGACCTCTGTGCACAGGAAAACATTACAGCACAGGAGGAGGAGGGGCGGGTTCAGTTTGCTCTGCTCCGCAGTGCACTCACTGTACTGTGTGTATGTCAGGCAGCTGGGGAGAGATGCCAGCTGCAATGCACAGTGGAGTGGAGCTCATGGCGTGCAGGAACGAAGACACCCCGCACAAGCCGTGGGCATTGCGGTACTCTAATTCGCCGGGACTCCGGGTCGAGAATGGATCATATTGCAGCACGGTACCGGCGAATCATCGAGGCTGCGGTACGGGCAAATTAGGCGGCTGCGAGGCCCCTCTGAGGGCGAGGCCTAAGGCGACCGCCTAATTTGCCTAATTAGAGAGCCGCCTCTGCCCAGAAGCGACGTCATGATATCACTTACAGTATACTGGAGCCTTAAAGGCACAAAATTTTAAAAAAATGGCAGTATTCAAAACAGCCGAACCTGGTCTTATAGATCCCAGATCCCTCCAAGAAAATACCTGACACGTGCCTACTGCTGTCACAAGGGATGTTTACATTCCTTCTCACAGCAATAAAAGTAATTACATTTTTTTTTAAAGGGGCTGTGTGAAAAAAAACATAAATAAGAAAAACAAAAAAATGTAAGCGCCCCATTCCCTCCGCGCTTGCGCGCAGAAGTGAACGCATGCGTAAGTCACAGCCGGAAATGTAAACACCGTTCAAACCATACACGTGAGAGATCACTGTTATAGTTAGAGCAAGAGCAATAATTCTAGCACTAGACCTCCTCTGTAACTCTAAACTGGTAACTGTTAAAAATTATTTAAAGAGTCGCCTATGGAAATTTTTAAGTGCCGTAGTTTGTCACTATCCCGCGAGCGTGCGCAATTTTAAAGCCTGACATGTTAGGTATCTATTTATTCGCTGTAACGTCCGCTTTCACAATATACAAAAAAATGGGCTAACTTTACTCTTTCATTTTTTATTTAATTAATGTATTTTTTCCAAAAAAATTGTGTTTTAGACCACTGCGCAAATATAGTGTAACATAAAATATTGCAATGACTGCCTTTTTATTCTCTGGAGTCTCTGCTAAAAAATATATATAATGTTTGGGGGTACTAATTAATTTTCTAGCTAAAAATACTGGTTTTTAACTTGTAAGCAACAAGTGTCAGAAAAGGCATGGTCTTCAAGTGGTTAACGGCTTCCGGACCACCCACCGCAAATATACTGTGGCAGGGCAGCCCGGCTGTGCAAAATCACGTACCTGTACGTG
Source organism: Lithobates clamitans (assembly GCA_037952925.1). Classification (NCBI taxonomy): domain Eukaryota; kingdom Metazoa; phylum Chordata; class Amphibia; order Anura; family Ranidae; genus Lithobates; species Lithobates clamitans. The sequence goes on from JBBGZY010001832.1 coordinate 908,433, forward strand.
ATTTTGTGTACGCGGTGTAGGGGCGTGCGCCGCCGAAGCACCGCTCCCACTGTGATTGGTATGTAAACAAGGCAAACCACTAATCTGTCAGGGAGCAAAAGAGAGATCTTGTGTTTCAGCTAAGCTGATTGGACACAGCTGGAGTCAATCAGTGGATCAGGCAACCGCGATGGCCGCCGGGACCCACCGATCATTCTGAGGAAGGGCAGAACCGCGGTCTGCCTGTATAAACAAGGCAGACTGCTGTTCTGTCAGGGTGTAAAAGAGAGATCTTTTGTTTCTGCTAAGCAGAAATGTGGATCTCTCTTTTCATCCAGTACATCGACTCCCCCCACAGTTAGTAAGCACTCCCTAGGAGCACACTTAACCCTTTGATTGCCCCTGATGTTAACCCCTTCCCTGCCAGTGTCATTTATACAGCGACAGTAAATTTTATTTTTAGAACTGATCACTGTATTGGTGTCACTGGTCCCCAAAAAGTGTCACTTCGTGTCAGATTTGTCCGCCGCAATGTCGGAGTCCCGCAAAAAATAGCTGATCCGCCGCCATTACTAGCAAAAACAAAAAAAACTTTAAAAGACCATAAAAATATCCCATAGTTTGTAGACGTGATTTTTTTAAATTTTTTGGGGGGTATGTTTTATAGCAGAAAGTAAAAAATATTGTTTTTGTTTTTTTCAAAATTGTCTGTCTTTTTTGTTTTAAACGCAAAATAACAAAACAAAACACAGAGGTGATCAAATACCACCAAAAAAAGAAAAAAGGACATGAATTTTATTTGGGTACAGCTTCGCACGACCGTGCAATTGTCAGTTAAAGCAACGCAGTGCCGTATCGCAAAATATGGCCTGGTCAGGAAGGGGGAAAGAAGTGGTTAAATAAGTTTTATTTAATTTCTTCACCTTGTGTAACAGGTAAATGTCAATGTCCAAATGTCTGAGGCCATGTTATTGTTACCATTGTTGTCCCTTTCCAGATGTTGTTTAAGTAGTAAATCCGACCCATTGTCCACTAGAAGGTGAAGGTCGTTTTGGTTATTTGTAAAGCTGGCTACACATTATACAATTTCCTTGTTCAATTTCCTTTAGATTTACCTTTAAGAGCCCTTTCACACCGGGCCACCCGCAACATCAGCGGTAAAACGCCGCTATTTTTAGCAGCGTTTTACCGTCGGATTAGCGGCGTATTTCAGCCGTTAGCGGGGCGCTTTTACCCCCGCTAGCGGCCGAGAAAAGGTTAAAACTGCCCGCAGTGCGCCGCAATAGCGGCGTTTTGCCGGCGGTATCCCATCGCTGCCCCATTGATTTCAATGGGGAGCAGCGGTGGAGGAGCGGTAAACACACCGCTCCTTCACCGCTCGAAAGAAGCTGCTGGCAGGACTTTTTTTCCCGTCCTGCCAGCGCAGCGCTCCGGTGTGAAAGCCCTCGGGCTTTCACACTGCGGGCAGTGGAGCAGCTGTTTGAGGGCGGATTGCAGGTGCTATTTTTAACGCTATAGCGCCTGCAATACGCCCTTGGTGTGAAAGGGGTCTAACTATTTAGTGCAAGGGCCTGCCTGATTGCATACAAATTGAAAGTGTTAAGGTTTGACCTCATATTGTATGGTTTTAGTAAATCTAAACGAAAATTGCACAAGAAAATTGTATAATGTATGGCCAGCCTAAGTTAGCTAAATTTCTGTCATGACAAATACTCAAGGTCCCTGTCCCAAGTACCTGACATAAATAAATTAACATACATTAATTAACAAACATTAATTTTATACCTCAGAAACCCTGACACTGTGGTCATCCTGTGTATGTGGTCTCTACACATGGATGACAATATTGGTGAGTCTACTCCATTGTAACATTACATAGTTACATAGTTATATAGTAGAAGAGGTTGAAAAAAGACACAAGTCCATCAAGTCCAACCTATGTGTGTGATTATGTGTCAGTATTACATTGTATATCCCTGTATGTTGCGGTCATTCAGGTGATAATCTAATAGTTTCTTGAAGCTATCAATGCTCCCCGCTGAGACCACCGCCTGTGGAAGGGAATTCCACATCCTTGCCGCTCTTACAGTAAAGAACCCTCTACGTAGTTTAAGGTTAAACCTCTTTTCTTCTAATTGTAATGAGTGGCCGCGAGTCTTATTAAACGCTTTTCTGCGAAAAAGTTTTATCCCTATTGTGGGGTCACCAGTACAGTATTTGTAAATTGAAATCATATCCCCTCTCAAGTGTCTCTTCTCCAGAGAGAATAAGTTCAGTGCTTGCAACCTTTCCTCATAACTAAGATCCTCCAAACCCTTTATTAGCTTTGTTGCCCTTCTTTGTACTCGCTCCATTTCCAGTACATCCTTCCTGAGGACTGGTGCCCAGAACTGGACAGCATACTCCAGGTGCGGCCGGACCAGAGCCTTGTAGAGTGGGAGAATTATCGTTTTATCTCTTGCATTGATCCCCCTTTTAATGCATGCCAATATTCTGTTTGCTTTATTAGCAGCAGCTTGGCATTGCATGCCATTGCTGAGCCTATTATCTACTAGGACCCCCAGGTTCTTTTCCATCCTAGATTCCCCCAGAGGTTCTCCCCCCAAGTGTATAGATTGCATTCATATTTTTGCCACCCAAATGCATTATTTTACATTTTTCTACATTGAACCTCATTTGCCATGTAGTCGTCCACCCCATTAATTTGTTCAGGTCTTTTTGCAAGCTTTCCACATCCTGCGGAGAAGTTATTGCCCTGCTTAGCTTAGTATCGTCTGCAAATACAGAGATTGAACTGTTTATCCCATCCTCCAGGTCGTTTATAAACAAATTAAATAGGATTGGTCCCAGCACAGAACCCTGGGGAACCCCACTACCCACCCCTGACCATTCTGAGTACTCCCCATTTATCACCACCCTCTGAACTCGCCCTTGTAGCCAGTTTTCAATCCATGTACTCACCCTATGGTCCATGCCAACGGACCTTATTTTGTACAGTAAACGTTTATGGGGAACTGTGTCAAATGCTTTAGCAAAATCCAGATACACCACGTCTACGGGCCTTCCTTTATCTAGATGGCAACTCACCTCCTCATAGAAGATTAATAGATTGGTTTGGCAAGAACGATTCTTCATGAATCCATGCTGATTACTGCTAATGATATCGTTCTTATTACTAAAATCTTGTATATAGTGCCTTATCATCCCCTCCAAGAGTTTACATACTATTGATGTTAGGCTAACTGGTCTGTAATTCCCAGGGATGTATTTTGGGACCTTTTTAAATATTGGTGCTACATTGGCTTTTCTCCAATCAGCTGGTACCATTCCAGTCAATAGACTGTCTGTAAAAATTAGCAACAACGGTCTGGCAATAACTTGACTGAGTTCCCTAAGTACCCTCGGATGCAAGCCATCTGGTCCCGGTGATTTATTAATGTTAAGTTTCTCAAGTCTAATTTTAATTCTGTCCTCTGTTAACCATGGAGGTGCTTCCTGTGTTGTGTCATGAAGATAAACACTGCAGTTTTGGTTACTGAAGCCCCCTGATTCACTCGTGAAGATTGAGGAGAAGAATAAATTCAATACCTTTGCCATCTCCCCATCCTTTGTAACCAGATGTCCTTCCTCATTCTTTATGGGGCCAATATGGTCTGTCCTCCCTTTTTTACTGTTTACATACTTAAAGAATTTCTTGGGATTTTTTTTGCTCTCCTCCGCTATGTGTGTTTCATGTTCTATCTTAGCCATCCTAATTGCACCCTTACATTTCTTATTGCATTCTTTATAAATTCTGAATGCTGAGGATGATCCCTCAACCTTGTATTTTTTGAAGGCCTTCTTTGCTTTTATATGCATTTTTACATTGGAGTTAAGCCATCCAGGATTTTTGTTCTCTTTTAAATGTATTACCCAATGGGATACATTGGCTAATGCCCATATTTAATATGCTCTTAAAGCAAATCCATCTCTCCTCCGTATTCTTTGTTCCTAATATTTTATCCCAATTTATGCCTTTTAGCAAGGTTTGTAGTTTAGGAAAGTTGGCTCTTTTGAAATTCAGTATCTTTGTGTTCCCTTCATGTTTCCTATTTGTGTGATTTATACTGAAACTAATTGACCTGTGATCGCTGTTACCTAACTTGCCCCATATTTCCACATCCGTGATCAGGTCTGTATTGTTGGTAATCAGTAGATCTAGTAAGGTTTTATTTCTAGTTGGTGCGTCTACCATCTGACCCATAAAATTGTCCTGCAAGACACTAAGGAACTGGTGAGCCTTAAATGAATGCGCGGTTCCCTCCGCCCAGTCTATGTCTGGATAATTAAAATCCCTCATTATGATAACACTTCCCATCCTTGCTGCTTATCCAATTTGTGATAGGAGATCCGTCTCCACTTCCTCCCTCAGGTTAGGGGGCCTATAGCATACTCCCAATATTATTTTCCCCTTAGCTTCATCCCTTTGGAGCTCTACCCATAAGGATTCCACCTCCTCTCTAGCTCCCTCAGTGATGTCATCTCTCACATTCGCTTGTACATTATTCTTGATATATACGCATACCCCTCCCCCTTTTTTACCCTCTCTATCCTTGCGGTATAGGGTATACCCTTGAATGTTTGCCAGCGAATCATGAGAACTGTTGAACCAGGTCTCTGAAATTCCCACAAAATCCAAATCCTCCTTGTACAACAGTATCTCTACTTCACCCATCTTGTCCGCCATGCTCCTGGCATTGGTGAACATGCGACATAGTTTAGACCAGTCGCATATTGTCCTCGTATTGGGTGTTTCGAGATTGCAACTAGGACTTGCTGCTATACTCACCTTGTGTTTTTGTGCTTTGGTTAACCTACCACTAATGCCCCCAATACTACCCTCTAGAATATCTTCCGTGCTGGCTATCTCTGTTTCTGTACCCCCCCCCCCCCATCGCCTAGTTTAAAAACCCCTCTTACTTTTTAATTGTTTTTTATAAAATAATATTTACTGGAGAAACTAATTTTCTTCTGGTAACATTCTTCTCTTCTTCTACAGATTGAAAAGTAATCACCTGACAGACAATTCCTGCCCCCACCTGGCTTCTGGAATAAGAAATAACCAGACACTGAGGACACTGGACCTGTCCTCGAACAATCTGAAAGGTCCTCATTTCAGGGATCTGATGGAAGCTCTGACAACAAGCCGGATAGAGGAATTACAGTGAGTATAACAGGACTGACTGAGACAATAATATTCTGGGACAGTTTTATATCTAAACCACATAGTTACATAGTTACATAGTAGGTGAGGTTGAAAAAAGACACAAGTCTATCAAGTCCAACCTATGTGTGTGATTATGTGTCAGTATTACATTACATATCCCTGTATATTGCAGTCATTCAGGGGATTATCTAATAGTTTCTTGAAGCTATCAATGCTTCCCGCTGCGACCACCGCCTGTGGAAGGGAATTCCACATCCTTACCGCTCTTACAGTAAAGAACCCTCTACGTAGTTTAAGGTTAAACCTCTTTTCTTCTAATTGTAATTAGTGGCCACGAGTCTTACTAAACTCTCTTCTGTGAAAAAGTTTTATCCCTATTGTGGGGTCACCAGTACAGTATTTGTAAATTGAAATCATATCCCCTCTCAAGCGTCTCTTCTCCAGAGAGAATAAGTTCAGTGCTTGCAACCTTTCCTCATAACTAAGATCCTCCAGACCCTTTATTAGCTTTGTTGCCCTTCTTTGTACTCGCTCCATTTCCAGTACGTCCCTCCTGAGGACTGGTGCCCAGAACTGGACAGCATACTCCAGGTGCGGCCGGACCAGAGTCTTGTAGAGCGAGAGAATTATCGTTTTATCTCTGCAGTTGATCCCCCTTTTAATGCATGCCAATATTCTGTTTGCTTTATTAGCAGCAGCTTGGCATTGCATGCCATTGCTAAGCCTATCATCCACTAGGACCCCCAGGTCCTTTTCCATCCTAGATTCCCCCAGAGGTTCTCCCCCCAGTGTATAGATTGCATTCATATTTTTGCCACCCAAATGCATTATTTTACATTTTTCTACATTGAACCTCATTTGCCATGTAGTCGCCCACCCCATTAATTTGTTCAGGTCTTTTTGCAAGATTTCCACATCCTGCAGAGAAGTTATTGCCCTGCTTAGCTTAGTATCATCTGCAAATACAGAGATTGAACTGTTTATCCCATCCTCCAGGTCGTTTATAAACAAATTAAATAGGATTGGTCCCAGCACAGAACCCTGGGGAACCCCACTACCCACCCCTGACCATTCTGAGTACTCCCCATTTATCACCACCCTCTGAACACGCCCTTGTAGCCAGTTTTCAATCCATGTACTCACCCTATGGTCCATGCCAATGCACCTTATTTTGTACAGTAAACGTTTATGGGGAACTGTGTCAAATGCTTTTGCAAAATCCAGATACACCACGTCTACGGGCATTCCTTTATCTAGATGGCAACTCACCTCCTCATAGAAGGTTAATAGATTGGTTTGGCAAGAACGATTCTTCATGAATCCATGCTGATTACTGCTAATGAAATCATTCTTATTACTAAAATCTTGTATATAGTCCCTTATCATCCCCGCCAAGAGTTTACATACTATTGATGTTAGGCTAACTGGTCTGTAATTCCCAGGGATGTTTTTTGGGCCCTTTTTAAATATTGGTGCTACATTGGCTTTTCTCCAATCAGCTGGTACCATTCCAGTCAATAGACTGTCTGTAAAAATTAGCAACAACGGTCTGGCAATCACCTGACTGAGTTCCCTAAGTACCCTCGGATGCAAGCCATCTGGTCCCGGTGATTTATTAATGTTAAGTTTCTCAAGTCTAATTTTAATTCCGTCCTCTGTTAACCATGGAGGTGCTTCCTGTGATGTGTCATGAGGATAAACACTGCAGTTTTGGTTACTGAAGCCCCCCGATTCACTTGTGAAGACTGAGGAGAAGAATAAATTCAATACCTTTTCCATCTCCCCATCCTTTGTAACCAGATGTCCTTCCTCATTCTTTATGGGGCCAATATGGTCTGTCCTCCCTTTTTTACTGTTTACATACTTAAAGAATTTCTTGGGATTTATTTTGCTCTCCTCCGCTATGTGTCTTTCATGTTCTATCTTAGCCATCCTAATTGCACCCTTACATTTCTTATTGCATTCTTTATAAATTCTGAATGCTGAGGATGATCCCTCAACCTTGTATTTTTTGAAGGCCTTCTCCTTTGCTTTTATATGCATTTTTACATCGGAGTTAAGCCATCCAGGATGTTTGTTCGCTCTTTTAAATTTATTACCCAATGGGATACATTGGCTAATGTCCTTATTTAATATGCTCTTAAAGCAAACCCATCTCTCCTCAGTATTCTTTGTTCCTAATATTTTATCCCAATTTATGCCTTTTAGCAAGGTTTGTAGTTTAGGGAAGTTGGCTCTTTTCAAATTCAGTGTCTTTGTGTTCCCTTCATGTTTCCTATTTGTGTGATTTATACTGAAACTAATTGACCTGTGATCGCTGTTACCTAAATTGCCCCGTATTACCACATCTGTTATCAGGTCTGTATTGTTGGTAATCAGTAGATCTAGTAATTTTTTATTTCTAGTTGGTGCGTCTACCATCTGACCCATAAAATTGTCCTGCAAAACACCGCGAGCCTTAAATGAATTTGCGGTTCCCTCCGCCCAGTCTATGTCTGGATAATTAAAATCTCCCATTATGATAACACTTCCCATCCTTGCTGCTAATCCAATTTGTGATAGGAGATCCGTCTCCACTTCCTCCCTCAGGTTTGGGGGCCTATAGCATACTCCCAGTATTATTTTCCCCTTAGCTTCATCCCTTTGGAGCTCTACCCATAAAGATTCCACCTCCTCCCTAGCCCCCTCAGTGATGTCATCTCTCACACTCACTTGTACATTATTCTTGATATATAGGCATACCCCTCCCCCTTTTTTACCTTCTCTATCCTTGCGGTATAGGGTATACCCTTGAATGTTTGCCAGCCAATCATGAGAGCTGTTGAACCAGGTCTCTGAAATTCCCACAAAATCCAAATCCTCCTTGTACAACAGTATCTCTAGTTCACCCATCTTGTCCACCATGCTCCTGGCATTGGTGAACATGCCACATAGTTTAGACTGGTCGCATATTGTCCTCGTATTGGGTGTTTCAAGATTGCAACTAGGACTTGCTACTATACTCACCTTGTGTTTTTGTGCTTTGGTTAACCTACCACTAATGCCCCCAATACTACCCTCTGGAATATCTTCCGCGCTGGCTATCACTGTCTCTGGACCCTCCCCCCCATCGCCTAGTTTAAAAACCCCTCTAACTTTTTGGCCATCTTCATTCCCAGCAGATCTGCACCCTCCTCATTTAGGTGCAATCCGTCCCTTCTATAGTACCGGTTACCGACTGAGAAGTCGGCCCAGTCCTCCAGGAACCCAAACCCCTCCTTACTACACCAGCTCTTCAGCCACTTGTTTACTTCCCTAATCTCCCTCTGCCTTTCTGGTGTGGCTCGATGTACCGGTAGTATTCCTGAGAACACTACCTTTTAGGTCCTTTTCCTCAATTTAGCTCCTAAGTCCCTAAAATCGTTCTTTAGGACACTCCATCTGCCTCTGACTTTGTCATTGGTGCCAACGTTCACCATGACAGCCGGGTCTTCCCCAGCCCCTCCCAGTAATCTGTCCACAAGATCCGTGATGTGCCGAACCCGAGCGCCCGGTAGACAACATACTGTTCGGCGCTTCAGGTCTTGGTTACAGATTGCCCTCTCTGTCCTTCTAAGAATTGAGTCCCCTACCACCAGAATCTGTCTTTCCTTTCCCTTTGCTGCCCCCCCACTCTCACTGGAGGAGTTCTTCCCCTGGCAGCTAGGAGAGTCCCTCATCTCCAGCAGTGCTGGTCCCTGACTGGTTTCACCAATGTCACTCAATGGAGCGTACTTATTGGGATGCTCCAGTCCTGGAACGGCCTCTCTGGCACTTCCCCCTCTACCTCTCCTGACTGTCACCCATCTACTCTTTGCTAGTGCCTGCACCTCTTTGTCTCCACCCGCCTCTGTGCTGGCCCCTGCCGGCACCTGCCATGTACGTTCCTGGCTCACCTTTAGTATGGAGGGACTTCTCAGTGCTGACAGTTGCTTCCCTAGATTCAGAACCTGGGCTTCCAGGGAAACAATGTGCTTACATTTTGCACAGCAGTATTCGCCCTCGATCGGATGATCAAGGAACGCATACATGCGGCAAGATGTACAAAGAGCCGCCTCTCCACACCCGCCGGGCATCGTACCTATTAAATTTAGTGAGGATTGGGGATTTTACCCTGTCCAAATTACCTAACAGCTAGCTTCCTGGCACTAATACTCAAGACAATACACAGGTACACAACAAGACAATACACAGGTACACGACAATACACAGGTACACAATACACAGTACTAACGATCCACACACACTACTTAGACAACACTCAGATACTCACACTACACAGGTACTATGACCCCTGTTATAACCTCCTGTTTTAAACTCTTGTGTTTAACTCCCACTTAATCCAGCTCCACGTACACCAAGCTCCACTGCTTCAAACTGAGCACGCTCAGACTGAGCCCTGCAACCAGTTAAATAGTCACCAGTGAGCAATTAACCACACCCCTTAATTGATAGACTGATGAAACCAGGAAAAAAAAAAAAGAGCTATTTAAAAAGTGACAGCAAAAGTCAAAGGAAAAGCCCCCAAAAAGCACCCCAGCAAACAGCAACAGACAGCAGACAGCAGACAGCAACCAAACACCAAGACTTGTATACTCTAACTCTTGTGTTTAACTCCCATTTAATCCAGCTCCACTTACACCAAGCTCCACTGCTTCAAACTGAGCACGCTCAGACTGAGCCCTGCAACCAGTTAAATAGTCACCCGTGAGCAATTAACCACACCCCTTAATTGATAGACTGATGAAACCAGGAAAAAAAAAAGAGCTATTTAAAAAGTGACAGCAAAAGTCAAAGGAAAAGCCCCCAAAAAGCACCCCAGCAAACAGCAACAGACAGCAGACAGCAACCAAACACCAAGACTTGTATACTCTAACTCTTGTGTTTAACTCCCACTTAATCCAGCTCCACTTACACCAAGCTCCACTGCTTCAAACTGAGCACGCTCAGACTGAGCCCTGCAACCAGTTAAATAGTCACCTGTGAGCAATTAACCACACTCCTTAATTGATAGACTGATGAAACCAGGAAAAAAAAAAGAGCTATTTAAAAAGTGACAGCAAAAGTCAAAGGAAAAGCCCCCAAAAAGCACCCCAGCAAACAGCAACAGACAGCAGACAGCAACCAAACACCAAGACTTGTATACTCTAACTCTTGTGTTTAACTCCCACTTAATCCAGCTCCACTTACACCAAGCTCCACTGCTTCAAACTGAGCACGCTCAGACTGAGCCCTGCAACCAGTTAAATAGTCACCTGTGAGCAATTAACCACACCCCTTAATTGATAGACTGATGAAACCAGGAAAAAAAAAAAAAAAAAGAGCTATTTAAAAAGTGACAGCAAAAGTCAAAGGAAAAGCCCCCAAAAAGCACCCCAGCAAACAGCAACAGACAGCAGACAGCAGACAGCAACCAAACACCAAGACTTGTATACTCTAACTCTTGTGTTTAACTCCCACTTAATCCAGCTCCACTTACACCAAGCTCCACTGCTTCAAACTGAGCACGCTCAGACTGAGCCCTGCAACCAGTTAAATAGTCACCCGTGAGCAATTAACCACACCCCTTAATTGATAGACTGATGAAACCAGGAAAAAAAAAGAGCTATTTAAAAAGTGACAGCAAAAGTCAAAGGAAAAGCCCCCAAAAAGCACCCCAGCAAACAGCAACAGACAGCAGACAGCAGACAGCAACCAAACACCAAGACTTGTATACTCTAACTCTTGTGTTTAACTCCCACTTAATCCAGCTCCACTTACACCAAGCTCCACTGCTTCAAACTGAGCACGCTCAGACTGAGCCCTGCAACCAGTTAAATAGTCACCCGTGAGCAATTAACCACACCCCTTAATTGATAGACTGATGAAACCAGGCAAAAAAAAAGAGCTATTTAAAAAGTGACAGCAAAAGTCAAAGGAAAAGCCCCCAAAAAGCACCCCAGCAAACAGCAACAGACAGCAGACAGCAGACAGCAACCAAACACCAAGACTTGTATACTCTAACTCTTGTGTTTAACTCCCACTTAATCCAGCTCCACTTACACCAAGCTCCACTGCTTCAAACTGAGCACGCTCAGACTGAGCCCTGCAACCAGTTAAATAGTCACCTGTGAGCAATTAACCACACCCCTTAATTGATAGACTGATGAAACCAGGAAAAAAAAAAGAGCTTTTTAAAAAGTGACAGCAAAAGTCAAAGGAAAAGCCCCCAAAAAGCACCCCAGCAAACAGCAACAGACAGCAGACAGCAACCAAACACCAAGACTTGTATACTCTAACTCTTGTGTTTAACTCCCACTTAATCCAGCTCCACTTACACCAAGCTCCACTGCTTCAAACTGAGCACGCTCAGACTGAGCCCTGCAACCAGTTAAATAGTCACCTGTGAGCAATTAACCACACCCCTTAATTGATAGACTGATGAAACCAGGAAAAAAAAAGAGCTATTTAAAAAGTGACAGCAAAAGTCAAAGGAAAAGCCCCCAAAAAGCACCCCAGCAAACAGCAACAGACAGCAGACAGCAACCAAACACCAAGACTTGTATACTCTAACTCTTGTGTTTAACTCCCACTTAATCCAGCTCCACTTACACCAAGCTCCACTGCTTCAAACTGAGCACGCTCAGACTGAGCCCTGCAACCAGTTAAATAGTCACCTGTGAGCAATTAACCACACCCCTAAATTGATAGACTGATGAAACCAGGAAAAAAAAAAAAAAAAAAGAGCTATTTAAAAAGTGACAGCAAAAGTCAAAGGAAAAGCCCCCAAAAAGCACCCCAGCAAACAGCAACAGACAGCAGACAGCAGACAGCAACCAAACACCAAGACTTGTATACTCTAACTCTTGTGTTTAACTCCCACTTAATCCAGCTCCACTTACACCAAGCTCCACTGCTTCAAACTGAGCACGCTCAGACTGAGCCCTGCAACCAGTTAAATAGTCACCTGTGAGCAATTAACCACACCCCTTAATTGATAGACTGATGAAACCAGGAAAAAAAAAAGAGCTATTTAAAAAGTGACAGCAAAAGTCAAAGGAAAAGCCCCCAAAAAGCACCCCAGCAAACAGCAACAGACAGCAGACAGCAACCAAACACCAAGACTTGTATACTCTAACTCTTGTGTTTAACTCCCACTTAATCCAGCTCCACTTACACCAAGCTCCACTGCTTCAAACTGAGCACGCTCAGACTGAGCCCTGCAACCAGTTAAATAGTCACCTGTGAGCAATTAACCACACCCCTTAATTGATAGACTGATGAAACCAGGAAAAAAAAAAGAGCTATTTAAAAAGTGACAGCAAAAGTCAAAGGAAAAGCCCCCAAAAAGCACCCCAGCAAACAGCAACAGACAGCAGACAGCAGACAACAACCAAACACCAAGACTTGTATACTCTAACTCTTGTGTTTAACTCCCACTTAATCCAGCTCCACTTACACCAAGCTCCACTGCTTCAAACTGAGCACGCTCAGACTGAGCCCTGCAACCAGTTAAATAGTCACCTGTGAGCAATTAACCACACCCCTAAATTGATAGACTGATGAAACCAGGAAAAAAAAAAAAAAAAGAGCTATTTAAAAAGTGACAGCAAAAGTCAAAGGAAAAGCCCCCAAAAAGCACCCCAGCAAACAGCAACAGACAGCAGACAGCAGACAGCAACCAAACACCAAGACTTGTATACTCTAACTCTTGTGTTTAACTCCCACTTAATCCAGCTCCACTTACACCAAGCTCCACTGCTTCAAACTGAGCACGCTCAGACTGAGCCCTGCAACCAGTTAAATAGTCACCTGTGAGCAATTAACCACACCCCTTAATTGATAGACTGATGAAACCAGGGAAAAAAAAAAGAGCTATTTAAAAAGTGACAGCAAAAGTCAAAGGAAAAGCCCCCAAAAAGCACCCCAGCAAACAGCAACAGACAGCAGACAGCAGACAGCAACCAAACACCAAGACTTGTATACTCTAACTCTTGTGTTTAACTCCCACTTAATCCAGCTCCACTTACACCAAGCTCCACTGCTTCAAACTGAGCACGCTCAGACTGAGCCCTGCAACCAGTTAAATAGTCACCTGTGAGCAATTAACCACACCCCTTAATTGATAGACTGATGAAACCAGGAAAAAAAAAAGAGCTATTTAAAAAGTGACAGCAAAAGTCAAAGGAAAAGCACCCCAGCAAACAGCAACAGACAGCAGACAGCAGACAGCAACCAAACACCAAGACTTGTATACTCTAACTCTTGTGTTTAACTCCCACATCAATAATATAAAATATTAATAATAATACTGTGATTATATGAATCTTCTTTTTGTCACTGTATATAGCCAATCACAGACGGCTTTCTAAGTTTAGGCTCACATTTATTATGTTTGCTTATATGGAATTTTTACCTCACCGGCCCAGAGACAATTCCTGCACATGAACAGATCGCTCTTGCAGTGCCGTATTTGAATAGCATCTGTACAGTGCAACTGTTATCTTGGTGTCTCTGCAGTGGAATAGTAAATAAAAGTGTCAGGAACAAACTCCTCAAAATGGGGATCAATGGTAATTATAACATCCGCTATTCAGTGTAAGGGGACCTCCTCATTACTACACATTTACTATTCAGTGTTAGAGGATTTCCCTAGCACTACACATCTACTTTTCAGTGTTCCTGCCCAATCACTAGCAATTCTGATACTGTATAAACCATATTCTATACTCAAAGAGATTATAGCACAATACAAGTCATGTCAGTGGTATTCTGTGGTCATCCTGTGTATCCAAGATTATAATCTTTACATGTGGGGGATTTCAATGATCAAATGCTTCAGCCTTATTTGGTAACAAGGAGGTCCCATTTCTGTTATCAGAAAGCTACCATTTGTTTTATTCATTTGGCCATTTACAATGCTTATGTCACCTACACCAAATCCACGTAAAGACCCACTCCCTTCCTAAAATTCATAGCAGAAAGTCATGTCCCCCATCTACCTGCACCTGTTAGCTGACTTCATGAACACCACTTCCCAGAGAGCATTCCACCATCTGAAGCAGGCCGAAGATGGCAAAACTAGATGTCACATATGCAGCAAAGGAGAAGTTAGAAGAGATACCAGCTATCATTGTCCCCAGTGTCCCTCCCAACCCGGCCTATGCATTGGAGAATGCCTCTGACGTTTTCACACATCCCTAAAATATTAGCCCATATTTTTAACCATTTCCCCATTATAAACATCTGTGCTGACCATTTGCCTACTTTCTCAAAAAAACATGCCACTGCCTTCCACATTAACTGACCCTGACCTGTTGACTATGCCTCTGCCTACCATCTGAAATGTTCATCCACCACGTTTCTGACTTCCACGTGAACTGACTATGCTTCTGCCTACCGCTTGGACTGATCTGTTACCTTGCTACTGTAGTACACTGGAGTCTCACATATGTGAGGGGCTCCAGAGGTATTTTTCTGAATGGAGAAAACAATTTTTTTGTTTTTCTGCTGGTTTTGTAGATTCTGGATTAGGGTCTTCAGAGGCTTCAAAGATATTTGGTTGGGAGAAGCCTCTACCCCTGTGCTCAGGTCTTACCTGACCAAGGCCAGTAAGTCAGCCTGCCTGCCGCATGAACTCTGTCTGCTACCTGTACTATGGAAATATTTAGCTGTAGCAAGAGGCAGTAGGTTTATGAAGGGCTGGAGAGTGGTACAATAATGAGTGTCTGCAGGTAACAGTGTACCAGGACCAATATTTTGACCGTGCTGACCATGTCTCTGCCTGGACAATTCGTTTGGCTGTTGCTGACCACATCCCTGCCTGCTGCCTGGATTAATGCTTTAGCTTTGCTGACAATATTCCTTTGCTGACTATAGACAATATTCCTGCCTGCTGCCTGGACAATTACTTTCATTGTCGCCAAGCACATCGCTGCCTGCTACCTGGACCAATGCTTTCCTCTGTGGACAAATGCACTACTAAAACCACAGGTAATCCTTTGTTTAACCTTTGCTCAGCAGAATGTATTTTGGAGTGTAATTCTTGGTATGTACATGCTATGTGTTAGAAATATGAAGGGCCCTAAAAAATGATAGGTTATCAGGAAATTAGGTGTGTAATTTATGTCCCTGGAACACCTGACAATGCTCCTTACATGTTGAGCCTCTCTATGTGGCCAGGCTGTGTAAAACATGTGGAATTACCATACTCAGGAGGAGTAGCAGAATGTATTTTGGGGTGTAATTTTTTCTATGTACATGCTATGTGTTAGAAATATCTTGGACAACAAAATGGACAAGTTTGTGTAAAATAAAAAATGCGTTTTAATTTTTTTCCCCACATTTTCCAGAAACTTTTGGAAAAAAGCAACATGTTTAAAAGACTCATTATGCCTCATAGACTATGCATTGAGGTGTTTGCTTTCCAAAATGGGGTCCTTTTGTGGGCATTCCCATTGTCCTGGTGCTCCATGGCCTTCAAAATTGTGATAGGTTGTTAATAAATTAGATGTGTAACTTATGCTCCTAGAACACCTGAAGGTGCTACTTGAATGTTGGGCCTCTGTATGTGAGCAGGCTGTTTAAAAGTCTCACACATGTGGTATCACCATACTCAGGATGAGTAGAAGAATGTATTTTGAGGTGTAATTTTTGCTATGTGTTAGAAATATTGTATAAAGGGGGTGTGTCTAGCTGTCAGCGAGAACAGTTGCTTTCTAGACGAGCTCCGGCTGTACAAACCATCTAGCGACTAACCCTAGCATCAGAGAGGCCCCTTGTCACCAGCTTCAAGCACCCCAGGAAGCCCTGAGCCTGGTGAGATGCGCAAGCAAGGATCCCTTCTTTCTGCACCGCAGAAACTGACAGATTTTTTCATGCCAGCTGAGGGACGGGTGTACAATGATGGCACCGACCCGGCCATGCGGCCTGCGGACACAGAGAATACCTCTTCAGACTCCAGCAGAATAACCTCCACGGTATGTACAGCTGTACAGTATACCGTTCTTCCTCTGGAGACTCTGATCCCTCTCCCCCTGATAGTCCCTCCACATGCAGCCCTGCTAAGCATAAAAAGGCCAAGCAGGGAGAGGATTCTGATGTGGAGGACAGTGCTGCAGAGCATTCTGCCCAGCCTGCTCTTGAGCAATTTCCCTCCTCATCTCAGCCTGTGTCAGTGGCCAATATGAAAGAAATGCTGATTTCACTAAGAGAGTCCATGCACATTGATATGCTGAAAATGCTATGCCCTATTAATGCTGCTGTGCAGGATCTGCAACAAAGAATGTCTCATGTAGAGAATAAAATGGATAATGCTTTTTCTGCTCATAATAACCTTGTGGATGCATACCAAGAGCAACAAAAAGGGGAAATTGGCAAATATGGAAGAGCGATCCCGCAGAAATCACTTTAAGTTTTGCAGTATCCCTAAATCAAGTTCTGCAAATGACCTGAATGGTTTCCTGCTCCAATTTCTCCATAAGCTTGTCCCTAGGACCAGTGATGTAGAACTGATCATAGACAGGGCACATAAATTGCCTCAACCAGCCTTCCTCCCTGACACGGTACCAAGAAATGTGTTGGCCAGCATTCACTACTATCATACCAAAGAGGAAGCTATGCGTGCCTTGCGGAAAAATCCACAACTGGATGGGCAATTTATGGGCATCGCATTATACACAGATTTGTGGAGACAGAACTTGAAGGATGAAATAAACAGTCTTGAGCTTTTTTGGATAGCAAATGTACCAGTTGCTATCAAATGGAAAGGTCCGTCCATATCCCCAGTGAAGTGACTGGCCTCAGGTGATACACAGAGATGAGACAAATACTCCTACAGTACATAGGTTATACCTGTTTATCTGCAATCTTCTCTACATTCATGCTAATGTCATGCACACACGAGCAGACTTTTCAGCATCAAACGTCCGACAGACTTTCGACATAGTTACGACGGACTGTCGAATGACCGGACTTGCCCACACACGATGGACTAAAGCCCATTCGAAAGTCCGTTCGTTTGAACGTGATGACATACGAAGGGACTAGAATAAGGAAGTTCATAGCCAGTAGCCAATAGCTGCCCTTGCGTCGTCCATCGGACTAGCATGCAGACGAACAGATTTTTTGATCGGACTCGAGTCCGTCGGAAAGATTTGAAACATGTTTCAAATCTAAAGTCCGTCTGATTTTCGACAGAAAAGGTCCGCTGAAGGTCCGATGAAGCCCACACACGATCGGATTGTCCAACGGATTAGTTCTGTCAGACCAGTCCGGTCGAAAAGTCCTGTCGTGTGTACACGGCAAAAGTTGAATTTACAAAGCTTGCCTGAGAGCCCAGAAAATGGGGGCAAAGAGTTGAAATTACATTCTGCAGAGCTCGGTGAGGAGAGCTCTGAGATCTGATTGGAAGGAAAGGAACCTCGTTCACACAGCTCACATAAACTTGTCAGAAGTGACTCATGCTGATAGCAGAGGAATGAGGCAGCAGACAGAAATGACACTTAGTGCACCCCAGAGGTAAAATACACGTGTGTGTATATATATATATATATATATATATATATATATATATATATATATATATATATATATATATATATATATATATATATTAGAGCTGCACAATTAATCGTTAAAAAATCGTGATCTCGATTCACCTCCCCTGACGATCTCTCCTGCTGAGTTTGCCGATTCTTTCATATAAACAAGTGGAGAGATTATCTGTTCACTCAGCTGTCAAAAGAAAACATCCAGGCAGTCTGCCAAGTTTAGAACTTGAAACATTGTATCTAACTTCCTTCTTAGATCAAAGGGATAAACTTCTCTGTGTAAACAAATAACCTGGGCAATCTGCCAAGCTTTAAACAAGTGTAAATGCAGGAAGTTTGACCACTTAAAGTCTAAATCTTTTTCTGACACTTCTTTCTTAAGTTAAAATCAATATTTTTTGCTAAAAAAAATTACTTGGAACCCCCAAACATTAGAGATTATATATATATATATATATATATATATATATATATATATATATATATAGAAAAAAAGACGTGGATCGATGCTTGATGCAAAAAGTGTCTTTACTGAAAATATTTCAATTAGTACAAGCAAGCCACTGTACAGTTCCGAGCGCACATCGCTCTTCGTCAGGCTGTTTTGGCTGTGTGTGAAGAGCCAAAGCACAGATTTCCTCTTATTCACACCCAGACCACCTCACACATGTGTATCAACTTAATTACTAAAAAACAAAACAACACCCCCTAATGAGGTAATTAACCCTTATTATACCAACCAAATAAAAATATTTCCTACCCCTCAATATACATTCTACTATATACATTAGTCATCCTAATATGCACATTTCCATCAGTACAATATTATGTGGCAAATAAGATCTTTCAAATATACATCACATTCAATATATTATCATATTAGTAATGACATTCTTGGTCCTTTCTCAGATCTCATCAAAGATTCCAGCTAGTATTCTTTTGTTATACATTCCCAACAGGAATTCCTTCCAAAACGATCTACGGGAGTATAATATATATAAAGCATGACTATAATCCCCATATGTCAATTGCCATATCCTATACAAATAGATATAAATCATAGTCCTTGTTCATACCATCGGGATGCAAGGACTGTAATTTATTAATTCACCAGACCTAACGTCTCTTTAGTTTCAAAATCCTGTCCCCCCCTCTTTTATCACGAGGAATTTCTTCCAATATCATAAATCTTAAGTCCGTGTCTCTGTGTCCCATCTCAGCAAAGTGACGCGATACAGGGAGACTCGACTGAGGATGTCGGATAGTACTGCGATGCTGTGCAATGCGATCTTTTATTTTCTGGGTTGTCTCGCCTACATAAATTAAATTACAGGGGCACATAAGAATATAAATCACATAAGAGGACTGACATGTGTAGAAACCATTTATTGTTATCCTGGTCTTCGTTACAGGATGAAAGAGATGATCGCCTTTGAGCATCAGCTTACATTGGATGCAACCAAGACAAGGATAGCAACCCTTCTTTTTACAACCAAGAAAGGTGACCCTTCTCTCCTCCTGATTTTCAGGTTTGAATTCAGATCGCACCAGAAAATCACGCAGGGTTTTATTGCGCCGATAAGCCTTCATGGAAATCTGTTGGAATTCTTCTATCTGTGGGTATGATCATCTTAGGATCGCCCAATGCTTTCTTAATACATTAAATATTTTATCACTATAGCTATTAAATTGGAAGACAAATGGGATCCTGGGTCTGTCAGGATGATATTTTTTGTTGTGTTGGTAATTGTCAGATGGTTTCAAAATTCTATTTAATTCCCGTTTAATCAGACCCTCCGGATAGCCCCGCTCTTTAAATTTGCAGCACATCTCATCCAATCTCTGATCTCTTATTGAAATATCACTCACAATACGTGTAACTCTAAGCAATTGGCTTCTAACAATAGACCCAAACACATGAGGGGGATGGTAGCTATCGTACCTAAGTAACTGATTCCTATCCGTAGGCTTAGTGTATATATCCGTTTCAATCATTCCCTGCTTGACATATACCCGTGTATCTAAAAAGGGGACCGAGTCCCCGCCGATATGTATTTGAAACTGAATATTTGATGAAAAACTATTAATGGTCTCATTAAAGGCTTCAAGAGATTCAATGCTGCCCCGCCATATAGCAAAAACGTCATCTATATATCGCCACCAGGTGGCGCAATGTTCCCGAAAACTCTCATTAGAAAAAATATTCCTCTGTTCAAAATCATGCATGAAAGAACATGCATATGGCGGGGCAACATTGGAGCCCATAGCAACCCCCGTGAGTTGTACATAGAACTTGTCCCTAAAAAGAAAATAATTGTTATGCAAAATCAATTTGAACAATTTTTCAAAAAAAAGAATTTGTGCATCGGAGTACTCCCGACATTCCCTAATCAGGTTAATCGCTGCTTTGATACCAGCTTCATGTGGAATGGACGTGTACAAGCTAGTTACATCCCATGTAACAAGAATAAAGTCCTCATTGATAGGTGGTAAGTCCCTAATTTTGGAGAGAAAA
This sequence comes from Lithobates clamitans, assembly GCA_037952925.1. Classification (NCBI taxonomy): domain Eukaryota; kingdom Metazoa; phylum Chordata; class Amphibia; order Anura; family Ranidae; genus Lithobates; species Lithobates clamitans. The sequence goes on from JBBGZY010001832.1 coordinate 928,681, forward strand.
TCACCAGAGTCCTTGATAAAGGATGGAGTATTTTTCACCAACGGCGATAATACTCTGTCCAATAGTTTGGCTATAGGTACAAAAATCGAATCGTTCCCTGATACAATCGGGCGTCCTGGTGGGGACTGTTTGTCCTTATGGATCTTGGGAAGTATGTATAGAACCGGGACACAAGTATGTGATGGTAACAAGAACTCTTGAAGGTCATGTGAAATGAGCCCTTCCTTAAACGCTGGCTTAACAATGCTTTCTAGAGTCTTTTTAATACTCCATGTAGGATCAGAGTGTAAAGGTTTATATACTGTCATCATCCAGTTGGCGCTTGATTTCATTTTCATATGCCTGAGGATCCATAATGACCACCGAACCCCCTTTATCCGCGGGCTTACAAATGATATCTCTCCGCTTGGTTAACTCTCGCAAAGCTGATTTTTCATGAGGAGACAAATTATTAGGTACATGATCTTTAAAGTCTACCTGTTGAATCATACGTTTAATATCTCGAGTAACTTCTTGTACAAACATTTCAACCGGTACATAAGTAGTGGGGGGGACGGATTTAGATTTCGTTATCAGTCCCAAGGATTTATTATCCAACCTCCCTTCAGTTGTTTCATTCTGAATAAATGGTTTATGGAGAAAATGAACTTTCCATCTAATATTACGAAAAAGGCGATACAGATCTTGGTCTAACTGGAAAGGGTCTAAATGGCTTTTAGGACAATATGATAAACCACGATTAAAAAGTCCTACCTTTTCTGATGACAAGACCCGCCTGGAGATATTATGTACTAAGTCTCCCTTGATCGGCCACGGTTGCCTCGTGTGTAGCGATACCCGTCTTGACTTCCTTCTCTGTTGTAGCGGGATCTGGTTTGCATCCGGGTAGTGGACAACTCTCTCCGATCTCCTTGCAAAAAATTGGATGAGGAATCGGTGTCTGTATTAGCTGAAGAGTTATCGGACATGTCTCTCCTGTGGTTACCATACTCGTTACGACCTCGTCGGTTGTAAGGACGGGGCCATCGGTATACCTGATTTCTTTCATAATCCTCAATGTCCCGATCAAATTTATTGCGTTTCCTGGTTTCCAATTCAGACCGATATTTATTGATATTCTCATCAGCCAGCTCTTTACATCTATTGAATTCTTCCAAACTCATTGCTGAGCGTAATTCTGATTCAATCTTGGTAAGTTGTTCAGACAGGGAGGATAGTTCTTTATGTATAAATGAGATGGTTAAGGTCATTATATCAAATGAACATTTATTCAAAATTTGCATGAATGTGCTCTTAAATTCATCATTATCATTGAATAAGGTCGGGCCAGTCTTACCCTTAGACCTCTCGGAATCCGTTGTACCCGATGGTACTCAGCTAGCGTTAGTCCATGTAATTCCAAGGACATATGTTTTCTTCTCAATTTCTCCCATGTACGGGAATTGTAGACAGGAGTATTACCCGTTAGGAAATTTCTGGATCCTGAGATCTGAGACATAATGTGTGTGGTCTCTTCCTGAGTGTATGAAAAAGTAGAGCCATTGGTATCCATCTTGAATGAAGGTAACTTACTCACTGGGAGTATAATAATGAACTTCAGGTGGGTTACCCTCTTTTCTTAGATCCGTCCGATCAAGGCACCGTCAAGGTGGACTCCCAACCTTCCACCATGAATGGATAGAAAAAAAGACGTGGATCGATGCTTGATGCAAAAAGTGTCTTTACTGAAAATATTTCAATTAGTACAAGCAAGCCACTGTACAGTTCCGAGCGCACATCGCTCTTCGTCAGGCTGTTTTGGCTGTGTGTGAAGAGCCAAAGCACAGATTTCCTCTTATTCACACCCAGACCACCTCACACATGTGTATCAACTTAATTACTAAAAAACAAAACAACACCCCCTAATGAGGTAATTAACCCTTATTATACCAACCAAATAAAAATATTTCCTACCCCTCAATATACATTCTACTATATACATTAGTCATCCTAATATGCACATTTCCATCAGTACAATATTATGTGGCAAATAAGATCTTTCAAATATACATCACATTCAATATATTATCATATTAGTAATGACATTCTTGGTCCTTTCTCAGATCTCATCAAAGATTCCAGCTAGTATTCTTTTGTTTCACATTCCCAACAGGAATTCCTTCCAAAACGATCTACGGGAGTATAATATATATAAAGCATAACTATAATCCCCATATGTCAATTGCCATATCCTATACAAATAGATATAAATCATAGTCCTTGTTCATACCATCGGGATGCAAGGACTGTAATTTATTATTCCACCAGACCTCATGTCTCTTTAGTTTCAAAATCCTGTCCCCCCCTCTTTTATCACGAGGAATTTCTTCCAATATCATAAATCTTAAGTCCGTGTCTCTGTGTCCCATCTCAGCAAACTGACGCGATACAGGGAGACTCGACTGAGGATGTCGGATAGTACTGCGATGCTGTGCAATGCGATCTTTTATTTCCTGGGTTGTCTCGCCTACATAAATTAAATTACAGGGGCACATAAGAATCCTGACAGACCCAGGATCCCATTTGTCTTCCAATTTAATAGCTATAGTGATAAAATATTTAATGTATTAAGAAAGCATTGGGCGATCCTAAGATGATCATACCCACAGATAGAAGAATTCCAACAGATTCCCATGAAGGCTTATCGGCGCAATAAAACCCTGCGTGATTTTCTGGTGCAATCTGAATTCAAACCTGAAAATCAGGAGGAGAGAAGGGTCACCTTTCTTGGTAGTAAAAAGAAGGGTTGCTATCCTTGTCTTGGTTGCGTCCAATGTAAGCTGATGCTCAAAGGCGATCATCTCTTTCATCCTGTAACGAAGACCAGGATAACAATAAATGGTTTCTACACATGTCAGTCCTCTTATGTGATTTATATTCTTATGTGCCCCTGTAATTTAATTTATGTAGGCGAGACAACCCAGAAAATAAAAGATCGCATTGCACAGCATCGCAGTACTATCCGACATCCTCAGTCGAGTCTCCCTGTATCGCGTCACTTTTCTGAGATGGGACACAGAGACACGGACTTAAGATTTATGATATTGGAAGAAATTCCTCGTGATAAAAGAGGGGGGGACAGGATTTTGAAACTAAAGAGACGTGAGGTCTGGTGGATTAATAAATTACAGTCCTTGCATCCCGATGGTATGAACAAGGACTATGATTTATATCTATTTGTATAGGATATGGCAATTGACATATGGGGATTATAGTCATGCTTTATATATATTATACTCCCGTAGATCGTTTTGGAAGGAATTCCTGTTGGGAATGTGAAACAAAAGAATCCTAGCTGGAATCTTTGATGAGATCTGAGAAAGGACCAAGAATGTCATTACTAATATGATAATATATTGAATGGTCTGGATATGAATAAGAGGAAATCTGTGCTTTGGCTCTTCACACACAGCCAAAACAGCCTGACGAAGAGCGATGTGCGCTCGGAACTGTACAGTGGCTTGCTTGTACTAATTGAAATATTTTCAGTAAAGACACTTTTTGCATCAAGCATCGATCCACGTCTTTTTTTCTATCCATTCATGGTGGAAGGTTGGGAGTCCACCTTGACGGTGCCTTGATCAGACGGATCTAAGAAAAGAGGGTAACCCACCTGAAGTTCATTATATATATATATATATATATATATATATATATATATATATATATATAAAAAATATATATTATACATATATATATGTATAATATATATTTTTTTTAGCAGAGACCCTAGGGAATAAAATGGCAATTGCTGCAATATTTTATGTCACACTGTATTTGCCCAGCGGTCTTTTAAATGAAATTTTTTGGGAAAAAATACACTTCAATAAATAAAAAAAAAACGAATCAGTAAAGTTAGCACAATTTTTTTGTTTTAATGTGAAAGATGATGTTACGCCGCGAGAATCGTAATTTATCCTCTAAGCAAAAAAATAATATTATATATATATATATATATATATATATATATATATATATATATATATATATATATATATATATATATATATATATATATATAAATATATATATATATATATATATATATATATATACACACACACACACATTATATTGTCAAAAGTATTGGGACACACATGAACTTTTTTTGGCATCCCAGTCTTAGTCCGTAGGGTTCAATATTGAGTTGGCCCACCCTTTGCAGCTATAACAGCTTCAACTCTTCTGGGAAGGCTGTCCACAAGGTTTAGGATTCTTCCAGGAGAGCATTTGTGAGGTCAGGCACTGATGTTGGATGAGAAGGCCTGGCTCGCAGTCTCTGCTCTAATTCATCCCAAAGGTGTTCTATTGGGTTGAGGACAGGACTCTGTGCAGGCCAGTCAAGTTCCTCCACTGCAAACTCGCTCATCCATGTCTTTATGGATCTTGCTTTGTGCACTGGTCCAAATCTATTGGTGGAGGGGATTATGGTTTGGGGTTGTTTTTCAGGGGTTGGGCTTGGCCCCTTAGTTCCTGTGAAGGGAACTCTTATGCCCCGTACACACGGTCGGATTTTCCGACGGAAAATGTGTGATAGGACCTTGTTGTCGGAAATTCCGACCGTGTGTAGGCTCCATCACACATTTTCCATCGGATTTTCCGACACACAAAGTTGGACAGCAGGAGATAAAATTTTCCGACAACAAAATCCGTTGTCGGAAATTCCGATCGTGTGTACACAAATCCGACGGACAAAGTGCCACGCATGCTCAGAATAAATAAAGAGATGAAAGCTATTGGCCACTGCCCCGTTTATAGTCCCGACGTACGTGTTTTTCCTCACCGCGTTTAGAACGATCGGATTTTCCGACAACTTTGTGTGACCGTGTGTATGCAAGACAAGTTTGAGCCAACATCCGTCGGAAAAAATCCTAGGATTTTGTTGTCGGAATGTCCGAACAAAGTCCGACCGTGTGTACGGGGCATTAAGGTGTCAGCATACCAAGAGATTTTGGACGATTTAATGCTCCCAACTTTGTGGGAACAGTTTGGGGATGACCCCTTCCTGTTCCAACATGACTGCCCACCAGAGCACAAAGCAAGGTCCATAAAGACATGGATGAGCGAGTTTGGGGTGGAAGAAAATTACCTTCAAGTGCAATCATTCATATTATAATAGTAAGTAAAACATATAAAATTAAATGTAACATTCTAAAAAAATAAAAAATAAAAAAAATAAAACTTCCAAAGCGCTATAATGGTGGGAACCTCCCACTAAAAAGTTGCTTTACTTGAAGTTAATTTGTATTGCAATTATCTATAGACGGGGTTTCCACCATCCCTGCTAAGTTTAATTTGTTATGTCTTATTTTCAGTCTGATGTGTATTATATGTGACGTTACATATCACAGAGATCGGTGTTGTGGTAATATTGAAGTTAATTGAGATTTCCATACGTTAGAGGGTTCCACCATTCTTGTTAAATTATTGATCAGTAAGTTAGCGCTGCACTTTTTTTCAATGTGGGAACACATAACCGTGCTTAGCGGCAGGCCTTTTACTGACACTTTTTCTTATTTTACCTCCAGTAGTTTATTGTAAATAGTAGTGTGGGGATTACCTATTATACTAAAGATCAGCATGTGGCATTAATAAACATCAACAGATTTCAGTCCCCCCCCTATGAACAATGTTCATCTCCCCATCCCTGCACTCAGTGCACTGATTGGCAGCCCTGATGGGCACTGATAGGCTGCACTGATTGGCAGCACTGATAGGCACAGATAGGTGTCACTTATAGGTGTCACTGATTGGTGCTGATAAGCGGCACCGACTGGCAGCACTGATAGGTGGCACTGATATGCACTAATAGGTGGCACTAATAGTTGGCACTGATAGGCAGCACTGAGCAGCACTGATAGGCACCATTGATTGGCACTGATAGGCAGCATTGGTAAGGAAGGGGAAAAAGGGGGGGCAAATTACCAAATTATTAGGGATGGAGTCCTGTGTACTGGATGGTCACGGCTCATATAAAGTCCCACCTGTATCTAATTCTTTTACGATAGGCAGCATTTATTGGCACGGATAGCGGCACTGATTGTCAGCATTGATTTTTCACTAATGGGCAGCACTGATTGGCGTCATTGATTGGCACTTATGGGCAGCACTGATTGGCGTCATTGATTGGCACTTATGGGCAGCACTGTTTGGCACTGATAGTGGCACTGATGAGCACTGATAGGCAACACTGATTGACAGCATTGATTGGCACTGATGGGCAAATACTGATTGGCACTTGTAGCGGCACTGATGGACACTAATTGGCAGCAATGATTGGCACTGATAGGCTGCACTGATTAGCAGCACTGATTAGCAGCATGGATGGGCAGTAATTGGCAGCATTGATGGGCACTGATAGGTGGCACTAATATGCGTCACTGATTGGCACTGACAGGTGGCACTGATTGCACTAATAGTTGCCACTGATAGGCGGCTTCGATAGGCAGCACTGACTGGCAGCACTGAGCGATACTGATAGGCAAAACTAATTTGCAGCATTGATTGGCACTGATGGGCAGCACTGATTGGCATGGATAACGTCACTGATAAGGCAGCATTGATTGGCACTGATAGGCAAATACTGATTGGCCCTGATGGGCACTGATTTTCATCATTGATTGGCACTGATGGACAGCACTGATGGGCACTGATAGGCAACACTAATCATCACTGATGGACACTGATAGGCAGCAATGATGGGCACCGACAGGAACTGGCACTAAAAGGCAGCACTGATGGGCACTGATTGGCAGCATTGATGGGCACTGATTGGCACTAACGGGCAGCACTGATGTACACTAATTGGCAGAGTTGATTGGCACTGATAGTGGCATTGATAGGCAGCACTGATTGGCATCATTGATTGGCACTTATGGACAGCACTGATAGTGGCACTGATAGGCAGCACTGATGGGCACTTATTGGCACTGATAGGCATCACTGATGGGCACTGATTGGCAGCACTGATGGGCACTGATTGGCAAGACTGATGGGCACCGATAGCGGCACTGATAGGCAGCACTGGTGGGCACTGATTGGCACTATTTTGCACTGATGGACACTGACAGAGGAGAGGGGGAGTTTCACATTCAGCAGATCATAAAGCGAGAGCCGCTCAGTGAGTGAAACTGTCAGCTAATGTAACTAAACACAGGGAGAAGATCAGCTGTCACAACTTTGCGGTGATGTCGGAGTGGACGGGATGGAGCAGCTATCAAACACCAGCCAATGATTGGGCTGCTTAAAAAGGGGGGGAGCCACATACATGTAGCTGCCCGCCTAGACCCCATCCAATTGGTTGGTGTTTGATGGCTGTTCGGTCCCTCCCACCCCCGACATCACTGCGGAGTTGTGACAGCTGGTCTCTCTCTCTCTCAACATGCAGTTAAATTAGCTGACAGTTTCACACACTGAGCAGCTCTCGCCTCATGATCTGCTGAATGTTTCACAGGCAGCGCAGACTACACAATGCCTGGATGCAACATTTCAGTGCAGATCTCAGGTGACAGCTCCAGGTGATTAGGGTGTGTAATAACCACCAAGGTGGCTAAGTGGCCACTCGATTGTTATCACAAGCAGCGGGGGTCTACCCCCCCATCGCTCCTTTCGGCCTCTTCTGTCCCACTGGGAGGCCCGAGTGACCAGCCCCCACATCCACCGGCTGGCCGGAGACCCAAACAGCCGGAATCTGCTTTGATCTGGTCTCGGATCTAGTAACCCAGAAGCGACGTCATGATTTCACTTCCAGTTTACTAGAGCCTTAAAGGCACAAAATTTAAAAAAAAATGGCAGTATTCAAAGTATTCAAAACAGCCAAACCTGGTCTTATAGATCCCAGATCCCTCCAAGAAAATACCTGATACGTGCCTACTGCTGTCACAAGGGATGTTTACATTCCTTCTGACAGCAATAAAAGTAATAACATTTTTTTAAAGGGACTGTGTGAAAAAAAAAAACATAAATAAGAAAAACAAAAAAATTTAAGCGCCCTATCCCTCCGCGCTTGCGCGCAGAAGTGAACGTATACGTAAGTCACGCCCGCAAATGTAAACACCGTTCAAACCACACATGTGAGAGATCCCTGTGTTAGAGCGAGAGCAATAATTCTAGCACTAGACCTCCTCTGTAACTCTAAACTGGTAACTGTTAAAAATGATTTAAAGAGTCGCCTATGGAAATTTTTAAGTGCTGTAGTTTGTCACTATTCTGTGAGTGTGTGCAATTTAAAGTGTGACATGTTAGGTATTTATTCGGTGTAACATCCGCTTTGACAATATAAAAAAAATGGGCTAACTTTACTCTTTTGTTTTTTATTTAATTAATGAAAGTGTATTTTTTACCAAAAAATTGTGTTTCAAAGACCACTGCGCAAATACAGTGTAACATAAAATATTGCAATGACTGCCTTTTTATTCTCTAGGGTCTCTGCTAAAAAATATATATAATGTTTGGGGGTTCTAAGTAATTTTCTAGCAAAAAATACTGGTTTTTAACTTGTAAGCAACAAGTGTCAGAAAAAGGCATGGTCTTCAAGTGGTTAACCGCTTCCGGACCACCCACCACATATATACTGCGGCAAGGCGGCCCGGCTGTGCAAAATTATGTACCTGTACGTGATTTTGTGTATGCGGTGTAGGGGCGCGTGCCGCCGAAGCACCGCTCCCACTGTGATTGCTATATTGGTATGTAAACAAGGCAAACCACTGATCTGTCAGGGAGCAAAAGAGAGATCTTGTGTTTCAGCTAAGCTGATTGGACACAGCGGGAGCCAATTAGTGGGTCAGGCGATCAATTTTATTTGGGTACAGCTTTGCACGACCGCGCAATTGTCAGTTAAAGCGACGCAGTGCCGTATCGCAAAATATGGCCTGGTCAGGAAGGGGGTAAAACCTTCCGGAGCTGAAGTGGTTAAATACATTTTATTTCATTTTTTCACCTTGTGTAAAAGGGGAATGGCAATGTCCAAATGTCTGAGGCGATGTTATTGTTACCATTGTTGTCCCTTTCCAGATGTTGTTTAAGTAGTAAATATAACCCATTGTCCACTAGAAGGTGAAGGTCGTTTTGGTTATTTGGAAAGCTGGCTGCACATTATCCAATTTCCTTGTTTAATTTCCTTTAGATTTACCTTTAACTATTTAGTGCAAGGACCTGCCTGTTTGCATACAAATTGAAAGTGTTAAGGTTTGACCTGATATTGTATGGTTTTAGTAAATCTAAACGAAAATTGCACAAGAAAATTGTATAATGTATGGCCAGCCTAAGTTAGATAAATTTCTGTCATGACAAATACTCAAGGTCCCTGTCCCAAATACCTGACATAAATAAATTAACATACATTAATTAATTAACAAACATTAGTTTTATACCTCAGAAACCCTGACACTGTGGTCATCCTGTGTATGTGGTCTCTACACATGGATGACAATATTGGTGAGTCTACTCCATTGTAACATTGTTTTTTATAAAATAATATTTACTGGAGAAACTAATTTTCTTCTGATAACATTCTTCTCTTCTTCTACAGATTGTATAATAATCACCTGACAGACAGTTCCTGCCCCCACCTGGCTTCTGGAATAAGAAATAACCAGACACTGAGAACACTGGACCTGTCTGATAACAATCTGGAAGGTCCTCATTTCAGGGATCTGATGGAAGCTCTGACAACAAGCCGGATAGAGGAATTACAGTGAGTATAACAGGACTGACTGAGACAATAATATTCTGGGACAGTTTTATATCTAAACCACATCAATAATATAAAATATTAATACAAATACTGTGATTATATGAATCTTCTTTTTGTCACTGTATATAGCCAATCACGGACTGCTTCCTAAGTTTGCTTATGTGGAATCTTTACCTCACCAACTCAGAGACAATTCCTGCACATGAACAGATCGCTCTTACAGTGCCGTATTTGAATAGCATCTGTACAGTGCAACTGTTATCTTGGTGTCTCTGCAGTGGAATAGTAAATAAAAGTGTCAGGAACAGACTCCTCAAAATGGGGATCAATGGTAATTATAACATCCGCTATTCAGTGTAAGGGGACCTCCTCATTACTACACATTTACTATTCAGTGTCAGAGGATTTCCCTAGCACTACACATCTACTTTTCAGTGTTCCTGCCCAATCACTAGCAATGCTGATACAGTCGTATGCAATAGTTTGGGAACCCCTGACAATTTCCATGATTGTGCTTTATAAATATTTGGGTGTTTGGATCAGCAATTTCATTTTGATCTATCAAATAACCGAAGGACACAGTAATATTTCGGTAGTGAAATGAGGTTTATTGGATTAACAGAAAATGCGCAATATGCATCAAAACGAAATTAGACAGGTGCATAAATTTGGGAACCCTTGTCATTTTGTTGATTTGAATACCTGTAACTACTTAGCACTGATTAATTGGAACACACAATTGGTTTGGTGAGCTCATTAAGCCTTGAACTTCATAGACAGGTGCATCCAATCATGAGAAAAGGTATTTAAGGTGGCCAATTGCAAGTTGTTATTCTTTGACTCTCCTCTGAAGAGTGGCAACATGGGGGCCTCAAAACAACTCTCAAATGACCTGAAAACAAAGATTGTTCTACATTATGGTTTAGGGGAGATATAAGCTGTCAGTGTCCACTGTGAGGAACATAGTGAGGAAATGGAAGACCACAGGCACAGTTCTTGTTAAGGCCAGAAGTGGCAGGCCACATAAAATATTGGAGAGGCAAAGGCGAAGGATGGTGAGAAAGGTCAAAAACAGCCCACGGACCACCTCCAAAGACCTACAGCATCAACTTGCTGCAGATGGTGTCACTGTGCATCCTTCAACAATTCAGCACACTTTGCACAGGGAGAAGCTGTATGGGAGAGTAATGTGAAAGAAGCCTTTTCTGCACACACGCCACAAACTGAGTCACTTGAGGTATGCAAACGCACATTTGGACAAGCCAGCTTCATTTTAGAATAAGGTGCTGTGGACTGATGAAACAAAGATTGAGTTATTTGGTCATAACAAGGGGCGTTATGCATGGCGGCAAAAGAACACAGCATTCCAAGATAAACACTTGCTACGCACAGTAAAATTTGGTGGAGGTTCCATCATGTTGTGGGGTTGTGTGGCCAGTGCCGGTACTGGGAATCTGGTTAAAGTTGAGGGTCGCATGGATTCCACTCAATATCAGCAGATTCTTGAGAATAATGTTGAGGAATCAGTCACAAAGTTGAAGTTATGCCGGGGCTGGATATTTCAATAAGGCAACGACCCAAAACACTGCTCAAAATCTACTCGGGCATTTATGCAGAGGAACAAGTACAATGTTCTGGAATGGCCATCCCAGTCCCCAGACCTGAATATCTGTCAGGGTTCTTACCTTGGCAGGCGGGGCGCCCGCGGTGGTGTGCGTCAGGGTGCGTCGGCGCGCGTGCCTGTGTGTGCCGGGGCGCGCGCGTGCACGTCGTTTGGCGCCAAAAGCCCTATTTAAGCCAGTGAGTTCTGGTGACCAGTGCTGCCTAATCAACAGCTAGTAGTTCCAGAGCCTGACCGTGTACCTTGTTGTTCCTGTTATACCTACTGACCCGGCTTGTCCCCCGTCCACTCTCTGAACTCTGCCTGCACCGACCCTTGCTTGTCTGACCATCCGCTTGCCTGTTCCACTGTACCTCTGCCGTCTGCCTGTTGCCAAATCCGGCCTGTCTCCTGACCATCCATCTGCCTGCTCCCTGGGATCCTGTCAGCCTGTCTGCAGTCTTCCTGTCTGTTGTCCACACCAGCCTGCTCTGCTCAGCGAAGGTGCTCCAGTCTACTCAGTCTTTGCTACAGTTAACCCTGTGACTTCCGGACAGCAATACCTGAACAGCCATACAGGCCTTCATACCACTCCGTACTGTTGTACCCCCTGTTTACTCTATCAGGGGGCCAATAGTCGGAGGGTAAGGGAGCCAACCCTCTGCCCGACAGGACTCGCCGGTCTGGTAAGTAGGAGGAGCCTGATAGTATTAGGCAGCCATGACCGAGTCCGGGCAGGGGGCCTCCCCCATGGATGAACTTTGCCGACATTTGGCGGGTCTAACCCAGGCAGTGAAAAGCCTACAAGAGGGATATTCCAGCTTGGAAGCACGTGTGCAGGCTCTGTCCGCACCTTCCGGTCCACCAGGGTCCGCAGCAGCCACCTCAACACCTTCTGTGGTCATGTTACCTCCTGAGCCCAAAGTACCAGTACCCGAAAGATTTCTCGGAGACCGGAGCAAGTATCGTGCCTTCCGGAATGCTTGCAACCTGTACTTTGCCCTTCAGCCACGCACGTTCTCCCTGGAAGCCACTAAGGTGGGCTTTGTTATTTCCCTGCTGACTGGTGAACCACAAACATGGGCCCACCGACTCTTGGAGCAAAAGTCTGTCGCCTTGGATAGTCTGGAGGCCTTCTTTGGAGCCATGTCCCAACTATACGAAGACCCCCAGCTCACTGCCACTGCAGAAGCCTCCTTACAGGCCCTTCGTCAAGGCCGCCGAGCAGCTGAAGACTATGCCGTCGAGTTCAGACGCTGGAGTTCCGACACGGCTTGGAATGACGCAGCATTGCGCCATCAGTTCAGGATGGGGTTGTCAGAACCTCTCAAAGATGAGTTGGCACGAGTAGGGGTACCACAGACCCTGGAAGACCTTATCAATCTATCTATCCAAATAGACCGTAGACTGCGAGAACGACGTACCGAGAGAACCACCAGTACCCTTCGTCCCACCTGGATGACTCCACAAGTACCCTGTCCACCCAGTAGATCTCCTGCTCCGCCACCTGCCTCTACCTATGATGCACCTGAACCAATGCAGCTTGGTCTGTTCCGTCCTTCTTTGACCCCAGAGGAGAAGTCACGTAGGCGGGCACACAACCTCTGCCTCTACTGCGGGGAATCGGGGCACTACGCCAGCGGTTGCCCCAACAAGATGCGTAAGTGTCGTTCTGATGTCCATACCTGTGCTACTATTGTACCCTCCTTGGGCACGCATCTAACCATTTCTGTCACTTTACAGCTTCCCGGAAAGGCCATCCAAGTCCCAGCTATTATTGATTCCGGAGCCTGCAGCTGTTTTATTGACCGGACCTTTGCCTCTCAACATTCCATTCCTCTCCAAACCAAAACTCAAAGCCGCGCTGTTCATCTCGCTGACGGTTCTGCTCTCCGCTCCGGCCCAGTCACTCAGGAGACTATCCCCTTAGAAGCCATCATGGGCCAGCAACACCATGAATATCTCTGTCTGGACGCCATCTCGTCCCCTCTCTTTCCAGTTATTCTTGGAATACCTTGGCTACAAGCGCACAACCCCCAAATCAACTGGGCTACAGGTAATGTCGAGTTCCTCTCTGGATACTGTCTTCAACACTGCTTGCAAGGGACAGGCCATGAGGTTGCCCAACTCCTCTGTCTACAACCAGATGTTGATTTGCTTCAAGCTATTCCTGAGCCTTACCAAGACTTTGCGGATGTGTTTAGCAAGAAGGGGGCTGAATTGCTACCACCACACAGGCCTTACGACTGCCCAATTGAATTGCTTCCTGGATCCGAGGTACCTTTTGGCCGGATCTTCCCCTTGACTGAGCAGGAGCTGGGTACCCTGAAGCAGTACTTGGATGAAAATCTGAAAAAGAAATTTATCCGCCCGTCCACCTCTCCGGCCGGTGCGGGTTTATTTTTTGTGGAAAAGAAGGATCATTCCCTGCGGCCATGTATTGATTACCGCGAACTGAACAAGATCACGATTAAAAATCGCTACCCGCTCCCTCTGGTACCTGAGTTATTCCAAAGGCTGGGCACTGCCAGAATCTTTACTAAACTGGATCTCCGGGGTGCCTATAACTTAATCCGCATCCGAAAAGGTGACAAGTGGAAGACTGCGTTTCGCACTCGTTTCGGGCATTTTGAGTACCAGGTCATGCCCTTCGGTCTTTGTAATGCCCCGGCTACGTTCCAGCACTTTGTGAACGACATTTTTAGAGATATCCTGGACCTTTATGTCATCGTTTATCTGGACGATATACTCATCTTCTCCTCTTCTTTGGCGGATCATCGCAGGCACGTCAGGAATGTTCTCGTCCGGCTCAGGCAACATGGCTTATACGCCAAACTAGATAAATGTGAGTTCGAACGCCTGAGTATTCAGTTCTTGGGACTCATTATTTCTGTTGAAGGAATCAAGATGGACCCACAAAAAGTATCGGCCATCCTGGACTGGCCGGCTCCTTCTGACAGGAAGGGAGTCCAACGTTTCGTTGGATTTTCCAACTTTTACAGGAAGTTCATTAAAGACTTTTCTAAAATCATTGCACCAATAACGGAACTTACTAAACAGGGAGCACGTTTCTGTTGGTCATCCCAAGCACAGGCAGCGTTCGAGAAATTAAAGGGACTGTTTACTTCTGCCTCTATTCTCAAGCACCCGGACCCTGCATTACCGTTTGTTCTAGAAGTGGATGCTTCGGAGATCGCAGTGGGGGCAGTACTTTCTCAACGTCAGGGCCCCAAGGCCCTCTTGTTTCCTGTAGCATTCTTTTCCCGTAAACTCTCATCATCTGAGAAAAATTATGATGTCGGAGACCGGGAACTGTTGGCCATCAAAGCGGCTTTGGAAGAGTGGCGCTATCTACTAGAGGGTGCGGTACATCCGGTTCTCATCTTTACCGACCACAAGAACTTGGAATACTTAAGATCAGCCAAGCGACTCAGACCACGACAGGCTAGATGGGCACTTTTTTTTTCTCGCTTCTCCTTTCACATCACGTACAGGCCCGGATCCAAGAATGGAAAACCTGATGCCCTATCACGGATGTTCCACGACTCCAAGGAAAGTACTCCTCCTGATACTATTCTGCCTGCAGGTAATTTCTTACTGCTCCAGGGAGATTTAATTTGCAGGATTAAACAGGCTTCCTCTGAAATTCCTCTACCTACTGGAACCAGTTTAAATGATGGGTTGCTCTGGCATGAAGGCAAGATTTTCGTACCTGAAAGATGTAGGGTACTGGTACTGGAACTATGTCATGACCACAAGCTGGCGGGTCACTTCGGAGCCCGGAAAACCTCAGAATTGGTGCTACGCACCTTTTGGTGGCCATGTCTTCTGGAGGACTGTAAGAGGTACGTGGGTTCTTGCCGCACTTGTGCTCGGAATAAATGCAACCACTCAAAGGCCTGGGGTTTATTGAGACCTTTACCGATTCCTGACAGGCCTTGGAGAATGCTATCGATGGATTTCATTGTGGAGTTACCCCCCTCTGAAGGTTTCTCAACCATCTTTGTGGTGATTGATAGGCTATCCAAGATGGCACACTTCATCCCTATGAAGGGTACTCCCACAGCCGTAGAAACGGCGAAGATATTCATCAAGGAAGTAGTAAGGCTACATGGGGTGCCCGCGAATATCGTATCCGACCGAGGTGTTCAATTTACCTCCCGGTTTTGGAGAGCACTGTGTGCCGCTTTGGAAATCGAATTGGCGTTCTCCTCGGCCTACCATCCTCAGACGAACGGCCAGACAGAAAGAACTAACCAGACGCTGGAGCAATACCTCCGTTGCTTTTCTGTATTTACTCAAGACGACTGGGTGTCCTTGTTACCAGTCGCCGAATTCTCATACAACAACTCCTTACACTCTGCCATCAACCAGACTCCTTTCTTTGCGAATTATGGATTCAATCCTTCTTTCCTTCCCAGTTCTATCCCGGAATGTTCTCTGCCCGCAGTAACGGAAACTATGGAGTTCTTTTCTAGTAACTGTAAGATCCTGCAGGAGACCATGGCCCAATCCCAGGCTTCCTTCAAGAGGATGTTCGATAAGAAAAGGCGAGGAGAACTCATCCTTGAACCTGGCAACCAAGTATGGCTCTCTACAGCTAATCTAAAGTTGGCTTGTCCCTCCAAGAAGTTGGGGCCTAAGTTTCTGGGCCCGTTTCGGGTGAAGAGAAAGGTGAATGATGTTGCCTTTGAACTTAGCCTGCCAGAGTCCCTTAGAATCCACCCGGTCTTCCACGTTTCATTACTGAAACCAGTTATCCACGATCCTTTTCCTGACCGTAAGGCCAAGCCACCGGAGGCTGTTTTGGTCAACAATGAGGAGGAGTTCGAAGTCGAGGCAATCTTGGACTGTAGGAAAAGACAGAATCAGCTCCAGTATCTCATTAAATGGAAGGGGTATGGACCCGAGGATAATTCTTGGGAACCCGAAGGTAACCTGCATGCCAACGAATTGCTACAAACCTTCAAGAATTCCCATGCTCCCAGGCTGGCCCAGCTGGGCATCCGGAGGCTGCCCTTGAGGAGGGGGCACTGTCAGGGTCCTTACCTTGGCAGGCGGGGCGCCCGCGGTGGTGTGCGTCAGGGTGCGTCGGCGCGCGTGCCTGTGTGTGCCGGGGCGCGCGCGTGCACGTCGTTTGGCGCCAAAAGCCCTATTTAAGCCAGTGAGTTTTGGTGACCAGTGCTGCCTAATCAACAGCTAGTAGTTCCAGAGCCTGACCGTGTACCTTGTTGTTCCTGTTATACCTACTGACCCGGCTTGTCCCCCGTCCACTCTCTGAACTCTGCCTGCACCGACCCTTGCTTGTCTGACCATCCGCTTGCCTGTTCCACTGTACCTCTGCCGTCTGCCTGTTGCCAAATCCGGCCTGTCTCCTGACCATCCATCTGCCTGCTCCCTGGGATCCTGTCAGCCTGTCTGCAGTCTTCCTGTCTGTTGTCCACACCAGCCTGCTCTGCTCAGCGAAGGTGCTCCAGTCTACTCAGTCTTTGCTACAGTTAACCCTGTGACTTCCGGACAGCAATACCTGAACAGCCATACAGGCCTTCATACCACTCCGTACTGTTGTACCCCCTGTTTACTCTATCAGGGGGCCAATAGTCGGAGGGTAAGGGAGCCAACCCTCTGCCCGACAGGACTCGCCGGTCTGGTAAGTAGGAGGAGCCTGATAATATCATTGAACATCTGTGGGGTAATTTGAAGCGGGCTGTCCATGCTCGGGAACCATCAAACCTAACTGAACTGGATATGTTTTGTAAGGAGGAATAGTCCAAAATACATTCATCCAGAATGCAGACACTCATTACAGGTTATAGGAAGCGTCTAGAGGCTGTTATTTCTGCTAAAGGAGGCTCTACTTAAAATTGATGTGATTTTTCTGTTGGGGTGCTCAAATTTATGCACCTGTCTAATTTTGTTTTGATGCATATTGCACATTTTCGGTTAATCCAATAAGCCTCATTTCACTACTGAAATATTACTGTGTCCTTCAGTTATTTGATAGATCAAAATGAAATTGCTGTTCCAAACCCAAATATTTATAAATGACAATCATGGAAATTGTCAGGGGTTCCTAAACTTTTGCACACGACTGTATGATTGATATTCTATACACAAGGAGATTATAGCACAATACAAGTCATGTCAGTGGTATTCTGTGGTCATCCTGTGTATCCAAGATTATAATCTTTACATGTGGGGGATTTCAATGATCAAATGCTTTAGCCTTATTTGGTAACAAGGAGGTCCCATTTCTGTTATAAGAAAGCTACCATTTGTTTTATTCATTTGGCTATTTACAATGCTTATATCACCTACACCAAATCCACGTAAAGACCCACTCCCTTCCTAAAATTCATAGAAGAAAGTCATGTCCCCCATCTACCTGAAAATCCCCCCCTCCCAGAAAACCTTCGCTCTGATGCTGTTAGCCAACTTCATAAGCACCACTTCCCAGAGAGCATTCCACCATCTGATGCAGGCCGAAGATGGCAAAACTAGATGTCACATATGCAGCAAAGAAGGAGTTAGAAGACATACCAGCTATCATTGTCCCCAGTGTCCCTCCCAACCCAGCCTATGCATTGGAGAATGCCTCTGACGTTTTCACACATCCCTAAAATATTAGCCCATATTTTTAACCATTTCCCCGTTATAAAAATTTGTGCTGACCATTTGCCTACTTCCTCAAAACCACATGCCACTGCCTTCCACATGAACTGACCCTGACCTGTTGACTATGCCTCTGCCTACCATCTGAATTGTTCATCCACCACACTTCTGACTTCACCGTGAACTGACCCTAGCCTGTTTATCAACTATGCTTCTGCCTACCGCTTGGACTGATCTGTTACCTTCCTACTGTAGTACACAGGAGTCTCACATATGTGAGGGGCTCCAGAAGTATTTTTCTGAATGGAGAAAACAATTTTTTTGTTTTTCTGCTGGTTTTGTAGATTCTGGATTAGGGTCTTCAGAGGCTTCAAAGATTTTTGGTTGGGAGAAGCCTCTACCCCTGTGCTCAGGTCTTACCTGACCAAGGCCAGTAAGTCAGCCTGCATGCCTCTGCCTGCCACATGAACTCTGCCTGCTACCTGTACTATGGAAATATTTAGCTGTAGCAAGAGGCAGTAGGTTTATGAAGGGCTGGAGAGTGGTACAACAAAATGGACAACTTTGTGTAAAATAAAAAATGCGTGTTCATGTTCAAAAAACTTATTATGCCTCATAGACTATGCGTTGGGGTGTTTGCTTTCCAAAATGGGGTCCTTTTGTAGGCATTCCCATTGTCCTGGTGCTCTATGGCCTTAAAAATTGTGATAGGTTGTCAATAAATTAGATGTGTAATTTATGCTCCTAGAACACCTGAAAGTGCTACTTGAATGTTGGGCCTCTGTATGTGGCCAGGCTGTGTAAAAGTCTCACATATGTGGTATCACCATACTCAGGACGAGTAGCAGAATGTATTTTGAGGTGTAATTTTTGCTATGTGTTACAAATATTGTATAAAGCGGGTGTGTCTAGCCATCAGCGAGAACAGTTGCTTTCTAGACGAGCTCCAGCTGTACAGACCATCTAGCGACTAACCCCAGCGACAGAGGGGCCCCTTGTCACCAGCTTCAAGCACCCCAGGAAGCCCTGAGCCTGGTGAGATGCGCAAGCAAGGATCCCTTCGTTCTGCACCACAGAAACTGACAGATTTTTTCATGCCAGCCGAGGGACGGGTATACAAAGATGGCAGTGACCCGGCCATGCGGCCTGCGGACACAGAGAATACCTCTTCAGACTCCAGCAGAATGGCCTCCACGGTATGTACAGCTGTACAGTATACCGTTCTTCCTCTGGAGACTCTGATCCCTCTCCCCCTGATAGTCTTTCCACATGCAGCCCTGCTAAGCATAAAAAAGCCAAGCAGGGAGAGGACTCTGATATGGAGGACAGTGCTGCAGAGCATTCTGCCCAGCCTGCTCTTGAGCAATTTCCCTCCTCATCTCAGCCTGTGTCAGTGGCCAATATGAAAGAAATGCTGATTTCACTAAGAGAGTCCATGCACATTGATATGCTGAAAATGCTATGCCCTATTAATGCTGCTGTGCAGGATCTGCAACAAAGAATGTCTCATGTAGAGAATAAAATGGATAATGCTTTTTCTGCTCATAATAACCTTGTTGATGCATACCAGGAGCAGCAAAAAGGGGAAATTGGCATATATGGAAGAGAGATCCCGCAGAAATCACTTTAGGTTTTGCGGTATCCCTAAATCAATTTCTGCAAATGACCTTAATGGTTTCCTGCTCCAATTTCTCCATAAGCTTGTCCCTAGGGCCAGTGATATAGAAGTGATCATAGACAGGGCACATAGATTGCCTAAAGCAGCCTTCCTCCCTGACACGGTGCCAAGAAATGTGTTAGCCAGCATACACTACTATCATACCAAAGAGGAAGCTATGAGTGCCATGCGGAAAAATCCACAACTGGATGGGCAATTTATGGGCATCGCATTATACACAGATTTGTGGAGACAGAACTTGAAGGATGAAATAAACAGTCTTGGGCTTTTTTGGATAGC
Organism: Lithobates clamitans; assembly: GCA_037952925.1. NCBI lineage: Eukaryota > Metazoa > Chordata > Amphibia > Anura > Ranidae > Lithobates > Lithobates clamitans. Next base: position 948,583 of record JBBGZY010001832.1, read on the forward strand.
AAATGTACCAGTTGCTATCAAATGGAAAGGTCCGTCCATATCCCCAGTGAAGTGACTGGCCTCAGGTGATACACAGAGATGAGACAAATACTCCTACAGTACATAGGTTATACCTGTTTATCTGCAATCTTCTCTACATTCATTCTAATGCCGTGTACACACGAGCAGACTTTTCAGCATCAAACGTCCGATGGACTTTCGACGTAGTTACGACGGACTGTCGAATGACCGGACTTGCCCACACATGATGGACTAAAGTCCATTCGAAAGTCCGTTCGTTTGAACGTGATGACATACGAAGGGACTAGAATATTGAAGTTCATAACCAGTAGCCAATAGCTGTTCTTGCGTCGTCCATTGGACTAGCATGCAGACGAACGTATTTTTCGATCGGACTCGAGTCCGTCGGAAAGATTTGAAACATGTTCCAAATCTAAAGTCCGTCTGATTTTTGACAGAAAAGGTCAGCTGAAGGTCAGATGAAGCCCACACACGATCGGATTGTACAACGGATTCGTTTCATCAGACTAGTCCAGTCAAAAAGTCCGGTCGTGTGTACACGGCAAAAGTTGAATTTATAAAGCTTGCCTGAGAGTTCAGAAAATGAGGGCAGAGAGTTGAAATTACATTCTGCAGAGCTCGGTGAGGAGAGCTCTGAGATCTGATTGGAAGGAAAGGAACCCCCCCTTCACACATCTCACATAAACTTGTCAGAAGTGACTCATGCTGATAGCAGAGGAATGAGGCAGCAGACAGAAATGACACTTAGTGCTCTGGATTAAGTACTACACTATAGAGGAATATGCTTTGTTCATATTTCATGTCTAAGGTTTACAATCATCTGCCAAAAATTCACGTACCTATTCGTCATTATATTTCAAGTGGTTGTACCGGGGTGATATGCAGCTGGAGGCATCACCATGGTATAGGCGTGCGCAGGCTATTGCATTAGGGTGTGCACCCCAGAGGTAAAATACACGTGTGTGTGTGTATATATATATATATATATATACACACACACACACACACACACACATTATATTGTCAAAAGTATTGGGACGCACATGAACTTTTTTTGTCACCTGGGTCTTAGTCCGTAGGGTTCAATATTTAGTTGGCCCACCCTTTGCAGCTATAACAGCTTCAACTCTTCTGGGAAGGCTGTCCACAAGGTTTAGGATTCTTCCAGGAGAGCATTTGTGAGGTCAGGCACTGATGTTGGATGAGAAGGCCCGGCTCGCAGTCTCCGCTCTAATTCATCCCAAAGGTGTTCTTTTGGGTTGAGGACAGGACTCTGTGCAGGCCAGTCAAGTTCCTCCACTCCAAACTCGCTCATCCATGTCTCTATGGATCTTGCTTTGTGCACTGGTCCAAATCTATTGGTGGAGGGGGGATTATGGTGTGGGGTTGTTTTTCAGGGGTTGGGCTTGGCCCCTTAGTTCCAGTGAAGGGAACTCTTAAGGTGTCAGCATACCAAGAGATTTTGGACAATTTCATGCTCCCAACTTTGTGGGAACAGTTTGGGGATGGCCCCTTCCTGTTCCAACATGATTGCCCACCAGTGCACAAAGCAAGGTCCATAAAGACATGGATGAGCGAGTTTGGGGTGGAGGAAAATTAACTTCAAGTGCAATCATTCACATTATAATAGTAAGTAAAACATATAAAATTAAATGTAACAATCTAAAAAAATAAAAAAAATAAAACTTCCAAAGCGCTATATACAATACAAATTAACTTCAAGTACAACAACTAAAAAGTTGTTGTACTTGAAGTTAATTTGTATTGCAATTATCTATAGACGGGGTTTCCACCATCCCTGCTAAGTTTAATTTGTTATGTCTTGTTTCAGTTTGATGTGTATTATATGTGACGTTACATATCACAGAGATCGGTGTTGTGGTAATATTGAAGTATATTGAGATTTCCATACGTTAGAAGGTTCCACCATTGTTGTTAAGTTATTGATCAGTAAGTTAGTGCTGCACTTTTTTTTAATGTGATGTGGGAACACATAACAGTGCTTAGCGGCAGGCCTTTTACTGACACTTTTTCTTATTTTACCTCCAGTAGTTTATTGTAAATAGTAGTGTGGGGATTACCTATTATACTAAAGATCGGCATGTGGCATTAATAAACATCAACAGATTTCAGTCCCCCCTATGAACAATGTTCATCTCCCCATCCCTGCACTCAGTGCACTGATTGGCAGCCCTGATGGGCACTGATAGGCTGCACTGATAGGTGGCACTTATAGGTGTCACTGATTGGCGCTGATAAGCGGCACTGACTGGTAGCACTGATAGGTGGCACTGATATGCACCAATAGGTGGCACTAATAGTTGTCACTGATAGGCAGCACTGAGCAGCACTGATAGGCACCATTGATTGGCACTGATAGGCACCATTGATTGGCACTGATAGGCAGCATTGGTAAGGAAGGGGAAAAAGGAGGGGCAAATTACCAAATTATTAGGGATGGAGTCCTGTGGACTGGATGGTCACGGCTCATATAAAGTCCCACCTGTATCTAATTCTTTTACGATAGGCAGCATTGATTGGCACTGATAGCGGCACTGATTGGCAGCATTGATTGGCACTGATTGGCAGCATTGATTGGCACTAATGGGCAGCACTGATTGGCGTCATTGATTGTTACTTATGGGCAGCACTGATTGGCGTCATTGATTGGCACTTATGGGCAGCACTGTTTGGCACTGATAGGCAACACTGATTGACAGTATTGATTGGCACTGATGGGCAAATACTGATTGGCACTTGTAGCGGCACTGATGGACACTAATTGGCAGCATTGATTGGCACTGATAGGCTGCACTGATTAGCAGCACTGATTGGCAGCATGGATGGGCAGTATTTGGCAGCACTGATGGGCACTGATAGGTGGCACTAATATGCGTCACTAATTGGCAATGACAGGTGGCACTGATTGCACTAATAGTTGGCACTGATAGGCGGCTTCGATAGGCAGCACTGACTGGCAGCACTGAGCGACACTGATAGGCAGCACTGATAGGCAGCACTAATTTGCAGCATTGATTGGCACTGATAGTGGCACTGATAGGCAAGACTGATTGGCATCATTGATTGGCATGGATAGCGTCACTGATAGGCAGCATTGATTGGCACTGATAGGCAAATACTGATTGGCCCTGATGGGCACTGATTGGCACCGATAGGCAGCATTAATCATCACTGATGGACACTGATAGGCAGCACTGATGGAACCGACAGGCACTGGCACTAAAAGGCAGCACTGATGGGCACTGATTGGCAGCATTGATGGGCACTGATTGGCAGGGTTGATGGGCACGGATAATGGCATTGATAGGCAGCACTGATTGGCATTATTGATTCGCACTTATGGACAGCACTGATAGTGGCACTGATAGGCAGCACTGATGGGCACTGATAGGCAGCACTGATAGGCAGCACTGGTGGGCACTGATTGGCACTAATGGACACTGACAGAGGAGAGGGGGAGTTTCACATTCAGCAGATTGTAAAGCGAGAGCTACTCAGTGTGTGAAACTGTCAGCTAATGTAACTAAACACAGGGAGAAGATCAGCTGTCACAACTTTGCGGTGATGTCGGAGTGGGCGGGACTGAGCACTTATCACACACCAGCCAATGATTGGGCTGCCTAAAAAGGGGGCGGATCCACATACATGTAGTGGCCCACCTAGACCCCATCCCATTGGCTGGTGTTTGATGGCTGTTCGGTCCCGCCCACCCCCGACATCACTGCGGAGTTGTGACAGCTGGTCTCTCTCTCTCTACATGCAGTTAAATTAGCTGACAGTTTCACACACTGAGCAGCTCTCGCCTCATGATCTGCTGAATGTTTCACAGGCAGCGCGGACTACTTAATGCCTGGATGCAACATTTCAGAGCAGATCTCAGGTGACAGCTCCGGGTGATTAGGGTGTGTAATAACCACCAAGGTGGCTAAGCAGCCGCTCGATTGTTATCACAAGCAGCGGGGGTCTCCCACCCCCCCATCGCTCCTTTCGGCCTCTTCTGTCCCACTGGGAGGCCAGAGCGACCAGCCGGCACATCCACCAGCTGGCCGGAGACCCAAACAGCCGGAATCTGCTTTGATCGGGTCTCGGATCTAGTAACCCAGAAGCGACATCATGATATCACTTCCAGTATACTGGAGCCTTAAAGGCACAAAATTTTTAAAAAAAGGGAAGTATTCAAAACAGCCAAACCTGGTCTTATAGATCCCAGATCCCTCCAAGAAAATACCTGACACGTGCCTACTGCTGTCACAAGGGATGTTTACATTCCTTCTGACAGCAATAAAAGTAATACAATTTTTTTTAAAGGGACTGTGTGAAAAAAAAAACATAAATAAGAAACAAAAAAAATTTAAGCACCCTATCATTCCGTGCTTGCGCGCTGAAGTGAACGTATACGTAAGTCACGCCCACAAATGTAAACACCGTTCAAACCACACATGTGAGAGATCACTGTGATAGTTAGAGCAAGAGCAATAATTCTAGCACTAGACCTCCTCTGTAACTCTAAACTGGTAACTGTTAAAAATTATTTAAAGAGTCGCCTATGGAAATTTTTAAGTGCCGTAGTTTGTCACTATTCCTCGAGTGTGCGCAATTTTAAAGTGTGACATGTTAGGTATCTATTCAGTGTAACATCCGCTTTCACAATATACAAAAAAAATGTGCTAACTTTACTCTTTTGTTTTTTATTTGATTAATGAAAGTGTATTTTTCCCCCAAAAATTGTGTTTCAAAGACCACTGCGCAAATACAGTGTGACATAAAATATTGCAATGACTGCCTTTTTATTCTCTAGGGTCTCTGCTAAAAAATATATATAATGTTTGGGAGTTCTAAGTAATTTTCTATTCCCACTGCATATATACTGAGGCAAGGTGGCCCGGCTGTGCAAAATCACGTACCTGTACGTGATTTTGTGTATGCGGTGTAGGAGCGTGTGCCGCTGAAGCACCGCTCCCACTGTGATTGCTATTTTGGTATGTAAACAAGGCAAACCACTGATCTGTCAGGGAGCAAAAGAGAGATCTTGTGTTTCAGCTAAGCTGATTGGACACAGCGGGAGTCAATTAGTGGGTCAGGCGATGGCCGCCAAGACCTTCCGATCATTCGGAGGAAGGGCAGAACCGCGGTCTGCCTGTATAAACAAGGCAGACCGCTGTTCTGTCAGGGTGTAAAAGAGAGATCTTTTGTTTCTACTAAGCAGAAATGTGGATCTCTCTTTTCATCCAGTACATCAACTCCCCCCACAGTTAGTAAGCACTCCCTAGGAGCACACTTAACCCTTTGATTGCCCCTGATGTTAACCCCTTCCCTGCCAGTGTCATTTATACAGCGACAGTAAATTTTATTTTTAGAACTTATCACTGTATTGGTGTCACTGGTCCCCAAAAAGTGTCACTTCGTGTCAGATTTGTCCATTGCAATGTCGTATTCCCGCTAAAAATAGCTGATCGCCGCCATTACTAGTAAAAACAAAAAAAAAGTCCATAAAAATATCCCATAGTTTGTAGACATGTGATTTTTTTCAATTTTTTATGGGGTAAGTATGTATGGAGTAGGTATGTTTTATAGCAGAAAGTAAAAAATATATATATATTTTTTTTTTTTCAAAATTGTCTGTCTTTTTGTTTTAAACACAAAAAAAACAAAAACACAGAGGTGATCAAATACCACCAAAAGAAAGTTCTATCTGTGGGGAAAAAAAATCAATTTTATTTGGGTACAGCTTCACACGGCCGCATAATTGTCAGTTAAAGCGACGCAGTGCCGTATCGCAAAATATGGCCAGGTCAGGAAGGGGGTAAAACCTTCCGGAGCTGAAGTGGTTGAATACATTTTATTTAATTTCTTCACCTTGCGTAAAAGGGGAATGGCAATGTCCAAATGTCTGAGGCAATGTTATTGTTACCATTGTTGTCCCTTTCCAGATGTTGTTTAAGTAGTAAATCCAACCCATTGTCCACTAGAAGGTGAAGGTCGTTTTGGTTATTTGTATAGCACTTACCCCCAAAGGAGCTGCTGAATTATTTGGGCCTGTACTCTGCTTTATGCCCCCTTGAGTATCTCAGTCCCCCTGACACAGCTGTGGTGTAATAGTGTGCAGTTAGAACCAAAATCACAAAGGCAAGTTCACAATACTCAATATAGCATACCCGTCTGTAGTTACCTTACCCTCCTCTTGACTGGTGATGAAGAGTAAAACAGCACTCACACAGTTGTACTTAAATAATAACCGTATTTACTGTAATTGTATTAGGGGGGTTAAACTACAATGGTTGTACTGTCAGACCAACATAGTCTGACAGACAACTAAACTTTACAAAGGTACAGTACAGGTGTATAATGTCTGAAATAATATCTGAGAGATATCACAAAGTAAATAGGATAACTTCCAGAGTGAGAGTATCACTCTGAACACTGTCCTATTTCTTGCACGCTTAAGGCTATACTAAAGCCAGATGTTGACTTGATTAAGTACACTACAACACTAGGAAGCTCCCTCCTTTAATATCACACCACCCTGATGTAGTAAAATAACCCAAGGCCTTATATGTTACTAAACAGTCCTTTTTTTATCTTCTTCTTTCTTCGCTAGCAAGACAAAGTAAGTTTTGTAATCCAAAGGGTTAATGAACTCCTGGTCAAAGTAACCTGAGATATAAGACAAAGTTCTAGTGCAGCAGCACTGTAACTAACTTTAATGCAGTGACTTAGTATTGAATCCTCTTGACTCTACTTGTGGGACTATGGGTCCCAGCAACTCTGTCTTGTGTGAACTGAGGTATGAAAGTGCGTCAAGAAACTTGTGGGCAACAGCCCTCTCACCCAACCAGGACACCTCTCACCCAACCAGGACAATGCTGTCAGGAGACTCCGCTCTGGTGTGCAAGGTTCTTCCACCGGCCGGCAATGCTGCGATGCTCCGCTCCTGTCCTCAAGACGCTCCGGAACTCCCAGATGACTATGACAAGCTCCTCTGGCTCCTTCCCAGTCTTGCCCTGTCGTCAGTCCAGCTCTGTGGGATGTCACAATGCCGCTGCTCGGATCGCTGCTCGGTGGAGGTGGGCTGCGCTGTGCTGGAGACCTCACACAGATCCTTCCAGGCTGGCCATGTGTGTCCAAGAGACCTAAGATGGCCGCTCCCAACCTTTTTATAGGCTTCCCACAATGCAGTTCTGTCACCTGAGACTTGTGGGAGTCACTGTGCATTTTGGGTGGGTTGAATTAATGTTCAGATATAAACAAACAAAAGACTTCCAGGTCAACATGTGAACAATAACAAACAGAAAGTTTAAAGATACAGTCCTTTTGTACTTTGGCTGCTAGATGGCGCCAGAGGATAAGATATAACATTAGCATTAAGTTACATTGAAAATGTGTCCCCGCTACACACTCCCCCTGCTTGAAACTCTTTGGTCCCCAAAGAGATATAAGACTTTGTTTCTGTAACACATTTTGCCTGTTACATGCTATCAGTTACATGTGGAGAAAAACAGGTTAGGATAATAAACAAGTCGCATTTTCATGACCAGGGTCCAAGCTCAAATGGCTCAGTTTACAACACAAACTTGACAGAGGAGCATCCCACCAATTATCTTGTGATGGGAGACTGCTTTGTGTACCCATAGCTGACACCATCGTGTCCGATACAACTGTGTCAAGGGGCGAGATGGGGTTGCTTCTTTCTGACTCAATAATAGAAAGGCCAGGCATCTCAACATTTCTTCTGGCAGTAAATTGAGACTCTTCAGAGCATTCACCCAAAGTATTATAAGTCAACCTTCTTGGTGAGTGAATCACTCTCTTTGTTCTCTGTACTTTTGGCGTATCAGGCAAATTGGCATTTTCGTTAATTCCTTTATTTTCTAGTACTTCGGACTCGACACCAACAGAAAAGTCCTCAGTGTCTGTTTGCAACAGAGGAGTTTGAGACTCCACTAGACCTCCTGTGGGGCTGTCTTTGGATATAGATACCACTTCTGGGCAATTGTTGCCTTCCTCCATTTCAGACTCCTCTACTTCAATGCCAGTGAGAGACAAGTTTTCCTCAGGGTATTCAGACAGCGACACAAATTCTGGGGCGTCAGGTCTAAGAGTCCCTTCATTTACACTTCTTGGCTGAGGTGAAACACCCGCTTCAACTTCTGGTGTTTCAGATGGCCACAGCCAACTTATCTCCATCTCCTCTTCCTCGTCATCCTCAGTGATTGAGGATCCAGGCTGAGACCTAGTCACTGGTCTGTGTACAACAGCGGAGGTGGATGGCATCTTCTCCTGTGCAGCAATCCTGACTGCTTCTGTGAGAGGCAGGAGGTCATTGTGATGGCCCAGAGCTTCCTTCTGGCCGAATCTCGTATACTGGAAGCCCTGGAAGTCATTTACATATAAGGAAGGGCTGTGACTTCCATCTGTCCGCCAGCTTGTGCTTTCCCGGTATACCCAGATTCCTTAACAGGACTTGGTCGCCAGGTTGTAAATCTTGAACCCTCACTTTGAGATCAAAGTTATTTTTGTTTCTGGATCCTCTGTGCTCTGATGTGACTTGAGCTTTTTCATAAGCGGTCTTCAAACTCTTCCTCAACCTATCCACATATCCTTTGTGAGAAATCGCTGAGGTATGATCTAGACTGGTTCCAAAGGCCAAGTCCACAGGTAGTCTAGCTTCTCTTCCAAACATTAGTCGGTAGGGGGAATACCCCGTTACATCACATTTTGTACTGTTATATGCATGTACTAGTGCAGTGATGTGCCTGCTCCAGTGTGGTTTTTGCTCCGATGTCAGAGTTCCCAACATATTTAGAAGAGTCCTGATAACTCATTCTTGCTGAGGATCACCCTGTGGATGGTATGGAGTGGTTCTAGATTTCCGAATACCTAAAAGATCCAACAGCTTTTGAATCAGGGTACTTTCGAAATCTCTCCCTTGATCGGAATGAATTCGTTGTGGCAGACCATAATGGACAAAGAACTTCTCTACCAAAACTTTCGCCACTGTAGAGGCCTGTTGATCTTTAGTGGGATAAGCTTGAGCATATCGGGTAAAGTGATCTGTCACTACAAGAATGTTCCCTTTTCCACTTAAGTCAGATTCCACACACAGGAAATCTATACAGACCAACTCCATCGGTCCTTGGCTCTCCAAATGACCCATTGGGGCAGCTCTCTGAGGCAAAGTCTTCCTCTGTATACATTGGAGACATGAGTGACAATAGCCCTCCATTTCAGTTCTCATATAGGGCCAGTAGAACCTGTCCTTCACCAGCTGGAAAGTCCTTTCTGCTCCCATATGACCGTGGTGGTCATGTAGAGCGAACAATACCTTCTCTTGGTACTTCTCCGGTAAGAACAGTTGCCACTTTTCTTCGTCATTGTCAGAGGGGCCCCTTTGGTAGACTACCCCTTGTTTGAGCTGTAGCCGATCCCACTCTTTGTGTAGAACTCGAGCTTCCTTTTCAGTGCTCTTGAGAAGTAGGTCGGGGTTTTCTCCCTCCAAAGCCTTCAGTGCCAGGCTACAAATTGGGTCTCCCTGTTGGTCTAATCGAAGGTCCCTCCTGGACAGCTTTGGTAAACCTTCCTCTGCAATCTGAGCGACATTACAGTAACACTTGGGTACCCCGGCAGCGGATACTCCAAATTCTTCAGCTCTAGCCCCACCTTTACTTTGCCGTTGTGCTCCATCACAAAGGGCCCGCACTCCTTCTGGTGTGAGCTGAGTCAATTTTTCTTCTTTTCCCTGGGAACAGTGAGGTCGTCTTGATAATGCATCTGCATCTCTATTTCCTCTTCCTGGGCTGTATTTCAAGCTGAATGTGAACGCTGAAAGTGCAGCCAAGCACCTAAGGCCCGTAGCATCCAACTTTGCTGTGGTAAGTAGGTAAGTGAGTGGGTTATTGTCTGTCTTAACCACAAACTCTGCACCATACAAGTAATCCTTGAGTTCATCTACCACAGCCCATTTTAAGGCCAGGAATTCCAATTTGTGAGTGGGGTAGTTCCGCTCAGCGGGAACTAGACTTCTGCTCACGTAGGCTATGGGCCTTTGTTGTCCATTATGCTCCTGGTAAAGCACTCCGCCCAGCCCGTCTCAGCTGGCATCCACATGCAATTCATAGGATTTAGTAGGGTCTGCGTAAGCTACAACCGGAACAGTGGTAAGGCTCCATTTCAACTGTCTGAAAGCCTCTTCAAACTGTGAAGTCCATTCTTCTTGGATGGACTCTTTCTTCTTTCTGGGACCTTCCTTTGGCTTCCCCAAATCTTCTGAGTCTAAGCCAATTCCATCTTGATTTTTCAACAGCTCGGTGAGTGGGTGGGCTATCTTAGCAAACCCTTCCACAAACGGCTTGTAATAAGAACAGAATCCTAGAAAGGATCTAAGTTCAGTCACGTTAGTTGGTCTAGGCCAGGAGGTAACGGCCTCCAACTTCTGCGGGTCTGTTGCCACCCCTTCAGTGGATACGATGTGGCCCAAGTAGTTCACCGAGGGTTGGTAGAAATGACACTTCTCCAAGGAGAGCTTCAGGCCTTCGTCATGAAGTCTCTTCAAGACCTTCTCCAGGTGCTCTTCATGCTCCTCCAGTGTTCTGCCAAACACTATGACATCGTCTAAATAGACCAACACCTCGATGAGGTTCATATCACCCACTGTCTTCTCCATTAATCGCTGAAAGGTTGCTGGGGCTCCAGACAGACCTTGAGGCATTCGATTAAACTCGAATAACCCTACAGGGGTGATAAAAGCAGTCTTCTCTCTATCTTCAGGGCACATGGGGATCTGATAGTACCTACTCTTGAGATCTAGCACACTGAACCACTTTGCTCCTGTTAAACTCTGTAGGGCATCCTCTATCCGAGGTGTGGTGTACTGTTCTGGGATGGTCCTCCGATTTAGTGTCCTGTAATCAATACATAATTGCAAAGAGCCATTCTTTTTCCTGACGACCACTATGGGAGAGGCATATGAACTCCGGGACTCTCTAATAATTCCCGTTTCTCTTCAGCTCAGCTAGCTGTTCCCGTAGGTCCTCCAGATCTCCCAACGGAATCCGCCTTACCCTCTCTCGGAAGGGTTTATCTTCTTCCAGGCGGATTTTGTGTTCGCCACTCTTTGCAAGCCCCACATCGAACTCACTTTTTGAGAAGGCAGTCCTCCATCTCAACAGCTGATTCTTCGCTCTCTCCATCCAAGCAGGGGTAAGAGGTGTGTTCTTTGGGTAGAACTCTTCTGAGGGAATCTCTCCGTCTTGTTCTCCCATGATACCATACGGTGAGACTGGGGTTGCCTGACTGACCTGCCCCAGCAACACTCTGGCAGGCACCTTCACAGGCAAGGCTGTTGTGTTGAACACTGACCGAGATTCTTCCTTTACTTCTCTTCAGCGCCTTAGTCGACAACACTTCAGGGATAACTTCCAGGCCCTTGTCTTCTCTCTGCCTGTCCGTCTCAAGGACGATGAAGGGACCAGGCTGTCTTTAACTTAGCTTGACAGAGGCTTTTAGGCAGACTACTTCACACGGTTGGACCAGCTTTTCACTCTTGTCTAGTCGCCAGATTTTTCCCACGCCTTCTGGTGGGGCCTTCTGTTCCTGCACAAGATCTTCTAACTTTTGCAGTGGCAGGTGTGTAAGGTACTTATCATAGAAGTCCCTGTGGAGGAGAGTCACTTGAGCCCCAGTATCCAGGAGACCTCTGGTGTAGATTCCCTCCAACTGAATGGGAACAACGTGAGAAGGTCCTACTAGTCTGGGTGGTAATTTAATAGGGGTAGCCGGTTTGACCCGTTTAGTGACTTTGACCTGCACTCCTTTCTTGCGGGGCTTTGAGTTCCGCGGGGCTTCCTGTGTGACCCTCTGGGTCTGGCGTGCATTAACCCCTTGTTTTTTAGTAACCTGGGTGGGAAAAGATGAGGTGTTGGGTTGCTTTGGGATGATCACAGGAGCCTTCCCTGTGCGCTTCGGCACCTCCTTTGGTCTCTTTACTTCATTATGTTTTTTGGAGTTAGCTGACACAACAGGGCACCCGGTTGACTCCTTCACTGGGGCCCTCTGAAGTTTCCCGCCGGCTTCTGACATAATGCCTCAGGCTTCACTAGGCTTGGGCACACTTGCCGATAATGCCTGGTTCCTCCACAATTGAAACGAATGAAGACTTCATCGCACACTGACCTCTGGGTTGAGCCAGTGGATTTACCCTGAGGTACCCTGGTCACGGTCTCTCCTTCTGTGGTTTCCTCAGAGAATTTTGCCATTAATGTGTTCATCATCTCCATCACTTGTGCCATTTGAGATTTCAAAGTGGCAATTTCAGAGTCTTGTTCCACTGCCCTCACAGGCCTTGCTTCAACTAGAGATGCATAGGCAGGGTGAACAGTCGCTTGCTGATCGTCTAACATGGCTTCTTCATCTCTCACCACTCTGATAAGATCAGGGTATTTGAGTGACATGGCACCCACTGAGGTTTTCAAATGGAGCCACACTGGATCAGAATGTAGAGCCCCTTTGAGGATTTGCTGTATTCGGGCTTGATCTATGGCAGAGGGCCTCATCTCTTTCTTCAACACAATCTGGTATAACATCTTATTTAGTCGTCTGATATATTCAGAAAGGCGTTCACCTTGGCGTTGGAGGGTATGTTCAAACTGGTAGATTAAATCGGCTGCCTTTTCCAGCCTCCCAAACTCCTCTTGTAACATAACCAAGTAATCGTAGGCTGTACAGGTGGTATTACTGAACCTCAAGTTCCTGACAGCCTCTGCAGCAGCTCCTCGCAGACTTTCACTGATGCGCTGTTTCTTTTGAGCTTCTGGCAGTTCCCACTCTTCCAGAGCCTGCATGGCCTGCTCTATCCATACATCAAATTCCTCTTCTCCAGCCGGCACAGGCTGTTCTGAAAAAATTCTCAGCTTCCTGTACCCAGATTCTATGCATACTGTGTTGTTCTTCTGGCACTTTGACACAAAGTCTCCCATGGCTGCGAGGAGTTCTGGCCCAATCATGGCCAGGGGCGCCGGAAGAGGGATCGTTCCTCTAGTTGTGTCCCAGTGGGGAGCACTGATGGGATCCCCATCTGAGACTTTAGGGTGTACTATGTAAAACCTTGTTTTATTTTCCAGCTGTACACTTCAACCCTTGAAGCTCTCCGGTACTCCTTCTCTCCACTCCAACAGTGCATAAGTGCGAGAAGTCTCTTCATCTTGCTTGATGGCAATCACCCATGCTTTTCTGTCTGGGGATAATGTCTTTACAATTTGACTAATCCGTTCTTTTTCCCAGGCCTCACCAGGGAGCTCAATCGCTACGCTCGCTTCCGAGCGGGCACCTTCTGCTGCGCACCACTGAACCACAGTGGATGGGTCCATACTGGTGCCAAAGTGATGGCTTGCTTGCAGAGTAACAGTAATCCCGGACGACGCCCCCACGTGTAGCACTTACCCCCGAAGGAGCTGCTGAATTATTTGGGCCTGTACTCTGCTTTATACCCCCTTGAGTATCTCAGTCCCCCTAACACAGCTGTGGTGTAATAGTGTGCAGTTAGAACCAAAATCACAAAGGCAAGTTCACAATACTCAATATAGCATACCCGTCTGTAGTTACCTTACCTTCCTCTTGGCTGGTGATGAAGAGTAAAACAGCACTCACACAGTTGTACTTAAATAATAACCGTATTTACTGTAATTGTATTAGAAGGGTTAAACTACAATGGTTGTACTGTCAGACCAACATAGTCTGACAGACAACTAAACTTTACAAAGGTACAATACAGGTGTATAATGTCTGAAATAATATCTGAGAGATATCACAAAGTAAATAGGATAACCTCCAGAGTGAGAGTATCTCACTCTGAGCACTGTCCTATTTCTTCTGCGCTTAAGGCTATACTAAAGCCAGATGTTGACTTGATTAAGTACAATAATATACTTAATATATTATTAAGATAAGATATAACATTAGCATCAAGTTACATCGAAAAGGTGTCCCCGCTACATTTGTAAAGCTGGCTACACATTATCCAATTTCCTTGTTCAATTTCCTTTAGATTTACCTTTAACTATTTAGTGCAAGGGCCTGCCTGGTTGCATACAAATTGAAAGTGTTAAGATTTGACCTCATATTGTATGGTTTTAGTAAATCTAAACAAAAATTGCACAAGAAAATTGTATAATGTATGGCCAGCCTAAGTTAGATAAATTTCTGTCAGGACAAATACTCAAGGTCCCTGTCCCAAATACCTGACATAAATAAATTAACATACATTAATTAACAAACATTAATTTTATACCTCAGAAACCCTGACACTGTGGTCATCCTGTGTATGTGGTTGACAATATTGGTGAGTCTACTCCATTGTAACATTGTTTTTTATAAAATAATATTTACTGGAGAAACTAATTTTCTTCCGGTAACATTCTTCTCTTCTTCTACAGATTGTATAATAATCACCTGACAGACAGTTCCTGCCCCCACCTGACTTCTGGAATAAGAAATAACCAGACACTGAGGACATTGGACCTGTCTGATAACAATCTGGAAGGTCCTCATTTCAGGGATCTGATGGAAGCTCTGACAACAAGCCAGATAGAGGAATTACAGTAAGTATAACAGGACTGACTGAGACAATAATATTCTGGGACAGTTTTATATCTAAACCACATCAATAATATAAAATATAAAATAATAATAATACTGTGATTATATGAATCTTCTTTTTGTCACTGTATATAGCCAATCACGGACTGCTTTCTAAGTTTAGGCTCACATTCATTATGTTTGCTTATATGTAATCTTTACCTCACCAACTCAGAGACAATTCCTGCACATGAACAGATCGCTCTTGCAGTGCCGTATTTGAATAGCATCTGTACAGTGCAACTGTTATCTTGGTGTCTCTGCAGTGGAATAGTAAATAAACATGTCGGGAACAGACTCCTCAAAATGGGGATCAATGGTAATTATAACATCCGCTATTCAGTGTAAGGGGACCTCCTCATTACTACACATTTAATATTCAGTGTCAGAGGGTTTCCCTAGCACTACACATCTACTTTTCAGTGTTCCTGCCCAATCACTAGCAATGCTGATACAGTCGTATGCAAAAGTTTAGGAACCCCTGACAATTTCCATGATTGTCCTTTATAAATATTTGGGTGTTTGGATCAGCAATTTCATTTTGATCTATCAAATAACTGAAGGACACAGTAATATTTCAGTAGTGAAATGAGGTTTATTGGATTAACAGAAAATGCGCAATATGCATAAAAACGAAATTAGACAGGTGCATTGATTTGAATACCTGTAACTACTTAGCACTGATTAATTGGAACACACAATTGGTTTGGTGAGCTCATTAAGCCTTGAACTTCATAGACAGGTGCATCCAATCATGAGAAAAGGTATTTAAGGTGGCCAATTGCAAATTGTTGTTCTCTTTGACTCTCCTCTGAAGAGTGGCAACATAGGGGCCTTAAAACAACTCTCAAATGACCTGAAAACAAACATTGTTCTACATTATGGTTTAGGGGAAGGCTACAAAAAGTTATCACAGAGATATAAGCTGTCAGTGTCCACTATGAGGAACATAGTGAGGGCGGCACAGTGGTGCAGTGGTTAGCACTCTCGCCTAGCAGTAAAAAAGGGTCGCTGGTTCGAATCCCAACCACGTCACTACCTGCCTGGAGTTTGCATGTTCTCCCTGTGCCTGCGTGGGTTTCCTCCGGGTACCCCGGTTTCCTCCCACACTCCAAAGACATGCTGGTAGGTTAATTGGCTTCTGTCCAAAATTGGCCCTAGTATATGAATGGGGACCTTGGATTGAGGGTAGGGATTGATGTGAGTGTGCGATGTTCAGGGTTAGGGACAAGGGTCAGGGTTGTAGACCCACACTCACTCAGGTTGAACTGGATGGACTGGTGTCTTTATTCAACCTTACTAACTATGTAACTATGTAACTATGTAACTATGTAAATGGAAGACCACAGGCACAGTTCTTGTTAAGGCCAGAAGTGGCAGGCCACATAAAATATTGGAGAGGCAAAGGCGAAGGATGGTGAGAAAGGTCAAAAACAGCCCACGGACCATCTCCAAAGACCTACAACATCAACTTGCTGCAGATGGTGTCACTGTGCATCCTTCAACAATTCAGCACACTTTGCACAGGGAGAAGCTGTATGGGAGAGTGATGTGAAAGAACCTTTTTCTGCACACAAGCCACAAACGGAGTCGCTTGAGGTATGCAAACGCACATTTGGACAAGCAAGCTTCATTTTGGAATAAGGTGCTGTGGACTGATGAAACAAAGATTGAGTTGTTTTGTAAGGAGGAATAATCCAAAATACATTCATCCAGAATGCAGACACTCATTACAGGCTATAGGAAGCATCTAGAGGCTGTTATTTCTGCTAAAGAAGGCTCTACTAAAAATTGATGTGATTTTTCTGTTGGGGTGCCCAAATTTTAGCACCTGTCTAATTTCGTTTTGATGCATATTGCACATTTTCGGTTAATCCAATAAATCTCATTTCACTGCTGAAATATTACTGTGTCCTTCAGTTATTCGATAGATCAAAATGAAATTGCTGTTCCAAACACCCAAATATTTATAAATGACAATCATGGAAATTGTCAGGGGTTCCTAAACTTTTGCATACGACTGTATGATTCATATTCTATACATAAGGAGATTATAGCACAATACAAGTCATGTCAGTGGTATTCTGTCTTCATCCTGTGTATCCAAGATTATAATCTTTACATGTGGGGGATTTCAATAATCAAATGCTTCAGCCTTATTTGGTAACAAGGAGGTATGTTTTCAAAACACATAAAAAGAAAAAAATACATATTCCATATATATATATATATATATATATATATATATATATATATATATATATATATATGAAAATGTATTTTTTTTCTTTTTATGTGTTTTGAAAAAATAAAATATAGAATTTAAAAAAACAAAAATTTAAAAAAATATATATATAAAACAAATATCGTTATTGCTGCTTCCAATTTGCAGAGTATAACTTAGCACATTGTGATTCAGTTTTTAGTAGACACATATGACTTATAATCAAACAAGAAAGAGAAAAAAAAAAACCCAAATACAAAAATTTCCCTATGGCATTATTTGGGTTGTCTCGCTCTCTTCCCCCCCCCCCCATTCCCATCCTGCTCTCCGAGCGCATATCCGTACTCCCTGGTGCAGACCAGAAGAGACCATGAATTCCATTTTTTATTAAATTTCTCCACCTTACCCTGTGTGATCGCAATGCCTTTTTCCATGGCATATATATCCGCTACTTTTTTTAACCATAGTGAGATTAGCCCATATTTTTAACCATTTCCCCATTATAAACATCTGTGCTAACCATTTGCCTACTTCCTCAAAAAAACATGCCACTGCCTTCCACGTGAACTGACCCTGACCTGTTGACTATGCCTCTGCCCACCATCTGAAATGTTCATCCACCACGTTTCTGACTTCCACGTGAACTGACCCTGGCCTGTTTATCGACTATGCTTCTGCCTACCGCTTGGACTGATCTGTTACCTTTCTACTGTAGTACACAGGAGTCTCACATATGTGAGGGGCTCCAGGAGTATTTTTCTGAATGGAGAAAACAATTTTTTTGTTTTTCTACTAGTTTGTAGATTCTGGATTAGGGTCTTCAGAGGCTTCAAAGGTGTTTGGTTGGGAGAAGCCTCTACCCCTGTGCTCAGGTCTTACCTGACCAAGGCCAGTAAGTCAGCCTGCATGCCTCTGCCTGCCACATGAACTCTGCCTGCTACCTGTACTATGGAAATATTTAGCTGTAGCAAGAGGCAGTAGGTTTATGAAGGGCTGGAGAGTGGTACAATAATGAGTGTCTGCAGGTAACAGTGTACCAGGACCAATATTTTGACCGTGCTGACCATGTCTCTGCCTGGACAATTCGTTTGGCTGTTGCTGACCACATCTCTGCCTGCTGCCTGGATTAATGCTTTAGCTGTGCTGACAATATTCCTGTGCTGACTATAGACAATATTCCTGCCTGCTGCCTGGACAATTACTTTCATTGTCGCCAAGCACATAACTGCCTTCTGCCTGGACCAGTGCTTTCCTCTGTGGACAACTGCACTACTAAAACCACAGGTAATCATTTGTTTACCCTTTGCTCAGCAGAATGTATTTTGGAGTGTAATTCTTGGTATGTACATGCTATGTGTTAGAAATATGAAGGGCCTTCAAAAATGATAGGTTGTCAGGAAATTAGGTTTGTAATTTATGTCCCTGGAACACCTGACAATGCTCCTTACATGTTGAGCCTCTCTATGTGGCCAGGCTGTGTAAAACATGTGGAATTACCATACTCAGGGGAGTAGCAGAATGTATTTTGGGGTGTAATTTTTTTCTATGTACATGCTATGTGTTAGAAATATCTTGGACAACAAAATGGACAACTTTGTGTAAAATAAAAAATGCGTTGGGGTGTTTGCTTTCCAAAATGGGATCCTTTTGTGGGCGTTCCCATTGTCCTGGTGCTCCATGGCCTTCAAAATTGTGATAGGTTGTCAATAAATTAGATGTGTAATTTATGCTCCTAGAACACCTGAAGGTGCTACTTGAATGTTGGGCCTCTGTATGTGGTCAGGCTATGTAAAAGTCTCACACATGTGGTATCATCATACTCAGGACGATTAGCAGAATGTATTTTGAGGTGTTGTATAAAGTGGGTGTGTCTAGCCGTCAGCGAGAACACTTGCTTTCTAGACGAGCTCCGGCTGTACAGACCATCTAGCGACTAACCCTAGCATCAGAGAGGCCCCTTGTCACCAGCTTCAAGCACCCCAGGAAGCCCTGAGCCTGGTGACGTGCAAACAAGGATCCCTTCGTTCTGCATCGCAGAAACTGACAGATTTTTTTCATGCGAGCCGAGGGATGGGTGTACAAAGATGGCACTGACCCGTCCATGCAGACTGCGGACACAGAGAATACCTCTTCAGACTCCAGCAGAATGGCCTCCACGGTATGTACAGCTGTACAGTATACCGTTCTTCCTCTGGAGGCTCTGACCCCTCTCCCCCTGATAGTCCCTTCACATGCAGCCCTGCTAAGCATAAAAAGGCCAAGCAGGGAGAGGATTCTTATATGGAGGACAGTGCTGCAGAGCATTCTGCCCAGCCTGCTCTTGAGCAATTTCCTTCCTCATCTCAGCCTGTGTCATGGCTAATGTGAAAGAAATGCTGATTTCACTAAGAGAGTCCATGCACATTGATATGCTGAAAATGCTATGCCCTATTAATGCTGCTGTGCAGGATCTGCAACAAAGAATGTCTCATGTAGAGAATAAAATGGATAATGCTTTTTCTGCTCATAATAACCTTGTTGATGCATTCCATATATGGAAGAGCGATCCGGCAGAAATCACTTTAGGTTTTGCGGTATCCCTAAATCAAGTTCTGCAAATTACCTGAATGGTTTCCTGCTCCAATTTCTCCATAAGCTTGTCCCTAGGACCAGTGATATAGAATTGATCATAGACGGGGCACATAGATTGCCTAAAGCAGCCTTCCTCCCTGACACTGTGCCAAGAAATGTATTAGCCAGCATACACTACTGTCATACCAAAGAGGAAGCTATGCGTGCTATGAGGAAAAATCCACAACTGGATGGGCAATTTACGGGCACGCATTATACACAGATTTGTGGAGACAGAACTTGAAGGATGAAATAAACAGTCTTGGGCTTTTTGGATAGCAAATGTACCAGTTGCAATAAAATGGAACAGTCCTTCCATATCCCCAGTGAAGTGACTGGCCTCAGGTGATACACAGACAAATACTCCTACAGTACATATGTTATACCTGTTTATCTGCAATCTTGTCTACATTCATTCAAAGTGTTGAATTTATAAAGCTTGCCTGAGAGTTCAGAAAAAGGGGGCGAAGAGTTAAAATTACATTCTGCAGAGCTCGGTGAGGAGAGCTCTGAGATCTGATTGGAAGGAAAGGAACCCCCCCTTCACACAGCTCACATAAACTTGTCAGAAGTGACTCATGCTGATAGCACGCACAGGAATGAGGCAGCAGACAGAAATTACACTTAGTGCTCTGGATGTGGTTGTACCAGGGTGATATGCAGCTGGAGGCATCACAAGCTATTGCATTAGGGTGTGCACTCCAGAGGTAAAATACACGTGTGTGTGTGTGTGTGTGTGTGTGTGTGTGTGTGTGTGTGTGTGTATATATATATATATATATATATATATATACACACACACACACACACACACACATATTGTCAAAAGTATTGGTTGGGACACACATGAAATTTTTTGGCATCCCAGGCTTAGTCCGTAGGGTTCAGCATTGAGTTGGCAACTCTTCTGGGACAGCATTTGTGAGGTCAGGCACAGATGTTGGATGAGAAGGACTGGCTCGCAGTTTCCGCTCAAATTCATCCCAAAGGTGTTCTATTGGGTTTAGGACAGGACTCTGTGCAGGCCAGTCAAGTTCCTCCACCCCAAACTCGCTCATCCATGTCTTTATGGACCTTGCTTTGTGCACTGGTCCAAATCATTTGGTGGAGGGGGGATTATGGTGGGGGGTTGTTTTTCAGGGGTTGGGCTTGGCTCCTTAGTTCCAGTCAAGGGAACTCTTAAGGCGTCAGCACACCAAGATATTTTGGACAATTTCAAGCTCCCAACTTTGTGGGAACAGTTTGGGGACGGCCCCTTCCTATTCCAACATGACTGCCCACCAGTGCACAAAGCAAGGTCCATAAAGACATGGATGAGCGAGTTTGGGGTGGAGGAAAATTAACTTCAAGTGCAATAATTCACATTATAATAGTAACTAAAACATATAAAATGAAATGTAACAATCTAAAAAATAAAACTTCCAAAGCGCCATAATGGTGTGAACCTCCCTAATAAAAAGTTGTTGTACTTGAAGTTAATTTGTATTGCAATTATCTGTAGAGGGGTTTCCACCATCCCTGCTAAGTTTAATTTGTTATGTCTTGTTTTCAGTTTGATGTGTATTATTTGTGACGTTACATATCACAGAGATCGGTGTTGTGGTAATATTGAAGTTTATTGATATTTCCATATATTAAAGGGTTCCTCCACTATTAAGGTATTGATCAGTAAGTTAGCACTGCTCTTTTTTTTTAATGTGATGTGGGAACACATAAGAGTGCTTAGCGGCAGGCCTTTTACTGACACTTTTTCTTATTTTACCTCCAGTAGGTTATTGTAAATAGTAGTGTGGGGATTACCTATTATACTAAAGATCAGCATGTGGCATTAATAAACATAAACAGATTTCAGTTGTGCCCCCCCCCTCCCCTATGAACAATGTGCCTGGCTGCAGAGTTCATCTCCCCATCCCTGCACTCAGTACACTGATCGGCACTGATAGGCAGCACTGATTTGCATTGATAGGCTGCACTGATTGGCAGCACTGATTGGCAGCATTAATGGGCAGTAATTGGCAGCACTGATGGCCACTGATAGAACAGAGAAAGTCTGAAAGCTGCTTCCTAACATGAAACGCCTCCATCCCTAAAGTACATAGAAACACAAAAAATTTGCCCGTGGGACTTTATATGAAGTGTCCATGGTGATCACAGATAAAGTATAGAAATATGAAAAATATCAAAATTTATTGAAATACATATCATCCAGTACACATCATGAACATAGGTAACAATTACACAAGAACAGCAACATGATAAAGTGGTCCTAAAAACATAGCCATATTGACATATCATCATAAATATGAAGAGTACAGATATACATAATACATCTCTAACCCAACGCGTTTTGCGAGCTTTCCTCGCTTCATCAGGGGCTGATGTGTATATCTGATGTCTGTAACAAGTAAAAAGTGTATTGAAGTACTGGTTATAGTTGGACAACAATATGGAGCCAGAACTAGTGATCCAATACTTACTTGTCAGACGGTTGACCCCAAAACGGTGACCCCCGGCATGGGTCGGCGGGAAAGCATCTCCTCCGGGAGCTGAGGGGGAGGAGACCACAGACAGGAGGCCCAGGACCAGACACGGGGCAGGCATGGCAAATGTGTTAAAAAAGAGAAAGATGGACCCAACTGTTTTTTATGCTTGGTTTGTTTTTCTTTCTTTCCCTTTTCTCTTCTTTGCAGTTTTTTATTTTCCTGTTTTTTCCTGCCTTTTTCTTTCTCTTTGTTTTCTCTCTTTTTGTCTTTCTTCACTACCTCCCCACCTTTCCTCTTACACTTCCTCTCTTTTGACATCACTCCTTCCTATGGTTTGCAGGACACTCCTGCATTCCTTACACCCCAATCCACCACCTTATATTTCCATTACAATGTGAGGCCAACTATTTTAGTCATACAATACATATACTCATGTACTCTATTATGGTGAACATGTGATGTAGGATTTATGGGTCATTTAGGAGATTGTGTCATTCACCACCCCAGTATATACACACATATATTCACATATTGTATCACATGGACTATGCCCTGCTAGATTCATGGGCAACACTTGGGTTCACATATTTTCACCCTCCCTTTTCTGTTTATTTCTTGTTCTCTCTTTAGCTCTGTTGGACACTCTGT
This sequence comes from Lithobates clamitans, assembly GCA_037952925.1. Classification (NCBI taxonomy): domain Eukaryota; kingdom Metazoa; phylum Chordata; class Amphibia; order Anura; family Ranidae; genus Lithobates; species Lithobates clamitans. The sequence continues at coordinate 971,218 of JBBGZY010001832.1, forward strand.
ACTCTCCACACTTGAGTATTTTCTACACCTTTAGGATATGGTCTATTCCATTATCCCTGATACATATACATACGATTTATTTCATTACAGTGAGTATGCTCTGTAACCATCGTGGGTGATAGTTGGGTCCATCTTTCTCTTTTTTCATACATTTGCCATGCCTGCCCCGTGTCTGGTCCTGGGCCTCCCGGGGTAGATGCTTTCCCACTGACCCGTGCCGGGGGTCAACGTTTTGGGGTCAACCGTCTGACAAGTAGGTATTGGATCACTAGCTCTGGCTCCATGTTGTTGTCCAAACATAACCAGTACTTCAATACACTTTTTACTTGTTGTTACAGACATCAGATATACACATCAGCCCCTGATGAAGCGAGGAAAGCTTGCGAAACGCGTTGGGTTAGAGATGTATTATGTATATCTGTACTCTTCATATTTATGATGATATGTCAATATGGCTATGTTTTTAGGACCCCTTTATCATGTTGCTGTTCTTGTGTAATTGTTACCTATGTTCATGACATGTACTGGATGATATGTATTTCAATAAATTTTGATATTATTTTTCATATTTCTATACCTTATCTGTGATCACCATGGACACTTCATATAAAGTCCCACGGGCAAATTTTTTGTGTTTCTATGATGGGCACTGATAGGTGGCACTAATAGGTGTCACTGATTGGCACTAATAGGTTGCACTAATAGTTGGCACTGATAGGCGGCACTGATTGGCCGCATTGATTGGCACTGATAGGCAGCATTGATTGGCACTGATAGGCAGTATTGATTGACACTGTTGAGCAGCACTGATTGGCACTGATAGCAGCATTGATTGGCACTGATAGGCAGTATTGATTGACACTGTTGAGCAGCCCTGATTGGCACTGATAGCAGCACTGATGGGTACTGAGAGCAGCACTGATGGGCACTGATTGGCAGCATTGATTGGCACTAATGGGCAGCACTGATTGGCACTGATAGGCATCACTGATTGGCATCATTGATTGGAACTTATTGGCAGCACTGTTTGACACGGATAGCGGCACTGATGGGCACTGATAGGCAACACTGATTGACAGCAGTGATTGCCACTGATGGGTAAATACTGATTGCCACTTATAGCGGCACTGATGGACACTAATTGGCAGCATTGATTGGCAATGATAGGCAGCACTGATTGGCATTGATAGGCTGCACTGATTAGCAGCACTGATTGGCAGCATTGATGGGCAGTAATTGGCAGCACTGATGGGCACTGATAGGTGGCACTGAATGGCACTGATAGGTGGCACTGATAGGCACTAATAGTTGGCACTAATAGGCGGCATTAATAGGCAGCACTGAGCAACACTGATAGGCAGCACTAATTGGCAGCATTGATTGGCACTGATAGCGGCACTGATAGGCAGCACTGATTGCCATGGATAGCGGCACTGATGGGTAGCATTGATTGGCACTGATAGGCAAATACTGATTGGCATTGATTTTCAGCATTGATTGGTACTGATGGGCAGCACTGATGGGCACTGATAGCGGCACTGATAGACAACACTAATCATCACTGATGGGCACTGATAGGCAGCACTGATGGGCACTGACAGGCAGCACTGATGGGCACTGATAGGCACTGGTTGGAACTAACAGGCAGCACTGATGGGCACTGATTTTCAGCATTGATTGGCACTGATGGGCAGCACAGATGGGCACTGATAGCGGCACTGATAGACAACACTAATCATCACTGATGGGCACTGATAGGCAGCACTGATGGGCACTGATAGGCACTGGTTGGAACTAACAGGTAGCACTGATGGGCACTGATTGGCAGCATTGATTGGCACTGATGGGCAGCACTGATAGCGGCATTGATAGGCTGCACTGATAGCGGCATTGATAGGCTGCACTCATTTGCATCATTAATTGGCACTTATGAACAGCACTGATAGGGGCACTGATTGGCACTGATAGGCATCACTGAGGGGATCTGATAGCAGCACTGATAGGCACCACTGATGGGTACTGATAGGCAGCACTGATGGGCACTGATTGACAGTACTGATTGGCACTGATTGACAGTACTAATAGGCAGCACTGGTGGGCACTGATTGGCACTATTTTGCACTGATGGACACTGACAGAGGAGAGGAGGAGTTTCACATTCAGCAGATCGTAAAGCAAGAGCTGCTCAGTGTGTGAAAATGTCAGCTAATGTAACTAAACACAGGGAGAAGATCAGCTGTCACAACTCCGCGGTGATGTCGGAGTGGGTAGGATCGAGCAGCTATCAAACACCAGCCAATGATTGGGCTGCTTAAAAAGGGGGGCGGAGCCACATACATGTAGCGGCCCGCCAAGACCCCATCCCATTGGCTGGTGTTTGATGGCTGTTCGGTCCCGCCCCCCTGACATCACTGCGGAGTTGTGACAGCTGGTCTCTCTCTCTACATGCAGTTACATTAGCTTACAGTTTCACACACTGAGCGGCTCTCGCCTCATGATCTGCTGAATGTTTCAAAGGCAGCCCGGACTACACAATGCTTGGATGCAACATTTCAGAGCAGATCTCAGGAGACAGCTCCGGGTGATTAGGGTGTGCCCAGGCACACCCGACACATCCCATGAAGACGCCTAAGCACCCCGGTACTAACAACCAAGGTAGCTAAGCAGCTGCTCGACTGTTATCACAAGCAGCGGGGGACGTGTTCCCCCCCATCTCTCCATCCGGTCTCTTCTGTCCCACTGGGAGGCTCGAGCGACCAGCCAGCAGGTCCACCGGCTGGCCGGAGACCCAAACAGCCGGAATCTACTTTGATCGGGTCTCGGATCTAGTAACCCAGAAGCAACATCATGATATCACATCCAGTATACTGGAGCCTTAAAGGCACAACATTTTTAAAAAATGGCAGTATTGAAAACAGCCAAACCTGGTCTTATAGATCCCAGATCCCTCCAAGAAAATACCTGACACATGCCTACTGCTGTTACAATGGATGTTTACATTCCTTCTGACAGCAATAAAAGTAATTGAATTTTTTTTTTAAAGGGACTGTGTGAAAAAAAAACATAAATAAGAAAACTAAAAAATGTAAGCGCCCTATCCCTCTGCGCTAGCACGCAGAAGTGAACGTATATGTAAGTCACGCCTGCAAATGTAAACACTGTTCAAACCACACATGTGAGAGATCACTGTGATAGTTAGAGCGAGAGCAATAACTCTAGCACTAAACTTCCTCTGTAACTCTAAACTGGTAACCGTTAGGCTCCATACACACTGAAGCTCATAAACGGCCGTTCTGAACGTTGGATTGCTGGCAGGAAAACGCTGGTTTAAAAGCGCTTTTCTGTTTCAATGTTTTTATTGAAAGTTTTGCAATGAAAATGTAATATGAACAAAACATATAACATAATACTCCTCAATGACCAAGGCAGCCAAAAGAGGGAAGTACATGGAAGGAACAACATAGCACTTACACAGATGATGTATAAAAGGTAGAGCAAAGTTCCTGGCATGTTTACTGTCTTAGTAATGAATTGTTAACTTCCGCTAGGAGAACAGACAACCTGAGAAGAATTACAAACTGGGAACCCCCCCAGGAAGGCCCCTGAGATCATCACTTCACCCCAATGGGAACACACTGTGAAGTGCGAGAGCTTCAGGGTTCCCACCAAAGGAGGTGCCTCCCAATCTCCTGTCAGCTCCCCCGGGGAAGTGCTCACGCCGGGAAGATACCCAGGCGAGACAGCCCCCCGGACGGAGCTGACAGACACATCGTCCAGGATAGAAACCTGAGAGAAACTGGCTGCCATCTAGGCTGGGACGCCAAGTAAATAGTTTAGGACAGCCTAAGAGAACAATTGAGTATGCTTTGGCCTAGTAAAACCGTTATTAGCCGTTAGCGGGCGTAAGAAAGATGAGGATAGAACATAAAAAGAAAGAGCAGAGAAGAAAGATGAAGAGGAGAGAGGGGGCTAGAAGAGGACAGAAGGAGGGAGGGGGGGTGGGGTATACGGAAAGAGGTGGTAATCTCGACGGACTCTCTCCTACGTTAGTAGGTGGCCTGAGTAAAGTGAGATACCGACATGCCTAGCCCAGGGTTCCCAAATCCCTTCAAAGCGTGGGACCGTGTCACGCAGTTTAGCCACTATTTGTTCCTGTGACATTATCCAGGAAATCTTCCGTTTGGTGGCCGAAATGGACACCGCAGGGGTTTTCCATGCTTTTGCTAGAGTAACTTTGGCTCCCAAGCACATAAAGAATATAAGTTGTTGTGTATTTTTAGGAGTGTTGTGCATTGTGCAATTCAGTAGAATGTATGTGGGGTCCTGTGGAACCTCTGCCCCAGATACTCTCCTTAGAATATGAAGGAATTTATTCCAGTAACTCCGTATGTGGGGGCATGTCCACCAGATATGGTGCATCGTGCCAATATGACCGCAACCTCTGTAGCAGAGGGGAGAGGAGTCCGGGAATATCCTGGAGAGCCTGGCCGGGACATAATACCATTTAGTAAAGACTTTAATGTTAGCCTCAATCAAGGCCATATTTAGGATACCTTTCGATGATCTGCTGAATGCTTGGAACCACTTAGTAGGATCCCACTGAATGTCCAGGTCCGATTCCCAGGATCGAGCGTATGCCGGGGTGTCCGTCCTATCTGCCAGGGGCGCGTAGATAATGGATATCCCACCTTTTTGGGGGGCTGACGAAGAGCACCATAGCTCATACATCGTGGCCTTAGGAGTGATCATCTTATCAGTACAAAGTGAGTGGAGAAAGTGTCGTATTTGCGAAGTCGAAACTTTTCCGAGGAAGGCATTTCCAATGTACTCAAACAATGGCCTAATGGGGCCATTGGGTGTAAGGAAATGGCCTATCCGGAAAAGTCCTTTGTTCAGCCACCAATGAAATGCATGTATGTTCATCCCAGGGGGAAAATCAGGGTTGTGGAACAGGTGTGTGAGAGGCCTTAAGGGGGAAATCAAGTTGGCGTGGATATGCAATTGGTCGCAGAGGGCTAGGGAGTGAGAAAATGTGGGGGCTAAGATGGCCGGTCTATGTTTGGGAGGTCTCCATGTTAAGAAGTCGAGTGTGAAATGCGGTACTGCTTGTCTCTCAATGGAGATCCAATTTGGCCTGCAGATTTTGGTGTAGATGGCTGAGAACTGTGCTAGCTGTGCTGCCTGGTAATATAGCCACAAGTTAGGTAGACCCAGGCCCCCTTGCGACCGAAGCCTAAACAAAATTTCTTTAGCAAAGTGATGACCTCTGTCCCCCCAGACAAACCTAATCACCCCGGACTGAAATTTGGTCAAGACCGATTTTTTAATCGGTATAGGAAGTGAGCGAAACAGGTATAAAAGGCGTGGCAGGAGAGTCATTTTGACTGCGTTGAGTCTTCCTAACCATGACAGGCCCTCCCTCAACCATTTCTATAGGTCCAGCTCTAGAGAGCGGAGCATGGGGGGGTAGTTAGCGGTATATAAGTCACCAATGTTTTTCAGCAGCTTGATGCCCAAATAGGGGATTGAGTCACTAGCCCACGTGAAGGGAAAGTGTGGTCGGAGTTGATCTATGAGAGGTACCGGGACCGAAACATTGAGGGCCACAGATTTATTCGCGTTTACCTGAAGACCAGAGACGAGACTGAAGTCTCTCAGAAGTCTGAGGACATTTGGTGTGGATGTGAGAGGAGCAGTGAGGAACAAGAGCATGTTGTCAGCAAATAGGGCGCATTTGTGAATGTCAGGACCACATTTCACTCCTTTGATGTTCTCGTTCGATCTGATGGCTATAGCCAGTGTCTCGATCGCAATAGCGAAAATCAAGGGTGAAAGGGGACAACCCTGTCTAGTTCCCCTACGAATATTGAAGGGCTCCGAGTAATGGCCCATTAGTCGCACCTGTGCTGAGGGTGAGGAATATAGTGTGTGAATTATCGTGTGAAAACCGTCGCCAAACCCCCAGCGTTCTAGAATGTCAAAAATGTAGGGCCACAACACGGAATCAAAGGCCTTCTGCAGATCCAGCAACAGCAAGAAGCCCTCTTGAGCAGGGCCTCCGTCCCACTGGGACTGCAGAAGGGAAATCAAATCAATAGCTCTGCGAACCTGGTCCGGTCCCTGTCTCCCCGGGATGAAGCCCACTTGGTCCCTATGTATATAATTAGCAATAAAGTTAGACATCCTGTTTGCCAGTATTTTAGTCATTATTTTGAGATCGTTATTGATTAACGAAATAGGGCGGTAGCTGCCCACCTCGCTTGGGTCTTTACCCTGTTTAGGTATGACCGAGATAAAAGCCGAGTTTAGATCGCTAGGGAGAGGAGCTCCATCCCGGAGAGAGTTGAAGAACCGGGCCATGTAAGGAGCCAGACGAGGGCCAAACTTCTTATAATAACATGCCGAAAAAACGTCTGGACCCGGGGCAGAATTCATTTTCAAGGATTTAATGATATCTAAGATTTCCTCGGAGGAGAAGGGGGCGTGTAGCAGATCGCGGTGTGTTTGCTGTAGGTGAGGCAGGTTAATGTCTTGGAGAAACCGATCTCTGGCCTTGGAATGTGTGTGGGGTACTTTCTCATAAAGATGTGAGTAAAAATCATGGAATGATTTCATAATGATGGTTGGATTTTGCGTCAGATTGCCCGACGAGGCACGAATTTTGGGAAATGCCAAGGTACGGATCCTCAGGCTAAGTTTGGCAGCTAACTTAGCGCCTATCCTATCCGATTGGTAATAGAGACGCGCGCCGGACCACCGTAAGTGTTTCTCCGCGGAGGTAGTAAGAGAGAGGTTGAGTTTCACTCGAGCTGAGTCAAGTTTGGCCAGGTTATCCGGTGTAGGGTGTTGTTTGTGGGCAATGCTCAGCAAGCAGAAGTCTGCTGTGAGTCGCGAAACTTCCGCCCTGCTTTCCTTTTTAAGTTGAGAGGAGAGTAGTAAGAGCCTGCCCCTCATCACCACCTTGTGTGCTGCCCAAAGATATCCAGGGGAGACTGGCCCCGTGTCATTCTCAATAAAGTAGTCGGAAAGAGCTTTGTCCAGGAGCGTGCAGTGGGTTGGGTTGCTTAGGAGAGTTTCATTAAGGCGCCATTGAAAGGGACCCTTCACCCCCGCCCCGCCCCTGAGCGACATAGACATTATCGAGTGGTCGGATAGTGGAGTGTCATATATTTTGGAGGAGGTTACTCTTGGGATTACATGTGGTGGGACAAATATGTGATCAATCCTAGAGAAGGTGTGGTGGGGGACCGAGTAGTGTGTGTAGTCTCTAGTTTGGGGGTTCATTTCCCTCCAGATATCAATCAGGCCAAAAGATTGTACTATTTGCGCCACCCGAAAGCTACGTTTAGGGGGCCGTTTTGATTTGGGCCGCAGGGGGTTGGATTTGTCAGAGGAGTAGTCAAATGGGGTATTGGAGTCTACCTCCAATATTACTGTGCCAACGAAATGCGGCTTAAGTACCTTGAGTGTGGTGTCAAAAAAGAGGTCCTGGCGTGTGTTAGGGGTATAATATGAGACAAACGTGTAGGCCTCACCATTAATCATACCTGACACTAGTATGTAACGTCCCTCTGGATCTTTGATGGTGTTCGCGTGCACAAATTGAGTTCTGTTGGAGAAGCAGACTGCCACTCCTCTCGTTTTGTTGTCAGCATTACCTAGGTGGAAGTTCATGAAGCTTTTGTGAAGGAATTTGGGCTGATAGGAGGCGGGGAAATGAGTTTCCTGGAGCAGTACTACATCAGCCTTCAGAGTGTGAAGCTATTGCAGTACTTTGTGTCTTTTCACAGGGGAATTAAGGCCCTGTACATTGTGGGAGAGAATCTTAAGTGTCCCATTCAGTGGCGTGGAGTCAGTCATGGGGAAGCAATGAGTGTGGTGCTAAGTATTTGTAATTCTTACCTGATGTCCTAATTGTCCCTGGCAGATAGGAGACATCCCCAGCAACATGACGGGCTCGATCTGTGTTATGGCAAACGGGAGATCCAGCGAGAACCTGTAGCTGAAGAGGAGGAGGGGGGAGGGGGGGAGGAAAGGGGAAAGGAAAGAAGAGCAGAGAAAAGAGGTAGAGAGGAGTGAAAAAACGAACCATTAGATATTGCATCAGAAAATTTTTACCCAAATCCCCACGGACCAGCGAGGGACCCCCCCTGCCTGGACCAGAACCCAAAACAAAGCAAAAATTCTGCGACCCAAGGGTCGAGAGAGTCTGGGTCCGATAGGTGAGTGAACAAGGGTTCAGCCATCGGAGCCAGAGAGAGGCGCACTACGACCACTCCGGTCAACGCCGCCTCTGATTGAAATTGTGGCAGTACATAAACAATGCAATGCAAGCCCTGCTATCACATAGTAGTAGTGATCAAAAAGCTTCAAATATTTGGGAGAGAAAAAAAAAAAACATTATTAAAAACGGAACAGTACAACATTTTCCCCGGAAAATCTGGACCCATAGGGATCCGAAAGGAAGTCCTGGGGAGAACTCAGAAGAGGAAAGTCACCAAAAAACTGACATCAGGTCGGTCGTCGACACAGACCCAGGGGAGGATCAAAAACAGAGACTGATGATGCTGCAGGCCCAATCATGGGGGAAAGGACTCTTTCGATTGCTTCGAAAGCTGTTTCTGCCACACTGGCGACACTGGGCTGGTGGGGGATGTTCTCTTGACAGACGATGCTACTCGAGAGGCAGAAGACTGTGGGACGTCCTGAGTAATCAGACCCAGATGAAGGAGAAGCCGTTCCCCGTCTTGGAACTTTGAAAAATTGTATGGTTTGTTGAGAAGTTCAATCTCAGCGGGAAGGCCCATCTGTAGGTGATCTCTTTGCTCGCCAGGACTTGTAGTAGCAGTTTCAGGGCTCTTCTTTTTTGTACGGTATATGGGGATATATCAGCGAAGATTTGGACCTGATGGCCTTGGAACGTCAGTTTCTCTGCTGACCTGGAGAGCTTCATCACTTCTTCCTTGACTGCATAGAAATGCGGTTTCACAATGATGTCTCGTGGCAGACCATCGGAACGAGGTGGTTGTAGCGCCCTATGGGCTCTGTCGAGCTCTAAGCGGTGAGCCGGAATATTGGGGATTAAACTCTTGATGAAGTCCTGGACTGCCATGTGGGTGTCTTTAACGGATTCGGGGAGCCCCCTGAGACGAAAGTTGTAACTTCTCGACCTGTTCTCGAGGTCATCTATTTTAGAGGTGGCGGATTCCAGTTGGTCCTGAATATCCTGGATTCTGGAAGTATTTTGGTTAATTCTCAGGATGGCCTGATCAGATTTTTGTTCGATCACTTCAATTCTGGCACCAATCTGCTGCAAATCTGCATGTATGGAGACAGTGATCTGTGTAGCTGTGTGGGATAGGCCTTTTGATAGCATCTGGAAAAAAGCAGCTATCATGGAGGGGAAATCAGTAGGGGAGGGAGGGAGATCCCTGGCCTGTATGTCCCAGGAATCCGGACTGTGAGGCAGATCCTGCTGAGGGGTGAGAGCTGCCCCTCCAAATGTCCTCCTTAATGGAGAGTCAGTGGATGCTGGAGAGGGGAACCCCGGGAGAGTACTCACTGTGGCATCCGATGCTTGTGAGGACAGGAGGGCCCCTTGATCCTGATCTGCGATGGATTCTGACAGGCAGGGCAGGCCTTGTGAGGAGACGGCTGCCATTTTGGGATGGCCGGGCTGCTCCTGGGATCCGTTCAGGGCGTCAATGAGGTTCCGCCTGGGGGCAGAAAAGGACATCCAGGTGTGGCTGGAGGTGTCCCCAAGCTGCGGGGACAAGAGCCGGGCTGGAACGAGGGCTTGCACCGCCGCTATGGACGGTGTTAGATCGGGGTGGTGCGGAGCTCCCGGGCTAAGCGGCCATCTTGGGCGCTGCCGCGCATGCACCTCCTTAAAAGCGCTTTTATCAGCGTTTTGCATTGCAGTTAATGCACATTTAGCGGCGCTAGCTTTTAGCCACGTTTCTCTGCCTCTATTGAAAATCAATGGTTCCCTATGGGAGCCCATTGATTTGAATAGAAGTCGCACCAGAAGTTGGATCATCATGATCTGACTTGTGGTGCGACTTGTGTCTGAGGATGAAGGGGAACCCCCGCCAAAATGTAAAAAAAATTGGCATGGGGTTCACCCCTTGGACGATACCAGGCCCTTCGGTCTGATATTGATTTTAAGGGGAAACCCCTTCACCGAAAAAACGGCTTGGGGGTCCCCCCAAAATCCATACCAAACCCTTATACGAGCACACAGCCTGGCTGGTCAGGAAAGGGGGTAGGGATGATCGAGCGCCCCACCCCCTCCTGAACCGTACCAGGCCGCATGCCCTCAACATGGGGGTAGGTGCTTCGGGGCAGGGGGGCAGGGATTTGGAGGCCCCTTATTAAAAGGGGGCTCCCAAATTCCTATAAGCCCCCCATCCGCAGACCCCGAAAACCAATGGCCAGGGTTGTCGGGAAGGGGCCCTTATCCTCATCAACATGGGGACAAGGTGCTTTGGGGTGGGGGGGCGCAGCAACCCCCACTGCCCTGAAGAACCTACCCCCATGTTGAGGGCATGTGGCCTGGTACGGTTTAGGAGGGGAGGGGGCACTCGCTTGTTATCGCTCGCTCGGATAAGGGTTTGGTATGGATTTTGGGGGGGACCCCCACGCCGTTTTTTTAGCGAAGGGGTTCCCCTTAAAATCCATACCAGACCGAAGGGCCTGGTATCGTCCGAGGGGGGAACCCCATGCAAATTTTTTTTAATTTTGGCAGTGGTTCCCCTTTATCCTCAGCACACAAGTCGCACCGCAAGTCGGATCATGATGATCCTACTTCTGGTGCGACTTCTATTCAACTCAATGAGCTCCCATAGGGAACCACTGATTTTGAATAGAGGCAGAGAACGAGGCTTAATGCTTTTTTTTACAGCGTTAACCCTCGTTTAACACCTTTTACCAGTGTCTGGCATTCCCAGTACTGCTCTTGAACGCGATTTTATGGTGTTCAGAAAACAGCCCATAAACTCCACTGCTGATAAACATCCAAAAACGTCCATGTGTGCATGGACACATAGGATAATATATGAGCTTTTAAAAAAAACGCCCAAACTCCAAAAAACTGCCATTTATGAGCTCCATGGAACCTTAAAAATTCTTCAACTACTTTAATACCAGGCACTTATACCACTTCCTGCCCAGGACAATTTTCAGCTTTCAGTGCTGTCACACTTTGAATGACAATTGCGCGGTCATGCTACACTGTGCCCTCTGCGGTTTTTATTTTTTGCTAAACAAACTAAAAAAGACCAAAATTTTCGAATAAAAATTATTTTTTTTAGTTTTTGTCATAAAATTTTGTTTTCTCCTTCACTGACGGGCACTGATGAGTTGGCACTGATAAAGTGGCATTGATGGGCACTGATATGCAGCACTGATGGGCACCAATAGGCGGCATGACAGGCGGCACTGATGGGCACTGACAGGCAGCACTGATGGGCAGCACTGATGATTAGATACTGATAAGTACTGACAGATGTTACTACTGGGCAGTGTTTGGCACTGTGGCAGGCAGTGATTGGCACTGTGGTTGGCACTGGCAGAATTTTATATTTGTACATTGCTGGGCACTGGTTAACTGATTGGTACATTTGAGGGGGCAGTGCTGATAATCAATGTGCTGATTATCAGCACAGACCCCCCCCTGACAGGGAGAGCCGCCGATCGGCTCTCCCTGTCAGCGCGAACCGAGGAATGCAGTTTACCAACACTTCCTGGTTCACACGATGATCAGCTGTGATTGGTCACAGCTGATCATGTGGTAAGAAGCCTCTGACAGAGGCTTCTTATCACAATCGGAGATCCGGGGTGTGAGACCAACACTCCACACTCCCGGGCACGCGCCGGCATATTATCCTGCTGGACGTCATATGACACCCAGTCAGGATAACAGAACCACTTCCCGGACATCAATATGTTATTGACCGGGCGGGAAGCGGTTAAAGAGTCGCCTATGGAAATTTTTAAGTACTGTAGTTTGTTACTATTCTGCGTGTGTGCGCAATTTTAACATGTTATGTTATTCAGTGTAACATCCGCTTTCACAATATACAAAAAGATGGGCTAACTTTACTCTTTTGTTTTTTATTTAATTAATGAAAGTGTATTTTTTCCCCAAAAATTGTGTTTCAAAGACCACTGCGCAAATACAGTGTAATATAAAGTATTGCAATGACTGCCTTTTTATTTTCTAGGGTCTCTGCTAAAAAATACTGTATATATAATGTTTGGGGGTTCTAAGTAATTTTCTAGCAAAAAATACTGTTTTTTAACTTGTAAGCAACAAGTGTCAGAAAAAGGCATGGTCTTCAAGTGGTTACATAGTTACATAGTTAGTAAGGTTGAATAAAGACACCAGTCCATCAAGTTCAACCTGAGTGAGTGTTGGTGCACGTCCACAATTGTCCCCATCCCTATACATTGTGACCCATCAAGATGCCCATCTATTATTATTATTTATGGTACCCATATAGTGCCGTCAATTTTTACACAGTGCTCCACACACACATCGGTCCCCACCCCCAAGGAGCCCACAATCCAAGGTCCCCAACCCACACACTATGGCCAATTTATTATGGACAGAAGCCAATTAACCTACCAGCATGTCTTTGGAGTGTGGGAGGAAATCGAAGTACCCGGAGGAAACCCACGCAGGCACAGGGAGAACATGCAAACTCCAGGCAGGTAGTGTCGTGGTTGGGATTCGAACCAGCGATCCTTTTTACTGCTAGGTAAGAGTGCTACCCACTACACCACTGTGGTGAACCGCTTCTGGACCGCCCACCGCATATATACAGCGACAGGGCAGCCCGGCTGTGCAAAATCACGTTCCTGTACGTGATTTTGTGTACGCGGTGTAGGGGTGCGCGTCGCCGAAGCACCGCTCCCACTGTGATTGGTATATTGGTATGTAAACAAGGCAAACCACTGATCTGTCAGGGAGCAAAAGAGAGATCTTGTGTTTCAGCTTAGCTGATTGGCTCCCGCTTTGTCCAATCAGTGGGTCAGGCGACCGCGAAAGGCAGAACCGCCTGTATAAATAAGGCAGACTGCTGTTCTGTCAGGGTGTAAAAGAGGGATCTTGTGTTTCTGCTAAGCAGAAATATGGATCTCTCTTTTCATCCAGTACATCCAGTGTTAATTGTGTCTACTAAAACGACTAAAATATTTTAGTCGACTAAATGAATATTATTATAGTCGACTAAAATACGACTAAAACTAAAATGCCATTTTAGTCAAAAGACTAAAATATGACTCAACCTAAAATGCCATTTTAGTCAAAAGACTAAGACTAAAACTAAATAGAGATGTGACCTCAAAATTAACACTGGTCTGTAGTGCGTGTTCATACGTCAATACCATAATAAATAACATATTAGATTTTTCACCCCAGCAGTATATAATGAGTTTGGAAATTTTAGAGAAATGTTAACTAATGCATTACAATTTAATTACACCCATTAGATTTTAGATGACTAAAATGTACTGGAGATTTAGTCGACTAAATACGACTAAAACTAAAACAACTGCAGAAGACTAAAATGGGACTAAAACTAAAATGCCATTTTCGTCCTAAGACTAAAACTAAATTGAAAATTTCTGCCAAAATGAACACTCCCCCACAGTTAGTAAGCATTCCCTAGGAGCACACTTAACCCTTTGATTGCCCCCGGTGTTAACCCCTTCCCTGCCAGTGTCATTTATACAGCAACAGTAAATTTTCTTTTTAGAACTGATCACTGTATTGGTGATACTGGTCCCCAAAAAGTGTCACTTCGTGTCAGATTTGTCCGCCGCAATGTCGAAATCCCGCTAAAAAAAAAATCGCTATTCGCCGCCATTACTAGTAAAAACAATAAAAAAAAAATTAAAAGTCCATAAAAATATCCCATAGTTTGTAGACGTGTGATTTTTTTTAAATAGTTTTTTGGGCTATGTTTTATAGCAGAAAGTAAAAAATGTTTTGTTTTTTTTTCCAAAATGGTCTTTTTTTGTTTCAAACGCAAAAAGTAAAAAACACAGAGGTGATCAAATACCACCAAAAGAAAGCTCTATTTGTGGGAAAAAAGGGACATGAATTTTATTTGGGTACAGCTTCGCATGACTGCACAATTGTCAGTTAAAGTGACGCAGTGACGTATCGCAAAATATGGCCTGGTCAGGAAGGTGGTAAAACCTTCCAGAGCTGAATTGGTAAATACGTTTTATTTCATTTCTTCACCTTGTGTAACAGGAAATGTCAATGTCCAAATGTCTGAGGCAATGTTATTGTTACCATTGTTGTCCCTTTCCAGATGTTGTTTGAGTAGTAAATCCAACCCATTGTCCACTAGAAGGTGAAGGTGGTTTTGGTTATTTGTAAAGCTGGCTACACATTATCCAATTTCCTTGTTCAATTTCCTTTAGATTTACCTTTAACTATTTAGTGCAAGAGCCTGCCTGATTGCATACAAATTGAAAGTGTTCAGGTTTGACCTCATATTATATGGTTTTAGTAAATCTAAACGAAAATTGCACAAGAAAATTGTATAACGTATGGCCAGCCTAAATCAGCTAAATTTCCGTCATGACAAATACTCAAGGTCCCTGTCCCAAGTACCTGACATAAATAAACATACATTAATTAATAAACATTAATTTTATACCTCAGAAACTGACACTGTGGTCATCCTGTGTATGTGGTCTCTACACATGGATGACAATATTGGTGAGTTTACTCCATTATAACGTTGGTTTTTATAAAATAATATTTACTGGAGAAACTAATTTTCTTCCGGTTACATTCTTCTCTTCTTCTACAGATTGGAAATGAATCACCTGACAGACAGTTCCTGCCCCCACCTGGCTTCTGGAATAAGAAATAACCAGACATTGAGGACACTGGACCTGTCTAGGAACAATCTGGAGGGTCCTCATTTCAGGGATCTGATGGAAGCTCTGACAACAAGCCAGATAGAGAAATTACAGTGAGTATAACATGACTGACTGAGACAATATTATTCTGGGACAGTTTTATATCTAAACCACATGAGAGCCATTAATGGCCAAAGGCAGGGTGCTTTTGGCCATTCATGGCTAATGGGGCTAATTCCACACCCCACACTATATAAGGCTGCTTACACAGTGGCCGTATGTAGTGTGATACGTGGAGGAGACAGAGAGCTTGAGCTAGATTAGGTAGGTTAGTTAGTGGCATGCAGGCAGTTTAGGAGATTATATATATATATATATATATATATATATATATATATATATATATATATATATATATATATATATATATATATATATATATATATATATATATATATAAATAGGGTAACCTGGGGAACAGGTAGCAGGTACAAAGCTCCCTGGGATGAGCAGTCTTTCAGGCACAGATACCAAATCCAGTGAAGTAGTGACAAACAGTGTGGCGTTTATTTGTGATATATACAAGTCTATATACAGGTGCTGTACAGTGTTCCAAAAACAAATAGGAACAAAAATAGCCAAGACAAAACCTAGCCGTGTCTTGGCACTAACTAAACAATATTTCCAGACACTAACTACCAGGCTGAGCAAGCCTACAGCTTGTCAGCCTCCACATTCACAGCTTAATAGGTTGCTCTCCTACACAGAAGTTGTCTGAGGTTCCCAGGCCAAGAGCAAAGGCTGTCTGCTCAGGTGAACTTAAATTAGCCTGGGGGAGAGGACCAAGACCTGAACTGAACCATGGATCAGAGATCCCTGAACGTGTATGAGAGGAGCCTGGGAGATATATAAACCCCGAACAGGACTTTTCCTGGCTCTCTCTGGGACGCTCTGCTACATATCCCCCCTTGTTTCAACCCCAGGGTTGGAACAGCTGTAGCCCAACAGGAGTGAACACGGGACAGGGCATCTACATTTCCCATCTCAACACCTGGCCTGTGTTTTACAGTGAAGGAGTAATCCTGCAGAGCCAAAAACCACCGGTTCACCCTTCTATTAGTCTCCTTCTTTTGGGCCATCCATTTCAGGGGAGCATGGTCAGTTATTAACTCAAACTGGCATCCTAATAAATAGTACCTGAGTGCGTCGACAGCCCACTTTATGGCTAAACATTCCTTTTCAATGACTGCATACCTTTTCTCATGGTCATTGAGCTTTCTGCTTAGGTACACCACAGGGTGTTCTTCCCCATTGTGTACCTGTGACAGTACTGCCCCGATCCCAACATTAGACGCATCTGCCTGAACCAAAAAATCTTTGGAGAAATTGGGGGAGTACACTACTGGCTGTGCACAGAGCCTTCTTCAGGACTTGGAAAGATTCCTCTGCTACTGAGGACCATTTCACCATTACACAGTCTTTCCCTTTCGTAAGGTCTGTCAGAGGGGCAGCTATAGTTGCAAAATTTGGGATAAATCTTCTATAATACCCTGAAATGCCAAGAAAGGCCCTGACCTGCTTTTTGTTTGCAGGACGTGGCCACTCCTGGATGGCTTCTATTTTATTCACCTGAGGTTTTATGACACCATGGCCAATAGTGTAAGCCAAATACTTGGCTTCCTCTAGACCAATGGCACATTTTTTTGGATTTGCCGTAAAACCTTCTTTAAAGAGGGAATCAAGGACAGCCTGGACACGGGGCAAGTGAGACTCCCAGTCAGTGCTATGTACCACTATGTCATTTAGATATGCTGCTGCATATTGTCGGTGGGGTCTTAGAGTCCTGTCCATGGCCCTCTGAAATGTTGCGGGGGCATTTTGCAACCCAAAAGGCATTTTTTTGTATTGAAAGGAACCCTCCGGGGTCACAAATGCGGTCTTCTCTTTGGTGCTACCAGTCAGGGGTATTTGCCAATAACCTTTTGTCAAGTCCAAAGTGGTCAGATAGTGAGCCTTGCCAAGTCGGTCTATTAGTTCGTCCACTCTGGGCATTGGGTACGTGTCAAACTTTGTCACTGCATTAAGCTTCCTGAAGTCATTACAGAACCTCCACGTGCCATCCGGTTTTGGGACTAACGCGATGGGGCTAGACCAGTCACTATTGGATTCCTCAATGACATCTAGCTCCAACATTCTTTTAACTTCCTCGCTGATCTCTTATCAGGAATTTTCTAGTTTCCTGCTTTTGGGAATATGACAGGGTGTCTGGAATAGTGACCTCGGGGATCAGAGGGGACTCAGCACCCTTAGGCGTTACCGGGAGGGACCTCGCAGTTAACGCCAGTCTATCCTTCCAGGGCTTTAACAGGTTCATATGGTAAATTTGTTCGGGCTTCCTTTTTCCTGGTTGATATACCTTGTAATTGACCTCCCCAACTCTTTCAATTACTTCAAAGGGACCCTGCCACTTAGCCAGGATTTTGATTTCAATAGTGGGAACTAAAACCAGGACCCTGTCACCAGGTGAGAAAACACGGAGTTGGGACCCCCTGTTGTATATCCTCTGTTGGGCTGCTTGGGCCTGCAGTAAGTGTTCTTTTACCATCGGCATGACTGCTGCAATCCTGTCCTGCATTTGAGCGATATGCTCAATGACACTTTTATGGGGTGTCTGCTCCCCCTCCCAAGTTTCTTTGGCTATGTCTAAGAGTCCCCGAGGATGTCTCCCATAAAGCAACTCAAATGCAGAGTACTCCGTGGAGGACTGGGGAACCTCCCTGATGGCAAACATCAAGTATGGTATCAGGAAGTCCCAGTTTTTCCCATCCTTGTCAACATCCTTTTTTAACATGCTCCTTATTGTCTTATTGAAGCGTTCCACCAAGCCATCTGTTTGAGGATGGTACACTGAGGTTCGCAATTGCGACACCTTAAATAACTTGCACAGCTCTAGTTATTCGTGACATAAATGGGGTGCCCTGGTCTGTAAGGACTTCTTTAGGGATTCCAATATGACTGAACACCATAAACAGCTCTTTGGCAATGTTTTTAGCAGACGCGGTGCATAAGGGAATGGCCTCGGGGTAACGGGTATCATAATCCATGATTACAAGGATATGCTGATGACCTCGGGCAGACTTGGGGAGTGGACCCACAAGGTCCATGGCAATCCTCTCAAAGGGCACTTCAATAATGGGCAAGGGCACTAAAGGACTTCGGAAGTGTTGTAGTGGGGCTGACATCTGACACACAGGACTGGATTGACAATAATTCTCAATATCCTTCTGTATCCCGGGCCAATAAAACCTGTGCAACACCCTTTCAGTAGTTTTCTCAACCTCTAAATGACCTCCTAGCAAGTGCCCATGGGCAAGTTCCAACACCACCCGTCTGTATGGCTTAGGGACCATCAACTGTTCAACCACTTCATCATTTTTTTTACATACACGATACAGTAAATCCTCATTGCTGCTAAAATGAGGAAAACAGAGCCTGTCCCCTGATTCGACAGGTACATCATTAATCACCATTACATTTTCCCAGGCCCTGGCAAGGGTTTGGTCTTTTCTCTGCTCGGTACCAAAATTTTCCTTGTGTACATTAAGGTCAGCAAACTCCAACGTATGCTCAGATTCAGCAGATGGCTGTCCAGCTCCACTGGTTGTGGGGACCTCCTCAGGCTCCTCCAGCTCTCCTGCCATAACTGAGAAAGGAAATCCCGGGGAGCCCTGAGAAGAGTCCCCTGAACCCACATTGTCAGTAGCGGCTAGGAGTTCTGGCTCTGTCACTGAGTCAGCTACTGCGACCGGGTCGGGACGATCCCACAGTTCCCAAAACTTAGGGAAGTCCCTACCAACGTTGGCCTCGTGCACCAAGTGGTGCATAAGTCCGACCGGATGGGTCACCGTACCTAAGCCAGTTTTAAACTGAACAGTGGCTATAGAATACTCGCGGGTATCCCCATGTACACAGATCACAGCAACTTTTTTAGCATGCAAATTCACAGTTTCAACCATCTCAGCTGTAACCAAAGTCACTAGACTTCCAGAGTCCAGCAAGGCCGTAATAGGCTTATTATTAACAGTCATTTGGCACATGTTTTTTTCCCATATTTGGTGCTGCAGCGCATGAAACAGCAGCAAACATAGACTGCCTTCTAATAGATAGATCACACTGCATTGGTTCATCTGTCAATGGACAATTTGCTGCAACATGTCCCAGTTCTTGGCAATGAAAACACCTGATGTTTCCCCAGTTTGGTTTGCTGACAGGCAGTAGCTTCCCTTGTTTGGGATGCCAAACTTCAGTCCTGGCCCTAAAAATCCTCCCCCCTATTTCCTTGCCATGCTTACCACCCACTTCCCCTGGAACAGTCTTACCGGTTGCCTGGGGAGACCGTGGCTTTGGGTGGAAAGTCCGTGCGGCTGTAGGGGTGGTGACCAGGCTCTCTGCAGCAAAGTACCTTTCAACGAGTTCCACGAGGTTGTCCACCAAGTTGGGGTCTCCTTGACTCACCCACTTCTGCAGGGGAACTGGTAGTGACCTCAGGAACCATGACCACACGCTCCACTGTTTGTGGCCCAGACAGGGACTCCAGCTGTAGCCATTTCCTCACCAAGTGAATTAGGTCAAACATCTGCGATCTTGGGGCCTCTCGTCTTGGAAGAACCAGCTGTGGACCCGCTGTGCTCAAACTGCCAAGGTGACACCAGGTCCCGCCAGGATTTCCCGCTTTACCTTTTCATAGTCTCCTGCTTCTGCTGACTCCAAATCATAGTAGGCCTTCTGCGATTCTCCAGACAGCAAGGGGGCGACCAGTCCTGCCCACTGGGTTTTTGTACCAACCTTCCCTCTCAGCAGTCCGTTCAAACGTTAAGAGAAAGGCCTCTGGATCATCATCTACAGTCATCTTAGAAAGAAAGCGACCCACATGGATGGCTGAGGGCTTGTCTCCAACAACATTAACTTTAGCAGGTGACCACTGTGCTAGCATCTCCACAACCCCAGCCAGGGTTTTCCTATCCTCTTTTGCATCAGTGGCTAGCTGTTCAAACAGCCTCTGCGATAGCTCTTGTACAGCACCAATCTGTTGGCACAGCGCCTTGGTTTGCTGCTGTGTAGCGTTTGCTTGATGCAGTGCAGCGTTGGATTGTTGCTGTGCACCGTTGGATTGTTGCTGTGCACCGTTGGATTGTTTCTGTGCAGCGTTGGATTGTTGCTGTGCAGCGTTTGATATCACCAATTGTTTTAGGATTTCCTCCATGTTTAGTCACTCTAGGTACTGGCTTTTTAAGTAGTAACTTACTACAGCTGGTCGCAGTCTCCACCATATGTAACCTGGGGAACAGGTAGCAGGTACAAAGCTCCCTGGGATGAGCAGTCTTTCAGGCACAGATACCAAATCCAGTGAAGTAGTGACAAACAGTGCGGTGTTTATTTGTTATATATACAAGTGCTGTACAGTGTTCCAAAAACAAATAGGAACAAAAATAGCCAAAACAAAACCTAGCCGTGTCTCGGCACTAACTAAACAATATTCACAGACCCTAACTACCAGGCTGAGCAAGCCTACAGCTTGTCAGCCTCCACATTCACAGCTTAATAGCTTCCACCAACCTTTTGCTCTCCTACACAGAAGTTGTCTGGGGTTCCCAGGCCAAGAGCAAAGGCTGTCTGCTCAGGTGAGCTTAAATTAGCCTGGGGGAGAGGTCCAATACCCGAACTGGACCATGGAACAGAGATCCCTGAACGTGTATGAGAGGAGCCTGGGAGATGTATAAACCCCGAGCAGGACTTTTTCTGGCTCTCTCTGGGACGCTCTGCTACTATATATATATATATATATATATATATATATATATATATATATATATATATATATATATATATATTGTAACAGAGCGTCCCAGAGAGAGCCAGGAGGAAAAGTCCTGTTCGGGGTTTATATGTCTCCCAGGCTCCTCTCATACATGTTCAGGGATCTCTAATCCAGTTCGGGTCTTGGTCCTCTCCCCAGGCTAATTTAAACTCACCTGAGACAGACAGCCAGTGCTGTTGGCCGGGGAACCTCAGACAACTTCTGTCTATGAGAGTAAAAGGTTGGTAAAAGCTTATGTGAAAGCTGAAAATAGGGGATTATTGCCTGGATCAACCGATAGGTTAATTATATAGATGGTTGTTTTAACAGATAAGTATCAAAGATTCATGCAGGCAAAAGTCTGCATGCAGTTCCAAGGTGCCCTATGAATCATATAACAAAAACAAAAGAGAAAGAGTTCTCTAAAAGAGGGTCAGCAAGGAACACTAATATTGATACAAATCAGCTTTATTGATTACCAAATAGTATACCAAATTAAATACAAAAGAAAGTGAAAAAACCAGCAATAGTGACTGACGGTTACCACAAACCAATTAAAATGGGACAACGTTGTCACAAGGGGTGATTAAAAACATGTGGGAGCCGCGGCTTCACATCCACTCATACACATCATACATATCTCTAAATTATGAATAAGGTATAATGAGCTAAATGATATAATTCAGATTAAGTATAGCTGCCCTATTAGGGTACCAGATATATGTAGCGGTTGGCAAAAACCTGTTGTTGAGGGTCCTGTGTGGTGGGGGCAGGTCATATATCAATAGCAGAGATGTGGGTGGATGGACAATCTGGCAATTGATGAGGTATATAATAATTCAATTTAGATAAATCGATCTGCTGAGGAATAAGCAATGCCCAGTTGGTGCACACGCATTGTATGTATAGCAGCTGTTTGGATGGCAAATCAAATCATATCCCGGTTCCAGCAAGTAGATATAAATTGTGCAGTTCAAGCAGCAAAATATATGTCCATGGAGACAGGTATAGGAGGTGCAAACAATACTGACATACTTTTATAAAGACGCTGAATGAAATGGAAGGATCTCACCAGCCTCAGTAGCTCTGTCGCCAGGTTTGCAGTAAGTCCTCAGTCCGCAGTTCCTGAGTCTCTACATGGATAGGTGCCGCTGTAATAAGCGGATAGGTGCCAAGATGAAGGAACCGTTTGATGATGAAGCCGCCGTAAGGCAGGTGTCTCAGTATGGAGAGATGTTGATGAAGGAGACAAACATCAGCTGTTGAGTTGTGCAGGAATAGGCCGGATCGAATAGTGCGGGTCGAGTTGCCAGGTCGAATTGCCAGATCGAATAGCGCGCGGCTCCCAGTGACGTGCTGACGTCACACCGCTGTTATGTGAAAGCTGACAAGCTGTAGGCTTGCTCAGCCTGGTAGTTAGGATCTGTAAATATTGTATAGTTACTGCTGAGACACGATTAGGTTTTTGTTTGGCTATTTTTGTTCCTATTTGTTTTTGGAACACTGTACAGCACCTGTATATAGACTTGTATATATCACAAATAAACACTACACTGTTTGTCACTACTTCACTGGATTTGGTATCTGTGCATAAAAGACTGCTCATAGTTTTGTACCTGCTACCTGTCCCCCAGATTACATATGGTGGAGGTTGCGACCAGCAGTAGGAAGTTACTACTTAAAAGGCCAGTGCCTAAAGTGACAAAACATGGAGGAAATCCTCAAACAAATGGTGTTATCCAATGCTGCACAACAGCAAACGAATGCTATTATACAGGAGCTTGAACAGCTAGCCACTGAGGCAAAAGCGGATAGGAAAACCGTGACTACAGTTGTGGAGACGCTAGCACAGTGGTCACCTGCTAAAATTAATGATGTTGGAGACAAGCCCTCAGTCATCCATGTGGGTCTATTTCTTTCCAAAATGACTGCAGATGATGATCCAGAGGCCTTTCTGCTAACGTTTGAACACACCGCTGAGAGGAAAGGTTGGCCTAAAACCCAGTGGGCAGGACCGGTCTCCCCATTGCTTTCTGGAGAATCGCAGAAGGCCTACTATGATCTGGAGTAGGAGACTATGAAAAGGTCAAGCGGGAAATATTGGCGCGACTCTGTGTCACCTTGGCAGTTTGTGCACAGCGGGTCCACAGCTGGTTCTTCCAAGACGAGAGGCCCCCAGGATCGCAGATGTTTGACCTAATTCACCTGATGTGGAAAGGGCTACAGCCTGAGTCCCTGTCTGGGCCACAAATAGTGGAGCGTGTGGTCGTGGACCAATTCCTGAAGTCACTACCAGTTCCCCTGCAGAAGTGGGTGAGTCAAGGAGACCCCAAGTCGGCAAACAATCTGGTGGAACTGGTGGGAAGATACTTTGCTGCAGAGAGCCTGGTCACCACCCCTACAGCCGCATGAACTTTCCACCCAAAGCCTCGGTCTCCCCAGGCAACCGGTAAAAGTGTTCCAGGGGAAGTGGGTGGTAAGCATGGCAAGTAAATAGGGGAGAGGATTTTTGGTGCCAGGACTGAAGTTTGGCGTCCCAAACAAGGGAAGCCACTGCCTATTGGCAAACCAAACTGAGGCAACATCAGGTGTTTCTGTCCCCACGAACTGGCACATGTGGCAGCAAACTGTCTATTGACAGATGAAACCATGCAGTGTGATGTATCTTATAGAAGGCAGTCTATGTTTGCAGCCGTTTAATGCGCTGCAGCGCCAAGTGTAGGCATGTGCCAAATGACTGTGAATGATAAGCCTTTTATAGCTTTGCTGGACTCTGAAAGTCTAGTGACTTTGGTTAAAGCTGAGATGGTTGAAACTGTGAATTTTCATGCTAACAAAATTTCTGTGATCTGTATACATGTGGATACCCGGATGTATGCTATAGCCACTGTTAACTTTAAAACTGACTTAGGTACGGTGACCCATCCGGTCGAACTTGTGCCCCACTTGGTACACAAGTCCATTATTGGTAGGGACTTCCCTAAGTTTTGGAAACTGTGGGATCGTCCCAACCTGGTCGCAGTAACTGACTCAGTGGCTGAGCCAGAACTCCTGGCCGACAATGTGGGTTCAGGGGATTCATCGCAGGGTTCTCCGGGTTTTCCCTTCTCGATTATGGCAGGGGAACTGGAGGAGCCTGGAGAAGTCCCCACAACAAGTGAAGGTGGACAGCCATCTGCTGACTCTGAGGCTACGTTAGAATTTGCTGACCTTAATGTGCAAAAGGAAAACTTTGGTACTGAGCAGAGAAAAGACCCCACCCTTGCCAGGGCATGTGAAAATGTAGTAGTGATTAATGATGTACCTGTCGAACCAGGGGACAGGCCCTGTTTTTTCTTATTTCAGCAGCAATGATGATTTACTGTATCATGTATGTAAAAAGAATGATGACATTTTTGAACAATTGGTGGTCCCTAAGCCATACAGACGGGTGGTGTATGAACTTGCCCATGGGAATTTGCTAGGAGGTCATTTAGGGGTTGAGAAAACCACGGAAAGAGTGTTGCGCAGGTTTTACTGGCCCGGGATACAGAAAGATATTGAGAATTATTGTCAATCCTGTGCTGTTTGTCAAATGTCAGCCCCACTACACTCCCCCACTTCCGAAGTCCTTTTGTGCCCTTACGCTACTCGTTACCCCAAGGCAGTTTCCTTATTCATCTGCTAAGAACATTGCCAAAGAGCTGTTCATGGTGTTCAGTCGGGTTGGGATCCCTAAGGAGGTCCTTACAGACCAGGGCACCCCATTTATGTCATGAGTAACTAGGGAGTTGTGCAAGTTATTTAAGGTGACACAGTTGTGAACCTCTGTGTACCACCCTCAAACTGATGGCTTGGTGGAACGCTTCAATACAACATTAACCAGTTGCCGACCGCCTCACGACGATATACGTCAGCAGAATGGTAGGGGCAGGCAGAATCACGTACCCGTACGTGATCTGCCTCCCGCTGGCGGGGGTCCGATTGGACCCCCCCCGGTGCCCGAGGCATTTGGCATTTTTCCCCCGGCGATCAGAGGTGAGGGGGAGGCCATCCATTCGTGGCCACCCCCTCGCGATCGCTCCCGGCCAATGATATCATTCCTCTGCCTCTGTAATGTAAACAGAAGCAGAGGAAGTGATGTCATCTCTCCTCGAGCCGGTCTTTTCGTTCCGGCGCGGAGGAGAGAAGACATCCAAGTAAGTGCACCAAAACTACACTTTCAGTAGAACACACTAGGCACACTTTTCACCCCCCATCACCCCCCGATCACCCCCCTGTACCCCCTGTCACAGTGACACCAATAGCAGTTTTTTTTTTTCATTGGTGTCAGTTTGTGACAGTTATAAGTGTTAGGGCAGTTAGGGTTAGCCCCCTTTAGGTCTAGGGTACCCCCCTTTAGGTCTAGTGTACCCCCCTAACCCCCCCAATAAAGGTTAACCCCTTGATCACTCCCCTTCGCCAGTGTCACTAAGCGATCGTTTTTCTGATCGCTGTATTAGTGACACAGGTGACGCTAGTTAGGGAGGTAAGTATATAGGTTCACCGTCAGCGCTTTATAGCGACAGGGACCCCCATATACTACCTAATAAATGTTTTAACCCACTGATTGCCCCCTAGTTAACCCTTTCACCAGTGATCACCGTATAACTGTTACAAGTGACACTGGTTAGTTAGTTTGTTTTTTAAAGTTTATTATAGTTTCAGGGCACCCGCCGTTTATTGCCTAATAAGGTTTAACCCCCTAATTGCCCGGCGGTGATATAAGTTACGTTTTTAGGGTCAGATAAGATCTGCGTCACCCCAGGCAGCTTCAGGTTAGCGCCAGTACCGCTAACACCCACGCACGCAGCATACACCTCCCTTAGTGGTATAGTATCTGAACGGCTCAATATCTGATCAGATCAGATCTATACTAGCGTCCCCAGCAGTTTAGGGTTCCCATAAACACAGTGTTAGCGGGATCAGCCCAGATACCTGCTAGCACCTGCATTTTGCCCCTCGGCCCAGCCCTGCTTAGCCCACCCAAGTGCAGTATCGATCGATCACTGACACTTACAAAACACTAAGCACACATAACTGCAGCGTTCACAGGGTCAGGCCTGATCCCTGCGATCGTTAACAGTTTTTGGGTAGCGTTTTGAATCAGTCGCTAACAGTCAGGAGCTTTTTTGCCTGTGAGTCTCACTAGTGTACCACTAAATTTAGAGCCCAAAATGGCAAATCGAAGGTACACTAGTGAAAAGGCCTACACGTTTCTGAGCATGACAGATAGTGAAGATCAAGTCACTCATCTATCAGATTCAGGCTCAGAATACGATCCTGTAGAGGACAGCGGCTCCATGACAGATAGCTCTGACGGCGGAGTTGTGGTCCCTGCCAAGGTCAGGCATACCAGACCCCAAACTTCTTCTTCTGTCCTTGATGTGCAAGAACCGCAGGTCCCTCGTATGGAGCAGAGCAGTACTAGTGCCGCTATTCCTTCTGGTGAACTGGCATGCACCAGGGGCCTAGTACACCCTGGTCGTACATCCAGCACTGCAGTATCACGTGGTGACGTGGCGAATCCCATAAGTGCAGTTCAAGCTGCTGAGGTGGCAAGCACTAGTAGTGTCCCGCTGCCACCAAGAAGACGAACACAGGCCCGTTGTGCCCATAGTGCCCTTCCTGCTGCATTCGCCAATCTGAATTGGGAACCCACCACTTCTGCAGCACCCGTATTTCCCCCTTTCACTGGCCAACCCGGCATTCGTGTGGAAACAGTTGATTTTACGCCACTGGATTTTTATTCGCTGTTTTTCACTGAAGATCTCTATAGATCTATTGTGGGCCAAAGCAATTTATATGCTGGTCAACACATCGCCACTATTCCCCAGTCCTCCCTTGCCAGAGTTTGGAGACCAATTACGGTCTCCGAATTTAAGATCTTTCTGGGCCTTTCCCTCAACATGGGCATAAATAAAGAGTGAGTTGCGGTCATATTGGTCCACTGACCCAATTTACCATATGCCCGTGTTCTCTGCCTCCATGACCAGGGCAGGATACGAGCAGATTTTGCAGTTCATGCACTTCAACAACAATGAACTCTGTCATCCTCGTGGAGACCCTGCATACGAATGGCTCTACAAAATTCGGCCCCTCGTAAACCACTTCAACCAACGTTTTGCAGACTTGTTTACTCCCCATCAAGTTGTCTGCATTAATGAGTCCCTGCTTAGCAGGTACGCCATTCAGTTGCAGCGCGGATTTATTTATCTTGATAGCAACAGTGTTTGCTCCCACGATACATAAAGCCGTGACTCCAGCGCTGTCGGAAGTGATTTCACCACCACAGTTTCATACTTCAGCATATATGCCGAAGCGTGGGGGCAGCAGTGGGCGGAGGAGCGATTTGCTCCTAACTTTTGCGGGAGGATGCCCCCATGCTTCGGCATATATATGCGGTGCATGTATGCCCATCATTAGAAGTGGGTGGATGAAGGGAGGTATTCTAATGGTGGGCATACCCACCAATCAATCTCTTTTTTTCGTTCAGCCCACAGGCTGCATGAAAAAAAAGTTTACAATATATGCCCAACAAGGACCAGCAACGTACTGGTATATTGCTGGACTTTGAGTGGTTATACCAGAATGATGCCTGCAGGTTTAGGTATCATGTTGGTATCATTCTTTTCAGCCAGCAGTCAGCTTTCATGTAAAAGCAATCCTAGCGGCTAATTAGCCTCTAGACTGCTTTTACAAGCAGTGGGAGGGAATCCCCCCCCCCACCGTCTTCCATGTTTTTCTCTGGCTCTCCTGTCTCAACAGGGAACCTGAGAATGCAGCCGGTGATTCAGCCAGCTGACCATAGAGCTGATCAGAGACCTGAGTGGCTCCAAACATCTCTATGGCCTAAGAAACCGGAAGCTACGAGCATTTCATGACTTAGATTTCGCCGGATGTAAACAGCGCCACTGGGAAATTGGGAAAGCATTTTATCACACCGATCTTGGTGTGGTCAGATGCTTTGAGGGCAGAGGAGAGATCTAGGGTCTAATAGACCCCAGTTTTTTAAAAAAAAGAGTACCTGTCACTACCTATTGCTATCATAGGGGATATTTACATTCCCTGAGATAACAATAAAAATGATTTAAAAAAAAAATGAAATTATTTTTTCATGTAAATAAAAAGTGTCAGAAAGGGCTTTGTCTTCAAGTGGTTAGAAGAGTGGGTGATGTGTGACATAAGCTTCTAAATGTTGTGCATAAAATGCCAGGACAGTTCAAACCCCCCCAAATGACCCCATTTTGGAAAGTAGACACCCAAAGCTATTTGCTGAGAGGCATGTCGAGTCCATTGAATATTTTATATTGTGACACAAGTTGCGGGAAAAAGTCAATTTTTTTTTTTTTTAACAAAGTTGTCACTAAATGATATATTGCTCAAACATGCCATGGGAATATGTGAAATTGCACCCCAAAATACATTCTGTTGCTTCTCCTGAGTACAGGGATACCACATGTGTGAGACTTTTTGGGAGCCTAGCCGCGCACGTGTCCCTGGAAACCAAGCACCGCCTTCAGGCTTTCTAAGGGCGTAAATTTTTTATTTCACTCTTCACTGCCTATCACAGTTTCGGAGGCCATGGAATGCCCAGGTGGCACAAAACACCCCCAAATGACCCTATTTTGGAAAGTAGATACCCCAAGCTATTTGCTGAGAGGTATAGTGAGTATTTTGCAGACCTCACTTTTTGTCACAAAGTTTTGAAAATTGAAAAAAGAAAAAAAAAACATTTTTTTTCTTGTCTTTCTTCATTTTCAAAAACAAATGAGAGCTGCAAAATACTCTCTATGCCCCTCAGCAAATGGCTTGGGGTGTCTACTTTCCAAAATGGGGTCATTTGGGGGGGGGGGGTTGTGCCATCTTGGCATACCTGTGATAGGTAGTGAGGAGTGAAATCAAAAATTTACGCCCTTAGAAATCCTGAAGGCGGTGCTTGGTTTCGGGGCCCCGTACGCGGCTAGGCTCCCAAAAAGTCCCACACATGTGGTATCCCCATACTCGGGAGAAGCAGCATAATGTATTTTGGGGTGTAATTCCACATATGCCCATGGCATGTTTGAGCAATATATCATTTAGTGACAACTTTGTGCAAAAAAAAAATTGTCACTTTCCCGCAACTTGTGTCAAAATATAAAATATTCCATGGACTCAACATGCCTCTCAGCAAAAAGCTTGGGGTGTCTACTTTCCAAAATGGGGTCATTTGGGTGGGTTTTGTGCCATCTGGGCATTTTATGGCCTTCAAAACTGATAGGTAGTGAGGAATGAAATCAAAAATTTACGCCCTTAGAAATCCTGAAGGCGGTGCTTGGTTTTCGGGGCCCCGTACGCGGCTAGGCTCCCAAAAAGTCCCACACGTGGTATCCCCATACTCAGGAGAAGCAGCTAAATGTATTTTGGGGTGCAATTCCACATATGCCCATGGCCTGTGTGAGCAATATATCATTTAGTAACAACTTTTTGTAATTTTTATTTTTTTTGTCATTATTCAATCACTTGGGACAAAAAAATTGATATTCAATGGGCTCAACATGCCTCTCAGCAATAGGGATGAGCTTCGCGTTCAAGTCGAACCCATGTTCGACTCGAACATCGGCTGTTCGATCGTTCGCCGAATTGCGAACGTTATGGGCCATTCGCGCCAAATTCGTGTGGCGCGTCACGGCCCATAATTCACTGCGACAACGCAGTGCATTGCTGGCTGATGATTGGCCAAGCATGCACTATGACCCGCATGCTTGGCCAATCACAGCACCGTCGGTAGAGAGAGCTGTAATTGGCCAAAGCCAGAGTGGCTTTGGCCAATTATGGCTTAGGGGGTTTAGAACACGCCCCATACTATATAAGGCCGCCTGCACGGCGGCCCTGTGTAGTGTGTTCCGGCGTGCTGAGAGATAGAGAGAGACTGTCATTTCATTTGAGTTAGCTAGATTAGGCAGGACAGTCAGTGAGTTAGCTGCACTTACAGTGTATTGTGTATATATATGCATCCCAGGTGTTGCATATATATATATATATATATATATATATATATATATATATATATAATACTAGCTGGCAACCCTCCTTGATCCACATTACAAGGGTAAGGTTGTAGACCTTATCTTGCCATCGCAGGGGGAGCAGAGGATGAAACATCTTCGGGAGGCCTTGCAGAAAGGTCTGTGCAACGCGTTTCCAGAGACTGGGAGGTTACAAACTCCTGTTTCTGGACAACGTGTTGCTGAGGCTTCGGTCAGTCAAAGATGGAGTGGTGGAGAAGGTGGCCATCTGACCGATGTGTTCAGACAATTTTTTGGTCCGCAGCCCCAAGGTATGATTGGTTCCAGCAACCATTGCCAGCGTCTGTTTTACATGGTGCAGGAATACCTAGGGGCAAGATCTGACTTGGACACCTTTCCTACCGAAAATCCTCTGGGTTACTGGGTCTTGAGGATGGATCACTGGCCAGAGCTTGCACAGTTTGCAATTGAGCTACTGGCCTGTCCTGTATCCAGCGTTCTTTTGGAACACACATTCAGTGCTGCTGGAGACTTTGTAACTGATCACAGGGTGCGTCTGTCCACCAACTCGGTCGATCGACTGACCTTCATAAAAATGAATCAGTCTTGGATCACCACCAGCTACCAAGCACCTGATGCTGATGTAACCGAATAATTTTTTTGGAAATCTCAGATCCCTTCAAAGACGGCCTATGCTGATGCTGAGGGACTATCCTGAGTAATTATCCTCTTCCTCCTCAATGATCACGCTGATAGCGTGTAAGAACATTTTTGGTTCTGGGCACCACCACCAGTGCCTAAGGCCCAATTTTTCAGCCCCTGTTTAACAGGGGCGTGTAATTACAATTTTTGATGCAATACTTTGCAGCAGGGCTCGTTTCTGCATTCCAACTAGAGTATCTGTGAGGGGTTGCAGTGTTGTGGCACCAGCACCAGTGCCTAAGACCCAATTTTTCAGCCCCTGTTCAACAGGGGTGTGTAATTACAATTTTTGATGCAATAATTTGCAGCAGGGCTCGTTTCTGCATTCCAACTAGAGTATCTGTGAGGGGTTGCAGTGCCTAAGGCCCAATTTTTCAGCCCCTGTTCAACAGGGGCATGTAATTACAATTCTTGATCTAATATTTCACAGCAGGGCCCATTTCTGAGCCCACCAAGAGCGAGTGAGGACTTACAGTGTTGTGGCACTAGCACCACCACCACCAAAGGCCCAATATTTCTGCCCCTGTTCAACAGGGGTATGTAATTACAATTCTTGATCTAATATTTCACAGCAGGGCCCTGTGAGGGCTTACAGTGTTGTGGCCACAACACCTAAGGCTCAAATTTCTGCTGAGTATATAGGGCAGGCCCCTACTTTCAAACATCCAACTTACAAACGACTCCTACTTGCAAACGAAAGGAGACAACAAGAAGTGAGATGAAATCTACCCCTAGGAAGGGAAATTCTCTCCTGTAAGAGTTAATATGGGAAAAACGTTTCTCCTTTCCACTGATGCTTTATCACCAATCCTTGTTTCACAAAAAACCCAAATTTTCAAAAAACATTTGTCATTTGTCATCACACCACAAAAAATGAGGTGAAATCTTCTGAAGAGGAGCACAGACAGCAAAACAAATGTCATAGGGGTGATAACCCTTCCCTATGTTTTCCAAAAAGCTTAAAATAGATTTTTTGGCTGAAGCTAAACATGTTAAAAATGTACCAGTTCAAAATTACAAACAGATTCTACTTAACAACAAACCTACAGTCCCTGTCTTGTTTGCACTGCCTGTATACTGCTGTTCAGAGTATATAGGGCCTGGTGGCCCCACTTATTTCCTTTTTTAATTTGGGTGCGGGGTTCCCCTTAATATCCATACAAGACCCAAAGGGCCTGGTAATGGACTGGGGGGTACCCATGCTGTTTGTCTCACTGATTTTCATCCATATTGCCAGGACCCGACATTATATTAAAGCCGCAAGCAGTTTTAAATGACTTTTTTTCCTTTAAAAATGACATTTTGTGCAGGGACTGTTCTAAGCACGGGAAACACGCGCCACTTTACAGGCATACTATAGATACCCACCAGGTATGATATTTAAAGGAATATTTCACTTTTTTTTTAACTTTAAGCAGCATTAAAATCACTGCTCCCGAAAAAACGGCCGTTTTTAAAAATTTTTTTTGCATTGATACATGTCCCCTGGGGCAGGACCCGGGTCCCTAAACCCTTTTAAGGACAATACCATGCAAATTAGCCTTTAAAATGAGCACTTTTGATTTCGAACATTCGAGTCCCATAGACGTCAATAGGGTTCTAACGTTCGTGCGAATTTTCGGTCCGTTCGCAGGTTCTAGTGCGAACCGAACCGGGGGTGTTCGGCTCATCCCTACTCAGCAATTTCCTTGGGGTGTCTACTTTCCAAAATGGGGTCATTTGGGGGGGGGGGTTTGTACTGCCCTGCCATTTTAGCACCTCAAGAAATGACATAGGCAGTCATAAACTAAAAGCTGTGTAAATTCCAGAAAATGTACCCTAATTTGTAGACACTATAACTTTTGCGCAAACCAATAAATATACGCTTATTGACTTTTTTTTTTACCAAAGACATGTGGCCGAATACATTTTGGCCTAAATGTATGACTAGAATTGAGTTTATTGGATTTTTTTTATAACAAAAAAAATTTCGGTCTTTTTCTGTTTATAGCGCAAAAAATAAAAACCCCAGAGGTGATCAAATACCATCAAAAGAAAGCTCTACTTGTGGGAAGAAAAGGACGCAAATTTAATTTGGGTACAGCATTGCATGACCGCGAAATTAGCAATTAAAACGACGCAGTGCCAAATTGTAAAAAGTGCTCTGGTCAGGAAGGGGGTAAATCCTTCCGGGGCAGAAGTGGTTAAAGAGCATGTTAACTAAGGTTGTTGACAAAGATGGGAAAAACTGGGGCTTCCTGATTCCATACTTCATGTTTGCCATCAGGGAGGTTCCCCAGTCCTCTACGGGGTACTCTCCATTTGAGTTTCTTTATGTGAGACACCCTCTGGGACTCTTAGACATAGCCAAGGAAACCTGGGAGGGGGAGCAGACACCCCACAAAAGTGTCATTGAGCATATTGCTCAAATGCAAGACAGGATTGCAGCAATCATGTCAATGGTAAAAGAACACTTTCTGGAGGCCCAAGCAGCCCAGAAGAGACTATACAGCAGGGGGGCCCAACTCCCTGTTTTCTCACCTGGTGACAGGGTCTTGGTTAGGGATGAGCTTCGTGTTCGAGTCGAACGCATGTTCGACTCGAACATTGTGTTTGGCCATTCGCCGAATCACAAACGCTATGGGCCGTTCGCGCCAAATTTGAGTGGCGTGTCACGGCCCATAATTCACTGCAGCATCGCAGTGCATTGCTGGCTGATGATTGGCCAAGCATGCACTATGACCTGCATGCTTGGCCAATCACAGTGCCGTGTGTACAGAGAGCCGTAATTGGCCAAAACTAGGGAGGTTTTAGCCAATTATGTCTCAGGGGGTTTAGTACACGCACCACACTATATAAGGCCGCTTACGTGGCGGCCTTGTGTAGTGTGTTGCGGCGGAGAGAGATAGACAGAGAGACAGTGTAATTTGATAAGTAGAGTAGGCAGGTCGAGTCAGTTAGCTGCACTTACAGTTTATTGTGTATATATATGCATCCCAGGTGTTGTGTGTGTATGTGTGTGTATGTGTATATATATATATATATATATATATATATATATATATATATATATATATATATATATATATATATATATATATATATATATATATATATATATATATATATATATATATATATATATATATATACACTGTATTCAGTTTAGCTAGATAGATCCATTCCTATTATTCTCTTCCTAATATACTGACAGGCAGGCAGGTGTTTTTACAGTATTTCCAGTTAGTGTACTGTGTACCCTGCACAGTTGCACCTACAGTATAGCTACCTGAAACCAGGTGCTTGTGTGCTTCTGATCCTATTAATAGCACAGGCGGGCTCTTGAAGTATTTCCAGTTAGTGTACTGTGTACCCTGCACAGTTGCACCTACAGTATAGCTACCTGAAGACAGGTGTTTGTGTGCTTCTTCTGATCCTATTAATAGCACAGGCAGGCTCTTGAAGTATTTACAGTTGGTGTACTGTGTAACCCTGCACAGTTGCACCTACAGTATAGCTACCTAAAGCCAAGTGCTTGTGTGCTTCTTCTGATCCTATTAATAGTACAGGCAGGCTCTTGAAGTATTTAGAGTTAGTGTACTGTGTACCCTGCACAGTTGCACCTACAGTATAGCTACCTGAAGACAGGTGCGTATGTGCTTTTTCTGATCCTATTAATAGCACAGGCAGGCTCTTGAAGTATTTCCAGTTAGTGTACTGTGTACTCTGCACAGTTGCACCTACAGTATAGCTACCTGAAGCGAAGCGCTTGTGTGCTTCTTCTGATCCTATTTACAGCACAGGCAGGCTCTTGAAGTATTTACAGTTTGTGTACTGTGTACCCTGCACAGTTGCACCTACAGTATAGCTACCTGAAGACAGGTGCTTGTGTGCTTCTTCTGATCCTATTAATAGCACAGGCAGGCTCTTGAAGTATTTCCAGTTAGTCTACTGTGTAATGCAAAAGAGATGCAGTGCTAAAAAAAAGGGGTAAGTGAAAAGAAAATGAAAAAAAGACTAAAGCATAGTCTCATGAGCAAAAATATATGCTACTTGAGCCAAACAAGTAAATAAGCTCACGTGCAAATTGATAAATAGTATAATGACTGCATAAATAAGGGATATACGCAGGATCTATTCAAAATAACAATAAGGAAAAAATTGCTATATACATAAACCTTGAGTGATAAAACAAATGAGTGATACATACATAGTAAAGTAATGTGTATAAAAGAAACCCACAGGAAAAAACAGTCCTGAAAAAAGTGACCAAAAGAAAGCAATCATAAAAAGTGCCAAGGAAAAAAAAAAACGAAGAAAGTCTTCTGTGTCTTGTCACACTCAAAATGAGAAATCAAATGCGCTTACCAGACGGCGATGACTGCTATTACGGCAGGCTTGCCCAGCACAGGGAAATCGGTCTCCCAACAACCATAACGCACAGCAGCAGCTAGCAGCAGATGATTCCCAGGGATATGAAACAGAAACATTCCATAGTGTAATACGTCCAACAAGGATGATTTATTGAGAATAAACGTACACTTACAAGATCGCAGTATTAAAAGGGCAGCGGAATAAATTCCATATAAAACTCCGGCGTCTCTGTCTGTGACCTCCACTTCCTAAGTTCGTGTATAGCCTGTCCAAGAACAACATGATGACGTCATAGGCTCCTTCCTACGCGTTTCGTCACGATAGGCGTCGTCTGGGGATTGGCCAAGCTGGAGCGTCATCACTTATGGGCATTATATACACTGCAAGCGCCATCTTAACTGATGGCAATTCAATCACTAAAATGAAGACGGTTCAGCCATCTTAATTGCTGGCCGTCAATGAACATTTGGAGCTAGAATCAATCTAAGGGGTGGAGGAAAAGGAAGCGCCATCTTGTGGCAAAAAAGTAAACTGACTAATGGACACTCAGATGGCAAAAACAAACCATAAAGGGATGCACAGATGTCAGACACCGCAAAATAGACTAAAAAATTGATACTTCAGCCATACATGAATACTCTAATAGAAAATAGATACAATCTTGGAACACCAAAATAGATGTTGTTAAAAATAATTATCTGCATATAATATTAAATGAGAATTGAATAAAAATTATATAAAAATATATATTATATAAAAAAGGGGGAGTGTGGACTAATGAAAATAAATAAAAAATTAGGAATTATTTATAAAACAATTAATGTCCCAATCAACATTTAATCCAAAGGGAACAAAAGATTTCATAATAAAGATCCACTTAGTTTCAAGTCTAGAAATGGATCTAACTTTGTTTGTACCTCTCCAGTGGGGGCGTATCTTGTCAATACCGTAGCTAGGAAAAGAGTATCCTTCAATTTTTTATTGTGGTGTTTGGCGTAATTTCTAGACAGGTTGTTTTTGGTGAAACCTCGCTTTGTTACCCACATGTTCTGATAAGCGTACATGTAGTTCACGTTTCGTTCGTCCAATATACTGTCTAGAACATGGACACTGAATAAGATAGACGACATAGTGAGTAGAGCATGTAATAAATGACTCAATGTCGTATATCTTATTCGTGATTGTAGATTGAAAAGTCTCACATTTCATCCCCCTGAAGGAGTTAATTTGGCAGATACTGCATTTACGGCAGGGAAAGAAACCTTTCATAGTATGAAAAAAAGAAAAGGTTTTGGGGGATCTATAACATTCCCAGCAACACTGTGTCGCAATGAAGGAGCACCCCTATATATCATTACTGGTTTATCAGGAATGACCGCCCCAAGTACTTTATCATTTTTAAGTATGTTCCAGTGTTTCTGAAAGATTTTAATTGTTTTAAAAAATGTTAATTCGAGTAGCCAGTGATCATGGACCATCCAAATTTATTGTCAGGTACAGGACTACGTTCCACTTCCCTTTGCAACATAAGGGCCCTGTCCATATTGGTAACTAGGGATGAGCTTCGAGTTTGAGTCAAACTCATGTTCGACTCGAACATCGACTGTTCGCCAGTTCGCCGAACAGCGAACAATTTGGGGTGTTTGCGGCAAATTTGAATGCCGCGGAACACCCTTTAAAAGTCTATGGGAGAAATCAAAAGGGCTAATTTTAAAGGCTTATATGCATGGTATTGTCATGAAAAGTGTTTGGGGACCCAGGTCTTGCCCCAGGGGACATGTATCAATGCAAAAAAAAGTTTTAAAAACAGACGTTTTTTCGGGAGCAGTGATTTTAATAATGCTTAAAGTCAAACAATAAAAGTGTAAAATCCCTTTAAATTTTGTACCTGGGGGGTGTCTATAGTATGCCTGTAAAGGGGCGCATGTTTCCTGTGTTTAGAACAGTCTGACAGCAAAATGACATTTCAAAGGAAAAAAGTCATTTAAAACTACTCGCGGCTATACTGAATTGCCGGCCCGACAATACACATAAAAGTTCATTGATAAAAACGGCATGGGAATTCCCCACAGGCGAACCCCGAACCAAAATGTAAAAAAAAAATGACATGGGGGGTCCCCCAAAATTCCATACCAGGCCCTTCAGGTCTGGTATGGATATTAAGGGGAACCCCGGCCAAAATGTAAAAAAAAATTGGCGTGGGGTACCCATCAAAATTTATACCAGACCCTTCAGGTCTGGTATGGATTTTAATGGGAACCCAGCGCCAAAATTGAAAAAATGGCGTGGGGTACCCCCAAAAATCCATACCAGACCCTTATCCGAGCACGCAACCTGGCAGGCCACAGGAAAAGAGAGGGGACGAGAGAGCGCCCCCCCTCCTGAACCATACCAGGCCACATGCCCTCAACATTGGGAGGGTGCTTTGGGGGTAGCCCTCCAAAACACCTTGTCCCCATGTTGATGGGGACAAGGGCCTCATCCCCACAACCCTTGCCCGGTGGTTGTGGGGGTCTGCGGGCAGGGGGCTTATCGGAATCTGGAAGCTCCCTTTAACAAGGGGACCCCCAGATCCCGGCCCTCCCCCCTGTTTGAAATGGTAAGGGGGTACAAAAGTACCCCTACCATTTCACACAAAAAAATGTCAAAAATGTTAAAAATGACAAGAGACAGTTTTTGACAATTCCTTTATTTAAATGCTTCTTCTTTCTTCTATTTTCTATCTTCTTTCTTCTATCTTCCTTTGGTTTCTTCCTCCATCTTCTTCTTCTTCTGGTTCTTATTCTTCTGGTTCTTCATCCGGTCTTCTCGTCCGGCATCTTCCTCAGCGGCGCCTTCTTCACTTCATCTTCTTTCCTCGGGCCGCTCCGCAACCACCATTGGATAGGAGGCTCCCGTTGTGTGACGCTTCTCCTCTTCTGACAGTTCTTAAATAACGGAGGGAGGGTGACCCCGCCCCCTCTGACGCAGGGCGGGTGTCCCCGCCCCCCTCTGACATCACGGGGAATGCCACAGGGAAGTCCCCGTGCGTCAGAGGGGGGCGGGGTCACCTGCCCTACGTCAGAGGTGGGCGGGGTCACCCGCCCTCCGTTATTTAAGAACTGTCAGAAGAGGAGAAGTGTCACACAGCGGGAGCCTCCCATCCAATTGTGGTTGCGGAGCAGCCCGAGGAAAGAAGATGAAGTGAAGATGGCACCGCTGAGGAAGATGCCGGATGA
Organism: Lithobates clamitans; assembly: GCA_037952925.1. NCBI lineage: Eukaryota > Metazoa > Chordata > Amphibia > Anura > Ranidae > Lithobates > Lithobates clamitans. The sequence goes on from JBBGZY010001832.1 coordinate 1,009,257, forward strand.
GAAGACCGGATGAAGAACCAGAAGAACAAGAAGAACAAGAACCAGAAGTAGAAGATGGAGGAAGAAACCGAAGGAAGATAAAAGAAATAAGATAGAAAATAGAAGAAAGAAGAAGCATTTAAATAAAGGAATTGTCAAAAACTGTCTCTTGTCATTTTTAACATTTTTGACATTTGTTTTGTGAAATGGTAGGGGTACTTTTGTACCCCCTTACCATTTCACACTGGGGGGAGGGCCGGGATCTGGGGGTCCCCTTGTTAAAGCCCCCTGCCCGCAGACCCCCACAACCACCGGGCCAGGGTTGTGGGGATGAGGCCCTTGTCCTCATCAACATGGGGACGAGGTGCTTTGGGGGCTATCCCCAAAGCACCCTCCCAATGTTGAGGGCATGTGGCCTGGTACGGTTCAGGAGGGGGGGTCGCTCTCGTCCCCCCCTCTTTTCCTGTGGCCTGCCTGGTTGCCTGCTCGGATAAGGGTCTGGTATGGATTTTTGGGGGTACCCCACGCCATTTTTTAAAAAAATTTTGGCCGGGGTTCCCCTTAATATCCATACCAGACCTGAAGGGCCTGGTATGGAATTTAGGGGGACCCCAACGTCATTTTTTTAAAAATTTTGGTTCGAGGTTCCCCTGTGGGGAATTCCCATGCCGTTTTTATCAATGAACTTTTATGTGTATTGTCGGGCCGGCAATTCAGTATAGCCGCAAGTAGTTTTAAATTACTTTTTTCCTTTGAAATGTCATTTTGCTGTCAGACTGTTCTAAACACGGGAAACATGCGCCCCTTTACAGGCATACTATAGACACTCCCCAGGTACGAAATTTACAGGAATATTACACTTTTATTGTTTGACTTTACGCATTATTAAAATCACTGCTCCCGAAAAAACAGCCGTTTTTAAAACTTTTTTTGCATTGATCGGCTCATCCTTATTGGCAACCTGGATTATAGTGGTATCAATATCACTTTAAAATAACCTTTATCAAAAAAACGTTGTTTCAGTATATAGGCTTGTCGATGGTATTCTAAAATGTCAGTGCAATTGCGCTTGATACGCTGAAACTGGCCTTTAGGAACAGCCCTTAACCAAGCCGGATGATGACAGCTGGAAAGTGTGATGTAGGCATGCCGATCGGTCACCTTAAAATGTGTATTGGTAGTAAGGCGACCATTCTTGACTATGATGTTAAGGTCAAGGAAATGAATTTCAGAACAACTGATTTCGAATTGAAGGGATATACCCCTACCATTCTGATTCAGTTGTGTAAAAAGGGAAGCTTGATCACCATCCCACAGGAGAAGAACATCATCTATTTATCTTCTCCATAGACGTAGCTCCTTGGGGGGATTGCTATCAATGACCTCCTTCTCCCATCTGGCCATAAATAAATTGGCCAGACTGGGCGCAAATTTGGCGCCCATGGCCATGCCACAAATCTGCAGAAAAAAATCACCACCAAACCAAAAATAATTATGGCCTGTTGCAAAACTTAAAAGTGATAAAATAAATTCTTTTTGAGGTCGGGGTAAAGAAAGATCTTGATCTAGGTAGTAACTTACCACCTCAAACCCCTGCTGGTGGGAAATGATGGTGTATAGAGAGGCCACATCTGCCGTAGTGAGAATGTAGCTCTCTCTCCACTCACATCCCTCCAAAAGATTAATAACCTGAGTGATATCTCTCAAATACGCTGGGGTTGCAGTCACTAAGGGCTGAAGGAAATTGTCTACATATCTGCCAATCCTAGCCGTGAGGGAGTCTATTCCACTAATGATCGGGCGACCAGGAGGTTTGGAAAGGCTTTTATGTATTTTGGGCAAGAAGTACATAACTGGGACCCTCGGGGCAGAGGGAACCAGGTATGCCTTTTCTTTTTTATTAAGGATGCCTTGCTCGAAACCCCTATCAATCAATCCCTGAAGTTCTTTTTTGAATTTCATTGTGGGGTTTGAGGCCAAGGGCAAATATGTGTCACGATCGGAAAGAAGTCTATTCATTTCTTCCAGATAGTGAATTTTATCTAAAATAACAACTTTCCCCTCTTTATCCGCAGTGTCATTCCGTTCGCAGATTTTTGTTAAGTGATAGTGGAAATCACTTTGTTGGTTCCTAGGGCATTTGAGTGCTATTAAATCCTTAATAACCATTTCCTTAAAAACTTGTATGGAGGGAGCAATAGGACCTGGGGGATTAAATAATGAGGCATTAGACAAATTGGTATGTCTGATGGGGACATTAACTACATGATTAGAAGCAACCAGGGGTGCTGAATTGACCAGAAGGCCTGTTAACAGAAAGTATATGACTTTGGTTACCAATTGGATTTAGAATAAAATGTCTCTTAATATTCATCTTTCTTATAAACTTATGTACATCGATGAATGTCTCAAATTTATTCAATCTATGTGGGGGGGAAAGCAGACCTTGACTCAAAACTTTTTGTTCACCCACCGAAAGTTGGACTGTGCTCAAATTAAACACACCACTGATATTTACTGCTTTCTTTTCTTTGGACTGGATCCTCCTCCCCCCTCTGGTGCCTCTCTATCTTCGTATCCTCTTTTTACTCTGTTGTTGTTCCTGGGAAAAAAACGAGTCTGACTCTCTTCTAGAAAATTCTGAGGTGAGTCCTGGTAATCATTCCTAAGATGATTAGGATAATCATCATATTGGTTAGGATGTCTGACAATAACGTGATTGTCCTCATTGAAGATATCCTGATGATAAAAAAGGGGAGAGAATCTGTTATACAGAGGGATCTCCCTCCCTCTGGGGGTATAGACACGTGGGGCAGATGGATGATCCCTAAAATCCCCCCAATGTTCCCAGGGCCTCTGAAAATTATCACTAGGGTCACCTCTATAGTGCCTTTGCCTCTGCTGCTGGAAATTCCTATTAGGAGGTCTGGGAGAGTAGTTTCCTCTGGGATTTTCCTTACGGGATTGACCTTGAGAGGTCTTTTGAGAGGAACTGCCTTGACAAATTTGTTCATCATTGTTTCTATAGGTTTTAGGCCTAACACTAGGTTGGCCAGTATGACCAGTTTGATCAGGGGTAATACCAGTCCTCAAATTGGTTTGTGATGGGAGTGGTACAACTCTATTGGAAAGAGGGACTAGGGGAGGCTGGAGTGGGGATTGCTGTTGAATATCCATCCTCTCACTCTCAGTGGGTTCCTTTAAGGAAATCTGCCATTTGAAGACCACTTTTTAAGAGTAAGCTGCCAAATCACGATTATATTTTTTTCTTTTTCTTGTTTCTCTGGTCAGCATCTTCTTTCTCAAGAAATTGTCGCAGTTGATCAGATTTGTGTTTGTAAACCTCTTGATCTTTAAACGGCAAAAATGTATCTCTGACCAGAGAAATCTCTCCTTTTTAGAGTTTTGAGTTTCAGAAATAGTGCTGAGGGGGCTGGGGATGGGCGTGACCGGAGGTTGAGGTGAGGGGGAGGACGTTGTGAGACCGGACCTTGCTGCTTCTCCTATGCCTGTGCCTGGACGGAGGGGCCTGGACGGAGCTGTCAGCAGAGAGGGAGAAGGAGAGTTTCGATACACACACCGCACCGCACGCCACACCGAGAGATTGACCGTTCTGTGCTTGTTAAGGATGGTGCACTCACGCACCCATAGTATGTGAGTACCCCAGCAAGGGGAGTTAACCATTTTATTAAAATCCATTTATTATACCTTACAATATTGCGCTATGGAGTTTTTTTCTTTTGCATAAACCATCTTGATTTGAGAATATTGGAAGTCTGTACAGCTGGTTCCTAATGAGCACAGGAGTGGCTCCAAGGCTTTGTTTGACATAGTTTAATCGCTGTGTCACACACAGGAAGGTGAGCATATACACCTGTGGGGGCGGCACACTCCCTGGCGAGAAGAGAGGAAGTGTACATCAGAGACTGTGTAATTATTAAAATTCTGGAGATCCAAGGGGATGATTTGAGCCAATGACTAGGAAGGGAGGTGCAGAGGAGGCGGTGGTGCAAGATGGAGCCGGCACCCATAATCAGCGTGGTCCTAAGGATAAGGCAAGTCAAGCTGCGGCTGCAAAGCTGGAGCGTTTTGCCCACACACCTAACCATACACCTAAGAAAGGGAGTCAGGTGGGGGGGGGTGCAACATCAGGGGCCGCAGGCCAACCACCCTGGGGGGAGGAAAAGTCAAGGCTCAGTAGTAGTAGGTGTACCCATAGTAACAGAATCTGCATCACAAACATCTGCATCACAAACAGCCCTGGAAAGGGAGAGTGGACTGAGCAATGAAGAAGCAGAGGGAATGGGGACACTAGAGAAGGAACCATCCTTAACCACTTCAGCCCCGGAAGGATTTACCCCCTTCCTGACCAGAGCACTTTTTACAATTTGGCACTGCGTCACTTTAACTGCTAATTGCGCGGTTATGCAATGCTGTACCCAAACAAAATTTGTGTCCTTTTCTTCCCACAAATAAGCTTTCTTTTAATGGTATTTGATCACCTCTGCGGTTTTTATTTTTTGCGCTATAAACGGAAAAAGACCGAAAATTTTGAAAAAAAATGATATTTTCTACTTTTTGTTTTAAAAAAAATCCAATAAACTCAATTTTAGTCATACATTTAGGCCAAAATGTATTCGGCCACATGTCTTTGGTAAAAAAAATGTCAATAAGCTATATTGGTTTGCGCAAAAGTTATAGCGTCTACAAACTAGGGTACATTTTCTAGCCTAGCCGCGTACGCGGCCCCGAAAACCAATTACCGCCTTCAGGATTTCTAAGGGGCATAAATTTTTGATTTCACTCTTCACTACCTTTCAGTTTTGAAGGCCATAAAATGCCCAGATGGCACAAAACCCCCCCAAATGACCTCATTTTGGAAAGTAGACACCCCAAGCTATTTGCTGAGAGGCATGTCGAGTCCATGGAATATTTTATATTTTGACACAAGTTGCGGGAAAGTGACAATTTTTTTTTTTTTTTTGCACAAAGTTGTCACTAAATGATATATTGCTCACACAGGCCATGGGCATATGTGCAATTGCACCCCAAAATACATTCTGCTGCTTCTCCTGAGTATGGGGATACCACATGTGTGGAACTTTTTGGGAGCCTAGCCGCGTACGGGGCCCCGAAAACCAATCACCGCCTTCAGGATTTCTAAGGGCGTAAATTTTTGATTTCACTCCTCACTGCCTATCACAGTTTCGGAGGCCATGGAATGCCCAGATGGCACAAACCTCCCCCCCCAAATGACCCCATTTTGGAAAGTAGACACCCCAAGCTATTAGCTGAGAGGCATGGTGAGTATTTTGCAGCTCTCATTTGTTTTTGAAAATGAAGAAAGACAAGAAAAAAAATGTTTTTTTTTCTTTTTTCAATTTTCAAAACTTTGTGACAAAAAGTGAGGTCTGCAAAATACTCACTATACCTCTCAGCAAATAGCTTGGGGTGTCTACCTTCCAAAATGGGGTCATTTGGGGGGGTTTTGAACTGTCCTGGCATTTTATTCACAACATTTAGAAGCTTATGTCACACATCACCCACTCTTCTAACCACTTGAAGACAAAGCCCTTTCTGAAAATGGGGGGAAGATGGTAGTTGCGCTGTGATGAAGGGGGGGGGAGCTACAAAGATGACTACAGTGGCAAAGTGAACTAAAAAAGCAGAAACGGGCCAATGCATGAATGGATCCTACATGCTAAAAGAACATGGTGGGGTTGCAGTGCAGTGCAACGTAGCTGGTCAACATGACTATAATGTTGCAGGCAGACAAAGCCTAATAGATAAAAGGTAATTGTGAGACAGTGACTGCTTGAATATAGCAAAGCAAAAATGCATATACTAACACAAATAGGATGAATAATGACACAATGCAAAATATATATATATATATATATATATATATATATATATATATATATATATATATATATATATATATATATGGGCTAAAAAAAAAATATATATATATATATATATATATATATATATATATATATATATATATATATATATATATATATATATATATATATATATATATATGTGTGTGGGCTTGTGTCCCATTAGCAAAAACGTGCCAAATCCTGGTGAACTACAAGTGACAAATCCCTAGGACAAACATGAATATTAGTTCTATCATCCAGTCCAAAAAACAAAAACTCGTGATGAGAGACACAAAACCGTGCCTCTCTCCTCAGTGTTCGTCAGATAGAATAGTGATGTACAGTGTGAAGGGGAAAGAGACGCACATAGCGTGATCCCATATAAAAGGTATATTTATTTAATAAAACAAGTCCAATCAACTTACATTTAAAACAATGCTGCAGTGTGTAGTAACTACGAGCGCCGAGCTCGTCTCCTGTTGTTTGTCTGTGGCAGTGTCCCGTGCTCCTAAGGATTGTCTTATTTGTCCTGCCTTGGATCAGTACTTAGGTGTTGCAGCAGTGTCCTTTTAGCGTAGCCCCCCCCAACGACAGCGCAGGAGTTTCCACTTTCACAAAGCCCTATATTTTTTAAAAGCAAAAGCCCTACAGATTAAAATGGTGGGTGTTTCTTTTTTTTTCACACAGTATTTGCGCAGCGATTTTTCAAACGCATTTTTTGGGGAAAAAAACACTTTTTTAATTTTAATGCACTAAAACACATTATATTGCCCAAATGTTTGATGAAATAAAAAAGATGATCTTAGGCCGAGTACATGGATACCAAACATGACATGCTTTAAAATTGCGCACAAACGTGCAGTGACGACAAACTACATACATTTTTAAAAGCCTTTAAAAGCCTTTACAGGTTACCACTTTAGATTTACAGAGGAGGTCTACTGCTAAAATTACTCGATCTGACCTTCTCGGTGATACCTCACATGCATGGTGCAATTGCTGTTTACATTTGACGCCCGACCAACGCTTTCGTTCACTTTTGCGCGAGAGCAGGGGGGGAAGGGGTGCTTTTTTTTTTTTTTTTTTTATTTATTTTTTGCTTTTTTATCTTATTTTTAAACTGTTCCTTTCATTTTTTTTTTTTTTATCATTTTTAATGTTATGCCAGGAAATGTAAATATCCCCTATGATAGCAATAGGTAGTGACAGGTACTCTTTTTTTTTAAAAATGGGGTCTATTAGACCCTAGATCTCTCCTCTGCCCTCAAAGCATCTGACCACGCCAAGATCGGTGTGATAAAATTCTTTTCCAATTTCCCAATGACGCTGTTTACATCCGGCAAAATCTAAGCCATGAAATGCTCGTAGCTTCCGGTTTCTTAGGCCATAGAGATGAAAACTGACCAGCTCTATGGTCAGCTGGCCGAATCACCGGCTGCATTCTCAGGTTCCCTGTTGGGACAGGAGAGCCAGAGAAAAACATGGAAGACGGTGGGAGGGGGGACATACCCTCCCACTGCTTGTAAAAGCAGTCTGGAGGCTAATTAGCCGCTAGGATTGCTTTTACATGAAAGCTGACCGCTGGCTGAAAAGAATGATACCAAGATGATACCTAAACCTGTAGGCATACCTGAAAACAAAAAAATGGTTAACAATAAAACACAGTAAACAGTAAAGTATAAAAAATTACATACCTGAAAAGTAAACGTGATAAAACATAACAACAATAAAACATTGCAGAATAGAATACAGTAAAAAAGAGCAGAACAATAGAGAGAGAATGGAGCGAGAGAGGACAATAAAACAACTATTTTTGTTTTTTTTTATTTTATATATATATATATTTTTTTTAACTTTTTTTTGTATCTAACTTTTATAACTGTAACCGGTTCCAGGTTTGGGTCCCTCAAAATGCGATGGCATCTTGGGAGACCCTGTGAAAGTGTGCCTAGTCTGTGCAATGCTGTACCCTACGCTAATAACTAGTGCATGGTAGCGTTCAAAATATTCACCAATGCAAAGACCAGGATTGTCAGGACAGGAGGGACAATAATAGCGGGTGTCACGCCTATATCCGCGCTTGCTGCAGACACGACATCTTTTTTTGGGGGGGTTCGTTGGGTAGGGGTACTCGGGAGGACATAAAGAAAATGCCTTTCATGCAGCCGACTGCATTTGGTTGGGGATGTGAATGGGGGGGAAGTACGGGTGCTGCAAAAGTGGTGGGTTCCCAATTAGGATTGGCGAATGCAGCAGGAAGGGCATTATGGGCACGACGGGCCTGTGTTTGTCTTCTTCTTGGTGGCAGCAGGACACTACTTGTGCTTGCCACCTCACCAGCTTGAACTGCACTTATGGGACTTGCCACGTCACCAAGTGTTACTGCAGTGCTGGTTTGACTACAACCGGGGTGTACTAGGCCGCTGGCGCTTGCCAGTTCACCAAAACGCTACCAAAAAAAACTGTTAGCGATCGCAGGGATCAGGCCTGACTCTGCGAATGCTGCAGTTATGCGTTTAGTGTTTTGTAAGTGTCAGTGATCGATCGATACTGCACTTGGGTGGGCCAGGCAGAGGGGCAAAACGCAGGTGCTATCAGGTATCTGGGCTGCTCCCGCTAACACTGCGTTTTTGGGAACCCTAAACTGCTGGGGACGCTAGTATAGATCTGATCTGATCAGATATTGATCCATTCAGATACTATACCACTAAGGGAGGTGTATGGTGCGTGCATGGGTGTTAGCGCTACTGGCACTAACCTGACGCTGCCTGGGGCGACGCATATCACCGTCGGGCGATCAGGGGGCTAAACCTTTATTAGGTAATAAACGGCAGGTACCCTGACACTATAAAAAATAAACTAAATAACCAGCATCACCCGTAACAGTTATGCCCCGTACACACGGTCGGATGGAAAATGTGTGATAGGACCTTGTTGTCGGAAATTTCGACCGTGTGTAGGCTCCATCACACATTTTCCATCGGATTTTCCGACACACAAACTTTGAGAGCAGGATATAAAATTTTCCGACAACAAAATCCGCTGTCGGAAATTCCGATCGTGTGTACACAAATCCGACGGACAAAGTTCCACGCATGCTCAGAATAAATAAAGAGATGAAAGCTATTGGCCACTGCCCCGTTTATAGTCCCGACGTACGTGTTTTACGTCACCGCGTTTAGAACGATTGGATTTTCTGACAACTTTGTGTGACCGTGTGTATGGAAGACAAGTTTGAGCCAACATCCATCGGAAAAAATCCTAGGATTTTGTTGTCGGAATGTCCGAACAAAGTCCGACCGTGTGTACGGGGCATTATACGGTGATCACTGGTGAAAGGGTTATCTAGGGGGCAATCAAGGGGTTAAAACCTTTATTAGGTAGTATATGGGGGTCCCTGTCGCTATAAAACGCTGACGGCAAACCTAAATATTTACCTCCCTAACTAGCGTCACCAGTGACACTAATACAGCGATCAGAAAAATGATCACTTAGTGACACTGGCGACGGGGGGTGATCAAGGGGTTAAAACGTTATTAGGGGGGGTTAGGGGGGTATCCTAGACCTTAAGGGGGCTAACACTAACTGCCCTACCACACTAACTGTTACAAACTGACACCAATGCAGTAATCAGAAAAAAAAAACTGCTTGGTGTCAGTGTAAGGGGGGGGTGATTAGGGGGTAATCAGGGGGTGATGGGGGGTGTAAAGTATGCCTGGCATGTTCTACTGTGTGTGTGTGTTGGTGTAACTCACTCAGATGTCTTCTCTCCTCGGCGCCGGAACGGAAAATATCGAGCCGAGGAGAGATGGCATCATTTCCTCTGCCTCTGTGTACTATACAGAGGCAGGGGAAGATTCTCATTGGCTGGGAGCGATCGCGAGGGGGGGGCCACGAATGGATGGCCTCCCCCTCATCTCTGAACACTCCCAGACAGAAGCCAATCGCCTCAGGCATCGGGGGGGTCCGATCGGACCCCCCGCCCGCGGCAAGCAATCACGTACCAGGTACGTGATTTTGCCTGCCCGTGCCATTCTGCCGCAGTACATCTGCATTAGGCGGTTGGCAAGTGGTTAAAGGACATTCTCCTAGCAGTTAACAACTGTAAAACTTCTTTATCCGACCTATCGGATCAGCTTAGAGGTATCAGAGACAATTTATTTTCCCTAAAGCAAGATATGCAGCTGTGCTCGGACTACTGTTCTTGAGGGGAGGCTTAGTCAGGTGGAGGATGATGTGAACCCGATGAGACAAGAAGGTAAAATCATGAAGGAGCAGTTGGAAATGTGCAAACGTAAAATGGACGAATTTGTGAACAGGGCACGCAGGAAGAATGTGGGGGTTCTGGGTCTCCCCGAAAGAAGTGAGGGTAATAATCCCACAGAATATATGGAAGGATGGTTTAGGGATATGTTTGGTAAAGACTGCCTGTCAAAATTTTTTGCAATTGAACACGCACACAGAGTCGCTTTCAGGGCGCCATGTTCGGGTTGGTTTGGCAGCCAAGGCCTCTTATTGTTAAATTCCTGTTCTTCAGGGACAAAGTCAGAAAGCAAGAGAAATGAAAAACATACAGTATAATGGTGTAAGAATTTCTTTATATCCGGATTTCTCCCCCAAGATGCAGAAACAGAGGGCAAAATTTACAGAGTGTAAACGTAGACTGCAGCAGTACAAAATTGGCTATGCATTACTCTACCCTGCACGCCTGCGCATAACAGCATTCGGGGAGGTGAAGTTCTTTAATGCTCCTACGGAAGTACTCTTATGGTTGGAGAAGAATGAAGGAAGGTTACAGCATAGTGAAGGGTTATAAGAAAATCTGGCAAAATTTAGAATCTGGGGGTCCCTGTTCAGTTGAAGGCTCCAGTGGACTTATGTAATTTTTTTTTTTATTTGGACATTGGTTGGTTCTGTTTTGGGTTTTTTTTTTTTTTTCTTCTTCTTTTTTTTTGTCATATTCTCTTTTGACACACTGGTGCATTTAAAGGGGTGGGTACAGGGGGGCAGTAGATACTAATCCTTTGTTTTTTGAGTACATTGATCATGTTGGGGTTAATACCCCCCTTTAAGGTTCGGGTAGCAACGTAAAGGGGGAAAAGAGGTACACTCACGTTTAGGGGGTTAATATGGTCACTTTAGAAGCCCTTGGTATGGGCCCAAGGTTGGGCAAGGGGGAGAGGGGGAAAAGGGAATGGGAAGGTTGGGGATTGGGGTATGCATAAGGTTGTAAGGGGGGATGAGGGTGGTAGGGGTGTGGAGTGGAATGAAGTAAGAAGTTTTGAATGTATACAAAAATTTAAATCACTAATATTTTCAAACACTAGACACAAGGATTTTAGGAGTAAGAATTATTTTGAGAGGAGACAAGATACAGGAACAGGAGAATGATAGGTATTAAAGTTGGTAGAAGGAAAACCCCAGACCCATTTAGGTGTATTAAGATATGTTCATGGAATGTGCGGGGGGTAAGGGAGATGTGTAAAAAACAGGCAATTTTTTCTATGGCCAGGACAGGTGATGTTAAGATACTCTGTCTTCAGGAGACTCACCTTGATAAAGGTACAGTTAGTGCCTTGAGGAATAGGAATTACCAAGAGCAGTATCACTCGACTTACACCTCGTATTCAAGGGGTGTGAGTGTATTGATAAGCTCTAGTTTTCTCCTGCAGACAGTGTAAGTTGCATAGGAATGGACGATATGTTTTTCTTTTTTGTATTTTCGAAAGTCGGGAATGTGTACTTGCAAATGTATATATACCTCCACCATTTAATACAGAGATACTGGGTGACTTAATAAGCTTTATAGCGGATAAACCCAGGGTGCCAGTTATAGTGGCGGGGGATTTTAATATGGCCATGGACAACAGCATAGATAGGCTTCCAGCAAGGGTGTCTTCTGGAGGGGGACCCAAAGGCCCGCTTCTCCAATTCTGTGAGGCGGTAGGGCTGGTGGATATCTGGAGGAAGTGACACCCGGGTGTAAAGCAGTATTCGTGTCACTCTAGTGCCGCGTACACACGAGCGGACTTTACGGCGGACTTTGCCCGGCGGATTTTTCAACGTACTTTACGACGGACTTTCTGAATGAACGGACTTGCCTACACACAATCCACCAAAGTCCGTCGAATTCGTACGTGATGACGTACGACCGGACTAAAACAAGGAAGTTCATAGCGAGTAGCCAATAGCTGCCCTAGCGTGGCTTTTTGTCCGTCGAACTAGCATACAGACGGCGGACTTTTCGACCGGACTCGATTTCAACAGATATATTTTAAACAAGTTTCAAATCTAAGTCCGTCCAACTTTTGAGCAAACAAAGTCCGCTGGAGCCCACACACGATCGAATTGTCCGACGAAATCCAGTCCGCCGGGCAAAGTCCGTCGTAAAGTCCGCTCGTGTGTACGCGGCATAGGACGCACGCCACTTTATCCAGAATTGATCTAGTGCTATGTAATGAGGAAGCCGTAAATATAGTGGCAGAGGTAGTCTACGAGCCAAGGGGGCTCTCGGACCACTCACCAGTGGCTTTCTCGGTTAAAATTGGGCTGAGCCATGGTGGGGGGATTGGAAAATGAACCCCTTTTGGCTCAAAGTAATTAAGGATGATGGGGTTATTGCAGGTAGTTTAGAATAATTTATAAATTTAAATTCAGGAACTGCCCCATTGGGCATAATGTGGGACTCCCTGAAGGCTTTTCTTCGGGGGGTCTTTATACAAAAAATCTCCTATGTTAAGAGGAAATCACAGGTCAAGGAATATAAAGTAAAAGAAAGGGTGAGGGGGCTGAAGTGAGATATGTGGAGGAACCAACCTTAGCTAGATATGATGTGTGGGTAGAGAGTCAGGATGAATATAGGAAATTAGTATTGGAGAAAGAGGAAAAAAAAAAATGTTTCAGAAGCAGAGTCTTTTTGGGGAAGATGAACTAGTGGGGAGAACTTTGGCATTGATTGCTAGAGCAAATGGCCCTTCATCCACTATATCAGCAATTTGGGACAGGGAAGGGAGAATTATAAGAACTACCCCCGGAATAGTAGAGGTATTTAAAGATTATTATGAAAGCCTGTATAGTACCCCACAAATTAATGTAGAGGGAGAAATGTGGGAGTTTTTTGAAAAACTGAAAATAGCCCCTTTATCCAGCAAGGATAGGGAAGCACTGGAAGCCCCATTGACATTGCAAAGGGTAATAATTGATATGGTGAATCAGAAAGCACCAGGGCCCAATGGTCTGCCTATAGAAGTCTGTAAGAGATATGGAGATGTTTTGCTCCCAAAATTATTGGAAGTATTGAATGGGGCTGAGGTGGAAGGAAGTTTGCCCATGTCTATGACTGAAGCCACTATTATAGTATTAAAAGAAGGGAAAATTTGCTTGATGTAGCTTCATACAGACCGATTTCGTGTGCTTTTGTGCTCAGATGTTAAGATCTTGGCAAAAGCCCTAGCAACCAGGTTAAAAAGAATAATTTCTAGAGTAATTTACCCAGACCAAACCGGTTTTATACTGGATAGGTCGGTGAGTGTGAACATAAGGCGAGTATATTAAAATACACAGCTACCAATAGAGAAAGGGGGGAATAGAGCCATTCTATCATTAGATGCGGTCAAGGCTTTTGATAGCCTTGAATGGCACTATCTGTGGAAAATATTGGCGGAGTTTAAATTTGGCCCTAATTTTGGGAAATGGTTGAGACTTCTATATGATAAACCGAGGGCCAAGGTTAGGGTCAATGGGGAGTGTTCTGAATGGTTCCGGTTGGGGAGGGGAACGAGACAGGGATGTCCATTGTCACCCCTGCTCTTCGCCCTCGCACTGGAGCCATTGGCGATTGCTTTAAGAGCGTCTCAAGAATTTTGGGGATTCAAAAGAAGGAGGGAGGAAGAGAAAGTCGCAATGTATGCGGATGATATCCTGTTATTTTTGGAAGATACGCAGGTCTCATTGATAGCAGCTATGGAAATGATTAAAGAATTTGGCCACTTTTCTGGACTGACAATCAATTGGGAAAAATCTGCACTTTTGCCAATAGATCCCCCTGTAGAACCTCTTCCGAATCAGGTAGATTCAATAAGAGTAGTAAGTCAAATGATATATTTAGGGGTAAATATAACAAAAGACCCGGGGCAATATATAACGGGAAATGTAGTACCACTTGTGGTGAAGCTAAAGCAGAAAAGTCGAGTGTGGGGTCGCCTGCCTCTCTCGGTTGCCGGTCGATGTAATTTAATCAAGATGGTATGGATGCTGCAAATCTTATATATAATACACAATTCCCCCGTTTGGATCCCAAAACACTGGTTCAAAAAATTGGACAGTTTGTTTAGAGAATTAATCTGGAAAAACGGGGTGGCAAGGATTGGTTTGCAGGCGTTACGGCGACCGAGAGAGGCGGGGGGGCCTGGCTTTACCGGACCCTTGGGGTTACTTTCTGGCAGCTCAAATGCAGTTTATGAGAGGTAGTAACTTGCCCGAAGAAAGGGGAGGAGGAAGTAATATATTGATGAATAACACTAGCCATGATACAGCAGTGGAGGCAGAATCCTTTGGTTACAGTTGTCCCACAACTCAGTTAATGATCAGAAGCTGGAAGACCGTTAAGGCCATGTTGGGGTACACGGGGTTTTTTGAGTTTTCTCCAATATGGAACAGTAAAAATTTAAAAGAGCTCAATGTAATGGGAAAAATAGAGGAATGGGACAGGAGAGGTATCCACTGCTTGGCACAGTTGTATAGGGCAGGGAGGTTGAAATCATTTCAAGAGATAAGAGAGGACTTTGCAGTCCCCAACCGACTATTTTTGTTTTCTGCAAGTCAGGCATGCCCTAGAGGTACAATTTAGAGGGAAGGTGATAGAGTGCAATGAAATGCCTTTGCTTAGGAAACTGGTAAATACCAGATCTTCTAGAGGGTTAATATCCGATATGTATAGGAGTATAAATATGGTAGGGCAGGAGGGGGTGGTGGAATCTAAAAATAGGATTAAATGGGAGGAAGATGTTGGTACAATAACGGAGGAACAATGGAAATATGTTTTAGCATTAGGGCCCAGGGTCTCTCTGTCACCGTCACAAGGGGAATCTCACCTGTATTTGATATATAGGTTATATTATACACCAGTAAAATTATTTAGATTTGGAAAGAGGCTGGATGCTAAATGGCAGTGCTGTGGGGATAGCACTACAACTGCTACCTTTTCAGTTGGTAGACTCTGTCCCCTTCCATGAGTTTGTGGAATGTGCGGTTCCTCAGTGGCAGGTTCCCAAATGCCACTTTTTCGCACGGAAGATGATTCCGGCTCTCTACCGACATGTGGAAGGCAATGTCTTGGCCTCGCTGGACAGAGCGGTCAACAGTAAGGTGCATATTACCGCTGACTCATGGTCCAGCAGGCATGGACAGGGACGTTACCTAAGTTTCACGGCGCATTGGGTGACTCTGCTGGCAGCTGGGAAGGATGCAGGACAAGGTGCAGTAGTGTTGGAGGTTGTTCCGCCACCACGCCTCCAAAATGCTACTACTGGTAAATCTGACACACCTCTCTCCTCCACCCCCTCCTCTTCTTCTTCCTCCATGGCCTCTTCCTGTGCTTTGTCCTCGGAACCAATGTCATAGGCATTCAAGGGGCTACGCAAGTACGCAGGCCAAAAGATGCCATGCGGCGCTTGAGCTGGTGTGCTTGGGGGACAGGAGCCACACTGGGGCAGAGATTCTGTCAGCTCTGCAGGGGAAGTTTCAGAGGTGGTTGACGCCACGCCAGCTTAAGCCAGGAATGGTGGTTTGTGACAATGGCACCAACCTCCTCTCCGCCCTCTGACAGGGACAACTGACCCATGTGCCCTGTTTGGCTCACGTCCTTAACTTGGTGGTGCAGCGGTTCTTGGGCAGGTATCCAGGCTTACAGGATGTC
This sequence comes from Lithobates clamitans, assembly GCA_037952925.1. Taxonomy (NCBI): domain Eukaryota; kingdom Metazoa; phylum Chordata; class Amphibia; order Anura; family Ranidae; genus Lithobates; species Lithobates clamitans. The sequence goes on from JBBGZY010001832.1 coordinate 1,025,040, forward strand.
CTGAGGCAGGCCAGGAAAGTCTGTGTGCATTTCCGCCGGTCGTATAATGCCAGTGCTCGGCTTTCTGACCTCCAAAAGGAATTTAACTTGCCCAAGAACTGCCTAAACTGTGACATGCCCACCAGGTGGAACTCAACGTTGGCCATGCTGCAGCGGCTGCACACGCAGCAGAGGGCCATCAATGAGTACCTGTGCGACTATGGCACCAGGACGGGGTCAGGGGAGCTTGGATTTTTTACCCACGCCAGTGGGCCATGATCAGGGATGCATGCACTGTCCTGTCACCATTTGAGGAGGCCACGAGGATGGTGAGCAGTGACAGTGCATGTATCAGTGACACTGTCCCCCTTGTCCACCTGTTGGAGCACACTGTGTGGAATAATGGACAGGGCACTTAAGGCAGAACAGAGGCAGGAAGAGGAGAACTTCCTTAGCTCTCAAGGCCCCCTTTATCCAAAAAGTCTTCCTGCGTGCCCACCGATCACAGAGGAAGATGAGGTAGAGGAGGAGGATTGTGTCAGCATGGAGGTGGAGCCTGGCACTCAACATCAGCAGCAGCCTTTAAGGGATCATTTACAGTCCCAAGAAACCCATGGACTTGTACGTGGCTGGGAGGAGGTAGCTGCGGATCATGTCGTCCTTGGTGACCCAGAGGACTCCGGATCGAATGCCTCAGCAAACCTACGCTGCATGGGCTCCCTGATCCTGCAAAGCCTGCGGAAGGATCCTCGTATTCATGGTATCAAGGAGAGAGATCGTTACTGGCTGGCAACCCTCCTTGATCCACATTACAAGGGTAAGGTTGCGGACCTTATCTTGCCGTCGCATAGGGAGCAGAGGATGAAACATCTTAGGGAGGCCTTGCAGAAAGGTCTGTGCAACGCGTTCCCAGAATATGAGAGGTTACAAACTCCTGTTCCTGGACAACGTGTTGCTGAGGCTTTGTTCAGTCAAGGAAGGAGCAGTGGAGAAGGTGGCCGTCTGACCGATGCATTCAGACAATTTTTTAGTCCGCAGCCCCAAGGTATGATCGGTTCCAGCAACCATCGCCAGCGTCTGTTTTACATGGTGCAGAAATACCTAGGGGCAAGATCTGACTTGGACACCTTTCCCACCAAAAATCCTCTAGGTTTCTGGGTGTAGAGGATGGATCACTGGCCAGAGCTTGTACAGTATGCAATTGAGCTACTGGCCTGTCCTAGATCCAGCGTTCTTTCGGAACGCACATTCAGTGCTGCTGGAGGCTTTGTAACCGATCACAGGGTGCGCCTGTCCACCGACTCAGTCAATCGACTGACTTTCATAAAAATGAATCAGTCTTGGATCACCACCAGCTACCAAGCACCTGATGCTGATGTAACCGAATAATTCTTTTTGAAATGTCAGATTCCTTCAAGACTCCCTATGCTGATGCTGAGTGACTATCCTGTTATGCTGAGTGACTATCCTCTTCCTCCTCAATGATCATGCTGATAGCTTGTAAGAATATTTGTGGTTCTGGGCACTGCCACCAATGGCTAAGGCCCAATTTTTCTGCCCCTGTTTAACAAGGGCGTGTAATTACAATTTTTGATGCAATACTTTGCAGCAGGGCTCGTTCCTGCGCTCCAACTAGAGTATCTGTGAGGGGTTGCAGTGTTGTGCCACCAGCACCAGTGCCTAAGGTCCAATTTTTCTGCCCCTGTTTAACAGGTGAGTGTAATTACAATTTTTGATGCAATAATTTGCAGCAGGGCTCGTTCCTGCGCTCCAACTAGAGTATTTGTGAGGGGTTGCAGTGTTGTGGCATCACTGCTTAAGGCCCCATTTTTCTGCCCCTGTTCAACAGGTGCATGTAATTACAATTCTTGATCTAATATTTCACAGCAGGGCCCGTTTCAGCGCCCACCAAGAGTAACTGTGAGGACTTACAGTGTTGTGGCACCAGCACCATCACCACCATCACCAAAGGCCCAATTTTTCTGACCCTGTTCAACAGGGGCATGTAATTACAATTCTTGATCTAATATTTCACAGCAGGGCCCTGTGAGGGCTTACAGTGTTGTGGCAACACCAACACCTTAGGCCCCAATTTCTGCAGAGTATATAGGGTAGGCCCCTACTTTCAAACATCCAACTTACAAACGACTCCTACTTGTAAACGGAAGGAGACAACAGGAAGTGAGATGAAATCTACCCCTAGGAAGGGAAATTCTCTCCTGTAAGAGTTAATATGGTAAAAACGTTTCTCCTTTCCACTGATGCTTCATCACCAATCCTTGTTTCACTAAAAACCCCAAATTTTCCAAAAACATTTGTCATTGGGACAGAAATTGAGGTGAAATCTTCTGAAGAGGAGCACAGGCAGCAAAACAAAAAAGTTACAGGGGTGATAACCCTTCCCTATGTTTTCCAAAAAGCTTAAAATAGATTTTTTGGCTGGAGCTAAACACTTTAAAAATGTACCAGTTCAAAATTACAAACAGATTCTACTTAACAACAAACCTACAGTCCCTGTCTTGTTTGCACTGTCTGTATACTGCTGTTCAGAGGGCCTGGGGCCCCACACCTTTCCTTTTTTTAATTTGGGTGCGGGGTTCCCCTTAATATCCATGCAAGACCCAAAGGGCCTGGTAATGGACTGGGGGGGGGGTTACCCATGCCATTTGTCTCACTGATTTTCATCCATATTACCAGGACCGGGCTTTACATTAAAGCCATAAGCAGTTTTAAATGACTTTTATTACTTTACTGTTCTAAGCACGGGAAACACGCACCACTTTACAGGCATACTATAGACACCTCCCAGGTACGATATTTAAAAGGAATATTTCACTTTTTTTCCACTTTAAGTATCATTAAAATCACTGCTACCGAAAAAATGGCAGTTTTTAAAAAAATTTTTGATTGATGTCCATTGGGGCAGGACCCGGGTCCCCAAACCCTTTTTAGGACAATACCATGCAAATTAGCCTTTAAAATTAGCACTTTTGATTTTGAACGTTTGAGTCCCATAGACTTCAATGGGGTTCTAACGTTCAAGCGAAGTTTTGGTTCTGGTGCGAACCGAACCGGGGGGTGTTCGGCTCATCCCTAGTCCTGGTGTTTGTCCCCACTGTTGAGAGCAAGTTTCTGGCTAAGTGGCAGGGTCCCTTCATATTCAAAAACAGGAAGCTAGAGAGTTCCTGATAAGGAATAGAGAGAAATTTTTACCTGGCACGAGTTCAGCATGATACTGTTACTGAACCTGGGGTTCGTGTAAAGCTCAAACCCTACCAAATTCCCAAAGCTAGAAGAAAGGACATCAGTAATGAAGTTAAAAGGATGTTGGAACTAGATGTCATTGAGGAATCCAATAGTAACTGGTCTAGCCCCATCGACTTAGTCCCAAAACCGGATGGCACTTGGAGGTTCTGTAACTACTTCAGGAAGCTTAATGCACACGTACCCAATGCCCAGGGTAGATGAACTTATAGACTGACTTGGCAAGGCCCGCTTGGACTTGACAAATACCCCTGACTGGTAGCGCCAAAGAGAAGATTTCATTTGTGACCCAGGAGGGTTCATTTCAGTATAAGAAAATGCCTTTTGGGTTGCAAAATGCCCCTGCAACATTTCAGAGGGCCATAGACAGAACCCTAAGACCTCACCGACAGTATGCAGCAGCCTATATATATATATTATATGCAGACTTTTTAAGGGACCAAAATTAATGGGACAATTGGCTGCTCAGCTGTTCCATGGCCAGGTGTGTGCTATTCCCTCCATATCCCATCTACAAGGAGCAGATAAAAGGTCCAGAGTTCATTTCAAGTGTGCTATTTGCATTTGGAATCTGTTGCTGTCAACTCTCGATATGAGATCCAAAGAGCTGTCACTATCAGTGAAGTAAGCCATTCAGCCATCAGGCTGAAAAAACAAAACAAACCCATCAGAGAGATAACAAAAACATTAGGTGTGGCCAAATCAACTGTTTGGAACATCCTTAAAAAGAGAGAACGCACCGGTGAGCTCAGCAACACCAAAAGACCACGGAAAACAACTGTGGTGGATGACCGAAGAATTATTTCCCTGGTTAAGAAAATACCCTTCACAACAGTTGGCCAGATCAAGAACACTCTCCGGGAGGTAGGTGTATGTGTGTCAACAATCAAGAGAAGACTTCACCAGAGTTAATACAGAGGGTTCACCACAAGACATAAACCATTGGTGAGCCTCAAAAACAGGAAGGCCAGATTAGAGTTTGCCAAACAACATCTAAAAAAGCCTTCACAGTTCCGGAACAACATCCTATGGACAGATGAGACCAAGATTAACTTGTACCAGAGTGATGGGAAGAGAAGAGAAGGGAGAAGGAAAGGAACTGCTCATGATCCAAAGCATACCACCTCATCAGTGAAGCATGATGGTGGTAGTGTCATGGCGTGGGCATGTATGGCTGCCAATGGAACTGGTTCTCTTGTATTTATTGATGATGTGACTGCTGACAAAAGCAGCAGGATGAATTCTGAAGTGTTTCGGGCAATATCTGCTTATATTCACCAAAATGCTTCAGAACTCATTGGACGGCGCTTCACAGTGCAGATGGATAATGATCCAAAGCATACTGCGAAAGCAACCAAAGAGTTTTTCTAAGGGAAAGAAGTGGAATGTTATGCAATGGCCAAGTCAATCACCTGACCTGAATCCGATTGAGCATGCATTTCAATTGCTGAAGACAAAACTGAAGGGAAATTGCCCCAAGAACAAGCAGGAACTGAAGACAGTTGCAGTAGAGGCCTGGTAGAGCATTACCAGGGATGAAACCCAGCGTCTGGTGATGTGTATGCGTTCCAGACTTCAGGCTGTATTCGACTGCAAAGGATTTGCAACCATTGAAAAGTGCAAGTATTGAAAAGTGAAAGTTTGATGGATGATTGTTAATCTGTCCCATTACTTTTGGTCCCTTAAAAAGTGGGAGGCACATATACAAACTATTGTAATTCCTACACCATTCACCTGATTTGGATGTAAATACCCTCAAATTAAAGCTGAAAGTCTGCAGTTAAAGCACATCTTGTTCGTTTCATGTATAATTATATACAGTGCAGTCAGTGTACAGTATATAATACATTGCAGTCAGTGTACAGTATATAATACAGTTCAGTCGATGTACAGTATATAATACAGAGCAGTCAGTGTTGTGCAGTATGTAATACAGTGCAGTCAGTGTTTTTTAGAGCCGATGGTCAGCTTTCTCGTAATAACAACCAAGGTGGCTAAGCAGCCACTCGATTGTTATCACAAGCAGTGGGGGATGTTGTCCCCCCCCAACCATCGCCCCATCCGGCCTCCTCTGTCCCACTGGGAGGCCTGAGCAACCAGCCGGCACGTTCACCGGCTGGCCGGAGACCCAAACAAGGCTGGAATCTGCTTTGATCAGGTCTCGGATTTAGTAACCCTGAAGCGACATCATGATATCACTTCCAGTATACTGGAGCCTTAAAGGCACAAAATTTTTTAAAAATGGCAGTATTCAAAACAGCCAAACCTGGTCTTATAGATCCCAGATCCCTCCAAGAAAATACCTGACACGTGCCTACTGCTGTCACAAGGGATGTTTACATTCCTTTTGACAGCAAAAAAAGTCATTTTAATTTTTTTTTTTTTTTAGGGACTGTGTGAAAAAAAAACATAAATAAGAAAAAAAAAATGTAAGCGCCCTATTCCTCCGCGCTTGCGCGCAGAAGTGAACGTATACGTAAGTCACGTGTGTTCAAACCACACATGTGAGAGATCACCATGATAGTTACAGCGAGAGCAATAATTCTAGCACTAGACCTCCTCTGTAACTCTAAGCTGGTAACTGTTAAAAATTCTTTAACCACCACAATACCAGGCACTTACGCCCCTTCCTGCCCAGGACAATTTTCAGCTTTCAGAGCTGTCACATTGAATGACAATTGCGTGGTCATGCAACACTGTACCCAAACTAAATTTTTATCATTTTCTTCCCACAAATAGAGCTTTCTTTTGGTGGTATTTGATCACCTCTGCGGTTTTTATTTTTTGCTAAACAAACTAAAAAAAACAAGATTTTTGAAAAAAATGTTTTTTTAGTTTCTGTCATAAAATCTTGTTTTCCCCTTCACTGATGGGCACTGATGAGGCGGCACTGATGGGCACTGATGAGTTGGCACTGATGAGTTGGCACTGATGGGCACTGATGAGGCACTGATGTGTAGAATTTATGGGCACCAATCAGCGGCACTGATGGGCACCAATAGGCGGCACTGATATGCAGCACTGATGGGCACTGATGGGCACTGACAGTCGGCTTTGATGGGCACTGACAGTCGGCATTGATGGGCACTCTGGCAGGCGGCTGTGATGGGCACTGACAGACGACACTGATTGGTGCTGATAGGTGGTACTGATTGGCACTGGCAGGTGGCACTGATGGGCAGCACTGATGATGAGGTACTGATAAGTACTGACAGGTGTTACTGCTGGGCAGTGATTGGCACTGTGGTGGGTAGTGATTGACACTGGCAAATTTTTATGTTCGTACATTGCTGGGCACTGGTTGGCAGGTGATTGGTACATTTGAGGGGGCTGTGCTGATAATCAATGTGCTGATTGTCAGCACAGACCCCCCCCCCGACTGGGAGAGCCGCCGATCGTCTCTCCCTGTCAGCGCAAACCGAGGAATGCCATTTACTGGCACTTCCTGGTTCACAGGATGATCATGTCACAGCTGATCATGTGGTAAAAAGCCTCTGACAGGTTTTTTATCACGATCAGAGATGCGGGGTGTGAGACTGACACGCTGCACTCACTATCGCCATGTTGCGTGCCTCCACAGGCACGCGCCGGCATGTTATCCTGCTGGACTTCATATGACGCCCAGTCAGGATAACGGAACCACTTCCTGGATGTCAATATGCTATTGACCAGGCGGGAAGTGGTTAAAGAGTAGCCTATGCTAATTTTTAAGTACTGTAGTTTGTTACTATTCCGTGAGTGTGTGCAATTTTAAAGAGCGACATGTTGGGTATCTATTTATTCGGTGTAACATCCGCTTTCACAATATACAAAAAAATGGGCTAACTTTACTCTTTTGATTTTTATTTAATTAATGAAAGTATATTTTTTCCAAAAAAATTGTGTTTCAAAGACCACTGTGCAAATACAGTGTAACATAAAATATTGCAATGACTGCCTTTTTATTCTCTAGGGTCTCTGCTAAAAAATTTATATAATGTTTGGGGGTTCTAAGTAATTTTCTATCAAACAATACTGGTTTTTAACTTGTAAGCAACAAGTGTCCAGAAAAAGGCATGGTTTTCAAGTGGTTAACCGCTTTTGGACCGCCCACCCCATATATACTGCGGCAGGGCGACCCGGCTGTGCAAAATCACGTACCTGTACAGTACGTGATTTTGTGTACGTGGTGTAGGGGTGCGCCACTGAAGCACCGCTCCCACTGTGATTGGTATATTGGTATGTAAACAAGGCAAACCACTGATCTGTCATGGAGCAAAAAGAGAGATCTTGTGTTTCAGCTAAGCTGATTGGACACAGCGGGAGCCAATCAGTGGGTCAGGCGACCGTGATGGCCGCCAGGACCCACCGATCATTTGGAGGAAGGGCAGAACCGCGGTCTGCCTGTATAAACAGGCAGACCGCTGTTCTGTCAGGGTGTAAAAGAGAGATCTTGTGTTTCTGCTAAGCAGAAATATGGATCTCTCTTTTCATGCAGTACATCGACTCCCTCCACAGTTAGTAAGCACTCCCTAGGAGCACACTTAACCCTTTGATTGCCCCTGATGTTAACCCCTTCCCTGCCAGTGTCATTTATACAGCGACAGTGCATTTTCTTTTTAGAACTGATCACTGTATTGGTGTCACTGGTCCCCAAAAAGTGTCACTTCGTGTCAGATTTGTCCGCAATGTCGAAGTCCCGCTAAAAATCACTGATCGCCGCCATTACTAGTAAAAACAATAAAAAAGAAAAAGTCCATAAAAATATCCCATAGTTTGTAGATGTGTGATTTTTTTTTAAATTGTTTTATGGGGTATGTTTTATAGCAGAAAGTAAAAAATATATATTTTTTTCAAAATTATCTGTCTTTTTTTTTTCAAACGCAAAAAATAAAAAACATAGAGGTGATCAAATACCACCAAAAGAAAGCTCTATTTGTGGGGAAAAAAAGGACATCAATTTTATTTGGGTACAGCTTCGCATGACAATTGTCAGTTAAAGCGACGCGGTGACGTATCGCAAAATATGGCCTGGTTAAGAAGCGGGTAAAACCTTCCGGAGCTGGAGTGGTTAAATATGTTTTATTTAATTTCTTCACCTTGTGTAACAGGGAAATGTCCCATTGTTGTCCCCTTCCAGATGTAATGTACACATTATCCAATTTCCTTTAGATTTACCTTTAACTATTTAGTGCAATGGCCTGCCTGATTGCATACAAATGGAAAGTGTTAAGGTTTGACCTCATATTATATGGTTTTAGTAAATCTAAATGAAAATTGCACAAGAAAATTGTATAATGTATGGCACGCCTAAGTTAGCTAAACTGCTGTCATGACAAATACTCAAGGTCCCTTTCCCAAGTACCTGACATAAATAAATTAACATATATTAAATAATTAACAAACATTAATTGTATACCTAAGAAACTCTGACACTGTGGTCTTCCTGTGTATGTGGTCTCTACACATGGATGACAATATTGGTGAGTCTACTCCATTATAACATTGTTTTTTATAAAATTATATTTACTAGAGAAGCTAATTTTCTTCTGGTAACATTCTTCTCTTCTTCTACAGATTGTATAAAATTCACCTGACAGACAGTTCCTGCCCCCACCTGGCTTCTGGAATAAGAAATAACCAGACACTGAGAACACTGGGCCTGTCCTGGAACAATCTGGAAGGTCCTCATTTCAGTGATCTGATGGAAGCTCTGACAACAAGCTGGATAGAGGAATTACAGTGAGTATAACACGACTGACTGAGACAATAATATTCTGGGACAGTTTTATACCTCACCAGCCCAGAGACAATTCCTGCACATGAACAGATCGCTCTTGCAGTGCCGTATTTGAATAGCATTTGTACAGTGCAACTGTTCTCTTGGTGTCTCTGCAGTGGAATAGTAAATGAAAGTGTCGGGAACAAACTCCTCAAAATGGGGATCAATGGTAATTATAACATCCGCTATTCAGTGTAAGCGGACCTCCTCATTACTACACATTTACTATTCAGTGTCAGAGGATTTCCCTAGCACTACACATCTACTTTTCAGTGTTCCTGCCCAATCACTAGCAATGCTGTCTCCGTCCTCACACTGTCTGCTGATATGATTCATATTCTATACACAAGGAGATTATAGCACTGTACAAGTCATGTCAGTGGTATTCTGTGGTCATCCTGTGTATGGAGATATCACCGTCTCTATACATGGATGACAACATTGGTGTGCCTACTCCATTATTGCATTATTTTTCTAAAATGACATTTAGTGGATTTTTATCAAGTGATCTAAAATAACTAATATAAATGATTCCAATAAAGAGACATGGGCTCAATTCATATAGAGAATAGTTACAGTAACCACTTCAGCCCCGGAAGGATTTACCCCCTTCCTGACCAGAGCACTTTTTGCAATTCGGTGTGTGTCGCTTTAACTGACAATTGCGTGGTCGTGCGACGTGGCTCCCAAACAAAATTGACTTTTTCCCCACAAATAGAGTGACCTGAACGCTTTGGCCAATCACAGCGCGTTCTGCTGTGGGAGCCATGATTGGCCAAAGGCAGGGTGCCTTAAGTCCACACCCCACACAATATAAAAAGGGGAAAAGGTTTGGGACTTTAAATAAGGTGTAGGTCCAATGCCTCCATCCCTAATATGCAGAGAAAAAATAAGAGAAATTTGGATGAAGCATAAGAGAAACTTTAGATGAAGCATGCAGTATGAACGCAAGTAAGCATTGTGTGTCTGTAACATATTTTTTCTATATAACAATACAGCTAGAGTAATACACAATGCAAGTAAAAATACAAATGAGTACTAGAAAATGTGTGTGTGAGTGTGTATATATATATATGTGTATATGTATATATACACATAGTTGCAAAGCATTGAAGTACAGATAGCGACATTCCCAATACACATATAGTAACATGGCAAGGAGGTGCAGATAGCAGCGTACCCAATGCTGGCATCCGTGTTAACATGATGTGTAGAACATAACATGATTGGTAAGATTGTAAAATCGTCACACATGATTGGTAGATAAGTAAATTAATTTCATGTAGATAATGTAGCTGAGGCATCAACAAAGCTCGACACGTTTTGTGGATGTGTCCACTCATCAGGAGCAGATGCAACAGATATCTATAAAATATATGAGTATAATAAACCACAGTCTGACTAAAGAGAATATATAAGGCTGCTTACACGGTGGTCTATGTAGTGTTATACGTGGAGGAGACTGAGAGCTTGAGCTAGATTTGGCAGGTTAGTTAGTGGCATGCAGGCAGTTTAGTGTGTGGGTATATATACAGTATCTCACAAAAGGAAGTACACCCCTCACATTTTTGAAAATATTTCATTATATCTTTTCATGTGACAAGACTGAAGAAATGACACTTTGCTACAATGTAAAGTAGTGAGTGTACAGCTTGTATAACAGTGTAAATTTGCTGTCCCCTCAAAATAACTCAACACACAGCCATTAATGTCTAAACCACTGGCAACAAAAGTGAGTACACCCCTAAGTGAAAATGTCCAAATTAGCCATTTTTCCTCCCCGGTGTCATGTGACTCGTTAGTGTTATAAGGTCTCAGGTGTGAATGGGGAGCAGGTGTGTTAAATTTGGTGTTATCGTTCTCACCCTCTCATACTGGTCACTGGAAGTTCAACATGGCACCTCATGGCATAGAACTCTCTGGGGATCTGAAAAAAAGAAAGGTTGCTCTACATAAAGATGGCCTAGGCTCTAAGAAGATTGCCAAAACTCTGAAACTGAGCTGCAGCACGGTGGCCAAGACCATACAGCGGTTTAACAGGAAAGGTTCCACTCAGAACAGACCTCGCCATGGTCAACCAAACAAGTTCACGTGCTCCAGAGGTTGTCTTTGGGAAATAGATATATGAGTGCTGCCAGCATTGCTGCAGAGGCTGAAGGGGTGGGGGGTCAGCCCATATGCCGCACATTGCATCAAATTGGTCTGCATGGCTGTCGTCCCGAAGAGAGCTAAATATGATGCACAAGAAAGCCCGCAAATAAACTTATTTGGTTCAGTTGGTCAAGCGTGTGTGGCGGCAAACAGGTGAGGAGTACAAAGACAAGTGTGTCTTGCCTATAGGGATGAGCTTCGTGTTCGAGTCAAACCCATGTTCGACTCGAACATCGGCTGTTCGGTTGTTCGCCGAATTGCGAACGATATGGGCCGTTCGCGCCAAATTCGTGTGGCGCGTCACGGCCCATATTTCCATTGCTGGCTGATGATTGGCCAAGCATGCACTATGACCTGCATGCTTGGCCAATCACAGCGCCGCCCGAACAGACAGCCGTAATTGGCCAAAGCCAAGGAGGCTTTGGCCAATTATGGCTCAGGGGATTTAGTACACGCCCGACACTATATAAGGCCACCTGCACGGCGGCCCTGTGTAGTGTGTGTTCCGGCGTTCATTGAGAGAGAGAGAGAGAGAGACAGACAGTGACATTTGATTTGAGTTAGATAGATTAGGCAGAACAGTCAGTCAGTTAGCTGCACTTACAGTGTATTGTGTATATATATGCATCCCAGGTGTTGCATATATTTAAATATACACTGTATTCAGTTTAGCTAGATCCGTTCCTGTTATCTTCCTGCTGACAGGCAGACTTGTCTTGTTACAGTATTTACAGCTACCTGAAGAAAATTACTGGTGTTCTTTTGATCCTATTAGTACCACAGTCAGGCAGATAGACTATTTACAGTTAGTGCAGTGCGTCCTGCTCACAGTGTTCAGCTAGATCCGTTCCTGTTATCTTCTTACTGACAGGCAGGCTTGTCTTGTTACAGTATATACAGCTACCTGAAGAAAATTACTGGTGTTCTTTTGATCCTATTAGTACCACAGTCAGGCAGCTAGACTATTTACAGTTAGTGCAGTGCGTCCTGCTCACAGTGTTCAGCTAGATCCGTTCCTGTTATCTTCTTACTGACAGGCAGGCTTGTCTTGTTACAGTATATACAGCTACCTGAAGAAAATTACTGGTGTTCTTTTGATCCTATTAGTACCACAGTCAGGCAGCTAGACTATTTACAGTTAGTGCAGTGCGTCCTGCTCACAGTGTTCAGCTAGATCCGTTCCTGTTATCTTCTTACTGACAGGCAGGCTTGTCTTGTTACAGTATATACAGCTACCTGAAGAAAATTGCTGGTGTTCTTTTGATCCTATTAGTACCACAGTCAGGCAGATAGACTATTTACAGTTAGTGCAGTGCGTCCTGCTCACAGTGTTCAGCTAGATCCATTCCTGTTATCTTCTTACTGACAGGCAGGCTTGTCTTGTTACAGTATATACAGCTACCTGAAGAAAATGACTGGTGTTCTTTTGATCCTATTAGTACCACAGTCAGGCAGCTAGACTATTTACAGTTAGAGCAGTGCGTCCTGCTCACAGTGTTCTGCTAAACCTACAAGTTAGTGGGGTGCGTCCTGCTCACAGTGTTCAGCTAAACCTACAAGTTAGTGGGGTGCATCCTGCTCACAGTGTTCAGCTAAACCTACAAGTTAGTGGGGTGCGTCCACTTCAGTGTTCAGCTAAAGCTACCTGTAGAAGGTTGGTGGTGTTCTCATACTACAGGCAGGCAGTTGATTTTGCCAGCTGCAGTATCAGTACATATATATATATATATATATATATATATATATATATATCCCAGCTTAGTGCAGCTACAGGCCATTAGTATGTCTGGAAGGCCAAGAAGGAGAGGCAGACAGTCACAAGCCAATAAGAGAGGGCAAGCAGGCTCTGTGTCTAGTGCTGGTCATGGAGACGGTGCATCCTCATCAGCACGTGGCCGTGGGACACACTTGGCCTTTTTTTCGGCAGCTGGCCGTGTTTAGCCGCAACATACGGAAGACTTGGTCGAGTGGATGACTAAGCCATCCTCATCCTCCTCATCCTCTCTCACCCATGCCCAGGGTACTTTGTCTGGCAAAGCAGCGGCCTCTTCCCTCGGCTCAATGTCATCAGTGACTCCTTCCCTAGCCCCACCATGTCCTCCTGAGGAGTCCCTCGAACTGTTTGACCACAGTGTTGGGTACATGCTCCAGGAGGATGCCCAGCATTTGGAAGGCTCTGATGATGATACTGAGCTCGATGAAGGCAGTAACATGAGCACGGACAGAGGGGGTGCCCAAGAAGGACAACAATCTGGCAGTCATGCTCCCCCTGCTGCAGCATACTGCCAGGTTTGCTCCAGTGATGAGGAGGAAGGGGATGATGAGGTCACTGACTCAACGTGGGTGCCTGATAGGAGAGAGGAGGAGGAGGAGGCACATCACCAAAGAGGCAGGATGCCCTCCAGGGTCTAGCCTAAGGGCAGCACATTGACTGCATCACACCCCAAAGCTCCACATGTGCAGGGCGCTGCAGTCTCTGCGTGTTATTCAAAAAGTTCTTTGGTGTGGGCCTTTTTTGAGACGAGTGCATCAAATCGCACCGCTGCTATTTGCAGCATATGTCTCAAGCGTATCTTGCATGGCCAAAACATCTCCCGCTTGGGTACCACATGCTTGACCAGACATATGTTGACCTGCTATGCAGTTCGTTGGCAAGCGTATCTAAAAGACCCACACCAAAGAACAAAGAGGACCTCTCCTTGCTCCTCATCAGCTGAGATTTCCAACCCCACTAGACCTTCAGTCCTCTCTGAGACCTGCACTGAGAGGAATGAAGGTGTAGAATAAGGTGTTTCACAGCCAAGTACTTGTGGGCAATCTGCTTTTGGTACACCGACGTCAGATTGTGCCAGGCAAATTTCCCTGCCCCAGCTGCTGCACCGCCGAAAGAAGTTTGCTCCCAGCCATCCACATGCCCAGCGGTTGAATGCTAGCTTGGCAAAATTGCTAGCACTTCAACTGCTGCCTTTTCAGTTGGTAGACTCTGCCCCCTTCCGTGAGTTTGTGGAATGTTCGGTTCCTCAGTGCCAGGTACCCAAACGCCACTTTTTCTCATGGAAGGCGATTCCGGCTCTCTACCGGCATGTGGAAGGCAATGTCCATGCCTCGCTGGACAGGGCAGTCAGCGGTAAGGTGCATATTACCGCTGACTCATGGTCCAGCAGGCATGGACAGGGACGTTACCTAAGTTTCACGGCGCATTGGGTGACTCTGCTGGCAGCTGGGAAGAATGCAGGACAAGGTGCAGTAGTGTTGGAGGTTGTTCCGCCACCACGCCTCCAAAATGCTAATGATTGTGACACACCTCTCTCCTCCACCCCCTCCTCTTCTTCTTCCTCCATGGCCTCTTCCTGTGCTTTGTCCTCGGAACCAGTGGTGCTCCGTAGTCGTTCAAGGGGCTACGCAAGTACGCAGGCCAAAAGATGCCATGCGGTGCTTGAGCTGGTGTGCTTGGGGGACAGGAGCCACACTGGGGCAGAGGTTCTGTCAGCTCTGCAGGGGCAGGTTCAGAGGTGGTTGACGCCACGCCAACTTAAGGCAGGAAAGGTGGTTTGCGACAATAGCACCAACCTCCTCTCTGCTCTCTGACAAGGACAAATGACCCATGTGCCCTGTTTGGCTCACGTCCTTAACTTGGTGGTGCAGCAGTTCTTGGGCAGGTACCCGGGCTTACAGGATGTCCTGAGGCAGGCCAGGAAAGTCTGTCTGCATTTCCGCCGGTCATATAATGCCAGTGCTCGGCTGACGGACCTCCAAAAGGAGTTTAACCTGCCCAAGAACCGCCTAATCTGTGACATGCCCACCAGGTGGAACTCAACGTTGGCCATGCTGCAGCGGCTGCACACGTAGCAGAGGGCCATCAATGAGTACCTGTGCGACTATGGCACCAGGACAGGGTCAGGGGAGCTTGGGTTTTTCCCCCACGCCAGTGGGCCATGATCAGGGATGCATGCACTGTCCTGTCACCATTTGAGGAGGCCACGAGGATGGTGAGCAGTGACAGTGCATGCATCAGTGACACTGTCCCCCTTGTCCACCTGTTGGAGCACACGCTGCGTGGAATAATGGACAGGGCACTTGAGGCAGAAAAGAGGCAGGAAGAGGAGGACTTCCTTAGCTCTCAAGGCCCCCTTTATCCAGACAGTGTTCCTGCGTGCCCGCCGATCACACAGGAAGAGGACGAGAAGGAGGAGGAGGAGGAAGATTGTGTCAGTATGGGGGTGGAGCCTGGCACTCAGCATCAGCAGCAGTCTTTAAGGGATCAGTCCCAAGAAACACATAGACTTGTACGTGGCTGGGAGGAGGTGGCTGCAGTCCATGTCGTCCTTAGTGACCCAGAGGACTCCGGACCAAATGCCTCAGCAAACCTACGCTGCATGGCCTCCCTGATCCTGCAAAGCCTGCGTAAGGATCCTCGTATTCGTGGTATCAAGGAGAAGGACCAATACTGGCTGGCAACCCTCCTTGATCCACGTTACAAGGGTAAGGTTGCGGACCTTATCTTGCCATCGCAGAGGGAGCAGAGGATGAAACATCTTCGGGAGGCCTTGCAGAAAGGTCTGTGCAACGCGTTCCCAGAGACTGGGAGGTTACAAACTCCTGTTTCTGGACAACGTGTTGCTGAGGCTTCGGTCAGTCAAAGAAGGAGTGGTGGAGAAGGTGGCCGTCTGACTGATGCGTTCAGACAATTTTTTGGTCCGCAGCCCCAAGGTATGATCGGTTCCAGCAACCATCGCCAGTGTCTGTTTTAGATGGTGCAGGAATACCTAGGGGCAAGATCAGATTTGGACACCTTTCCCACCGAAAATCCTCTGGGTTACTGGGTCTTGAGGATGGATCACTGGCCAGAGCTTGCACAGTATGCAATTGAGCTACTGGCCTGTCCTGCATCCAGCGTTCTTTGGGAACGCACATTCAGTGCTGCTGGAGGCGTGGTAACTGATCACAGGGTGCGTCTGTCCACCGACTCGGTCGATCGACTGACCTTCATAAAAATGAATCAGTCTTGGATCACCACCAGCTACCAAGCACCTGATGCTGATGTAACCGAATAATTATTTTTGAAATCTCAGATCCCTTCAAAGACTGCCTATGCTAATGCTGAGTGACTATCCCTGAGTAATTATCCTCTTCCTCCTCAATGATCACGCTGATAGCTTGTAAGAACATTTTTGGTTCTGGGCGCCACCACCAGTGCCTAAGGCACAATTTTTCAGCCCCTGCTTAACAGGGGCGTGTAATTACAATTTTTGATGCAATACTTTGCAGCAGGGCTCGTTCCTGCGTTCCAACTAGAGTGTCTGTGAGGGGTTGCAGTGTTGTGGCACCAGCACCAGTGCCTAAGGCCCAATTTTTCTGCCCCTGTTTAACAGGGGCGTGTAATTACAATTTTTGATGCAATACTTTGCAGCAGGGCTCGTTCCTGGGTTCCAACTAGAGTGTCTGTGAGGGGTTGCAGTGTTGTGGCACCAGCACCAGTGCCTAAGGCCCAATTTTCTGCCCCTGTTTAACAGGGGCGTGTAATTACAATTTTTGATGCAATACTTTGCAGCAGGGCTCGTTCCTGCGTTCCAACTAGAGTGTCTGTGAGGGGTTGCAGTGTTATGGCACCAGCACCAGTGCCTAAGGCCTAATTTTTCAGCTCCTGTTCAACAGGGGCATGTAATTACAATTATTGATCTAATATTTTACAGCAGGGCCCATTTCTGCACCCACCAAGAGCGATTGAGGACTTATGCCCCGTACACACGGTCGGACTTTGTTCGGACATTCTGACAACAAAATCCTAGGATTTTTTCTGACGGATGTTGGCTCAAACTTGTCTTGCATACACATGGTCACACAAAGTTGTCGGAAAATCCGATCATTCTGAACGCGGTGACGTAAAACAAGTACATCGGGACTATAAACGGGGCAGTGGCCAATAGCTTTCATCTCTGTATTTATTCTGAGCATGCATGGCACTTTGTCCGTCGGATTTGTGTACACACGATCGGAATTTCCGACAACGGATTTTGTTGTCGGAAAATTTTATAGCCTGCTCTCAAACTTTGTGTGTCAGAAAATCCGATGGAAAATGTGTGATGGAGTCTACACACGGTCGGAATTTCCGACAACAAGGTCCTAGCACACATTTTCCGTCAAAAAATCCGACCGTGTGTACGGGGCATTACAGTGTTGTGGCACCAGCACCACCACCACCACCACCACTAAAGGCCCAATTTTTCTGCCCTTGTTCAACAGGGGCATGTAATTACAATTCTTGATCTAATATTTCACAGCAGGGCCCTGTGAGGGCTTACAGTGTTGTGGCCACAACAACACCTAAGGCCCAAATTTAGTATATAGGGCAGGCCCCTACTTTCAAACATCTAACTTACAAACGACTCCTACTTGCAAACGGAAGGAGACAACAGGAAGTGAGATGAAATCTACCCCTAGGAAGGGAAATTCTCTCCTGTAAGAGTTAATATGGGAAAAACATTTCTCCTTTCCACTGATGCTTTCCAATCCTTGTTCCACAAAAAACCCCAAATTTTCAAAAAACATTTGTCATTGGGACAAAAGTGAGGTGAAATCTTCTGAAGAGGAGGAAAGACAGCAAAACAAATGTCACAGGGGTGATAACCCTTCCCTATGTTTTCCAAAAAGCTTAAAAAATATTTTTTGGCTGGAGCTAAACACGTTAAAAATGTACCCGTTCAAAATGACAAACAGATTCTACTTAACAACAAACCTACAGTCCCTGTCTTGTTTGCACCGCCTGTATACTTCTGTTCAGAGTATATAGGGCCTGGTGGCCCCACACCTTTCCTTATTTTAATTTGGGTGCGGGGTTCCCCTTAATATCCATACTAGACCCAAAGGGCCTGGTAATGGACTGGGGGGTACCCATGCCGTTTGTCTCACTGATTTTCATCCATATTGCCAGGACCCGACATTACATTAAACCCGCAAGCAGTTTTAAATGAGATTTTTTCCTTTAAAAATGACATTTGGTGCAGGGACTGTTCTAAACACTGGAAACATGCGCCACTTTACAGGCATACTATAGACACCCCCCAGGTACGATATTTAAAGGAATATTTCACTTTTTTTTTTTTTACTTTAAGTATCATTAAAATCACTGCTCCCGAAAAAACGTCCATTTTTAAAAGTTTTTTTTGCATTGATACATTTCCCCTGGGGTAGGACCCGGGTCCCCAAACCCTTTTTAGGACAATACCATGCAAATTAGCCTTTAAAATGAGCACTTTTGATTTTGAACGTTCAAATCCCATAGACGTCAATGGGGTTCTAACGTTCGTGCGAATTTTTGGTCCGTTCGCAGGTTCTGGTGCGAACCGAACCGAGGGGTGTTCGGCTCATCCCTACTTGCCTACAGTCAAGCATGGTGGTGAGAGTGTCATGGTCTGGGGCTGCATGAGTGCTGCCGGCACTGGGGAGCTACAGTTCATTGAGGGAACTATGAATGCCAACATGTACTGTGCCATACTGAAGCAGAGCATGATCCCCTCCCTTCAGGGACTGGGCCGCAGGGCAGTATTTCAACATAACGAGCCGAAAATACACCTCCAAGATGACCACTGCCTTGCTAAAGAAGCTGAGGGTAAAGGTGATGGACTGGCCAAGCATGTCTCCAGACCTAAATCTTATTGAGCATCTGTGGGGCATCCTCAAATAGGAATGTCGAGGAACGCAAGGTTTCTAACATCCACCAGCTCGGTGATATCGTCATGGAGGAGTAGAAGAGGACTCCAGTGGCAACCTGTGAAGCTCTGGTGAGCTCCATGCCCATGAGGGTTAGGGCAGTGCTGGAAAATAATGGTGGCCACACAAAGTATTGACACTTTGGGCCCAATTTGGACATTTTTACTTAGGGGTGTACTCATTAATGACTGTGTGTTGAGTTATTGTACGAGAACCCCCTAAAGGGGCTTTAAAGCAGCCAATGAAATACAGTATTGATGGTTGAAAAAATTCAGTTTTATTAGTACAAAAAATATATAGGTAGCATATTATAAAAATCACTGAGGATAGATACTGACTGTTCGAGTCAAGACATGATCTGAATGTGACATACCATTACAGTGAACAAAGCATACAATTAAACCAAATGCTAGGCACAATGCATAAAATGGCGACCAAGGTTATCTTAAATGTTAAATCCTTAAAAGAGGTAGCAACAGATATTGCCTGTGATACAATACATGTATGTGGAACAACAGAAGTTGTATACGTGAATCCTGATGCGTTTCGACCCTTCCCGGGTCCTCTTCAGAGGATGGTTGTCCACTGTGAAAAGGTCAACATGTGTCAAACATAGCATTAAATCCAACAGTACCAAACTTATGTATGTGCACCATCTACTAAAGTTGCCTAGATCATATAGTTACCTATTACAGGAATTATGACGTTTCCGCGTCCAGTTTGAGCATTGTAGGTTATTGTATTTTAGGTGGTGCAGTTTCTCTTTAGTTCCCCTGTCTCCCCCGTGTCGGAACAGCTCCCAGGAGAGCAGGCGGTGGGCCAAGTGTATCTTGCGAGGGATCACATCTATCAGCCCCCCCACACATGGGAGGGGGAAGAGGAGGAGGGGGGGCAACGAACAACCCGAAATGCACCTGAGTGGGTATACGTTAATGCTAGAAGTAGAAAAATATTGAGTGTTAAATACTGAAGAGCGAGGGGTCACTTGGTTAATCCACACAGATTGGGAAATTTCCCAGCTATGAAGATTTATAGAGATGTTGGATAGTGGGTACATGGGTGTACAGAGGGCATTGCTAAGGGAAAGAGAGAAAGAGGAGGAAAAGATATAAGGAAGAGGATAGGGAAGAGGGAAAGTCGGATCTAGGCAACTTTAGTAGATGGTGCACATACATAAATTTGGTACTGTTGGATTTAATGCTATGTTTGACACATGTTGACCTTTTCACAGTGGACAACCATCCTCTGAAGAGGACCCGGGAAGGGTCAAAACGCGTCAGTATTCACGTATACAACTTCTGTTGTTCCACATACATGTATTGTATCACAGGCAATATCTGTTGCTACCTCTTTTAAGAGTTTAACATTTACGATAACCTTGGTCGCCATTGTATGCATTGTGCCTAGCATTTGGTTTAATTGTATGCTTTGTTCACTGTAATGGTATGTCACATTCAGATCATGTCTTGACTCGAACAGTCAGTATCTATCCTCAGTGATTTTTATAATATGCTACCTATATATTTTTTGTACTAATAAAACTGAATTTTTTCAACCATCAATACTGCATTTCATTGGCTGCTTTAAAGCCCCGTTAGGGGGTTCTCGTACAATTTTTTGCACTTTATGGGGTGTGCGGCCTACCTGTCTACACTCATGTGAGTGCCCATGCTATTTGTTTTGATTTTTTTGGTGGTTAAACACCTTCCCCCGCCTTTTTTGGCACTCGAGTCTAGACATGAACTGCGAACTGGCTGTCTAAGCGGTATACACGATCCTGGTATATGTTTTTTTCTTTTTGTGTATTTCACTTTGTATGTTACTGAAACACCTACTCTAGCCACTAACAGATTGCATTTTGAGATTCAAGATGAGCAAATTTACAGGGGTTGATTGGGCCAACCTAATGTCTCAGTATGAGAACTCCTTCGAACAGGTTGATCAAAAAACCCTGTCGATTACAACACTATTCCAAAAACTGACTAAGGTACTCGAGAGGAAATCTGCCCTCTTTTGGCACGTCAAAAGTTTTGGCAGATACCTCGAGGAACAAATTAATCCTTATGGATTACGTGTTCAAATCTTCCCAAATGTTGATTTAATAAGTGAGGAGTGTAAGGCTGAGTGGGAGGCCAACCTCAAGTCGTGCTCCAGGGAGATGATGTCGATTCTATCCAGGGAGTACGGCAAACAGATTGCCCTCCTAGATGGCATCATCAGCAAACTGGAACAAACATTGAGCCAATATGCCCAACACCCTCTTTTTGTTGAATCCCAAACCTGTTTGGAAGAAAATCTTTCGACTTTTAATAAAAACATTCTGCGTAATAAAGAAATGCAATTCTGGAGTGATAAACATGCTTTTTCGGAGGGGTATGCCTACAGATGGAGAAATCATGTGTCGCCATCTAATAATCAACCACGTCAGGAACCCAAAAACAAAAAGAACACTCAAATTTCAAAATCTCGGGGATCCTCTGACCCCGAATCCGAACGCAAAAATTCCTCCCAATGCAATCAAGCGCGGAATAAAACACAACAGAAAAGAGACCGCAGTTTCAGGAACTCTCCTGAACACGACTCTAAGAAACGCGTGACGGATACTGTTTCTATACAAGCAGGTCCTCATGATGCCCAACCCGGCCGCACTACGACAAACGACTGCACTATGGAGGCGGGCGGGGCAACATCCCTCGAATCAAACAGCAACACTTTACCCACGCAGGAATTCCCCAAACACTCTACTCCTCCTGTGGGCTCTAATAAAGCAGCTTCACAAAAAGCTTTAAACTCCTCTTGGGGACCTGCGTCCCCACAGACCCACAAAACAGGCAAGGGCTTGAACCCCTTCGTGGTGCGGATACAACAAACCACTTAAGTGTGGTCAATCTATCCTCCACCAATTTGTCACCTAGTGAGATACAACTTTTGTCCCTTGGACTAACTTTCTGTCCGGAACAACATTTTGATGTCTTCGAAACAATTACTGACTTACAACTTTTTGCACGCAGGTTATTACTTAAATACCTGCATGCAAAGGATGACTCGAAGGTGACGCTGTGGATGGGCCCTTTCTTAGCATGAAGGAATGTAGGGCCTTACGAGACCTAACTCTCCTTTATCAAGAAAACAACACAGTGGATTTAATAGATCAAATCGATCTGGACGCCTTACTGCAGGAGGTGGACAAATTGACTCCGAATCCCCTTACGATGTTTAAAAAGGCCTCTACTACATTTCCTTCTTCAAGTATTAATCCCAATGTAGCAGTATTTTTAAGGCAAACCATCCGTGACATATGTAAACTACCACAAACTCATTCTAAACTGGCTAATCTTTCTGATGAGGAAAACGCAGCCCTTCAAAGCCTCATAAAAAATCCCACAATTGTGATAAAACCCTCAGACAAGGGAGGTAACGTAGTCGTCATGAATAATGACGACTGTGTTTCAATGTGTCTGGACATACTAAAAAACAAAGAGTGGTACAAAGTAATCTCAGCCCTCAATATTAATATAATTCCAGCTTTTACAACATGATTGATCGTGAATTCCATAAAGGGGAAATTACCAGAAATATATATGAATTTATCAGAACTCCACACCCCAGGGTAGCCACGTTCTATAGTCTACCCAAGATACATAAAAATCCGATGAAACCCACAGGCCGCCCCATTGTCTCCGGCAATGGGGCCATATCTGAAAACCTAAGCCGTGTCATAGATGCACATCTGCAACCCCTCGTTCTGGCCTTGCCCTCCTTTGTCAAGGACACAATACAATTCTTGCAACTCATCAGCGATTTGAGACTACCTAAGAATGCGATTCTAGTGACCATAGATGTCGAGGCATTGTACAGCAGCATTCCCCATCCCAAGGGGTTGGCTGCTGTGCAAAGGGCCTTGCAACAGTATTCCCAATATGACCTGGCTTTGGTTAGGTTTATTTTGAATGGTCTGCACTATATACTGCATCACAACCACTTTTGTTTTGACAACTCCCACTACCTCCAGGTGCAGGGTGTGGTTATGGGGACCTGTTGTGCCCCCTCTTACGCCAACCTGTACCTGGGGGAGTGGGACAAGTCCCTCCTCGATGGCGAGGACCTTGTCGAATACACCAGCCATATAACCAAATGGCTGAGGTATATCGACGATATCTTCGTCGTCTGGGAGGGACCCGAGACCAAGCTATTTGAATTTTTTAATAAAATCAATGTGAGCGATCGTAATTTGAAGTTCACAATGACCCATGACCCCCACAGCGTCACCTTCCTAGATGTCTCCGTTTCGACTACTGCGGAAGGACACCTTTCCAGCACTCTGTTTCGTAAGACAACTGCTGGGAATACGGTCCTTCATTTTGATAGTTTCTATCCGATCCCATTGAAAAACTCGATCCCCTACGGACAGTATTTGCGCCTTCGGCACAACTGTTCCAGCGACGCTTTGTTCATAAAAGAAGCAGAGGGGCTCCAAAATCGACTGTTAGCAAGGGGCTACAGCAGATCTTGCCTTAAAAAAGCTTACAATCAGGCTATTGGACACTCTAGATCCCAGCTACTCTTCAAACCCAAACCTTCCCGAAGCTCCGAATGCAACCCTACCCGGATTATCATGCGCTGCTCCCGTCAACATCAGGCTATTAGTAAGATCATAGAATGCTACTGGAGCATCCTTACAGATGACCCCAAACTACGTAGATTTGTTCATAACAGACCCACTATAACGTACAAAAGAGCTATATCACTGCGTGACCAGCTCGTTCGTAGTGAATACACCAACGACAATAAGAGATTCAAGCACTGTTCCACAGTGGGTTCCTTCCCCTGTGGACACTGCTCGTATTGCCCACTCATCAAACAGGACAAAATCTTTGTTTTGCCTAATGGCAACACATTCACACCGAAACAATTTGTGAATTGCCGCACTCGCGGAATAGTATACTTGATGGAATGTGAGTGTGGTGCATACTATGTGGGGAAAACCAGGCAGGAATTCTGGAAACGCATCTCCCAACATGTTTACAGTATGGAGGTGGGGAACCCGTACCTCCCTATTGAGAGGCACATAATCTTTACACACAATTATAGAGTTCCTAAAGTTACTTTTGTGGCCCTCTATAGAATAAACATCCCCAACAGAGGTGGCGACTGGAATAAGTCTCTGCTGCAAAAAGAGCAGAGATGGATATTCCAGTTACAGGCCACCTCCCCACCAGGTTTAAATGAATCAATTTCATTTGCCCCCTTTTTGCAGGGATTCTCATCGGGGAAGACACAATGACTCCCCCTTTCTTCTTCTTTTTTTTTTTTCCCCTTTCTTTTCCTTCCCCTTTTTTTTTTCCCCTCCCCTTTTCCCCTCCCCCCTTTCTTTTTTCTTTTTTCCTTTTTCTCCCCCCCCCCTTTTTTCCTCCCCCCTTCCCCCTTCACTACCCCCCTCCCCCCCCCTCCTTCCCTCTGCTGACATTAGCCAATTTTCCTCATTACATTTTTCTCATCAGCGTTTCCAGCTTTGTGTATATTGCTGCCTGGTTTTCCCGACGCACAATTATTAAAGTCATCATTATTACTGTTTTTTCACCATGCTCATATGTACGAGATGCATATTAATGTGTATGTTATTGGATTTAACAAAATGGACCATGTGCTTTGTATCGTTCTACGCCTTGTGAAATCTAGCCTCAAACAGTTCTTTATTGCTTTAATACTTACTATTATGTAACTTTTTTCTTTCCTTTTGTTTTTGTATATGTACCATCCTGATCGCGCAGGTTGTAAAAGATCATTGTCTTTGCAACTGTGCAATCATGCCAAAGTATACAGTGCCATGTATGGTAAGATGCATTTAAGATGGCCAGCTAGCAATCAGTCCACGGCACACAGACCATATGTTTAGCACCATTGAACAGGTTACGTAAATGGTTTGTGCCATGCCTTACCATTATTACTATTATTATTTCTGCATAACAGCACATTCTGGGCAGTATGGCTCTGTGTTCCCCACTGTCTCCCCTAGTGCCTGTGTTTCTCCTCTGGGGGCGGGGGTGCACCTTTTTGTGTCTTCCTGGCAGGGTGAGAGAGGAGACGCTTGGGCCCCGCGTCTCCCAATGCGCCCACTAGGTGGCTTCACCTGGGTGGGACGCTTCTCTCCCTGCCAGCGGCGTCCCGGATCCCTTCCGGGCGCCGCACTCACGCGCGCGCGCCCTAGGGCGCGTGACGTAGCGGCGCCTGTGCAGTTGCGGCGGAAGCGACGGGGACGCCCGAAGGTGTCTTCCTTTCCGGAACGCCGGGGGGACCACACTAGGGCGCACAGCGGTTCTGCTCGCTTCCCCCGATGGAGGGGGAGGAGGAAGGATGCAAGGCACACTGACACCTGAAGGGAGTTAGCCAATTGGCACTCCCTATAAATATGGGAATTGCCAGGGGACATTCATTGGATTTTTTCCTAACTGGAGACAGGCCACACAGACTGACAGCAAACACTGGTAAGCACATATGGAACGAATGTGATATCTCTCTAATGACTTGGTCCTTTTAAATCATTGCTGACCCTGTCAGATTCATTTATACCTTAATTTTTCAGTATCCAGAATATTTCAGTTCTTCTATTCAGTTCAGCTGAATTAGGTAATCAGTTCCGACACCTCCCTTGTATTTCTACACTGTGTGTCACCTTCACTTTTTGATGATTGTATTGTGCACGTTTGCTATATATGGTTTCTATTCACTCCAGCCCCCACACGTTCCCCTTCTCCCCCCCCCCCCCGTCCCTCCATGTCCCACACCCTGTTTTTCACCTCACTCGCACTTCCCCTTTCACTTCCCCTCCTTTTCCCTCCCCGTCCTTCTCTGTCCCACACCCTGTTTTCCACTTCACCCTTACTTTCTACCCTTCCTGCCTACCCTCCCCCCCATCACCCCCAACCCCACTTTCCACCTCCCCTTTTTTCTTCCCTTTCCCCCTCCTCTCCTTCCCGTTTCTCCTTCCTCCACCTCCTTTCCCCCCTCCTTCCCCCCCGCAGTACCTTCCCCTCTTTTCCCATCTCTTTCCCCTTTTCCTCCTCCCCCTTTTCCCCCCCTCCCCTTTTTTCCATTCCCTTCCTCCATTTTTCCTTTGGTCATCCTCCCTCTCCCACCCTTCCCCGTTCCCTCTTTTTCCCCCTTTTTCCTTTTTTCCCCCTTCCCTTTTCTATTCATTCCATCACTCTAATCTATTCTGGTTGGTTTTTCCCTTTCCCTCCTCCCCCCTCATTTCACTCCGCCCATTCACTGGTGGTTTGTTGGCACCTTTACCTTATTGCTCTTTGCATATACTTTCTATGGTACATGGGGATTGATCGGCAGCAGGGCATTTGCTATCCTCCACTTGTCCTATTTTCACACACACTGCTTTGGGTCACTTCTTTTCTTTCACTTCTTCTCACTTTCCCTTTCATTCCTTCGTTCCCTCTTTCCGTCTTTCCCTCTTCCCTATCCTCTTCCTTATATCTTTTCCTCCTCTTTCTCTCTTTCCCTTAGCAATGCCCTCTGTACACCCATGTACCCACTATCCAACATCTCTATAAATCTTCATAGCTGGGAAATTTCCCAATCTGTGTGGATTAACCAAGTGACCCCTCACTCTTCAGTATTTAACACTCAATATTTTTCTACTTCTAGCATTAACGTATACCCACTCAGGTGCATTTTGGGTTGTTCGTTGCCCCCCCCTCCTCCTATTCCCCCTCCCATGTGTGGGGGCCTGATAGATGTGATCCCTCGCAAGATACACTTGGCCCACCGCCTGCTCTCCTGGGAGCTGTTCCGACATGGGGGAGACAGGGGAACTAAAGAGAAACTGCACCACCTAAAATACAATAACCTACAATGCTCAAACTGCACGCGGAAACGTCATAATTCCTGTAATAGGTAACTATATGATCTAGGCAACTTTAGTAGATGGTGCACATACATAAGTTTGGTACTGTTGGATTTAATGCTATGTTTGACACATGTTGACCTTTTCACAGTGGACAACCATCCTCTGAAGAGGACTCGGGAAGGGTCGAAACGCGTCAGGATTTAACGTATACAATTTCTGTTGTTCCACATACATGTATTGTATCACAGGCAATATCTGTTGCTACCTCTTTTAAGAATTTAACATTTAAGATAACCTTGGTCGCCATTTTATGCATTGTGCCTAGCATTTGGTTTAATTGTATGCTTTGTTCACTGTAATGGTATGTCACATTCAGATCATGTCTTGACTCGAACAGTCAGTATCCTCAGTGATTTTTATAATATGCTACCTATATATTTTTTGTACTAATAAAACTGAATTTTTTCAACCATCAATACTGTATTTCATTGGCTGCTTTAAAGCCCCGTTAGGGGGTTCTCGTACAATTTTTTGCACTTTATGGGGTATGCAGCCTACCTGTCTACACTCATGTGAGTGCCCATGCTATTTGTTGTGTGTTGAGTTATTTTGAGGGGACAGCAAATTTACACTATTATACAAGCTGTACACTCACTACTTTACATAGTAGCAAAGTGTCATTTTTTCAGTGTTGTCACATAAAAATATATAATAAAATATTTACAAAAATGTGAGGGGTGTACAGTGTAGTCAGTGTAAACTATAGATACAGTGCAGGCAATGTGTTAATATAGATATATACCGTGTAGTGTGTGTGTGTGTGTATGTATATGTATATATATATATATGTATATGTATATATGTATATGTATATATACATATGTACGATACATATATACATAAGCACGATATAAAAAAAAATGTTATATATATTTTATATAGTGCTTTCAGTGTACACTGTATACACAGTGCAGGCGGTCTAATATATATTATATATATATATATATATATATATATATATATATATATATATATATATATATATATATATATATATATATATATATATATAAATTAGACCACCTGCACTGTATATATTAGGGATGAGCCTAACACCCCTCGGTTAGGTTTGCACCAGAACATGTGAACAGGCAAAAAATATGTTCGAACACCGTTAAAGTCTATGGGACACGATCATGAACAATCAAAAGTGCTCATTTTAACCACTTATAGACCGTACCACGACGATGTACGTCCAAACTTTGTCGGCGGATATCGTTGTTATGGCAGCAGCTAGCTGCCATAACCCCGATATCCCCGTTTTCATGCGGCGGCCGGCTTTCAGATAAAAGTGGTCCTTGCGGCGGAGTCGCCGCGAGATCACTTTTATCGGTGGCGGGAGAGGGGCCCCCCTCCCGCTGCGATCCGGTGCCCTCCGCTGCTTACCGGAGCCGCGCGCAGAAGCGAACGCATACGCGAGTAGCGCCTGCATATTTAAACGGTGGTCAAACCACACATGTGAGGTATCGTACCAACCGGTAGAGCGAGAGCAATAATTCTAGCCCTCCTCTGTTCCGCAAAATATACAAACTGTAGAATTTTTTTAACGTCGCCTATGGAGATTTTTGAGAGTAAAAGTTTGACGCCATTCCACGAGCGGGCGCAATTTTCAAGCGTGACATGTTGCATATCAATTTACTTGGCGTAACATTATATTTCACAATATAAAAAAAAATTGGGCTAACTTTACTGTTGTCTTATTTTTTTATTCAAAAAAGTGAATTTTTTCCAAAAAAAGTGCGCTTTTAAGACCGCTGCGCAAGTACGGTGCAAAGAAAAGTATTGCAACGACCGCCATTTTATTCTCTAGGGTGTTAGAAGAAAACCCATATATAATGTTTGGGGGTTCTAAGTAATTTTCTAGCAAAAAAACCTGTTTTAAACATGTAAACACCTAAAATCTAAAACGAGGCTGGTCCTTAAAGAGGGCGTCCCACGAAAATTTTTTTTTAAAAAGTCAGCAGCTACAAATACTGCAGCTGCTGACTTTTAAAATAAGGACACTTACCTGTCCAGGAGTCCAGCAATGTTGGCACCCGACACCGAATCGTCCCTCGGTCCTCGGGTGCTGCCGCCGCCATTCACTGTAAGGGAATCAGGAAGTGAAGCGCTACGGCTTCACTTCCCAGTTCCCTACTGCGCATGTGTGAGTCACGCTGCGCTTCCTAACTGGTCCCCACTGTCTCTGGGACCCGTGTGTGTCCCAGCAGACAGTGCGGTGGGGACGGGAAGAGGCATAGACTCCCGTGGGAGTCTATGCCGGAAGTGGGTGCAAATACCTGTCTTAGACAGGTATCTGCACCCCCCTCCCCCCTGAAAGGTGCCAAATGTGACACCAGAGGGGGGAAGGGTTCCGAAAAGCGGAGGTTCAATTTTTGTGTGAACCTTCGCTTTAAGTGGTTAAAGGCTTATATGCCATAATAACTGTCTGGGAACCCAGGTCCTGCCCTAGGGGACATGTATCAATGCAAAAAAAAGTTTTTTAAAAACGAACGTTTTTTTGGGAGCAGTGATTTTAATAATGCTTAAAGTGAAACAATAACAATGAAATATTCCTTTAAATATCGTGCCTGGGGGGTGTCCTTAGTATGCCTGTAAAGTGGTGCATTTTACCCGTGTTTAGAATAGTACCACAGCAAAATTACATTTCTAAAGGAAAAAAGTTATTTAAAACTGATCGCGGCAGTAATGAATTGTCAGATCCCGGCAACACAGATAAAAATCATTTAAAAAATGGCATGGGTCCCCCCCAGTCCATTACCAGGCCCTTAGGGTCTAGTAGGAATATTAAGGGGAACCCAGCACCAAAATTTTAAAAAAAATGCATGGGTGTCCCCCCAAAATCCATACCAGGCCTTTCAAGTCGAGCACGCAACCTGGAATGCTGCAGGGAAGAGGGGGGGATGAGAGAGCACCCCCCCTGAATCGTACCAGGGACATGCCCTCAACATGGAAAGGATGCTTTGGGGTCACCCCAAAGCACCTTGTCCCATGTTGATGGGGACAAGGGCCTCATCCCCACAACCCTTGCCCGGTGGTTGTGGGGGTCTGCGGGTGGGGGGCTTATCGGAATCTGGAAGCCCCCTTTAACAAGGGGACCCCCAGATCCCCACCACCCCTATGTGAATGGGTATCCGGTACATTCACCCAAAAAAGTGTCAATGTTAAAAATGACAGTAGACAATTTGGGACATGTCCTTTATTAAAAAAAAAAAAGCTGTCCCCGCTTATCCATCTTCGATCACAGCGCTGACGCAACAACTCCACCTCCATGGGAGGCTCCCACCGACTGAATCCCGCCGCCCTCAGCTATATAACAGCTGTCATTGCGAAGAGGATTCAGTCGGTGGGAGCCTCCCATGGAGGTGGCGTTGTTGCGTTTTTCTTTTTTCTCGGTCTTTCGGTGTTGTAATCGAGGATGGATAGTCATCGCGGGACAGTTTTTAAAAAAAAAATTAATAAAGGACTTGTTCCAAATTGTCTACTGTAATTTTTAACATTTTGACACTTTTAGGTGAATGAGTACAGGTGCAATGTACCCGATACCCATTCACATGGGGGGGCCGGGATCTTAGAGTCCCCTTGTTAGAGGGGGCTTCCAGATTCTGATAAGCCCCCCCACCCGCAGACCCCGACAACCACCGGGCAAGGGTAGTGAGGATGAGGCCCTTGTCTCCATCAACATGGGGACAAGGTGCTTTGGGGGTGACCCCAAATTATCCTCCCCAGTTTGAGTGCTTTTGGCCTGGTACAGTTCAGGAGGGGGGGTGCTCTCTCACCCCCTCTTTTCCTGCGGCCTGCCAGGTTGCGTGCTCAGATAAGGGCCTGGTATAGATTTTGGGGGGACCCCTGCGCCATTTAACAAAAAAAATTGGCGCAGGGTTCCCCTTAATATCCATACCAGGCCTGAAGGGCCTGGTAATGGACTGGGGGGAACCCATACCATTGTTTTCAATTATTTTTATCTATATTTTATCTATATATAAACAGAAAGAGACCGAAAATTTTGAAAAAAAATATTTTATACTTTTTGTTATAAAAAAATCCAATAAACTCAATTTTAGTAATACATTTAGGCCAAAATGTATTCGGCCACATGTCTTTGGTAAAAAAAGTCAATAAGTGTATATTTATTGGTTTGCGCAAAAGTTATAGCGCCTACAAACTAGGGTACATTTTCTGGAATTTACACAGCTTTTAGTTTATGACTGCCTATCTCATTTCTTGAGGTGCTAAAATGGCAGGGCAGTACAAAACCCCCCCAAATGACCCCATTTTGGAAAGTAGACACCCCAAGGAAATTGCTGAGAGGCATGTTGGGCCCATTGAATATAATTTTTTTTGTCCCAAGTAATTGAATAATGACAAAAAAAATAAACAAATTTACAAAAAGTTGTCACTAAATGATTTATTGCTCACACAGGCCATGGGCATATGTGGAATTGCACCCCAAAATACATTCAGCTGCTTCCCTGGAGTACGGGGATACCACATGTGTGGGACTTCGCACGACAATTGTCAGTTAAAGCGACGCGGTGACGTATCGCAAAATATGGCCTGGTCAAGAAGCGTGTAAAACCTTCCGGAGCTGGAGTGGTTAAATACGTTTTATTTCATTTCTTCACCTTGTGTAACAGGGAAATGTCCCATTGTTGTCCCTTTCCAGATGTTGTTTGAGTAGTAAATCCAACCCATTGTCCACTAGAAGGTGAAGGTCGTTTGTGGTTATTTGTAAAGCTGGCTACACATTATCCAATTTCCTTTAGATTTACCTTTAACTATTTAGTGCAATGGCCTGCCTGATTGCATACAAATTGAAAGTGTTAAGGTTTGACCTCATATTATATGGTTTTAGTAAATCTAAATGAAAATTGCACAAGAAAATTGTATAATGTATGGCATGCCTAAGTTAGCTAAACTGCTGTCATGACAAATACTCAAGGTCTCTTTCCCAAGTACCTGACATAAATAAATTAACATTTATTAAATAATTAACAAACATTAATTTTATACCTAAGAAACTCTGACACTGTGGTCATCCTGTGTATGTGGTCTCTACACATGGATGACAATATTGGTGAGTCTACTCCATTATAACATTGTTTTTTATAAAATTATATTTACTAGAGAAGCTAATTTTCTTCTGGTAACATTCTTCTCTTCTTCTACAGATTGTATAAAAATCACCTGACAGACAGTTCCTGCCCCCACCTGGCTTCTGGAATAAGAAATAACCAGACACTGAGAACACTGGACCTGTCCTGGAACAATCTGGAAGGTCCTCATTTCAGTGATCTGATGGAAGCTCTGACAACAAGCCGGATAGAGGAATTACAGTGAGTATAACACGACTGACTGAGACAATAATATTCTGGGACAGTTTTATACCTCACCGGCCCAGAGACAATTCCTGCACATGAACAGATCGCTTTTGCAGTGCCGTATTTGAATAGCATTTGTACAGTGCAACTGTTCTCTTGGTGTCTCTGCAGTGGAATAGTAAATAAAAGTGTCGGGAACAGACTCCTCAAAATGGGGATCAATGGTAATTATAACATCCACTATTCAGTGTAAGCGGACCTCCTCATTACTACATATTTACTATTCAGTGTCAGAGGATTTCCCCAGCACTACACATCTACTTTTCAGTGTTCCTGCCCAATCACTAGCAATGCTGACTCCGTCCTCACACTGTCTGCTGATATGATTCATATTCTATACAAAAGGAGATTATAGCACTGTACAAGTCATGTCAGTGGTATTTTGTGGTCATCCTGTGTATGGAGATATCACCGTCTCTATACATGGATGATAATATTGATGTGCCTACTCCATTATTGCATTATTTTTCTAAAATGACATTTAGTGGATTTTTATCAAGTGATCTAAAATTAACTAATATAAATGATTCCAATAAAGAGACATGGGCTCAATTCATATAGAGAATAGTTACATTAACCACTTCAGTCCCGGAAGGATTTACCCCCTTCCTGACCAGAGCACTTTTTGCAATTCGGTGTGTGTCGCTTTAACTGACAATTGCGTGGTCGTGCGACGTGGCTCCCAAACAAAATTAACTTTTTCCCCACAAATAGAGTGACCTGAACGCTTTGGCCAATCACAGCGTGTTCTGCTGTGGGAGCCATGATTGGCCAAAGGCAGGGTGCCTTAAGTCCACACCCCACACAATATAAAAAGGGGAAAAGGTTTGGGACTTTAAATGAGGTGTAGGTCCAATGCCTCCATCCTTAATATGCAGAGAAAAAATAAGAGAAATTTGGATGAAGCATAAGAGAAACTTTAGATGAAACATGCAGTATGAACGCAAGTAAGCATTGTGTGTCTGTAACATATTTTTTTCTATATAACAATACAGCTAGAGTAATACACAATGCAAGTAAAAATACAAATGAGTACTAGAAAATTTATATTTATATATATATATATATATGTATATATGTATACACATAGTTGCAAAGCATTGAAGTACAGATAGCGATATTCCCAATACACATATAGTAACATGGCAAGGAGGTACAGATAGCAGCGTACCCAATGCTGGCATCCATGTTAACATGATGTGTAGAACATAACATGATTAGTAAGATTGTAAAGTCGTCACACATGATTGGTAGATAAGTAAATTAATTTCATGTAGATAATGTAGCTGAGGCATCAACAAAGCTCGACACGTTTTGTGGATGTGTCCACTCATCAGGAGCAGATGCAACAGATATCTATAAAATATATGAGTATAATAAACCACAGTCTGACTAAAGAGAATATATAAGGCTGCTTACACGGTGGTCTATGTAGTGTTATACGTGGAGGAGACTGAGAGCTTGAGCTAGATTTGGCAGGTTAGTTAGCGGCATACAGGCAGTTTAGTGTGTGGGTATATATACAGTATCTCACAAAAGGAAGTACACCCCTCACATTTTTGAAAATATTTCATTATATCTTTTCATGTAACAACACTGAAGAAATGACACTTTGCTACAATGTAAAGTAGTGAGTGTACAGCTTGTATAACAATGTAAATTTGCTGTCCCCTCAAAATAACTCAACACACAGCCATTAATGTCTATACCGCTGGCAACAAAAGTGAGTACACCCCTAAGTGAAAATGTCCAAATTAGCCATTTTTCCTCCCCGGTGTCATGTGACTCGTTAGTGTTACAAGGTCTCAGGTGTGAATGGGGAGCAGGTGTGTTAAATTTGGTGTTATCGTTCTCACCCTCTTATACTGGTCACTGGAAGTTCAACATGGCACCTCATGGCATAGAACTCTCTGGGGATCTGAAAAAAAGAATGGTTGCTCTACATAAAGATGGCCTAGGCTCTAAGAAGATTGCCAGGACCCTGAAACTTAGCTGCAGCATGGTGGCCAAGACCATACAGCGGTTTAACAGGACAGGTTCCACTCAGAACAGACCTCGCCATGGTCAACCAAAGAAGTTCACGTGCTCCAGAGGTTGTCTTTGGGAAATAGATATATGAGTGCTGCCAGCATTGCTGCAGAGGTTGAAGGGGTGGGGGGTCAGCCCATATGCCGCACACTGCATCAAATTGGTCTGCATGGCTGTCGTCCCGAAGGGAGCCTCTTCTAAATATGATGCACAAGAAAGCCAGCAAATAAACTTATTTGGTTCAGTTGGTGTAAAGCGTGTGTGGCGGCAAACAGGTGAGGAGTACAAAGACAAGTGTGTCTTGCCTACAGTCAAGCATGCTGGTGAGAGTGTCATGGTCTGGGGCTGCATGAGTGCTGCCGGCACTGGGGAGCTACAGTTCATTGAGGGAACCATGAATGCCAACATGTACTGTGCCATACTGAAGCAGAGCATGATCCCCTCCCTTCAGGGACTGGGCCGCAGGGCAGTATTTCAACATAACGAGCCGAAAATACACCTCCAAGATGACCACTGCCTTGCTAAAGAAGCTGAGGGTAAAGGTGATGGACTGGCCAAGCATGTCTCCAGACCTAAACCTTATTGAGCATCTGTGGGGCATCCTCAAACGGAATGTCGAGGAACGCAAGGTTTCTAACATCCACCAGCTCGGTGATATCATCACGGAGGAGTAGAAGAGGACTCCAGTGGCAACCTGTGAAGCTCTGGTGAGCTCCATGCCCAAGAGGGTTAGGGTAGTGCTGGAAAATAATGGTGGCCACACAAAATATTGACACTTTGGGCCCAATTTGGACATTTTTACTTAGGGGTGTACTCACTTTTGTTGCCAGTGTTTTAGACATTAATGACTGTGTGTTGAGTTATTTTGAGGGGACAGCAAATTTACACTATTATACAAGCTGTACACTCACTACTTTACATAGTAGCAAAGTGTCATTTTTTCAGTGTTGTCACATAAAAATATATAATAAAATATTTACAAAAAATGTGAGGGGTGTACAGTGTAGTCAGTGTAAACTATAGATATAGTGCAGGCAATGTATTAATATAGATACATACCGTGTAGTGTTGTTATGTATATGTATATATATATAAAAAGAATGTTTTATATATATTTTATATAGTGCTTTCAGTGTACACTCACTGTATACACAGTGCAGGCGGTCTAATATATATAATATATATATATATATATATATATATATATATATATATATATATATATATAAATATAAATTAGACCACCTGCACTGTATATATTAGGGTTGAGCCTAACACCCCTCGGTTAGGTTTGCACCAGAACATGTGAACAGGCAAAAAATATGTTCGAACACCGTTAAAGTCTATGGGACACGATCATGAACAATCAAAAGTGCTCATTTTAACCACTTATAGACCGTACCACGACGATGTACGTCCAAACTTTGTCGGCGGATATCGTTGTTATGGCAGCAGCTAGCTGCTATATCCCCGGTATCCCCGTTTTCATGCGGCGGCCAGCTTTCAGATAAAAGTGGTCCCTGCAGCAGATTCGCCGCAAGATCACTTTTATCGGTGGCGGGAGAGGGGCCCCCTCCCGACGCTTACCGGAGCCGTCGGTAGCGGCGGAGGCGATCGCATCCGTCTCTGTCCTGTGTCTGGTGGAGACGAGTGAGGCTAAGATGGCGCCCACTCGTCTCCATGACACTGCTGGGCGGAAGCGACGTCAAAACGTCACTTCCGTCCACGCCTCTTAAAGGCACATGTTTTTAAATGTCATTTTTTTAAATGACTTTTTTTTTTCTATTACATTTTAGTGTAGATATGAGATCTGAGGTCTTTTTGACCCCAGATCTCATATTTAAGAGGTCCTGCCATGCTTTTTTCTATTACAAGGGATGTTTACATTTCTTGTAATAGGAATAAAAGTGACACCATTTATTTTTATTTTTTTAAAACAGTGTAAAAATAAATTAAATATTCTAAAATAAATAATAAAAATAAAAAATTTTTTTTTAAAACCCCCCCGCCCCGACGAGCTCGCGCGCAGAAGTGAACGCATACGCGAGTAGCGCCCGCATATGAAAACGGTGGTCAAACCACACATGTGAGGTATCGCAGCGACCGGTAGAGTGAGAGCAATAATTCTAGCCCTAGACCTCCTCTGTACCGCAAAATATGCAACCTGTAGAATTTTTTAAACGTCGCCTATGGAGATTTTTGAGAGTAAAAGTTTGACGCCATTCCACAAGCGGGCGCAATTTTCAAGCGTGACATGTTGGGTACCAATTTACTTGGCGTAACATTATATTTCACATTATAAAAAAATAATTGGGCTAACTTTACTGTTGTCTTATTTTTTTATTCAAAAAAGTGAATTTTTTCCAAAAAAAGTGCGCTTTTAAGAACGCTGCGCAAATACGGTGCAAAAAAAAGTATTGCAACAACTGCCATTTTATTCTCTAGGGTGTTAGAAGAAAAACCATATATAATGTTTGGGGGTTCTAAGTAATTTTCTAGCAAAAAAACCTGTTTTAAACATGTAAACACCTAAAATCTAAAACGAGGCTGGTCTTTAAAGAGGGCGTCCCGCGAAAATTTTTTTTTTAAAAGTCAGCAGCTACAAATACTGCAGCTGCTGACTTTTAAAATAAGGACACTTACCTGTCCAGGAGTCCAGCTATGTCGGCACCCGTGACCAAATCGTCCCTCGGTCCTCGGGTGCTGCCGCCGCCATTCACTGTAAGGGAATCAGGGAATGAAGCGCTGCGGCTTCACTTCCCTGTTCCCTACTGCGCTTGCGCGAGTCGCGCTGCGCTTCCTAACTGGTCCCCACTGTCTCTGGGACCCGTGTGTGTCCCAGCAGACAGCGCGGTGGGGACAGGAAGAGGCATAGACTCCCGTGGGAGTCTATGCTGGAAGTGGGTGCAAATACCTGTCTTAGGCAGGTATCTGCACCCCCCCTCCCCCCTGAAAGGTGCCAAATGTGACACCAGAGGAGGGGAGGGTTCCGAAAAGCGGAGGTTCAATTTTTGTGTAAACCTTCGCTTTAAGTGGTTAAAGGCTTATATGCCATAAAAAGTGTCTGGGGACCCAGGTCCTGCCCCAGGGGACATGTATTAATGCCAAATAAAGATTTAAAAACTGATGTTTTTTTCGGGAGCAGTGATTTTAATAATGCTTAAAGTGAAACAATAACAATGAAATATTCCTTTAAATATCGTTTACCCGTGTTTAGAACAATACCACAGCAAAATTACATTTCTAAAGGAAAAAAGTTATTTAAAACTGATCGCGGCTGTAATGAATTGTCAGATCCCGGCAACACAGATAAAAATCATTCAAAAAATGGCATGGGCCCCCCCAGTCCATTACCAGGCCCTTAGGGTCTGGTAGGAATATTAAGGGGAACCCAGCACCAAAATTAAAAAAAAAAATGCATGGGTGTCCCCCCAAAATCCATACCAGGCCTTTCAAGTCGAGCACGCAACCTGGAAGGCTGCAGGAAAGAGGACATGTCCCATACCAGGGACATGTCCTCAACATGGAAAGGATGCTTTGAGGTCGCCCCCAAAGCACCTTGTCCCCATGTTGATGGGGACAAGGGCCTCATCCCCACAACCCTTGCCCGGTGGTTGTGGGGGTCTGTAGGTGGGGGGCTTATCGGAATCTGGAAGCCCCCTTTAACAAGGGGACCCCCAGATCCCCACCACCCCAGGGGCGGATCCAGGGGGGGTAACGGGGCAATTGCACCCCCCGAGAAAATATTGAAGACTGAGGCTGAGCGCGCCCCGGGTAACCAGATCTGCGGCCATTCTAAGCATGAATTATTGCTTAGAAACCTCGGGACTGCACTCTCCACCCCCTGTACCTCCCCCTGCAGTCATTCAGCCCCTCTCCTGCAGGCTGCTGCTTGAGTGGGCGGGATGGGGAGGTGCCTTATCCCTGAGATCACGCTCGTCTGGAAGAGGGAAATGTGTGCAGCTGCTGAGCAGAGAGAGCCGTGTGAAAGTTCCTGGAGGTGAGCTCTGCTGCCAACACTACATTGTGGATTTGTTTACAGGCACCTCTATGCTGAGTTACTGCAGCTTAGCATAGAGGTGCTGTTAGATGACAAATGAGATCTTCATCTTCTTTTAATGACAAGTTAGAAATTGAACTCATTAAAAGATTATGACTGCCCCCTGATGTATGCCCTCCTGATTCCCCCCCCCCAGTGTATCAGTGTATGCCCTCCTGATCCCCCCCAGTGTATCAGTGTATGCCCTCCTGATCCCCCCCCCAGTGTATCAGTGTATGCCCTCCTGATCCCCCCCAGTGTATCAGTGTATGCCCTCCTGATTCCCCCCCAGTGTATCAGTGTATGCCCTCCTGATTCCCCCCCCAGTGTATCAGTGTATGCCCTCCTGATTCCCCCCCAGTGTATCAGTGTATGCCCTCCTGATCCCCCCCCCCAGTGTATCAGTGCATGCCCTCCTGATTCCCCCCCCAGTGTATCAGTGTATGCCCTCCTGATTCCCCCCCCCAGTGTATCAGTGTATGCCCTCCTGATTCCCCCCCCAGTGTATCAGTGTATGCCCTCCTGATTCCCCCCGAGTGTATCGGTGTATGCCCTCCTGATTCCCCCCCCCCAGTGTATCAGTGTATGCCCTCCTGATCCCCCCCAGTGTATCAGTGTGTGCCCTCCTGATTCCCCCCCCCAGTGTATCAGTGTATGCCCTCCTGATCCCCCCAGTGTATCATTGTATGCCCTCCTGATTCCCCCCCAGTGTATCAGTGTATGCCCTCCTAAATTCCCCCCCAGTGTATCAGTGTATGCCCTCCTGATTCCCCCCAGTGTATCAGTTTATGCCCTCCTGATTCCCCCCCAGTGTATCAGTGTATGCCCTCCTGATTCCCCCCCCCCCCAGTGTTTCAGTGTATGCCCTCCTGATTCCCCCCCAGTGTATCAGTGTATGCCCTCCTGATTCCCCCCCCCCGTGTATCAGTGCATGCCCTCCTGATCCCCCCCCAGTGTATCAGTGTATGCCCTTCTGATTTCCCCCCCGGTGTATGCCCTCCTGATTTCCCCTCCCAGTGTATCAGTGTATGCCCTCCTGATTCCCCCCCCCAGTGTATCAGCGTATGCCCCCTGAATTCCCCCCCCCAGTGTACCAGTATATGCCCTTCTGATCCCCCCCAGCGTGTGCCCTACTGTTCCCTGCACACTACCCTACATACTACTGACCTCTGTACACCACCCTACATACTACTGACCTCTGTACACTACCCTACATACTACTGACCTCTGTACACCACCCTACATACTACTGACCTCTGTACACCACCCAACATACTACTGACCTCTGTACACTACCCTACATACTTCTGACCTCTGTACACTACCCTACATACTACAGACCTCTGTACTCTGCCCTACATACTACTGACCTCTGTACACTGTATTATACTTTAAATTCAGTTCCATAAGACCGTAACACCTTATTTTCTGGCAGTGCCCCTCCCGAGACTAGACTCTGGATCCGCCCCTGCACCACCCCCTATGTGAACAGGTATCCGGTACATTGTTCCCCTACTCATTCACCCAAAAAAGTGTCAATGTTAAAAATGACAGTAGACAATTTGGGACATGTCCTTTATTTTAAAAAAAAAAGCTGTCCATCCTCGATCACAGCGCTGACGCAACAACTCCACCTCCATGGGAGGCTCCCGCCGACTGAATCCCGCCGCCCTCAGCTATATAACAGCTGTCATCGTGAAGAGGATTCAGTCGGTGGGAGCCTCCCATAGAGGCGGAGTTGTTGCTTTTTTTTTTTTTTTTCTCGGTCTGTCGGCGTTGTAATCGAGGATGGATAGTCATCGCGGGACAGTTTTTAAAAAAAAATTTAATAAAGGACTTGTTCCAAATTGTCTACTGTCATTTTTAACATTTTTACACTTTTAGGTGAATGAGTACGGGTGCAATGTACCCGATACCCATTCACATAGGGGGGGCCGGGATCTTGGGGTCCCCTTGTTAAAGGAGGCTTCCAGATTCTGATAAGCCCCTCCCACCCGCAGACCCCGACAACCACCGGCCAAGGGTAGTGAGGATGAGGCCCTTGTCTCCATCAACATGGGGACAAGGTGCTTTGGGGGTGACCCCAAATTATCCTCCCCAGTTTGAGTGCTTTTGGCCTGGTACAGTTCAGGGGGGGGGGGGCGCTCTCTCGCCCCTCTTTTCCTGCGGCCTGCCAGGTTGCGTGCTCAGATAAGGGCCTGGGATAGATTTTGGGGGGACCCCTGCGTCATTTAAAAAAAAAAAATTGGCGCAGGGTTCCCCTTAATATACATACCAGGCCTGAAGGGCCTGGTAATGGACTGGTAGGAACCCATACAATTGTTTTCAATTATTTTTATCTATATTGCCGGATACGGCAAATCAATACAGCCGCGATCAGATTTAAATTACTTTTTTCCTTTAGAAATGCTATTTTGCTGTGGTATTGTTCTAAACACAGGAAAAATGCGCTATTTTATAGGAATACTATAGACACCCCCCCAGGCACGATATTTAAAGGAATATTGTTTCACTTTCAACATTATTAAAATCACTGCTCCAGAAGAAACGTCAGTTTTTAAAACTTATTTTTGCGTTGATACATGTCCCCTGGGGCAGGACCCGGGTCCCCAAACACTTTTTTGGCAATAGCTTGCATATAAGCCTTAAAAATGAGCACTTTTTTAATGTTAGTGTCCCATGGACTTTAACCACTTCAGCCCCGGAAGGATTTACCCCCTTCCTAACCAGAGCACTTTTTACAATTTGGCACTGCGTTGCTTTAACTGCTAATTGCGCGGTCATGAAATGCTGTACCCAAACGAAATTTGCGTCCTTTTCTTCCCACAAATAGAGCTTTCTTTTGATGGTATTTGATCACCTCTGCCGTTTTTATTTTTTTCGCTATAAACGGAAAAAGACCGAAAATTTTGAAAAAAAATAATATTTTATACTTTTTGTTATAAAAAAAAATCCAATAAACTCAATTTTAGTAATACATTTAGGCCAAAATGTATTCGGCCACATGTCTTTGGTAAAAAAAATGTCAATAAGTGTATATTTATTGGTTTGCGCAAAAGAATTTACACAGCTTTTAGTTTATGACTGGCTATCTCATTTCTTGAGGTGCTAAAATGGCAGGGCAGAACAAAACCCCCCCAAATGACCCCATTTTGGAAAGAAGACACCCCAAGGAAATTGCTGAGAGGCATGTTGGGCCCATTGAATATAATTTTTTTTTGTCCCAAATAAATGAATAATGACAAAAAAAAATAAAAAAATTTACAAAAAGTTGTCACTAAATGATTTATTGCTCACACAGGCCATGGGCATATGTGGAATTGCACCTCAAAATACATTCAGCTGCTTCCCTGGAGTACGGGGATACCACATGTGTGGGACTTTTTGGGAGCCTAGCCGCGTACGGGACCCCAATAACCAATCACCGCCTTCAGGATTTCTAAGGGCGTAAATTTTTGATTTCACTCCTCACTACCTATCATAGTTTTGAAGGCCATAAAATACCCAGATGGCACAAACCCCCCCCCCAAATGACCCCATTTTGGAAAGTAGACACCCCAAGCTATTTGCTGAGAGGCATGATGAGTCCATGGAATATTTTATATTTTGACACAAGTTGTGGGAAAGTGACAATTTTTTTTTTTTTTGCACAAAGTTGTCACTAAATGATATATTGCTCACACAGGCCATGGGCATATGTGGAATTGCACCCCAAAATACATTGAGCGGCTTCTCCTGAGTATGGGGATACCACATGTGTGGGACTTTTTGGGAGCCTAGCCGCGTACGGGGCTCCGAAAACTAATCACTGCCTTCAGGATTTCTAAGGGCATACATTTTTAATTTCACTCTTCACTGCCTATCACAGTTTCGGAGGCCATGGAATGCCCAGGTGGCACAAACTCCCCAAATGACCTCATTTTGGAAAGTAGACACCCCAAGCTATTTGTTGAGAGGCATGTTGAGTCCATGTAATATTTTATATTTTGACACAAGTTGCGGGAAAGTGACAATTTTTTTTTGCACAAAGTTGTCACTAAATGATATATTGCTCACACAGGCCATGGGCATATGTGCAATTGCACACCAAAATACATTCTGCTGCTTCTCCTGAGTACGGGGATACCACATGTGTGGAACTTTTTGGGAGCCTAGCCGCGTATGGGGCCCCGAAAACCAATCACCGCCTTCAGGCTTTCTAAGGGCGTAAATTTTTGATTTTGCCTATCACAGTTTCGGAGGCCATGGAATGCCCAGATGGCACAAAACCCCCCCAAATGACCCCATTTTAAAAGGTAGACACCCCAAGCTATTTGCTGAGAGGCATGGTGAGTATTTTGCAGCTCTCATTTGTTTTTGAAATGAAGAAGGACAAGAGAAAAAATGTTTTTTTTTTCTTTTTTCAAATTTCAAAACTTTGTGACAAAAAGTGAGGTCTGAAAAATACTCACTATACCTCTCAGCAAATAGCTTGGGGTGTCTACTTTCCAAAATGGGGTAATTTGGGGAGGTTTTGTGCCACCTGGGCATTCCATGGCCTCCGAAACTGTGATAGGCAGTGAAGAGTGAAATCAAAAATTTACGCCCTGGGGGGGCGTGTCCGGACCTGCTGCTGGAAGGACGTGTGTGATCAGAGCTCCTCTCGGATCTACAACCATCCGTGACCTTATACTGTACCCCCGCAGTCATAGGCCATATATTATTGATCCCAGACCCCTGCTGAGCTATCCTGGACTAATATTTAGGACCCCGGCGGGTCTGATCTCGCTCTGCAGCTGAATTTTCTCCCTACCACCGGAGCTTTCCGCCGCCATCTTGGGGCCTACAGACGGACCGGCGGCGCCCTCTCTCATTCCCTATCTTAACCTGGGACTTACGTATTGAGGAGTGACTGTTCGGGACCTGCCCTGACTGGACCGATCGGCTTGTGGATCCGGGGAGGCCGCGCAGGATCATCCGGCGCCCGGATTCGTGTATTGCGGCCTAGCTACCTGACGCGGCCTGCGGGCTAAATTTCAGGCACTCCGGAACGCAGTGAGTAAATCCGCCCATTACCGGGCCCCTGGGGGGAGTCAGACCACCCAAATCATCACTCTCTCTATCCCCGTGGATGCCCCAGTGACTGCAAAAGGCCGTGCCTCCCGATCCGGCGGCCTTTAACTAGGATAGTCTGAGGCTTCGGCCTACTTCTGGAGCCCGGCGGCCATCTTGGGACTCTCACATACACCCAGAAGCCACTCTCTGTCCCCTCAGCTGCATAGCTACTTGCAGGGGGCTGGGGACTGCAGGAATTGCTTATCTCACCCCAGATTCTCAGGAGGGGGAGGCAGAGATGTAATTAGGGAGATGTGAGGATCTAGGTGGAGCACAATAATACCTTGAGAGAGATGCTGCCTAAATAAACCCTGGGCACCTGCCTGCTCACCAAGACCTCCATACAGCAATATTAGCAAACATAAAACATTGGAGGTAAGCCTGCATGTTTGATCACTAAAACCTCTGTGTACCTCATGGGCAAAATTGGCCAACAGCAACGAAACTACAAACCACTAATTGTGTCACGAGAAGAACCAACAATGGAGCGTTATGTTACCAGGCCACAGTCAGCCTCCTCTAATTCCTCCGCGAATCCTTTCGCCT
The DNA here is from genome assembly GCA_037952925.1 of Lithobates clamitans. Classification (NCBI taxonomy): domain Eukaryota; kingdom Metazoa; phylum Chordata; class Amphibia; order Anura; family Ranidae; genus Lithobates; species Lithobates clamitans. Next base: position 1,068,914 of record JBBGZY010001832.1, read on the forward strand.
TACTGGACCCCTCCCTGGACTCAGAAGATACCGCAAACTCATCACTGACTAGTTCGCAAAACCCTGCAACTACTCCTCCACCCCTGAATATGACCCTCACCCCTGACATTCTGGACTCCAAGCTGCAACTTTTGCTTCAACAGATTACGTCTAATGTCTCGGCTGAGGTGAGCAAACTAGCTGCTGAATTGAGAGGGGAAATAAACCAAATTGGAGATCGCACAGACACTCTGGAGAATAAATTCGACGAAATGGTAAATTATATACAAGCAATTGAGGAGGAAAATCATAACTTACGCCTATCTGTATCTCAGCTCCAATTACAGCAAGAAGACTTGGAGAACAGAGAAAGACGACAAAATCTGCGATTCAGAGGGATTCCGGAAACAGTGTGTGACTCTGAACTCCGACCTTACCTTTTGAGCCTTTTTAATAACTTGGCTCCCTCAGTTGTGGACATAGATTGGCGATTAGACAGGGCCCATAGATCCCTGGGCCCTAAACCACCGACTGGAGCCAGACCCAGGGATGTTGTGGTACGGTTTCACTACTTCGAAAGTAAAGAGGCACTAACCCTGGCAACCCGCAATAAATCCCAAATTACACACAAAGGCGCTAAGCTGCAGATCTTTAGTGACCTTTCCCCCATCACTCTCGCTAAACGGAGGAATCTGCGCCCCCTCACCTCACATTTACAACAACACAAGATACCATATTACTGGGGATTCCCTTTCCGTCTAGCTGTATCCAAAGATGGAGCCCAATATTCTTTGCGTGATTTGCAAGAAGCAGAGGCCTTCCTGAAAAATTTGGGTCTCCCCCCCCTACCGGAAGAAGATAATAACCTTCCAAACACACAGGCCCGACTGCCTCCAACTACACCTACTCGCATCTGGACTCCTGTTCGGGGCAAACCAAAGAAGCACCTTTCTACTCCTCAACACCTGAGATCTTCTAAGCAACCCCCTTGAGCACCCCCCCTGATCGCTCTTATTTTTGGTTCTATTTCTCCCTGCCTTTAGCATTACCGTTTCTTCTCAGAGCTTCGGACAATTTTTTTTTTTCTTTTTTCTAGACGAAACGACATTGCTGTCTTGGCCCCTTCGGTTTCTTGTATCTGCCTCGACCCCTTTTTTCGGGGCAGAATATTTCTCATCCCTTGAGATACACTTACTAAAGTTTTTTTTTTTTTTTTGGAATTTCTTAAGTGTCAAGCATACCTGTTATATTTGTTATCCTCTTTTTCTTTTGTTCTATTTTTTGTCTTTTACGCTTACAAGTGCATAAGGTGAGCGGCGGCCCCTCTCTCATCTCCTCAAGCAGAATTGCCAGATGGAGGTCCGCCCACGTCCCCACCAGGCCCTGGTCTACGCCCAGGGTTCCCTGAGAAACTGTTTTCTCTCAGGTCTACAGAATTTTGAACTTTTTTTTCTTGATTTTCCTTTTTTGTTTTTTCTTTTTTTTTTTACAGTTTTTGTGCATATCTAATGATGTGTTCCATAGTTTGAGACCCCACGGTCACTATCACTTTACTCTAAAGGAAAGAGAATTTGGAGTGTGTTTTTCAATGATTAGAGTTGGACAAACGTTTATTACCATGATTAATTGTATACTGCAATGTGTTTTTTCCTATTTTCATGCTACTTCCAGGTTTATAGTACTAGATGTATTTACACTAGCATTCCTAGATAGATCACAGTCATGGCCCTAAAAATTATGTCCTATAATGTAAAAGGCCTGGGCTCAATTGGTAAACGCTGGATGGCCCTGAAAGATTTCAGGGCCTCGGGCGCAGACATAGTGATGATCCAGGAGACCCATTTTCGGGCAGGAGGATCATTAAAATTTGCCTCCAGGTATTTTCCCATCTCCTATCTTGCCTCTGACTCCACGGGCAAGGCAGGAGTGGCTATCTTGATCAGGAAAGCATGTCCTGTCAAAGTTCGGAGATCACATGTAGATCCTCATGGGAGATTTCTTATCCTAGACTGTGAATACATGTCCACCTCTTTTACACTGGTTAATTTATACGCCCCAAACACGGGCCAGATTGAGTTCCTCAACAAACTCTTTGATTCCCCCCAATACCTCTCACAACCTTTTATGGTGGTTGGTGGAGACTTCAATCTGGTTATGTCTCCCAATAGGGACAGACAAACGCTTTTTAGTACCACCCCACCTAAAAGAGTATTATCTCAAGCCAATGCATTCCGCAAATGTATTAGATCATACAGACTATTCGACTCATGGAGGATAAAACACCCCTCTGACAAACAATTTACGTTTTACTCACCAGCTCATAAAATGTACTCCCGTCTTGATCATTTTTTTATCTCGGCTCCACTTGTCCCCTATGTAGTTGAATCAGACATCTCCCCTATTACATGGTCGGATCACGCACCCATTACACTAGAACTTATGTTATCCCAGACTTATACTAAATCCTGTCACTGGCGTCTTAATGACCACCTCTTGCAGTCTGAAGTATCTCGTTCTATCCTAGCAAATAGCTTGAAAGACTACTTCACACTCAACTCCGGATCGGTATCTCAGGTTTCTACGCTGTGGGAGGCACATAAGGCTGTTTTCCGAGGTGCATGTATAGCTGAGGGCTCTCGACTGAAGAGAGATAAAAACAGTTTATTGCAGTCCTTAACGTCTGCTCTAGTAATTGCTGAACGGAGGCTTTTGGGTGGTCCCACGGTGCAGAAACTACGTAAAGTCACTCACCTTAGAGAACAAATTAAATTAACAAAACTTGACAAAACAGCTAAGTCCATGCTGTGGACGAAACAGAAATTCTACGAATTCTCAAATAAGCCCCACAGGATGTTAGTCAATAAGTTATGCCCTCGTCCGTTCAACTCCCTGCCTGATTCCCTACTGCAGACAGATGGATCTAGAACACATTGCCCTCGTGAAATGTCAAAAATATTTGGTAGCTTTTATAACAAACTGTATAACTGCCTGACTCCAGAGAACCATTTTAATTTTACGCAGGTAAATTTCGAGTCCTTTTTCTCCAATATAAAATTACCAAAATTATCTAAAACAGACCTGGAGTGTTTAAATGCAACAGTGCCAGCTGAGGAATTACTGGCTATAATTAAAAAACTACCATCACACAAATCCCCTGGCCCAGATGGATTGCCCTACTCCTATTACAAATCTTTTTTTGACATTTTATCTCCTCATATGCTAGCCTTATATGATTCCCTCCTTAAGGGAACTCCCCCACATTCCCAGTTTTCCCACTCGTTCATTTCGGTTATCCCTAAACCTGGAAAGGATCCCTCTATTCCGGACAACTATAGACCCATAGCCCTCCTAAATTCGGATTATAAGATATTTACTAAAATACTCGCTACCCGACTTTCCGCATTTATTCCCAAATTGATACACAGGGATCAAGTGGGATTTGTTCTTGGTAGACACGCAGGAGATAACACCCGTCGTACAATAGACCTAATAGACCTTTTAGATAGAACCTCACGTTCGGCACTGATCTTGAGCCTAGATGCGCAGAAAGCTTTTGACAGGCTAAGTTGGCCCTACATGTTTGCCACTTTAAAAGTATATGGCTTTGAGGGTTCTTTTTTAAAAGCCTTGGAAGCCTTATATTCAAATGTTTCAGCGCAAGTGCAAATGTCATCCTTCATGTCTCCTAGTTTTCCCATGACAAATGGAACTCGCCAGGGCTGCCCCCTATCACCGCTGCTTTTTATTTTATGCCTAGAACCCCTGGCCGAGTCCATCCGTGTAAATCCAGATGTTAGTGGGGTGGTGATGAGACAGGGGGAGTATAAACTATCATTATTTGCAGACGACATTCTGTTAACTATCACCAACCCGCTGATATCTCTCCCCTCATTACATAAATTATTGACTTCTTTTAGTGCTATTTCCGGGTACAAAGTTAACAACTCTAAAACCGAAGCCCTTCCTATACACATCCCAAGCCTATTATTATCCCAACTTAAGGAATCATACCCTTATAAATGGTGTAGTAACTCTCTTAAATATTTGGGTATCCTACTCACCCCTCACTATTCCTCCCTTTATAGTACCAACTTCCCTCCTCTTATATTGGATATAAATAAGTCCCTATCGTCCTGGACCAAACTTCCCTTGTCTTTACTGGGCAGAGTCAATGTTTTAAAAATGTCTATCTTACCCAAGCTACTTTATTATTTCGAAACTCTCCCAGTAGCTGTACCCGCCTCACAATTAAAAACACTTCAAAGATCCTTTTTACAATTTATATGGAATGGCGGTGCTCACCGCATAGCAAGTTCCGTGATGTTTTCCGTTAGGTCCAGAGGAGGTCTGGGAGCCCCGGACATCACTAAATACTATCACGCAACACACTTAAGGGCCATCATCTCTTGGACCTCTTTGAATGCACCTAACCAATGGTCCGCCATTGAGAAGGGGGTACTTTATCCGGTCCACCCGAGCTCTTTGGTCTGGAGCGCTCCCCCTGTTTTGGACCCTGTCTATAAACGTCAGTGTACTGGCCCAATGACACTAACTTTAACCATTTGGCGCAATTGCCTCAAACGTTATCCTCTCATGTCTCCCTGCTCCCCTCTTGTAAATGTACTACTTAATCCCCTCATTCCAGATAGTATGTCCCTGGGCAGGATCTTTTCATGGATAAATATGCATCTTTTTCAGCTGCGGAACCTAGTTCATCCCATAACAAGGAAGCTACATCCCTTTGACGTTTTAAGAGAGAAATTTGATCTACCACCACACTCTTTTCACTTCTATTTACAGGTTAGACATTTTTTTCATTCTAAATCGCCAACCCTGACCCTGGATAAACCAACTACTTTTGAACACCTATGTGCTCAAGGCCCTAATCAATTACACCTAATTTCATGTATCTATCGTATCCTCCATGAGCCAACCCCAATTTCGGAAACATTACATCATTACATGCGCAAGTGGTCTCAGTTGGTTGGCCGTCCTGTCACGGTGCAGATGTGGGATAGGATCTGGTCCTCTACCTTTAAATCATCTAAATGTGTCACTCAGAGGGAGACAAACATTAAGATTCTCATGTTTTGGTACAGAACTCCCGATGTAATCCATAAGTATGATCCTTCAGTTTCACAGCTCTGTTGGAGGTGTGGATCTGACATAGGCTCACTATTCCATATCTTCTGGCAATGTTCCTTGATACAACCTTTTTGGAACGATGTTCATTTGCTTATACAAAAGGTAACTGGGGTGTCCCTTCCGTTGGATCCTTTGAACTACCTTTTGGGCCTCCCCTCCTCAGGGGTAACAAAAAAGACAAACAAACTGATATCCTATATAATGTTAGCTGCCAGGAGGATTATCCCATTGTTCTGGCTATCCAATACACCTCCCCCATGGTCCGGATATCTACATTTAGTGACTGAGATTCGGACAATGGAGTTCTTGACAGCTTCGGTACATGACTGCATCCCCCAATTCAATAAAATATGGGAACCATGGGATCTTTCGGAATTTGGGACCCCCATACTGCCAAATATGCCCCAATCTTAACACAAGTTAACTCTATATTTCCTGTGTGAGCGCTCTGAGCTACCCACGGGATTTTGGTTATTTCTTGCAGTATGCTTATCACATCCATCATAAAGATTTAATTGAATACATATATGTGCCTTATGTATGTGAACACTCTTTTATCACTTACATCTGTTTGTTTTTTGTTCTTGTTTTCATTATGTTTGTTTATAATGCACTTTTGTTGATAGTGCAATGTACATCCTGATACAATTTTTGTACCTATTCTTGGATACTTAAATAAAAATACAATTTAAAAAAAAAAAAAAAAAATTTACGCCCTTAGAAAGCCTGAAGGCGGTGCTTGGTTTTCGGGGTCCCGTACGCGGCTAGGCTCCCAAAAAGTCTCACACATGTGGTATCCCCATACTCAGGAGAAGCAACAGAATGTATTTTGGGGTGTAATTTCACATATTCCCATGGCATGTTTGAGCAATATATCATTTAGTGACAACTTTGTGCAAAAAAAAAAAAAAATTGTCTTTTTCCCGCAACTTGTGTCACAATATAAAATATTCCATGGACTCGACATGCCTCTCAGCAAATAGCTTGGGGTGTCTACTTTCCAAAATGGGGTAATTTGGGGTGGGTTTGAACTGTCCTGGAATTTTATGCACAACATTTAGAAGCTTATTTCACACATCACCCACTCTTCTAACCACTTGAAGACAAAGCCCTTTCTGACACTTTTTGTTTATATGAAAAAAATTTTTTTTTTTGCAAGAAAATTACTTTGAACCCCCAAACATTTATATATATTTTTTAAAGAAAATGCCCTACAGATTAAAATGGTGGGTGTTTCATTTTTTTTTTCACACAGTATTTGCACAGCGATTTTTCAAACGCATTTTTTGGGGAAAAAACACACTTTTTTAAATTTTAATGCACTAAAACACACTATATTGCCCAAATGTTTGATGAAATAAAAAAGATGATCTTAGGCCGAGTACATAGATACCAAACATGACATGCTTTAAAATTGCGCACAAACGTACAGTGGCGACAAACTAAATACATTTTTAAAAGCCTTTAAAAGCCAATTACTGCCCTCGATCTGACCTTCGCGGTGATACCTCAAATGCATGGTGCAATTGCTGTTTACATTTGACGCTAGACCGACGCTTGCGTTTTCGCCTTTGCGCGAGAGCAGGGGGGGGACAGGGGTGCTTTTTTTTTATTTATTTATTATTTTTTTGCTTTTTTATCTTATTTTTAAACTGTTCCTTTAATTTTTTTTTATCATTTTTATTGTTATCTCAGGAAATGTAAATATTGACTAGGACCGGGGTGTACTAGGCCGCTGGTGCTTGCCAGTTCACCAAAACGCTACCAAAAAAACTGTTAGTGATCGCAGGGATCAGGCCTGACTCTGCGAACGCTGCAGTTATGCGTTTAGTGTTTTGTAAGTGACAGCGATCGATTGATACTGCGCTGGGGTGGGCTGGGCTGGGCTGGGCCGGGCGGAGGGGCAAAACGCAGGTGCTAGCAGGTATCTGGGCTGATCCCGCTAACACTGCGTTTTTGGGAACCCTAAACTGCTGGGGACGCTAGTATAGATCTGATCGGATCAAATATTGATCCGTTCAGATAATATAGCACTAAGGGAGGTGTATGGTGCATGCATGGGTGTTAGCGCTGCTGGCACTAACCTGACACTGCCTGGGACTGGTGCTTGCCAGTTCACCAAAACGCTACCAAAAAAACTGTTAGCGATCGCAGGGATCAGGCCTGACTCTGCGAACGCTGCAGTTATGCGTTTAGTGTTTTGTAAGTGACAGTGATCGATCGATACTGCACTTGGGTGGGCTGGGCTGGGCAGAGGGGCAAAACGCAGGTGCTAGCAGGTATCTGGGCTGATCCCACTAACACTGCATTTTTGGGAATAGTAAACTGCTGGTGACTCTAGTATAGATCTGATCAGATCAGATATTGATCCGTTCAGATACTATACCACTAAGGGAGGTGTATGCTGCGTGCGTGGGTGTTAGCGGTACTGGCACTAACCTGATGCTGCCTGGGGCGATGCAGACCCTATCTGACCCTAAAACCTAAGTTATATCACCGCCGGGCGATCAGGGGGCTAAACCTTTATTCGGTAATAAACGGCGGGTGCCCTGACACTATAAAAAATAAACGAACTAACCAGCGTCACCCGTAACGGTTATACGGTGATCACTGGTGAAAGGGTTAACTAGGGGGCAATCAAGGGGTTAAAACCTTTATTAGGTAGTATATGGGGGTCCCTGTCGCTATAAAACGCTGACGGCGAACCTATATACTTACCTCCCTAACTAGCGTCACCAGTGACACTAATACAGCGATCAGAAAAATGATCGCTTAGTGACACTGGCGACGGGGGTGATCAAGGGGTTAAAACTTTATTAGGGGGGTTAGGGGGGTACCCTAGACCTAAAGGGGGCTAACACTAACTGTCCTACCACACTAATGCCCCGTACACACGGTCGGATATTGATCAGACATTCCAACAACAAAATCCATGGATTTTTTCCGACGGATGTTGGCTCAAACTTGTCTTGCATACACACGGGCACACAAAGTTGATGGCAAACCCCCCCCCCAATGACCCCATTTTGGAAAGTAGACACCCCAAGCTATTTGTTTTGAGGCATGTTGAGTCCATGGAATATTTTATATTTTGACAGGAGTTGCGGGAAAGTGACACATTTTTTTTTTTTTGCACAAAGTTGTCACTAAATGATATATTGCTCACACAGGCCATGGGCATATGTGGAATTGCACTCCAAAATACATTTAGCTGCTTCTCCTGAGTATGGGGATACCACATGTGTTGGACTTTTTGGGAGCCTAGCAGCGTACGGGGCCCCGAAAACCAATCACCGCCTTCAGGATTTCTAAGGGTGTAAATATTTGATTTCACTCTTCACTGCCTATCACAGTTTCGGAGGCCATGGAATGCCCAGGTGGCACAACCCCCCCCCAATGACCCCATTTTGGAAAGTAGACACCCCAAGCTATTTGCTGAGAGGCATGGTGAGTATTTTGCAGCTCTCATTTGTTTTTGAAAATGAAGAAAGACAAGAAAACATTTTTTTTTTTTTTTTTCAATTTTCAAAACTTTGTGACAAAAAGTGAGGTCTGCAAAATACTCACTATACCTCTCAGCAAATATCTTGGGGTGTCTACTTTCCAAAATGGGGTAATTTGGGGGGGGGGGTTGTGCCACCTGGGCATTCCATGGCCTCCGAAACTGTGATAGGCAGTGAAGAGTGAAATCAAAAATTTACGCCCTTAGAAAGCCTGAAGGCGGTGCTTGGTTTTCGGGGTCCCGTACGCAGCTAGGCTCCCAAAAAGTCTCACACATGTGGTATCCCTGTACTCAGGAGAAGCAACAGAATGTATTTTGGGGTGTAATTTCACATATTCCCATGGCATGTTTGAGCAATATATCATTTAGTGACAACTTTGTGCAAAAAAAAAAACAATTGTCTCTTTCCCGCAACTTGTGTCACAATATAAAATATTCCATGGACTCGACATGCCTCTCAGCAAATAGCTTGGGGTGTCTACTTTCCAAAATGGGGTAATTTGGGGGGGGGTTTGAACTTTCCTGGCATTTTATGCACAACATTTAGAAGCTTATCTCACACATCACCGACTTAGCCCTTTCTGACACTTTTTGTTTACATGAAAAAATTATTTTTTTTTGCAAGAAAATTACTTTGAACCCCCAAATATTATATATTTTTTTAAAGCAAATGCCCTACAGATTAAAATGGTGGGTGTTTCATTTTTTTTTTCACACAGTATATGCGCAGCGATTTTTCAAATGCATTTTTGGGGGAAAAAACACACTTTTTTAAATTTTAATGCACTAAAACACACTATATTGCCCAAATGTTTGATGAAATAAAAAAGATGATCTTAGGCTGAGTACATGGATACCAAACATGACATGCTTTAAAACTTGCGCACAAACGTGCAGTGGCAACAAAATAAATACATATTTAAAAGCCTTTAAAAGCCTTTACAGGTTACCACTTTAGATTTACAGAGGAGGTCTACTGCTAAAATTACTGCCCTCGATCTGACCTTCGCGGTGATACCTTACATGCATTGTGCAATTGCTGTTTACATTTGACGCCAGACTGACGTTTGCGTTCGCCTTAGCGCGAGAGCAGGGAGGGACAGGGGTGCTTTTTTTTTTTTTTTTCTTATTTTTAAACTGTTCCTTTCATTTTTTTTTAAATCATTTTTATTGTTATCTCAGGGAATGTAAATATCCCCTATGATAGCAATAGGTAGTGACAGGTACTCTTTTTTGAAAAAATTGGGGTCTATTAGACCCTAGATCTCTCCTCTGCCCTCAAAGCATCTGACCACACCAAGATCAGTGTGATAAAATGCTTTCCCAATTTCCCAATGGCGCTGTTTAGATCCGGCGAAATCAAAGTCATAAAATGCTCGTAGCTTCCGGTTTCTTTGGCCACAGAGATGTTTGGAGCCACTCTGGTCTCTGATCAGCTCTATAGTCAGCTGGCTGAATCACCGGCTGCATTCTCAGGTTCCTTGTTGAGACAGGAGAGCCAGAGAAAAACATGGAAGATGGTGGGCAAGAGTCCAATTAGCCACTAGGATTGCTTTTACATGAAAGCCGACCGCTGGCTGAAAAGAATGATACCAAGATGATGCCTAAACCTGCAGGCATCATTCTGGTATAACCACTCAAAGTCGTGAATTGCGTACCTGAAGACAAAAAAATGGTTAACAATAAAACACAGTAAACGGTAAAGTATAAAAAATTGCATACCTGAAAAGCAAACATGATAAAACATAATAACAATAAAACGTTGCAGAATAGAATACAGGAAAAAAGAGCAGAACAATAGAGAGAGAATAGAGAGAGAGAGAGAACAATAAAACGACAACTATTTTTTTTTATTTTATATATTTTTTTGTGTTTTTTTTTTTTTTTTTTTTTTTTACACTTTTTTTTGTAACTAACTTTTATAACTGTAACCGGTTCCAGGTTTGGGTCTCTCAGAATGCGATGGCATCTTGGGAGACCCTGTGAAAGTGTGCCTAGTCTGTGCAATGCTGTACCCTACGCTAATACTCAACTAGTGTATGGTAGCGTTCAAAACATTCACCAATGCAAAGACCAGGATTGTCAGGACAGGAGGGTCAATAATAGCGGGTGTCACGCCCTATATCTGCGCTTGCTGCAGACATGACATCTTTTTTGTGGGGGTTCGTTGAGTAGGGATACTCGGGAGGACATAAAGAAAATGCCTCTCATGCAGCTGACTACATTTGGTTGGGGATGTGAATGGGGGAAGTACGGGTGCTGCAGAAGTGGTGGGTTCCCAATTCGGTTTGGCGAATGCAGCAGGAAGGGCACTATGGGCACGACGGGCCTGTGTTCGTCTTCTTGGTGGCAGCGGGACACTACTTGTGCTTGCCACCTCACCAGCTTGAACTGCACTTATGGGACTCGCCACGTCACCAAGTGTTACTGCAGTGCTGGTTTGACTACGACCGGGGTGTACTAGGCCGCTGGTGCTAGCCACTTCACCAAAATGCTACCAAAAAAACTGTCAGCGATCGCAGGGATCAGGCCTGACTCTGCGAACGCTGCAGTTATGCGTTTAGTGTTTTGTAAGTGACAGTGATCGATCGATACTGCACTTGGGTGGGCTGGGCTGGGCCGAGGGGCAAAACGCAGGTGCTAGCAGGTATCTGGGCTGATCCCGCTAACACTGCATTTTTGGGAACCCTAAACTGCTGGAGGCGCTAGTATAGATCTGATCGGATCAGATATTTATCCATTCAGATACTATACACTAAGGGAGGCGTATGCTGCGTGCGTGGTTGTTAGCAGTACTGGCGCTAATCTGACGCTGCCTGGAGCGACGCATATCACCGCCGGGCGATCAGGGGGCTAAACTTTTATTAGGTAATAAACAGCGGGTGCCCTGACACTATAAAAAATAAACGAACTAACCAGCGTCACCCGTAACAGTTATACGGTGATTAGTGGTGAAAGGGTTAACTAGGGGGCAATCAAGGGGTTAAAACATTTATTAGATAGTATATGGGGGTCCCTGTCGCTATAAAACGCTGACGGCGAGCCTAAATATTTACCTCCCTAACTAGCGTCACCAGTGACACTAATACAGCGATCAGAAAAATTATCGCTTAGCGACACTGGCGACGGGGGGTGATGAAGCGGTTAAAACTTTATTAGGGGGGGTTAGGGGGGTACCCTAGACCTAAAGGGGGCTAACACTAACTGCCCTACCACACTAATGCCCCGTACACACGGTCGGACTTTGTTCGGACATTCCGCCAATAAAATCCTAGGATTTTTACCGACGGATGTTGGCTCAAACTTGTTTTGCATACACACGGTCGCACAAAGTTGTCGGAATTTCCGATCGCCAACCACGCGGTCACGTACACCACGTACGACGAGACTAGAAAAGGCCAGTTCAGAACCAAGCGCGGCACACTTTGGGCATCTTTTGCTAATCTCGTGTTAGTAAAAGTTTGGTGAGAGACGATTCACGCTTTTTAAGACTCGTGGCTTTCAGATCGTTTTCTGCCGTTCAGTTTGTGCTTGTGGGTTTGTATCTGCTCTTCAGTGCGTGCAGCAAGTTCCGCGTGACTTTAATTAGTCATTGTATTCTTATTCGTTCGTTACTGTTTTTCAGGTCGCTCTTCACAGTGCTGCTGTTCTTCAGTGCGTTCTGTTACTTAGTTCTGAGCAGCCGACCGTTTTCTAGCCATGTTTCGTATGCATACTCCTCGTAGAGTTTGTGCTGTGCGGGGGCTTGGTGTTGGGGTCCTGACCTTGACACAAGTCCAGTCCATGAACAGGGTGGGGAGGAGTTCATGGACCAAGAATTGGTTGCTTCAGCGTGACCAGTTCTCTCATATGCCTTTGCTCCGTGAGATCCGTGAGAATAATCCTGATGATTTCAGGAACTTTCTCAGGATGACGGACCCCGTGTTTCACCGTCTGTTGGCTTCGCTGACCCCTTATATTAGCAGGCAGGATACCTGCATGAGGCAAGCCATCACTCCGGAGCAGAGGTTGGTCGCTACCCTGCGGTATTTGGCGACAGGGAGAAGCCTGCAGGACCTCAAGTTCTCGACAGGCATCTCCCCCCAGGCTCTGGGGATCATTATCCCAGAGACCTGTTCTGCCATCATCCAGGTCCTGCAGAAGGAGTATATGAAGGTAAGATTTTTATCCTTTAATATCACATTTTATTGTACTTAATGTTTGATAATATATTGTATTTCTTTCCTCATTCCCTAATTACCATGATTGTAATATGCTGTGAATGTCCCCTTTGTTCTCATGCATGCTGTATTTTTATGTAATTATTATTTTAGGTCCTTCATACATATTTGCCCTTCAATAACCTCCCCAGCATGGTCTCTCCTGGCCCTATATTCACCACATGTAGTCACTTAACAATGTATTTTTTCAGCTCCATAGTAGTGCTTTACCCCAAACACCCCCTAAAATGTTTTGAAATGTTATTTTTGCTTTAAATTCTAGCAGAGTGCCAGAGGCTTTTTTTTTGTGGTGTCCCCAAATCATTTTTAGTAACCCTCCCTCCCCCAACTGCTAAGTCAGCTAATCCCAATTCTCTATCTATCCTCAATCATCTGCTGACTTTGCCAAACCCATACACACTATACCCATCTCTTTTGTGGTCAGATTTATGGATGAATTCCCCAAAGCATGGAGTGCAAGGGCCTGCCTGTATACTTTCCAATGGTACTGTTTCACGTTTTTGTATCCTATTATTATCTTGACAGGTAATAGCAGAATGTCCAAATGGCCTCAAATGTGTACAGTGTGTATTTATATCTTTGTATTATGACACTTCTTACCTGTCCAGTGGGCTGCCAATAGTGTAACTAAGGAGGGGCTGTTCCAAGTAATACCCTGTATTTAGGCATTCATCTCTCAATGAAGTGAAGAGGGTTACCTGTCCAAGATTTCCACACACTCCATAATGTTAGAAACGGCCCATGAGAGGGGGGGGGATATGATAGGTGTACCTTATACTTTGGCGTTGTTAAATTCCCCTTAATAAATGCTATCTGGAGGTTGCCCCAGAACGTTTGTGCCTAATCTGCTTGCCATGTTTCTGAGCAAAAATAGTAATTTTTTTTTTGTACTCAACAGTTTCCTTCCACGCCACAGGAATGGCAGACTGTGGCCTCCCACTTTGCCCAGCGGTGGGACTTTCCTAACTGCGGAGGGGCAATTGATGGGAAACACGTCCACATCGTCCCACCACCCAACTGGGGGTCGTACTATTTCAACTATAAGGGGTTCAATAGTATTGTGATGTTGGCGGTGGTGTCGGCTAATTACGACTTCCTGTATGTGGACGTGGGGAAGAATGGCCGGATGTCCGATGGTGGAGTCATCGCCCAGACGGAGTTTTACAGGCATCTCCAGAATGGCAGCTTGGACTTGCCAGCTCCAGAGGACAATGTGGAAGGACTGCCCTTCGTGTTCATTGCTGATGAAGCGTTTGCGCTGAGGGACCACCTGATGCGGCAATTCCCGATGTGGACCCTCACCCCGGAACAGAGGGTTTTTAATTACTGCCTGGCCAGAGCCCAAAGAGTGGTGGAGAAAACATTTGGAATCCTGGCCAGCGGGTTCCGCCTCTTTCTGACACCCATCCATATGGCGGAGTATAAACTGAACCATATTATACTGGCGTGCTGTATTCTCCATTTTTAAGGAAACATTCGGTCAACTATGCTGGCTCAGTTGGGCCTGAGGCCGGAGTGATACCTGAAACACTGACGGCGCTTGAAAGCGGCCGTCCTGGCTTGCCCTCCCTGAGTGCCCGTGATGTCCGGTTACGATACCAGGAGTTCTTTGCGGGTAGGGGGGCCATCAATATGCCTTCAGATTTGTGAAGCCTTTTTCCAATAAAAAAAAAAAATGAAAATCATTGTGGACATTTACTGCTTGTGTTTGTTTTAGCTGACCCTGACAGAAATGTGTGGAGTCCTGAAAATGGTGTGATTGTGTAACCTTATACAAAGCACTGTTGGCTGTTATTTACTAAATGCAAAGATACTTTTCACTACAAGTGCACTTGCAACTGCACTGAAACTGCACCTGTAGTGCCAAGAGGATTTGCCCTTAGGAAAAAACCCCCATTTTTACAGAAAACACCAATTACATCACCAACAAAGTGTTTTAGCGTTGACACAATAATCCACACATTCTTGAATAACACACTTTTTAATACCTGCACAATCACATGTGCATTTACCAAAGGTTTTTATAATAAACCAACATGTTTGTTGTATTACAATTTTTGGGGTGGCATTATCAAAAATAGAAATGTCCATTTAAGATAAAACAGGCATGTGGAAAACCAACAAGAAAGACACAAATCTTGAACTTACAGAGTTCACATTTGCTAGAATTTGAAGGCAATATCAGACATGAGTATTTAGGAACTGTGTTTGATATTGCGTTCAGATGGGGTGAATTCTCCCAAGGAAAAGCCAAATTTGGAAGATGCACACCAATTTACGAATGTCAACATGTGCTAGCTGCCATCACAGGGGATCAAGGGACGTGTTTTGGGGGAGAAACCCCTTCCTCTCAGCTACTTTATTATTGAGGAAGGGGTTGCACCCCCAAAACGCCTACATTGATCTCCCGTGATGGCAGATAGCACATGTTGGCACACTGTGTGCATCCTCCAAATTTGGCTTTTCGAAAAATCACAAAAACATTTTTCACATTGTAGCACACCAAAAAACAAAGGGATTTGGAGGGGCTTTAAACTCGCCCCAAAACATCAATGATGTTTTTATTTTTTTGAATATCATCATTGATGTTTTTATTGAGGTTTTCCAATTGTAAATTACACTCCATGATCTCCCCGATCAGGATCTGGGCACTTTCGGATGTGAAAGGATCTGGATCCACAACATCACGATCACCTAAAAAGAGAGAAAACAAACAAAAACAGGTATAAAAAATATGCCGGCATCCATCTCTTACCTGAACCTGTGGTCGCAGACACTCACCTGTTGTGGTGACTAGTTCCACCACGTCTTCTTCCTCCTGCTCTTCTTGGGTTGGGGGTATTTCCCCTTCTTCCAGAGGTGGGGGGGGCTCTGGTCTCCTTGGATGAGGAGTGTCCTCCAAGTCTTTTATCCCCTATGTAAAACAAAAATGGTATAATTAGCACACAGATATTTGATGGCAGAACTATAAATAGGAAACATTGCTTGGAAGTGGGGTACAATTGTCAATTTTAGCAGAGTTCAAAAATGTTGCATTTTCAGTGTCCTTTGTCAAGCTGCAATACTATACCTGTTTGGTACAAGCTTCACAGATGTAGCCCCCCCTATAGTATACACTGGAGCACCTGTGTGGCCCCCTAATAAAAAGGGTGTTCTTGTGTCCCACACTAGTGCTCCAGTGTCCAGATGTGAAAACAGCTGCTCAGTGTCCTCTCCTTAAACAGAATCTAGTTTGCATTTCATTCTAGTAACAAAGCCATCTACACAACCAAATTCGTTTCAGACAAGTATAGGGCGTAAAAATGGTGGCCAAATGCATATGGCCTAAACAATGGTGTTTTCTAGGCCGAAAGAAAAATGTTTGATACAAACGAATAATGTGCCCATGAACATGAAAGTTGCCATTTTAAAATGTACACTTGTAATAAAAGCACATGGAGCAGCCAGTGGCGTAGCGTGGGGGGTGCAGGGGGTGCTGTGGCCCCGGGCGCGATATTTAGGGGGGCACCAGTATGTGTCACTGGCTGCCTCCTCCTAATTTCTAATTTTCTGTCCCCGGGCTCCGGCCGCCATGTTAAGTGTCCGGCGCCCTGTGATTGGGTGTATGGGGGTCATGTGAGGTGTCCCGCCTCCGCACATGACCCCCATACGCCCAATCACAGGGCGCTGGATACTGAACATGGCAGCAAGCAGAGCGCAGGGGAGAGAAGAAAGTCAGCCGCCGCTGTCTTCTCCTCCTCATCCGGATCGATGCAGCCAGGATAAGAAGGTGAGTGAGAGTCATGTTACTGGGAGGGGGAGGGAGGGGGGCGAAAGAGAGAGAGAGACTGTAGGCAGGACAATGTAGTGTAGTATAGTATGGAGGTCAGTGTAGTGTCACTATGGGGGGCAGTGTAGTGGACAATATAGTGTAGTATAGTGGTTATTGTAGTATAGTATAGTGGTTAGTGTAGTATAGTATAGTGGTTAGCATAGTGGTCAGTATAGTGTAGTGTAGTATGGTGGACAGTGTGGTATGGTGGTCAGTATAGTGTAGTATAGTGGACAGTGTAGTATGGTGGTCAGTATAGTGTAGTATAGTGGACAGTATAGTGTAGTGGACAGTGTAGTATGGTGGTCAATGTAGTATGGTGGTCAGTGCAGTATGGTGGTCAGTGTAGTATAGTGGACAGTGTAGTATGGTGGTCAGTGTAGTGTAGTATAGTGGTTAGTGTAGTGGTCAGTGTAGTGTAGTGTAGTATAGTGGTCAGTGTAGTGGTTAGTGTAGTGGTCAGTGTAGTATGGTGGTCAGTATAGTGTAGTATAGTGGACAGTGTAGTATGGTGGTCAGTATAGTGTAGTATAGTGGACAGTGTAGTGGTTAGTGTAGTGGACAGTGTAGTATGGTGGTCAGTGTAGTATGGTGGTCAGTGTAGTATAGTGGACAGTGTAGTATGGTGGTCAGTGTAGTATGGTGGTCAGTGTAGTATAGTGGACAGTGTAGTATGGTGGTCAGTGTAGTGTCGTATAGTGGTCAGTGTACTGGTTAGTGTAGTGGACAGTGTAGTATAGTGGTCAGTGTAGTATGGTGGTCAGTGTAGTATGGTGGTCAGTGTAGTATGGTGGACAGTGTAGTATGGTGGAGAGTGTAGTATGGTGGTCAGTGTAGTATAGTGGACAGTGTAGTATAGTGGTCAGTGTAGTGGTTAGTGTAGTGGTCAGTGTGGTGTAGTGGTCAGTGTAGTGTAGTATAGTGGTCAGTGTAGTGGTTAGTGTAGTGGACAGTGTAGTATGGTGGTCAGTGTAGTATAGTGGTCAGTGTAGTAAGGTGGTCAGTGTAGTATGGTGGAGAGTGTAGTATGGTGGAGAGTGTAGTATGGTGGTCAGTGTAGTGGTTAGTGTAGTGGACAGTGTAGTATGGTGGTCAGTGTAGTATGGTGGACAGTGTAGTATGGTGGTCAGTGTAGTGTAGTATAGTGGTCAGTGTAGTTGTTAGTGTAGTGGTCAGTGTGGTGTAGTGGTCAGTGTAGTGTAGTACAGTGGTCAGTGTAGTGGTTAGTGTAGTGGACAGTGTAGTATGGTGGTCAGTGTAGTATGGTGGTCAGTCTAGTATGGTGGACAGTGTAGTATGGTGGACAGTGTAGTATGGTGGTCAGTGTAGTATAGTGGACAGTGTAGTATGGTGGTCAGTATAGTGTAGTATAGTGGTTAGTGTAGTGGACAGTGTAGTATAGTGGACAGTGTAGTATAGTGGTCAGTGTAGTATGGTGGACAGTGTAGTATAGTGGTCAGTGTAGTATAGTGGTCAGTGTAGTATAGTGGTCAGTGTAGTATAGTGGTCAGTGTAGTATAGTGGTCAGTGTAGTATAGTGGACAGTGTAGTATAGTGGACAGTGTAGTATGGTGGTCAGTATAGTGTAGTATAGTGGTCAGTGTAGTGTAGTGGTCAGTGTAGTGTGGTGGACAGTGTAGTATGGAGGTCAGTGTAGTATAGTGGTCAGTGTAGTATGGTGGTCAGTGTAGTATGGTGGTCAGTATAGTGTAGTATGGTGGACAGTGTAGTATGGTGGTCAGTGTAGTATGGTGGTCAGTGTAGTGTAGCATAGTGGACAGTGTAGTATAGTGGTCAGTGTAGTGTAGTATGGTGGTCAGTATAGTGTAGTATGGTGGTCAAGTGTAGTGTAGTATAGTGGACAGTGTAATGTAGTATAGTGGACAGTGTAGTATAGTGGTCAGTATAGTGGACAGTGTAGTGGACAGTATAGTATAGTGGTCAGTGTAGTGGACAATGTAGTGTAGTGGTCAGTATAGGAATCGGGTAGGTCAGTACTATTGTATTTGAAGGGACTGAGGGATAGCTAAAAGTCAGCAGGTTGGGGGGGGCGCAAATTACTTGCCTTGCCCCGGGTGATGACAACCCACGCTACGCCACTGGGAGCAGCACAAACGTAATAAACACAAAAAGAATAGGAACACAGCACAACTACTTACTTTTTTTGCAGCACTCTCCGGATCTTTCTGTACTGCTCATGTTCTCGTAATTTGAGGTCCGACCACCGCTTCCTGAGCTGATCTTTCGATCGACGTACCCCGAAATTCCGGTGCAGACTCCTGACCACTTTCGCCATGATCTTGGCCTTTCTGACAATGGGGTTGGGGTAAGGCCCATACTTCCCGTCATAGTCGGTCCTCTTCAGGATGTCGACCATCTCCAACATCTCCCCAAAGGACATATTTGAGGCCTTAAATCTACTCCTTCTGGATTGGGACGTTTCCGGCTCCGGGCTTTCCTCCTCCTCCTCCTCGTTGCTGTAATTAGCATGCACCTGCTGTGTATCCGCCATGTGCTCTTCCCCCACTGCGCAGAACAAAAAGGGGCGGGGAATAGACTAGAAAGAACGTCAGGGGCGGGCGGAGTTACACGCATGCGCAGTGTGTATAAAGCGTAACGTGCGTGTTACGTACGATCTGTGAGCGGAGGAAGGAGCATCGGAGGTGCCGATCGTGATAACGAAGGTAAGATCTAAACTTGCGCCTATACTGCTTCGAATTTGAAGCCTATATTGTAACAAGATTCGTGGAGTTTGGCCTGACCTTAGGGTTTGTCTTGTGTTGTGTCTTGCAGAGAAAATGGATGGGTTCAACGACCACAATTTCCTCCCCCTGTTCATTGACAAATACAGGGAGCTGCCCTGTCTGTGGCAGGTGAGATATCCACATTATAACCATAAGCAAAAGAGGCAGGCAGCGCTGGAGAAACTGCTGGAGTTGGTGAAGCCGGTGGTCCCCACAGCAACCATCCCTTATTTAAAAGCTAAAATTGGTGGCCTGAGGAGCACTTATCTTAGGGAGCGCAAGAAGGTCACAGATTCCCAGAGGTCCAGGGCTGCAGCAGATGACGTTTATGTACCCAGGCTGTGGTACTATGAGAGACTGCGATTTCTGTCAGACCACACTGAAGTCAGGGAATCCCTCTCTACTCTTCCTTGCACTCTTCCTTCCACCCCAGCTGAGGCTTCCGATGTCCAACCTGGGCCTTCCAGCCAGGAAGAAGTGGAGGAGCCCAGCTGGAGTCAGGTATAGCATTATTCTACTGATTTCTGGTCAATAAAGAAATTATGTTTACTACATGTTATTATTGATCACTAATTGCAGATTGAAAAAAGTGTTTTACATATTAATAGACAGTAGTGGGCACCCAAAATTGGGAAAAAAAAAATGCTGGGCTCAGAATGATAGTCTGTTATATTTGTTAACATTCAATTTGCAACAGTCAGGAGGTGAAAATTGTGTGTGATTGATGAAGAAAATACTAAAACTATGTCCCTTTTTCATACACAGGAAGACCTCAGCCAGGAGGTGGCTGTGGAATGTGGCAGCCGGGAGGAGGCCGGGATTAGTGGCAGCCAGGAGGAGGCAGGGCTAAGTGTCAGCCAAGAGAAGCCTGGGACAAGTCGCAGCCTGACTGAATCTCAGGTCCCTCCCCTCCGCCTTCCATATAAACGAGCCAGGAAGACGACTCCCGTGCATGATTCTGCGCTCAGGCTGATTCAGGAGGCTTCGGCATCCCTCCGAGCCTTACCAACTCCTGAAGAGGCCTTTGCCTGCATGGCTGCCACCAAATTGAAGTGCATGCAGGAGGGTCAACGCCTCCTGTGTGAGCAACTGCTTTTCAAAGTCCTAACTAAGGGGGTGAGTGGGGAACTAACACCCAAGACCGACGTGGTTGAGTTGGACCATCCTCCTCCTCCTCCTCCTGCTGCCCCAACTCCACCACCACAGCCACAGTGTGGAAGGAAGCGTGGAAAGAAGACCTGAGAGTGATTGCCCTGGGTTCAGTCTGGTCTGACAGAAGATGCAGTCTCTTGTATGACCACAGCCTGGGGACATAGATGTCATCTGCTGCTTTCCGGATCTCTGGGACTTCTGGACCAGACTGCCCTCCCTTAGATAAGGACTCCTCAGGCCACCAATTTTGCTTTCATATAATTGATGTGTGCCCTGGGGGTCCAAGGCTTCGCCAATTTCTGCAGTTTCTCCAGCGTTGCCTCCCTCTTTGTTTAGTTGTGAGCCCTTAATAAAAGTTTTTTGTTGAGAAATTCTACTCTCCTGTGTGTGTTTTCATCCACAGGGACATTTCTAACATAAAATGTGAAATGAACAAGGGACAACAACACCAAACAATCTCCTACAGATTAAATAGAACAACATATCAATGGTGTTGTGGTAACTTGACACAAAAAACACACTCAAAAATTTTAGGGAGTACAAATAAAAACACCAAAAAAAAAACCCTTCCAAAAAATACAAACACAAAAAAAATAATCTACATTAAACCCAAAAAAACAAAAATAAACACCAAAATAATGTGGTCAGATGTGAGAAATCAAAATATATTGACTGAATCACGATAAATAGTAACGAAATAAATTTGTGAGAAGTGTGTGTGAATATGAGCAGCAAACTACTTAATTCTTCTCACATTATAAAGAAGAGAGTGCGCTGTATTAAACCATTTTTAACATTGCAGCGTGACGAAAGTGCTGTATCCATTGCGAACGCTAAGTTTACCAGAACTAGCTGTTCCGTGTCGGAATTTCTTCTGAGCATGCGTGGCACTTTGTGCGTCGGAACAGGCCACACATGGTCGGAATTGACGCGATCGAATTTTGTTGTCGGAAAATTTTATCTCCTGCTCTCCAACTTTGTGTGTCGGAAAATCTGATGGAAAATGTCTGATGGAGCCCACACACGGTCGGAATTTCCGACAACACGCTCCGATCGGACATTTTTCATCGGAAAATCCGACCGTGTGTACGGGGCATAACTGTCACAAACTGACACCAATGCAGTAATCAGAAAAAAAAAATAATAAAAAAAAAACTGCTTGGTGTCAGTGTGACAGGGGGGGAGGGGTGA
This sequence comes from Lithobates clamitans, assembly GCA_037952925.1. Lineage (NCBI taxonomy): Eukaryota > Metazoa > Chordata > Amphibia > Anura > Ranidae > Lithobates > Lithobates clamitans. The sequence goes on from JBBGZY010001832.1 coordinate 1,090,658, forward strand.
TTAGGGGGTGATCGGGGGGTAAAGGGGGGTGTATTGTGTGCCTGGCATGTTCTACTGTGATGTGTGTGTGTTGGCGCACTCACATTGCAGTCTTCGCTCCTCGGCGCCGGAACAGAAAATGCCGAGCCGAGGAGAGATGACATCACATCCCCTGCCTCTGTGTATTATACAGAGGCAGGGGAAGAATCTCATTGGCTGGGAGCGATCGCGAGCGGGGGGCACGAATGGATGGCCTCCCCCTCATCTCTGAACGCTCCCAGACCAAAGCCGACCGCCTCGGGCACCGGGGGGGGTCCGATCGGACCCCCCGCCCGCGGGAAGGCAATCACATACCAGGTACGTGATTTTGCCTGCCTGTGCCATTCTGCCGCAGTATATCTGCATTAGGCAGTTAGCAAGTGGTTAAAGGCTTATATGCAAGTTATTGCCATAAGTGTTTGGGGACCCGAGTCCTGCCCCAGGGGACATGTATGAAAGCAAAAAAAATTTTTAAAACGGACGTTTTTTCGGGAGCAGTGATTTTAATGATGCTTAAAGTGAAACAATAAAAATTAAATATTACTTTAAATATTGTGCCTGGGGGGTGTCTATAGTATGCCTGTAAAGTGGTGCAGTTTTCCAATGTTTATAACAATACCACAGCAAAATGACATTTCTAAAGGAGAATGTATTACAATACATTACGGCTGTAATGTATTGTCAGATCCTAGCAAATATAAATGAAAATAATTGGGAAAAATGGCTTGGGCCCCCCCTCCCTGTCCATTACCAGGCCCTTTGGGTCTGGTATGGATATTAAGGGGAACCCTGCACCCAGTTTTTTTTTTAAATGGTGTGAGGGTTCCCTAGGCCCTCAGGCACTATATACTCTGAACAGCAGTGTACTATATGGCCTTCCCTATATACGCAGCAGAAAATTGGCCCTTAGGTGTTGGTGGTGCCACAACACTGTAACCCCTTAGATACTCTTGTTGGAACGGGCCCTGCTGTGAAATATTAGATCAAAAATTGTAATTACATACCCCTGTTAAACAGGGGCAGAAAAATTGGGCCTTGGGTGGTGGTGGTGGTGCTGCCACAACACTGTAAACCCTCACAGTTGTAGTGAAGTAGTTTAGTGGTTAAATAATTAATTAGTAGTTGTGATGATGATGTAAGTAATTTTCCAGCAGCAACCCGATTCTTCCAGAAAGATGCAATTTATTGACTTCCAACACAGAACAAAGTCCATAAGATACTTGCAACAGATGACACAATCCAACAAATATGTCAGTAAATATGACAAAGAACGGTAGCCTTCATAGTCCCATTTTTTTCCTAGACCTGTGCCATCATATCCATGGAGAATGAACAGACTGAACGCCAGATTACATTCATTATACACAGAAGGGCTGAGCAATTTGATTGGCCGTTTCCATTAGGCCTTTGATCTGCTTCTGTCTTTCAGAGTGACAGATAATGACCCCGAGCCGTAAACAGCTGCAGTCATAAACTGCCCTAATTTGCATTCTTGCACATTCACATTAACATAGCACAGAGTCATTATCTTTCCTTTTGATATGTGTAGTAAATATTGTTTGGCCACTACCCCCTTTGGTAAACAAGGCCCCTTTGAACTGCGTAATTAGATTAACAGATACCAATGTGGCCCTGCACAATCTTAACACCCTTTTGATGTGTAAAATGGATTTGTCCTGGAATGTCTACATATAACACAATATATAAAATATATATTCAGCCCCGGAGGATTTGGCTGCCCAATGACTGGACCATTTTTTGTGATTCGGCACTGCATCGATTTAGCTGACAATTGCGTGGTTGTGCGACGTGGCTCCCAAACAAAATTGGCGTCCTTTTTTTCCCACAAATAGTGCTTTCTTTTGGTGGTATTTAATCACCTCTGCGGTTTTTATTTTTTGCACTATAAACAAAAAAAAGCATCAATTTTGAAAAAAAAAAACAATATTTTTTTACTTTTTGCTATAATAAATATCCACCAAAAATATATAAAAAAAACAATTTTTTTCCTCAGGCCGATATGTATTCTTCTACATTGCAAAAAATTGCAATAAGCGTATATTGATTGATTTTCGCAAAAGTTATAGCGTCTACAAAATAAGGAATAGTTTTATGGCATTTTTATTTAAAAAATTATTTTTTATTAGAAATGGCGGCGATCTTTTATGGCGGACACATCGGACACTTTTGACGCTATTTTGGGACCATTGTCATTTATACAGCTATCAGTGCTATAAAAATGCACTGATTATGGTGTAAATGACACTGGCAGGGAAGGGGTTAACCACTAGGGGGCGAGGAAGGTGTTAAGTGTGTCCTAGGGAGTGATTCTAACTGTGTGGGGGTTGGGCTACATGTGACAGGACATTGATCACTGCTCCCAATCACAGGGAGTAGTAGATCAGTGTCCTGTCACAAGGCAGAACAGGGAAATGCCTTGTTTACACAGGCATCCCCCTGTTCAGCAGCTCCGTGACCCAATCGCGGGACACCAGTGCACACCGAGTCCTCGGGTCCCATGGGCATGGCCGCCGAGCTTCGGCGGGCATGCGCCCATACGGCGGGAATTTCAAAGCAATGAACCTGTACGTTGCTTAGTGCACAGGAGCCATTCTGTCGACGTATATCTACTGGCGGCGGTCGGCAAGTGGTTAAATAAAGGAGAAATCATAGAGTCCCAATTGCCAAGATCGGTTTGCTCAATGTCCATAGATACTCGATTCATCTGGATATTGGCTCCAATGTCTTCCTCTCCATTTGTTAACAGTCCATCTGTGAGGTTCACACACCAGCCTGTGATAGGTGTTCGGCACTGAACTTGTTTCTGCCAAGTGAATGAGGGAACCCCCAATGCACAGACCCTCCAGTCTTCTCCTTGAATTATTCTCTTCCAGGCCGGTTCAAATTTTTGCAATCGGACGAGGCATCGTGTAGCAGCACAGCTATCTATGTACTCCAGACGCTCAAAAGAACAGAAACAAAGCCAGGCCTGGGCACGTCTGGTACAGCAGTTGGGGTCCATGGTTTTCCACACTTGGTTGTCCTTGACGACGAGTCTGCTTTGTGGTATTAGTTGTTTCAGTATATTAGTGCCATTTCTCACCTCCACCTCACCAAGAACGATCATCTTGTATACGGGTAAGGGTGTTGTTGACCATGTAGGGATATCGACGGTTAGAGGTATTTCCTGCTTTCCGATGTGATCTTTATTGCAAAGAGTATCCAGGCTCCTTATTTTAGCAAGGGCAAAGTTCCTACAAGTAACACCACTGTCTTTGATAAGATTGAATAATAAAGTTGAGTTCATTATCCTTGGCCATTCTCCTTGTTTGATTTCTTAAAGCCCTAGGCTCAGGTGTTCACTCAGCAAGTTTCCTATAATACCACAAACTATAGACTTGGATACATTATTGGTTTGAAGTGTTTTATTCAGTGCACTCACTGACATTTGAATGTTCTGCAAATCTTCAGCAATGGTGTGAATGTTCTGAATGTCTATCTTCATTTCAGCTAGAGTGTTTAAATCCACTTGAGTAGAGTAGAGTATCTGCTGTAATCCACCCACAAAATTTTGTTCTCTTATATTTAGACTCTCTATATCAACCCTATTCCAAATTGAACTACCCAACTGAGACCTGATATTATATCAGTACCCAGATCCCTCTTTGAAACTTTCTTAAAATTAAGCCCTTGTGTAGCATCCCAAAATAAGTTTATATGTGTTTGAAAGACCATTTTAAAAATAATCTTATTGATTTTGGGCAACTCTCTGGAATGGTAAATTATGTAAAATTCAACAATAATGGTAATGATAAATATGAAACATCGCTATACACTAGTTTGAGTTTGAGTCCGCTCAAGAAAAAGCCCATGTTCTGGCCACTGTAAAATTGTAGGACAGTCTCTAGAATTTGTGACCATTTGAGTTAGGATTTTTGTATAGACTCCATCCTTCACATCATGAGGGCTACAGGATATAATACCCACCTTAAATATTGTGAAATTTCTTTCTAAAGTAATTTGCAATTGTGGTCAATTCTTTGTCTCCACTAATATTATATTTGTACTCCTGTGACGATCTCTTCCTTTTTCTGTGTAAGTCCAAACAGCATATTCCACAAAGTGATCAGATTTTGGCATCATGATCTCATCTAACGACTATCCACCACCGACTATGCCCTTTACAGTAACCCCATGTATCTGGATGCCTTCTGAGTTCTCTAAAACATTAAGTTCTGTAGTATGATCCACTACACTTCTTTTATTTCTATCAGATTTCCCCACTGGTAAGCAATTTGAATTCCTTAACTTGACACTTTTCCACTCTGATGTTTGTGATGCAAAGTAGTAGAGTGATTGACGCTGTTATCAACACATATGCTAATAGAGAAGGCTTGTATTTGTCCAGGGGTGGGGGGATGTCTAAATTTTGGTGTAGTCTTCTGGCATTCACATTACTCCTGGGACCTAAAATACAATCTCAGGGAGAAAGTTAGACAATGCTCTCATTCATCAAATCCATTTTCCTTTAAATGCTTTGATCTGACATGCATGACTCGATCTTGACCTATCCTCTCCCAAGTCTAATAAGTAAACTGAGGGTCCAATTTTGTCTGACTTTGCCCTAGGAAATGGGTGAAACCCAGAAAAATCCTGTAACACTACTCTAGCCCCAATTTGGTATTCACTAGTGTCACCCATTGCATTAAACCACTGTTGTGAGCTTTTATGGGTACATTCATCAGTGGCACACACAGCCTTATGTACTGTAATCACGTGATCCTTTAAGATCTCTACTACCCATGATTCAGATAATGACACAGTTTCTAATGCTGCTGGGACCGGATTTATCAGATGTTCCCACGTTCTCATTGTTCTGCCGAGCAGAGCTTCATAAGGGGCAAAGCCTATGGACCTGCAAACTCTGTAACGAATAGTTGTCAGAACAAAGGGTAATTTTTCATCCCAATCGGTACCTTGCTCATTTACAACCTTTCTAACAGCATTTTTAATTGTCCTGTTCATTCGTTCATTCGACCTGCAGACTCAGGGTGATGGAAGATGTAAAATTTTTGGATGACATCAAGGAGCTTACATGTCTCTTGCATCAGATTACCTGCAAAACCTGGCCCATTGTCCCTGTCTAAAACTTTTGGTATCACCCACGACTAAATATTTCTTTGAACAAGAGTACTACTTGCAGTAGTAATGGCAGTACAGTTTTTGTTAGGGAAAGCTTCAACCCAGTGACTGAAAGAATTCACAACAACTAGCAAATATTTGTTCTGGTGCAGGGGCGTAACTAGAAATAGCAGGGCCCCATAGCAAAATGTTGTGTGGGGCCGCCCTGCAAACAGCCCCCCCTGCAAACAGCCCCCCCCCCACAGCTGCCCTAGTGTCAATGCAGCGTGACCTGTGCCACATACAGCGTGACCTGTGCCCAGTGCAGCGTGACCTGTGCCCAATACAGCGTGACCTGTGCCCCATGCAGCGTGACCTGTGCCCCATGCAGCGTGACCTGTGCCCCATGCAGCGTGACCTGTGCCCCATGCAGCGTGACCTGTGCCCCATGCAGCGTGACCTGTGCCCCATACAGCGTGACCTGTGCCCCATACAGCCCCACCTATGCAGAGGAAGAGGCAAGCCACCCGGATAAGCAGAGAGCGGGATTGCCCACTGTAATAGCTTTCATTTGAATTTCCTGTCTTCCCGGGGCTCATCGTCACATAGCCCCACCTCTTGGCCCGACGCCTTTGATGACGTCACATGTCCCGCATTGGATCGGCATTCTATTTATCAAAGGCACCGAGCCAAAAGGTGGAGCTATGTGATGTGAGCCCCGGGAACACTGGAAGTTCTAATGAAAGCTCTTACATCGGGCAATTCAGCTCTCTGCTGATACGGACAGCTCGCCTCTTCCTTTCCTCTCTCTTCCCCTGGCTGGGAGACTGTGCCGGCGGTGCTCTTATCCTCACTGGGCCCCACTTAGCTGCGGGCCCCATAGCACCCGCATGGGTCGCTATGGTGGTAGTTACGCCCCTGTTCTGGTGTGCAGTGTTAGGTAATTCACCTGTGTAATCAATTTGTATTCACTCCCATGGGAGCTTGTCTCATCAGTGCCCCTCTCCCCTTCCCATTTGCGGGATCATGCCTGGCACACATCAAACATGATACGATATGGTCCTGCATGTGTTGTTTATTTTGAGGTCACCATAATACATGATCTAATCTCTATATACAGTATATATATATATATAATATACTACAACAGTTACACTTGGTGGGCACAGGGGCAGAAAAATTGGGCCTTTGGTGGTGGTGCCACAACACTGTAACCCCTCGCAGATATTCTTGTTGAGTGCAGGAACAGGCCCTGCTGTGAAGTATTAGATCGAAAATTGTAATTACATGCCCCTGTTAAACAGGGGCAGAACAATTGGGCCTTAGGCAGTGGTGGTGGTGCCCTAAACCAAATATATTCTTAGAAGCTAGCATCATCAAGATTGAGGAGGAATAGGATAGTCACTCAGCATAGGCTGTCTTCAAGGGATCCCACATCCATAGAAAATTTGGTTACATCAGCATCAGGTGCATGGTAGCTGCTGATCCAAGACTCCAAGATTCATTTTTATGAATGTGAGCCTATCAACGGAGTCTGTGGACAGGCGCACTCTATGATCCGCTACAAAACCTCCAGCAGCACTGAATGTGCATTTAGAAAGAACGCTGGATGCAGGACAGCCAGTAGCTCAATTGCATATTGAGCAAGCTCTGGCCAGTGGTCCATCCTCAAGACCCAGTAACCCAGTGGATGCTCTGTTGGAAAGGTCTCCAAGTCTGCTCTTGCCCCTAGTTATTCCTGCACCATGTAATGCAGGCGCTGGCGATGGTTGCTTGAACCGAACAGACCTTGGCGCTGAGGACTGAAAAATTGTCTGAAGGCATCGGTCAGCTGGCCACCTTATCCACCACTCTTTCTCTGACTGCAACAGCAACACGTTGTCCAGCACCAGGAAATTGTCACCTCCCAGGGTCTGGAAATGCATTGCACAAACCTTTCTTTAAGGCCTCCTTAAGATGTTTCATCCTCTGCTCCCTCTGAGAAGGCAGGATGAGTTCTGCAACCTTACCCTTGTAATGTGTATCAAGAAGGGTTGCCAGCCAGTAATGATCCCTCTCCTTGATACAACAAATCCTAGGGTCCTTTTGCAGGCTTTGCAGAATCAGGGAGGCCATACAGCGTAAGTTTGCAGAGGCATTCAATTCTGAGTCCTCTGTTTCACTAAGGATCACCATGATCCGCAACTACCTTCTCCCAGCCACGTACAACTCCTTGGGTTTCTGGGGACTGAAAACGATCCCTTGAAGACTTCTGCTGAGTGTTATCCTCCACATCCATGCTGGCACAATCCTCTTCCTCCTCCTCCTCCTCTTCTTCCTGTGTGTTTGGCGGGCACGCAGGAAAACTAATAGATAAAGAGGGGCCTTGAAAAGTAAGGAAGTCCTCCTCTTCCTCCCGCTGTTCTGCCTCAAGTGCCCTGTCCATTATTCCACGAAGCATGTGCTCCAACAGGAAGACAAGAGGGACAGTATCCATGATGCATGCATTGTCACTGCTCACCATCCTTGTGGCCTCCCTAAATGGTGACAGGACAGTGCATGCATCCTTGATCAGTAGCCACTGGCGTGGCAAAAAGAGCCAAACTCCCCTAACCCTGTCCTGGTGCCATACTCACACAGGTACTCATTGATGGCCCTCTGCTGAGTGTGCAGCCACTGCAGCATTGCCAACGTTTAGTTCCACCTGGTGGGCATGTCACAAATGAGGCGGTTGGTGGGCAGGTTGCATTTCCTTTGAATGTCAGCCAGCCGAGCACTGGCATTGTATGACTGGCGGAAATGACCTGCCTCGGGAGATCTTGTAAGCCTGGGTACCTGCTCAAGAACTGCTGCACCACCAAATTCAGGACGTGAGCCAAACATGGAACATGGGTCAAGTGTCCCTGTCGGAGGGCGGAGAGAAGGTTGGTGCCATTGTCGCATACAACCATTCCTGGCTGAAACTGTTGTAGCGTCAACCACCTCTGAGCCTGCCCCTGCAGAGCTGACAGAAACTCTGACCCGGTGTGGCTCCTGTCCCCTAAGCAGACCAACTCAAGCACCGCATGGCATCTTTTTTCCTGAGTGCTTGCGTAGCCCCCTTGAACGCCTATGGAGCACCGCTGGTTCAGAGGACAAATCTGCAGAGGAAGAGGCCATAGAGGAAGAAGAAGAGGAGGGGGTGGAGGAGAGAGCTGTAGCAGAATCACCACTAGCATTTTGGAAGCATGGTGGCGTAACAAGCTCCAACAATTCTGAACACTGTCCTGCATCCTTCCCAGCTGCCAGCAGAGTTACCCAGTGCACCATGAAGGAAAGGTAACGTCCCTGCCCATGCCTGCTGGACCATGAGTCAGCGGTAATATGCACCTTACTGCTGACCGCCCTGTGCAATGAGGCCGAAACATTGCCTTCCACATGCCGGTAGAGGGCTGGAATGGCCTTCCGTGAAAAGAAATGGCGTTTGTTGGAACCTGCCACTGAGGTACAGCACATTCCACAAATTCACCAAAGGGGCAGAGTCTACCAGCTGAAAAGGCAGCAGTTGCAATGCTAGCAATTTGGCCAAGCTAGCATTCAGACGCTGAGCATGTGGATGGCTGGGACCAAATTTCTTTCTACAGTTTAGCAACTGGGGTAGGGAAATTTGCCTGCTAAAATCAGATGGTGGTGTGCTGCTGGCAGATTGGCTGCAAGTACTTGGGACACCTATTGCTATACCTTCATTCCTCTCAGTGCAGGTTTTTGAGAGGACTGGAGGTATAGTGGGGTTGGAGATCCCAGATGAGGAGCAAGGAGAAGTCCGCCTTGTTCTTTGATGTGGGTCTTTCAAGTGCTGTTGCCAACGGACTGCATGGGAGGTCGTCATATGTCTGGTTAAGCATATGGTGCCCAAGCGGCTGTTGATTTGGCCACGCTTGATCCGCTTCAGACATAGGTTGCAAACAGCAACGATGCGATCTGCTGCACAAGTGTCAAAAAAGGCACACACCAAAGAACTTTTCAAAATCATTGGGGAGTCAGCAGCGCCCTGCATCTGTGGAGCTCTGCAGTGGGATGCAATAGGGTGGCTGCCCACTGGAGGGCATCCTGCCTCGTTGGAGGTGTGCCTCCTCCTCCTCCTTCTCTCTTCTATCAGGCACCCAAGTAGAGTCAGTGACCTTATCCATCCCCTCCCTGCTCATCACTGGAGCAAACTTGACAGGATGCTGCAGCTGGGGGAACATGACTGCCAGTTTCTTGTCCTCCTTGGGCACCCCCTCTCTCTAGGCTTGCGTTACTCCCTTCCTCAACCCGGGTACCAACATCGGAGCCTTCAAATCGCTGCACATCCTCCAGCAGCATGTACCCGACACTGTGGTCGAATAGTTCGGGGGACTCTTCCGTGCATGATGGTGGGGCTACGGAAGGAGTGACTGTGGACAAAGAGCCGGTGGAATAGGCCACTTTGTTTGGCAGCTGCATTGAAAGGCAAACTACTCTGAGCCTGGGTGACAGAGGATGAGGACGGCTTTGTTATCCACTCCACCAACTCTTCTGCATGTTGTGGCTCAATAAAACGGCCAGCAGCAGAAAAATAGGACAAGCGTGCCCCACGGCCACGTGCAGAGGATGCACTATGTCCATGACCAGCACTGTTGACTGTAGACACAGAGCCTGCTTGCCCTCTTTTAGTGGCCTGTGAGAGTCTGCCTCCACTTGTTGGCTTTCCGGACATGATGTATATTTTGTTTTGCAACACCACACTACACTGTATTAGATACTGTGTACACCACCAGAAAAGTAGTAGCAACTGCACTATGGGTGCACTGTGTACACCACCAGAAAAGTAGTAGCAAGTGCAATACAGCTGCACTGTATTGTGTACACCACTAGAAGTGTAGTAGAAACTGCACTACAGCTGCACTGTATTGTGTACTGTGTACACCACCAGAAAAGTAGTAGAAACTGCACTATGGGTGCACTGTATTGTGTACTGTTTTCACCGCCTGAAGTATAGTAGAAAAAGTACGCCAGGAATGCACTGTAGATATAGGCTACACTGGATGCAGAGTATATATACAAGACCAGCCCTCAAAAATTCCACTTGCCTGCTCGCATTTGGAGAGTGGATATTTAGGTAGGGCGAGTGGAGCAGGCAGAAGCAGCCAGGATGCTGCTGAGGGAGGAGAAGAGGCGCCCGGTGGATGCTGAGGGGAGAACCCCCAACCATCCTGACTTGCTGGCAATCTCTTCATTCCCCCCTCCTCAATGCAGACACCGATTGCACAATTTTCAGGCCAGCTCCGCCTTCTGCTCCTGCTTTTTGCCTAGGTCTCAGCAGCTTCCGTGGCAAGGAATCCTGCAGCCCCATGATGGTTTTTGTTTTTAGAGACCACGTTTTTGTGCGAGCGCTAGGCATCCAGGGCATATGCCCCACATTTGCTGGTGGGTGTCCCGGTGCCAAAACTGCCTGCATTGCTTTTGTTCCCATCCGAGGCACTGTCTTTCTCTGACTGTCGGGACTGTAGCATGGAGCCAAGTGTTGTGCAGTGAAACTTCTCCTCCGGCTCTGTGTTACAGTGGGGACAGTCGGAGCTCTGTCAGCGGCACTGTGCTGAAGAAAGAAAAAATGCCAAACAGCACAGTGCCAGCTGCATTCTATATTTCCAAGAGGGGACAGACCTGCTGGGGGGGTTGTGAGAGAGTTGGGGGATTTGTGAGAGAGCTGGGGGGAGGAGATTTGTGAGAGAGCTGGGGGGGATTTGTGAGAGAGCTGAGATGGGTGGGATTAGTGAGAAAGCTGGGGGGGATTAGTGAGAGAGCTGGGGGCAGCATTTGTGAGGGAGCTGTGGGGGATTAGTGAGAGAGCTGGGGGCAGCATTGATGAGAGAGCTGGGCGGGGATTAGTGAGAGAGCTGGGCGGGGATTAGTGAGAGCTGGGCGGGGATTAGTGAGAGAGATGGGCGGGGATTTGTGAGAGAGCTAGGGGGGATTTGTGAGTGAGTTGGGGGCAGCATTGGTGAGAGAGCTGAGGGGGAATTCGTGAGAGAGCTGGGGACAGCATTGGTGAGAGAGCTGGGGGGGCATTAGTGAGAGAGCTGGGGGGGGGCATTAGTGAGAGAGCTGGGGGGGGCATTAGTGAGAGAGCTGGGGGGCATTAGTGAGAGAGCTGAGGGGGGCATTAGTGAGAGAGCTGAGGGGGGCATTAGTGAGAGAGCTGGGGGGCATTAGTGAGAGAGCTGGGGGGGATTAGTGAGAGAACTAGGGGGGTAATATTGAAAGTTGGGAGGGTGGCATTGGTGAGAGAACGGGGGGGGCATTGGTGAAAGCAGAGGGGACATTGGTGAGTGAGCTGGGCGGCATTTGTGAGAGGTAAGAGACCTGGGGGGCATTTGAAATCATGGTATACCTGTGTATGATCTGGAAAAATATGATAATTTATGAGGACGTTTAGGGGCGGGGCAACTGGTGGCGAGTAATTCTTAAGGCCTGGCGAGTAGCTCAGGACTTGAAATGTTGAGCCCTGTACTAGACTGTGTGTGTGTACTTAAAAAGATGAGAGAGGCCTGTAATTGTCATCATAGGTATACCTCAACTATGAGAGATAAAATGTGGAAACAAATCCAGACAATCAAATTGTCTGATTTTTGAAAGAATTTATTTGCAAATTATGGTGTATTTTGTATTTTAGTATTTTGTCAATATCCAAAGTTCATCTCAATACTTTGTTATATATCCTTTGTTGGCAATGACAGAGGTCAAACGCTTTCTGTAAGTTTTCACAAGGTTGTCACATACTGTTGCTGGTATTTTGGCCCATTCCTCCATGCAGATCTCCTCTAGAGCAGTGATGTTTTGGGGCTGTCGCTGGGCAACACAGACTTTCAACTCCCTCCAAAGGTTTTCTATGGGGTTGAAATCTGGAGACTGGCTATGCTACTCCAGGACCTTAAAATGCTTCTTACGAAGCCACTCCTTCGTTGCCCGGGTGGTGTGTTTGGTATCATTGTCATGCTGAAAGACCCAGCCACGTTTCATCTTCAATGCCCTTGCTGATGGGAGGAGGTTTGCACTCAAAATCTCACGATACATGGCCCCATTCATTCTTTCATGTACATGGATCAGTCGTCCTGTTCCCTTTGCAGAGAAACAGCCCCAATGCATGATGTTGCCACCCCCATGCTTCACAGTAGGTATGGGGTTCTTTGGTTGCAACTCTCTCCTCCAAACACGACGAGTTGTGTTTCTACCAAACAGTTCTACTTTGGTTTCATCTGACCATATGACATTCTCCCAATCCTCTTCTGGATTATCCAAATGCTCTCTAGCAAATCTCAGACGGGCTCGGACATGTACTGGTTTATGCAGGGGGACACGTCTGGCACTGCAGGATCTGAGTCCCTGGCGGCGTAGTGTGTTACTGATGGTAGCCTTTGTTACGTTGGTCCCAGCTCTCTACAGGTCATCCACTAGGTCCCCCCGTGTGGTTCTGGGATTTTTGCTCACCGTTCTTGTGATGTGTGTGTGTGTGTGTGTGTGTGTGTGTGTGTGTGTGTGTGTGTGTGTGTGTGTGTGTGTGTGTATATATATATATATATATATGTATATATTAAAGTCACACTAAAGATTTAAATTTTATTTTTTTTAAATAACAAACACGTCATACTTACCTCCACTGTGCAGCTTGTTTTGCACAGAGTGGCCCCCGAATGGCTTTTTCTGGGGTCCCCCGGCGGCTCTCCTAGCTCCTCCCCATCTCAGATAACCCCCTGGGAGAAGCGCGTCCATAGCCGCTGAGTGCAGGACTTGGCCGGGCCCCCGGTGCACGCGTCATCGGATTTGATTGACAGCAGCGCGAGCCAATGGCTGCGCTGCTATCAATCTATCCAATGAAGAGCCGAGAAGACCAGGCTGAAATCCAGCGCAATCTCGACGCTGGACTTTCGAGGGCTCAGGTAAGTAAACGGGGGGGGGGGGGGGCTGGGGGGCCAGTAAGTATCGGATGTTTTTTCACCTTAATGCATAGGATGCATTAAGGTGAATAAAAGGAGACCTTTACAACCCCTTTAATACACCGCCTGAAGTATATTTGAAAAGTACACCAGGAATGCACTGCGGATATCGGCTACACTGGATGCAGTATATATTATATATATATATATATATATATATATATATATATATATATATATCAGGGGTGCGCATCTTCACTGGTCTCACGATTCGATCCGATTACGATTATCTGGTCAACGATTTGATTCGATTCCGCGATGCATCACGATTACCGACGAGCTCCCACTTCCACTTGGGCCGCCTAGGCGGCCCTTCCACCCTGCAATCTTTTGGGACACATCACGGTTCCCAAAAGATTGCCCGGCTATGCAGGAAAGTGCAGTGAGACATGCGCACCAGGCTGAGAAGCTGCAAGCTGTCACAGCCAGATGCCCACAGTAGTATTGCTAGCGCCGTGGACAGCCACTGTGCCATTCAAATGCAGCCCCTTGTGCCCGTCAAACGCAGCCACTGTGCCCATCAAAGCATTTATTTTATGGGGGTTTCCCCCCTTTTTTCTTTTTAATTGGTTTAATCTACACATGTATGGTGTTGTGAAAATTTTTATTATATGGACTCATGTGGACATTTTATTCTAGGATGTGTGTTTTATAGATTGTCATCTGTCTCCCTGTGTCTGGTTTAACCAAGAAGTGCTCTAGCAGAGCGCACTTGGGTTGAATCAGGACCAGCGGTAAAACCGTCAGTATGAAAACCTTCTTATGGGCTTGGAGACGTGTTCTCTGTGTGTGGGCCTTTGCCGGTTTGTAAGTATCAAGTGCAATGCGCTGGACTTCTTGCCTTCAAATGTCTATGCACATTAGAGAAGCGAAGTCCACATAATTAGAGAAACATATTATTTTATCTCTGTGTGGCTACACTATCCCTTTTGGATACATATCTGCTTTAATAAGAGGACATTGATATCTGCCTTGTTAATATACTCATACCGTATATTGACAACACCAGTAGCAATGTCCCCGCAGATCTTCTCAAGCCTGTAAGAACAAGTAGAATGATCTTACTAGATACTGGTTACTCTGAGCAGTATTGAGTGGGATCCGTGGTGACAAGGATGGCGGATGTGTATGCGTTGGGCTGGGTGGAGGGTGCAGTGTACATGCCTCAAGGGGATGAGGCATGCACACTTCTCCCTCCCACTCCTGTGGATGCCCTCCCCTATAGTGTCATTTCCTGTGATGTCATTTTGCATGGAGGAAGCGATTGGCTGTTGGGGCCATGAGTTTGTGTTGTCATATCCTTATTTGGTCATATCCTGTGTTGAGGTCACATCCTGTTTGTGGCTTCCTGTTTGTATGTAAATAAAAAGCCAAGAGTCTCTCTGCCCCCGGCAGAGCAGATGAAGGAACGATGGAGCTGAGATGGTGATTATGGCTGTTTACCGAGGAACAGGGGAGACATGGGTTATTTAAGGATGCATTACATTATACCATTAGACGGAATGTGTGCTTATGAGCACAGGAGATATGGTGTGCACATAGCGTTCAGCCAAATTTCCTGGACAATGGTCACTATAGATCTGTATAGATCGTGATAACAAAAGTACTATATATGGATAAGTAACTTTATGAGGGTAATATGGGGTAAAATGGCTAATAGGTGGGGCGTCCTTGAGATCTATCGTTTATTAGAGAGCCCATCACACAATGGAATGGAAGGGTGATTGCTTTTTTTCTTTTTTTGGGAGTTGGATTATGTTGGGTAATGAGTATAGAACAGACACTATGGTCAGTAAAGAAGGGAATAGGAGAAGTTCCTCTCCACTCCCATCCACGAATGGATGGGGTTGTACACTAGAGGAAGGAGTGAAAAGGGATGGGAGGAGGGAGGTGATGTGAGGGGGGAGTATGTATTGGATCAACAATGGTGTGTTTTAAGGACCCTATGGATGCTTCCTGTAAAAACCAGGGGGCATAAGATATGGTGAAGGTATCTATCCCTCCCATACTTTCTGTATAATGTCAAGTTAAAAAAACAACTGCTACTCGGTACTATCCTGGAATGTTCAAGGATTAAACTCAAAGTTTAAACAAGCATTAATGTTTTTCAATATATAAGAAAATATACTCCTCAACTGATTATACTCCAGGTGACACATTTAATGGGAAGAAAATGAATAACGTTAAAAAAAGCTTGGATACAAAAAGTATATCATGCCACTTATTCTTCCTATGCTAGAGGGGTATCGGTTTTGGTAAATAAATCCTTTCCTGGAGAAATAGAGAAGGTCTATATAGATACACAAGGAAAATGTTATTTTGTTATATAGGATTGGACAACAGAGGTATATTACAGTGGCAGTATATATTACACCTCCGTTTTCTGTGGGAGGTTTGAATGAGATAATGGAAAAAATCATTCAATATCTTCCAGCAAAGTTATAACTGGGTGCAGGCGATAGGGGTAACAGAAATTTGGAGATAGAGGAACCCAGAAAAAAGAACCTACTCCTACTTCTCTCCCTCCTATAAAATGCCGTCTAGAATAGATCTAGCATTTGCAGATCCTGCAATGTTAGCAGACATTGCAAAAGCCGCATATCTACTGAGTGGCCTTTTGAGATCATTCTTCTTTATTTTTTTCGCTACGTATCCCCACTCCGAGTTGTGCATCACTGTGGAGATTAACTCTGCAGTGGGTGTTATACCCGGAAATAGCGGAAAAAATGACATCCATAATAATGGAATACTGGGAGAGTAATGCGGATCGTCCTCGGTAGATATTGTTTGGGATGCATTCAAAGCGTATTTGCGAGGACAATATATCTCAAATATTTCAGCGGTTAATAAAAAACAGAAGGTTAGGATACAGGAGCTGCAAATGCAGATAGAATTTCAGAAGGAAAAATATGGTCAAGATTCCACACAAAGAGATTTACATCTGCATATGGAGGAAATAACAAGGCTAGAATTATACAGAAATAGACAAAATATTTTTGAGCAGGGGGATAAAAGTGGGACATTTTTGGCGAGATTAGCACAACAAAAATATCAAACTACAACTATATCAGAAATTGAGACTTTCAAAGGACAGTGTAAAAGAACCTAAGGAGATATTGGAGACCTTCAGAGAGTATTATAGTTTGCTATATGCCACTTCTCTCCCCTCCAACTTCCGCCCAGTGATTATGGCGGACCTTTTTGACCGGGTAGCCCTTGGGTGGTTATCGGGCAGGGAGAGGGAGGCATTGGTCTGCCCAATTACAAGTGAGGAGATCATGAAAATTATACATACATTTTCAGGGGAAAAGACACCAGGTCCAGATGGAATTCCAGTGGAATTCTTTTAAAAAAATGGAGCTTTAATAGCCCCAAAACTCGCAGAAGTATTTACAAGTGGGCTATCGAAAGGGGCCCTTCCAGACTCAATGAGAGAGGCACATATAACTTTAATATATAAAGAAATTAAGGATCCAAAATTATATTCCTCATATAGCCCAATAGCATTATTAAATATAGATTTTAATTAATTGGAGGATTGGGAGTCATTGGTTTCTTTGCACATCCACCTTTTTCCCCCCCTCCCTCATCCTCCCCGATAATGTCGGTCATGGCCAAGAAAGCATAACTGTTCCTGCAACGTTGAGGTTTAAGTTCGTACCCCCGGCTAATGCCGGGAGACTGCACCCACCTATTATTATGATCCGATCTCCAGCAGAGGACTGGATGTTTTTCATCACCTGACTGCTGCTTGTGGTTGCTGTTCCGCTCACGGTACCCCATTACAGGCGTGTTCGCCTTGGTTCTGAGTTGGGATCCTGAGCCTCCCCGAGGTTTGGGTCGGGGCTGGCGGGGTGGGGGGTGGGGGGCTTGGTTGGGAATGTTTTGTTATACTTTGTTGATTTGCTGTTTTTTCACAGGCTATGCAAATTTTCTTGTCACAAGATGCTCCAGGTGCCATGTCCTGACCTTGTCAAGGGTCCGGGCCTTGCAACTGCTTATATATGGTGATATATGGATGATAAATGTGTTCTCGAGCGTAGATGGCTGATTGTACCATAATTTCATGGAACACCAGGGGCCTGAATTCCTCTGTTAAAAGATCGCTGGTGTTCCAGTTCCTTAAAGCACACCACCCCCATATCTGCATATTACAAGAGACCCATTTGATGGGAAGCAAACTTTTGAGTTTGAGACGACCCTGGGTGGGACACCAGTACCACTCCACATACACTAATTACTCTAGGGGGGTTAGCATTTTAGTGCACAAGTCCACGCCATTTAGATTGCTGGCGCTGGAGCTTGACCCTGCCGGTCGGTTTGTAATTTTACATGCCATTGTGGACAGACTGGAGTTGGTAGTGGTGGGATTGTACCTACCCCCCCCGGTCTCTATAAGGGTGCTTAACCAAATTATCTCTAAAATAGCTGCTTTTGGTACAGATAATGTGGTAATACTGGGAGACTTTAACATGGTCCCGGACCCTGCAATGGACAGACTCACATCGGGGACAGGCTCGCATTCAGAGCTGTCCTCTTGGGCGGAGGCGTCTAACTTGACTGACGTGTGGAGGTGGCGTCATCCTTCTCGGCGTGCCTACACTTGTCACTCAGCCTCCCATAAGACCCTGTCACGGATAGATCTTGCCTATGTGGGGGGTTCTGTCCTCCCCATGGTTCGGGACATCAATATACTCCACCGTGGCATATCCGACCACGCTCCGCTCGCCTTAAAGCTTTCTGTATCTAACGCCCCAGGGGAAAATCTTTGGAGGTTATCCAGATTTTGGTTGACTGACAGTAGGGTGTCCGAACCCTATAGATCCGAGGCGATACAATATTGGAGAGACCTAGACCAATCAGAGGCCCTGACCACATCCTGGGATGCATTTAAGGCCTTCACTAGGGGCAGTTTTCGAACACATATCCGAAAGATCCAGAAGGTTCTGAGGAGAGAAACACAGACAGCCGAGAGAAGGGTAGCAACATTGGAGGAGGCATATTCCACAACAGGATCCTCTGAGATTTACTTGAATTTCCAGGCAGCGTTGAGAGACGTTCTTTTACTACGCACAGCGGCCACAAAGACCAAATTTTTACACCAGTCACAAAGAATCTTTGAACATGGAGAAAAAACAGGCAGTATGCTGGCATGGCTGGCGAGGGAAAGCTCCTCCCCGGTGACCATTTCATCTATTGGTGATTCGGACGGGACGATCTTGACTGATCCCGCGGACATCAATAATACATTTGCTTCATTCTACCGGGACCTCTATGGTTCTCGGATGGGATGTTCGGATGAGGAACTGACCGGTTACCTTGACGGGGTGGAGCTCCCTTGCCTGACATCCACGTTTAGGGAGGCGTTAGATGGTCCGATACAATTAGAAGAAATACAGCGAGCAGTAGCCTCCTTGCAAAACGGTAAGACACCAGGCCCAGACGGAATTCCAGCAGAATTCTATAAAACATATGCTGAAGAAATTCTCCCATCGTTTAGATTAATGCTCCAGAAAGCCACGGAAAGGGGCTCATTACCCCCGACTATGGCTGAAGCGGTCATAGTGGTCATTCTTAAGCCTGGCAAACCCCCTGATCAGTGTGCCTCGTATCGGCCAATATCACTCCTTAATGTCGATGCAAAGTTACTGGCCAAAGTACTGGCCAGACGGTTGAATACTGTGATCACGGCACTGGTCCATCCAGATCAGTCTGGATTCATGCCAGGAAGGGGAACCGATATAAACGTCAGGCGCCTCCTTACACACCTCTCTAGGGCAGGTGAGGACGGCTCGGAGGTGGTGGCCTCTCTAGACGCCGAGAAAGCTTTTGACTCGGTGGAGTGGCGCTACCTCTGGGCTGTCCTGCGCAAATTTGGATTTGGCCCTCGCTTCATTGGCTGGGTGCGGATGCTATATAATAACCCATCAGCACGCATACGAACAAACAACTCATTGTCATCTTCCTTTCCTCTATCTAGGGGTACTAGGCAGGGTTGTCCGCTTTCTCCTGGGCTGTTTGCCCTAGCAATAGAACCCATGGCTGCCCGCATTAGAGCCTCCCCTCTGGTACAGGGCATCCAGGTGGGAGTAGTGGTAGACAAAATATCCCTTTATGCTGATGATACCCTACTTTTTCTCAAAGACATATCCTCCCTTTCACCAGCACTTCGAATAATTGATGAGTTTGGCATCTACTCGGGCATTAGGGTAAATTGGGGAAAATCGATAATCTTCTCATTAAGTGCATCTGGTCAAAACCCACCGACAGGTACCCCCCTAAACTGGACACCTGAATTTAAATATTTGGGAGTACGGATTAGAGCTCCACTGTCCACATATTTTGAATTGAATCTTCAGCCACTTTTAAAAAATCTCTCGCAAAAATGTACAACATGGAAAACTCTCCCCCTTTCTCCAGTGGGGAGAGTAAATTTAATTAAAATGATATATTTGCCCAAATTTTTGTACTTTTTTCGAAATTCACCTCTGATCCCCCCGGCTTCGTTTTTTACCAAATTAAAAGGTATATTGTCTTCCTTTATCTGGAATGGTAGGCCCCCGAGACTGGCCATGGCTACCCTTCAGCTGCCCATTACCCAGGGGGGTTTGTCCCTACCCGATTTCCAGGTATACTTCTGGGCGGCCGTCCTGGTGACGGTTAGATGGTGGTTCTCTCAACCACGTGATAACCCGGCAGTGACCCTGGAAGCCGCCATCATGGGGTCCTACTCCTCTCTCAGTAATGTGGTGTTCAGAGGAGTGAAATCCCACCCTGGTATTACAGATTTGATGAGCACTATCATAGTTTGGAACAAGGCTAGAAATAGTTTCAACAACCCAGAGAGGTTTTCCCCGCACATCCCTCTTTGGGGCAACCCTAGACTGCCGCATTTGAAATCTGTCCCAGACCCTCAAGTCTGGGCAAGAAAGGGAATTACTAAACTAAAGCACATTGTGCAGGGTGGCAAATTGAGAACATTTTCAGATCTCAAAAATGCTTAATCACTGCCGGGCTGGATGCTGTTTAGATATTATCAACTCCGACACGCCTATAGGAAGCAGTTTCCATCTATTATCCAGTTAGAATCAGACCCTGTGGAGGGACTGCTTACATCAAAAATCATAGATAGACCACTGTCTACTCTATATTTTCATCTGTCCATACCCCCTGCAAAGAAACTTGAAAAAACTTTTGTCAAGTGGAAGGCAGACATTCCTGATTTATCAGAGGATGAATGGGAAACATGTGTATCCTCTTTTGTGATTAACACAATATCAGCCAGAGAGCGATTTATGCAGGTCAAGTTCCTCCACAGGGCCTATTATACCCCAAAACGTCTGACAATTATGACACCTAGCAGTCCGGTGGCCTGCGCCAGATGTGGTCTAGAGTCCGCCTCCTTTATTCATATGGTATGGTCTTGTCCACGCCTCGGAGACTATTGGACGGAAATATCTAACATTCTCAACCGGGTTGCCTCCTTAGATGTGGGTGCTCATCCCAAGGCAATGCTATTGAACATTTTCAGTCCAGACGTTAGAGGTAAATATACCAAACTATTTTTGGGTTATGCTACGTTCTATACCCGAAAAGAAATATTTCTCCATTGGAAGGATGTGTTACCCCCTAGAGTATCTTCATGGCACCTAGCAATGAACTCTGTACTCCCACTATACAAACTTACGTATCTTAATCGTAATTGCCCCAAGAAATTTGATAAGATATGGTCGGGCTGGATAGATGCATGGGGTGCTGAGGTGGTGAATGATGTTCAAGTTGACGCAGAGATGCCAGCTGTTATATGACAAGATTGAATTATCTTTAAATATCATTTAGTGTATGTGTTTAATTAAGCTATTGCGGTACTTATGGTTCCTTCCTTGCCTCCCCCCTCTCGCCCCTCCCCCCCTCCTCTTTTGAGTATCCTTAAGCCGCCCCCCCCCTCCCTTTCCTTTTCCCTCCCCTCCCTATCCCCTTCCAGCAGACCCTCTAGATTGACTATTTTAATATACTACCTCTACACCACTGTTTTGCTGCAATGCCATATACTGCTCTCATGCTTCTTTATGTTGTCTATATGGAAAATTGATCATCCATCTTGTGACCATGTACATATATTGTTATTATATCTAAATGTGCCTATGCATCGCTTGTAATGTTTAAATCTTGAATAAAAAATGTTTTCTATTGTGAAAAAAAAAAAATATATAGATTTTAAAATATTGAGATTAAGATTACAGCCCCTGTTTAGAAATATTATAGATTCAGGCTAGACAGGATTCATGACACAGAGAACAACGAACGTTAATTTACGTAGGTTATATACAAATAAACATACCACATCCAGGAAGGATCTAGACATAGAGACAGGGCCGGACTGGGAATGAAAACCAGCCCTTGAAAAAATGGCATACCAGCCCCATAGCATTATTATACCAGCCCAACAGCATGATGTCATTATTTTCTTGTTCAAAAAATGGAAAACCATGCATTTTAAAGCACATTTGAAGAGTGCATTATATATAGATAAGACACATACAAAAGCACGTAGGGCTTTATATATATATATATATATATATATATATATATATATATATATATATATATATATATATATATATATATATATATATATATAACGCACTGTACACCTCCCTTAGTGGTATAGTATCTGAACGGATCAATATCTGATCCGATCAGATTTATACTAGCGTCCCCAGCAGTTTAGGGTTCCCAAAAACGCAGCGGTAGCGGGATCAGCAGATACCTGCTTGCACCTGCGTTTTTGCCCCTCCGCCCGGCCCAGCCCACCCAAGTGCAGTATCGATCGATCACTGTCACTTACAAAACACTAAACACATAACTGCAGCGTTCGCAGAGTCAGGCCTCATCCCTGCGATCGCTAACAGTTTTTTTGGTAGCGTTTTGGTGAACTGGCAAGCACCAGCGGCATAGTACACCCCGGTCGTAGTCTAACCAGCACTGCAGTAACACTTGGTGACGTGGCGAGTCCCATAAGTGCAGTTCAAGCTGGTGAGGTGGCAAGCACAAGTAGTGTCCCGCTGCCACCAAGAAGAAGACAAACAGGCCCGTCGTGCCCATAATGCCCTTCCTGCTGCATTCGCCAATCCTAATTGGGAACCCACCACTTCTGCAGCGCCCGTACTTCCCCCATTCACATGCCCAACCAAATGCAGTCGGCTGCATGAGAGGCATTTTCTTTATGTCCTCCCGAGTACCCCTACCCAACAAACCCCCCCCAAAAAAGATGTCGTGTCTGCAGCAAGCGCGGATATAGGCGTGACACCCGCTATTATTGACCCTCCTGTCCTGACAATCCTGGACTTTGCATTGGTGAATGTTTTGAATGCTACCATGCACTAGTTGAGTATTAGCGTAGGGTACAGCATTGCACATACTAGGCACACTTTCACAGGGTCTCCCAAGATGCCATCGCATTTTGAGAGACCCGAACCTGGAACCGATTACAGTTACAAAAGTTAGTTACAAAAAAAAGTGTAAAAAAAAAAAAAAACACAAACAAAAATATAAAATAAAAAAAACTAGTTGTCGTTTTATTGTTCTCTCTCTCTCTCTCTCTCTCTCTCTCTCTATTGTTCTGCTCTTTTTTACTGTATTCTATTCTGCAATGTTTTATTGTTGTTATGTTTTATCATGCTTGCTTTTCAGGTATGCAATTTTTTATACTTTACCGTTTACTGTGCTTTATTGTTAACCATTTTTTTGTCTTCAGGTACGCCATTCACGACTTTGAGTGGTTATACCAGAGTGATGCCTGCAGGTTTAGGCATCATCTTGGTATCATTCTTTTCAGCCAGAGATCGGCTTTCATGTAAAAGCAATCCTAGTGGCTAATTAGCCTCTAGACTGCTTTTACAAGCAGTGGGAGGGAATGCCCCCCCTCCCCCACCATCTTCCGTGTTTTTCTCTGGCTCTCCTGTCTCAACAGGGAACCTGAGAATGCAGCCGGTGATTCAGCCAGCTGACCATAGAGCTGATCAGAGACCAGAGTGGCTCCAAACATATCTATGGCTTAAGAAACCGGAAGCTATGATGTAGATTTCGCTGGATGTAAACAGCGCCATTGGGAAATTGGGAAAGCATTTTATCACACCGATCTTGGTATGGTCAGATTCTTTGAGGGCAGAGGAGAAATCTAGGGTATAATAGACCCCAATTTTTTTTAAAAAGAGTACCTGTCACTACCTATTGCTATCATAGGGGATATTTACATTCCCTGAGATAACAATAAAAAGGATTTTAAAAAAATGAAAGGAACAGTTTAAAAATAAGATAAAAAAGCAAAAAAATAATAAAGAAAAAAAAAAAAAAAAAAAAAAGCCCCTGTCCCCCCTGCTCTCGCGCTAAGGCGAACGCAAGCGTCGGTCTGGCGTCAAATGTAAACAGCAATTGCACCATGCATGTGAGGTATCACCGCGAAGGTCAGATCGAGGGCAGTAATTTTAGCAGTAGACCTCCTCTGTAAATCTAAAGTGGTAACCTGTAAAGGCTTTTAAAGGCTTTTAAAAATGTATTTATTTTGTTGCCACTGCACGTTTGTGCGCAATTTTAAAGCATGTCATGTTTGGTATCCATGTACTCGGCCTAAGATCATCTTTTTTATTTCATCAAACATTTGGGCAATATAGTGTGTTTTAGTGCATTAAAATTTAAAAAAGTGTGTTTTTTCCCAAAAAAATGCGTTTGAAAAATCGCTGCGCAAATACTGTGTGAAAAAAAAAATGAAACACCCACCATTTTCATCTGTAGGGCATTTGCTTTTAAAAATATAATGTTTGGGGGTTCAAAGTAATTTTCTTTCAAAAAAAATTTTCATGTAAACAAAAAGTGTCAGAAAGGGCTTTGTCTTCAAGTGGTTAGAAGAGTGAGTGATGTGTGACATAAGCTTCTAAATGTTGTGCATAAAATGCCAGGACAGTTCAAAACCCCCCCAAATGACCCTGTTTTGGAAAGTAGACACCCCAAGCTATTTGCTGAGAGGCATGTCGAGTCCATGGAATATTTTATATTGTGACACAAGTTGCAGGAAGAGACAAATTTTTTTTTTTTTTTTTTTTTGCACAAAGTTTTCACTAAATGATATATTGCTCAAACATGCCATGGGAATATGTGAATTTACACCCCAAAATACATTCTGTTGCTTCTCCTAACTACGGGGATACCACATGCGTGAGACTTTTTTGGAGCCTAGCCTCGTACGGGACCCCGAAAACCAAGCACCGCCTTCAGGCTTTCTAAGGGCGTAAATTTTAAATTTCACTCTTCACTGCCTATCACAGTTTCGGAGGCCATGGAATGCCCAGGTGGCACAAACCCCCCCCCCCAAATGACCCCATTTTGGAAAGTAGACACCCCAAGCTATTTGCTGAGAGGTATAGTGAGTATTTTGCAGACCTCACTTTTTGTCACAAAGTTTTGAAAATTGAAAAAAGAAAAAAAAAAATTTTTCTTGTCTTTCTTCATTTTCAAAAACAAATGAGATCTTCAAAATACTCACCATGCCTCTCAGCAAATAGCTTGGGGTGTCTACTTTCCAAAATGGGGTCATTTGGGGGGGGTTTGTGCCACCTGGGCATTCCATGGCCTCCGAAACTGTGATAGGCAGTGAAGAGTGAAATCAAAATTTTACACCCTTAGAAATCCTGAAGGCGGTAATTGGTTTTCGGGGCCCCGTACGCGGCTAGGCTCCTAAAAAGTCCCACACATGTAGTATCCCCATACTCAGGAGAAGCAGCTAAATGTATTTTGGGGTGCAATTCCACATAGCCCATGGCCTATGTGAGCAATATATCATTTAGTGACAACTTTTTGTAATTTTTTTTTTTTTTTTTTTGTCATTCTTCAATCACTTGGGACAAAAAAAATTAATATTCAATGGGCTCAACATGCCTCTCAGCAATTTTCTTGGGGTGTCTACTTTCCAAAATGGGGTCATTTGTGGGGGTTTTGTCCTGCCCTGCCATTTTAGCACCTCAAGAAATGACATAGGCAGTCATAAATTAAAGGCTGTGTAAATTCCAGAAAATGTACCCTAGTTTGTAGGCGCTAACGCAAACCAATAAATATACACTTATTGACATTTTTTTTACCAAAGACATATGGCTGAATACATTTTGGCCTAAATGTATGACTAAAATTGAGTTCATTGGATTTTTTTTATAACAAAAAGTAGAAAATATAATTTTTTTCAAAATTTTCGGTCTTTTTCCGTTTATAGCGCAAAAAATAAAAACGGCAGAGGTGATCAAATACCATCAAAAGAAAGCTCTATTTGTGGGAAGAAAAGGACGCAAATTGCGTTTGGGTACAGCATTGCATGACTGCGCAATTAGCAGTTAAAGCGACGCAGTGCCAAATTGTAAAAAGTGCTCTGGTCATTAAGGGGGTAAATCCTTCCGGGGCTGAAGTGGTTAACTAGGAGGTTGCAATGTGCAAACTATCTTCTAAAGTTTTAGAGGATAAAATATGCAAAAACCTGTTGTAAACAAATAACTAATCTAGTCAAAATTTAGAAAAATAGAGATTAACCAGCATTGTAATCCTCAGACATGCTTGTAATGTTATGTAAGCAACATCCCTTGTAGCAAGCTGCTTTTTGAAGCCAGAACATCAATGATGGTTTCATTGCTTAGACCAATCAAGGCCTCTTTTTTCATGGACATGAGCATAAAGGCCTCCAAATGTGGTTGGGAGAGGGACTTTCGAAAAGTCTGTTCAAGATATATTTCAGTTTTGAAAATGACCTTTCACATGCTACTTGAGAAGAGGAAAGTGTCAGTGTCAATTTGTATGCATTAAAAAGTGAACTATACGTCAGACTGTATAAGTTGTAATGCAGTAACACATTGTGGCAGCATGCTATACAGTTCTTACAAGTCTTGCACTTTCCATTTTGATCACCAACAGTTGAGTATGGTTGTTCCTCAGTTTCAGTGATAAGATGAGAATGGATGGAGTCTTCATCTTGACCTTTATTGTTAGCATGAGTATATTCTTCATCAAGAGACATTTTCAATCTTTGCCACTTTGATGAAAAATCAAGTAGCTCACTTTGCAGTTTCTCTTTAGTTGCCATGGAGTCAAATTTAATTACAAGACTGCTCAGTCGTTCTAATGCATTGTTGGGAAGGTGTAGCAAAATGTCTTCAAAATTTCTGGAATCCAAACATGCCAAATCTGCAAAAAGCTGACCATGTTTTGTAAATCGGCTCTGCAGACTATTAATAATCTTGTCTAAGGTCACTTTGTATACCTCCACCCTGAACTGATCACTTGCCAACAAGATTGGTTCGTCTACTGCAAGCTCACCAGCCATTCTTTTCTTTTGTTGTATTCTTTTAGTTGGTGGAAAGTCTTCCTCAATCATAACTTGGCAATCAGTTGTCTCCAACTTGCTATTTGCCCAGACTGCAAACTTTTTTGCAGCATCTATAATCATTTGAGAATCATGATCATGTGCTTGTAAGTTGTCAATGGTTTCTGACACCATTCGGTATGCCTGCAGTATATCCATACCCTGTCTTTGCAGGTACAAGGATAGTGGAGTGGTATTCTTGAAAATACATAAGTACAGCTGTGCTGTTATACATGTTTTGAATTTCTTGAGGGAGTCTAAGAAAGTTCCAGCCTTGTATCTTATGTCAGCATTAAAATGATCAGAATATGATATCACTGCCATGGTCTGGATCAAAGTTACATACAAGGCTCGACTTGCATCATTAAATGAACCAAACACCTTTGTAAGTGCTGCATCTGTGGACCACCATCTTGTTTCTCCAATCACAGAAAGTGATCGGAATCTTTCTTCTGGAGACTTATCCCGCCATACATTCATCCGGAGGTAAGATTCACGGATAAACACAGCACATGAATTTAAAATGCCGAACAATGATATTGACTGAACAGATATCTTTGTGACATCCATCATCACCAGATTTAATACATGTGCATAACACCAAACATGAATCTGGCCAGGCGCTTTTTTACTCAGCCATGTGCTGAATTTGTTGTACTGCCCCTGCATATTAGAAGCTCCATCTGTTGAGTTCCCAACACAGTTTGTAACGTCCATTTCCATGGATTCCAATACATCGCAAACCAGTTCACACAAAGCCTTCCCTGTCGTGGATGTGCAATTTACCACAGCAACTAGACGTTCATGGACCACATCCGTGACATATCGAATTATAATTGAACACTGGTCTGAGACATTTATATCCTGCGTTATATCTAGCTGAATTGAGAACATGCCAGCATCTCTGATCTCTTGGGCAATACCTTTTTTTTAAAAGTGTTAAAATTACAAAGATGATATTGTTCACTGTCGTTTTAGAAATTAGTGTAACAAGGCTGCCACGTCCTTTGCTGCTCGTTGCACCTTGATGCTTCTTTTTACTTTTTTTAATAACTGTATCAAGGTGTTTTTTCAGCAAGGGATCAAACTTGCTTAGGAGTAGCAAAATCTCAAGGAAGTTTCCATGGTCCAAATTTTTATCTTCTAAAGTATATGCTGCTTCAGCTGTTGCCCTATAGCTTAGACCTCTTTTTCCAATCAGCTTGATGGTGTCAATCACTCTCTCTAGGATGGCACGTTTTCTCTTCCCTTCCTCCTTTCTGCTGTTGTTTGTTTCTCAAAGAAATGACTAGATATGTCCATATTCTTTGATCTCATCAAGAAGGATTCAGAGCTATTATTGTGGAGGTTGCTTTTTTCGTGCTCTTCAATTCTCTGATACATATGTTTTTCATCAAAGCAACCATCAATAAAAGCACTGATGTCTGTCTTTCTACTGAAAGCAAGACACACCATGCAGAAAAAAACACCATGTCCATGTGAATAGGTCAACCAGTGACGCTTCTTTCCATCCCTCCTCTCATATAACTTTTTCAAATTAAAAGAATGGATATCTGGTTGACATGGATGAAACCGGAAGAATGAATCCAAATTTTCTGATTTTGGTCTGATAAACGACATTTTATCATCAGCTGTGTCAGGTATGCCCTCATTAATGCCCACTACTTCTGGAATCTCTTCTGCTGATAATGATTCATCCACAATTTCTTCTTCCTTCAATTCTTCATCAGTTTCTAGCTCAATAGGAGGTCCAATACTGTGGTGAAAATCTTCACCTGCATCAGTATCCATATCCACTTGTACAGTGCTAGGTATTGTGCTACAGCTAGCACCACTGCCTTGAGGTGGAGATGCAGGTGGTAAGTCATGCTTTGTTGCCACTATCTTAAACAAGCTACTGACTTTTTGATACTGGTTTGCAGCTTTTTTTAATGCAGCGTACACACGAGCGGACTTTACGGCAGACTTTGCTCGACGGACTTTACGCCGGACTTTGTCGGCTCCTTGCGCCAGACTTAAAAAGGGATGGACTTGGGGGGCGTGGCCTGGACATGGCTGGATAGAGACATGTTGTAGCTGAGCTCCCGGCCGTCTCTCCCCTATCCCAGCGAATTCAGCTGAAATAACCAAACTATGCACTCATCCAGAATGTAAGCAGTGAAGAAGGGCAACAAACCAACTAAATCCACTCCTCAGCCGCCAACTTCGAGTGATCTTAGACGGCGATTCCAGCTTTCTCTCCTCGGCTCTCTGGATCTCAAGATGGCGTTGCGGCATGGTGAGCACTCAGAGAGACAGGCTGATCTCGGTTCCCCGGCACCTCGCGGAGACATGCTGTCAGCGGACTCATATGCCGGCTTCCCCTTGGATCTCCGCTCTGGATACGGTGAGCAGTCGCAGCCCCCCTGACAGGCTCCCAGAGTAGACGCAGAGCTGTGCTCTCTCTTGCAGGCATTACCCACCAAGGCAGACATTACGGCCCCATAGCCACAGTAGAAGCCGCTCACCGCAAGGAAATGGATGCGGTGAGGGCAGATGTGAGCGCACTGACCTCTAGAATAGAGACGGGGGAGACCTCCCTGGCAGCCCTGGAAGGCCGAGTGGCGATGGTGGAGGAGGGTCAGGACACACATGCAGAGGCCTTACAGGAGCAACAACTGCACTTGGAGGAGATGGAGGACCGGAGTCGCAGGAATAATCTGCGCCTCCGGGGACTTCCAGAAGCCACCGGACCGGAAGATTTGGCAGATACAGCAGTTGCCATTTTCCGCAGCTTGCCAGATATTGATCTGCCAGACCGCATAGTGATTGACAGGATCCACCATGCACTGGGCCCCAGACCAACAGATCCCTTGAGACCAAGAGATGTCATTTGCAGACTGCATAATTATGTGCTGTAGCAGAGCGTCCCAGAGAGAGCCAGGAAAAGTCCTGTTCGGTTTTTATACATCTCCCAGGCTCCTCTCATACAGGTTCAGGGATCTCTGATCCATGGTCCAGTTCAGGTCTTGGTCCTCTCCCCCAGGCTAATTTAAGCTCACCTGAGCAGACAGCCCTGGCTCTTAGCCTAGGATACTAAGACAATTTCTGTGTAGGAGAGCAAAAAGGTATGTGGAAGCTGACAAGCTGTAGGCTTGCTCAGCCTGGTAGTTAGAATCTGTAAATATTGTTTAGTTAGTGCCGAGACACGGCTAGGTTTTGTTTTGGCTATTTTTGTTCTTATTTGTTTTTTTGGAACACTGTACAGCACCTGTATATAGACTTGTATATATCACAAATAAACACAAATAAACACCGCACTGTTTGTCACTATTTCACTGGATTTGGTATCTGTGCCTGAAAGACTGGCAGGACTGGTCGCCCCCTTGCTGTCTGGAGAATCGCAGAAGGCCTACTATGATTTGGAGTCAGCAGAAGCAGGAGACTATGAAAAGGTCAAGCGGGAAATCCTGGTGCGACTTGGTGTCACCTTGGCAGTTCGAGCACAGCTGGACCACAGCGTGTGGTCATGGACCGGTTCCTGAGGTCACTACCAGTTCCCCTGCAGAAGTGGGTGAGTCAAGGAGACCCCAACTCAGCGGACAACCTCATGGAACTCGTTGAAAGGTCCTTTGCTGCAGAGAGCCTGGTCACCACCCCTACAGCCGCACAGACTTTCCACCCAAAGCCACGGTCTCCCCAGGCAACCGGTAAGACTGTTCCAAGGGAAGTGGGTGGTAAGCATGGCAAGGAAATAGGGGGGAGGATTTTTGGTGCCAGGACTGAAGTTTGGCATCCCAAACAAGGGCAGCTACTGCCTGTCAGCAAACCAAACCAAACTGGGGAAACATCAGGTGTTTTTGTTGCCAAGAACTGGGACATGTTGCAGCAAACTGTCCATTGACAGATGAACCAATGCAGTGTGATATATCTATTAGAAGGCAGTCTATGTTTGCTGCTGTTTCATGCGCTGCAGCACCAAGCATGGGAAAACACATGTGCCAAATGACTGTTATTAATAAGCCTATTACGGCCTTGCTGGACTCTGGAAGTCTAGTGACTTTGGTTACAGCTGAGATGGTTGAAACTGTGAATTTGCATGCTAAAAAAGTTGCTGTGATCTGTGTACATGGGGATACCTGCGAGTATCCTATAGCCACTGTTCAGTTTAAAACTGGCTTAGGTACGGTGACCCATCCGGTCGGACTTGTGCCCCACTTGGTGCACGAGGCCATCGTTGGTAGGGACTTCCCTAAGTTTTGGGAACTGTGGGATCATCCCGACCCGGTCGCAGTAGCTGACTCAGTGACAGAGCCAGAACTCCTGGCCGCTACTGACAATGTGGGTTCAGGGGACTCTTCTCAGGGCTCCCCGGGTTTTCCTTTCTCAGTTATGGCAGGAGAGCTGGAGGAGCCTGAGGAGGTCCCCACAACCAGTGGAGCTGGACAGCCATCTGCTGAATCTGACCCTACATTGGAGTTTGCTGACCTTAATGTACACAAGGAAAATTTTGGTACCGAGCAGAGAAAAGACCCAACTCTTGCCAGGGCCTGGGAAAATGTAATGGTGATTAATGATGTACCTGTCGAATCAGGGGACAGGCTCTGTTTTCCTTATTTTAGCAGCAATGAGGATTTGCTGTATCGTGTATGTAAAAAAAAATGATGAAGTGGTTGAACAGTTGGTGGTCGCTAAGCCATACAGACGGGTGGTGTTGGAACTTGCCCATGGGCACTTGCTAGGTCATTTAGGGGTTGAAAAAACTACTGAAAAGGTGTTGCGCAGGTTTTATTGGCCCGGGATACAGAAGGATATTGAGAATTATTGCCAATCCTGTCCTGTGTGTCAGATGTCTGCCCCACTACAACACTTCCGAACTCCTTTAGTGCCCTTGCCCATTATTGAAGTGCCCTTTGAGAGGATTGCTATGGACCTTGTGGGTCCACTCCCCAAGTCTGCCCGAGGTCATCAGCATATCCTTGTAATCATAGATTATGCTACCCGTTACCCCAAGGCCATTCCTTTACGCACCGCGTCTGCTAAAAACATTGCCAAAGAGCTGTTTATGGTGTTCAGTCATGTTGGAATCCCTAAAGAAGTCCTTACAGACCAGGGCACCCCATTTATGTCACGAATAACTAGAGAGCTGTGCAAGTTATTTAAGGTGTCGCAATTGCGAACCTCGGTGTACCATTCTCAAATGGATGGCTTGGTGGAACGCTACAATAAGACATTAAAGAGCATGTTAAAAAAGGTTGTTGACAAGGATGGGAAAAACTGGGACTTCCCGATACCATACTTGATGTTTGCCATCAGGGAGGTTCCCCAGTCCTCCACGGGGTACTCTCCATTTGAGTTGCTTTATGGGAGACATCCTCGGGGACTCTTAGACATAGCCAAAGAAACTTGGGAGGGGGAGCAGACACCCCATAAAAGTGTCATTGAGCACATCGCTCAAATGCAGGACAGGATTGCAGCAATCATGCCGATGGTAAAAGAACACTTACTGCAGGCCCAAGCAGCCCAACAGAGGATATACAACAGGGGGGCCCAACTCCGTGTTTTCTCACCTGGTGACAGGGTCCTGGTGTTAGTTCCCACAGTTGAGAGTAAGTTCCTGGCTAAGTGGCAGGGTCCCTTTGAAGTAATTGAAAGAGTTGGGGAGGTCAATTACAAGGTATATCAACCAGGGAAAAGGAAGCCCGAACAGATTTACCATATAAACCTGTTAAAGCCCTGGAAGGATAGACTGGCGTTAACTGCGAGGTCCCTCCCGGTAACGCCTAAGGGTGCTGAGTCCCTTCTGATCCCCGAGGTCACGATTCCAGACACCCTGTCATATTCCCAAAAGCAGGAAACTAGAGAATTCCTGATAAGAAATAGAGAGAAATTTTCAGAGTTACGTGGCTTGACTTCAGCAGTTCAGCATGTTATTGTTACTAAACCTGGGGTCCGTGTCAAGCTCAAACCATACCGAATTCCTGAAGCGAGGAGAAAGGACATCAGCGAGGAAGTTAAAAGAATGTTGGATCTAGATGTCATTGAGGAATCTAATAGTGACTGGTCTAGCCCCATTGTGTTAGTCCCAAAACCGGATGGCACTTGGAGGTTCTGTAATGACTTCAGGAAGCTTAATGCAGTGACAAAGTTTGACACGTACCCAATGCCCAGAGTGGACGAACTTATAGACCGACTTGGCAAGGCTCGCTATCTGACCACTTTGGACTTGACAAAAGGTTATTGGCAGCGCCAAAGAGAAGACCGCATTTGTGACCCCGGAGGGTTCCTTTCAATACAAAAAATGCCTTTTGGGTTGCAAAATGCCCCCGCGACATTTCAGAGGGCCATGGACAGGACTCTAAGACCCCACCGACAATATGTAGCAGCATATCTAGATGACATAGTGGTACATAGCACTGACTGGGATTCTCACTTGCCCCGTGTCCAGGCTGTCCTTGATTCCCTCTTCAAAGAAGGTTTTACAGCAAATCCAAAAAAATGTGCCATTGGTCTAGAGGAAGCCAAGTATTTGGGCTACACTATTGGGCGTGGTGTCATAAAACCTCAAGTGAATAAAATAGAAGCCATCCAGGAATGGCCACGTCCTGCAAACAAGAAGCAGGTCAGGGCCTTTCTTGGCATTGCGGGGTATTATAGAAGATTTATCCCAAATTTTGCAACTATAGCTGCCCCACTGACAGACCTTACGAAAGGGAAAGACTCTGTAATGGTGAAATGGTACTAAGTAGCAGAGGAATCTTTCCAAGTCCTGAAGAAGGCTCTTTGTGCACAACCAGTACTGTACTCCCCCGATTTCTCCAAAGATTTTTTGGTTCAGACGGATGCGTCTGATGTTGGTATCGGGGCAGTACTATCTCAGGTACATAATGGGGAAGAACACCCTGTGGTGTACCTAAGCAGAAAGCTCAATGACCATGAGCAAAGGTATGCAGTCATTGAAAAGGAGTGTTTAGCCATAAAGTGGGCCATGGACGCACTCAGGTACTATTTGTTTTGGCACCAGTTTGAGTTAATAACTGACCATGCTCCTCTAAAATGGATGGCCCAAAAGAAGGAGACTAATAGACGGGTGAACCGGTGGTTTTCGGCTCTACAGGATTACTCATTCACTGTAAAACACAGGCCAGGTGTTGAGATGGGGAATGTAGATGCCCTGTCCCATGTTCACTCCTGTTGGGCTTCAGGTGTTCCAACCCTGGGGTTGAAACAAGGGGGGGATATGTAGCAGAGCGTCCCAGAGAGAGCCAGGAAAAGTCCTGTAAGGGGTTTATACATCTCCCAGGCTCCTCTCATACAGGTTCAGGGATCGCTGATCCATGGTCCAGTTCATGTCTTGGTCCTCTCCCCCAGGCTAATTTAAGCTCACCTGAGCAGACAGCCCTGGCTCTTGGCCTGGGATACTCAGACAATTTCTGTGTAGGAGAGCAAAAAGGTATGTGGAAGCTGACAAGCTGTAGGCTTGCTCAGCCTGGTAGTTAGGATCTGTAAATATTGTTTAGTTAGTGCCGAGACACGGCTAGGTTTTGTTTTGGCTATTTTTGTTCCTATTTGTTTTTTTGGAACACTGTACAGCACCTGTATATAGACTTGTATATATCACAAATAAACACCGCACTGTTTGTCACTATTTCACTGGATTTGGTATCTGTGCCTGAAAGACTGCTCATCCCAGGGAGCTTTGTACCTGCTACCTGTCCCCCAGGTTACAGTGCATAAAGAGCGAATCCTGCGCAAAGCCTGGGAAACAGAGGACCCAGAACTTGATGGAGTCACTATAAAGATACTCCCAGACCTATCTCGTGCTACTCTGCAGAGACGAGCGATACTGAAGCCACTATTAGAACTGGCTCGGCGAAAAGGAGCTACATACCGCTGGGGATATCCTCTCTCTGCCACACTCAGGAAAGACCAAAGATTTCTCACCCTACGCAGACCAGACGCTCTGCCAGCCCTCTTCAACTTCCTGGAAACTGATCCTATAGACATACCTAACTGGCTTGGCCCTCTTCCGCGGACACAAGGGCGCCCGAACGTACCGAATTTGGGGAGTAACTTGCCACCGAGACAACAACGAAACCGCCGTCGACCCAGGGCATCTTCTCAAGAAGACGCACGTGAGTCCTAAGACACTTACTTCTTGACTCGCGTACACTGTGTGTGGAATAACGCCTGAATTGTTACATTTGGCACTGGTTAGGTTATATGTTGATTATCAATCTCCAGATGTTATTAGTTCCTCTCAGCTGCACGAGGGTATGAGATCTACCTAAGACCTTTCAAGTAATGGGGCAATACCACCGTTAACAATGATGGACCAAGCACCCTCCCCTGCCTCTGCAGTTGCTACCCTTAAGCATCCCATACAACGTGCTTGGAGGTTCTTCCATAATACGAGCAATTGGACTGTTGCGGAGGAAGACATGAGGAAGACATGACCCCTTGGGAGGACTGTTATGGTCAGAGGAACTCTCAGAGGGGATAAGCCCAGCTTCATGCCCCTCTCTCTTTAGGAACTGTCTCAAACCTTTGCAGTCGTTCCAGTTGCCGGCCTTGACTTTTACAGAGGAGACCATATCATCTGAGCAAAAGCAGAAGAAAGGTCTTCCCAAAGGAGGGAAACTAATAGACATTCCCTCATAAATGGTTAGGTGAAGTCATAGACTGCGGAGCCAGACCTTGGTGACTCTGTGGGTTGAAATATCAGCTCCTGCATAGTGGAGACCTGGTGGGACCACCCTGCAGCCAAGACATGATGCTTTCAGAGGCAAGACATCTTCTAGACGCAAGATCTATGGTAATGCACAGTTTAAGTGCCTTATGCAGTTACTTATACCTGGTTTTAAGTTGCAAGACTGGTTGTATGGTGGGAAATAGGAAATGGGTCAGTTTGCTGGACATGTTTTGGTGTTGCAGTGCAGTCACCCACCCTATTGAATGTACACCTGACTAGTCAGGTGGGCATGTAGAGCCCGTGGGGTGGGGGACTGTGATTGTGACGGGGATATGAGGCGTTTACAGCTGCTACCCATTTCGTTAGAATAGG
This sequence comes from Lithobates clamitans, assembly GCA_037952925.1. Lineage (NCBI taxonomy): Eukaryota > Metazoa > Chordata > Amphibia > Anura > Ranidae > Lithobates > Lithobates clamitans. The sequence goes on from JBBGZY010001832.1 coordinate 1,126,212, forward strand.
TTGGTTAGATAATCTGTTTATAAGGATGCATAGTATACTTATGGTTTTATGTTCCAGATATGCTGGGGGGGTAGAGTGGACGGGAGACTCTTCTTTGGAGCCGATTAGGTCAGCATATCTCCCTGGAGGACATACTGTTGTCTACCGGGAGTCATATGCAAAAAACACATTCCCTGTAGTGAAAAGGGACCGAAACAGGCAGGACACTAGGCCTTGTCTGCACCTCATATTTCTCTGTTTACTGTCTCTCTATTCTTTCTATCCTTACTCCCCTCTATATCTCCACCTCCTCCCCCTTCTTCGTTACCTCAGACCTAAACTTACCTCCCCCCATCCCTTCCCCCCACCCCATTGTAACATGGTGGCCAGTAAGATTAAAGTGATGTCCCTCAATGCAAAAGGGCTTAATACGCCAGAGAAGAGACGTATATTGATAGATGACCTAAAGCGAACTCATACAGATATAGCCTTTATCCAAGAGACACACTTTAAAACGAACAGATTACCGTACTTACAGAACAGATCTTTCCCAGTGACCTATCACTCCACAAATCCAAAGTCTAAGTCCAAAGGAGTTTCTAGATTAACATCCAGTAAAATCCCCTGGCAGCATCAGAACTCTTTGATAGACCCGACAGGAAGGTATGTTTTTCTTAAAGGTCTAATCGGAACCGTAATGGTAACGCTAGCAGCAATATATGCCCCTACCGAACAACAAGCCATATTTATGAGAGATACTTTAGAGAGATTAAACGAATTTAGAGAGGGACAACTGATTATGGGAGGAGACTTCAATTCACCATTAATTCCATCGGTAGACACTTCGACGGGCAGATCGTCGATCCCACCAAATCAACTCAAAAGAATAGCTAAAACGATACATAAATCACAACTAATAGATGTCTGGCGCTTACAACACTCGGGAGAACGGGATTATACATACTACTCACACATACATCAGATATACACCAGAATTGACTACTTCCTGATTCCCCACACTCAGTTACACGCTGTAGAGCAGACCTCCATTGGAAACAGGACGTGGTCAGACCATGCACCTATATTTATGACCTATCATTTCTCGGACACTTCCTCTCCCAGACACCGTTTTTTGCGTCTCAACTCCTACAGGAACTTGCCATCTCCAAAGCCAGACACAAGCATGCCCCCACACAGTCTTCAGAGACTGATCTGACATCTCTTAGACGACAAATTAATGACCTTCTAATATATAGGGCCAAAGCAGCCCTACAGTTCTGTCGCAAAAGGACGTTTGAATCAGGGGATAAATGTGGGAAATTGTTAGAGATCACAAATCATTGACGTATATCCCGCATATCACTACGGCAGGAGGCAAGAAAGAAGCCTTACCGACACGAATCACTGAAGAGTTTAAACGGTTTTACTCTAATCTATACAACTTGCCTCAAGTGACACCCCCCAATACTGAAATAGAAAATTACATTGCGTCCTCTCAAATGCCATCCATCCCTCAAGCAATTAAGGAAGATCTAGATTCACCTATAACCTTGACAGAAGTACAAAGAGCCATAGGGACAATTAAACCAGGTAAAGCCCCAGGTCCGGATGGCTATACACTACAATATTATAAAAATCTTTTTCCAATATTGGGTCCCCGTATGGTCACATTGTTTAACATGATAGGGACTGGTAAAGCCTTTGCTAGAGAAACATTAGGAGCATATATCTCTGTGATTCACATGGAAGGAAAGGATCGCCTTTGCTAGAGAAACATTAGGAGCCCATATCACTGTGATTCACAAGGAAGGAAAGGATCCAGCAGCATGTGGTAGCTATAGACCCATATCGCTGCTGAATATTGACCTCAAACTATTCACTAAAGTTCTGGCTGCTCGGCTGGCGCAGCATCTCCAGCAACTTATTCACCTGGATCAAGTTGGCTTTATCCCTTCTAGGGAAGCCAGAGATAGTACTACAAAGGTACTAAATCTACTATATGTCACCAGGTCTAGGAAAACCCCCTGTGTTTTTCTTAATACCGATGCCGAAAAGGCGTTCGACCAAGTAAGTTGGCCATTTATGGTTGTGGTACTCAGGCACATAGGCCTAGGGGAGGTGATGCTTAGCCGAATAGCCGGAATATACTGTAACCTGACAGCCCAAGTAAAGGCAAATGGAGTCCTATCAGATCCCTTCCCAATAACAAATGGGACGAGACAAGGATGCCCTCTGTCCCCTCTCCTCTTTGCTCTTTCCTTAGAACCCTTCCTTTCCAAAATTAGATTAAATCCTGACATTCAAGGAATATCAATTGGCCCTCTGCAACATAAAATATCAGCATATGCAGACGATCTGCTTTTCTCACTAACCAACCTGGGAATATCTCTACCAAATCTCCTCAAAGAATTTGAAACCTTTGGAAAGCTGTCAAATTTAAAAATTAATTTCTCCAAATCGGAGGTGATGGATATCAATACCAACAAATATCCTTCCAAGTTTGCAATCCAGCTTTAGATTTAGATGGACATCCTCTGCCCTGACCTACCTAGGCACGAGAATACCGCAAGACCCGGCTTTACTATACGAAAGCAATAATCCTCCCTTATTAACTAAGACCAGAATATTGCTAGACAACTGGAATAAAGGACTACAATCTTGGTTTGGGCGGTGTAATCTACTCAAAATGAGTATACTTCCCAAATTTTTATACCTTTTCCAGGCCCTGCCAATTAGGATACCCCTCATATACTTTAAACAAGTACAAAGTCTCTTTATTCATTTTGTTTGGGCACATAAAAAACCCCGCATCCCAGGATCTTAGCTATCCTCACCAAAACACTATGGAGGCTTAGCGCTACCAGACATCCGGAAATATTACCAAGCAACCCATTTAGGCAGGGTTATAGATTGGAGCCGACATAAGGACATTAAACTATGGGCACAAATAGAACAACACCAAACAAATATACCTTTACAGACCACGATATGGTGCAATGACTCCCTTCCGTTAGAACTGAGATCCCATCCTTTCATAGGAAATACTATAAAGCAATGCATTCAGGCTACGTTACTAACCTCATTAACGACAAAAACGTCTCCCTTGACCCCGATTCTGGGTAATCCCAAATTCCCCCCTGGGATCTCATCCGTGCAGTTTCAGACGTTAAGAAGTTCCAACTGCACTATAGCGTCACATTTTGTGAAACAGAATAAATGGCCCTCCATCTCAGAATTAATGGACCCGACAGGTCCGTTCAAACTTTTATTTTGGAGCGCAGCACATATACACCATTTCCTTCAGACTATCCCGAACCCACAAAACTATTTTAGACCCCTGACCACGTTTGAAGAAATGTGTATAGACGTGGAACCACTGCCACAGGTTTTAGCTAAGATGTACGCCTTATTGAATACACCTCCCCAACCACCCAGTCTACCATGCATCACAAAGTGGGAAACAGACCTTCAAAGCTCTTTTACAGCAGTCCAGAAACAAAACATGATTAGTCTCCCTTAAATCCTCAGTATGTACTAAAATACAGGAGACGAACTATAAGATCCTGACGAGGTGGTATTTAACACCTAGTCGATTACATATCATGTTTCCGGACACGTCAAAATATTGCTGGCGATGTCGTGAGGAGGAAGGAAGGATATTACACATGTTTTGGTCATGTCCTAAATTGACAACTTTCTGGACTGCAGTTCGTGCCATATCCCAAAAATTTACTGATTTTCAGATCCCGAACGACCCGGCTTTTTACTCCACATATCTACCATAGCGATCAAAAATTATAAAAACTCCTTATTGCGCCACTTAACAAACGCAGCCAAGTCTTGCATTCCCATGCTCTGGAAGCAACAATCTCCGCCAAGCACATCGCTGTGGCTACGGAAAGTAGAAGACATAAACAGAATGGAGGATCTTATAATTACGGCCCAAAATAGGCAAGAAACTTACAGGAAAACTTGGACTCTTTGGAATATATTTAAGTATTCAGAAGAAGGTAAAGTACTCTTGGACAACACAGGGTGATCTACTTAATTAAACACCTCCACCCCCCTCCTCACCCTTCCAGTCCCTCCCTCCCTAACTTTTCCCCTTCCCTCCCCCCTCTCTCTCGCTCTCTCTTTTTTCTTTACTTTTCTATTACTTGCTTTTCTATCTCTCTCTCTCCTTCTTTGGCTGCGGCCTCCTGACGGATGTGTTCAAGCTCTCATATGATAGACTTGATGGTCAACTGGAGATATAGACCGCTGGTCTCTAAATGGATATATAGTATCTGAAGCTCTGCTATAAGAGTAACAAAGGAAACACAGATATTTTTGTAAGGTTCTATAAGACGAAATATCCTGCAAACCTTCATATATAATATGCACTGTCAAGATATAATGTCGGGAGGCTGCGACCCCCTCTGTCATGTACCGTTGTCGTATTTTGTGGGCTCTGCCCTTTTCTTGGAAACTAATAAAATATATATTTGAAGAAAAAAAAAAAAGGGACGGACTTGGACACACACGATCACTGCAAAAGTCCGCTGGTTTGGAACGCGGTGACGTACAGCACGTACGACGGGACTATAAAAAGGAAGTTCAAGCCCCACTACGGCACCCTTTGAGCTCCTTCTGCTAATCTCGTGTTTATCTCGTGTTAGTAGAAGTTTGGTTAGAGACGATTCGCGCTTTTCACACTTCAGCTTATTTCGATCGTTTTCTGCGGTTCAGTTTGTGCTTATGAGGTTTGTATCTGCTTTTCAGTGCGTGTTGGTCAGTTCGTAACCTGCTTAGCAGGCCGTTCTAGTCCGCTCGTTCCTGATTTTCATGTCGTTCTTCATAGGCCTTGCTGTTCTTCAGTGCGTTTGTTATAAGTTTTGAAGCCATGTTGCGTGGACGTACTCGTTCGAGTTCGTGCTGCGTGGGGACTTGGTGTTGGGGTTAATACTTTGACCCGAGTCCAGTCCATGAACAGGGCGATGAGGATTTTATGGATGAAGAATTGGTTGCGCCAGTGTGACCAATTCTTGCACATGCCTTTTCTCCGTGAGATCCGTGAGAATAATCCTGAGGATTTCAGGAATTATCTCCGGATGATGGACCCCGTTTTTGAGCGTCTGCTGGCTATGCTGACCCCTTATATCAGCAGGCAGGATACCTTCATGAGGCAAGCCATCAGTGCGGAGCAGAGGCTAGTTGCCACTTTACGTTACTGGGAGAAGTCTTCAGGACTTGAAGTTCTCGACAGGCATCTCCCCCCAGGCTTTGGGGATCATAATCCCAGAGACTTGTTCTGCCATCATTCAGGTCCTGCAGAAGGACTATATGAAGGTAAGTTTTATCCTTTAACATTACATGATCAATGATCAATGATCAATGATACATGATCAATCACCCCCATCAAATCATTCTTTGCAGCTATTACCTTTTGTACCACCACCCCCTCCCTTTAGAATGTAAGCTCTACAAGCAGGGCCCTCCTGTACCTTTTGTATTGAACTGTACTGTAATTGTGTTGCCCCCCTTATACATTGTAAAGCGCTGAGTAAACTGTTGGCGCTATATAAATCTCGTATAATAATAATAATAATAATATGTATTAAATGTTTGCTAATGTATTGTCTAAATGTCCTCCTTACCTAATTACCATGCTTGGAATATGCTGTGAATGTCCCCTTTATCTTCATGCATGCCAATTTTTTTACATTAATCATTTTTTGCCCTACATGCATATTTACCTTCAATAACCTCTCCACCATGCAATCCTGGGCCCATTTATATCTCTAGCCTATAGTCCCTTGAACAATGTATATTGTCAGCTCCATTGTACTGTTTGACCCTCCCCCACCCCCTCAAATGTTTGAAACTGTCAGTTTTTTTTTTTACCCTAATTAGAACCCCTCCCCCACCCCCTCAAATGTTTGAAACTGTCAGGTGTGTTTATTAACCTAATTAGTACCCCTCTCCCACCCCTTCAAATGTTTGAAACTGTCAGGTGTGTTTATTAACCTAATTAGTACCCCTCCCCCACGCCCTCAAATGTTTGAAACTGTCAGGTGTGTTTATTAACCTAATTAGAACCCCTCCCCCACCCCCTCAAATGTTTGAAACTGTCAGGTGTGTTTTTGACCCTAATTAGAACCCCTCCCCCACCCCCTCAAATGTTTGAAACTGTCAGGTGTGTTTATTAACCTAATTAGTACCGCTCCCCCACCCCCTCAAATGTTTGAAACTGTCAGGTGTGTTTATTAACCTAATTAGTACCCCTCCCCCACCCCCTCAAATGTTTGAAACTGTCAGGTGTGTTCATTAACCTAATTAGTACTCCTCCCCCCACATTCAAATTGATCAATGGGCCATCAGAGGGGGTGAGTAATCTTATAAGTGGGCCTTATGTTTTTTAGAATTAAAATTACAAACACACATTAATAATGTTCGACTACTGTTGTTCAATAATGTTTTTGTGTAATCTGATATCCAAGTTATGTTTAAAAGTACTTATCTTAATTTTTTTTTTCACTCCAGTTTCCTTTCAGTACACAGGAATGGCAGACTGTGGCCTCCCAGTTCGCTGACCGTTGGGACTTTCCCAACTGTGTCGGGGCAATTGACGGGAAGCATGTCCGCATTGTGCCACCACCTCATTCGGGGTCTTATTTCTATAACTACAAGGGGTTCCATAGTGTAGTTTTGATGGCGGTGGTCTCGACACATTTGGACTTTCTATTTGTGGACGTGGGGAAGAACGGCCGGATGTCTGACGGAGGAGTGTTTGCACAGACCGAGCTGTGCCAGCATCTCCAGACTGGTGGCCTGGGATTGCCACCTGATGACCAGAATGTGAATGGACTCCCCTCAGTTTTTATCGCTGATGAAGCATTTGCTCTTGGTGAGCACTTGATGAGACCGTTCTCCCAAAGGACACTCACCCCTGAGAAGAGGGTATTTAATTACCAGCTGGCCAGAGCAAGAAGAGTTGTGGAGAATGCCTTTGGGATTCTGGCCAGCCGGTTCTGTTTGTTCCTCTCAGCCATAAATCTGGCAGACTATAAAATTAATCACGTCATACTGGCTTGCTGCATACTCCATAATTTTTTATGAAGACATTCGGCTACATATATTACCTCTGTTGGGCCTGAGGCCGGACTTGTACTTGATCAAACACTGACAGGCCTGGAAATTGGCCGTATTGGCTTGGCCCCCCAAACCGCACGTCAAGTGCGTGACCGATATGTGAATTATTTTAATGGTCGGGGGGCCATTGCTATTCAACAAGAGCTATAATTTTTACAAAAAATAAAGAAAATACATTTTGGATAAAATATCTTGTTTTTCTTCTTGTTTGCATTTAGTTTTGTTTGTCTCCTAGTGCACTTGTAGTAGTGGCAAATGCATTTACCTTTAGTTAATAAGGCCCTTTGTCACTGTAACCACACCATAATTTGCAAAACATCTTATTGAGAAATAATCAGCCACACACATTGTAGTAGTAAAAACATTTTGCTGTGTGTACATTGAAAGGTGCATTTTTTGGAACCTTTTTTTTTTATTTTTTTTTATTTTTTTATTTTTTTTTAATATTCTTTTTTTTTAAGGTTATTAAAGGCATATTAAAACAAAAATAGACCTTGTTTAAAAAATTAAAATTCACAACAGTGTTTAGAAAAACATACAAAAAAAAAGAACTTACAAAGTTCAACATGTTAATAACGGTGCTGGTGATGTCACCCTTGTAAATCCAAAATTTTTCAGATGCTCAAAATTGAGCATTGAAAAAGGGTCAAGTCAACATGTGCTATCTCCCATCATGGGGGAGCAATGTACGTGTTTTGTGTGTGCAATCCCTTTGTTCCTCTCACCCCAAAAAAATTTTGAGGATGAAGGGGTTGCAAACACAAAACAAGTACATTGATATCCCCTGATGGAAGATAGCACATGATGACACACCGTGTGCATCAGCAAAAATATTTTTGATGGAAAAAACTACAACAAAATTGGCAGAAGAAACAAACTTGACAAGGAAATGAAGAACATGATTGATGCTTTTAGGCAAAACGTTGTTATATTCTGCCCAAAACATCAATCATGTTCTTCATTTCCTGTTGCATGGAGTCCAGGTGAATTTTCATGCTGTGAATTTGGTCACGCATTTGATCAATTTGGCCATTCCACAACATTATCTGGCCAATAAATCTTTGGGCGCTGTCTGTGCTGAATGGCTCTGCCGCTTGGCCTTCCACAACCAGAAGCTTACCTAAAATGTGTGTAAAAAAAAATGGGTTAAAATATGCACGCCTAAATACATTACCTTAAGCTGGGGTGTCAGTCACTCACTTGGTGGGGTTGAAAGCTCGCACACTTCCTCCACCTCTCCTTCCTCCAGCTCGTTGGGTGGGCGTGGTCTTGGGCTGGGGCTTATCTTCAGCCTCAGGCTGGTGACTTGAGGGTGTCCTGGGATCCTTGGACTGTTGTCTGGTCTTTTCTCCCCTATGATAATTCAACAAAAGGTATAGTTAAAACACAGTCATATTTTAGATTTTTCAAATTAATATGAAACGTTGGTTATGAGTTGTGGACAATTGCCTTTTTTTGTCCTCAAAAATTTAGAAGACAGGATGAACATTACCTCTGAACAACAATTATAAACAATACACATTTTCCTGCAAGTTTCACAGATGCAGACACCTCGATGATCTCCTATGTGTATTACCCCTCAAAAATTTCTTTAGGGTCACATAGTACACTATAGTGCTCGTGAGTCCAGATGTGGAAACAGCTGCTGTGTCCTCTCCTTACATTACACTGAATCATTTTTGAAGAAGCATTATATTTTCAAACACATCTACACAACATCACGAAATTTTGGGAATCCGACAAATTATCAAGACCTAAATGTATGTCCAACCCTGTACCATCGTATTTGATGAAAAAATAGCGTCATTTTCTTTAGTATCATATGTATTTTACAGTTTTTAGAACGGTCTTTACAAACGATGCTGTATAAACGAAAAATATATGGATCAGCATGCAAGTTAAGTATCTCAATAGGAAAACACAAGTACTTACTTTTTTTAAGCAGCTTCTTTATTCGCCAATATTGTTCTGGCTCCCTACTTTTGATGTCAGACCACCGCTTCCTCAATTGTTCTTTCGAATGTTTAGTACCAAATTTAGCTTCTAGAGCGGTGACAACTGAGGACATTATTTTGTCCTTCCGCATATTTGGGCGTGTGTACGGTCCTTTTTTCCCATCGTAGTCCTCCCTTCTCAATATGGACACCATCTCCACCATCTCTTCAAAAGCCATGTTGGTGGCCTTATATCTCCTCCGGGATGTGGATGGTTGTGGCTCCGGGCTTTCCTCCGCGCTACTTCCACTGAATCTCTCCGCCATCTTTCTCGATATACTCCCACTGCGCAACGAAGAGTGAAGGGGCGGGGACAAATCGTACTAAAGAACGTCAGGGGCAGGCGACGCAGGCGGAGCATGACACATGGGCAGTGTATATAAAGCTATTACGATGGCCTATGTATGTCCGTGCGGAAGTAGCGAGTGTCAGAAACGAAGATGAGATTAAACGTGGGGGTGTGTGTGTGTGTGTGTTTGTTTGGTGAATGTGTTTGGTGTGTGTGTGTATATGTCCCCTAGATTCTTCAAAAAATAATCCTGGGAGTTCTGACTGACATTACAGTTTTGATCTTGTGTCTTGTCTTTCAGCAAAAATAAATCCCTTTAAAGAGGCTGATTTTTTGTCCAGATTTATCGATTTATATCAGGAAAACAAAAACCTGTGGGAGGTCAAACACCCCCTATATTACAATAGAGATGTAAGGAAGGCAACACTGGGCACACTTTTAGAATTTGTGAAGACTCGAGACCCCCAGGCAGACCTCAAGTTTGTGGACAAAAAAATTGGTATCTCGCGAAACATGTATAAGCGGGAACACAATAAAATCCAGGAGTCGCTCAGATCCGGAGCAGCAGCCGACCAAGTTTATGTACCCAAGTTGTGGTACTACCACAAAATGCGATTCCTGGATGACCAGACCGAAGCCAGGCAATCACTTTCGACCCTTCCCCCCACCCTTCCCTCCAGCCTTCCCCCCACTCTTCCCTCCAGCCTTCCATCCACCTCCACCCCAGCTGAGGAGTCCCAGGAAGAACTGGGCCTTTTCATCCCTGATGAAGTGGATGCGCCCAGCTTCAGCCAGGTATCCTTTTTTGTGGAATTTGTGATTGTGTAAATGTTATTAATGATGTTAACGTCTCAAATTTTTAAGTGCTTCAGAAAAAATGACTTCATCACAAATATTAATATGTAGACATATCACTAGACAGTAGTGGCCAAAAATATACTTCTGCATAGGTGTGCGCAGCCTCTTGCATTAGGGTGTGCACCCCAAAGCTCAAATACATATGCATGCGTATATGTACTGGTGGTGTCAGTAGGGCAGTGGACAGTGTCATTAGTTTTATTTTATTTTTAAATAAATTATTTTATTTTGTAACATTTTTTTGGGGGATGAAATATCAGTGGTCTAAACAGGGGGAGAATATGCACTACACAAGGCGATTAGGTTGTGCCCAGGCACACCCTGTGCACACGCCTATGTACTTCAGATATTGTTGATCAGCTGGAATAATGGTGGGGTCAAATGGATAGCCTTTACTATTTGTTGAGAATTATATTTGCAAGTCATGACTGAAAATTGTGTGTGATTGCGTAACACAAAATTACAACTATGTCCCTTTTTTGACACAGGATGACCTCAGCCAGGAGGAGGCCTTGCCCAGTGGGAGAGAGGAGGAGGCTGTGGCTGGGCTGAGTAGAAGCCGCACGGAGTGTCAGATGCCTCCCCTCCGCATTCTCACCAAAAGGCCCAGAAGAATGACCCAAACTGAGGAGGAATCCCTAGCCCTCATTCGTGAAGCCAGCCAAATCCTCAGCACACCACCCAATGCAGAGGAGGCATATGGGACCTATATAGCCAGCAGATTGTTGGAACTGGAAAAGGGGCAACGCCTCCTCTGTGAGGGTTTGATTTTTCAGGCCTATCAGAAGGGCTTGAGAGGGGAGCTTACTGCTACAACCTATCTAGCAGATGAAGCCACTCCTCCTCCTCCTGCCCCAAGTACACCACCAGAGGCCCAGCCTCCGAGGAAGGCTGCAGAGAAGCGTGCAGGGAAGGCTCCACGGAAGACTCGAAAGTGATTGCCTGGCTTCTGTCTGGTCTGACTGTGCTCCCTGTGCTCCCTAGTCGCAAGATATCAATTTTCTTGTCCTAAAACTTGATGTGTGTCCTGGGGGATGAAAGGCTTCCCAGATTCCAAAAGTGTCTCCAGTGTTGCCTTCCTAATTTTTTGTTAACCAAAATAAATGGATTTTTTAGTTACCTTACATTATTGACTATGTGTTTTTATTCAAAAACGCCATTTTGTTTGGTAGTAGGCAGGTACAGGTCAAAAAGACTATGGGGTTGATTTTTTAAAAGCAAATAGACTGTGCACTTTGCAGAGGGCAGTTGCCCTCTGCAAGTGCAATTGCTCCAGAGCTTAGGAAATGAGGTAAGGCTTGACTTTGCAAAGAGTACCCAATCCTGTGCAAGGAAAATTCAAAAAACAGCGTTTTTTCTTGCACATGATTGAATGATGGAAGTCGGCAGAGCTTCTGCTCATTTACTAAGCTCTGGAGCAACTGCTCTTGCAGAGGGCAACTGCACTTTGCAAAGTGCACAGTCTTTTTCTCTTCAGTAAATCAACCCCTATGTGTGTTTGTTCCAAAAGGCTATATCATTTACAAAATCAAGTGCAACGTACTAGTGAAAATTGCACTTTAGAAATTGCACTGCAAGTGCACTTGTTGGAAGTGCAGTCGCTGTAAATCTGAGGGGAAGAGCTGAAATGAGGGGAAGCTCTGCTGATTTGATCATACAATCATGTGCAAGAAAAAGCTTTTAATTTTTTTTGTGGTACCTTGCATGTGCCCCTCGGATCCACAGCGAAGGCACTTCCAAATGCTCTTTCTGTGCAATTCCAAGTAGAATTTGCACTTGTAGTGAAAAATTATTTTGCCTTTGGAAAATAAACCCCCCTATGTCTAATTAACAAGGGACACCAACTCATTAAGGTTCATTAAAACAACACAAAATATTAAGGTTATTGTGGTAACTTGAAACTACAAAAATAAAATAAAAAAAAAAAACACTTTTTGTATAATTTAGCACACATTGTACAAATAGATAGTGTTTAAATCTAAAAAAAAAAAAAAATGATGAGTCAAAAATATAATTTAATACTTTATTTATGGAGATCTGGCTTTTTAAAAATATCATATTAGTCATGGCATGAGGATAAATCATGACGAAAGTAGTTTGTGAGAACTCTGTGTGAATAAAAAGCACCAAAACAACTTCATTCCTCTCACATTATAAATTAAAAAAAAGCGCTGTATTAAAAGATCACAGAAGAGGAATGTGCTAGCTTTAATACGAAGGCTAGTTTTACCAGACCGAGCGCTTCCGTCTTGTAATTGCTTCAGAACATGCATCAGTTTGAGTTCGTCGGACTAGCACACAGACGACCGGTTTGTCCGCAAGAAAGAAGAGTCCGTCGGATAGATTTAAAACATCGTTTCAAATCTAAGACCGTCCAACTTTTGAGCAAACAAAGTCCGCTGGAGCCCACACACGATCGAATTGTCCGACGAAATCCAGTACGCCGGACCAAGTCTGCCGTAAAGTCCGCTCGTGTGTACGTGGCATAAGAGTTTTTTTTTTCACGTTTTTTTTCTGCTCTCCTTTCTGTTTTCTTTTACCTTCACCCTTCTTGGGGCGCATTGTGTTATGGGAACTGTGTGTGTCCCACAACACATCGCTTCCCATTAACAAAGTGACGCGCCGCTCGCGCATACGCAGTAGGACACTGGCAGTGAAGCCGCAAGGCTCCACTGCCTGTTTCCCTTACCTAGGATGGCGGTGCCGGGATCCGAGAGCCGAGGGACGGGTCGGCCTCGGGCGGCCGACATCGCTGGCACCCAGGACAGGTAAGTACTTATTTAAAGTCAGCAGCTACAGTGTTAGCAGCTGCTGACTTTTACATTTTTTTTCAGGGGCAGAATCTCACTTTAAGATGAAATAGGAAAAAAAAAAAGGTTGTATATTCTGCAATATTTTCATTTTTGGCAAACTCATTCAATGAATCCAAACTCTGCAAGTTGAGATAACATGCACTGCATTGATGTCACAGTAACAATGAACAAAATTCAGGAATATTACTTATCCCATTGTTTTGCATATCTATATACACTACAAACTGTATGATTGAATTGGTTCTGATATCGCTGTTTTACTAACCTGACAGCTTATTATTCTAAATAGGAAACCTTCATTTTGTTTGCAAATATCAAAGATTCTAACTACTAGCAAGAATGGTTCCTTACAGTTAAAGAGCACCTGTAATTTCAGATCCATCATGGCAGCGCCTGTTAGCGGGCATCCACTCGCCTGCTGCCGCCACGTCCCTCACCTTGTTGTGTCACTGCCACATCACCAGCCGTCCCATTAAAATGAATGGGACTGTTGGTGAGTCAACAGCGGGTCAGAGGAGGAGCCGCTGCTCTTTAACCACATCCCACCCGGCCACTGCACATATACGGCTGGGTGGGCGCTTCCTTCTTCTGAGTGGACCTTCAGGAACGTCCCTCAAAAGGAGGGGGATAGTGCGCGTGCGTGCCCGCGCAGCGGCACGATCCCGATGCGCTTGTGTCACCTGGACACGGCGCATCTCCGATCGGCAGGAGGGCTCTGTGATTGGCCCTCCTGATCACATGACGGCTGTGTCCAATCACAGCCGTCATGTGATGTAAATAGAGAGCCGTTTGCTAGGCGATCAGCTCTCCTCTCCTCACACAGAAGTTGTCGGAGAGGAGAGCAGATCTCTGCAGCTGGCCTGTGATCAGTGAGTATGAGCTGTTTTTTACAGCTTTTTACACACTGATCACCAGCCTACTGTCCCCACACATGTCCCAACACAATGTAAACACACAAAGTCCCCAAAACACTGTCCCCACACAGTAAAAACACCTGTCCCCCACATATGTAACAGTAAAATCATATGTCCCAATGATCATCTGCACACATGTCCGTGATCACCTGCGCACATCTGTACGCGCACATCTGTGCATGATCATCTGCGTACATATGTCTGTGATCACACAAACCAACTATTATACACTTAACAGGATTTTTTTTACCAAAGACATGTAGCAGAATACATTTTGGATTACATTTTTGACAAAATTAGATTTTATTGGATTTCTTTAAAAAAAGAAAGAAGAAAATATTGTTTTTTTTTCCAAATTTCCGCTCTTTTTTTCCGCTTATATCGCAAAAAATAAAAAACTGAGTCATGAATAAATACCCCAAAAAGAAAGCTCTATTTGTGTGAACAGTGTTGCATGACCGCGCAATTGTCATTGAAAGTGTGACAGCGCTGAAAGCTGAAAATTGGCCTGGGAAGAAGGGGGTGAAAGTGCCCAGTAATGCACACAAAAAATAAAAAAAAATTGCCTGCACACCACTGTGTCCCTTAATGCCCACCTCCTTTTTATAGGGCACACAGTGTATAGGGACGTATAATGTAAAACATGGTGATATTTCCCCACCCAGGGGAAATACAATTGGGCAGTGGCGGTGCGTCCATTGCACCTGTCAATCTTCAATAGACAGATTCATGCATTGCGGAGGGAGCGTGGAGCAACGCGCTGACCTGAGACAGGTAAGTGCCGGGCGGGGGGGGACACTGGCAGGATTTGATGGGCAAACTGGTGGTAATTGATGGGGCAAACTGGCGGCAATTGATGGTTACAGTGGCTGCGTTTGATGGCATAGTGGCTGCGTTTAATGGGCACAGTGGTGACCATTTATGGGTACAGTGGCTGCGCTTGATGGCACAGTGGCTGCGTTTGATGGGCACAGTGGCGGAAATTTATGGGTACAGTGGCTGCGTTTGATGGCACAGTGGCTGTGTTTGATGGGCACAGTGGTGGGAATTTATGGGCACAGTGGCTGCGTTTAATGGGCACAGTGGTGGCAATTTATGGGTACAGTGGCTGCATTTGATGGGCACAGTGGCTGCGTTTAATGGGCACAGTGGCGGCAATTTATGGGTACAGTGGTTGCTCTTGATGGCACAGTGGTTGCAATTGATGGGTACAGTGGCTGCGTTTGATGGGCACAGTGGCATCAATTTATGGGTACAGTGGCTGCGTTTGATGAGCAGGGCACAGTGGCGGCAATTTATGGGTACAGAGGCTGCGTTTTATGGCACAGTGGCTGCGTTTAATGGGCACAGTGGCAGCAATTTATGGGTACAGTGGCTGTGCTTGATGGCACAGTGGCTGCAATCGATGGGTACAGTGGCTGCGTTTGGGCACTGTGGCATCAATTTATGGGTACAGTGGCTGCGTTTGATGGGCAGGGCACAGTGGCGACAATTTATGGGTACAGTGGCTGCTTTTGATGGGCACAGTGGCTGCGTTTAATGGGCACAGTGGCGGCAATTTATGGGTACAGTGGCTGTGCTTGATGGCACAGTGGCTGCAATTGATGGGTACAGTGGCTGCGTTTGGGCACTGTGGCATCAATTTATGGGTACAGTGGCTGCGTTTGATGGGCAGGGCACAGTGGCGGACATTTATGGGTACAGAGGCTGCGTTTGATGGTATACAGCTTTTCCAAGATAATCTGGCACTTGAACAAAACATGGACACGTCCCTGAAGACCAAACTGCGAGAGAGAGAGAGAGAGAGAGAGATTTTTTTTTGTACCTTAATTCTTGTGCTGCAGCTGCACGGCTGGCCGTTCACTTCTATTCTCTTCGTGCAGATTAGTGGGCGGTGCTGGCACCGCACAGGACATGTCACGAAGGGAAAAATTAAGCAGCACGGCGTTCTCCTGCTCCTCCCCTCAGGCACACAGAGGCATATTACTCTTTAGTTCAGTGGGCGGCGCGCCAGTGCCGGATCGGAGGAGGAGACACACAGCCATTGCATAGTGCGGCGGCCGCCGCTGCTCTTTATATTGCTGACACAGGCAGCCAGCCATGCTCCGAGCCAAAAGCAGGCACAGCGGTACTAAGTGCAGACAGCCTACCGGGAAATATCCCGGTATCCTGGTAGGCCAGTCCGGCCCTGCATAGAGAAGGCCTTCGATACAATCGAATGGCCTTTTTTATGGGAAATACTCAGAAGGATGGGATTCCCATTAGTATTCATGAAATGGATACAAATAATAATATATAGGAAACCATGTCAGCGGTTAAACTGGGAGGAAAGCTATCATCTTTTTTTCAGCTATACAGAGGCATGAGGCAGGGCTGCCCCCTCTCTCCGGCACTGCCAAATATTAAAGGAGTCCGAGTGGGGGGGCTGGAAGAGAGGGTAGCCCTGTATGCCGATGACATGCTGTTATTTTTGAGAGATGCAGGTCCATCTCTGGAAGGAGCCTTAGAACTATTAGATATTTTTTCACTATTTACAGGGCTTAAAGTAAATTGGGGTAAGTCTCTATTATTTCCCATTGACCAAGGAGCACAGGATACCGCTGTTCCAAATCTAACACTAAAATGGGTAACGGAATTTAAGTACCTTGGCATAATAATATCTCGACAGGTTGACAAATTCCAAATGTTGATATTGGATCCAGCAATACAGGAGTTTAGGAAAAAAATTAAAGTTATGGGAAGCGTTGCCCCTGTCGCTATTAGGACATATAAATTTAATAGATGAAGATTGTTCCTAAATTTTTGTATTTGTTTAGAAATTCTCCCCAATGGTTGCCTAAATGTTTTTTTGCACAGCTGCATGGTATGTTTTCTGCATTTATATGGGCAAACAAACCAGCTAGAATTAAATTAAGCACACTTATGCGACTGGCAGTACAGAGGCCTTCCCAGACCTCTATAAGTATTTTTTAGCTACACAGCTAGTGACGGTGGGGAGATGGCTAAACCCCGAGTTGCCACATCTAGACTACATTCAAGATCCAGGGGCATGGACTAAATTTGGGGTTAAAAAACTATCACAAGTAATACATGGGGAAAAATTTTCCTCATTTGCACAAATGAGGCAATGTTGGAATGTACCTGGGCGTTATATTTTCAGACATATGCAGCTTGTCCATGCTTTATCAGCTCAGTTCCCCCGAGGGTACCCCACAACTAATGGAACTGGATTTAGAACAAATGGTAAGGAAAAGAAGTCAATTTCAACTCTGTATACTTATCTATCAAGGACTACACTGTCAGACATAAGCAAATTATGCGAAGGTTGGACAAGAGATGTCCCAAATTTAGTAGAAGAGAATTGGGAGGAGATATGGAGGTTCCCATTTCAGATATTAGTATCACTCCGAGACAAACTAATACAATTTAAAATAACACACAGGAGCTACTATAAACCATATAAGGCTATATAAGATGTAGCAATAACTCACGGTGGAGCTGCTGGACGTACCTGTACGTCCATTTGAATTCCCCGCCATGCCATTGCGTGCGCGCCGCCGGTGGCGCGCGCCGGCCGGGAGCTCCGTAAGTCGGGTCGCGGGTCCCGCGAACTCGATCGCCGTGGGGATACCCGCGATCGGCTCACGGAGAGGACGAACGGGGAGATGCTGATGTAAACAGCATCTCCCCGTTCTGCCTAGTGACAAGTGTCACTGATCACTGCGACCTGTCATCGGGAGCTGTGATCAGAGTAATGACGCTGCTAGCCCATCCCCCTACAGTTAGTAATCACTCCCCTAGGACACACTTAACCCCTCCCCACCCCCTGGTGGTTAACCCCTTCACTGCCAGTGTCATTTACACAGTAATCAGTGCATTTTTAATCGCACTGATCGCTGTATAAATGACAATGGTCCCAAAAATGTGTCAAAAATGTCCGACATGTCCGCCATAACATCGCAGTCACAATAAAAATCGCTGATCGCCGCCATTACTAGTAAAAAAAAAAATTATTAATAAAAATGCCATAAAACTATCCCCTATTTAGTAAACGCTATAACTTTTGCGCAAACCATTCAAACGCTTATTGCGATTTTTTTTTTTACCAAAAATATGTAGAAGAATACGTATCGGGCTAAACTGAGGAAAAAATGTTTTTTTATATATTTTTGGGGGATATTTATTATAGCAAAATGTAAAAAATAATGTGTTTTTTTCAAAATTGTTGCTCTTATTTTGTTTATAGCGCAAAAAATAAAAATCGCAGAGGCGATCAAATACCACCAAAAGAAAGCTCTATTTGTGGGAAAAAAGGACATCAATTTTGTTTGGAAGCCACGTCGCACGACCATGCAATTGTCAGTTAAAACGACGCAGTGCCGAATCGCAAAAAACGCTCTGGTCAGGAAGGGGGTAAAATCTTCCAGGGCTGAAGCGGTTAAAGCGGGCTGTTCCCGTCACCTTTGTTACCTCAATTTCACCAGAACCGGGTCTAGGGTCCCTTTGAGCTTAATACCAGACAGCATAGGCACCAGACACTTGAGTAACTTTTCCAATGCTTTAATAAAGAGTAACTGAAGGAAGTAGCAGGAAAGAGGTAGAAGGAGAGTTGCAGGGAAGTTCAAATACCTTTTCTTGATGTAGTATTACAAATTGGAATCTTGTAGATGAATGTACTTTCCTTTAAGAGTTGAATCTTTGCCCACCCGGATAGGCTTCTCTCACTAACCTAGCAGCCGATACACAGCACGAACAAAAGTCTCTGCCACAGACTTGAATGGAATAGAAACCCGTACGATCCTCTGCCACAGGATGTAATGGTTTACGATGGATATCAAACACAGCACTAGAACCTTTAACCACTTCCCGCCCGCCCTATGGCGGATTGACGTCCGGGAAGTGGTTCTGTTATCCTGACTGGGCGTCATATGACGTCCAGCAGGATAACATGCCGCCACGCGCCCCCGGGGGCGCGCATCACGGCGATCGGTGGAGCGGTGTGTCAGTCTGACATACCGCTACACCGATCTTGGTAAAGAGCCTCCGGCGGAGGCTCTTTACCACGTGATCAGCCGTGTCCAATCACGGCTGATCACGCTGTCAATAGGAAGAGCCGTTGATCGGCTCTTCCTCACTCGCGTCTGACAGACGCGAGTAGAGGAGAGCCGATCGGCGGCTCTTCTGGCAATCAGCGCAGCCCCCCCTCAGATCACCTCACTGGACCACCAGAGATCGCCACTAGGACCACCAGGGAAGGGGCAACATGTGGATGGCCAGGTATGTACCCCATGGCCATCCACATGTGCCCAGTGTGCCAAATCTGTGCCAATCAGTGCCCACAAATGGGCACTGATTGGCACCATCATGTTACAGTGATGCCCAGCAATGCCACCCTTAGGGGCATCACTGCAAACAAGCAGTGCCATCAGTGCCACCCATCAGTGTCCATTCATGCCACCTGTCAGTGCCCATCCGTGCCCATCAGTGCCCATATATCAGTGCCCATCCGTGCCAACTATCAGTGCCACCCATAAGTAACCATCAATGCCACCTACGAGTGCCCATCAATGCCACCTATGAGTGCCCATCCATGCCACCTATGAGTGCCCATCAGTACCGCATACCAATGCCACCTATCAGTGCCCATCAGTGCCACCTCATTGGTGCCACCTGATCAGTGCCCATCAGTGCCGCCATATCAGTGCCCGTCAGTGCAGCCATATCAGTGCCTGTCATTGAAGAAGAAAACGTACTTATTTACAAAAAGTTTTAACAGAATCAAAGAAAAACTTGTTTTTTTTCTAAATTTTCGGCCTTTTATTTGTTGCGCAAAAAATAAAACGCAGTGGTGATTAAATACCACCAAAAGAAAGCTCTATTTGTGGGAACAAAATGATAAAAATGTAGTTTGGGTGCAGTGTAGCATGACCACGCAATTGTCATTCAAATTGCGACAGCACTGCAAGGTGAAAATTGGGATGGGCGGGAAGGTGTCTAAGTGCCTGGTATTGAAGTGGTTAAGCTGACCCGGCAGTACTATGCGGTAGGTTAACTTTAGGATGCGTCCTCCAACTGAGTCACCAGGCCCCTCTCCAGACCAGCACTCTGCATGATCCTTCCATGACGGGTCCTCCCCTGGGATCTTCTCAGCTGTCCAGCTTCTTCCCGTAGGACAGACAGCACAGGACCATTATCTCGCCGCTGTGGTAGGCTCCAGACAGGCTTCTGGGCTCACCCACATGCTGCAGCAACATGGTCCTCCCGGTCGGAGGACCACGCGGAGGGCCAGCAGGTGGAACGAAAAGAACCCTAAAACATGGTGTCTGTCCCATAAATACCCTCTCCCAGAATGCAACTCGGAGGACCACCTCCGCCGAGTTATCTCTGGGACAGAAGAGCACTCATACGCTTTAACGTGTTGCCTTTCCAACACCGACCCATGGCGACAACGACACCCACAGGCGCAGTGTGAAACTACATGCAACACAGCCAAACTGGAACAGAGGCTAAATCTGACTATGTATGAAACAGATAACCCACTAAATTTACCTATAAGCGGTAGATTGAAAATCTACCAGCGCTACAAAGATTTCCCCATCAAATCCTCAAAATTGTTGGAGATGTGCAGACATTCCAGGAAATTACATCCACATATTTTGGTCTTGTCCAAAGATAGTGGTATTTTGGAGGGAGGTCCTGAGAATAATTGCTATAGTAACAGCAGTGCTGTATTTTGGCCTAGGCCAACAAGGCCCAGGCCTAGGGCGGCACTTTGTGGGTGGGCGGCGGCCGCCCCCCCGCACGGCAAAAGCCCCCCCTTTGCCTCCCGAGTCAGTCCATTGCTTTGCTGGCCGAGCCTCTCTCACATGGAGCACACACAGCGTGTGCTCACAGTTCCCCCCTCCCCTTCCCCTCCCCTTCCCCTCCCCTTCCCCTCTGCACAGAACTTGTCAGCGTCCTCCGGTGTTGTGATTCCAGGGTCAGATTGTGTCTTCAGTGGACAGACTCAGCTACAGTCTGTATATCCTGGAGGGTGAGAATAAAATCCCCATCCTCTTCACTGTCTCTCCTTAAACCTCACACAGGGCTTATCTGTGCTTTGACTTTGTTTCTCTTATCATCTCCCTGTGATCTGAAATACAGACTCTGTGATATTTAACCCTTTGTGTCCTTGCTGTGCTTTTCTTCTCTGCTTCAATGGACACATGTACACTGCTGCTTACATATATGGTTAACTCTTTACAGCTCAATATCTGCAGTCTGGTGATTCTGGAATAAATGGCATTTAACACCTTAGTGTCTGCTTGTATATATGGTTCACCTTTCATAGCTCCTTGTATCTCTAAGCCCCAGTTCACATTGATGCTACTTTGAAATCACGCTACTTCACTTGAAGTAGCGCGATTTCAAAGTAGCAAGGTCAGCGCCATTTCAGGTCCTACTTGATAGACATTTGTGTGTCTTCATTCACAGATGTCTATTGAAGTCGCACCTGAAATCTGCAAAAGTAGCACAGAAACTACTTTTGCAAATCGGTGCGACGCTGCAAAATCAGTGTCGCACCGATTGGAACAGTGCCATTGCCTCCAATAGCCTGCGACTTTTCATCCGATTTGATCTCTCAAATCGCATGACAAATTGCTCCAATATGAACCTAGGCTTAGGCTAAGTTCACACTGGCTTTGATGGGCACTGACGAGGCTGCACTGATAGGCACTGATGAGGCTGCATTGCTGGGCACTGATGAGGCAGCTTTGATGGGCACTGATGAGGCAGCTTTGATGGGCACTGATGAGGCAGCTTTGATGGGCACTGATGAGGCAGCTTTGATGGGCACCGATGAGGCTGCATTGATGGGCACTGACGAGGCTGCTTTGATGGGCACTGACGAGGCTGCTTTGATGGGCACCGATGAGGCTGCTTTGATGGGCACCGATGAGGCTGCTTTGATGGGCACTGATGAGGCTGCACTTGGTACCCACTTTTAACCACTTCAATACTGGGCACTTTCACCCCCCTGCTTCCCAGAGCAATTTTTAGCTTTCAGCGCTGTCACATTTTGAATGACAATTGCTCGGTCATGCAACACTGTACTCAAATTACATTTTTGTGTTTTTTTCACACAAATAGAGCTTTTCTTTGGTGGTATTTAATCACCGCTGGGATTTTTATTTTTTAAGCTACAAATAAAAAAAGACTGAACATTTAAAAAAACAAAAAGCATTTTTCTTAGTTTCTGTTATAAAATTTTGCAAATAAGTATTTTCTTTTGATAAATTTTGACCAAAAATGATGCTGCTACATTTCTTTGGTAAAAATAACCCAAATCAGTGTTTATTTGGTGTTGGCAGTGATGGGGGACAGACAGATGTTTTATGGGGACACAGACATGTGTATGGGGACAGGGGTGCTTGGTGTACTGTTTGTGGGGTGATCTGTAACAGCTCTCTGTGTAAGATCATTCTCGCACAGAGAGCATTCACAGATCCAGATACAGTCCCCCCCCCCTGCAATGAGCTTGGCGGGGAGAACTGTCACAGAGACATGCGTCTCTGTTTACATAGTGACGTCTGTGATTGGACACAGCCGTCACATGATCGGGAGGGCCAATCACAGCGCCCATATCCCGATCTCTGCTCAGCTGGATTCTGTGATCATAATGATCACAGGACCAAGCCGCAGCGCGCCTTGTGGCCGTGCTGCGAGCACTCGCTCTGAGGAACGTTCCTGAACGTCCACTCAGGACAAGGAAATGACCACCCGGCCGTTTATGTGTAGTGGCCGGGTGGGAGGTGGTTAATGTACAGAGAGAAGGAGGTGGAGCTCTAAAAAGAAAAGGTGGGGCCTAAAGAGGAAGGGTGTGGTTTACAGATGACAGGGCGGGTCTTAAACAGGAAGGGGCTTGGCATTGACAGGAAAGGGTGGGTCGTATTTAAATTAGGGGGTGCACAAGTTTAGTCAGGCCTAGGGCAGCACAAAACCTAAATACACCTCTGAGTAACAACAGTATCTTTGGAACAAGAGGCAGAGATCTGCCTATTAGGATTAGTAGGGAAGAATATTACCTCTACAGGAAAGAGAACACAGGTGGGCCTATTACTGTTCTATGCAAGAAAGACAATAGTGTTGAGTTGGAAGAAGGTGAAAGCCCCCTCGTTGGTACATTGGAAAAATCTAGTGAATAGCAAGTTGCCATTGTATAGGGAGACATATTGTAATAGAGGATATGGGGAGAAATATGAAAGAGTGTGGGCAAGTTGGATAGAGAATCCCATGATGGCTTCAGGATAAAGAGGGTATGAAGATAGGATAAACCAAACCATAGAATAAAGGAGGCAGGGCCGATCCCAGGTGGGTGCATGGGGTGCAGTGCACCCAGGCGCCAGAAAGGTGGGGGCACTGAAGCGCCAGAGTGCTCCCCTCCCTCCTCCTCCTCCCCTCCGTGTCCAGAAGTAGCTCTGTCCACAGGTCACCGCCGCGGAGCAGCCGCTGTGTCTTACACTGCTAGAGCTCATCCCCCCTCCCTCCTCCTGTCAGAGGAGAGCAGCCGCCGGAGATCGGAGCGGCTGCTCTCTGTGTTAAGAGAGACCAGCAGTGACTTCGCTGGTGGGCGGCTTGTGCCTGCAGCCTGACACAGGTTCTCTCTTCTTCTGTCTCTCACTCCCACCTAAGCTGCTGCCTGTCTAGATCTGCTCTTCACCCTGGCGGCGCGGCTGCACACTGTCCTCTTTAGCTGCCGTCTGGGTGTTAATGGGTCTGTACTAATAGAGGGGGGTTTGTCCTTGGGGGTCTGTACTAATCGAGGGGGGTTTGTCCTTGGGGGTCTGTACTAATCGAGGGGGGTTTGTCCTTGGGGGTCTGTACTAATGGAGGGGGTTTGTCCTGGGGGGGTTAATGGAGGGGGGTTTGTCCTGGGGGTCTGTACTAATGGAGGGGGAGTTGTCCTGGGTGGGTCTGTACTAATGGAGGGGGGGTTGTCTTGGGGGGGTCTGTACTAATGGAGAGGGGGTTGTCTTGTGGGGGGGTCTGTACTAATGGAGAGATTTGTCCTGGGGTCTGTACTAATGGAGGGGGCTTGTCCTTTGGGGTCTGTACTAATGGAGGGGGGGTTGTCCTGGGGGGTCTGTACTAATGAAGGGGGGGTTTTCCTGCGGGGTCTGTACTAATGAATGGGGGATTTATCCTGGGGGTCTGTACTAATGGAGGGGGGTTTCTCCTGGGGGGTCTGTACTAATGGAGAGATTTGTCCTGGGGGGTTTGTACTAATGTAGAGGGGATTTGTCCTGGGGGTCTGTACTAATGGAGGGGGGGATTTGTCCTGGGGGGTCTGTACTAATAGAGGGGGTTTGTTCTGGGGGGGTCTGTACTAATGGAGGGGGGTGTTTGTCCGGGGGGGTCTGTACTAATGGAGAGGGGGTTGTCCTGCAGGTCTGTACTAATGGAGGGGGGTTTGTCCTGGTGGGGGTCTGTACTAATGGAGGGGGGTTTGTCCGGGTGAGGGTCTGTCCGGGTGGGGGTCTGTACTAATGGAGGGGGGTTTGTTCTGTGGGGGGTCTGTACTAATGGAGGGGGGGGTTGTCCTGGGGGGTCTGTACTAATGAAGGGGGGATTTGTCCTGTGGGGGTCTGTATTAGTGGAGGGGGGTTCTCCTGGGGAGTCTGTAGTAATGGAGGGGGTTTGTACTGGGGGGGTCTGTACTAATGGAGGGGGGGTTATCCTGGGGGGGTCTGTACTAATGAAGGGGGATTTGCCCTGTGGGGGTCTGTACTAATGGAGAGGGGATTTGTCCTGGGGGGGTCTGTACTAATGGGTGGGGTTTGTCCGGGGGGATTTGTCCTGGGGGGGCCTGTACTAATGGAGGGGGTTTGTTCTGGGGGGGTCTGTACTAATTGAGGGGGGGTGTTTGTCCGGGGGGGTCTGTACTAATGGAGGGGGGGTGTTTGTCCGGGGGGGTCTGTACTAATGGAGGGGGGTTGTCCTGGGGGGTCTGTATTAATGGAGGGGGGTTTGTCCTGGTTGGGGGTCTGTACTAATGGAAGGGGGTTTATCCTGGTGGGGGGTCTGTACTAATGGAGGGGGGTTTGTCCTGTGGGGGGTCTGTACTAATAGAGGGGGGGTTTGTCCTGTGGGGGTCTGTACTAGTGGAGGGGGGGTTCTCCTGGGGGGTCTGTAGTAATGGAGGGGGTTTGTCCTGGGGGGGGTCTGTACTAATGGAGGGGGTTTGTCCTGGGGGGTCTGTACTAATTAAGGGGGGATTTGTCCTGTGGGGGTCTGTACTAATGGAGGTCGTTTGTCCTGGGGGTCTGTACTAATAGAGGGGGGGGTTTGTCCTGGGGTCTGTACTAATGAAGGGGGGGTTTGTCCTGTGGGGGGTCTGTACTAATGGAGGGGGCTTTGTCCTGGGGGGATCTGTACTAATGGAGGGGGGGTTGTCCTGGTGGGGGTCTATACTGATGAAGGGGGGGTCTGTGCTAAGAGAGGGGTTTATACTTAGTGGGGGGTCTGCACTGATGAAGGGGGGTCTATACTTAGTGAAGGGGGTCTGTACTGAGGGGCGACTAAAGTTGGTGGAAGGGGGGTGACGCAATGTTATACCGCACCTGGTGACACCAACCCTAGTGACGTCACTGCAGCTGCGGGCTCTTCTTTCGCCCCTTCCCCTCCCTCTCCCTCTCCTCCGCACGTGCACTGCTATATTAGTGAGCGGCGCTGGCCAGCACAGCCTCCCACTATGTTTCTTCCCCACCTTCATATCAGCCAGGGAAAAAATAGAATAGAAAAAGGAGCAGAGAAGAGGATTGTGGGACATGTAGTCCCGAGGACTGGCAGCCCCACTGTAACACGGAAACTGCAGCCCACACAGCAGGCTCAGCTGAATGGGAGAGAGAGATACAGGAGCCTTGGAAAGCTTTCAGGGAAGTACACCCAGGACTCCAGAGGGAGAGGGCAGTGCTGAGGGAACACCATCAGAGAGGGAACCCCACTGCCCTGCGCCACCAGAGGGAAAGACACAGCCTAGCGCCATCCCTGGCGGAGAAAGGAAGGGAGTCACTGCCAGAGTACAGATCTGGGTGCTACCCAGCGGAGTCGCCACGGGCAATTCAGAGTAAGCTGACTCCTGATCAAAGGAACCATCGCTGGGTCAGGTGAGAGGGCCAATCGGTCATTATCTACTAACGTCCATAGGAACTGTAGTCTCTGACCATATCCTGTATTATATCTGCAGTCTCTTACCATCTCTTGTATAATGTCTGCAGTCTGACCTTCTTTTGTATCACGTCTTCAGTCTCTGACCTTCTCTTGTATCATGTCTTCAGTCTCTGACCTTCTCTTGTACCATGTCTGCAGTCTCTGATCATCTCCTGTACCATGTCTGCAGTCTCTGATCATCTCCTGTACCATGTCTGCAGTCTCTGATCATCTCCTGTACCATGTCTGCAGTCTCTGATCATCTCCTGTACCATGTCTGCAGTCTCTGATCATCTCCTGTACCATGTCTGCAGTCTCTGATCATCTCCTGTACCATGTCTGCAGTCTCTGATCATCTCCTGTACCATGTCTGCAGTCTCTGATCATCTCCTGTACTATGTCTGCAGTCTCTGACCATCTCCTGTACCATGTCTGCAGTCTCTGATCATCTCCTGTACTATGTCTGCAGTCTCTGACCATCTCCTGTACTATGTCTGCAGTCTCCCACCATCTCCTGTACCATGTCTGCAGTCTCTGATCATCTCCTGTACCATGTCTGCAGTCTCTGATCATCTCCTGTACCATGTCTGCAGTCTCTGATCATCTCCTGTACCATGTCTGCAGTCTCTGATCATCTCCTGTACCATGTCTGCAGTCTCTGATCATCTCCTGTACCATGTCTGCAGTCTCTGATCATCTCCTGTACTATGTCTGCAGTCTCTGACCATCTCCTGTACCATGTCTGCAGTCTCTGATCATCTCCTGTATCATGTCTTCAGTCTCTGACCTTCTCTTGTACCATGTCTGCAGTCTCTGACCATCTCCTGCACCATGTCTGCAGTCTCTGACCTTCTCTTGTATCATGTCTGCAGTCTCTGACCATCTCTTGTATCATGTCTGCAGTCTTTGACCGTATCCTGTATTATGTCTGGGGACTCCCTCTAACAGAAGCCCTCTCTGTGTACATCAGAGAGACTCCCCTTGAGGTCTCATTAGTGTTCTCTCTTCCTGTATTTTCTTTATTGTTAAGAGATCATGGAAGGATTTCAGGGTAACAAAGACTTCTTAGGGGAGCAGCTCTGTATTTGAGTCGTTGCCATAGAATCATTTGTAAAGGGGAGGAGTTGGTAAGATGACCACGCCCATGTGGGGGCGCCAGAAATATTTCTGCACCCAGGCGTCTGTGACCCTAGGATCGGCCCTGAAAGGGGGAGAAATGAATGTATACACATGTTATTTGTGTTTGATGAAATGAATGTCAGTGGAATTTTATGGAAGCTCCCGAGAGAGCAGATAAATGTAAGTTGTGAAATATATATTTTTGTATGAAAAAAATAAAAAAAATAAAGACATTCATAAAGAAAAAAAAGTAGTTAGTGTACAGCTTGTATAACAGTGTAAATTTGCTGTCCCCTCAAAATAACTCAACACACAGTCATTAACCTTTTGACCACCGGGCTCTTAAACCCCCTTCCTAACCAGACCAATTTTCAGCTTTCAGTGCTCTCGCATTTTGAATGACAATTACTCAGTCATGCAACGCTGTACCCATATGAAATTAGCGTCCTTTTTTTCACACAAATAGAGCTTTCTTTTGGTGGTATTTGATCACCTCTGGGTTTGTTATTTTTTGTGCTATAACTGAATTTTAAGCCAAAATTTATACTGCTACATATCTTTGGTAAAAATAACCTAAATTAGTGGATATTATTTAGTCTGTGTGAAAGTTATAGAGTCTACAAACTATGGTGCTCACATCTGATCACACCTGATGTACTGACAGCCTCATTTCTCATTTCTTGAGACCCTAACAAGCCAGGAAAGTACAAATTAGGGCTGAAACAACTAATCGATTAATCGACAACTAATCGATTATGAAATTAATCGATTACTATTTTCATAATCGATTAATCGGCCAGTAACATAATGGGGTTAAAAAAAAAACTAAAATGAGCCCTTTACAGTACAAAAAGAGCAAATAATCTCTACTGTAAATAAATTAAATAAATAATTTTAGTTGGTCTACCTGACCATGGTTTTGGTTTCAACAGAACCCCTCATTTTCCACTTCTTGATTAGAATTTGAACACTGCTGATTGGCATTATCAATTCCTTGGATATTTTTTTATATCCCTTTCCTGTTTTATACCTTTCAACTACCTTTTCCCGCAGATCCTTTGACAATTCGATTTGACCCCACTAACAATTAGAAAATCGAACGAACGTTCTTAAAATGACATTTTTTTGTCATTTGTCGAGGAAGACATTGTTTGTTTTTTAAAAAAAAAAATAGATCTGAGTCTGATGATATTTACCAGATTCACCCTTTAATAGTATATACAGTATATCTCCTCTAATAGTATATACACAGTATATCTCCTCTAATAGTATATACAGTATATCTCTCCTCTAATAGTATATACAGTATATCTCCTCTAATAGTATGTACAGTATATCTCTTCTGTCTGTTATTCTCAGAGTGGATTAGATATTTTGCTCCCCAACCATATAGTTGGTTATTTATATTCACCACTGCATAGAGATATTTAAGAATAAATTGCCTTTTTTTAAAACTTTACATATTAACTAAATTATACACCACACTTTTTTTAAGGTTATTAATCGATTAATCCAAACAATAATCGGCCAACTAATCGATTATGACAATAATCGTTAGTTGCAGCCCTAGTACAAATACCCCCCAAATGACCCCTTTTTGAAAAGTAGACATTCCAAGGTAGTTAGTAAGAGGCATAGTTAGTTTTTTGAAGTTGTCATTTTTTTCCCACAATTCTTTGCAAAATGAAGATTTTTTTTTTTTTCACACCAAATTGTCATTATAACAGGTTATTTCTCTCACATGGCATGTACATTCCACAAATGACACCCCAAAATATATTCTGCTACTCCTCCTGAGTATAACGATACCACATCTGAGAGACTTTTACACAGCCTGACCACATACAAAGGCCCAACATTGAAGTAGCACCTTCAGGCATTCTAGGTGCAAAAATTACACATCTAATCTCTTAACTATTATAATTTTGAAGGCCCTGGAGCACCAGGACAATGGAAATGCCCACAAAGTGATCCCATTTTGGAAAGCAGTCACCCAAACGTATAATCTATGAGGTGCAATGAGTCTTTTGAACAGTTAAATTTTTTCCAGAAGTTTTTAAAAAATGTGGAAAAAAGTGAAAACGCATTTTTTTTACACAAAGTTGTGCATTTAGAAGATATTTCCAACATAAAGCATGTACATAGCAGAGATGACACCCCAAAATATATTCTGCTACTCTTCCTGAGTATGGCAATACCACGTGTGTGAGCTTTTTACACAGCCTGGCCACATAGAGGCCCAACATTCAAGGAGAACCATCAGGTGTTCTAGGGACATAAATTGCACATCTAATTTCCTTACAATCCATCACATTTTTGAAGGCCCTTCATATTTCTAACACATAGCATATACATACCAAGAATTACACCCTAAAATACATTCTGCTGAGCAAAGGGTAAACAAAAGATTACCTGTGGTTTTAGTAGTGCAGTTGTCCACAGGAGGAGAGCCCTGATCCAGGCAGCAGGCAGGGACGTGGTCAGCGACAGTGAATGGAATTGTCCAGGCAGCAGGCAGGAATATTGTTCATAGTCAGTACAGGCATGGTATCAGACTCCTACTTACCAGACCTGTGAGTCCGCTTGGGCAGAGAGTAGGCTCCCTTACGCGTCCGACTCGCGGCCCCTGGTAAGGTAACAGGAAGCACAGGAGTGCGGAGTGGTATGAGAGCCTGTGAACTAGAGTCCAGATGCTGGTGGAATAGCAGTCTATGAACAGCAGGTGCAGGCTGGAACACAGGCGATGAGACTGAGCAGGATGGTCAGGAGACAGGCTGGGTTCGGCAACAGACTGGCAGCAAGGTACAATAGGAGCAGGCAGAAGCGGAGTCAAACAGGCCAAGGTCGGGTACAGGCAGCAAGAAGGGGAATCCAAGGGCAATCCGGGTCGTCAGGAGATCAGGTAAACAGGAAGACAAGACAGGAAACAGGAACTATGGCACAGGAAGCTGATGATCAGGCAGCACTGAACAGAGTGCCTGACAAACTTAAATAGGCCGGCTTGCTCACAGGCACTCCCTCTGGTGGCCAATCCCATGACCAGCAAGGTGAGCTCTCTGACAGTGCCCCCTCCCTAAGGGCAGCCTCCGGATTCCCAGCCGGGCCAACTTGGAGGCATGAACATTTCTGAAAGTCTGTAAAAGTTCCGGGGCATGTAAATTGTTTTCTGGTTCCCAGGAATTGTCCTCCGGACCATACCCCTTCCATTTGATAAGATACTGTATTTGATTGCGCCTTTTCCTACAGTCCAGGATAGCCTCGATTTCAAACTCCTCCTCGTTATTGATCATAACAGGCTTAGGAGGACTGGTACTACGGTTGGGGAAAGGATCAGGAGCGACCGGTTTCAGTAAGGACACATGGAAAACCGGGTGTATTTTGAAGGAGTCCGGCAGACTGAGCTCGTACGCTACGTTGTTTATTTTTCTTCTCACCGAGAAGGGTCCCATGAATTTAGGCCCTAGTTTCTTAGAAGGGCAAGCCATTTTTAAGTTAGTTGTGGACAGCCATACTTGATTGCCAGGTTCCAGGATAAGCTCCCCGCGCCTCTTCTTGTCGAACGTCTTTTTATAAGAAGCCTGGGATTGGGCCATTGTTTCCTGCAGAAGTTTGTTGTTGGTAGAGAAGAATTCCAATGTCTCGGTCACTGCAGGGAGGGAACATTCAGGTATTGAGCTGGGTAGAAAGGAGGGATGAAATCCATAATTGGCAAAAAATGGCGTCTGGTTGATGGCTGAGTGCAGGGAGTTATTGTATGAAAACTCCGCAACTGGTAGCAGAGAAACCCAGTCATCCTGGGAAAAGGCCGAGAAACAACGGAGGTATTGCTCCAAGGTTTGGTTGGTTCTCTCCGTCTGGCCGTTTGTCTGAGGGTGATAGGCTGAAGAGAACGCTAACTCAATTTCGAGGGAACCACACAATGCCTTCCAGAACCTGGAGGTGAATTGGACACCCCGGTCCGAGACGATATTAGAGGGAACCCCATGTAATCTCACAATTTCTTTAACGAAGATCTTCGCCGTTTCCACGGCTGAGGGTGTGCCTTTCATAGGCAAGAAGTGAGCCATTTTTGACAATCTATCAGTTACGACAAAGATGGTAGAGAAGCCTTCGGATGGGGGCAGTTCCACAATGAAATCCATCGCGATCATTTTCCAAGGTCTGTCAGGGATGGGCAAGGGTTTCAGTAAGGCCTTCGTCCGAATATTCTTGCTTCGGGCACATGTGTGGCAGGAACTGACGTAATTCCTACAGTCCTCGGCCAACTGTGGCCACCAAAAGGTGCGCTGCACCAGTTCGGTTGTCTTCTGAGCCCCGAAGTGCCCAGCCAACTTGTGGTCATGGCAAAGCTCTAGTACTGGTACCCTAAGGCTCTCAGGAACCATGATCTTCTCCTTATGCCAGAGTAAACCATCTCTTAGGCTGATCTCAGTGGGTTGGGGTATAGTTGTGGAAGCTTGCCTTATTCTGGAGATTAAATCCCCCTGAAGTAATAAAAAATTTCCTGCAGGCAGGATAGTGTCCGGAGGGACAGTTTCTTTGGAGTCATGGAACATTCGTGAGAGAGCGTCTGGTTTGATGTTTTTGGAGCCGGGTCTGTAGGTAATATGAAATTGAAAGCGAGAGAAGAAGAGCGCCCATCTGGCTTGTCGCGGTTTTAGTCTCTTGGCAGATCTCAAATATTCCAAGTTCTTGTGGTCCGTGTAGATTAGAATAGGATGTACAGCACCCTCCAAAAGATAGTGCCACTCCTCCAGAGCCGTCTTGATGGCCAGAAGCTCCCGGTCTCCTACATCGTAGTTTCTTTCAGACACCGATAATTTGCGAGAAAAAAAAGCTATTGGAAACAGAAGGGCCTTGGGGCCCTGACGTTGGGAGAGTACAGCTCCTACTGCGACCTCTGAGGCATCAACCTCCAACACGAATGGCAAGGCAGAGTTAGGGTGTTTGAGGATGGAGGCCGACGTGAATAATCCTTTTAATTTTTCAAAGGCCAATTGAGCCCTAGGGGTCCAGCAGAATCGGGTTCCCTGTCTTGTTAATTCAGTAATGGGGGCGATGATCTTGGAAAAGTCTGATGAATTTCCTATAGAAATTGGAAAATCCAACGAAGCGTTGGACCCCCTTCTTGTCCGTAGGTGCGGGCCAGTCCAGGATGGCGGACACCTTTTGAGGGTCCATTTTAATACCTTCCACTGAAATGATGAGCCCCAGGAATTGGATGCATTGGAGTTCAAATTCACATTTATCGAGTTTAGCATACAGCCCGTGTTGCCTGAGCCGGGCGAGGACATTCCGGACGTGCCTGCGATGATCAGTCAGTGATGATGAGAAAATGAGAATGTCATCGAGGTAGACGATGACGTAGAGATCCAAAAATTCCCGGAAGATGTCGTTCACAAAATGTTGGAATGTGGCCGGGGCATTGCATAGACCGAAGGGCATAACGCAATACTCGAAATGCCCAAAACGAGTGCGAAAAGCGGTTTTCCACTCGTCCCCCTCCCGGATACGGATTAAATTATAGGCTCCGCGAAGATCCAGTTTTGTGAAGACAGTTGCCGTTCCTAGCCTCTGGAATAATTCAGGCACCAGGGGTAAGGGGTAGCGATTCTTGATCGTTATCCGATTTAATTCCCGGTAGTCGATACATGGCCGAAGGGAATGATCTTTTTTTTCCACAAAGAATATGCCTGCGCCGGCCGGAGATGTGGACGGGCGGATGAACTTTTTCTTTAAATTCTCATCAAGGTATTGTTTTAGTGTATCCAATTCCTGCTCAGTCAATGGAAAGACCCTACCAAAGGGTACTTCGGTTCCAGGTAGCAGCTCTATAGGGCAATCATAGGGCCTGTGTGGCGGTAGAGTCTCAGCACCTTTCTTGCTGAATACATCAGAGAAATCTCGGTAGGGTTCTGGGATGGCTTGGTGTGAGTTGGTTTCAGGGTGTAGGCCGAGGAGTTGAGGTATCTCATGGGCCATTCTTGGCAGGCAATGTTGTTGGCAATAATCAGACAGAAACTCCACTTTCCCAGAAACCCAGTTGATATGGGGGTTATGGCCCAGCAACCACGGCATGCCCAGGATGACAGGGAACAGAGGAGAGGAAATGACATCTAAACGGAGGAATTCCTGGTGTTGAGAGTTTATAGTAGCTATTATAGGGATAGTCTCTTGAATGACAGGACCGGAACGGAGGGCTGAACCGTCTGCAAGATGAACAGCCAGGCTCTGGGTCTTGAGTCGGAGTGGGATATCATGCTGAACTGCAAAGGCCTGGTCCATAAAGCAGCTGCATGCTCCGGAATCAACGATGACTGGAACTTGGATAGCCTTTCCGGGAAGCTGCAAAGTGACAGAGATGGTAAGGTGAGTACTAGGTTTTGGCATGATAGTAGCACATATACGAGCAGAAGAACGACACTTACGCGTCTTGTTGGGGCAGACGCTGGCGTAGTGCCCAGGTTCCCCACAGTAGAGGCATAGGTTAAGGTTACGTCTTCGTAACTTCTCTTCGGGAGTCAAGGAAGGACGGAGCAGACCGAGCTGCATAGGCTCTGATGTGTCGAAAACTGGAGAGGTTGGAGGAGCCAAAGGCCTACTAGGAGGACTGGGAACCTGTGGAAGCATCCAAGTGGGTCGATAGGCACTGGTAGACCTTTCGGTGCGTCGTTCTCTGACGACGGTCAATTTGGATTGAGAGGTTAATTAATTCTTCCAGGGTCTGAGGTATCCCAACCCGTGCTAACTCGTCCTTGAGTGGATCGGACAAACCCATTCTAAAGTGATGACGCAGAGCCGCGTCATTCCATGCCGTATCGGAACTCCAGCGCCTAAATTCAACAGCATAGTCCTCCGCTGCCCTGCGGCCTTGCCAAAGGGAGTGCAGGGAAGCTTCAGCAGAAGCGGTTAGTTGAGGATCCTCAAAGTTGAGACATCGCCAAGAAGAAGGCGTCCAGACTTTCCAGGGCATCCGACTTTTGTTCCAGAAGGTGATGGGCCCAGGTTTGAGGCTCACCGGACAACAGGGAAATAACAAAGCCCACTTTTGTGGCTTCTAGGGAGAAGGTCCGAGGCTGCAGAGCAAAATAGAGACTACATGCATTCCGGAATGCACGGTATTTACTACGGTCTCCAAAAAATCTCTCCGGTATAGGTACTTTGGGCTCTGGAGGGAGCATGACTACGGAGGGTGCCCTGGTTGCAGACGAAGTCCCCTGAGGATTGGTAGGTGCAGACAGGGCCTGAACACGTTCCTCTAGTCGGGTATAGCCATCCTGTAAACTTTTGACTGCTTGGGTTAATCCTACCAAGTGTCTGCAAAGTTCGTCCATAGGGGAGGCCCCCTGCCCGGACTCGGTCATGGCTGCCTGATACTATCAGACTCCTACTTACCAGACCGGTGAGTCCGCTTGGGCAGAGAGTAGGCTCCCTTACGCGCCCGACTCGCGGCCCCTGGTAAGGTAACAGGAAGCACAGGAGTGCGGAGTGGTATGAGAGCCTGTGAACTAGAGTCCAGATGCTGGTGGAATAGCAGTCTATGAACAGCAGGTGCAGGCTGGAACACAGGCGATGAGACTGAGCAGGATGGTCAGGAGACTGGGTTCGGCAACAGACTGGCAGCAAGGTACAATAGGAGCAGGCAGAAGCGGAGTCAAACAGGCCAAGGTCGGGTACAGGCAGCAAGAAGGGGAATCCAAGGGCAATCCGGGTCGTCAGGAGATCAGGTAAAACAGGAATACAAGACAGGAAACAGGAACTATGGCACAGGAAGCTGATGATCAGGCAGCACTGAACAGAGTGCCTGACAAACTTAAATAGGCCGGCTTGCTCACAGGCACTCCCTCTGGTGGCCAATCCCATGACCAGCAAGGTGAGCTCTGACACATGGATACTGTCCATATACAGTCCAGGGTCAGTGCAAGTAGAGACATTGCCAGCAGTGCCAAAATATTGGTCCTGGTAGTAAGCAGGAACATGGTCCAAGTAGAAGGCCAGGAAAGAATGAGGACAGGGGTAGATGCTTCCCCAACCCAAATCTCTTTGAAGCCTCCAAGTCTCCAGACCCTTATCCAGGAATGAGAAAACTAAAATAATTGTTTTCTTCATCCAGAAAAACAATTCTGGAGCCCCTCACATATGTGAGACCCCTGTGTTCCCACTAGCATAGCAGGATAAAAGATCAGTCCAAGAGGCAGGCAAAAAACATGGTGAAACAGTCCAGGGTCAGTTCCAGAGCAGGCAGAGGTAGGTACAATTTAGCGTTAGGCAGAAGCAGGGTCGTATAACAGGCCAGGGTCCGTTCCGGAGAAGGCATAGGTACGTTTAGCTTTATGCTGAAGCTTGGTCGTATAACAGACCAGGGTCAGTTCCCGGAGAAGGCAGAGGTATGTTTAGCGTTGGGCAGAAGCTTGGTCGTATAACAGACCTGGGTCGGTTCCGGAGAAGGCAGAGGTATGTACAGTTCAGTGCAGTGGCATAAGGGGTGTGGAGGAAAATGACAGGAAATGAGAATTAGGTTTACCATACTTCCCTAATAATGTAGAGAAGTATGGTAACGGCGGAAACAGTCACCTATACAGAGGCCTGGTTTGGAAGGACATTGGGGACAATAATAAGTGGTGTCTCTTCTAATTCCTCCTCTGGAGCACACCCGGCATTTCTTCTGACGTCTGTGGCCTGTTTCACGGGGGGGGGGATTTTCTCAGGAAAGTGGCGTTCGTGGAGTCTGCTCACGGAATTAGAGCAAATATTTTCTGGTGGGCTTTCAGGGTACAGAAGGGCAGAGATAACGTGTTCTTCGTAGTGCAGATAGGATACAGGGGTCTCAGTAGATTTTTGGTAAATAACATAAGTGAAATACATGGCCAAACTGAAAAAATAAATGGACACTTTTTTATACCAATGGCGGGATTTTCTTGTGGGAAGGTAGGGTTCAATCATCTGATGATTGAAGTCCACTCCCCCATAAATAAATAATAGTCATAGACACAAGCTGATTTCTGGATTGGGCCATTTCTTCTGGGGACTTCCACGTAGGTCGTTATGGATTGATGTGAGCATGTGAACGTTTCGTCTATCCCTCCACTTGACAGCCAATAGCTCCTGGTTCCGCAATGATGCCGTCTCTCCTCGTCGTAGCCTTTCATTGACGAGTTTTTGAGAGAAGCCCCTTCTATTGGCTCTTACTGTACCACATGCTGGGGTGTCCCTCCGGTGAAGATTGCAGAAGAGGGACAAGCTCGTATAAAAATTATCCACATAAAGATGGTATCCCTTTCCAAGGAGTGGATAGACAAGCTCCCAGACAACTCTTCCTCTGGCTCCAATATACTCCTGGCATTCAGGGGTATGCAGATGGGAGTCCTTCCCTTCATACACCAGGAAGGCGTAGATGTACCCCCGTGGCTCGGTCACAAAGTTTGTACATTTTAACCCCATATCGTGACCTTTTGCTGGGGATAAACTGTTTGATGCCCAGCCTGTCTGATAATTTTACAACGGACTCATCCATGGAGATATTCTGTTCTGGGGTATATAACTGGGGGAATTTTTCAGAGAAATGATTTAGGAGTGGCTGAATTTTAAATAATTTGTCAAAAGCTGGGTCATTTCCGGGAGGGCACTGGGTGTTGTCATTATAGTGGAGGAACCGCATAATCATAAGGTATCTTGATCTTGGCATTATGGATGAGAAGAGTGGCATGTGGTGGATGGGATTGGTAGACCAATAGGAGTACAATTTGTTTTTTTTGTGAGTCCCATAGTAAAAGTTAGGCCTAAAAAAAATTTGAATTCCTCTACAGTAAGTTCTCTCCACCCAAAGGGACGGGCGTAACTAGAACCAGGGTTGCTTACTATGTACTGCTGTGCATAGAGGTTGCACTGGGCCACTATGGACGATAGTGAGTCTTTGGTGAAAATCAAATAAAAAAAATCAAGCATGACAATCATATGTTCACCTGGACACCTGGTTGGGCGGTGAAAGGGGGGATGTTTGCTGCTCCGGAATTAGGGGGAAGCCACAGGGGGTTTTGAAGGGCATAGGGAAGGCTGGCATGGCCCCTATCCCTTTGGGGCTGTGATGACTCCCTACTGGTGCCTGGCCTTTGTTGCAGTGGCACTGCGCTCGAGGTGGATGGCCCTGCGCTGCTGGTAGGCTGCTTCTCCACGTCAGGACACCTTCTTTTCACGGGCACACGTTCCTCTTCCGATTCTGTATTGGACCCACTGCTTGTAACTAGGGGTAGGCTTTATGTTCGGGTCGAACATGAGTTCGACTCGAATGTTGGTTGTTCACCCGTTTGCCGAATAGCGAACAATTTGGGGTGTTCGTGGCAAATTCGAAAGCCGCAGAACACACTTTAAAGTGGTTGTAAACCCTCTGGGACCACTTTAACCTACAGGTAAGCCTAGATTAAGGCTTACCTGTAGTTGCAAGAAATATCTCCTTAACCTACACGGTTTAGGAGATATTTTACAAAAACTGGGCACCGTTGTCTACGGCGCATGCGCGCCATAGATAGCAGCGCAGACGCACTGAGCATGCCGTTAATGAAGGCGAACATGCCATCACTGACGGCACCCACGCGCTTGCGCCGGAGTGCCGTCATTGCGGCTCCGGCTAGTCACAGCGCCGGAGCCGCGATACCTGAAAGTCACTCCGGGATAGATGGCGGTGGAGGAGGCGAACGCTTCAGGGGCTTCAATCTGAGGTAAGTTATTCATAAAGAGCTAGTATACTAGCTCATTATGACTCTGCCTGGCAGGGTGTTTTTTATTTTTTTTTTTAGGCTTTATTTCCTCTTTAAAAGTCTATGGGAGAAATCAAAAGTGCTAATTTTAAAGGTTAATATAAGTTTTTGTCATAAAAAGTGTTTGGGGACCTCGGCCCTGCCCCAGGGGACATGTATCAATGCAAAAAAAGTTTTAAAAACGGACGTTTTTTTAAAGAGCAGTGATTTTAATAATGCTTAAAGTGAATAAAAGTGTTATATTCCTTTAAATGTTGTACCTGGGGGGTGTCTATAGTATGCCTGTAAAGGGGCGCATGTTTCCTGTGTTTAGAACAGTCTGACAGCAAAATTACATTTCTAAAGGAAAAAAGTCATTTAAAACTACTCGCGGCTATAATGAACTGAGGGTCCTGGCAATACACATAAAAGTTCAATAATAATAACATTTATAAAGGAAGCGGGGAAAGAACAAGATGGAGGAAGAACAACACCGAAGGAAGACCAGAAGAAGATGGAAGAAGCAGGGAAAGAAGAAGACATTAATAAAGGAATTGTCAAAAACCGTCTATTGTATTTTTTAACATTATTGACACTTTTTTTGTGAAATCCCTTTACCAATTCACACGAGGGGGTGGGATCTGGGGGTCCCCTTGTTAAAGGGGGCTGTCAGATTCCGATAAGCCCCCCGCCCACAGACCCCCACAACCACCGGACAAGGGTTGTGGGGATGAGGCCCTTCTCTCCATCAACATGGGGACAAGGTGCTTTGGGGGGCTACCCCAAAGCACCCTCCCAATGTTGAGGGCATGTGGCCTGGTACGGTTCAGGAGGGGGGGCACTCTCTTGTCCCCCCCCTTTTTCTGCAGCCTGCCAGATTGCGTGCTCGGATAAGGGTCTGGTTTGGATTTTTGGGGGGACCCCACGCCATTTTTTTTTTAATTTTGGCGCGGGGTTCCCCTTAAAAGCCATACCAGACCTGAAGGGCCTGGTATGGAATTTAGGGGACCCCCACGCATTCTTATTTTAATGTTGGTTCGGGGTTCCCCTGTGGGGAAATCCCATGCCGTTTTTATCAATGATAAAATCATTGATAAATTTATCTTATTTGAGTTTATCAACTTTTATGTGTATTGCCGGGACCGACAATTCATTATAGTCGCGAGTAAGTTTTAAATTACTTTTTTTCCTTTAGAAATGTCATTTTGCTGTCAGACTGTTCTAAACACGGGAAACATGCGCCACTTTACAGGCATACTATAGACACCCCACACGAAATTTAAAGGAATATTACACTTTTATTGTTTCACTTTAAGCATTATTAAAATCACTGCTCCCGAAAAAAGTCAGTTTTTAAAACTTTTTATTGCATTGATACATGTCCCCTGGGGCAGGACCCAGGTCCCCAAACACTTTTTAAGACAATACCATGCATATAAGCCTTTAAAATGAGCACTTTTGATTTTTCATGTTCGTGTGCTATAGATAACTTTAACGATGTTCGCGTATTTGAACAAATTTTTTGCCTGTTCTGGTGCGAATCGAACGGGGGGTGTTCGGCCCATCCCTACTTGTAACGGGTTCATAGGCCGAATCAGAATCGGACTGAGACTCAGAAAGCTCCCCGCTGCTCTCATCAGTCAGGCTTAGCTGGTAGGCCTCCTCGCTAGAAAAATATTTTTTTGCCATACTGGTGGCTGGTGAGGCTGCACTGCAGACTACTGATGTGCACTATTAAGCACTGTAGTGACAGTAATGAGTTGCACTGATGTCACTGTAGAGGCACTGATTGTACTGTAGTGGCACCAATGGTGCAGATAAGCACCGATGGGCACAGGTAGCATTGGTGTGCACTGTAGTGGCACTGGTTTGGCTCTGGTGGCACTGATTAGCATAGAGGTGGCACTGATTAGCACAGAGGTGGCACTGTTGTAGCACTGTTGGGCACTGCTATATACAGTCAGGTCCATAAATATTGGGACATTGACACAATTCTAATCTTTTTGGCTCTATACACCGCCACAATGGATTTGAAATGAA
Organism: Lithobates clamitans; assembly: GCA_037952925.1. Lineage (NCBI taxonomy): Eukaryota > Metazoa > Chordata > Amphibia > Anura > Ranidae > Lithobates > Lithobates clamitans. The sequence goes on from JBBGZY010001832.1 coordinate 1,166,271, forward strand.
ACGAACAAGATGTGCTTTAGCTGCAGACTTTCATCTTTAATTTGAGGGTATTTACATCCAAATCAGGTGAACGGTGTAGAAATTACAACAGTTTGTATATGTGCCTCCCACTTTTTAAGGGACCAAAAGTAATGGGACAATTGGCTGCTCAGCTGTTACATGGCCAGTGTGTGTTATTCCCTCATTATCCCATTTACAAGGAGCAGATAAAAGGTCCAGAGTTCATTTCAAGTGTGTTATTTGCATTTGGAATCTGTTGCTCTCAACTCTCAATATGAGATCCAAAGAGCTGTCACTATCAGTGAAGCAAGCCATCATTAGGCTGAAAAAACAAAACAAACCCATCAGAGAGATAGCAAAAACATTAGGTGTGGCCAAATCAACTGTTTGGAACATCCTTAAAAAGAAAGAACGCCCCAGTGAGCTCAGCAACACAAAAAGACCCGGAAGACCATGGAAAACAACTGTGGTGGATGACCGAAGAATTCTTTCCCTGGTGAAGAAAACACCCTTCACCACAGTTGGCCAGATCAAGAACACTCTCCAGGAGGTAGGTGTATGTGTGTCAAAGTCAACAATCAAGAGAAGACTTCATCAGAGTGAATACAGATTGTTCACCACAAGAGGTAAACCATTGGTGAGCCTCAAAAACAGGAAGGCCAGATTAGAGTTTGCCAAACAACATCTAAAAAAGCCTTCAGAGTTCTGGAACAACATCCTATGGACAGATGAGACCAAGATCAACTTTTACCAGAGTGATGGGAAGAGAAGAGTATGGAGAAGGAAAGGAACTGCTCATGATCCAAAGCATACCACCTCATCAGTGAAGCATGGTGGTGGTAGTGTCATGGTGTGGGCATGTATGGCTGCCAATGGAACTGGTTATCTTGTATTTATTGATGATGTGACTGCTGACAAGAGCAGCAGGATGAATTCTGAAGTGTTTCGGGCAATATTAAATGCTTCAGAACTCATTAGACGGCTCTTCACAGTGCAGATGGACAATGACCCAAAGCATACTGCGAAATAATTTTTTAAGGGAAAGAAGTGGAATGTTATGCAATGGCCAAGTCAATCACCTGACCTGAGCATGAATTTCACTTGCTGAAGGGAAAATGCCCCAAGAACAAGCAGGAACTGAAGACCGTTGCAGTAGAGGCCTGGCAGAGCATCACCAGGGATGAAACCCAGCGTCTGGTGATGTCTATGCATTCCAGACTTCAGGCTGTGATTGACTGCAAAGGATTTGCAACCAAGTATTAAAAAGTGAAAGTTTGATGGATGATTGGTAATCTGTCTCATTACTTTTGGTCCCTTAAAAAGTGGGAGGCACATATACAAACTGTTGTAATTCCTACACCGTTCACCTGATTTGGATGTAAATACCCTCAAATTAAAGATGAAAGTCTGCAGTTAAATCACATCTTGTTCGTTTCATTTCAAATCCTTTGTGGTGGTGTATAGAGCCAAAAAGATTAGAATTGTGTCGATGTCCCAATATTTATGAACCTGACTATATAATATAACTCACGATTTTTAATACGATCACTTTCCTCTACTCTCATGCTGCATCGGTGTGAGGAGACCATTAAACTCCTGATGACCCTGCTTTGTTTACATTTGTGATCACTCCGTCATAGGACAGAGCGATCACGTGGTAAAGGGCCACTGTCATTGGCCCTTTACCGCGATCCATGTTGTGCCGGGTCCCGTGAACCCGGCGAGCACAGATGTTCCCGTGTGTGTGCCCCACGGGGCGCTCGGGAGCGGTTTTCTGGGAGGACGTCAATGTACGTGCTCCCAGAGTTATCGAGCTGCACTGTAGCCGTCATTTGGCTATAGTGCAGTCGGTAACTGGTTAATGTCTAAACCGCTGGCAACGAAAGTGAGTTTGTCACATACCTTACCAAGGCCGAGATGCTGAAAGCAGCTTCCCTTGCAACTAAACGCACTACACCCCTGGAAGTTGTACAGAGGGTGTAGGGCACAAAGAGGCACAAGTCACCAATAGGCTTAAGCAGGACTTGGGTGATGATCTCTGGGAAACCACTTGAAGGAGACGAGTCCTGGGAGAGCTGTAACTCTGTTCAGTGGTTAGGCTTGACACAAGTTTAAGTAAGAAGCCCGATCAGGCAAGTGATAGTTGCAGAGGAGTCTGTGTAGAGAACCAGGGTCAAACTCAGGTAATAGAAGCAGAGGCAAGTCCGTATTACTAGCGGGGGTCATACACCAGTGGTTAGGCAGATGAGACAGTAGGAAGTCCTTATTACAAGCCGGGGTCAAACACAGGGAGTAGGCTGGGTAAGCAGAGTCCTTAAGCAAGCCGAGGTCAAAGTGCTGGAGAGAGATCAGAGCAGGTCAGAGTCAATCTGGGTTACAACAGGTAATCTCAAGATAGTAGGAAGCTGAGAGACAATCCAGAAATTAGCATGGGGATGAGCAGCCTTTTATAGGCCAGCAAAGGGATTCACGTTATGCATGCCTTACCACGCATGCGCATGGGAAAATGCTGATAACGACTTCTGATATTCCTCTGAAAGAGTATATCCCTAAGTGAAAATGTCCAAATTAGCCATTTTCCCTCTACATAAAGATGGCCTAGGCTATAAGAAGATAGCCTAGACCCTGAAACTGAGCTGCAGCATGGTGGCCAAGACCATACAGAGTTTTAACAGGACAGGTTCCACTCAGAACAGCCCTCACCATGGTTGACCAAAGAAGTTGAATGCACGTGCTCAGCACCATATCCATAGGTTATCTTTGGGAAATAGACGTATGAGTGCTCCCAGCATTGCTACAGAGGTTAAAGGGGTGGGGGGTCAGCCTGTCAGTGCTCAGACCATACGCCACACACTGCATCAAATTAGTCTGCATGACTGTCGTCCCAGAAGGAAGCCTCTTCTAAATATGATGCACATGAAAGCCCGCAAACAGTTTGCTGAAGACAAGCAGACTAAGGAGATGGATTACTGGAACCATGTCCTGTGGTCTGATGAGACCAAGATAAACTTATTTGGTTCAGATGGTGTCAAGTGTGTGTGGCGGCAACCAGGAGAGTAGTACAAAGACAAGTGTGTCTTGTCTACAGTCAAGCATGGTGGTGGGAGTGTCATGGTCTGAGGCTACATGAGTGCTGCCGGCACTGGGGAGCTACAGTTCATTGAGGGAACCATGAATGCCAACATGTACTGTGACATACTGAAGCAGAGCATGATCCCCTCCCATCAGAGACTGGGCTGCAGGGCAGTATTCCAACATGATAACAACCCCAAACACACCTCCAAGACGACCACTGCCTTGCTAAAGAAGCTGAAGGTAAAGGTGATGGACTGGCCAAGCAGGTCTCCAGACCTAAACCTTATTGAGCATCTGTGAGGCATCCTCAAACGTAATGTGTAGTGCAAGGTCTCTAACATCCACCAGCTCCGTGATGTTGTCATGAAGGAGTGGAAGAAGATTCCAGTGGCAACCTGTGAAGCTCTGGTGAACTCCATGCCCAAGAGGGTTAAGGCAGTGCTGGAAAATAATGGCGGCCACACAAAACATGGACACTTTGGGCCCAATTGGGACATTTTCACTTAGGGGTGTACTCACTTTTGTTGCCAGCGGTTTAGACAATAATGGCTGTGTGTTGAGTTATTTTGAGGGGCCAGCACATTTACACTGTTATACAAGCTGTACACTCACTACTTTACATTGTAGACAAGTGTCATTTCTTCAGTGTTGTCACATGAAAAGATAGAAGAAAATATTTACAGAAATATGAGGGGTGTACAGTGTAGTCAGTGTAAACTATAGATACAGTGCAGGCAGTGTATTAATATAGATATACAGTGAAACCTCAGATTGCGAGTAATGCGGTTAACGAGTGTTTCGTAATATGAGCACTGTTTTTTTTAAAATGCTGACTCGGTTTGAGAGTGTTATCTTGCAAAATGAGCAGGATTCAAGCCACAGCGGTGTCCAGTACCGCGTTTGGCCTAAGATGGGGGGGGAGCCGGAGCCGATCGGAGCCGCTAGGAAATGCTTGGAAATACTTTTTTCCCAAGCCTTTCTGAGTTCAGCCGAGCTGTCCTCGAGCCTTTCCGAGTGTTTACGAGGCTCTCCGGCGCCCCCCCACCTCTGGCCACATGAGGTATTGCATGCCATTGAAGTCAATGTGCATCGTTTCCATGGACTTGGGGAAACTCGCTTTGATATGCGAGTGCTTTGGATTACGGATTATGCTCGTAATTCAAGGTTCCACTGTATACTGTGTAAAAATTATATATATATATATATATATATATATATATATATATATATTGCAGTCAGTGTACAGTATATAATACAATGCAGTCGGTGTACAGTATATAATACAGTGCAGTCGGTGTACAGTATATAATACAGTGCAGTCGGTGTACAGTATATAATACAGTGCAGTCGGTGTACAGTATATAAGTGCAGGCAGTGTACAGTATATAATATAGGGCAGTTAGTGTTGTACAGTATATATTAAACAGTGCAGTTGGTGTACAGTATATGTGTGCAGGCAGTATACAGTATATAATATAGTGCCGTCCATGTACAGTATATAATATAGTGCAGGCAGTGTTCAGAATATAATACATGTCCTGTGTACAGTATATAATACAGTGCAGGCGGTGTACACAGGATATAATAGTGTACAATATATAATACATTTCAAGCGGTGTACAGTATATAATACAGTGCAGTCGTTGTACAGTATATAATAAAGTGCAGTCAGTGTACAGTATATAAGTGCAGGCAGTGTACAGTATATAATATAGGGCAGTTAGTGTTGTACAGTATTTATTAAACAGTGCAGTTGGTGTACAGTATATGTGTGCAGGCAGTATACAGTATATAATATAGTGCCGTCCGTGTACAGTATATAATATAGTGCAGGCAGTGTTCACAATATAATACATGTCCTGTGTACAGTATACAGTGCAGGCAGTGTACAGTATATAATACAGTGCAGACGGTGTACACAGGATATAATAGTGTACAATATATAATACAGTGCAGGCGGTGTACAGTATATAATACAGTGCAGTCGGTGTACAGTATCTAATACAGTGCAGACGTGGTACAGTATATAATACAGTGCAGGCGGTGTACACAGTGTATAATACAGTGCATACCGTATATAATACACTTCAGGCGGTGTACAATTTATAATACAGTGCAGGCGGTGTACAGTATATAATATAGTGCAGGTGGTGTACACAGTAAATAGTGTGTACAGTATATAATACAGTGCAGTCCGTGTACAGTATATAATACAGTGCAGGCGGAGTAAACAGTAAATTATACAGTGTGTACAGTATATAATACACTTCAGAAGGTGTATAGTATATAATACAGTGCAGTATGTGTATACAGTATATAATACAGTGTCTACAGTATACTACTACAGTGCAGGCGGTGTACAATATATAATACAGTGCAGGTGGTGTACACAGTATATAATACACTTCAGGCTGTGTGCACAGTATATAATACAGTGTGTACAGTATACAGTGGGGACGGAAAGTATTCAGACCCCCTCAAATTTTTAACTCTTTGTTATATTGCAGCCATTTGCTAAAATCATTTAAGTTCATTTTTTTCCTCATTAATGCACACACAGCACCCCATATTGACAGAAAAACACAGAATTGTTCACATTTTTGCAGATTTATTAAATATCACATGGTCCTAAGTATTCAGACCCTTTGCTGTGACACTCATATATTTAACTTAGGTGCTGTCCATTTCTTCTGATCATCCTTGAGATGGTTCTACACCTTCATTTGAGTCCAGCTGTGTTTGATTATACTGATTGGACTTGATTAGGAAAGCTACACACCTGTCTATATAAGACCTTACAGCTCACAGTGCATGTCAGAGCAAATGAGAATCATGAGGTCAAAGGAACTGCCTGAAGAGCTCAGAGACAGAATTGTGGCAAGGCACAGATCTGGCAAAGGTTACAAATAAAATTTCTGCTGCACTTAAGGTTCCTAAGAGCACAGTGGCCTCCATAATCCTTAAATGGAAGACGTTTGGGATGACCAGAACCCTTCCTAGAGCTGGCCGTCCGGCCAAACTGAGTTATCGGGGGAGAAGAGCCTTGGTGAGAGAGGTAAAGAAGAACCCAAAGATCACTGTGGCTGAGCTCCAGAGATGCATTCGGGAGATGGGAGAAAGTTGTAGAAAGTCAACCATCACTGCAGCCCTCCACCAGTCGGGGATTTATGGCAGAGTGGCCCGACGGAAGCCTCTCCTCAGTGCAAGACACATGAAAGCCCACATGGAGTTTGCTAAAAAAACACCTGAAGGATTCCAAGATGGTGAGAAATAAGATTCTCTAGTCTGATGAGACCAAGATAAAACTTTTTGGCCTTAATTCTTAGCGGTGTGTGTGGAGAAAACCAGGCACTGCTCATCCCCTGTCCAATACAGTCCCAACAGTAAAGCATGGTGGTGGCAGCATCATGCTGTGGGGGTGTTTTGCTACAGGGACAGGATGACTGGTTGCAATCGAGGGAAAGATGAATGCGGCCAAGTACAGGGATATCCTGGACGAAAACCTTCTCCAGAGTGCTCAGGACCTCAGACTGGGCCGAAGGTTTACCTTCCAACAAGACAATGACCCTAAGCACACAGCTAAAATAACTAAGGAGTGGCTTCACAATAACTCCGTGACTGTTCTTAAATGGCCCAGCCAGAGCCGTGACTTAAACCCAATTGAGCATCTCTGGCGAGACCTAAAAATGGCCGTCCACCAACGTTTACCATCCCCCCCTGACAGAACTGGAGAGGATCTGCAAGGAGGAATGGCAGAGGATCCCCAAATCCAGGTGTGAAAAACTTGTTGCATCTTTCCCAAAAAGACTCATGGCTGTATTAGATCAAAAGGGTGCTTCTACTAAATACTGAGCAAAGGGTCTGAATACTTAGGACCATGTGATATTTCAGTTTTTTTGTTTTTTTTTAATAAATCTGCAAAAATGTCAACAATTCTGTGTTTTTCTGTCAATATGGGGTGCTGTGTATACATTAATGAGGGAAAAAAAATGAACTTTAGCAAATGATTTTAGCAAATGGCTGCAATATAACAAAGAGTGAAAAATTTAAGGGGTCTGAATACTTTCTGTCCCCACTGTATAATACAATTCAGGCGGTGTACAGTATCTAATACAGTGCAGGCAGTGTACAGTATATAATACAGTGCAGGCGGTGTATAGTATATAATACAGTGCAGGCGGTGTACAGTAAATAATACAGTGCAGGCAGTGTACACAGTATATAATACAGTGTAGTGCGGTGTGAATAAAAAAAATCCCCATCATGACCGGGAGGCCACCAAGGAGAGGCAGGCGCTCACAGGCCACTAAAAGAGGGCAAGCAACCTCTGTGTCTACAGTGAAAAGTGGTGGTCGCGGACATTGTGCATTCTCTGCAGGTGGGAAACACTTGTCCTTTTTTCTGCTGCTGGCCGTGTTATTGAGCCACAACATACAAAAGAGTTGGTGGAGTGTATAACTAAGCCATCCTCATCCTCTGTCACCCAGGCTCATACTAGTTTGCCTTCCAACGCAGCCGCCAAAGTGGCCTATTTCACTGGCTCCTTGTCTACAGTTACTCCTTCCTTAGCCCCACTATCATGCACGGAGGAGTCACCAGAATTATTTGAACATAGTATCGGTTACATGCTGCTAGAGGATGCGCAGCAATCTGAAGGCTCTGAAGTTGGTTCCCAGGTTGACGAAGGGAGTAACATGAGCCTAGAGAGAGGGTATGCCCCAGAAGGACAAGAAACTAGCAGTCACGTTCCCCCAGCTGCAGCATACTGCCAAATTTGCTCCAGTGATGAAGGAGGGGATGATGAGGTCACTGACTGTACTTGGGTACCTGAGAAAAGTGAGGAGGAGGAAGAGTTAGGTCTCCAATGAGGCAGGATGTCCTCCAGGGGCCAGCTTAACCACTTCCCACCCGGCCTATAGCAAAATGATGGCCGGGCGGTGGTTTAGTTATCCTGACTCGACATCATATGATGTGCCGTAGGGACGTGCATCGCGGCTATCGGTGGTGCGTTGTGTCAGTCACACCGCTACACTGATCTCAGTAAAGAGCCTCTGAAGGAGGCTCTTTACCATGTGAGAAGCCGCGTCCAATCACAGCTGATCACAATGTAAACAGGAAGAGTCGTCTGACAGACGCAAGTAGAGGAGAGCCGATCGGCTGCTCTCCTGACAGGGGGTCTGTGCCGATTGTTTATCAGATGCCCGCCCAGGACCACCAGGATGCCGCCGGGAGGACCAGGGATGGCCACCACACTGGATTACTAGGTATGCCCCCCTAGACCACCAGGGAAATGCCAATCTGTGCCAGGCAGCTGCCAATCAAAGCCCAGGCATCTGCCAATCAGTGCCCATCCACAGTGCCACCAGGGATGCCTATCAGTGCCGCATATCAGTGCCACATATCAGTGCCCATCAGTACCGCCTATCAGTGCCCATTAGTGCCCAGCAGTGGCGCATATCTGTGCCACCCATAAGTATCCATCATTGCAGCCTTTCAGTGCCTATCAGTGCCCACCAGTGCAACCCATGAGTGCCTATCAGTGCTGCATATTAGTGCCACCCATCAGTGCCGATCGTCAGTGCCAGCACATCGGTGTTGCCTTATCAGTGCCCATCAGTGAATGAGAAAACTTACTTATTTACAAAATTTTATAACAGAAACAAAATAAAAACTTAATTTTTTTCGAAAATTTTGGTCTTTTTTTTATTTGTTTAGCAAAAAATAAAAACCGCAGAGGTGATTATATACCACCAAAAGAAAGCTCTATTGGTGGGAACAAAATTATAAAAATTATGTTTGGGTACAGTGTAGCCTGACCACGCAATTGTAATTTAAACAGCGACAGCGCAGAAAACTGGCTTGGGCAGGAAGGGAGTGTAAGTGTCTGGTATTGAAGTGGTTAATGGCAGCCACCCTATTGCATCACAATACAGAGTTCCACAGGTGCAGGGCGCTGCTCCCTGCTGACTTTCAAAAGTTCATCGGTGTGGGCTATTTTTCGACACGTGCAGTAGATCATGCCGTTGCTGTTTGCAATCTTTGTCTGAAGCGGATCAAGCATGGCCAGAACAGCACCCGCTTGGGCACAACATGCTTGACAAGACATATGATGGACTGCCATGCAGTCCGTTGGAAACAGCACCTAAAAGACCCACAACAGACGGACTTCTCCTTGCTCCTCATCTGGGATCTCAACTTGTACTATACCTCAAGTCCTCTCAAAAACCTGCACTGAGAGGAATGAAGGTATAGCAATAAGTGTCCCAAGTACTTGAAGCCAATCTGCTAACAGTACAACACCAGTTGATTTCAGCAGCCAAATTTTCCCAGCTATCCACATGCTCAACATCTAAATGGTAGCTTGGCCAAATTGCTAGCACTACAACTGCTGCCTTTTCAGCTGGTAGACTCTGCCCCCTTTTGTGAATTTGTGAAATGTGCTTGACATGTGAAGGACAAATACCTCCAGTTATTACCCCCACCTGATGGACCATAACCTCCCCAACTCCCCAAAATTGCTCAATAAACCACGTGACAAAATTATGGAGTAAAATGGTCTTGTGGCCTTTTATTTAACAAGTACTAAGCTTAAAATACATAACAATTTTAAATAACATCACACAAAACTTTTTTCCATATCTTGGTGGTCTTGGAGGGCAACAACACACAACTTGGTCACTGGGACAAAACTTCTTTAACTTAGGCCTCAAGTCGCAAGACACCGACTCAGAGACGGGACACATAATCCGCAGTGACCTACATTTTACCCCTTCCTGGTTTAACTGTTGTTTACTGGAAGGTGCCCGAGAACCTCATACCACAGATGGGTACCAACCATTTTAATGACATACCCCCAGGCCCCTATTACAGGTAACAAATCTGCCCACATCTTTGTTCACTTTGACTCGAGCCTTGTTCACCTTTTCCACTGACCAGGCCCACCGCCACGCAGTCCTGCCCACCATGTCAGACCAAACTATCATCATCCCTGGGAAAGACGTGCGTAAGGAAGTCAAACTTCACATCACATATCAGCTCACGCATGGACCTGGCCCCCGTGTCATTACCTCCCACATGCAGCACTAAAATATCCGGTGCCCTGTCTATGCGTGAGAACCTATGAACCTCCGGAATGACCCTGCTCCATATCATACCCGGCACCCCAATCCACCGGACCTGAGCTTCCTGTCTGGGAATACCCAGCTGCCTACCGTTGGGCCATACGTCTGCTCATCTGGCCACCCAAAACACGTAAGAATGACCTAGAATCCACACTAGGCCGACTTCTCCATCTGAAAAACAAGGAAATACAAACATATAACAATATTTTTCCCCCCACTCCACAGACAAAAAAAAAAAAAGAGAACCCATGTGGAAAACCTTACTCATGCATCAAATGTGGGCGAATGTAGAGCCTAAACCTGTCAGAATCCCATCGGCCAATCCATTTAACTACATCGTCGGTTAGGCCCGCCCGAGCCGCCTCAGTGGCCGCCCCTATGTGGAAAGAGTGGGAGGCGTAACCCTTGGGGTCTTAACCCCCTGCCGTTAAATATTTCCTAAACACCACTATAAACTGAAATGTGGACAGAGCCGACCCATCTCTGTGCATCAGAAATTACCCCTCCAACCCTGGACGCATGGAAAGAAAGGATTTCACCGCCCGTACCGGACATATCGCCGTGTCCGAGATGCGAAACACAACGATTCACATGCCCTTTCCAGCCTGATCAGTTTTGGAACGTCGCACCCACAGGCTGATGAATCCTCCGAACACTCCACCTCCTGCACTAATAGGCCCCCTTGCGCCTGTTTAGAAGAGCTGACCAGCTCGCCAACCCTCAACGCCCCAAAAAAGGCAAGCTCAAAGGCGGCCCGGAATAAGCAACATTCGTACGCCGAGCTACTCATGGAATTCAATTGCGGAAACAAATCCTGCAACATTAAAAATGAAACCGGGCGGCACCCGTACCTGCTATTGTGAGCTCTCCTGTACCCCTTAACTGCCTGATTCACCCAAAATTCCTTTGTTTAATCCCTGCAACCTGGTAACTTAAACAGGAAGGCCAAACCCGCCAACCTACGATCGATAGTGGATGCGGAGACCTCCGTTTTCATACTTACAGTCAGAAAATAAAGGACGGCATTGTTCACCTCACGACCCTCCGGGGGAATCCCCAGCCCATGTAAAAATGCTAGCCATTCCGGCCATACCTTGGAGTATGCAGTCCATGTAGCCTCACTCACTGAGCGTTGAATCCACCATGCTGCGTTTTCAAAGCAATGCTTCACATCCAGTCGGGACAGGCAACCCCGTGTTGCTCCGCGTCTGGTGCCAACTCCCAGAACCTGTCCCACTGAAAATGAGCATCAACCAAAGTGTTTTCAACCCCTGGAAGGTGTATAGCATAAATGAAAGCATTCAATTGCAGACAACGCAGGACCAAATGATGCAGCAACCGCACCACCGGCTGTGAAACAGCTGAAACACAGTTAACCACCTAGACAACGCCTAGGTTGTTACAATTGAAGCACACCTTCAAGTTACATAAGGAATTGCTCCAAAGTTCCATTGCCACCACAATCAGGAAGAGCTCCAGGAGTACCAGATTCTTTAGGAATCCTGCCTCCTCCCACTCCATAGGCCAAGGCTCAGCACTCCATTTTCCCCGACAGAATGCTCCATAACTGGTTAAGCCCGCTGCATCCGTAAACAATTCCAAGTCGAAATTACTGATGGGTGCAGACATCCATAAAGCGCGCCTGTTGAACGACTCCAGGAAGTCATGCCACACCCGCAAGTCCTCCCTATGCTCCCCATTCAGACTCACAAAATGAGTTGGAGCCTTAACCCCAGCCGTCGCCATGGACAGCCTGCAGCAAAAAACCCTGCCCATGGGAATTATCCTGCAAGCAAAATTTTACTTACCCAACAACGACTGTAACTGGCGTAGCTGAATCTTCCGCTTACCAATAATCCCACGCACCTCAGCCTTGAGAGCATCAAGCTTGTCCACTGGCAGCCGACATTCCATCCTAAGAGAATCCAAAACGATCCCCAAAAAACAACGGATGACGTGGGCCCTCTGTATTCTCAGGAGCCAATGGAACCCCAAAATGCTCAGCTACATACTGCAATGTTCCCAAAAGAACGGAGCAAATGTTGGACTCCGGTGGACCCACACATAAGAAGTCATCCAGGTATTGAATGACCGAGCTGAGCCCAGAGACATCCCGGACCACCCATTCCAAGAAGGAGCTGAAGGTTTCAAACAATACTATCAGGCTCCTCCTACTTACCAGACCGGCGAGTCCTGTCGGGCAGAGGGTTGGCTCCCTTACCCTCCGACTATTGGCCCCCTGATAGAGTAAACAGGGGGTACAACAGTACGGAGTGGTATGAAGGCCTGTATGGCTGTTCAGGTATTGCTGTCCGGAAGTCACAGGGTTAACTGTAGCAAAGACTGAGTAGACTGGAGCACCTTCGCTGAGCAGAGCAGGCTGGTGTGGACAACAGACAGGAAGACTGCAGACAGGCTGACAGGATCCCAGGGAGCAGGCAGATGGATGGTCAGGAGACAGGCCGGATTTGGCAACAGGCAGACGGCAGAGGTACAGTGGAACAGGCAAGCGGATGGTCAGACAAGCAAGGGTCGGTGCAGGCAGAGTTCAGAGAGTGGACGGGGGACAAGCCGGGTCAGTAGGTATAACAGGAACAACAAGGTACACGGTCAGGCTCTGGAACTACTAGCTGTTGATTAGGCAGCACTGGTCACCAGAACTCACTGGCTTAAATAGGGCTTTTGGTGCCAAACGACGTGCACGCGCGCGCCCCGGCACACACAGGCACGCGCGCCGACGCACCCTGACGCACACCACCGCGGGCGCCCCGCCTGCCAAGGTAAGAACCCCGACAGTGCCCCCTCCTCAAGGGCAGCCTCCGGATGCCCAGCTGGGCCAGCCTGGGAGCATGGGAATTCTTGAAGGTTTGTAGCAATTCGTTGGCATGCAGGTTACCTTCGGGTTCCCAAGAATTATCCTCGGGTCCATACCCCTTCCATTTAATGAGATACTGGAGCTGATTCTGTCTTTTCCTACAGTCCAAGATTGCCTCGACTTCGAACTCCTCCTCATTGTTGACCAAAACAGCCTCCGGTGGCTTGGCCTTACGGTCAGGAAAAGGATCGTGGATAACTGGTTTCAGTAATGAAACGTGGAAGACCGGGTGGATTCTAAGGGACTCTGGCAGGCTAAGTTCAAAGGCAACATCATTCACCTTTCTCTTCACCCGAAACGGGCCCAGAAACTTAGGCCCCAACTTCTTGGAGGGACAAGCCAACTTTAGATTAGCTGTAGAGAGCCATACTTGGTTGCCAGGTTCAGGGATGAGTTCTCCTCGCCTTTTCTTATCGAACATCCTCTTGAAGGAAGCCTGGGATTGGGCCATGGTCTCCTGCAGGATCTTACAGTTACTAGAAAAGAACTCCATAGTTTCCGTTACTGCGGGCAGAGAACATTCCGGGATAGAACTGGGAAGGAAAGAAGGATTGAATCCATAATTCGCAAAGAAAGGAGTCTGGTTGATGGCAGAGTGTAAGGAGTTGTTGTATGAGAATTCGGCGACTGGTAACAAGGACACCCAGTCGTCTTGAGTAAATACAGAAAAGCAACGGAGGTATTGCTCCAGCGTCTGGTTAGTTCTTTCTGTCTGGCCGTTCGTCTGAGGATGGTAGGCCGAGGAGAACGCCAATTCGATTTCCAAAGCGGCACACAGTGCTCTCCAAAACCGGGAGGTAAATTGAACACCTCGGTCGGATACGATATTCGCGGGCACCCCATGTAGCCTTACTACTTCCTTGATGAATATCTTCGCCGTTTCTACGGCTGTGGGAGTACCCTTCATAGGGATGAAGTGTGCCATCTTGGATAGCCTATCAATCACCACAAAGATGGTTGAGAAACCTTCAGAGGGGGGTAACTCCACAATGAAATCCATCGATAGCATTCTCCAAGGCCTGTCAGGAATCGGTAAAGGTCTCAATAAACCCCAGGCCTTTGAGTGGTTGCATTTATTCCGAGCACAAGTGCGGCAAGAACCCACGTACCTCTTACAGTCCTCCAGAAGACATGGCCACCAAAAGGTGCGTAGCACCAATTCTGAGGTTTTCCGGGCTCCGAAGTGACCCGCCAGCTTGTGGTCATGACATAGTTCCAGTACCAGTACCCTACATCTTTCAGGTACGAAAATCTTGCCTTCATGCCAGAGCAACCCATCATTTAAACTGGTTCCAGTAGGTAGAGGAATTTCAGAGGAAGCCTGTTTAATCCTGGAAATTAAATCTCCCTGGAGCAGTAAGAAATTACCTGCAGGCAGAATAGTATCAGGAGGAGTACTTTCCTTGGAGTCGTGGAACATCCGTGATAGGGCATCAGGTTTTCCATTCTTGGATCCGGGCCTGTACGTGATGTGAAAGGAGAAGCGAGAAAAAAAAAAGTGCCCATCTAGCCTGTCGTGGTCTGAGTCGCTTGGCTGCTCTTAAGTATTCCAAGTTCTTGTGGTCGGTAAAGATGAGAACCGGATGTACCGCACCCTCTAGTAGATAGCGCCACTCTTCCAAAGCCGCTTTGATGGCCAACAGTTCCCGGTCTCCGACATCATAATTTTTCTCAGATGATGAGAGTTTACGGGAAAAGAATGCTACAGGAAACAAGAGGGCCTTGGGGCCCTGACGTTGAGAAAGTACTGCCCCCACTGCGATCTCCGAAGCATCCACTTCTAGAACAAACGGTAATGCAGGGTCCGGGTGCTTGAGAATAGAGGCAGAAGTAAACAGTCCCTTTAATTTCTCGAACGCTGCCTGTGCTTGGGATGACCAACAGAAACGTGCTCCCTGTTTAGTAAGTTCTGTTATTGGTGCAATGATTTTAGAAAAGTCTTTAATGAACTTCCTGTAAAAGTTGGAAAATCCAACGAAACGTTGGACTCCCTTCCTGTCAGAAGGAGCCGGCCAGTCCAGGATGGCCGATACTTTTTGTGGGTCCATCTTGATTCCTTCAACAGAAATAATGAGTGCCAAGAACTGAATACTCAGGCGTTCGAACTCACATTTATCTAGTTTGGCGTATAAGCCATGTTGCCTGAGCCGGACGAGAACATTCCTGACGTGCCTGCGATGATCCGCCAAAGAAGAGGAGAAGATGAGTATATCGTCCAGATAAACGATGACATAAAGGTCCAGGATATCTCTAAAAATGTCGTTCACAAAGTGCTGGAACGTAGCCGGGGCATTACAAAGACCGAAGGGCATGACCTGGTACTCAAAATGCCCGAAACGAGTGCGAAACGCAGTCTTCCACTCGTCACCTTCTCGGATGCGGATTAAGTTATAGGCACCCCGGAGATCCAGTTTAGTAAAGATTCTGGCAGTGCCCAGCCTTTGGAATAACTCAGGTACCAGAGGGAGCGGGTAGCGATTTTTAATCGTGATCTTGTTCAGTTCGCAGTAATCAATAAATGGCCGCAGGGAATGATCCTTCTTTTCCACAAAAAATAAACCCGCACCGGCCGGAGAGGTGGACGGGCGGATAAATTTCTTTTTCAGATTTTCATCCAAGTACTGCTTCAGGGTACCCAGCTCCTGCTCAGTCAAGGGGAAGATCCGGCCAAAAGGTACCTCGGATCCAGGAAGCAATTCAATTGGGCAGTCGTAAGGCCTGTGTGGTGGTAGCAATTCAGCCCCCTTCTTGCTAAACACATCCGCAAAGTCTTGGTAAGGCTCAGGAATAGCTTGAAGCAAATCAACATCTGGTTGTAGACAGAGGAGTTGGGCAACCTCATGGCCTGTCCCTTGCAAGCAGTGTTGAAGACAGTATCCAGAAAGGAACTCGACATTACCTGTAGCCCAGTTGATTTGGGGGTTGTGCGCTTGTAGCCAAGGTATTCCAAGAATAACTGGAAAGAGAGGGGACGAGATGGCGTCCAGACAGAGATATTCATGGTGTTGCTGGCCCATGATGGCTTCTAAGGGGATAGTCTCCTGAGTGACTGGGCCGGAGCGGAGAGCAGAACCGTCAGCGAGATGAACAGCGCGGCTTTGAGTTTTGGTTTGGAGAGGAATGGAATGTTGAGAGGCAAAGGTCCGATCAATAAAACAGCTGCAGGCTCCGGAATCAATAATAGCTGGGACTTGGATGGCCTTTCCGGGAAGCTGTAAAGTGACAGAAATGGTTAGATGCGTGCCCAAGGAGGGTACAATAGTAGCACAGGTATGGACATCAGAACGACACTTACGCATCTTGTTGGGGCAACCGCTGGCGTAGTGCCCCGATTCCCCGCAGTAGAGGCAGAGGTTGTGTGCCCGCCTACGTGACTTCTCCTCTGGGGTCAAAGAAGGACGGAACAGACCAAGCTGCATTGGTTCAGGTGCATCATAGGTAGAGGCAGGTGGCGGAGCAGGAGATCTACTGGGTGGACAGGGTACTTGTGGAGTCATCCAGGTGGGACGAAGGGTACTGGTGGTTCTCTCGGTACGTCGTTCTCGCAGTCTACGGTCTATTTGGATAGATAGATTGATAAGGTCTTCCAGGGTCTGTGGTACCCCTACTCGTGCCAACTCATCTTTGAGAGGTTCTGACAACCCCATCCTGAACTGATGGCGCAATGCTGCGTCATTCCAAGCCGTGTCGGAACTCCAGCGTCTGAACTCGACGGCATAGTCTTCAGCTGCTCGGCGGCCTTGACGAAGGACCTGTAAGGAGGCTTCTGCGGTGGCAGTGAGCTGGGGGTCTTCGTATAGTTGGGACATGGCTCCAAAGAAGGCCTCCAGACTATCCAAGGCGACAGACTTTTGCTCCAAGAGTCGGTGGGCCCATGTTTGTGGTTCACCAGTCAGCAGGGAAATAACAAAGCCCACCTTAGTGGCTTCCAGGGAGAACGTGCGTGGCTGAAGGGCAAAGTACAGGTTGCAAGCATTCCGGAAGGCACGATACTTGCTCCGGTCTCCGAGAAATCTTTTGGGTACTGGTACTTTGGGCTCAGGAGGTAACATGACCACAGAAGGTGTTGAGGTGGCTGCTGCGGACCCTGGTGGACCGGAAGGTGCGGACAGAGCCTGCACACGTTCTTCCAAGCTGGAATATCCCTCTTGTAGGCTTTTCACTGCCTGGGTTAGACCCGCCAAATGTCGGCAAAGTTCATCCATGGGGGAGGCCCCCTGCCCAGACTCGGTCATGGCTGCCTAATACTATCAGGCTCCTCCTACTTACCAGACCGGCGAGTCCTGTCGGGCAGAGGGTTGGCTCACTTACCCTCCGACTATTGGCCCCCTGATAGAGTAAACAGGGGGTACAACAGTACGGAGTGGTATGAAGGCCTGTATGGCTGTTCAGGTATTGCTGTCCGGAAGTCACAGGGTTAACTGTAGCAAAGACTGAGTAGACTGGAGCACCTTCGCTGAGCAGAGCAGGCTGGTGTGGACAACAGACAGGAAGACTGCAGACAGGCTGACAGGATCCCAGGGAGCAGGCAGATGGATGGTCAGGAGACAGGCCGGATTTGGCAACAGGCAGACGGCAGAGGTACAGTGGAACAGGCAAGCGGATGGTCAGACAAGCAAGGGTCGGTGCAGGCAGAGTTCAGAGAGTGGACGGGGGACAAGCCGGGTCAGTAGGTATAACAGGAACAACAAGGTACACGGTCAGGCTCTGGAACTACTAGCTGTTGATTAGGCAGCACTGGTCACCAGAACTCACTGGCTTAAATAGGGCTTTTGGCGCCAAACGACGTGCACGCGCGCGCCCCGGCACACACAGGCACGCGCGCCGACGCACCCTGACGCACACCACCGCGGGCGCCCCGCCTGCCAAGGTAAGAACCCTGACAAATACACAAGAGATCGAGCAACCCATAGGTAGGCAACGATCAACATAGTATGCCCCATTCCAAGTGCAGCCTAGAAACCGAAAGCTGTCTGGGTGAACCGGCAGCAACCGGAAATCCGATTCAATATCAGCCTTCGCCATGAGCGCGCCACGCCCATATTGGCGAACCCATGATACCGCTGCATCAAAAGAAGTGTACGTCACCGTACACTCCCCTGGTGAGCGTCATTGACTGAGCCTCCTTTAGGAAAGGAAAGGTGATGAATCAAGCAAAACTTTTGTGGCTCCTTCTTGGGAACAACTCCCAAGGGCGAAAGCACCAAGTCATGTAGAGGAACCGTAGTAAAGGGGCCAGCCATCCACCCCAAGTGTACCTCCTTTGACAGTTTCTCTGAAACCACCGAGGGCCGTAGCAAGGCGGACCACAAATTCCAAGCTACGGGAGGAACAGCGGACAGTGAACATGGGATTCTAAAACCGCTAGCAAAACCCGCCTCTAACAACCTTGATCGATCGGGATAACTACTGAGGAAATGAAGCATCCTTTCCACTCGCACCGGAGTCTTCCATGTTACCCGCAGACTCTCCGGCTTGGCCCTTACCTCATTTGAAGCACTCTGACAGCGCATGGGCTACTCCGCACCCTGAACAGATATGTTTGAAGCGACAGTTTGTGCCGAACTTACATGTTCCTTCATTAAACTGCCAGCAGAAGCCCCAAAGTTTTTTGGTCGGTTGTCCTAAGGTCGAGGTACCTCAGATGATCCCCCCCCACGAAAAGACTGGTTGGGAACCCGTGCCAACATCATAAGCTTCATCCACAAGCTGATATCCTTATGATCCCAGTGCAGAGATGATTGGATGGCCATCCATTGACGGAACTGTTCATCGTAGCAAAGCCTGATGGGCAAAGCCACGCCACTCCTCCATATGTCTGGTGAGTCTCGCTAATGGCCTCCAAGTAAACGAACAATGCAGAACAATGCTCAGGGGCTTTCTCACCTATAACACACGCAATAATGGCTAAAGCCTGCAGCCAATTAGCGAAGGTGCAAGGAATCAACCGATACCTGCGTTTTTCCTCGTCCTCCTTCTTGCTCTCCTCCGGCTTCAATCTATCCAGATTGAACTTTTCCAGGGGCAGTAACATGAATATCTCTACATATTCTCCTTTCCAGATTTTTTCTTTAACGTCTGCCTTAAGATGAGCCCCCAAGGGGCCTTTAAAACAGACATAGACCTCGTTCTTAGCGGAGTCCACCAGCCTAACCGAATCCATCTTTTTTTTTTCCCTGCTTTTTCCTGAATACCCGATGCCGGCGCACTAGCCGTTATCCCGGGCGAAGGAAACCCACCCTTTGCCCAGAAGATGACACTGACAAACCGCTTGAAGCATCAGGCGCTCTGGCAGGTAAATGAAGGGCCACCTCAATCCTAATAGCGCATCGCTGCGGATCCCACGCCACTGCCGGCGACGTACTGTTGCTGCCGCCCGGCTCAAACCGATGGACCAGGTCCCGGAGGCCCACCAGTAAATCCTGAATTACCCCCCCAGACCCGTTTACTGCAGTTGAAGCGGCTACAGTCTGCCTCACTTCCTCCTCCCTGAACACTTCCCCAGGAACCCTCCCCAGCCCCAGGTCACCCCCCTTTTTCTTAAAGGGTGAACTAGAAGTTTTTACCCCTATGCTTCCTACTGTCCCACCCTGTCATGCTGTCCCTTGCGCCTATTTGTTCCATTCTTTTGCTCCGGGACTCCCTATACCACAGTGGTAGGTTCCAAAAAGACATTTCTTTTCATGTAAGGCCATTCCAGCTCTCTGCTGTCATGTGGAAGGCAATGTTTTGGCCTCGTTGGACAGAGCAGTCAGCAGCAAGGTTCATATTACCGCTGACTCATGGTCCAGCAGGCATGGTCATGGACATTACCTTTCCTTTACTGTGTAACTCTGCTGGCAGCTGGGAAGGATGCAGGACAGGGTTCAGTGTTGGAGATTGTTCCGCCACCACGCCTCCAAAAAGCTGGTGATGATTCTGCCACATCTGTCTGCTCCACCCCATCCTCTTTTCTTCCTCTATGGCCTCTTCTGCTGAATTGTCCTCTGGACCAACAGTGCTCCTTAAGCATTCAAGGAGCTACACAAGCAGTCAGGCTAAAAGATGCATGCGGTGCTTCAGTTGGTCTGTCTAGGGTATAGGAGCCACACTAGGGCAGAGATTCTGTCAGCTGTGTAGGGGCAGGCTCAGAGGTGGTTGACACCACGGCAGCTTGAGCCAGGAATGGTTGTATGCGACAATGGCACCAACCTTCTCTCCGCCCTCCGACAGGGGCACTTGACACATGTTCCATGCTTGGCACACATCCTGAATTTGGTGGTGCAGCGTTTCTTGACCAGGTACCCAGGCTTACAAGATCTGCTGAGGCATTCAAGGGGAATTCAACCTGCCCACCAACTGCCTCATTTGTGACATGCCTACCAGGTGGAACTCAACATTGCCAATGCTGCAGTGGCTGCACACACAGCAGAGGGCCATAAATGAGTACCTGTGTGAGTATGGCATCAGGACAGGCTCAGTGGAGATTGGATTCTTTTTGCCATGCCAATGGCTACTGATAAAGGATGCATGCACTGTCACCATTTGAGGAGGCCACAAGGAGGGTGAACAGCAACCATGCATGCATCAGTGACACTGTCCCTCTAGTCTTACTGCTAGAAAGCACATGCTTCATGGAATCATGGACAGGGCACTTGAGGCAGAACAGCGGGAGGAAGAGCCAAGAAGACTGGGGATACTGGGCCTTTTAAGGCCCTATTTTAAGGGGTCTGATCCAGAACCACCCACAACAATCATCCCTAATGTTGAGGTACCTATTGATGGTAAGTACATTGCAAGATCAAAGTTTTCCTAATTTTGCATTGAATCTGAAATCTGAGGGGAACTGCAATTGCTGGTTTCCCAGCCATATAGGCAGATCCTCCTTGATCTAGCCCACAACAACACACTGGGAGGACACCTGTGGGCTAGAATAACCAACCGGTTTTACTGGCCAGGGGTGAAGGCTGAGGTTAAAAGGTACTGTGCGTCCTGCCCCCCTTGCCAGTTAACTGGCCCAGTGTCACACTACAGAAGCCCCCTGGTAATAATAATAATTTAGGTACCCTTTGAATGGATTGCTATAAATCTCATGGGACCTTTAGTAAAGTCAACAAGGGGACACCAATATATATATTAGTAGTGTTGGACTACGCAACTAGGTATCCAGAAGTGGTCCCTTTAGGGAAAACTTCCTCTAATGCCATTGCCTTAGGATTATTAAAATGTATATATATACACAATATATCAAATTTTTTCAAGAACTGGGTTTCCCAAAGAGATACTGATGGACCAGGGTACCCCTTTTATGACGAAGATATTGGCTGACTTATGCAAACTGTTTCAGATTAAGCAGTTACGGACATCCGTCTGTCATCCACAGTGCTTGATGTCATTGAGCAGTTGCAGAGTGGGTGGTCCAGTCCAATTGTGTTGGTACCAAAGCCCAACCGCACCCTGCACTTCTGCAATGACTTTTGATGCCTCTTCAATGCCCCAGGTAGACAAGTTAATTGTGAGATTGGGTCCCACCAGGTATATCACCATCTTAGACCCCACAAAAGGGTACTGGCAGATTCACCTCACCAAGGAAGCCAGGGAGAAAACAGTTTTTTCCACCCCTGAAGGCCACTTTCAGTATAAAAGGATGCAATTTGGCTTACATCCTACCGTGGCCACATTCCAAAGGGCAATGTACAAAACATTATGTCCACATTGACAAAATGCTTCAGTCTACCTGGATGATATTGTCATTTTCAGTACCAGTTGGGAGTCCCAATTTTCCCTGGTTTCAGGCAGTCAAAGACACCTTAAAAAAAGCAGGGTTTACAGCCAATCCCAAGAAGTGTGCGACTGGGATGGAGAAGCCAAGTACCTAGGGTACATTGTGGATAGGGGACAAGTGAAACCTCAAATGAATAAGGTGTAAGCCATACAGGCCCAGTCCTAACCCAAGAACAGGTCAGAGCATTTTTGAGCATAGTTGGTTACTACCGGAGGTTCATCTTCAACTTTTGCACCATTACTGCACCATTAACGGATAAAATGGAATGCGGATGCTAGTCAGACACTGCGTCTTCTGCTGCTCTATCCCACGGTGGTCTTCTTTGAAATCACTCCCCCAGACCCAGTGGACGCAAAGGAGGGGGTGTTGGAATCCTTTAATGCCGCGTACACACAATTGGAAATTCGGCCAGCAAAAGACCAATGAGAGCTTTTGGTCGGAAAATGCGACCGTGTGTATGCTCCATCGGACTTTTGCTGGCCGATTTCCAGCCAGCAAAAGATTGAGAGCACGTTCTCAATTTTTCGGTCAGAAAAAGTTACGATCGGAAATTCCGATCATCTGTAGCAATTCCAACACGTAAAATTCCTACGCATGTTTGGAAACAATTCGACGCATGCTCAGATGCATTGAACTTCATTTTCTCGGCTCGTCGTAGTGTTGTTTGTCACCGCGTTGTTGACGGTCGAAAGTTCAGCAAACTTTTGTGTGACCGTGTGTATGCAAGCCAAGCTTGAGCGTAATTCTGTCGGAAAAACCATCCAAGATTTTTCTGAAGGAAAATCCGCTCGTGTGTACGCAGCATTAGCCCCACATAGCACCTTTCAAGTACTTCACCCACCTCCCTCTCTGGCACTCTCCTCATTTGAGGTGCACAGCATTCGTCTCTTCTCCCCAGTTTCTCTAAGGATAGCTGTGATCTACCGGCCCCCCGGTCCAGTATCATCCTTTCTTGATGGATTCTCTGCCTGGTTACCCTACTTTCTCTCTTCTGAAATCCCCACAATCATTCTTGGGAACTTCAACATCCCTACTAATACTAACACTCCTGCAACTTACAAACTTGTCAGTCTAACCTCCTCCTTTGACCTGAAGCAATTGATACATCACTCTGAAGGCAACACCCTTGACCTCGTCTTTTTCCACCTATGAACTCCATGAAACCTCTCCAACTATCCTTACCATATCTCTGATCACTACCTTATTAATTTCATTCTCTCCCTCTCCCTCGCCTCCTCTCCCTCCAAATGTCTAACGGTTACTCATAGAAACCTTCGCCATATCAACCCTTCTCTTATATACTCTGCGACTGACCACCTCTATGACAAAATTGCACCCCTGTCCTGCACCGACCTAGCCACTTCTGTCAACAACACCTCACTTCTAGCATCACTGGACACACTGGCCCCCCTCACTACACACAGAATAAGGCCCCGTTCCCTTCAACCCTGGCAAACAGCTGATACTAGAAGTCTAAAAAAACACAGCTGTGCTCTCGAGCGCCTGTGGCGTAAGACGAAGTATCAGAAAGATTTCAGCCAGTATAAATCTGCCCTCCAAAAATACAATTCCAGCCTCACTGCCAAGAAGACCTATTTCATCACCCTCATTAAAAACGTATCATCCCGTCCCCGTCAACTCTTCTCTACCTTCAACTCTCTCCTTCGTCCTCCACTGCCTCCACCCACTAACTCACTGTCCAGGAGATCGCCAATCACTTCAAACAGAAGATTGAAACAATTCGCAAGGAGATCTCTACTGTTCAGATAGCCTCCATGCTTTACACCTAATGCCCACAGGTACAATCATTATTTCCCTCTTTCAACCCCACCACTATAGACGAGGTTGCTAAATTACTTGCTAATGTCCATCTTACCACCTGCCCTCTGGATCCTGTTCCCTCGCAAATGCTACGTTCACCCTCTGGCTCTATTCTACACTCTCTAACACACATCTTCAATCTCTCCCTCTCTTCTGGCATCTTGCCTATCTCTTTGAAACATGCACTAGTCAGCCCCATACTTAAAAAGCCCTCACTGGACCCATCCAATCTTAACAACCTATGCCCCATCTCCTTGCTCCCCTTTTTATCCAAACTCCTTGAACGTCTAGTCTACAACCGACTGAGCATCCACCTTGCTGATAATAGCCTTCTTGATCCCCTTCAGTCTTGATTTCGTCCTCAACATTACCCAGAAACTGCTCTCCTAAAACTAACAATGTACTAACGGGCAAAACCAAGGGACACTATTCTATACAAAATAAAAGGGGATTGGGGATAGGACCCAGGGTGTCCTTACCTTCAGTGAAGGAAAAGGAACAAACTGCGGTTTAACCTGATATAACTTTATTAGAACAATTAGTAGAAAAACATTTTAATCATTGAAAGGAAAGCATAAACAATAGGAGATTGCATAAGGTAAAAACTGACAACGTTGTCACTTAAAAACGCATGCCCATGAGCTCAGCCATATCCAAGTCATCCACACGTGTCAATCATCTCAAGTCATTAAGTGTGACTTAATATATAATGCTTACATATGTTTAGGCGAGGTGAGTTCCGGGAAACCTTGGTAGCACAAGTCGGTACCCGTATTGTGCTTAACCATGGACCTCCAGACTCCCTATATGCCTATAGAGTTGCTGCATTAAGTCTTTACAATGTTAAAGAAAGCATTAGTTATCTCAGACAAATAAATGCAATTCTGGCTAGAAAGTATTCCTGATAGTTAGTGAACAGGACAGGTTTGATTTCTGGATGTAGCACTATCAATCATAGAGATAATATATATATATATAAATAAATTTAAAAAAAAAAAAAATGCAGCACGCTGTGATGCAGGCATGCGACTTGAGTCCAGGAGAAACAATAGATCCACAACAAGCTTGTTAGTCATTCAGCACCATGTTTCCATGAAACATTAAAGATAGCACCGCATATGGATTGGATCGGAAAATATAGTCAGCTGAGTCAAAATACAGAGCCTCCAAAGAGAAAAAAAAAAAAAAAAAAAAAAATTAAATTCTCTTTCCCTTTCCTTCTTCCCTTTCTATTCTTTAAATATTCAGGCTGTGATTGCTTGCTGGATATACCAGTTGAAAAGAGACTCACTGTTTAGATGATATTAAATTGGTCCTCAATAGCAGCGACAAGGTGGTGAATCCAGAGTCCTTTGCAGGGGTCCACAGGTGTGCAGGATGCAAATCTCTGTATTCCTAGTCCTGGTGACACGCACAGGATGTTATCCACTCAAAACCAGCATTGGGCCGCCTGGCCATTTACTTCCAGTTTTCAGTTGTTTGCGGATTTCCAGTTTGCGGAGATAGGATGAGGGCTAAGGAGTGATGAAAAGCCCAAGTTGACTATCAGCAGAGGGCATGCGTAGGCACACACACCGACATGTTTCACCCACTTGTGACGTGGGTTTCTTCAGGGTGAAGTGTTTGCATGAACAGAATCCTTTTATAGGCAGAGTGACACTCAGTGAATTACTTCCTGTTACATCACTTCCTGCCTAGACATGGTCATGTTAACCCCATAGGGGAATTCAGACTGCTGTAAGGAGAAAGTGTTTTTACACAGCTGCCATCTTGTGGCAGTATATGACTATTGCAGTTTAGTATAATCATTGATGTAAAAGGTAAAATCGCCATTCACAAGTTGACATTTTATGCTTTTAATCACATCTATTAAATTCAATAGTAGTTATATTAAGATATGAATATAAAGCTAAATACAGATAGATACATTTATACAGACTGAGGCTTAATATTATATTTTTGACAATCGATCAATTCAGTGGAGATCAACTTATGGAGTCAGGAATACCTGTAAATTCAGCTCAGTGTTTAATCCATTCGGCGCGAGCGTCCCCAGCTGAAAAATCCACTCCTTTTCTTTTTGAAGTAGTATCAGGTCGAAGTCACCTCTTCTTACTGGAAGTTTTAGAGCATAGAACCCCTTAATTTTGAGTCCGTTTGTTTCCCTATTATGATATTTTGAAAAGTGTTCTCCTATGGGGGTATCATCATCTGGGGATCGAATGCTTGAGAGGTGTTCCCCTATACGGACCTTTAAAGGACGCTTTGTTTTGCCTATATACAATTTATGACAGGAACATTCCAGCATATACAGTACTCGTGTAGTATTGCAGTTAATGAAATGTTTAATTTGATACACCTTTCTTCCTGTTGCATCTGTAAATGAGTCAGATCTATCTACAAATCTGCAAATATGGCATTTTCCACAAGCATACATCCCTCACAATGGAGGCAGGTCCGTGAGCCAATTGCGTGGATTGGGTCTGGTATATTCAGATCTGACGAGTTCATCAGTCAGATTTTTGGCTCTTCTTGCTACCATGAAGGGTTTAGGGCCAACTATAGAAGCCATCTGGGGAGCTCGAGTCAGTACGTGCCAATGTTTAGTCAAGATCGTTCGCACATCTTCCCACTGTGTACCAAACGTGGTGATGATTTTCACTTGATCAGAAAGGCTCTTGTTGGCATCTTGGTCATTCTTTGGTATTAGCAGTTCTTTCCGGTCAATTGCAGATGCTCGTTTTCTTGAGTTCTTTAAAGATCTATGCGGGTAACCCCTTTCTCTAAATCTTTTATAGAGTTGCTTTGATTCAGCCTGATAGTCTTGATCCAGTGAGCAGTTGCGTCTAATTCTCAGAAATTGCCCTGTTGGTATACCTCTGACCAGGGACTTGGGATGATGGCTGGTTGCCTCAAGAAGGGTGTTTGCTGCTGTTGCTTTACGAAATGTTTTCGTGGACAGATGGTCTCCATCAATCCTTATTAGGAGGTCCAGAAAAGAAATTTCGTTCAAGTCGTAGGTAAATGTTAGGCGTATATTACGGCTGTTTTCATTCAGTTCACTCAAAAACCCTTCAAGGGATTCGACAGACCTCTGCCAAAGCAGCAGGACATCATCGATAAATCTTAGCCACAATTTGGCATGGTCTAGATAAGATTCAGAGCAATAAACAACTTCCTCTTCCCAATAACCAAGATGTAAACATGCGTAGGAAGGTGCCCAAGGGGCCCCCATAGAGGTGCCTTGTATTTGTCTATAATGAACCCCTAGGAATTCAAAGCAGTTGTTAGTCAGGGCAAACTGCAGCATCTCAAGGATGAATTCATTCTGAGGTCCCATACGTGGAAATTTCTGGTCAAGAAAGTGTGCCACTGCTGCCAAGCCCCATGCATGGGGTATAGATGTATAAAGAGACTCTACATCAATGCCTACCAGGAGAGTTCCAGGAGATACGGTTACCTCTTCAATTTTTGCTAATACATCAAGGGTATCTCTAATGTATGAGGGTAACTCAAAGACCATTTCTTTCAGTAGGGCATCTAGGTATCTTCCAATTTTCTCCAGAGGACCCTTCACCGCTGAAACGATTGGCCTGCCTGGTGGGTTCGTCAGGGATTTATGGACTTTAGGAATGATGTAGATTGTAGGGGTATTAAACTCCTTCACTTTCAGATACTCATACTCATTCCGAGATGAGAAGAGGCCGGCTTCCTGTGCAAACATAAGTTTAAAATTCAGTTCATTGATTATAGAGGTAAAGGGATTAGCAGGAAGTTTTTCATAGGTGGATCGGTCATTTAACTGTCTCTTTATCTCATTTTCATAGTATTCTGTTGAAAGCAATACCACATTGCCCCCTTTGTCGCTTTTCTTTATCACCAAATTTGGTGCCTCCTTCAGCTCTCGTAAGGCCCGGCGTTGTTCAGGATCCAGGTTGTCTTTTCTTCCTCTTTGCCAATTCACCTTAGTAAGGTCATCTTGAACCAGATCTAAGAAGACCCCCAACCATCTATTTTTTCGGAAAGGGGGCATTTTTGTTGATTTTATAAGTAGATTGGCGTCTCGTTTTAATGGGCTAGAGGGAGTAGAGATGGATTGGTCATCATCCTTACTTTCCATTAATAAGGAGGTAAGCATATCCAGATCTTCATCGTCTTGGGATTTAGTTGGCAGGTTTTCATCTTCGTCTTGGGTAGGTCTTTGATGTAACTGTCTTAGATAGACTTTTCGTAAAAACAAAGTGATGTCTTTATATACCTCAAACTCGTTCATTGACCCAGTAGGTGAATAAGAGAGTCCTTTTTCAAGCAATTTTCTATGCCTTTCTTCCAATTTAAATTCTGAGAGGTTGATAATAGTCTTGGAGTGTTGATCAGGATGAGGGTTTAAGGAAGTGATGTCTGATGATAGTGGGGAGATTATTTCTGTCATTTCTGCTGGCTCCGGGTATTGGCCCTGGTCGTTTCTCCTCTGTCCCCAGCACTCTTGTATTTTCCTTTTCCTCTTCCTCTTGTTCCTCTTGTGGGCTTTAGGATCCCTTTGGTAGCAGTTGTCTCTTCCAAAGGTGAGCGTTCTTCTCCTAAAAAACCAACCATTCTTTCTGTATCTTCGTCGCTTTCTGAGGTATTTGGTGTTCCTCTGGTTGAGGAGCGTGACCATTGTCGGCCTTTTCTTGAGGTGCTTCTACCCCTAATCTTAGTCAGATCAAAGATTTCTCCCTTGGCCCAATCGTCTAAATCCCTTTGGAATTTGGATTGTTTAGTGTGTCTTAAATTTTTTTGTGTTTTAATGACTTCTTTTTTCAAAATTTCATTTTGTTTTTCAAATTCCATTGGTCCTTGAAGGGTTCAAGTTGTTGCAGACTAGCCTCAATTTGTGACTGTAGCTCAGAAGCCTGTAGTTTTTCCTCCTCCACTATGAGTTTCATTACAGACAGACCATGATCAATACATTCCTGCTTCCATTTAGTTAGAAAACGTTCATTATGTAGATGTTCTGCTGGAATGACACGCTCACGTAACCCTCGGGGGATTAAACCTTTAGCAATATAGGATTCTAGAGATAGAATGTCCCATTTCCTATTTAGTTGTTTTATTGTAAGCTTTTTATGTAGTTTAAATACATTTTTTATTGATTCATCAGCAGAGGGAGTGGCTTCTTCCCCTCTGTCGCTGAAAGTGAGTCTGATTTCCTCCTCGATGTCATCTCCAATTACAAACGCCATCAGTGTGCAAGTATCTATCTGAGCAGTTACACTTACAGCAGTAGTAAATGCAATCCTATTGTAAGGCTTTCTAATGTCAAATAAAACTTCCTGCCTCAGGAATGGTCCAAAAGATCACAAAGGCATACAGATCATAGTAAAAAAACGCAATGGGCGGGGTCCTGATGACCAGTATCGTTAGTCAAATCAGGTAACAGGTTACCGGCTCACCTAATAGGGTGGTGTTCCTTGTCAGAACAGGAGAAGTAGTCAAAATAAAAGGGGATTGGGGATAGGACCCAAGGTGTCCTTACCTTCAGTGAAGGAAAAGGAACAAACTGCGGTTTAACCTGATATAACTTTATTAGAACAATTAGTAGAAAAACATTTTAATCATTGAAAGGAAAGCATAAACAATAGGAGATTGCATAAGGTAAAAACTGACAACGTTGTCACTTAAAAACGCATGCCCATGAGCTCAGCCATATCCAAGTCATCCACACGTGTCAATCATCTCAAGTCATTAAGTGTGACTTAATATATAATGCTTACATTGCTTACAACTGCCACAAGATGGCAGCTGTGTAAAAACACTTTCTCCTTACAGCAGTCTGAATTCCCCTATGGGGTTAACATGACCATGTCTAGGCAGGAAGTGATGTAACAGGAAGTAATTCACTGAGTGTCACTCTGCCTATAAAAGGATTCTGTTCATGCAAACACTTCACCCTGAAGAAACCCACGTCACAAGTGGGTGAAACATGTTGGTGTGTGTGCCTGCGCATGTCCTCTGCTGATAGCCAACTTGGGCTTTTCATCACGCCTTAGCCCTCATCCTATCTCCGCAAACTGGAAATCCGCAAACAACTGAAAACTGGAAGTAAATGGCCAGGCGGCCCAATGCTGGTTTTGAGTGGATAACATCCTGTGCGTGTCACCAGGACTAGGAATACAGAGATTTGCATCCTGTGGACCCCTGCAAAGGACTCTGGATTCACCACCTTGTCGCTGCTATTGAGGACCAATTTAATATCATCTAAACAGTGAGTCTCTTTTCAACTGGTATATCCAGCAAGCAATCACAGCCTGAATATTTAAAGAATAGAAAGGGAAGAAGGAAAGGGAAAGAGAATTTAATTTTTTTTTTTTTTCTCTTTGGAGGCTCTGTATTTTGACTCAACTGACTATATTTTCCGATCCAATCCATATGCGGTGCTATCTTTAATGTTTCATGGAAACACGGTGCTGAATGACTAACAAGCTTGTTGTGGATCTATTGTTTCTCCTGGACTCAAGTCGCATGCCTGCATCACAGCGTGCTGCATTATTTTTTTTTTTTTTTTTTTTTAAATTTATATATATATATATATATATATATATATATATATATATATATATATATATATTCTCTATGATTGATAGTGCTACATCCAGAAATCAAACCTGTCCTGTTCACTAACTATCAGGAATACTTTCTAGCCAGAATTGCATTTATTTGTCTGAGATAACTAATGCTTTCTTTAACATTGTAAAGACTTAATGCAGCAACTCTATAGGCATATAGGGAGTCTGGAGGTCCATGGTTAAGCACAATACGGGTACCGACTTGTGCTACCAAGGTTTCCCGGAACTCACCTCGCCTAAACATATGTAAGCATTATATATTAAGTCACACTTAATGACTTGAGATGATTGACACGTGTGGATGACTTGGATATGGCTGAGCTCATGGGCATGCGTTTTTAAGTGACAACGTTGTCAGTTTTTACCTTATGCAATCTCCTATTGTTTATGCTTTCCTTTCAATGATTAAAATGTTTTTCTACTAATTGTTCTAATAAAGTTATATCAGGTTAAACCGCAGTTTGTTCCTTTTCCTTCACTGAAGGTAAGGACACCTTGGGTCCTATCCCCAATCCCCTTTTATTTTGACTACTTCTCCTGTTCTGACAAGGAACACCACCCTATTAGGTGAGCCGGTAACCTGTTACCTGATTTGACTAACGATACTGGTCATCAGGACCCCGCCCATTGCGTTTTTTTACTATGACACTATTCTATACCCCTACTCCTGGACCTCTCTGCTGCCTTCGACACGGTTGACCACCCCCTCCTCAAAAATAAAACTCCACGCCTTTGGTCTCCATGACTGTACTCTTTGCTGGTGCTCTACCTACTTATCCAACCGCACCTTTAGCGTTAATTACAATTCTACTTCCTCTTCTCCTATTTCTTTCTCTGTTGGGGTCCCCCAAGGTTCTGTTCTTTTGACCTCTCTTATTTTCAATCTACTCCTCCTCCCTGGGTCAGCCTCCCATGGCTTCCATTACCATTTCTACGCTGACAACACTCAAATCTATTTCTCTACCCCTCAACTCGCTCCTTCATTCTCCTCACATATCACTAATTTACTATCAGATATGTCAGTTTGGATGTCACACCACTTCCTCAAATTCAATCTATCCAAAACCAATCTAATAATTTTTCCTCCCCCACGTGCCTCTTCCCCTGATCTCTGTCAAAATTGATAGCACAAATATTAGCCCATCCCCACATGCCAAGGTCCTAGGCGTAGTCCTGGACTCTGAACTCTCCTTTAAGCCCCACGTCCAATCACTGTCCAAATCTTGCCACCTCAACCTCTGCAACATCTCCAAAATACACCCCTTTCTAACCAATGACACAACAAAGCTCTTAAAAGCTCTTAATTCACTCCCTGGTCATCTCCCGCCTCGATTACTGCAACTCCCTCCTCATTGGCTTACCTCTACATTCTCTATCCCCCCTTCAGTCCATCATGAATGCTGCTGCCAGACTCATCCACCTTACCCAACAAATTACATTCAAAATACTAACAACTACCTACAAGGCCATCCACAATTCTACCCCCAGCTACATCACTGACCTAGTCTCTAAATACCAACCTAATCGTTTTTCTCAAGACCTCCTGCTCTCTAGCTCTCATCGCCTGCTCCCATGCTCGTCTCCAGGACTTTTCCAGAGCCTCTCCAAGCCTTTGGAACTCCTTACCCCAATCTGTCCGTCTATCTCCTTCTCTATTAGTTTTTAGAGGATCCCTGAAAGTCCTCCTCTTCAGAGAAGCCTATCCTACCCACACCTAACAACTGTATTTTCATTTTGTCTATCTGATCATCCCCCACAGCTACTACCCTTTGTTCCACTTGACCCTCCCTTCTAGATTATAAGCTCTAATGAGCAGGGCCCTCTGATCCCTCCTGTGAGGAAAGAGAAGATCATTCAAGGGCTACTCCAAGCTTTCCCCTTATCAGTGATAGTTATGACTATTTCAGTACCAAAATATACAACAGGGAATTATATAAAAATATAGCATTTATTACAAAATAGATAAACAATATACAGTTGATAACAACAACAATTAGATAGTCGTTGAACAAAGTATCACATAACAATGACTTTAAACAATAGTTTGAGGGCCCACACAGGGATGTGGAGACACAATGATATGGGAATAGATGTAGTCTTTGACAAGTTTCGCGGCCTGCGCCGCTTCTTCAGGAGAGTCACCCAAAAATCTATAGAAAAATACAGTCTCATAGTTACAATATCATAATACAAAAATGAATAATGAAACAATTGGTAACACATTGAATTTGGAGTCTTTTAAGAAAAAACTTGCGTGACTCACCAATGAAGGCCCTTGTGGCAAAAAAGCGGCATCAATTGAGACAACCTATAATAAGGTAGTCCCCCGGGGGCAGACACGGGGGGCTATTAGGACGGACTGAAAATAGCATAAAAGGAGTGTATTTAATTGATTTAACGTGGGTTCCAGCACAGACCCAGTGCACAATGGAAAATTAAAAAAAGACAGCAACGTTAGGTGAAAAAGGGGGTTGAATAAAAAGGACCAAAGAAAAGAAAATGGGGAAAGGAAGGAAAGACTGGTAAAGGAAAGAAGGTGGGGGGGGACACATGGGCGCCAAATCACGTCCGGCGCCGACCTCACCGTGTCCGACTCTCACAATGCGCACGCGCGAGTGAAAGTCAGGCCCGGTGACGTCAGACCCGCTGACCATAAGGGGAACAGAGTGAGGCTGGCAGGGGATTTCCATCTGAGGACCAGAGATCTCAATAAGCGCTGAATGATCTTCCAGAGTAAGGAAGATCGCTGGTGGTCTGGTAAGCCCCCATCTGATTTATGGTGAAGGTGACACAACGGTGAATGTCTGAGCACTGCGCCGCCAGGATCCATCTAGGATATATCCAGTGTGGGACACTGGCATGCATGAACTTTTTGCAGGAGCACTTTAGTGATCAATTTATGAACTTTGCACTTTAGGAGTATAATATACAATATTTTGCACTTCTGCATAAGGACATTTTTAAATTGAATAATATTTTGATTGTTTTTTTTGTTCACTTTAAAGGTTTTGCACTATGTTATATATGGTGTTTTGGACATGGTAATTTTGTTTAGCGCTGCACTTTTAGGACATACATATTTGATTAACCTGGTATTTAGGATTTAGTGCACAGCTGCTGTATTTACTTTTGATAACACACTAGCGTGTATTTTTTTTCTATATAGTAATTGTATTGAAGCCTGGTAAAAGTCCTAGCAAATCAGATTCAAACCACCTGATTTCCCTACTCACTTTGGACATTAAGCTTCTGGCGAAGGTACTGTTTACCAGACTATCAAAACATATAAATAAATTAGTCCACCCTGACCAATTTGGATTTATCCCAAATAGGTCCACAACTAGCAACATCAGGCGTTTATTTCTAAACTTGCAAATCCCAACTAACAATACAGGAAACAGACCCATATTGTCGCTTGATGCGGCTAAAGCCTTCAACAGCATAGAGTGGGATTTCCTGCGGCATTGTCTAAGGCTTTATGGGTTTGAGCCCTGATACATAAAATGGATACAACTTCTATACACTACTCCAATTGTTCGGGTGCAGGTGAACGAACACATATCGGCCCCTTTCCCACTATATGGAGAAACAAGGCATTATCACCACTCCTCTTCGCCTTAGCTTTGGAACCATTGGCAGTGGCTATTTGTAACTCCCCAGAAATTGTGGGGTTTCAGAGATCAACAGACGAAGACAAGATAGCGTTATACGCGGATGACACCTTATTGTTTTTAGGCGACACATCATCATCTTTGTCCACAGTTATGTCCTTAATATCTATGGCTCATTCTCAGGATTTACTATTAATTGGGACAAATCAGTATTATTACCCCTATTACCCTATACTTACGGAGCTTCCACCTCAGGCGCATCAAATTGCATTCATTATGTCATTCAAATATTTGGGAGTCATAATTACTCCCCAAGTCAATGAATAAGTTGATAGGAACTTGGTCCCTCTGATTGCCAAATTCAGGCAAAATATGGAGTAAATTACCTCTGACAGTGATAGGCAGAGCAAACCTAGTGAAAATGGTGTGGATGACTCAGCTGTTGTACATATTGCATAATTGTCCTGTGTGGCTATCGCTATGTTTATTCAAGATTATTGATTCTGTCTTTTGGATTTCTATATTTCCATATAAAATGGCTAAAATTAGACTTGCTATACTGCAGCTAGCCAAAGGCAGTGGCCTAATGCAAGACTATACTTTATTGCATCACAGTTACAACACTGGTGTGGCTTGAATGAGGTGAATATGCAGGACCCAAAACAGAAGGTCATTGTAACGAGCCCCTGCTCGCTCGGTTCCACTCTCCCAACACTCCTCTGCTGCTATTTAGTCAGATTGCAGATCGCAACGTCTGATGGTTGGGTCAACTGATGCTTCAGCAGGGATTGGTCCGATAACTTAAATAGGAGGACTGATATGTGTAATGACACAGAGAAGTCCCAGGAGATAACTAAAGTACATAAAAAAACAATCAAACGTTCAAACACAGAACAATGCCTTCCGTCCAGACAGAATCAAAGGAGAAATACTTTAGTATTCCAAGGATCATGACAATACTCCCCCCTGGGAAACAGTCCAACAGCCACAGTGGGACCCCGAACGGGTCAACTCAATGATGTTGGAAAAGTAGTATTAAGGTTCCAGGTCCGTCTCCCGGGAAAACCTATCCGCATTTCCGTTTTGGGGCCCTGGCCGATATTGTATGGTGAAATTGTACGGTTGCAAAGCCAGACTCCAACTTAGTAATTGGCTGTTCTCTCCCGCCACCCGGTTAAGCTAATTTCTTTAAAGCCCAGACTAAGGCCAAACATTCTTTTTCCACGGCAGCATATCCATCTTCACGGGGTAACAATTTGCGGCTGAGATACGGCACTGGGTGCTCTTTCCCGTCATCCCCAACTTGACTTAGTACGGCTCCCCGTCCAAACATGGACTATATGAACGACAAAGCGTTTGTTAGGATCAGGTGCCGCCAGTATGGGAGCTTACGTTAGGGTGTTTTTTAACTGATGAAACTGTCTCACACTCCGGGGACCACAGGACCTGTCTAGGGAGATTCTTTTTGGTCAGGTCCGTCAGGAGTTTGGCTATGTCACTATAGTGGGGTACATACTTCCTGTAGTACCCTGCTGTCCCTAAAAATGCAAGTACCTGGGTCTTGGTTCTGGGAACCGTCCAGTTTAGGACAGCCAGGATTTTTGCAGGTTCTGGCCTCTGCTTCCCACATCCCACTCTGTCCAAGATATTGCACCTCAGACATCCTGATATTACATTTGTATGGCTTCAGGGTCAGGTCAGCGGCTCTGATCCTATCTAGCAGTATTCCCAGGTGTCTAAGATGTTCCTCCCATGTCTGGCTATAGATTGCGATGTTGTCAAGATATGCGCATGCAAAATCTTGCAGACCATCGAGGAGTTCATTTATCATCCGCTGGAAGGTAGCTGGAGCATTCTTCATCCCGAATGGCATTACCCGAAACTGGTAAAGGCCGAACAGGATGATGAACGACGACTTTGGAATTGCTTCCGCTTCCAAGGGAATCTGCCAGTAGCCCTTACACAAGTCAATAGTCGTCAGATAGTGTCCCTGAGCTATTTTGTCCAGTAATTCGTCCACTCGGGGCATAGGGTAGGCATCTTTCACAGTACAGTCATTCAGTCGCCTATAGTGCACACAAAATTGGGTCGTGCCATCCAGTTTTGGGACTAATATTACAGGGTAAACCCAGGGGCTTGCTGATGGTTCGATCACCCCTAACTGGAGCATCTCCCTAATCTCCGCTCTCATCCCTTCTTGCACGGCTCCGGAAATCCTATAGGCTGGTTGTCTCAGGGGCTTCTGCCCGGGGATCTCTACTTTGTGCACAGCTATGTGAGTGTACCCAGGGAGTGCTGAGAATATCTCCTGCCGGTCCTGGAGTAATTCTCTGGCCTGTTCTTGTTCTTGGGATCCTAACTTATCTCCTAGCCGTATATCTTCAGCCCCCCCGAAAAGTTACTGATTTCGAGCAGCTCCAACATTGGTAGATATTCAGAGTCCCCGGTGGCAGGAGCGCATATGGTGGCTACTGCCTCAGCCCTCTCATGATAGGCCTTCATCATATTAATGTGGAACGTCCTCTTAATTTTTGTGTCTGCACAGCTGGCAACCACGTAGGTGGTATCGCACAGCTGTTTTACCACCTGATAGGGGCCCTGCCAGGAGGCCTGTAATTTATTTTGCTTCAGGGGTTTTAGTACCAGAACTTTCTGTCTGATATAAGAGGTGCGATTCCGTGGTGCAGACCGATCATACCAAACCTTCTGCTGACTCTGGGCCGATTGCATATTCTCATGGACTAGATCGGTAAGTTCCCGCAGTCGCTCCCTGAACTCCAATACATAACCAAGGATGGGGAGGCCTTCCGAATCCTCTACCCCCTCCCACTGGGCCCTCACCAAGTCTAAGGGTCCCCTAACCCTTCGCCCATATAACAGTTCAAATAGGGAAAACCCTGTGGACTCTTGGGGTACCTCTCTATAGGCGAACAGTAGATGGGGAAGATATTTCTCCCAATCCTTCCTACTCTTCACGAAGGCCCGAAGCAGCTGCTTCAGGGTCCCGTTAAATCTCTCACACAGCCCGTTATTATAAGGGGGGTAGGGGGTGCTCTGGAGGGGTTTAATCCAGAGCTGCTGCGTCAGCTCGACTGTGAACTGGGTACCCTGATCGGACAATATCTCCTGGGGAATCCCTACCCTAGTGAATACTTGCAGTAAGCCATCTGCTTCTGTATCAGCCTAGATATTGGATAAGGGAATGGCCACTGGGTAGCGGGTGGCGTAATCCACCACCGTAAGAATATACTTCTTCCCACTGGCACTGGGGTGGGTCAGTGGGCCTATAATATCTACCGCTATCCAGGGGTTCTCTAATGATTGGCAGGGGTTTCAGAGAGGCTTTTGGGTGATTCCCTCTTTTCCCTACTTTTTGACAAGTCTCACAGGTCCGACAGTATTTTCGTACCTCAGCGTGTAACCTGGGCCAGAAGAAAGCATGAGACAACCGACTCCGGGTCTTAGCTATCCCTAAATGTGCGGCCAAGGGGATGTAGTGAGCCAGCCGCAATAGCTCCCGTCTGTATTTCTGGGGTACGACTAGCTGTTTGTAGGGACCCTGTGGCTTCCCGGTGCCCATCCCCTCAGTGTAACGATAAAGAAACCCCCCTCCCACTCTATTCGGTCTTCCCACAACCCCCTGGATCCTTGCCCGCCCTGTCCCAATAACCAGCTAAAGTTGGGTCACTCTGAGTCTCTTGCCTAACGTCGGAGGGAGAATCCCAGGACTCGGAGTTGTCTAGTCGGGGTAACGTAGGAGAATTTGGTCTTACCTGGATCCCCATAGGAGTGGAGTTGCCTTGAAGTTGGCTCTGTTGTTGGGTGGTCACGGCCATGGCAACCTCGGGGGAATATGAGGAAGTTAAATGCCCCAAATCGTTCCCCAAAGTACTTCTGTGGGTAACTGCGGGTAACTCACGTAGTAATCCCACTTGCACTTATCGCTCCCCTAAACCCCAATCCAAGAGGACTTGGGCGGTGGATAAACATAGCACCTTTCCCCCTTCTGCCCTGACTGCAACAGTCTGGCCGGTCCGGATCGACTGGCGAATCATGTGAGGCTGGATAAGGGTAATTGTAGCCTCGGAATCGTGGAGTCCCTGGGCCGGCTGCCCATTTACCCATACTGCCTGACGATGGTGCTGCCGATCCTCTGCGGCAGCAGCTTGGATGGGATCAACCTTGAACAGTTTGCTGCACTCTTCCTGAACATCTCGATGGTTGGGCTCATTCTGGAAGCAATGAGCCGCTGGTCTGGATGGATGAGCAGTCTCTCGGAACCGCGTGGATCGGGTAGGGTAATATTGCTGCAGATGACCGGTTTGATCTCAGGTATAGCACTTAGGTCCGGTAGGAGGGTTGGGTCGGGCTGGGGGTCTAGAGGCAGACCACTGGCCCGAGATAGTGGATGGCGCTCACTTTCGCCTAACCTTCGAGAGTCCAGATATTCATCAGCCAAAGTAGCCGCTTGCTGTACAGTCCGTGGGTGCTTATCTCGCACCCAATCCCGTACTACCGGAGGGGTGTGGTTAAAGAACTGTTCTAAGAGTACTAGCTGGGTGATGTCCTCTATGGTATGAGCGTGGCTTCCCTGGAACAAGCCCTTAAGGTTCCGCTGCAGATGATGTGCCCACTCCACGTATGTTATGTTGGTTTGTTTCCGGGATTCTCAAAACTTAATCTGGCTGGCTTCAGTTGTAATGGCAAATCGGGCTAGCAGAGCTTCTTTTACTCGGTCATAATTCTTAGCATCCTCGTCCTCCAGGGCCCGATGCGCATCCGCCGCTCTGCCAGTTAAATTACTCGCCAGTAAGGCGACCCAATCTTGGGACAGTACTTCAAGTATCTGTTATAGTTTCTCAAAGTCCTGCAGGAACGCTTCAATTTCCTCCTCTCCTTCCTTAAATAGTTTGAACACCCAAAAGGGCAACTTACGGAAAGGCGCTATATCTTTAGGTGTTGTCTCCAATTGCCGTATTACCGCTATTCTCCGCTCATGTTGCCGCTCTAGTTCTCTCTCTTTTCACCTTGTGGCCTTGTTCTTTGTCCCACCGGTCCCTCCCGGCTCTCAAGTAAGTCTTTCAGCGTGGCTCTCCTGCAGGCTGCATAGCTGGTCATTTACTGTGGTGGTTTGGAGTGTCCCAGTAACTGAAGAGCAAATGCCACCGCTGCCAACCAATGTAACGAGCCCCTGCTCGCTCGGTTCCACTCTCCCAACACTCCTCTGCTGTTATTGAATTAGATTGCAGATCGCAGCGTCTGATGGTTGGGTCATCTGATGCTTCGGAATTCGAACTACAGCTATGTGCCGTTCGAATCCAGTTGTGATAGCTCAGAACAAACACCAGGCAGGCTGTATATAAGTTCAAACAGGAATCTCACTTTTATTGGATGCACACAACACACTTTTATACATAGCAGTTTGAACACCCCGCCCAAACAACCACTTTTCTATTGGTCAATTGTAAAGTACACTCTGGTCCTCACTTAGGTCCTCTTGGCCATGCAAATGAGGACTTGAAACAGGGTCAGGAGGACTGATATGTGTAATGACACAGAAGTCCCAGGAAATAATTAAAGTACATAAACAAATGGTCAAACACAGAACAATGCCTTCCTTCCAGACCACGGAGCTCACCACTGTGATGTATAGAATCAAAGGAGAAATACTTTAGTATTCCAAGGACCATGACAGTCATATTGTCCCAATTTACTATGTCTCCGATGGTCCAATTAGTAGTTGCTCATCAGTTTCATGTAAAAAGAATATTCCCCACATTTCACCTAAACCATAGGTTATGGGAGGTAGTACGGACTATCACCCAGCACGTAGGCTATATGAAACATATGCCTATCTGGGACAATCCATGTTTGTCTGAATTAAATAAGTTAGTCAGGTTTGATATGTGGAAACAGGTTGGCATAGCTCTATAACTCTCCTATATCAGTTATACAACAAAGATGTCTTGTTACCTTTTAAAGTACTTAAAAAATGCTATCAGTTGTCCAACAATAATTTTTACCAATCCCTTACATTACGCCATGCACTACAATGCCAGGCGTCTATCTTCCAGCTGCAATATAATCCCTTTATGATTTTGTCCATGGCTATCTTTACATCATGTATGAAAAGGGGGTTAATAGGAGACATTAAGTCTTCCTTGCAGACTGCAGTTAGCACCCGAACGCAGGCAACTAGCTTTATTTAATGGCAAAGAGACTTATGCAGCGTACACACGGTCGGACTTTTCGGACGCCGACGGACCAAATCCAGCAGACAATGCGATCGTGTGTGGGCTTCACCGGACCTTCAGCGGACTTTTCCAAATCTGATGGACTTTAGATTTGGAACATGCTTCAAATCTTTACGTCGTAACTCCGCCGGACCCAGAAATCCGCTCGTCTTTATGCTAGTCCGACGGACAAAAACTGACGCTAGGGCAGCTATTGGCTACTGGCTATCAACTTCCTTATTTTAGTCTGGTGTACGTCATCACGTAAGAATCCGTCGGACTTTGGTGTGATCGTGTGTAGGCAAGTCCGTTCGTTAAAAAGTCCTTCAGAAGTCCGTCAAAAGTCTGTCGGAAAGTCTGTCGGACCAGTCCAGTCAAAGTCTGCCCGTGTGTACGCGGCATTAGAATCACTGGACGAAGAGGAGTGGAGGTAATACTCAAGGTCTCTCTCCCACCCTCCCAGCCACTGACTCAACTATTTATTTTACATAGGGTTCATTATACCCCACAAAAGCTTTATGCTTGAGGAAAATCCATAACACCATTATGTCTTCATTGTGCCTCAGCTAATGGCTCTCTTATTCACATGCTTTGATGATGCCCCAAACTTCATCATTTGTAAAGTTCACAACTTTAAATTCATTATGTTTAACAAAGGTGGCAGGGATATTGCACTTCTGGTAATGGTCCCAGAGGAAGTACTCCCAGTTGAGATGCACCTTATGTGGACAAGGTCCTTTTATTTAGCATGCAAACTCATATTACAAAAATGGATCTCCCCTGCACCTCCAACACATAAAGAGTGGTGTGCGAATCTTAACTCTACACTAAGAAGAGAAAAACTAACATACAGAGGATGCCCTAGAAAGTTTCAAAAAATATTATCCTACTGGGTGGATTCTAGTAACTCGCTATATGATGCCCATCCAATGACATGGAGGATAGTAACTAAAACACATGTAGTGGTAGCAGTTGGTTGCTACTAGCTACATCCACCCATATTCACCCTGCTGCCAGACATCCATACGCCACACTTTGTAGACAATGAAAAGTCTTTTTCTTTGTTTTGTTTTATTTGGGGAATTAACTTGGTTGGGTAAGGGACATGGGATGCCCATAGCAACAAAGATCATTGACGTGTGATTCCATTAGATGCGTCACACTTTTGATAGAGAACAAAAAAATGTCTGACACTAGACTTGATAGTATTCAGTTCCACAGCACCTTTCTTCCTCCTGCACACAGCTTGACAACTTTACCTCCGACCACTCTCGCTGTCACATTCCTAGTACTCCCGTCACACCATTAGATAGAAACTGGGCCTTACTCTGAATAAGCCTCCAGCATGGATAGAAGATGTAACCGATCAAGGCCTGGGGCCTGCAGTACCCCCTCTTGGCTGTTTCCGGTTAGCCGCTATTACATTAAAGCTGATGGACTACTGATCCCAGAAAGCCTGACTTGCAAATCCTTCCCACCCTCATGGCTCTGCAACGATTTTTCACAACTCTCCACAGTCTTTCCCACTGGCTCTGCACCCAGCTCCCCTAGCATGCCTCTTCCAGATCTGCACTGTGCTTCACTCACCAACTCCTGCCCTGAGTCCTTCCTGAAGGATTTACCGGGACGTGCAGACCAACTGCCTCTCCAACTCCTGTTTAAGGACACCTCTCCATGACTGTGTAAGGAGAGGCTCCCGAGCTCCTCTGCTGGATCCACCCCCCCCCCCCAGATGGGGGTTTTCCTCCAGCGTGACAGTCTAGCACTCCATCCTTCAGTTCACCCAGCCGACAACTCCTCCCCCAGCAGGCTGACTGACAGAATTTATAGGAGGCCTGCCCCCTGCCAATCGTAGTTGGAGATTGGTCAGGGCTCCTCACATGTATTCCTGCACTCCATGCCACTCCAACTCTCAGCCCTGCTCCTCTTCCAGAACATTCTCACTGAAAGCAGGGGAGGCGCCCAAGAGCTGGAGCACATCATTCACCTACTACTACACTAACCACGCCCTTCCCCCAGATCAAAACAAACAGGCCTAGCTTGCAGCATAGGCCTACTTAAATTTACCTGCACTGGCAGCTAACACCCAAAACACCCCATACTCAGCAGGTCAGCACCTACCTATGGTAAAGGGTACTACAGACATATGACTTTTCTGGTGGAAATAAGTTTGGCAAATAAAAGTGGCCTGGTCGGATAGGGTTTATAGGCATGGATCTATGGGTGTGGCTACCCCTCTAAAGTGCAGATCCTATTGTGTTCCACTCTCATGTACAAATGTACTGTAACTATTTTAAATGTTTGACCCTACCTTAACCACTTGCTTAATGGGTACTTAAACCCCCCCTCCTGCCGAGACCAATTTTCAGCGCTGTCACACTTTGCATGACAATTACGCGGTCATGCAACGCTGTACACATATGACATTTGTATCATTTTTTTTCATACAAATAGATTTGTACAATGTAACCAACATTGCCTAAATGTACAGGTGCATTATTAATAACAATAAACAATGTGTGGTTCTATGTTGTTTTTTAGCTTTGAAGCACTAACAATTCATATTTGTCTATCGTAGACTACGGAATGTGATGCAGACTGATGAATACACCCCATTCCTGGTGTCGCTGAGTAATTGTACAACTCTGACAGTGCTAGATCTGAGCATTAATCACTTTACTGATGCTAGCATTGGATACATAGAGGACCTTATACTGACATCAACCAGCTTAAAGGAGGTCAGGTCAGTATTTGTCAAAGTGCTTAATATCTCATTGTTTTTTTCATTTTTTTTTTTTTTTTTAAAATAACAAACATGTTATACTTACCTGCTCTGTGTAGTTGGTTTTGCACAGAGCAACCCCAATACTTCTATTCTCAGGTCCCTCTTTGCTGTTCCTGGCCCCTCCCTCCTAATGAGTGCCCCACAGCAAGCAGCTTGCTATGGGGGTCCCCCGAGCCGAGCTCCAGCTCTGTGTGTCCTTTCAGACACGGAGCTGCCGTTTGACCCCGCCCCCTGCCTCCCCTTATTGGCAAAATGACTTTGACAGCCGTGGGAGCCAATGGCGCTGCTGCTGTGTCTCAGCCAATCAGGCGGGAGAGTCCCAGACAGCCGAAGGATTTGTGGACATCGCTGGACAGAGAGGGGGCTCATGTAAGTATTAGGGGGGTGCTGGGGCGGCTGCTACACACAGAAGGTTTTTTATCTTAATGCATAGAATGCATTAAGATAAAAAACCTTTTGCCTTTACAACTGCTTTAAGCATTTAATAAAATTGGGTTTTCATAGAAATGGATGTACATAATAACAAAAAAATGTGTAATGTATGTCAGTGTAGGGCTCGTAGGTACTGGCACAGAAACAAAGTATAAAAAAGGTAAAAACCTTCTCCCCTCCCCCAAATTCTCCAAGATTTACAGCACTTTGCTACCTACATTACATTCAGTAAGGCTCGGTTCACATATATGCGGGTCCTGTTTCTGTGCCGGTGAAGTTTCCATTCAGCAGTTCAAGTGCAATTCAGGTGCGAATTTGACACTTAAATCACACCTGAACTGACTGAAAAACACACAGGACCCTTTTTTAGTTCACACCACAACCAGCCTACACATATGTGAACTGGCTCTATTAAAAAGCCGGTCTGGTTCACATGTTATACGAATCGGATCTGGTTCAAAACACATCCAATTTGTATGTGAACTGAGCCTAAGTGTTTACATCTACATTAACAGACCTGCCAGTGCCTAGAAGCCCTACATAATCCCCCCCCCCCATGCACTTGATCAGCAGCACAATTAAAGTTTGAAACAAAAGTTCAGGAATGCAGTAAAACAAAAAAAAAAATCAAACTCACCTACAGGGGCGGCCCATCCATTAAGGGTGCACAGCATAGGTGTGCGCAGCCTCTTACATTAGGGTGTGCACCCCAAAGCTCAAATACATATGCATGTGTATATGTACAGATGGTGTCGGTAGGGCAGTGGACAGTGTCAGTAATTTTATTTGTATTCTTTTTAAAGTATTTTATTTTGTAACATTTTTTTTTGTGATGAAACATCAGTGGTCTAAACAGGGGGGAATATGCACCACACAAGGCGATTAGGGTGTGCCCAGGCACACCTGGCACACCCTGTGCGCACGCCTATGGTGCACAGGCATCACCTCCCTCTTTCCATCGCCGCTGCCACCCCCTATTCATGCATCCGGCCCCTTTCAGGACACCGGGCAAATAAAATAAATTGGCGGGGGTTTTGTTTTAAGCACCTGATTAGAGCCAGAGGCTCTAATAGGCTTCAAAATAGGGATTGTCTGACTTAGAGCATTGCCCCCGGAGCCCACCCAAGTGTGTTAGAATAGCGAACGAATATTCGCTGTTCTAACACTGAATCTCCTCTCCGCCAATCAGGAAGCACAGGTGTCCAGATTGGCTGAAAAGAGAAGCGTTCTGATTGGCCGCCGAGGAGGAGGGGGGAGACGGAAGCCGTCGAGCAGGGGAAGAAGATGACTGCTTGTGATGCCTGCATAGGAGACCCAGGGAAGCTGCCTGTGGTTGAGGTAAGTGCACCAACCGACCGGGGGGGATGGCAAACAGTGCACCCACCACCCCCCCTCCAAAAAAAATTCCCACCAGCCGCCAGTGCTCACCTAGATGGCTGCTGCACCAATCCC
Source organism: Lithobates clamitans (assembly GCA_037952925.1). Taxonomy (NCBI): domain Eukaryota; kingdom Metazoa; phylum Chordata; class Amphibia; order Anura; family Ranidae; genus Lithobates; species Lithobates clamitans. The sequence goes on from JBBGZY010001832.1 coordinate 1,211,048, forward strand.
AGCTGCAGCTGTCCCCGCTCGCTCTACCCCAAGAACTGAGCAATCAAACACCACTGATTGCTCAGTTCTTTCCCTCCACTCTGAGCAGAGAGCCATGACTGTCAGTCAGTGGCTCTCTGCTCTGCCCCTCCAGCACTCACTGGAGCGCTGGGCTGTGGAGGGGGTGGGAGGGGTTGACTCAGGCTCTCAGCAGCATACTCTAAGGCTGAGCCAGCTGCCATTCCAGGCAAATATCCTGCTTTGACAACTGGGGAGTCACCCCATGTCTTGTCCGGTCTTTTAGACTTTCACAGTCTGCGGCCCCCTCTAACACCTAATTATCTGAAAATTGTGAAAAATAAACTGGAATGGGTTCCTTACGATTCAGAAGTCGGAATTACTATTTTTTTTTTTTTTTTTACAGAAGACATTAACAGATGAATAAAAATATTATGCATTTGCTTGCCATATTGGATCTATGTCCACTAAAGTATGCTCTAATCCAGGGGCCTCCAAACTTTTTAGACCGAGGGCCACATTGTAGATTTTACAAATATTCGCGGGCAAATAAATGAATAAAATTTAAATAATTTCATCATAGCCTTTCAGCATGTCTGTGTCTCCCTCAGAGCTTTTCCACATGTCTGTGTCCCCGTCAGAGTCTCCTTGCACATTGTGTCCCATCAGAGCATTCCCGCACATCTGTGTCCCCCATCAGAGCCTTTAAACATGTCTGTGTCCCCACCAGACCCTTCCACACATCTGTGTCCCCGTTAGAGCCTTCCTGCACCTCTGTGTCCCTCATCAGAGTCTCCCCAAAACCAGTGTCCCCCATATCTGTGTCCTCCATCCATCAGAGTCCCTTCTTTGTCAGTGTCCCCAGCAGCCTCCCCATCAGTGTTCCCAGCAGTCTCCCCATCATCAGTGTCCCCAGGATCAGTGTCTTCATCATCAGTGTCCCCAGGATCAGTGTCTTCATCATCAGTGTCCCCAGCATCAGTGTCCCCAGGATCAGTGTCCCCCTCAGCAATGTCCCCAGCATCAGTGTACCCAGCAGTGTTCAAATCATCAGTGTCCCCAGGATCAGTGTCCCCAGCAGTGTCTAAATCATCAGTGTCCCCAGCAGAGTGTCCCCATCAGCAATGTCCCCAGCATCAGTGTACTCAGCAGTGTTCAAATCATCAGTGTCCCTAGGATCAATGTCCCCATCATCAGTCTCCCCAGTATCAGTGTTCCCAGCAGAGTGTCCAAATCCTCATTGTCCCTGTCAGCAGTCTCCCCATCATCAGTGTCCCCAGTAGTCTCCCCATCAGCAGTCTCCCCAGGATTAGTGTCCACAGCATCATTCTCCCCAGGATCAGTGTCCCCATCATCAGTGTCCCCAGCAGTGTCTGAATCATCAGTGTCCCCAGGATCAGTGTCCCCATCAGCAATGTCCCCAGCATCAGTGTCCCCAGCAGTGTTCAAATCATCAGTATCCCCAGCATCAGTGTCCACAGCAGAGTGTCCAAATCAGTGTTCCCATCATCAGTGTCCCCAGGATCAGTGTCCTATCAGCAATGTCCCCAGCATCATTGTCCCCAGCAGTGTTCAAATCATCAGTGTCCCCAGGATCAGTGTTCCCAGCAGAGTGTCCAAATCATCATTGTCCCCATCAGCAGACTTCCCAGTATCTGCATCCCCAGCAGAGTCTCCTGTACATGTACATTTGCCATTTGCCTCGAGCATCTCTCCTGCACCTCCTGACCCCCGCCCGCTGCTACACACGTGGAAGGATCTCTAATATAAACAGCGGGTGGGATGCTGGGAGGTGCCGCGCTGATGTCGTTGGTTGCTAGGTCAGGCGGTCCCAGCAGCCAATCCTTAGCACAGCGTGGCAGCATGGGAGGCTGTGGGGGAGCGGCTTTGTTTGCGGGACCTACAGTCATACTGCCGATCTGCTGCTTTTAAAGGCAGCAGATCGGCAATGCTATGAGTCTGGATGAGCCGCGGGCCAGGGAAAAGGCACAAGCTGGCCGGATGTGGCCCATTGGCCGGGGTTTGGAGACCCTTGTTCTAATCAAATAGGTATTTTGCAGAGTGGAGTAGGGACTGGCCAGAGAAGGATCACTTTGATGCAGTTGGCCAGCTTGGACATGTATTGCAATATAAAGTATGTGAACCACTGTTTTATGCAAATGTTTGCTGGAATTGCGTAAGGCTGTATTGTAGTGTGCAAAGTGCTCATTCGGAATGTATAAATTAATATTTAGCTCTTGCAGTGGGGCTCTTCCCTGAAGTTCAACATTATCAATGGTGGGGCAAGACTGAAATGTTTCCAGTCACATTTTTTACATGATTCTGTAATATTTTTTGCAGGACCGACGGAAGTAGACTTTCCTATCATTCAAAAGAAATAATAAGAAAAATAATACATGAAATGTAAGTTAAATATGAAATTGTGAGCAGATAAGATAAACCTGTTTTTCCATATAAGGTTGGAGTACGTTTTAATATCCTGTTTCTAAAGTTAGACTATTGTTAACTACTTCCCATCCCGCCCATAGTCATATGACATCCTGGGCTTCGCGGCCGTCTACTAGTAAAAAAAAAAAAGCCATAATCTATCCCCTATTTTGTGGACGCTATAACTTTTGCGCAAACCAATCAATATACGCTTATTGCGCTTTTTTTTTTTTTTACTAGAAATATGTAGAATACATATCATCCTAAACTGAGAATTATTATTTTTTTTTTTTAATGGGATATTTATTATAGCAAAAAGTAAAAAATATTGTGTTTTTTTTCAAACTTGTCACTCTTCTGATCATTGTAAGCACCCCTGCCAGTGTTAAATGGTTTGTCTCATCTCTGTAACTGATACATCTGCAAGCGAGTTTGTTCTTTTGAAAACAACAGACTTACTGGCTACATCACAAATAAAGAAAAAAAAAAGCCTTAAAAAATAAAAACTAATGCAGCCATCTAATCCAAGAATTAGCGAGCTGCAATATAATTAATCTTTGCTTTTGGGTTTAAGTGGGGAGCATAAGTTTGAGATAATATGATATTGTGGAGCAATAGCTTTTCTTATTTTCACAACTGGACAGATACAATAATTAGAATTACAAAAATAGTTACATTTCATTTGAAACTATGTTGGATGTTACTGAATTTTTGGTATAAAATGTTTTTATGTTACAAGCCACGAAAATGCCCCATCAAAGCTACCTCAATCTGGTTATGGTGAACAAGAAGAGACTATGGTGACATCTGATGCCTCTGCAGAGGTAGGTTTAATTATTTACTGCTTTACAAAAAGCTAGGTGTCCTTACAGCAGAAAGGTTACTGTTCTCAGTGATCTTCTTTCTGGCCCTATTGCAGAGATTTCTCACTTCCTATCATGGTGACAATAGAGAGAAGGAAGTACCCCCCAAGAAATTGGGACTTTAATGGCAACAAATATACAAAAATACAAATTTTTTTAAATAAATATACATATATACAAATATCACACCGAGAATGCACCAAGATGTCACGTGGACACAAATGTGCCGAGGCGGCCACCAAGCATCCACACAAGTCCCACGGACCACGAACCATCTGTGTGCCATTTTTGTTACCGACCGTGGGACTTGTGTGGATGCTTGATGGCCCCCTCGGCACATTTCTGTCCACGTGACATCTTGGTGCATTCCGGCGACGCCGTTTTTGAGCCCAGCACTGTAACTATATGATGACCATTCAGGGTATGCCTCTATGCAATTTTCATGATGTATGTTCTACGATACAAATAATTTTTGTAATTGTTGTTTCTTAATTCATGTATTTGGTTTTTACACAGTGTAATTCTTTCCTGACGTTTTTTTCCCTGATAAAGGGACGTTTGTGTCCTGAAACGCGCCGGGCTGTCTGGACCTCTTGGGAATTCACCTTTGTTTGTCATCTGCTTTTTAGTGGTGTGATATTTGTATATATGTATATTTATTTAATAAAATTTGTATTTTTGTATATTTGTTGCCGTTAAAGTCCCAATTTCTTGGGGTGTACTTCCTTCTCTCTATTGACTCTACAAGGGATGTTGGCAACCTCTAGTGGGATGCTTGGATGTTCTTTCTCTTTTATGTCCATCATGGTGGCAATGATGCTTTTGACAGTGTAACTATTGCATGTTTTACTTTACACATCAAAAGCTAATTGTAACAGATAATTAATACATCCATATGTAGCTCTGTACGGATTTTTTTTTTTTTGGGGGCTGGGGGGTGCGGCCCTACACCATTTTTAAAAAAAAATTTGTCACTCAACTAAGAATATTCATCTCGGAGTGCCCTCAATAAAATTTGCTTCTCGTTTCATTGGCATGGCATGAACCACCTCTGGGCCTGCCCCTGCAGAGCTAAAAGAAACTCTGTTCCAGTGTGGCTCCTGTCCCCTAGACAGATCAGCTGAAGCACTGCATGGCATATTTTAGACTGACTCGTTGAATAGCCCCTTGAATGCTTAGGGGGTACTGGTGGTTCATAGGACAATTCAGCAGAGGAGGGCATAGAGAAGGAGGAGGTGGAGCTGGGAAATCTCGCATCATCACCACCAGCTGTATGGAGACATGGTGGCAAAAAAAACTCCATCACTGCCCATATCACGAAACCTCACACTGTCATGAATAATTTTTGTGACCCTCTGTCATCATTTCATAATTACATGTTATGTTGTGGTTTTTTGTTTTTTTTTTCTGGAAAACTCAATAAAACTTTGAAAAAAAAAAGTTCCAGCACTTAGCCCTGTCCTGCATCCTTCCTAGTTGCAAGCAAATTACCCAGTGTTCTGTGAACGCAATATAGTATTCCTGACCTGCTTGCTGGACCACATGTCAGCAGTAACGTGGGCCTTGCTGCTTACTGCCTTGCCCAACGATGCCACAACATTGCCTTCCATGTGATGGCACAGAGCTGAATTAGCCTTACGTGCAAGGAAATAGCAACTGGGGACCTGCCATTGTGGTACAGCACATTCTGCAAATTCACCGAAGGCGGCAGAATCCACCAGACAGAAAAGCAGGAGTTTAAATTCCAACTTATCCAAATTGCTGGCTTTACGACGCTGGGCGTGTTGATGGCAGGGACTGTATTTTTTTTTTTTGGCTGCAACTGCTGGGGCAAAGACATTTGCCTGTCATTCTCTATGTCACAAGTTAGCCTGCAGTTTCCTGCTTGTGTACTCTTACCTGCCTGCTGCAGTGTTTCTCCATCTTATTCCTTTCACATGTGTGGCTTGGCTGTGATCTCCTATGGGCGTCGTCTGCTATTCTGTAGACCTTTACTTCTTTCCCTTCCATCACTTCCTGGTCCGCCTCCTAGTTTGCTTGTCTATGTAAAAGACATGCTCAGTGTAACCCACATTGCATGAGCAACGTCATAGTTCTCTGAGCTCCCGTTTGCATACCTCTTGTCCATACTGTGTCTGACTACCTATGTACTGACCCCAGCTTCATTTACCGTCTGTGCTTGTTTGCTGCCCGCCCTGATCTCGATTTGTCTTCTGGATTCCCTTTTGCCTGCTGCTCGTACTCTGCACACGCGAGTGGTCTCTGCATCCTCGGCTAGGCGTACCTGGGGGCTGCGACCTGGTTCCAGCTTGCTGCAAGGCCATCCCCACCATCAGGGGCTCTGGTGAAGAAGCAGGCTGGGGCTTAGACGCTGCGCCCTGGGGAACCCTGAGTTGGCGATCTACAAGAACTCACTACCACAGACTCCTGACACTCTACAGCTGGTGGTGTGCTGCTGGCAGACATGCTGCAAGGACCTGTGACACCATTCGTTATACCATCATCCCTGTCAATGGAGGCTGCTGAAAGGTCATAAGATATAGCAGGGGTAGACCTGAAAGGTGAGCAATGAGGAGGAGAAGAATGTGGTCCCTTCTGTGTGGCTTTCAGGTGCTCTTGCCAACGGGCTGAGTGGTGGGAAGTTAAATGCCTTGTCAAGCATGTTATACCCAAATGGCTGGTGTTTTTTTCACGCTTGATCTGCTTGAGGCAGAGATTGCAAATTGCAACAGTGCAATCGGCTGCACATGTGCTAAAAAAGCCCAGACAGCTGAGCTGTGGGATGTTGGTCGGGAGATAACAGCTCTACATGTGATGGAATAGGGTGGCTGTTCTCTACTCTTCCATGATGCCTGCCTCATTGGGATTGTGCCTCACCCTCACTTTCCTCCTCTGCTCTATCTGGCACCCGAGTCACATCAGTGACCTCATCATAACTGGAGAAAACTTGGCAATATGCTGTGACTGGGGGAACATAACTGCCAAGATTACCCAATTTGGATTTATTGACTGCCAATTTGTTGTTTATCAGTGTTCCCCTCTCTCTGTAGGCTTGTGTTCCTACCGTCCTCAACCTCAGTGTCAGAATCAAGTAATGCCTGTACATCCTTAAGAAGCAAGTGGCTGATGCTGTGTTCAAATAAGCTGCTCTGGCAGCTACAGTGGAATGCGCACTAGTCACTTCTTGGGTGATAGAGGATGAGGATGGTTTAGTAAGCCAGTCCACCACCTCCTCTGCATGCTGTGGCTGGATAGCATAAGCAACATCAAAGAAGAAACAAAGAAGATGATGCCCTGCCTGGGGATGGAACAGGTCCACCTTTGCCTGTGGACACATATACATTGCTGGCCCCCTCACAGTGGCATGGGAATGTCTGCCTCTCCTTGTTGGCCTCCCAGATATGATGAGGGGGGTTATTGCCGAAATGTAATAGAGATGGGTAAATGTGTAATTGGATGCACTTTAATCAATGGAAAGTGGTGTTTGGTGCACTTTAACTTGAGGACTGCTGCTGACAGAAAATGTCAGAACTGTAAAAAATAAATAAAAACGGGTGAAAAAGAGTGCCACAGTCAGAAAAACTGTGGCTCACAATTTCAAAAAAGGCTGCTAGCACAGGACAAAAAAAAACACAAAAAACATGCTGCAACAAAAAAAAAGGGGGGTATACAGCACTGTATACAGCACTAAATGTTATGTAATGTGGTATAAAACACTGCACTACACAGGCACTCCACTGACACACTACTATATACTGCAGTAAAACTGCACTGACGCACTGCAATATACTGCAGTAAAACTGCACCAACACACTACACTGACATTACAGTAAAACTGCATGACGCACTACACTGACGCTGCACTATCACTATATTCACACTACACTGACACTCTACACACACAATAGCAGACTAACCCTCTAGTAGCAATGAACAGAGCTCTGTTCTATCTATCCCTACTCCACCATTACACTGCAAATGGCTCCTCTGGGAAGGAATCATTTATAGTGTGGGGTGGGTCAATGAGCAATGAGCCATGATTGGGCAAAGTCATTATGACTTTCTCCAATCATGCCTCTGACAGTGCTATGTGCCCTGATTGGGCAAAGCCTTCATTGCTTCAGCCAATCAGGGCTTAGAATGCACTGTGCAGTAGGACGTTTTGGCGGGCCCAACAAACAGTCGAACGCCCTACCAATTTGGGTGTTCACCGAACGGGTGAACAGCCAATGTTCGGGCTGAACGTTTGCTCTGCTCGAACTGTTCGCCCAACACTAGTAGTGACCAGCACCTATAGCAGATTAATAAACTAGATGTCTTTTCAATGAGAGCAATCTGTAGAACCTCTGTGTGGGCAGCTGTCTTGGCCTTGCACAGAGCCTCTACTTTTTGATTAGTCTTAACTAATTTGAATTAGGTTAATTGCTCATTCTGGTCTCTAGTTCAAAGTTTCAACATTATGGGATTCAAAGGGAGTGCCCCTTTAAGTGTCTGTGTCAACAGAGCCTTGCTCATGTTGGCTGACTTCATGCCACCTTTCAGAATGATCTGGTGTAGAATCTTGTCATGCTGCTTAACATAGTCTGACAACTCCTCTCCCTCATTTAGATAGGTGTGAGAACATGTAATCCAGTTCACAACAGTCTTCCACTCTCCCATAAATTTACTGCAAGGCTTCAAGATACTCAGTAGCTATGCAGCCTGGTTTGTCTCTTTTTAAGTTCTGGACAATGTCAGAAGCAGAAGTTCTCAAATTTTTAATTATCCTCGGTTTCTTGACTGTGTCAGCTAATTCCCACTCTTCCACAACCTAGAACAGTGTTCAACATACTTGGCTGTGTAAGCTGGGTTTCAAGAGCTTCTGGTAGCTGTAATCTATCCCCTTGAAAGCCAGTTGAAATTCCTCTCCACCATTCTAATAAAGTGCAAGAGGCTTGCGCCACACCACAAAAGGCTTGCTCATCCACCACAAATATTTTCTCGTCAGGTACTAATGTTGATACCAAAAAGTGACACCAGTCCTCAGTGAATAAAATGTCTATGTTTATTGAACAAACCAAAGCACACAGAGGCAAGGGGTAGCCATCTAAAGCATTGCCAACTCAGGTAGATTACCTGGATATGGCTGCATGAGTGACAGGAAGACTCCAAGGATGTTCCCACAGGGCCGGCTGGACTGTCTGGTGGAATGTGTGCACAGCAAGACTCTAGGATCATGAATCTGCCCGATAGTTCAGTAGGGCTGATGGTGAAATTTCCGTGCGTGATATGGCCACCTGGGGATCTGTGGGGCTAATGGTAGACCCTCCATGTGGGGATTTGGCCCCCTGGGGACACCAAGGCAGGTGGAGAAAGCCGAGGCCCCCGGGGCTGACGTTCTCTGAGCAAGGGAAGCAGCATGCCAGATTTCTGACGTGATTATTGCCAGTGGCTATAGCTGCAAGCAATAATCACTGTTCTCTAGGCAGTGATGGCTCCCCACGCCCCCAAGCCAGGAGAACACAAAAGCTCTGTGGGAGGGATTTACACATCAAGACTAACACTGTTGATGGGGGAATCAAGCAGTCTTCTACCCTACAACTCGTGGTTTACTGTAGGAATCTTGTTATTTGGATGGTGAGCTGTATTGGATTTCCACCAGACATATCTTTTGGTGTTTAGACCACATAATTGAATTTTAGTTTCATCTGACCAAAACACCCTTTTCCATGTGGCCTCAAAATCTTCAAGGTGTGATTTGGCAAAACTCAGTTGTTGACTGCATGGGGTCTTTCTTGAGGAGTGGCTTTTTTCTTGCAACACTCCCATACCAGCCACATTTATGGAGAATTTGTGATATTGTTGTCACATGCACACAATGACCACTCTTTGTCATAAATGCATGCAACTGCTGTAGGCCTCTTGGTAGCCTCTCTGACCAGTTTCCTCCTGGCTCTCTCATCCAGCTTGGAGTGGTGTCATAATTCAGGGAGGGCCTATGTTGTACCAAATACCTTCTACTTCCTAATAATAGACCTCACTGTGCTTCTAGACATTGATAAAGCCTTTTAAATTTTCCTGTATCCATCTCCTGACTTGTGCCTGTCCACAACTTTGTCCCGGAGATCCCGGTGACAGTGCCTTGCCACCCATAGATAATTGTTTGCTTTAGTTGCACTACCAGGGACTAAAATACTCTTTTCATGCTGAGCTAATCAAAATGACCACAGCTGATCACAGTTGAAAGTCAAATGGCTTTGCTTGCCATTGAGAAAGTGATTAGCTACACCTGATTGAAGTAATTTTTAGGAGGGGGTGATCCTTTTTCCAACACGGTTATTCTGTTTTGGAATTTTTTTTTACATAAATACAAATACATTAATACAAATGTGATTGTCGTTTCATGTCTACAGAAAATTTGGTAACATTTGTGTATTACATGTTTTATCAATACTAGTCGTTATTTATCTGATTTATTTATAAGTTTTCTTTTTTTTTTACCATAGTCTGAGGAGCCGCCCGATAATTTAGTTACACCGACTGTAAGAGGAAAAATATACAGGTAAAATGTTCTTGCTTTAATTACATTCTAGTTATTCAGAGAACTTCGATTTTCAGATGTTCAGGTTAAAAATAATTAACCACTTCAGCCCCGGAAGGTTTTACCCCCTTAATGACCAGGCCATTTTTTGCGATACGGCACTGCGTTACTTTTACTGACAATTGTGTGGTCGTGCGACGGTTGTACCCAAACAAAATTAATGTCTTTTTTTTTTCCCACAAATAGCGCTTGCTTTTAGTGGTATTTTATCACCTCTGCGGGTTTGATTTCTTGCGCTATAAACAGAAAAAGAGCGACAATTTTGAAAAAAAATAAAAAAACATATTTTTTACTTTCTGCTATAAAACACATCCAATAAAAAAATGTAAAAAATCTAATTTCTTCATCAGTTTAGACCAATTTGTATTCAGCTACATATTTTTGGTAAAAAAAAAAATCCCAATTAGCGTATATTGATTGGTTTGCACAAAAGTTATGGCATCTACAAACTATGGGATGTATTTAGGGACTTTTTTTTTTTTTTTTTGTTACTAGCACTGGTGGCGATATGTGATTTTTAGCAGGACTGCGACATTGCGGCGGACAAATTGGACAATTTTTGGGGACCAGTGACACCAATACAGTAATCTGTGCTAAAAAAAAATGTATTGTCACAGTATAAATGACACTGGCAGGGAAGGGGTTGACATAAGGGGCAATGAAAGGGTTAAGTGTGTTCCCTATGTGTGTTTTCTTACTGTGTGGGGGATGGACTGACTAGACAAAGAGAGATCTGTGTTCCTGATTAGTAGGAAGCACAGAGCTCTCTCTTCCTCTGTAAAAGAACAACGGTCTCCCTTGTTTACATAGGCAGACCGCCCTGCTGTCATTCCCCCAAATGATCGGTGGGACCCAGCGGCCATCATGGCCACCAGACCCACTGATTGGCTCCCGCTACGTTGCTTCGCGCAGCCGGGCTGCCCTGTCGCAGTAAATGTACGGTGGCCGGTCCGGAAGTGGTTAAATAGATTTTTTTTTATTTCCAGATGTAACCAATTATTTAGGATGCAATCCTTTTTCCGGCTGTAATCGAATTGCCCCCAGGGATAGCAGCTCGTTCAAAGGGATTAGAAGTTATGCAGCAAATCTGTGAAATTTGTCCTCCAGTCTGTAAAATATGAACCCATTTTTTTTTATTTCAATATGCAATCAGCTTACTCTCTTCCTCATAAATTGCAGCTAATTTATCAAGGCATCAAGGGTGTGGGGCAAGTCTTTATTCTAATAATCTTGATAAATCTGTGTTTTATCTTTTGTGTGGTTGTCATCTCTGATTTGAAAGGAAAGTCAAGTTTTTTTACCCCTCCTGACATTCCCTTTTGGAGATAGCTGCATATCTATTTGGTTCAGCTTCCCAGTCTGTCATTCAGCACCACTGTGTTCAGACTAGAAATCTTTGCCTGAGTAATAGGTAGCATTACTAGATGCAGGCCCCAGTTCTTATTACCTAGTAACTGTTCCAAGTTCCTAGTAACTCTTCTGAGTTCCCAGTTCCCAGTACCTGTTCCAGTTCTTATTACCTGTTCCTGCTCCTTGTACCTATTCGAGGAGCAATTTATACCCTGTACACTCCAGTCGCATTCAGTGTTTCATGCTTCAGCGTGTTCCTAATGTACTTCAGCTGGTCAATGCCTCCCTGTGTCATGACCTACAGTCTGACCAGGAAGTAAGGCAGAAGTAATTGAGCAGTGTGTTTAAACAGCTATGAAGAGAGTTAGGTAATGGAAAGCTGTTATATTTTTGCAAAACAAGTACATTAAAGTGTTTGTTAACCCAAAAACAAATACAGATTTTGGTCCCTTAAAGCAGATTACACAGCACAGCGCTTGTGCCATGTAATCTGCCCCCCTCTAAACAAAAAAAACTGAACTTGCCACTTCCTGTATGCCCTCTCTAAACAGACCACGAAAATCAGGGCTGCTCATACATATCTGTCCCCTCTGCTCTCCTCTCTCCCCCCCTCACCCCCCCCCTCCGGCCTGTCATCCCCCTCTGTGTCTGTCTCTGGCCCGGCCCCATCCCCCCGCCGCTATTCTTGTAAAATAAAAAGTTTAAATGATCACTGCCAGCCTCTCTAGTAGAGGCTGGCATAGCACACCATGTCATTAGTTTTAAAAAACGAGTGTTCTAAATACCAAATTTGAGCTGTCTTCCTGGCCGGTCACGTGACTCGCGGCCGCTTTACAGCTCCGATACAGGGCTTTTGCAGAGGAGACGAGTGGCCACGTGATCTCCCTGGCTGACGTCAAAGTGAGATCACAGCCCCTCCCGCAGAAGTCATCCATCAGAGCTGTAGAGCGGCCGCGAATGATTTGACCGGCCTGAAGACAGCTCAAATTAGGTATTTAGAACACTCGTTTTTTAAAACTGACACAGTGTGCTATGCCAGCCTCTAATAGAGGGGCTGGCATAGTTTTATACAGATGGATTAACAAACCCTTTTCAGTGCTGTTTCTCGGCCTAGGCCGACAAGGCCCAGGCCTAGGGCGGCACCTTGCAGGGGGCGGCAAAAAGCCACCCCCCCTGTACGAAAAAGCCCCCCTAGACCTGTTTTGCCAAGTCCTGGCGCTCGTGGCCGCGTTCTGCACAAATTCAGCCCCCAGCTTCGGCGGCACTTGTAAATATCGTGCCAGTGACCAGCTGGCCAGAGTGGCTGGCCAGACCAGCTGCACGCAGTTTGACTGACGGAAAATTGGGCTCCGTCTAAGGACCCGCCTACCCTCCTCCGTGCAGCTTTCCACGCTGCATCTTCTCCCTGGCCCGGGGCGAGATCTGTCTGTGACACTGACGATAGAAAGAGGAGGAGCAGGAGGGGAACCCCCGGGGGCGGCGTCCAGGACAGCAGGTAAAATTTGCAAATTCACTGTTTGTGAGGTGTGTGTGGGGGAGGGTTTTTTTTTTGGGGGGGGGGGGGGTCATGGTTGAGTTCCAGCACCTATTGTTTAAGAAAAAAAACCCTGAGAAAACCCATATCCAAATTTAGGCCATTATCTGTTGTGTCAAATGGAATTATCATTCTTAATTCAAAAGTTTTCCTTTCCTGAATAGTTTGAAAATTTGCTTTAAGAACTTAGACATTGAGGTCTTCCATGATGTCCAATAAAGTTGCAATGTCCATGTTCTATAAAACTAAGTACAGCTTTCAGGCACCCCCCCCCCCCCCCCAAGTATGTCATTTAAAGGAATTGCAAATTTTAAATGTCAACCTTCAAGCTGCCTTCATTTTTAACATTTTCTTTTGCATTTGTGCAAGTCCCCAAGGGTGGTGCCCAGCTCCCCATGCCCTTTGTTTGACAATTCTATACCTATTAGCCCAGAAAATAGCTATGACTAATTCAGGAGTGCCCAGTCCATTAGGGGCGACATGATTATAGCCGGAGGCTTTAATTGGCTTTAAAAATGTTGGGCTTTTGCTATTGTCTTCCGGCTTCTCCTTCTGGACAATCAGGACAGGAGGCGGACCATGCTGGCCGGGAGGAGAAGCCGAGGAAGCCATGGAGTGTTGGGGATCGTCACCATGGAGAGGCTAAATGCAGGCTGACCTGAGGGGGTTTGCGTGCCGCCCCCCCCCCACAAAAAAAGTTTAGCACCAGCCGCCACTGGGCTAATTTCATAATTCGGCTCTGAATGGGGTTCAGCATCAGCATCCAAACTTTTAAGTGTTTCAAATTTTCCAAGCTTACCCCGAAAACGAAACCAGGAAATTTGGTCCATAACTTTGAAGAAGGGCAGAGTGGGTTAGGAATAAGCAAAGTAATGTAGTCCAGCAGGCAGGGCTGACACATTGCTTGGAATTCAATTCAGCAGAGCCAATGTTGTCAGCTACCTAACAGGAAATTAGGAACTTGGGGCATTTAGGTTCTAAATTATTATTCTAATTACCATTATTATTAATATATATATATATTTTTTTTTTCATTTAGACTAGAACTGAAGCCTGGTCGTCTTTTCTGCTGCTCTGAGACAGGAATTAAATTCCAAGTGAAATCCCAAGTGACCATCACGTATGATCTGGAGTTTTTGAGTGGCACTGTAAATAAAATACAGAAGGAGGGACATAACATTGTGGGCCCTATGTTTAACATAACCGTAGACCCTGATGTAGTGTCAGCAGTGCACCTACCACATTACTTGCATTTACAAGGTAGGCCAAATAATTATATTAATTTAATTTAAGAAGGTTTTTCTAAAGTATATCTAAAGCCAATTTTTTTATTGGGTAGTATAGAAAAGGTCTTAATTCTGTCAGGTTTTTACTTTCATTTGTGTCTGGGGCCATTTATTGCCATCTGGGGACATTAACCTTTTCTAATTGTCCTCTGGACAGAAAGTGATTTGGAAATCAAAAATGTTACAGTTGTCACTGACACCAGTGGGTGGTGGAAATCTTTCACTGGGGACACATGTTGTATACCAATCTAAATTCCAACTCCAGGATTCTACCAACCAGAGATGTATCCCTGCCTGGCCCTATGACCAAGGGTATACATGGTCAATGATATCAGCCACCATCCCCTCCCCCAGGGGCAGACGGACAACACTCAGGGCCCCCAGACCAAATAAAGCAAGGGCCCCCTTTCAGGCCCCACCCCTGACCTCGCCAACTTCTGCCTTTTTTTATGGGACCTAGAGGGGGTTCTCTCTCTAACAGTGTCCATTAGAGAGTCTCTGTTAGAGAGAGAGACCCTCCTTCAGGACCTATTAGAGACTACAAAGGATTATAATGGGACCTGGCGGGGGGCCTCTTTCTAACAGAGTGTACAGTGAACACCTTCATTCACTCTGGTCCTCACAGGACCCCCTCCTTGTGCCATGTCTCTCACCCCTGCCCCAACCACTCACAAAGTAGAAAAAAAATTACCTTAACTATGGGTACTGTAGCTGTGGCTGGTTCCTGCATCCTCTGTGGCTAGCTGGTTCCAACGTCATCTGTGGCTGGCTGGTTCCCACGTCCTCTGTGGTTGTCTGGCTCCTGCGTCCTCTGTGGCTGGCTCCCTGCTGTGGGTGGGTCACCGTGTGTGGGTGGCTGGCACCCTGGCTTTGCTGTGGGTGGGTCACAGTGGATGGTTGGCTGGCACGCACCCTGGCCCTGCTCTTCCACCATTTGGGCACTGTTTGCCGAGCTGAGGGAGGTACTTGGAGTGAAGTGGTGACCTTTGCCCTATCCGGGACGGTCGATCTAGAAGGTTTGCAGCAGGCCCTGTGCACGGAGACACGTGGCGCAACACATAATGACCTTGCCTGCGTGTGTGGGTCCTCTCTGTGCCCATTTGAGAGTCTATGTTAGAAAAAGCCCTCATCAGTACCCATCAATGCAGCCTCTCCAGTGCCAATCAGCGCAGACTCACCAGTGCCCATGAATGCAGGTTCACCAGTGCCCATGAATGCAGCCTGATCAGTGCCCATGAATGCAGCCTGATCAGTGCCCATGAATGCAGCCTCACCAATGCCCATCAATGAGCCTCACCAATGCCCATCAATGCAGCCTCACCAATGCCCATCAATGCAGCCTCACCATTGCACTTAATGCAGCCCCACCAGTGCCCCTCCATGCAGCCTCACCTAGAGTGCCCCCTCCATGCAGCCTCACCTAGAGTGCCCCCTCCATGCAGCCTCACCTAGAGTGCCCCCTCCATGCAGCCTCACCTAGAGTGCCCCCTCCATGCAGCCTGATCAGTGCATGGGGGATAGAGAGGAGAGCCATTGGATCACTCAGAGCGGGTATCTCCCGCTGTGACACCTGGCGACCGCTGTCATCAGATGTTCCACCTCCTTTGTTAGACGTTACATGTCCCGGTATTGGACCAGTGAGACATCTATCTAAGGAGGCAGGACATCGGATGACAGCGGTAAGCTGGAGATCCCCGCTCTATGTAATCCGGGGGCGCCTGCCCTCCCCCTTATCCCCCGAGACAGCGCTGGGGCCCGTGCGAAAAGGTGATCACCAGCCCCAAAGGGTCCAACAGGTGGCGCTGGCGGGCCCCCTTTTTAGCGGCCGGCCCTCGGACCATGTCCGAATGGACCGACTGGTCAGTCTGCCCCTGCCCTCCCCTTTTTTTTAATCTATACTTGATCATGCCGCTGGTCCAAGGATCTGTTATTCACACTTTAAAAAACTTTTTTAAATGTGTCTAGATTCTGATAAGCCCCTCCCACCTATAGACTCCTACACCCACCATGATATAAATGAGAAAGAGCCTTTTGTTTTGTCCTCCTCATATTAGGTATATGTGGTCTAATATGATTTAGAAGACCCTGGAAGACCAGTTATATGCTGGTCTTCCCCTTGCCTGAGCAGCCAGTCTGCATGTTTGGATAAGGGTCTGGTATGTATTTTAGGGGCCCCTATGTATTTTCTTTTCTCATGGGGTACAATCTTTTAAAAATAAACCTTAGTCATTAAGAAATATTTCCCTGCCGGCTTTTTTTTTTTTGGAAAAAGGATGATGACCCCCAAAATTCCCCTAAGCAATGATTTCAATTAAAGGAAGCCAGCAGGGAAAATTGTTTACCAGAAAATTAAAATGGTGTTTTTTCATTGTGAATGTGTAAATGTCAGTTTTGTTGTAGTAGATTGTATACACTGCACAGGGTATATTATTCTGTATCTTCATGTTGCATATATTGATTTCTTAGCATTCATGACCATGTTCAATGCTCTATGTATATTTTCTCTTGAATAAATTAAAATAATTTTTTATCTTCATTGTTATTTTGTTAGTACCTTCAGAGTTCCACCCCCAGGGGTTACGTTTCTCTTTATATACACTGTACAGGCATATACTGGCCATCTGGACTACCGGGAGTTTCCCGGTGGGCCGATGGCTCAGTGGGCTGGTTTCAATGACAGCCTGCCAAATTAATCACTGCGCTACTCGCGCAGCGATTAATTTGAGGACCGCTGTACTGCCCATGGCTAGGTATTCAGCTTCCGAGCCAGCGCGGTGGCCTTCGGCTCTTTCCGCCCCCGCTCGGCTCTTCCAGAGCACTGCATACATCTTCAGCCACCTCCGGCCCACACTCGTCCTTTTCCGTGTCCGCTTCCCCCACCCCCCTCCTCTCCGACAGCTCTTCAGCTTCAGCCAACAAAACTCGGCTATCTCCGGCGGCCCCCGCGGTAATGGTCACTGTGAGTTTAAATGAGCCGGGGCCGCCGTGTGATGTCCTGAGAGCAGCCGACAGGCAGAGAGGTCCCCGGAGCAGATGAGGGAAGTCGGAGGATGACGGTGCTGCAGGAACCCGCCCAGGTAACCAGCCGGCCCGGCACAGCCATTGAATACTGTATATAGCAAAGGATGTGGTGCTAAATAAAATAACAAAAAATCCATTTTGGTGCAAAAAATGATTCAAATAATATGCAAAATCTAACATAGCTAAAAGTTCATCAAAAGTGTCAATTAATATTGAAATGTGTAAATATATCTTCCCACATGAGAAAATATTAACAGCGCTTTAGAGTGGATTTCCAACCATAAGTGTGATTAATACGAGTCAACATGTAACATGAAGCTCAAAAAGTCCTAGTCCACAATATCTGTGAAACATGTAAGTAGGCTAGTGCAGAAAGTCTTTAGGATAATGAATCATGCATGCAACAGATGGGTCACGATCCAGTCTTTGATTCCTCCCCAGTGCACCATTTGTCTGACTCTATACCTTCACCATGTCACCTCGTGAGAAACCCCTTTGTGTATATGCTCACCAGAGGTCAAGATAAGATATGCCTGTGATATCTCTCCCAGGGAAGATCTGCTCTGCTCCCGCTAATCGTGGTCAATTCTGCGGTGGAAGTCAGGTATGCCTGTGATATCTCTCCTCAGGGATGATCTGCTCTGCTCCCGCTGATGGAGGTCAGTTCTCCTTGTTCATTAAGTTGGTGAATGTGGCATACAAGGAAACAGAGGGGATGCTTGCCATAGTGTTATATCCTTTATTTAAACAAATCAGAATCTCCCTTCTACAATATTGCGCTTACCAAATAATAAAAGTTTAAAAGCTCTTAGGATAAAAACAGCCTGTAAGTCAGACAGCGTCAGTTTACCGCTGGTTGGAAGAATGAACGTCCCGCCCACCTGGATGAGTCTAGGGATGACGTAGTCTGGGTCTGGCTGCTAGGTCGCGTGGTCACCCTCTGACGCGTTTTGTCATTACGTCTTCAGAGGGTGTGGCCACGCAACACGACCATTCCATTTAAATAGCTCAAGAAGGCGGGACCACTCAACGCCATCATCGTAGGCATCATCGCATCCCCTCCCCCTCTTCTGTGGACAATGCAGAGCTGGTGCTCAGCATCCCATCCATCCGCTATGGTTCTCTCTATGTCAACACTATAATTATGGGCTGATATAATACATTACTACATGCATAAAAATACTATACATTTAGTGTTATTTCTTGAAGGTTATGTTACATTCAAGATTGTCTCCAACTTCACAGGACACCTGTTTGGTTCCTAAAGTAAGGAGACAGGACTCCAAGCATGAATGGGGCTTTATAAGTGGGTTTCACGAACAGTATCACGTAATCGAGGCAATTATAAGTACATTTGCATATACACAAAGGGGTTTCTCACGAGGTGACATGGTGAATGTATAGAGTCAGACAAATGATGCACTGGGGAGGAATCAAAGACTGGATCGTGACCCATCTGTTGCATGCATGATTCATTATCCTAAAGTTTTTCTGCACTAGCCTGCTTACATGTTTCACAGATATTGTGGACTAGGACTTCTTGAGCTTTATGTTACATGTTGACTAGTATTAATCATACTTATGCCCCGTACACACGGTCGGATTTTCCGATGGAAAATGTCCGATCGGAGCGTGTTGTCGGAAATTCCGACCGTGTGTGGGCTCCATCGGACATTTTCCATCGGATTTTCCGACACACAAAGTTGGACAGCAGGAGATAAAATTTTCCGACAACAAAATCTGATCGCGTTAATTCCGACCGTGTGTGGCCTGTTCCGACGCACAAAGTGCCACGCATGCTCAGAAGAAATTCCGAGACGGGACAGCTTATTCTGGTAAACTTAGCGTTCGCAATGGATACAGCACTTTCGTCACGCTGCAATGTTAAAAATGGTTTAATACAGCGCACTCTCTTCTTCTTTATAATGTGACAAGAATTAAGTAGTTTTGCTGCTCATATTCACACACACTTCTCACAAACTTTTATTTGTGTTTTTTAGTGGGATTCCCTGAATATATTGTTATTAGTTGTCACATCTGACAGTTTTATATAAAATTTTTTTTTTTTTTTTTGGATTTTAAGCCTTTTTTTTTCTTTTAATGTTTGGATTTTTTCAAAGGCTGATCTTTGTTTAATGTTGTTTTTATTTTTACTCCCGAATATTTTTGTCTGTGTTTTGTGTGTCAAGTTACCCCAACACCATTGATATCTTTTATTATTTAATCTCAAGGAGATTGTTTGGTGTTGGTATCCCTTGTTCATTTCACATTGTATATTTGAAATGTACCTGAATCCTCACAAACCAACTGTCCTTTTTGAAGTAAAACACATAGGAGAGTATAATTCAAAACAAAAATCCTTTATTAAGGGATCAGAACCAAACAAAGAGGAAGGCAACACTGGATCAACATGAGAAATTAGCGAAGCCTGGGACCCCCACGGCAGACATCAATTCTTCAACATCAAAATTGGTGGCCTGAGGAGTCCATATGTAAGGGAGGGCAGTCTGGTCCAGAATTCGCAGAGATCCGGATAGCAGCAGATGACATCTGTGTCCCCAGGCTGTGGTACCACAAGAGGCTGCATTTTTTGGCCGACCAGACTGAACCCAGGGCAATCACTGTCTGGTCTTCCTTCCACGCTTCCTTCCGGGCTGTGCCTGTGCAGTTGGAGATGTGGCAGGAAGAGGAGTAAGACCTGGAGGAGGAGGAGGACTGGGAGGACCTGGAGGAGGACTGGGGGGACCTGGAGGAGAGGGAGGAGGAGGAGGAGGACCTGCAGGAGGAGGAGGAGGACCATCACAAAGGTGTGTCTGAGGTGTCATTTGGCCCCTCATACCTTTCTCAAGAGCCTCCAATATGAGTGCCTTACACATGGCTTGTTGGCCCTCCTCCATCCTCTGCATTTTACATGCAATGACGGCAGCAATGTCCTCCTCCATGGTCTGTCGTGCTCCCAGGACCTCTGTAGCCCTCCAAAAGAGTCCTCCGGTAGCCTCCTCTAGGGCACTCCTCCTACTGCCACTTTCTGTTTTCAGGGGGGGTGGAGGGACCTGCAGATCAGCCAGCCGTCTCGGCCCGGCCACCTCCTGGCTGAAACTTCCCTGTGTATGAAAAAGGGACATGGTTTTAGTTTTTGCTTCATCAATCACAATCCTAAATTAGTACTCCCAACTAACATCTAGTTAACATCATTGATTGGACAAGCAGAAATATTTAGAGGAATGCTATACTTGGCTCAATCTGGGCTCCTCCACATGTTGCCTGGAAGGCCCAGGTTGGGCGTCAGAAGCCTCACCCGGGGGGGGAAGGAAGCGTGGAAGGAAGACTGGAGAGGGATGGCCTGGGTTCAGTCTGGCCTGCCAGAAAGTGCAGCCTGTCGTAGTACAACATCCTGGGGACATAGATGTCATCTGCTGCTCCGGATCTCTGTGAATCCAGGACTTTCTTGTGCTCCCTTAGATATGTGCTCCTCAGGCAACCAATTAATATCTTTAAATAGGTGATGTCTGCGGTGGGGATCACCTGCTTCACAATTTCACACAATTGCTCCAGTGCTGCCTTCCTCTTTGCTTGGTTCTTGAAATGGGGGTGGTTAAGCTCCCACAGACAGGGCAGCTCCCTTAGCATCTCTACGAATACTGACATGAAGTTATTATCTTTGAGTAGCATATCCATGTTCACTGCAAGACACAACACAAGACAAAGCCTAATGTCAGACAAAACTCTCCTAATCTTGTTACAATATAGGCCTCAATCTAGAAGCAGTATAGGCACAAGTTTGTCTCTTACCTTCGTTCTTACGATCGGCGCGTCCAATGCTCCTTCCTCCGCTCACAGATCGTACGTAATACGCACGCGTGTTACGCTTTATACACACTGCGCATGCGTGTAACTCCGCCCGGCCCTGACGTTCTTTGAGTTCTATTCCCCGCCCCTTTTCATTCGGCGCGGTGGGGGAAGAGCACATGGCGGAGTCACAGCAGGTGCGTGCTAATTGCAGGAACGAGGAGGAGGAAAGCCCGGATCCGGACACGTCCCTATCCAGAAGGAGACGTTTTAAGGCCACAAATATGTCCTTTAGGGAGATGTTGGAGATGGTCGACATCATGAGGAAGTCCGACTATGACGGGAAGTATGGGCCTTACCCCAACCCCAATATCCGAAAGGCCAAGATCATGGCGAAAGTGATCAGGAGTCTTCTGAGGAATTTCGGGGTCCGAAGATTGAAAGATCAGCTCCGAAAGCGGTGGTCGGACCTGAAATTGAGAGAGCCAGAGCAGTACCGAAAGATCCGGAGAGTGCTCCATATGCTTTTATTAATTGTAACGTTTAAAAGGGCAACTTTAATGTTCATGGGCCCATTATTCGTTCGTATCAAACATTTTTCTTTTGGCCTCTAAAACATCATTGTTTAGGCCATATGCATTTTCCCACATTTTTTTTGGGCCTACTTGGATGCCAAATATTAGTTTATGTAGATGGGTTTGTTACTAGAATGAAATGCAAACTAGATTCTGTGTAAGGAGAGGACACTGAGCAGCTGTTTTCACATCTGGACACTGGAGCACTAGTGTGGGACCCCAGAACACCATTTTTATTAGGGGGGCCACACAGGTGCTCCAGTGGATACTATAGGGGGGGCTACATCTGTGAAGCTTGTACCAAACAGGTAAAGTATTGCAGCTTGACAAAGGGCAATAAAAAAAAAGACATCTTGAAACTCTGCTAAAATAGACAATTTTACCCCACTTCCAAGCAATGTTTCCTATTTCTAGTTCTGCCATCAAATATCTGTGTGCTAATTATACCATTTTTGTTTTACATAGGGGAGAAAAGACTCGGAGGACACCCCTCATCTGAGGAGACCACAGACCCCCCACCTATGGAAGAAGGTGAAATACCCCCAAATGAAGAAGAGCAGGAGGAAGAAGAAGATGTGGTGGAGATTGGCACCACAACAGGTGAGTGTCTGCGACCACAGGCTCAGGTAAAAGAGATGGATGGTGGCAGATTTTTGATACCTGTTTTTGTTTTGTTTCTCTCTTTTTAGGTGATCGTGAGGTTGTGGATCCAGAACGCTTTACTTCAGAAAGTGCCCAGATCCTGATCGGGGAGATCATGGGGTGTAATCTGGAATTGCACAACATACAGCAAAAAATCAATGATGTTATTAAAAAAAATAATAACATCTTTGATGTTTTGGGGCGAATTTAAAACCCCACAAAATATATTTTTGGGATTGTGGTCCAATTTTTAAAATCTTTTTGCAATGTTTTGAAAAGCCAAATTTGGAGGATGCACACAGTGTGTCAACATGTGCTATCTGCCATCACGGGAGATCAATGGACGCGTTTTGGGGGTGCAACCCCTTCCTCAATTATAAAGTAGCATTGAGGAAGGACTTGCTCCCCCAAAACACGTCCCTTGATCCCCCCTGATGGCAGATAGCACATGTTGACATTCGTAAATTGGTGTGCATCTTCCAAATTTGGCTTTTCCAGGGGTGATTTCCCCCCATCTGAACGCTATATCAAACACAGTTCCTAAATACTGATGTCTGATATTGCCTTCAGGTTTTACCTAATGTGAACTTTGTAAGTTCAAGTTTTTGGGCTTTCTTGTTGGTTTTACACAGGCCTGTTTTATCTGAAATGGACATTTCGATTTTTGATAATGCTACTGCAAAAATTGTTATACAACAAACATGTTGGTTTGTTTTAAAAACCTTTGGTAAATGCACATGTGATTGTGCATGTATAAAAAAGTGGCTTACTCAAGAATGTGTGGATTATTGTCTCAACACTACAACACTTTTGGGGTGATGTAATAGCTGTTTTATGCAAAAATGGGGGTTATTTCCTAAGGCAGTTTCAGTGCAGTTGCAAGTGCACTTGTAGTGAAATGTGTTTTTGCATTTAGGAAATACCAGCCAACAGTGCTTTGTATAAGGTTACCCAATCACGACATTTTCTGCACTCAAAACATTTATGTCAGGGTCAGTTAAAACAATCACAAGCAGTAAATGTCCACAAAGAATTTCTTTTTTTTTTATTATAAAAGGGCTTCACATATTGTCTGACATATTGATAGCCCTCTTACCCGCAAAGAACTCCAGGTAGCATAACCGGACATCACAGGCACTCAGGGAGGGCAAGCCAGGACGGCCACTTTCAAGTGCCGTCAGTGTGGTTTGATGTAGGATTCCGGCCTCAGGCCCAACTGAGCCAGCATAGTTGGCCGAATGTTTCCTTAAAAAATTATGGAGAACACAGCACGCCAGTATAATATGGTTCAGTTTATACTCCGCCATATGGATGGGTGTCAGAAATAGTCGGAACCGGCTGGCCAGGATTCCAAATGTGTTCTCCACCACTCTTCGGGTTCTGGCCAGCCGGTAATTAAAAACCCTCTGTTCCGGGGTGAGGGTCCTCATCGGGAATGGCCGCATCAGGTGGTCCCCCAGCGCAAACGCTTCATCAGCAACGAACACGAATGGGAGTCCTTCCACATTGTCCTCTGGAGCTGGCAAGTCCAAGCTGCCATTCTGGAGATGCCTGTAGAACTCCGTCTGGGCGATGACTCCACCATCGGACATCCGGCCATTCTTCCCCACGTCCACATACAAGAAGTCGTAATTAGCCGACCCCACCGCCAACATCACTATACTATTAAACCCCTTGTAATTATAATAGTACAACCCCGAGTTGGGTGGTGGGAGGATGTGGACGTGTTTCCCATCAATTGCCCCTCCGCAGTTAGGAAAGTCCCACCGCTGGGCAAAGTGGGAGGCCACAGTCTGCCATTCCTGTGGCGTGGAAGGAAACTGTTGAGGAAAAAACAATAAACATTACTATTTTTTCACAGAAACATGGCAAGCAGATTAGACACAAACATTATGGGGCAACCTCCAGATAGCATTTAGTAAGGGGAATTTAACAAGGCCAAAGTATAAGGTACACCTATCATATTCCCCCTCCCCCCCCTCATGGGCCATTTCTAACATTATAGGGGGTGTGTGGAAATCTTGGACAGGTAACCCTCTTCACTTCATTGAGAGATGAATGCCTAAATAATGGGTATTACTTTGAACAGACCCTCCTTAGTTACACTATTGGCAGACCACTGGACAGGTAAGAAGTGTCATAATACAAAGATATAAATACACACTGTACACATTTGAGGACATTTGGACATTCTGCTATTATGTATCAAGATAATAATAGGAAACAAAAACTTTAAACAGTACCATTGTAAAGTATATAGGCAGGCCCTTGCACTACATGCTTTGGGTAATTCATCCATAAATCTGACCAGTAAAGAGGTGGGTATAGTGTGTATGGGTTTGGCAAAGTCAGCAGATAGATGATTGAAGATAGAGAATTGGGATCAGCTGACTTAGCAGTTGGGGGAGGGAGGGTTACTAAATATTATTTGGGGACACCACAAAAAAAAGCCTCTGGCACTCTGCCTGAATTTAAATAAAACATCACATTTCCAAACATTTTAGGGGGTGTTTGGGGTAAAGCACTACTATGGAGCTGATAAAATACATTGTTAAGTGACTACATGAGGTGAATATAGGCCAGGAGACACCATGCTGGGGAGGTTAGTGAAGGGCAAATATGTATGAAGGACATAAAATAATAATTACATAAAAATCCAGCATGCATGAGAACAAAGGGGACATTCACAGCATATTACAATCATGGTAATTAGGGAATGAGGAAAGAAATACAATATATTATCAAACATTCAATACAATAAAATGTGATATAAAAGGATAAAAATCTTACCTTCATATACTCCTTCTGTAGGACCTGGATGATGGCAGAACAGGTCTCTGGGATAATGATCCCCAGAGCCTGGGGGGAGATGCCTGTCGAGAACTTCAAGTCCTGCAGACTTCTCCCTGTCGCTAAATACCGCAGGGTAGCGACCAACCTCTGCTCCAGAGTGATGGCTGGCCTCATGCAGGTATCCTGCCTGCTGATATAGGGGGTCAGCGAAGCCAACAGATGGTGAAACACGGGGTCCGTCATCCGGAGAAAGTTCCTGAAACCATCAGGATTATTCTCACGGATCTCACGGAGCAAAGGCATATGAGAGAACTGGTCATGCTGAAGCAACCAATTCTTGGTCCATGAACTCCTCCCCACCCTGTTCATGGACTGGACTTGTGTCAAGGTCAGGACCCCAACACCAAGCCCCCGCACAGCACGAACTCTACGAGGAGTACGCATACGAAACATGGCTAGAAAACGGTCGGCTGCTCAGAACGAAGTAACAGAACGCACTGAAGAACAGCAAGGCCTCTGAAGAGCGACCTGAAAAACAGTAACGAACGAACAAGAATACAATGACTACCTAAAGTCACGCGGAACTTGCTTGCACGCACTGAAGAGCAGATACAAACCCACAAGCACAAACTGAACAGCAGAAAACGATCTGAAAGCCACGAGTCTGAAAAAGCGCGAATCGTCTCTCACCAAACTTTTACTAACACGAGATTAGCAAAAGGAGCCCAAAGGGTGCCGCGCTTGGTTCTGAACCGGCCTTTTCTAGTCTCGTCGTACATGGTGTACGTGACCGCGTGGTTGGCGATCGGAAATTCCGACAACTTTGTGCGACCGTGTGTAGGCAAAACAAGTTTGAGCCAACATCCATCGGAAAAATCCTAGGATTTTGTTGTCGGAATGTCCGAACAAAGTCCGACCGTGTGTACGCCCTATTATGGTTGGAAATCCACTCTAAAGCGCTGTTAATATTTTCTCATGTGGGAAAATATATTTACACATTTCAATATTAATTGACACTTTTGATGAACTTTTAGCTATGTTGGAATTTCATTATATATTTATTCATTACATCACGTTTTATTTGTTATAATAGCAGCTAATAAGTGAAAAAAAATCTATCATATATCCATTTAGAGCGCTGGGATCAGGGATTCCCTCTTTTTCTAAGATTTTTTTTGTTTTTAATATTGAAATGTGCATAAAAATATTTTCAGCAAAAAGTTCATATATAAACCATGCTTATAATTAAAACCCTTTTTTTGCACTTTAATACCATAAACATAGTTTGGATATAATGGTTTTAATTATAAGCATGGTTTATATATGAACTTTTTGCTGAAAATATTTTTATGCACATTTCAATATTAATTGACACTTTTGATGAACTTTTAGCTATGTTGGATGTTTGGCTATGTTGGATATTTGAATCATTATTTGCACCAAATGGATATTTGATGTTATTTTAGTTAGCGCCACATCCTTTGCTATATATTCAATTTATCTGTGGGTTTGTGGTAACCTGTTTGATGTTGGCAGCTGCTCACTACTGCAGTTGATCAAAAATAGGTGTGCGCATAAATTGTTTATTTTAAAATATATAATGCAGAGCCAGGCTTTGGGCAGGTGACAGGGGGACACCAGGGGTTAGAGGGGGGCTGGAAAATACAAGACAACCAGGGGGCCCACAGAATGAAGAGGCTCCTGTGGGAAGAAGGGGTCCTAAGGAATGAAAGGCTGTTTGAGATGTAGGGGCCCTATCAGAAGGACCTTATGGAATGAAGGGGGCCCCCAATGGGAAGAGGGACCCTATGGAATGTAGGGGGTTGTATGGTATGTAGGGGGCCTAGAAGGACCCTATAGAATGAAGGGGGCCCCAAAGGGACGAATTGGTGTTATGGTTTCTGCATCAGTCTTGATGACATCAGAAGACCTTGGAGCATGGGGGAGAAGACTCTGAGGACCAGTCTAACAGGATGGAAGATCAAGTAAGCAAATCTTCCTTTTTCATGCTGCCTGGACCTAAACAAGCCCTTGCAGTGTGGGCACGATTTTATTGTCACATGGGAAACTTACTTTTGAAGCAAAGCCCTCCAGCAGCCTGCTGTCACTGCTGCCGGGGGCTTCCCCCTTCACCCGGTCTTGCTTCTGGGTTTGCGTGCTCCTGCTATGTGAATAGCCGGGCCGTAATGATGTCACTCTCATGCAAGTGCGTAGCATACTGTTTTTGTGCGTGTTTGCAAAATTAGAGTGGACCGGTTTGGATGAAGTCCAGGGCCAAATTTTTGTCCCAGTCCAGCCCTGACACTGTACAGGGGTGACATCCCCTAACATTGTCAATTTTTAATGTTTCACTTTAGTAATTACTAAAAGGCTCCCCGTAAAATGTTATTTATTCATTTTTTTGCATTGGTACACACTTCCTCTGCCAGTGCTCAGTCTCCCATGTCATGTGTTTGACAATCCCTTTCCTATTAGCCTTCAAAACCTACAAAGTTGGATGGAACTGTCTCCAATTGATGTCAATGGGGTTTGGATTAACGCTCGAACTTATGAGCTGTTCAGCGAACATCCCGCAAACCAAACCCAGGTATGCTCGTCTCATCCCTACTAGCCATGAGTGAATAGCTGTTCCCTTTTGGCAGCCTAGGTGATATGGCCTTTTACAACTAATGGACACTATGGGGTTGATTTACAAAAGGCAAATGGACTGTGCACTCTGCAATGGTATTTGCTTCAGAGCTTAGTAAGGAAAGCTCTGCTTAACTTCCATTGTCCAATCATGTGCAAGCAAAAATGCTTTTTTGTTTTTAATTGTCCTTGCATGTGATTGGGTACTCTTTGTAAAGTGAAGCTTTACCTCATTTACTAAGCTCTCTGAAGCAACTGCACTTGCACTTTGCCTTTGAGTAAATCCACCCCTTTGGGTATTTCACATCATTAGAGTCTACACATAATGTACTGTATTCAATCAGACTATATCTGTTAAGCCTCGTACACACGATCCAACTTTATGGCCATAATTCTCTGATGGACGTGTTGTGTCGGATAATCCAACCGTGTGTATGCTCCATCAGACAATTGTTGGCTGAATTAACAACAAAAGTTGGCTGTTCATGCTCACCAATTGTTGGGCAATAAATCTGTTATGTCGATTTATCCGATCATGTGTAAGCAAGTCCGTCCAACTAAAATCCAAAGTACAAACACGCATGCTCGGAACCAATGCTAAACATCAGACAAAAATAGCAGAAGTTGCCCAAAGGGTGGCGCTAAAGAGCTGAAAAACCACGTGGTTTGGTGAATGTTGGCTGAAAATTTTGTGCCGTGTGTATGCAGAACAAATTCACAGCCAACGCCCTTCGGACCAAAATCCACGGAAAAGTTGGTTGAAGTCCGATCGTGTTTACGAGGCTTTAGGAGCAAAGCTAAATTTTAGACAACTAAATCCTAATTAACAAGAATTCAAATACAGGTGAGTGTAATTATTCATTTAACAGGTGTCCAGCAGGCAGTTGATTATAAAAAGGTGTTCCTTAACAACAAAGAAAACCCCGCCCGTTTCATGCTGTCAGCAATGGCATCACATGGAAGAGAAATGTCATAAGGCCTTAGAAAATCATTTCTTTACACAAGAAAGGTGAAGGCTACAAGAAGATCATCAAAGCTTTACTTATCAGTCAAAATACTGGAGCAAAAGTGATACAAAAATGTAACAAAGATGGAACTGCAACCATCCCACAGAGATGTCCAGGCCATCCATGGAAGTTAACACCTCGACAAGAGTGTCTTCTGATGAGAAGTGTTGAAGAAAATCGCCATGCAAGTTCACTGTAGTTAGCTAAAGAAATAGCCAAACTGGGGTGATTATTTCACATGACACAATACAGCGTACAGTGCAGTGGAATGGCATGCATGGGTGTCATCCACAAAGAAAGCCTCTCCTAAAGCCCATGCACAAAAAAGTCCGCCTAGAATTTTCCATGTTGAAAAAGAAGAAGACTACTGGGACTCTGTACTCTGGACTGATGAGACCAAGATAAATGTTTTTGGAACGGATGGCTTCAAACCTGTATGGCATCACAAAGAAAAATGCATGGTGCCTACAGTGAAACAGGGTGGTGGCAGTGTCCTTCTATGGCTGCATGTGTGCTGCTGGTGTCGGGGAGCTGCATTTCATTGATGGTATAATGAATTCACAGATGTACTGCTCTATATTGAAAGAGAAGATGCTGCCATCACTCCGTGCCCTTGGTCATCATGCACTTTTCCAGAATGACAATGATCCAAAACATATATCTAAGGCCACTTGCATTTCTGAAGAAGAACCAGTCGAAAGAGATTCAGTGCCAAGTATGTCTCCCAATCTGAACCCATTCGGGGAACACCTACTGGGAATGCAGAAGAGCATCACACTCCATCCAGCATACAGGCTCTAAAAGAGGTAGTTCTTGAAGAATGAAAAAAGATCGATGTAGCAATATGTCTCCAACTTGTTCATTCCATGCCTAGAAGACTTGGTGCTCGCCTTACAAATCATGGAGGTCATACAAAATACTAGATGTAGTTTTTGTTGTGGGGTGATTTTTGGGGTCATTTTTGCATCAACTAATCTGAGTATAACTGAAGATTTTGTAATCTAAGTTCTATTATTAACCTTACTTTCATGTAATGAGCTAAACATATGTTCTATAAAACTCAGTTTTGTAAAAAAAAAAAAAAAAAATGGTTCATGGGCTCATTGACATATTGATTCAAATTTATTTTTCAAAACGGGTGTACTAGTTTATGCTGAGCACTGTATATCTGAACAATGTTTACCAACTCATTAAAGCGTAACCAACTATTTCTAATTTCTTTTTATTCTCTAGGTCTGAAAAGAGGCATCTCTCTAATTCGATGTGGCAACTTTAAGGATGGAATATTTAATATAATAAAACACCAAACAATTGGACCATCCCATATTGTACTGGAAAATCCCTCCTTTTCTAGTCTTTTTGTTCTACTTTTAAATTTATGGAGAGGACCTATTCCATTCGAGGGGAAGGCTCTGTTATATGGTAAAGTCGTTTGTCCAGAAGATGTGAAATTCTTGGAGTATAAATTTCATCTTCATGTGATACCCAGAAACCAGCTGGAGATAAAGGTGAACTATAGTTTGGAAATTAATCATTTTCATGTTTGTTTTGAATAAGGTGTGGGTTTGTTTTGGATAAGGGTTAGAACTACCGCCATTGACTACTCTTTAGTACAGAAATGATGGGAAAGTCAACATTTTTGAGTTAGTAAAGTATGAGGAGGACAGAGATAGTCAACTGTAAGCACCGCATCCCATAATTAAATGATGAGCAAAAACTCAAGGCTGTTAGGCCTAGAGAAGAATGGGGAGGGGGGGGGATCTTCCCCAGGGACTTTTAAGGTGCTATTTAATAGACAGTATATTCAAAAAATTCTGTACGATCATATAGAGTAAAATTAATATTTATTGATATTGAATCACATTAAAATATTCATGTCATACTTCAGGAGTGAGACATGTAGATAAGAACATTATATGTTATAATGTTCTTATCTACATGTCTCACTCCTGAAGTATGACATGAATATTTTAATGTGATTCAATATCAATAAATATTAATTTTACTCTATATGATCGTACAGAATTTTTTGAATATACTGTCTATTAAATAGCACCTTAAAAGTCCCTAGGGAAGATCCCCCCCCTCCCCATTCTTCTCTAGGCCTAACAGCCTTGAGTTTTTGCTCAACATTTTTGAGTTGTCAAAGGAACAAGGAAAATCTTATGATGGAAAAGTCTGTTCTGCTTGCAACTTTTTAAAAGGGGTTATCCTCTTTGCATTGAAGGAAACTTCTCTTATGTCCTGCTGATGCTCTGAGACAGAAAGTGAAGTATCCAAAGTTTTTCTTTTTAACAGAAAATTTTATTAAACAAATCAGCATTACAATAGAAAATAAGTTAGTACATTCAGTGCAAAGAGAATAAAGACAGTAAGATCTACCATCATCCGGTAGCCACTATTTATCAAATATTCCAGTATTCCTGTGCAGATGTCAGAAGTATCACTTAACAGTGCAGCTTAATGCATTATAGTATTACAAAATCTTAGGTAACATTATGTAAGTAACCAGTATTCGATTAAGCCTGGGCGGGGGGGGGGGGACGAGAAAGGAATGGAGGGGGGGGTGGAAGAGGGATGAGGGGGAAAGGGGACAGAAGGAGAATAAGCATGGGATAGAGAATGTCCTCCAATGTGTTTTGCGTCATGACTAGGGGGTAGGGGGTTCAGGGTCTTCGGAAGCATCTACCCAAGGGGACCAGATTTTATCAAATTTCTCTGGGCATTGCCTATTTCATATGTCATTCTATACAGAGGGAGTACCAAGTTCACCGACCTTCTCCATGAGGCCAGAGTAGGAGGCTCTACTAGTTTCCATCCCAGTAAAATTTCACGTCTAGCATAATATAATGAGAAGGTAAGACACAATTTACTATACCTGTCTCCCTCAACATCTTCCAAAAGGCTGAGTAATAGTATTTGAGGATCAACCGGTACATTTAAACCTGTGACATTGCCCAGTGCGGAGGCCACTTCTGTTCAAAAGGGTCGGAGTTTGGGACAGGACCAGACCATGTGCCAGAAGGTACCCACCTCCTGCCTGCATCTTTGGCAGTTGGGATCTCTTTGATGGTAAATACGCGCCAATCTCTGTGGGGTGAAGCACACTCTGTGTAGGAACTTAAATTGTACGAACCTATCTTTTGCAGCGATCATGGAAGGAATGTAGGAAATTAAGCACTCCTTCCACTCTTCTTCATCCAAAGAAGGAATATCCATCCTCCACTTTTCCCAGGTTTTAGTTAGTTTGGTATCATACTCTACTGTAAGGTATAGATATAGTGTTGAGAGAGGCTTCCCCATCACACTGGAAATCAAGACCCGTTCAATTGAGTCAGGTTCCAAAGTGAGGGGGGCAGGGAAATGGGCTTCAAAGGCGTGCTTCAGCTGCCAGTACTTGAATTGAAAAGAGGACGAGATAGCAAACGACTGCCTCAGAGCCTGAAAAGTCATAAGCCTACCATCCTGAACTATATGTTTTAAGGTAAGGATTCCCTTTTTTGCCCATAGAGAGGGGTCCGGTATACTGTAAAAGTGGGGAAGCATAGGGTTACCCCAAAGGGGCATGTGTGGGGAAATGTGATTAGGTTTCCCGTATTTCTTCCTAGCCTCCTGCCAGACCCTCACGGTGGTTTGCATCAGAGTTGTCATGGACGAACTGGCCCTAAGTCCACGAAATGGGAAATTGCTCAGGGCAGCAAAGGATCCCAGAATGGCTGCTTCCAGAGTGACTGCTGGATTCTGTGTGGGCTGGGAGAACCACCACCGAATCATGCCCAGAACAGCCGCCCAATAATAAATTTGAAAATTCGGTAGTGCCAGTCCTCCCCCCGAAAGTGGGAGATATAGGATCTGTTTGGCCACCCTGGGTGGCCTCCCTGCCCAGACAAAGTGTATCAGCAGACTCACCAACCTCCGGAAAAAAGTCCTGGGGATGTGTATGGGGGTGTTGCGGAAGAAATATAGATATTTAGGAAGGTAAATCATTTTTAGCAGATTGACTCTGCCAGCAGGGGTCAAAGGAAGAGAACGCCATGCAGCACACTTAGCCGTTAGATGTGTCATGAGTGGTCGCAGATTGTTTTCCAGATAGTCCTGCACTTTACAACTAATTTTAATCCCCAGGTATTTGAAGTCATCTACCCATTTGAGCTGCGGATGTGGCACCCTAGGGGTCGAGGGATGGATCTGGAAAAGAACCGACTTGTCCCACTTGATGTGAATCCCCGAGTACCCGCCGAATCGATTAATTAGTTCCAGTGCAGTCTGTAAAGAGGACGACGCATCTGCTAAATAGAGCAGAGCATCGTCCGCATACAGCGATATCTTTTCCTCGATTGGACCTACCTGGAGCCCCCTTACACCAGGATCCGCCTTCAGCAATATAGCCAGGGGCTCCATTGCCAGAGCAAATAGGCCCGGGGAGAGGGGACAACCCTGTCTCATGCCGCGAGATAATTGGAACTTCCCTGATAGGCAGCCATTGGTACGAATTCTAGCTGAAGGGCCATGGTATAGCATGCGGAGCCAGTTCGTGAAACCCGGGCCAAACCCAAATCGCGAGAGCACCTCCCATAAGTAGCCCCACTCGACGGAGTCAAAAGCCTTCTCCGCGTCGAGTGAGGCCACCGTTCCCTTAGTCTTCTCATCTGCCCTGTCTATGTGAGTATGAAGGCGTCTGATATTAATGTCAGTACCTCTTCCGGGCATGAAGCCTGTTTGGTCCCTGTGGATCAGTGCAGTAATGACCAAATTAAGCCTATTGGCCAATACCTTCCCCAGTAATTTTGCATCCACATTCAGAAGGGATATGGGGCGATATGAGGAGCATAATGTGGGGTATTTCCCTGGCTTGGGGATCACCACTAAAATCGCTTCACTCATTGTGTCCGGTAGTTTCTCGAACTATATCCAAAGTTTAAAATAAAAAAGTTGTCACACTACATACAGATCCTCCGGGAGTCTCGGTATTTTTTAAAATTTCCTCTGTAAATTCTTGAGAACCTTCCCACTTCTGTGGCTAGAAGGATTTTAGTTTTGCGAACAAAGAAAATTTGTAAAATGTTTCCTTCAGGAGCTAGCCTGATCCTGCCGGTCTGTTATGTGTCTGCTTTCTTTAGCAGGCCAAGGCCAAACACAGGGCGCAGGGTCTTTCTACCACTGTGCTCACTAGAAATTAGGTTCATGTTTGCAGTGACATAGTGTTTGAACTTTGGATGTTTGCCATTTGCCAAACAGGCAAAGTGGTCTGTTTTCCTGCCCTCCAAAAAAGGAACCATTGGTTGCTGCAGGAAGTCATTCATTTACTGGTAGTATTACTACCACCACTAAACATGACAACTTCTCACTTGGTTCTCATGGCTGATAGGTTGCTGGCAGCCACCTGCCTTCTAGCAACCAATGATTCATTCTAAGGGTTGGAGATGCTGGCTGATATCTGCAAGAATCTGTCAGTTGCAGGAAGAGTCTATCAGGAGAGCATAGTCATGCATGACTGACCTTTTTTTTGTGTCAGGATCATCATTCATTGCGATTGATGATAGATCTACATTGCTTAAAGTGGACCTTTCCTCTATTTTATCAAATTTTACATCAGTCCTTCCTCTGAGGAATCTGGCTGTGACTGGCAAAACTTGTCGAGTACGGGCACTCTACTCCCATGCATGGATGTTTTTTGTACCCTTTACATTTAAAGCAGTGGGCTATGAGATAATTTCAAGCTATAAGAGTTGCCCTGGATTCTTGGATTTTGTTTGGATATGCTTTTTGGATAACTATTTTGGACACAATATGGATAGCCGTTTTCTCTTCCTTCTTAACACATGCATGAAATAAACATTGAACTCTGATAAATGTGCACAGGATTTGTTAGAGAATCAATTGTTCAGAATAAGACAAATTTGTAACTGGTCGTCCTTTTGAAATTTTTGTAGCCCTGGTCTGCAGTGCTGACAGCAGAGGAACGGATGAACAAACTGGGCTGTCAGCCTATACTGCCTCTGCTGCTGCCCCAAAACTTTTAGCCTCCCTGTCAGGCCACTGGAGAGCAGAGGAGTGATAGTTAATAGAGAAATTGGTGCTGGGATGTGGAAAGACTGGGAGCCTGAGGGAAGCCCCGCCCAACACCCAGGAACACATAGGAAGGGGATATAGACTTCTGTGCATCCTGGGTATAACAAAACCTGCTGGGAGGAACTAGGACTTGTAGGGGATGTAATCCCCAGTGAGACTGAACCTGTGTTTTAGATTGGCTCTGGAACTACAGATCCTAGCAATACCTAAACTCTGATGAAGTACTGCTTTTGGGCTCAGTGCAGTCATTGGGAGAATGTTATGGAGGGTACAGTGCAGCTGACTGGATGAATGGCTGCAGGGTTGGTGATGCAGAGGAGTTGGGTGGCAGACATATCCTGGTTTGTGTAAATGCCATCAATGAGCCTGGTATTGCCGTCCGATCATTGGGAAGGATGCCACTGCAGCTGACTTCACTGAGCCATGGACAGATTGCAAGAGGATATAAGTTGTCACCCCAGGAGTCAGAGAGAGACTGTAGGCCACACTCTAGTACACCATATTAAAAAAGAAACAGTATTGCCTGCTTGGGACATAATGCAGGCACCTATACCTGGGTTCAGAGGGACTAAAGTTCAAGAGCTCCCATGCTGAATTTGGGCCCCAGTGCACTGGCCAGTAAGGTGTCACGTTCTCATGTACCTTGTAGATGAGCCCGATAATGCAGAGGAAGGCCTCCCTTACGTACAGTGGGGGAAATAAGTATTTGATCCCCTGCAGATTTTGTAAGTTTGCCCACTTTCAAAGAAATGAAGGGTCTATCATTTTTATCATGGGTGTATTTTAAATGATAGAGGCAGAATATCAACCAAAAATCCAGAAAAAACACATAAAACAAATGCTATAAATTAAGTTTCAGTTCAATGATTGAAATAAGTATTTGATCCCCAAGCAAAACATGACTTAGTACTTGGTGGAGAAACCCTTGTTGGCAATTAGAGATGAGCCGAACACCCCCCCGGTTCGGTTCGCAGCAGAACATGTGAACGGACCGAAAGTTTGCGCGAACATTCGAACACCATTAAAGTCTATGGGACCCGAACGTGAAAAATCAAAAGTGCAAATTTTAAAGGCTACTATGAAAGTTATTGTCCTAAAAAGTGTTTGGGGACCCAGGTGCTGCCCCAGGGGACATGTATCAATGCAAAAAAAAGTTTTAAAAATGGATGTTTTTTTTGGGAGCGGTGATTTTAATGATGCTTAAAGTGAAACAATAAAAGTAAAATATTCCTTTAAATTTCGTACCTGGGGGGGGGGGGTCTATAGTATGCCTGTAAAGTGGCGCATGTTTCCTGTGTTTAGAACAGTCCCTGCACAAAATGACATTTCTAAAGGAATAAAAGTCATGTAAAAATGCTTGGGGCTGTAATGTAATGTCGGGTCCCGGCAATATGGATGAAAAATATTGAGAAAAACGGCATGGGTACCCCCCTCCCCAGCCCATTACCAGGCCCTTTGGGTCTTGTATGGATATTAAGGGGAACCCTGCACCCAAATTAAAAAAAGAAAAGGTGTGGGGCCCCCAGGCCCTATATACTCTGAACAGCAGTATACAGGCGGCCCAAACAAGACAGGGACTGTAGGTTTGTTCTTAAGTTGAATCTGTTTTGTAATTTGGAACAGGTACATTTTGTAAGTGTAGCTCCAGCCAAAAAATCTATTTTTAAGCTTTTTGGATAGCATAGGGAAGGGTTATCATCACCCCTGTAACATTTGTTTTGCTGTCTGTGCTCCTGTTCAGAAGATTTCCCCTCACTTTCTGTCCCAATGACAATTGGATTTTGAAAATTTGGGGTTATTAGGAAACAAGGATTGGTGATAAAGCATTAGTGGCGACACCTTTTTCCCATAATAACTCTTACAGGAGAGAATTTCCTTTCCTAGGGGTAGATTTCCCCTCACTTCCTGTTGTCTCCCTCCGTTTGTAAGTAGGAGTAATTTGTAAGTCGGATGTTTGAAAATAGAGGACCGCCTGTATATACTATACAGTCTGCCACTCTGCATAAAATTGGGCCTTAGGTGTTGGTGGTACTAGAACACTGTAAGCCCTCACAGTTACTCTTGGTGGGCGCTGGAACGGGCTCTGCTGTGAAATATTAGATCAAAAAATGTAATTACATGCCCCTGTTAAACAGAGGCAGAAAAATTGTGCCTTAGGCGGTGATGGTGGTGGTGGCACAACACTGTAAAGCCTCGCAGATACTCTTGTTGAGCGCAGGAACAGGCCCTGCTGAGAAATATTAAATCAAAAATTTTAATTACACACCCCTGTTGAACAGGGGCAGAAAAATTGGGCCCTAGGCACTGGTGGCAGTGCCACAACACTGCAACCCCTCACAGATACTCTAGTTGAGCGCAGAAACGAGCCCTGCTGCAAAATATTACAGCACAAATTGTAATTACACGCCCCTGTTAAACAGGAGCAGAAAAATTGGGCCTTAGCCACTGGTGGTGGTGCCACAACACTGCAACCCCTCACAGATACTCTAGTTGAGCGCAGGAATGAGCCTTTCCTGCAAAATAATACAGCAAAAATTTTAATTATACGCCCCTGTTAAATAGGGGCAGGAAAAATTGGGCCTTAGCCACTGGTGGTGGTGCCCAGAAACAAAAATGTTCTTAGAAGCTATCAACATGAACATTGAGGAGGAATAGGATAATCACTCAGCATAACAGGATAGTCACTCAGCATCAGCATAGACAGTCTTCAAGGGATCTCACATTCATAGAAAAATTAATCGGTTACATCAGCATCAGGTGCTTGGTAGCTGGTGATCCAAGACTGATTACGTTTTATGAAGGTGAGCTGATCACTTGAGTCTGTGTACAGGCGCACTCTGTGATCGGTTACAAAGCCTCCAGCAGCACTGAATGTGAGTTCAGATAGAACGCTGGATGCAGGACAGGCCAGTAGCTCAATTGCATACTGCGCAAGCTCTGGCCAGTGATCCATCCTCAAGACCCAGTAACCCAGTGGATTTTCGGTTGGAAAGGTCTCCAAGTCTGATCTTGCTCCTAGATATTCCTGCACCATGTATATCAGACGCTGGTGATGGTTGCTGGAACCGATCAGACCATGGGGCTGCGGACTAAAAAATTGTCTGACTGCCACCTCACCTTCTCCACCGCTCCTTCTCTGACTGACCAAAGCCTCAGCAACACGTTGTCCATGACCAGGAAATTGTAACCTCCCAGGCTCTGGAAACGCATTCCACAAACCTTTCTGCAAGGCCTCCCGAAGATGTTTCATCCTCTGCTCCCTCTGTGAAGGCTGGATAAGTTCCGCAACTTTACCCTTGTAACGTGGATCAAGAAGGGTTGCCAGCCAGTACTGATCCCTCTCCTTGATGCCATTAATCCGAGGGTCCTTTCGCAGGCTTTGCAGGATCAGGGAGGCCATGCAGCGTAGGTTTGCTGAGGCATTCGGTCTGGAGTCCTCTGGGTCACTAAGGACGAAATGATCAGCAGCCACCTCCTCCCAGCCACGTAGAAGTCCATGGGTTTCTGGGGACTGATAACGATCCCTTGAAGACTGCTGCTGATGCTGAGTGCTAGGCTCCACCTCTATGCTGACACAATCCTCCTCCTCCTCCTCTTTCTGTGTGATAGGCGGACCCGCAGGAATACTGTCTGTATAAAGGGGGCCTTGAGAGGTAAGGAAGTCCTCCTTTTCCTCCCTCTATTCTGCCTCAAGTGCCCTGTCCATTATTTCACGCAGCGTGTGCTCCAACAGGAAGACAAGAGAGACAGTATCACTGATGCATGCACTGTCACTGCTTACCATCCTCATGGCCTCCTCAAATGGTGACAGGACAGTGCATGCATCCTTGATCATTAGCCACTGGCGTGGCGAAAAAAAGCCAAGCTCCCCTGACCCTGTCCTGGTGCCATACTTGCACAGGTACTCATTGATGGCCCTCTGCTGTGTGTGCAGCCACTGCAGCATTGCCAATGTTGAGTTCCACCTGGTGGGCATGTCACAGATGAGGTGGTTCTTGGGCAGGTTGCATTCCTTTTGAAGGTCAGCCAGCCGAGCACTGGCATTATATGACCGGCGGAAATGCCCACAGACTTTCCTGGCCTGCCTCAGGAGATCCTGTAAGCCCGGGTACCTGTACAAGAACCGCTGCACCACCAAATTAAGGACGTGAGCCAACCTGGGAACATGGGTCCCCCTGTCGGAGGGCGGAGAGGAGGTTGGTGCCATTGTCGCAAACCACCATTCCTGGCTGAAGTTGGCATGGCGTCAACCACCTCTGAGCCTGCCCCTGCAGAGCTGGCAGAATCTCTGCCCCAGAGATGCTTGCGTAGTGCTTGCGTAGCCCCTAGAACGCCTACGGAGCACCGCTGGTTCCGAGGACAAATCTGCACAGGAAGAGGCCATAGAGGAAGAAGTTAGGAGGGTGTGGAGGAGAGAGGTGTGGCAGAATCACCACTACCAGCATTTTGGAGGCGTGGTGGCGAAACAAGCTCCAACAATACTGCACCCTGTCCTGCATCCTTCCCAGTTGCCAGCAGAGTTACCCAGTGCGCCGTGAAAGAAAGGTAACATCCCTGTCCATGCCTGCTGGATGAGTCAGCGGTAATATGCACCTTACCGCTAACTGCCCTGTCCAACGAGGCCAGGACATTGCCTTCCACATGTCGGTAGAGAGCCGGAATTGCCTTCTGTGAAAAGAAGTGGCGTTTGGGAACCTGCCACTGAGGTACCGCACTTTAGCAAGCTAGCATTCAGCCGCTGAGCATGTGGATGGCTGGGACCGAATTACATTCAGTTTAGCAACTGGGGTAGGGAAATTTGCCTGCTACAATCGGATATTGGTGTAGTGATAGCAGATTGCCCGCAAGTACTTGGCACACCTAATTCTACACCTTCATTCCTCTCAGTGAAGGTTTCTGAGAGGACTGAAGGTATAGTGGGGTTTGAGATCCCAGCTGATGAGGAGCAAGGAGAGGTCCGCCTTGTTCTTTGGTGTCAGTTTTTTAAGTACTGTTGCCAACGGACTGCATGGGAGGTCGACATATGTCTGGTCAAGCATGTGGTGCCCAAGCGGCTGCTGTTTTGGCCACGCTTGATATGCTTCAGACATATGTTGCAAACAGCAACGGTGCAATCTGCTGCACACGTTTCAAAAAAGGCCCACACCAAAGAACTTTTGAAAATACGCGGGGAGTCAGCAGAGCCCTGTACATACGGAGCTCTGCGGTGTGATGCAGTCAGGTGGCTGCCCTTAAGCTACCCCCTGGAGGGAATCCTGCCTCATTGGAGATGTGCCTCCTCCCTTCTATCAGGCACTCATGTAGAGTCAGTGACCTCATCATCCCCTTCCTCCTCGTTACTGGAGCAAACCTGGCAATATGCTGCAGCTGGGGGATCATGACTGCCAGTTTCTTGTCCTTCTTGGGCACCCCCTCTCTCTGGGCTCACGTTACTGCCTTCCTCAACCTGGGTACCATCATCGGAGGCTTCAAAACGCTGCACATCCTCCTGCAGCATGTACTCGACACTGTGGTCGAACAGTTCAGGGGACTGCTCCATGCATGATGGTGGGGCTAGGGAAGGAGTGACTGATGACATTGAGCTGATGGAATAGGCCACTTTAGCAGCTGCACTGGCAGCCAAACTACTCTTAGCCTGGGTGACAGAAGATGAGGACGGCTTTGTGATCCACTCTACCAACTCTTCTGCAAAATGTGGCTCAACATGGCCAGCTCCCGAAAAAAGGGCAAGCGTGCCTCACGTCCACGTGCTGAGGATGCACCGTGTCCATGACCAGCACTGTTTGCTGTAGACACAGAGCCTGCTTGCCCTCTCTTTTAGTGGCCTGTGAGCATCTGCCTCTCCTTGGTGGCCTTCCAGACATGCTGTAAAATTAGATTAGCAAAACACTGGCTGAAGTTTACTAGAAAAAGTATACCAGGAATGGCCTGCAGTCAGATATAGGTTTGGCTAGACTAGTATGCAGTGGATATATATGTAGGAGACTGTATATATATTTTATGCACTGCAGCGCACTGAATCACCTGCCTGCCTCACTAGCCTGCCTTGGCTAGACTAGAATGCAGTGGATATTTATGTAGGAGACTATATATATTTTTATGCACTGAAGCTCACTGAATCACCTGCCTGTCTGACAGCATATTAGAAAAAGTACACCAGGAACAACCTGCAGTCAAATCTAGCTACACTGGATACAGTGTGTGTATATATAGCACTGCAGCTAGCTAAATCACCTTCCTGCCTCAAGTATAAGACTGTGTCCTGCCTGCCTCAAGTATATTAGCAACAGTACACCAGGAACGGCCTGCAGTGAGATCTAGCTAAACTGGATACAGTGTATATTTATATATACAAGCCGGGATGTATATATATACTAAATACACTGCAGCTAACTGAATCGACTGCCTGCCTGAAGTATATTAGCAACAGTACACCAAACCAGGAATGGCCTGCAGTCCGATCTAGCTATACTGAATACAGTGTGTGTGTGTGTGTGTGTGTGTGTATGTGTATATATATATATATATATATATATATATATATATATATATATATATATATATATATATATATATATATATATATATATATATATATATATATATATTAAATACACTGCAGCTAACTGAATCACCTGCCTGCTCATTCTCAAATGACGCTCTCTCTCGATCAACACCAGCAACACACTACACAGTGCCGACGTGCAGGTGGCCTTATATAGTGTGGGGCGTGGACTTAACCCGATGAGCCAAAATTGACCAAAGGCACCCTGCTTTTGGCCAATTATGGCTCTTTTTGCTGACGGCGCTGCGATTGGCCAAAGCATGCAGGTCATAGTGCATGTTTGGCCAATCATCAGACAGCAATGCACTGCGATCCGTGAAAGGACTTCTGCGCTACTATATATTAAACTAAACCTAAATACTAAATGTGAGTGGAATTGCTGCAAAATCTAAAAGTAATCACAACTCACTAAAAGCATACAAAAGGGATATATAAATAAATATATAAATGATCCTGCGCAAAACCTAGTGATAATATCTTTTGGAATAACCAATACTACAATCATAAATGGTGATTAATCATCAGATAACAGTGAAAAATCCCAATAGTGATTCCATTAGTGAAAAAGTCCAACAAATAATTAAGGATAACAGTGTTGATTGTTGATCACGTGACTTGTAATATAAACACCACAGCTATGTGCTCTCACCTTAAGGGCATAGATAATATGCCTTAGTTCATCCACTGGGGAACGGCCTCAATCCAAGATCCAGGATCAATGGCGGTGCCTGCTCACTAAAGAGAATTGCATCCCCTCCAGATCGTTGATGTGATCCACATGTAAAAATAAGTTAGCCTCCAATAGTGTATTACCAAAGATAACTAGATTTATTGAATAAAATAACTGCTTACAGTATAGCAGCTACAAGCGCGCCAAACATGAACAAAAAACGGCGTTCAACACCACCTCATACGTCACTTCAGGTCCACGATAGATACTTCGGCTTACGTCCTACGCGTTGCTTCACATCACATGACTTCCTCAGGGAACCGGATTGTCTATAATGTCAGTCTATTTATACCATGCGGACAGGAAATGGAAGAAACACCATTTTGTTGGAGACCAACGGTTAAATTACAATACCAAGACGGCAGCCATTTTCCTTAAGACCAGTGAAACTTGATACTAGTTTAAATAAAGTTTGTTGGAAGACTAAAAAACTTGTAATTAAGAAAAGGAAGATCCAATCCACTTACAGATAAAAACCTAATATGCTTCATCACCAAAAGAGACCAAGCTAATGTAATCTTAAATGACGATCAGACATAATAAGTGTTCAAACAAATAACAGCTGTAGAAGTTATCAAATACATGAGACCTGCTCATACAATCATATATAAAAATAATATATCAAATGAATAACTATTTATTGAGTTAAAAAAAAATAAAATCGGAAAATTAAAAATCATCATATGAATCCTCATAGACACCAATACCCAAAGGTGTATTTACAGTAAGCCTTCTTGACAAGGGAAAGAAATTTTTGGACCAAGAGTATATACTAAATTTATATTGCACACCGGCATTTAAATATGAGGTTTACATAAGGCAGAAGACACATCAAATCAATAATCACTAATGAAACAATTCAAGTCAAAATGTCTATGTTTAACCCCTTAGGTACAAGTGTTCTCATCTTATCTATCCACTTAGATTCATTCTGGCTGAGGGTTCTGATTTTATGATCACCTCTCCATGTTTTGTTGTATCTCTCAATATCCCAAAACAATAATCCAGTTGGAACATTGTTATGCACTAGAGCAAAATGTCTAGATACATTATGCTTCGGAAAACCTTTAATAATATTTTGAACGAGCTCTTTGATCCTCACTTTCACTTTCTTTAATAGGGTATATGTTTCCTGTACTGGTTGCTTGAAATTCATTCTTTTTGCCTTGGAATTTTTTTGCATGTTGACAGGCAAAACAATTCTTCCAAGGATTTCTTTCTTTCTTCACTGGAAAAGGTTTTTATCCTTGTAAGTATTGTTTTGCCTGTCAACATGCAAAAACATTCCAAGGCAAAAAGAATTAATTTCAAACATCCAGTACATGAAACATATACCCTATTAAAGATTTTATTAACTGTCACACAGGAGTGGTCTACGTCTTGCAATGCTCTTGCAAATTACAATATGTAGGGAGAACCAAAAGAGCACTGAAAGTGAGGATCAAAGAGCATGTTCAATATATTACTAGGACTTTTTCACTGATAGAATGCACTGCGATGTCGCAGTGCATTACGGGGCTTGACGCACCGCTCGAATTTGGCGCGAACGCCCCATAATGTTCGTATTTCTACAAACGATCGAACAGCCAATGTTCCAGTCGAACTCATGTTCAACCCGAACATAAAGCTCAACCCTATTGGCAATCACAGAGGTCAGATGTTTCTTGTAGATGGTGACCAGGATTGCACACATCTCAGGAGGGATTTTGTCCACTCTTCTTTACAGATCTTCTCTAAATCCTTAAGGTTTTTCTGCTGTCACTTGGCAACTCGAAGTTTCAGCTCCCACCATAAATTTTTTTATAGAATTAAAGTTTGGAGACTGGCTGGTAGGGATGAGCTTCGTGTTCGAGTCGAACCCATGTTCGACTCGAACATCGGCTGTTCGGTCGTTCGCCGAATTGCGAACGATATGGGCCGTTCGCGCCAAATTCGTGTGGCGCGTCACGGCCCATAATTCACTGCGGCATCGCAGTGCATTGCTTGCTGATGATTGGCCAAGCATGCACTATGACCCGCATGCTTGGCCAATCACAGCGCCGCCTGAACAGAGAGCCGTAATTGGCCAAAGCCAAGGGGGCTTTGGCCAATTATGGCTCAGGGGATTTAGTACACGCCCCACACTATATAAGGCCCTGTGCAGTGTGTTCCGGTGTGCTGAGAGATAGAGAGAGAGAGAGAGACAGTGTCATTTCATTTGAGTTAGCTAGATTAGGCAAAACATTCAGTCAGTTAGCTGCACTTAAAGTGTATTGTGTTTATATATGCATCCCAGGTGTTGCATATATATATATATACACTGTATTCAGTTTAGCTAGATGCGTTCCTGTTATCTTCTAGACTATTAACATTTAGTGCAGTGCGTCCTGCTCACAGTGTTCAGCTAGATCCGTTCCTGTTATCTTCCTACTGACAGGCAGGCTTGTCTTGT
Organism: Lithobates clamitans; assembly: GCA_037952925.1. Lineage (NCBI taxonomy): Eukaryota > Metazoa > Chordata > Amphibia > Anura > Ranidae > Lithobates > Lithobates clamitans. The sequence continues at coordinate 1,255,338 of JBBGZY010001832.1, forward strand.
TACAGTATTTACAGCTACCTGAAGAAAATTACTGGTGTTCTTTTGATCCTATTAGTACCACGGTTAGGTAGCTAGACTATTTACATTTAGTGCAGTGCGTCCTGCTCACAGTGTTCAGCTAGATCCGTTCCTGTTATCTTCCTACTGACAGGCAGGCTTGTCTTGTTACAGTATATAAAGCTACCTGAAGAAAATTACTGGTGTTCTTTTGATCCTATTAGTACCACGGTCAGGCAGCTAGACTATTTACATTTAGTGCAGTGCGTCCTGCTCACAGTGTTCAGCTAAAGCTACCTGTAGAAGGTTGGTGGTGTTCTCATACTACAGGCAGGCAGTTGATTTTGCTAGCTGCAGTATCAGTACATATATATATAGATATATATATATATATATATATATATATATATATATATATATATATATATATATATATATATATATATATATATCCCAGCTTAGTGCAGCTACAGGCCATTAGTATGTCTGGAAGGCCAAGAAGGAGAGGCAGACAGTCACAAGCCAATAAGAGAGGGCAAGCAGGCTCTGTGTCTAGTGCTGGTCGTGGAGACGGTGCATCCTCATCAGCACGTGGCCATGGGACACGCTTGGCCTTTTTTTCGGCAGCTGGCCATGTTGAGCCGCAACATGCGTAAGACTTGGTCGAGTGGATGACCAAGCCGTCCTCATCCTCCTCATCCTCTCTCACCCATGCCCAGGGTGCTTTGTCTGGCAAAGCAGCGGCCTCTTCCCTCGGCTCAATGTCATCAGTGACTCCTTCCCTAGCTCCACCATGTCCTCCTGAGGAGTCCCTCGAACTGTTTGACCACAGTGTTGGGTACATGCTCCAGGAGGATGCCCAGCAATTGGAAGGCTCTGATGATGATACTGAGCTCGATGAAGGCAGTAACATGAGCACAGACAGAGGGGGTGCCCAAGAAGGACAGCAATCTGACAGTCATGCTCCCCCTGCTGCAGCATACTGCCAGGTTTGCTCCAGTGATGAGGAGGGAGGGGATGATGAGGTCACTGACTAAACGTGGGTGCCTGATAGGAGAGAGGAGGAGGAGGAGGAGGCGGCACATCACCAATGAGGCAGGATGCCCTCCAGGGGCCAGCCTAAGGGCAGCACATTGACTGCATCACACCCTAAAGCTCCACATGTGCAGGGCGCTGCAGTCTCTGCCCGTTATTCAAAAAGTTCTTTGGTGTGGGCCTTTTTTGAGACGAGTGCATCAGATCGCACCGCTGCTATTTGCAACATATGTCTCAAGCGCATCTCACGTGGCCAAAACATCTCCCGCTTGGGTACCACATGCTTGACCAGACATATGTTGACCTGCCATGCAGTTCGTTGGCAAGCGTATCTAAAAGACCCACACCAAAGAACAAAGAGGACATCTTCTTGCTCCTCATCAGCTGAGATTTCCAACCCCACTAGACCTTCAGTCCTCTCTGAGACCTGCACTGAGAGGAATGAAGGTGTAGAATTAGGTGTGTCACAGCCAAGTACTTGTGGGCAATCTGCTTTTGGTACACCGACGTCAGATTGTACCAGGCAAATTTCCCTGCCTCAGCTGCTGCACCGCCGAAAGAAGTTTGCTGGTTTGCTCCCAGCCATCCACATGCCCAGCGGTTGAATGCTAGCTTGACAAAATTGCTAGCACTTCAACTGCTGCCTTTTCAGTTGGTAGACTCTGCCCCCTTCCGTGAGTTTGTGGAATGTGCGGTTCCTCAGTGGCAGGCGATTCCGGCTCTCTACCGGCATGTGGAAGGCAATGGCCATGCCTCGCTGGAGAGGGCGGTCAGCGGTAAGGTGCATATTACCGCTGACTCATGGTCCAGCAGGCATGGACAGGGACGTTACCTAAGTTTCACGGCGCATTGGGTGACTCTGCTGGCAGCTGGGAAGGATGCAGGACAAGGTGCAGTAGTGTTGGAGGTTGTTCCGCCACCACGCCTCCAAAATGCTAATGATTGTGACACACCTCTCTCCTCCACCCCCTCCTCTTCTTCTTCCTCCATGGCCTCTTCCTCGGAACCAGCGGTGCTCCGTAGTCGTTCAAGGGGCTACGCAAATACGCAGGCCAAAAGATGCCATGCGGTGCTTGAGCTGGTGTGCTTGGGGGACAGGAGCCACACTGGGGCAGAGGTTCTGTCAGCTCTGCAGGGGCAGGTTCAGAGGTTGTTGACGCCACGCCAACTTAAGGCAGGAATGGTGGTTTGCGACAATGGCACCAACCTCCTCTCTGCCCTCCGACAGGGACAAATGACCCATGTGCCCTGTTTGGCTCACGTCCTTAACTTGGTGGTGCAGCGGTTCTTGGGCAGGTACCCGGGCTTACAGGATGTCCTGAGGCAGGCCAGGAAAGTCTGTGTGCATTTCCGCCGGTCATATAATGCTAGTGCTCGGCTGACGGACCTCCAAAAGGAGTTTAACCTGCCCAAGAACCGCCTAATCTGTGACATGCCCACCAGGTGGAACTCAACGTTGGCCATGCTGCAGCGGCTGCACACGCAGCAGAGGGCCATCAATGAGTACCTGTGCGACTATGGCACCAGGACAGGGTCAGGGGAGCTTGGTTTTTTTTCCCCACGCCAGTGGGCCATGATCAGGGATGCATGCACTGTCCTGTCACCATTTGAGGAGGCCACGAGGATGGTGAGCAGTGACAGTGCATGCATCAGTGACACTGTCCCCCTTGTCCACCTGTTGGAGCACACGCTGCGTGGAATAATGGACAGGGCACTTGAGGCAGAACAGAGGCAGGAAGAGGAGGACTTCCTTAGCTCTCAAGGCCCCCTTTATCCAGACAGTGTTCCTGCGTGCCCGTCGATCACACAGGAAGAGGACGAGGAGGAGGAGGAGGAGGAGGAGGAAGATTGTGTCAGTATGGAGGTGGAGCCTGGCACTCTGCATCAGCAGCAGTCTTTAAGGGATCAGTCCCAAGAAACACATGGACTTGTATGTGGCTGGGAGGAGGTGGCTGCGGACCATGTCGTCCTTAGTGACCCAGTGGACTCCGGACTGAATGCCTCAGCAAACCTACGCTGCATGGCCTCCCTGATCCTGCAAAGCCTGCGTAAGGATCCTCGTATTCGTGGTATCAAGGAGAAGGACCAATACTGGCTGGCAACCCTCCTTGATCCACGTTACAAGGGTAAGGTTGCGGACCTTATCTTGCCATCGCAGAGGGAGCAGAGGATAAAACATCTTCGGGAGGCCTTGCAGAAAGGTCTGTGCAACGCGTTCCCAGAGACTGGGAGGTTACAAACTCCTGTTTCTGGACAACGTGTTGCTGAGGCTTCGGTCAGTCAAAGAAGGAGCGGTGGAGAAGGTGGCCGTCTGACCGATGCGTTCAGACAATTTTTTGGTCCGCAGCCCCAAGGTATGATCAGTTCCAGCAACCATCGCCAGCGTCTGTTTTACATGGTGCAGGAATACCTAGGGGCAAGATCAGACTTGGACACCTTTCCCACCAAAAATCCTCTGGGTTACTGGGTCTTGAGGATGGATCACTGGCCAGAGCTTGCACAGTAGGCAATTGAGCTACAGGCCTGTCCTGCATCCAGCGTTCTTTCGGAACGCACATTCAGTGCTGCTGGAGGCGTGGTAACCGATCACAGGGTGCGTCTGTCCACCGACTCGGTCGATCGACTGACCTTCATAAAAATGAATCAGTCTTGGATCACCACCAGCTACCAAGCACCTGATGCTGATGTAACCGAATAATTTTTTTTGAAATCTCAGATCCCTTCAAAGACTGCCTATGCTGATGCTGAGTAACTATCCCTGAGTAATTATCCTCTTCCTCCTCAATCATCACGCTGATAGCTTGTAAGAACATTTTTGGTTCTGGGCGCCACCACCAGTGCCTAAGGCACAATTTTTCAGCCCCTGTTTAACAGGGGCGTGTAATTACAATTTTTGATGTAATACTTTGCAGCAGGACTCGTTCCTGCATTCCAACTAGAGTGTCTGTGAGGGGTTGCAGTGTTGTGGCACCAGCACCAGTGCCTAAGGCCCAATTTTTCAGCCCTTGTTTAACAGGGGCGTGTAATTACAATTTTTGATGCAATACTTTGCAGCAGGGCTCGTTCCTGCGTTCCAACTAGAGTGTCTGTGAGGGGTTGCAGTGTTGTGGCACCAGCACCAGTGCCTAAGGCCTAATTTTTCAGCTCCTGTTCAACAGGGGCATGTAATTACAATTCTTGATCTAATATTTCACAGCAGGGCCCTGTGAGGGCTTACAGTGTTGTGGCCACAGCAACACCTAAGGCCCAAATTTCTGCTGAGTATATAGGGCAGGACCCTACTTTCAAACATCTAACTTACAAACGACTCCTACTTGCAAACGGAAGGAGACAACAGGAAGTGAGATGAAATCTACCCCTAGGAAGGGAAATTCTCTCCTGTAAGAGTTAATATAGGAAAAACATTTCTCCTTTCCACTAATGCTTTCCAATCCTTGTTCCACAAAAAAACCCAAATTTTCAAAAAACATTTTTCATTGGGACAAAAAGTGAGGTGAAATCTTCTGAAGAGGAGGAAAGACAGCAAAACAAATTTCACAGGGGCTATAACCCTTCCCTATGTTTTCCAAAAAGCTTAAAAAAGATTTTTTGGCTGGAGCTAAACACGTTAAAAATGTACCCGTTCAAAATTACAAAGAGATTCTACTTAACAACAAACCTACAGTCCCTGTCTTGTGTGCACCGCCTGTATACTGCTGTTTAGAGTACAGTATATAGGGCCTGGTGGCCCCACACCTTTCCTTATTTTAATTTGGGTGCGAGGTTCCCCTTAATATCCATACAAGACCCAAAGGGCCTGGTAATGGACTGGGGGGTACCCATGCCGTTTGTCTCACTGATTTTCATCCATATTGCCATGACCCGACATTACATTAAACCCGCAAGCAGTTTTAAATGAGATTTTTTCCTTTAAAAATGACATTTGGTGCAGGGACTGGCGTCACTTTACAGGCATACTTATAGATACCCCCCAGGTACGATATTTAAAGGAATATTTCACTTTTTTTTTTTACTTTAAGCATCATTAAAATCACTGCTCCCAAAAAAACGGCCGTTTTTAAAAGTTTTTTTTGCAGTGATACATGTCCCCTGGGGTAGGACCCGGGTCCCCAAACCCTTTTTAGGACAATACCATGCAAATTAGCCTTTAAAATGAGCACTTTTGATTTCGAACGTTCGAGTCCTATAGACGTCAATGGGGTTCTAACGTTCGTGCGAACTTTCGGTCCGTTCGCAGGTTCTGGTGCGAACCGAACCTGGGGGTGTTCGGCTCATCCCTACTGGCTAGTCCACTCCATGACCTTAATGTATTTCTTCTTGTCCACTCCTTTGTTGTCTTGGCAGTATGTTTTTGGGTCATTGTCATGCTGGAAGACTCATCCACAACCCATCTTCAGTGTTCTGGCTGAGGGAAGAAGGTTCTCATCCAAGATTTTACAATACATGGCCCCTTCCATTGACCCCTCAATGCGGCATAGTCACTCTGTACCTTTAGCAGAGAAACAGCCCCAAAGCATAATGTTTCCACCTTCGTTCTTGACTGTAGGGATGGTGTTCTTAAGGTCATAGTCAGCATTTTTCTTCCTCCAAACATGGCGAGTCCCCCTCCTTTACTGGCATGTACAGTCATGCCAATGAACATCTAAATGATGTGCTGTGGCCGGTTGAGACCAAAATTGAGGTCTTTGGCATTAACTCGACTCGCTGTGTTTGGAGGAAGTAAAAAAAGCTGACTATGAGTCTAAGAACACCACCTGTGCACCAGAAAGACGTATCGAGCCTCTCCATCCAGGGCATAGAAAAGGTGGTTACACCTGTCAGAGGAGGGGACAGATTCCAGCTGCTGTGCAAGCGCGAAGTATATTGGATATTTTCTTTAAATACGAGGATTCCCTTAGGCCTCAACTATGAATGGGATGTTTCCTATTATTATGAATAATTTACCGAACTATAGATAAACATAAACATTTTCATCATAAAAATCATAATAATCTTACATTACCCTCTTCCATTTTCCAGTTGTTCTCTACTGCCTTATTATATACCCCAGTCAGTTAGGTGCCATGATATGGATTATTACCTCGACTAACCTCCAGGTTTATGCTCTCACACCTTACATCAAACATATTATAATAGTCTATACTTTTGACTAGTTTACATGGTTTGGATGAACCCTTCACTCATTACACCAGTGAATGAAGGTCAAGAACTTTGACATATAGAGGTTAGCATGAAGGTATGAAATACATATATTTTTAACATGGTTCTATGGTGTCCATTTTGTTTATTAACATTAAGCTACATAACAAATAGAGAATGTTTTATAAACCATAAAAATCCTCACACACAACAAACAATAAGGAGTGATGATTTTTTTTACTGGACATCGATAGTACATTGTTAATAACATAAGCAAAAAGAAAAAAAAAATTATTTTGTTTGTTCAACATTTTCATTTATTAATTTTTCATCTTTATCATTTATATTCATGTCCACACTTGGATCTATAGATCCAATACAAACTCTCACCTCATGAACAAACTACTTAATACACATACATGTATGGATATATGTTAAATATTTTCACGCAGATTTATATATATATATTTTCTAAAAATAACATCTTAATTGTAATAATGTTTCATCATGCATTCATATTTTAAATTCATTATTCTGCATACAAAGCACAGACCTGTTCTCATAATTGTATGTATATGCTTTTTGTTTTGTAACTTGCTGCATGTATATGCTTAGAAGTTGTGTGGTCAATTTAAATGACATAGAATGATATCATTTTCATTGTGATATATAGTATGGTAATATATTTTCATCATCTTTATAGATTGGATTCGCATCAATTTTCCAGGTGCCTACCTGCGTATTGATATATTATTAATTTTCTACTTACTGGACGCATTATCATCTGGATCATGTATTAGTGTGCTCATAGTTTCTGTACATTTTAATGTGAATTACTAGATGGTCAGTTGTTTAGTGGTCCGGCATCTGCTGACATGTATGCTAAATACAATCCTTTATATGAGACACCATTAACACAACATTCAGCATATTGTTATTTGTTGTGGTTCAATATTTACTCCCTTTTTTTGCAACATCTTTACCCTCTATAGTCAGCTTACATACCACATATACAACTGCCGTTCCTATTGAAACTATGTATCACACTGTTATACTCACTGATACATTTCTATTTAAACATCCATGCCCACCCTTTACTCCCAATTTTGTCCTTATTTGCTGAATAGCTTGATGCGCTCCCAGTTCACAGGGACATCGCTGCTCTGTCATATGCAGCTTTACATCACATCGCAGGGCACTTCATATGTTTCTATTGCTCCAGCTATACCATACTTACATCTATGTTTATTCATTACTTTGACAACCCTTTTTTACACACTTGGTCTGTGGTGGGACCGCCACCCACTGCTTATAAACCTTGTGTTATATACAAGGCATCTCAATTTTATATGTGATTGCTTTGACAGGTTCTGATATACCCACACACAAACCGATTTCTATTCAGGATCAACTACTTAAACTAATTGCTATACATAAGGCATTCTACCTTTTAGATGCGTGCACTTTGACAGGCTTTAATACATCCACACACAAACCGATTCCTATTCACAACTAATTATTTAGACTGACAGCACCATAATATGGTCTCTGTGACCGCATTGATGGATTTTGATATACCCCCACACAAGCCGATCTCTATTTATGATCAATCGCTCAGATTGATTGCTACACACAAGACACTTCACTTTTAGCTGCGATCGCTCTAACAGGCTTTTGACACATTCATACACTAGCCGATTCCCATGCACAATTTATCACTCAAACTGACAGCACCATAACATGGTTCTTGTTCAGTTATTTGACATTTTCTTTTATTCATCTTTTTACTTATATTTTATACACTATCTTGGAATCAAAACCATGTTTATGTATATACACTGGTTCAACCAAATAATTTGGCTATTTATTTCATCATGCATCTCATACTTTGACATTTAAAACAACTTGTATACATATACAATTACAATTTGGATTTTATTTTTCAAATTCAATTTCATTAATTTTTTTCACTATATCTTATTCTATTTTCATCTTCACTTTTTATCCTTTCATTATTGTTCTTTTTTAATGCATATGGCTACATTGCATTACCTATTGGTGCACATATTTAATTTTCACTATCAATTATCAATGCACATATTTATTTATTTGTATTTTTACTCATTTACATATTTATTATATTCTTTTACCAGTAGTGCACATACACTGCTGTAGCCATGCATCTTACATATAAATTCAGGTCTACACATTCTTTCACCTTTTTTACATATACACAGTTTTTTTCACTCACTAATTTTTCACTCATTTGTTGCGGTGCTATTTTGCATTTTGTTTTAACACAATTAAGTTGCATCACACTTCCCCTTGTTCATGCATATTGTGTGTTTATCTTACTTCACTCACATATTCAAACACATACATATACATATGTGCACGTGTGTATATATACATATATACATGTATATATTTTCCTATTTTCGCTTTTGTTTTAAAAAGTCATATCCATAAGAGTTTTTCTTATTGGGTAGCACATGTCTTTTATAGCAGATGCCGAGACTTTGCATAATCAGCTTTCAGCTGATATCTATTAGATGAGTGACCATGAAGTCATGTGGTATCTCTTATTAAGATATATAAGACAGTCATCCCAATATTTGTCAGCTATGAGTAAGCGCTCGAACTAGAGCGCGAAACGCGTCAGCTGTGTCTGTACCACCCGCCTCATTGTCCTGTTTTTTATGATCCAAGTTTTATAATAAAGAAGATGTTTTCAACTTTATCCAGTGTGCGGCATCCAGATTTTCCTGTTTCAAACCCTGCTTCAATTTGCATTTAGCCAGCACCTGGGACTCCTCTCCTCTGAAGGATTCACTAACACACACCTGAAAGCAAGTTCTCCTGAGCGGTGATTCATCTTCTCTGTCTTATCCTCAGCATGTGGCCATGAAGCACGCTTGTCCTTTTTTTGGGCAGCTGGCCATGTTGATCCACAACATGCAGAAGAGTTAGTAGAGTGGATAACTAAGCTGCCCTCATCCTCCTCATCCTCTGTCACCCAGGCTCAGAGTAGTTTTCCTGCCAATGCAGCTGCCAAAGCGGCCTATTCCATCGGCTCAATGTCATCAGTCACTCATTCCCTAGCCCCACCATCATGCATGGAGGAGTCCCCCCTAACTGTTCGACCACAGTGTCGGGTACATGCTGCAGGAGGATGCGCAGCATTTTGAGGGCTCCGATGATGGTACCCAGGTTGAGGAAGGCAGTAACGTGAGCCCAGAGAGAGGTCGTACCCAAGAAGGACAAGAAACTGGCAGTCATGTTCCCGCAGCTGCAGCATACTGCCAGGTTTTCTCCAGTGACGAGGAGGGAGGGGATGATGAGGTCACTGACTCTACGTGGGTGCCTGATAGAAGAGAGGAGGAGGAGGCACATCTCCAACGAGCGTCTGATCACGCGCCTTCCATCCACTTCCTACTAAACAGTCCTTTCCAGACCACCCCTGGTCAGCTAAAGCAGCGGGACACGCTCCATCATCTCCCCCAGTCCTATCTCTGACTACAATACTACCTTTGTTTTACAGCAAACGATCTCACAAGCGCAGGAGTATTTTTCACGATATCTTGTTCACACTTTTGCATTAGCCTCCAGGGGTCTCCCGCAGCTCGAGTGAGACGTGCCTTTTGTCTAAGTTCATTCTCTGAGCACTACCAAGGTCAGCAGACCCTACCACACAACAGGTCACAAAATATTCTACTACTAGACCAACATGGTCTTATCTATTGAACAAAGAGAACTGAGACGGACCTCCCTGGCAAGAGGTTTCTCCAATAGCATTGAAGCACATGAAACATGCCACAAACCAACAGAAATTTCCACTACACCAGAAATCACTCCCACAAGGGAGGAACTCATGATAGCACTTTTTTCCAAATTGAGAAATATTCTGCAGAAAGAGATGATACAATGGTGGGACATTCTACTATTAGAAAATTATATCAAAACAAACCATGTGCCAAGAGGCCTAAGACTAACTAAGACTTGCATATGGCTAGACGATGATCTTAAGGATGCATGGGCAATCCAAATGAGAGAGCTAAATAAGAAATTACTCTCATCAATCATCACTCAAAGGGAGAGAAACCTACTTAAAATCCGCAATGACTTGAAAAATGTCCAGGATGATTTGGCCCCCTTCACTGATCTCACGTCTTTCAACGATTGGGATAAGAAGATAAATGACCACATGGTCACTTTTGAAACCAATCTCATCAGTAAGAAGTCAGGCAAATTTGAGAGGGACAGATTAGACTATCTGTATGGGCGCGAATTTGAATGGAAAAGACCAACCGATGGCGCTGGCCCTCTCACAAACAAGTCAAAATCACTCCCTCGTAATGACATACGCCCTATGGGCCCTCCACGCCACAAAAAACCTAACACAAATAAGGGCAACACCACAAGACAGAGATCGCACAGAAACTCCCAACCACAGAAACATCCCACCAATAATATTCAAGGGAAAAGGAAAGAGGGGCATCTCCCGACCCAGAGATACCACCAGGCGACAGCAGCCTACTATCCTTCATCCCACAACAATAAAAATAAAAACAAATGGGCCAATAAACTGGAAAATGGCCGAACTCCACCATCAGGAGCCAAAGCCCAGCAAACACAAGGTCATACTTATGACTCTGTCACTACCTCAACAAAAAGCATGAACCACACTCTACTGCCAGATACCACCACAACCAACCACCACACCAGCTACCAGATGAACAATACACCCATTCAGCAAATACCGATGGAAAACACACAACCATGTATTTTTTTAGAAGAGGGAGTTGTGGGAAACTGGAACCCCACGGCACAACAACAACAAAAAACCCCTCTGGAATTCCAACAGAGGTCGGTAAGAAAAAGAGAAGATGGAGAAGAAGAGGTAGACGAGGAGGAAAGAGCACCAAAAAAAGGGAAAAGATAATTCCAACACATACTACAATTAAGATCTTCAATCTATCTAGTTCAGTCTTTGATGACACAGAACTCAACATCCTTCGCAAAGGTCTCAACTTTGCCCCAAAAAACCCTCCAAACCTTTTTGAGATCTTTTTAGACCTAAATAGGTATATAAGAAATCTCACCCTGAAAAGGTATTTTGCCCTTCGCGAATCACCCTCTGAAGCACCATCCTTATCCACAAGCCCCCCATCTGACAATTTTGCACCAAATACGGACAACGCACTCGAAAACTTGGAGAGCCTTTTTCAGGAGGGAGTCTGCGAGGACTATGAAACTGAACCAGAACTCTTAGCCCTCATGGAAAAACAGATCACACACACCGACTTCAAACCCAAGTCTTCCTTCCATTCCCATTGGGCAAAAGGAAAATTCATTCCAATATTCTATGAGATAGTGCTGGACGAAATTAAAAGGATCTGTCAAAAAAATTGTCTCAGTGACAAATCCATAAACATAAAGAACAAAGACCACGAAGTCCCCAAAGAGATCCTTAAGAAATTCCAGGATAGAGAAGACATCATTATTAGGCAAGCTGATAAAGGTGGTGGTCTAGTAATTCAAAATCAAGCTGACTATCTGGCAGAGGCCCTGAGACTCCTTGGAGATACTGACACATATGAGAAACTCCCTGCTGACCCACTACCATCTTTTGCAACCTCCCTCGAAGTCCTATTAAATCAAGCTATGGATGATGGAGTCATCACAAAAAGCGAACTCCTTTTCCTTAAACAGCATCCACTGACTCCCCATTTCTACCATATCCCCAAAATTCACAAGAATCAGACAAATCCACCGGGCAGACCTATTATTGCTGGGATCGACAGCTTAAGCAGCAATCTAGGTTGTTATATCGACCACTTCCTACAAGACTTAGTAATACAACTACCATCATACGTAAAAGATTCCGGACACATGCTCGACATCCTTTCATCATTTTCTTGGCAACCGCATTTCAAATGGCTCTCATTGGATGTCTCTTCTCTTTATACCTCCATCGAACACAAATATGGCATAGAAGCAGCCAAACACTTTCTCTCCAAGAGTAACATACACCCTCTACAGACCAAATTCCTCCTCGACTCCATCGAATTCTGCCTCACTCATAACTACTTCTCCTTCGTGGGCGAGTATTTTCGCCAAACCAAGGGAACTGCCATGGGAGCAAAATTTGCACCTAGCTACGCAAATCTCTTCTTGGGCATGTGGGAAGATCTGTTCATCTGGGCCAACAATCCTTTTAAAGATCAGCTCGCCCTCTACACCCGATACATTGATGACATCCTGATCATTTGGAACGGATCACATATGGATCTAAAATTTCTGGAATACTGCAACTCCAATCCTTATGGTATCTCTTTTACCCATGTAGTCGACAACACATCACTCGTCTTTCTGGATTTAGACCTGCAAATCAAGGAAGGCAGCATTATATCCAAAACCCATTTCAAACCTAGTGCTGGAAATTCCTACCTCCACGCCAAAAGTCACCACCATCCCAAATGGATCCGTAACATACCCCACGGGCAATTCTGCAGGCTGAAGAAAACCTGCACTAAGAAAAGTGACTATGAAAAACAGGGATCCATCTTAAAAAAGAAATTTCTTGAGAAGGGTTATGAAGAATCACTCATCAAACAGGCCTTTTACAAATATTGGACCCAGTATGACGAACATCCCTCTGACACTATGGCAATGGAGGCTAACAAAACAAGCGGCAATAAAAGGACCACCGACAGCAATATCTCCAACCCCATCAGATTCAGTACACAATATAACACCAAAGCATTCGACATACAGAGAGCCATTGAGAAAAATTGGAACATTCTCAAGCAGGATCCCATCCTCAATCCAGTTCTACCACCCAAACCAGTAGTTGTGTTTCGAAAATCCAAAGATCTTAGAAGCCTAATAGCTCCGAGTAGAGTACGAAAACCTCAGAACCAAATTAAGACCCCCACTGGCAATTGGGCATCCATCTTCGACCAGAAAGGCAACTACAAGTGTGGAACCAAAAACTGTGGAGCCTGTGCCTTCATGGCACACCGCAAAAAAGAAATCATGGGGTCCGACGGCAAGTACCACAAAATCAAACAGTTCATCAATTGCGGTACCTCCTATGTAGTCTATGGTCTTATCTGTCCATGCGGTCTTCTGTATGTTGGGCGCACAATACGTCCACTCAGGACAAGATTTAGCGAACACAAATGCAGCATAATCAATAGTAACACGTACCATCAGAGTAAAAATAAAAATAAAAAATGCCACAGCTATTCAGTACCTAGGCATTTCAGAGAATGTCATAACAGCAATCCAACAGGCATCAAAGTGTTTGGCATTGAAGCTATCAAAAAAGACCCTGACAATGGGAGGAGATTCAGAAGACTCTGTAAACAAGAATCATTCTGGATTTTCACTCTTGGGTCATTGGTTCCCGAGGGAATGAATGAAGATCTAGATATCCACGGGGCCATCTAGATACAGAATATCACCATCATGCTTCGCCCCCCCCCTCTATCCTAGCCACCCCCCCTTATTACCTGTGATCCCCTTCATATCATCACCATCATTCCACCATACGGTAAACCCTGTATACCCTCTCCTGTCCCCGCAGTTTCATGTACACCATTTCTCAACATATTATCCACTTCTGCTGTTATACAACCCATATAACCTGTGTGTGTATATGTGTGTGTATGTGTATATGTATGTATGTATATGTATATGTGTGTATATATGTATGTGTGTACGTATGTGTATATGTATATATGTATATATATGTGTATGTGTGTATGTGTGTGTATATGTATATGTTCTGCACAAAATACCTCCGGTTCACTATTCAAATCATAGTCACATTTTTCATATCACATTACTTTATATGGCTTAATTGGATTCAATAATAGCCTTTTCATTCATGCCCTCGGACCCGCCCCCCAGAGTCTTTTAAACCCCCAGTTCAACCTCATCACAAAACCTTTCCCATCCCTAGGCAGCAAGACGCTTTCTATCCAGGCATCAGCTGCCTCAAGGACACCTCCTCCTTCCTCCTCCCCCTCTTTCTGCTGCCAGGATCACACGGCTCTCCACTCCAAAGGATTTCTACAGTTTGCAGCTGTGTCTACACACTTCTCCTGAGACAGGTTAGCCACAATGGTCTTTGTAACTTCCTTATCCTGTTAAACCCAGCAGAGTCCATAAGAGCTTGCTTACTTTCCCTGCTCAACTTATGTTTCACTACAGGCACATCTGACAGCCTAACAGCACCGCAAAAAGAAAATACAATCTATTTACATCCATAGGTAGGTTCTGTCATCAGCCCACCTGTCTGTCACCAACACCAGATTATCCCCCTAATTTATCCACTCCCGCCACTCTCCGCTATTGCGTTGCACAAACTACACATTCCCACCCTACCTCCATGACACTGGTTCTACATAGGCACAATACATGCTGTGTAGGGGTGGTCTCCACATGTGTGTGTATGCATGTGGACATGTATATGTGTGCATGTATATATGTATATATATGTGTGCATATGTGTGTATGTGTATATATATGTGTACAGATTTATGTGAATATATACATATATTTATTTTGTGCATATTGTTTCTTTATCTATGTATATATATGCATATGCGTTTTAGATTTTTATGTACATTTGATATATGCATTTTTGTATATATTTTTGTGGATTTCCATTTGAATGAACACATTTCTGTTTTTGCACAAACCACATGGCCATCTTTGTGCCCCCATTTGTGCTTTCAGTGAACAGGGGCATACCTTTACATATCTGTTCCAGCACAGCGGTTTACGTGCTGGCAGAGTTTTTACACGCATGTGCATGTCCTTTGGACAAAAGCACAACCGGTTTTACCATGTGGAGAGACAATGTGTCTCAGTGCACTTTTTACTTCATTTACCACCCCCCCCCCTCATATGCATATATGTGTTTTTTTTTGTTTGTTTTTTATGCATTCACATGCGTTTGTATTATGCACGTGTATGTATATGCATGTATGTGTGTGTACACTTATGTATGCGTAGATTGTTTCATTTGTATGTATTTAGACTACAATCTCATGTTCTGTGCTTCAAAATCCCACTACCTATCATTAATTTTTTGTACTGATATGGTAATTTTTATTTCTAATATATTTATATTATATACTTTTTATCATTTTATGAATGCATTTTTCAATGTAAACTTATCTTACGTCTCCAGTCTGTAGTGTATGGTATATATTGTTCTTATTTATACCCCATCTAGAACACCTGGGTATGGAACTTGGAATAATCAATTGTCCATCACAGGACACATCCTCCTACTAGCCACACCACCTCTCCCCATGTACACATGTCGGCCTACCGGCCCATACAGACTGTGTTCCAGTTCTCCTGGCTCTGATGAAGAGGTTTTCCTCGAAACGCGTCAGCCTTTCTTAAATACCTACCTCAATATGGGCACACCCCAATTTTAACTTCCTAGTACTTACTTTGTTACCTGTTTTTCCTTTTTTTTATAATATTATGTAGTATTTGTATGATTTTATATCTATATGACTATATGTCTGTATTCTTTTACATAAATAAACCATACATTTCTTGATGTAAGCGTCTGATCACGCGCCTTCCATCCACTTCCTACTAAACAGTCCTTTCCAGACCACCCCTGGTCAGCTAAGGCAGCGGGACACGCTCCATCATCTCCTCCAGTCCTATCTCTGACTACAATACTACCTTTGTTTTACAGCAAACGATCTCACAAGCGCAGGAGTATTTTTCACGATATCTTGTTCACATCTCCAACGAGGCAGGATGTCCTCCAGAGGCCAGCTTAAGGGCAGCCACCCGACTGCATCACACTGCAGAGCTTCACATGTGCAGGGCGCTGCTGACTCCCCGCGTATTTTGAAAAGTTCTTTGGTGTGGGCTTTTTTGATACGTGTGCAGCAGATCGCACCGTTGCTGTTTGCAATATACGTCTGAAGCATATCAAGCGTGGCCAAAACAGCAGCCGCTTGGGCACCACATGCTTGACCAGACATATGTCAACCTCCCAAGTAGTCCGTTAGCAACAGTACATACCTTGCTCCTCATCAACTGGGATCTCCAACCCCACTATACCTTCAGTCCTCTCAGAAACCTGCAGAGGGAGGAAGAGGAGGACTTCCTTACCTCTCAAGGCCCCCTTTATCCAGACAGTATTCGGGCCCGCCGATCACACAGGAAGAGGAGGAGGATAATAAGGATTGTGTCAGCATGGAGGTGGAGCCTAGCACTCAGCATCAGCAGCAGTCTTCAAGGGATCATTTTCAGTCCCCAGAAACCCATGGACTTGTACGTGGCTGGGAGGAGGTGGCTGTGGATCATGTCATCCTTAGTGACCCAGAGGACTCCGGATCGAATGCCTCAGCAAACCTTTGCTGCATGGCCTCTCTGATCCTGCAAAGCCTGCTAAAGGACCCTCGTATTCGTGGTATCAAGGAGAAGGATCCTTACTAGCTGGCAACCCTTCTTGATCCACATTACAAGGGTAAGGTTGCGGAATTTATCCAGCCCTGGACAACGTGTTGCTGAGGCTTCAGTCAGTCACAGAAAGAGCGGTGGAGAAGGTGGACGTCTGCTCGATGCGTTCAGGCAATTCTTAAGTCCGCAGCCCCAAGGTCTGATCAGTTCCAGCAACCATCGCCACCGTCTGATTTACATGGTGCAGGAATACCTAGGGACAAGATCAGACTTGGAGACCTTTCCAAACCGAAAATCCACTGGGTTACTGGGTCTTGAGGATGGATCACTGACCAGAGCTTGCACAATATGCAATTGAGCTACTGGCCTGTCTTGCATCCAGCGTTCTTTCTAAACGCTGCTGAGGGCTTTGTAACCGATCAGAGTGTGCCTGTCCACAGACTCAGTTGATCGGCTCACCTTCATAAAAATGAATCAGTCTTGGATCTGCAGCTACCAAGCACCTGATGCTACTGTAACTGATTAATTTTTCTATGAATGTGAGATCCCTTGAAGACTACCTATGCTGAGTGACTACCCTGTTATGCTGAGTGACTATCCTATTCCTCCTCAATGTTCATGTTGATAGCTTCTAAGAACATTTTTGTTTCAGGGCACCACCACCAATGCCTAAGGCCCAATTTTTCTGCCCCTGTTTATCAGGTGCGTATAATTATAATTTTTTGCTGTAATATTTTGCAGCAGGGCTCGTTCTTGCGCTCAACTAGAGTATCTGAGGGTTTGCAGTGTTGTGGCACCACCACCACTGCCTAAGGCCCAATTTTTCTGCCCCTGTTTAACAGGGGCGTGTAATTACAATTTTTGCTGTAATATTTTACAGCAGGGCTCATTCCTGCACTCAACTAGAGTATCTGTGAGGGGTTGCAGTGTTGTGGCACCACTACCACTGCCTAAGGCCCAATTTTTCTGCCCCTGTTTAACAGGGGCACGTAATTACAATTTTTGATGCAATATTTCACAGCAGGGCCCGTTTCTGCGCACACCAAGAGTAACTGTAAAGTAAAGAGTTTTTACAGACAGTCTATTGACTGTAATGGTACCAGCTGATTGGAGAAAAGCCAATGTAGCACCAATATTTAAAAAGGGCCCGAAAAACATCCCTGTGAATTACAGACCAGTTAGCCTAACATCAATAGTATGTAAACTCTTGGAGGGGATGATAAGGGACTATATACAAGATTTTAGTAATAAGAATGATCTCATTAGCTGTAATCAGCATGGATTCATGAAGAATCGTTCTTGCCAAACCAATCTATTAACCTTCTATGAGGAGGTGAGTTGCTATCTAGATAAAGGAAGGCCCGTAGACGTGGTGTATTTGGATTTTGCAAAAGCATTTGACACAGTTCCCCATAAACGTTTACTGTACAAAATAAGGTGCGTTGGCATGGACCATAGGGTGAGTACATGGATTGAAAACTGGCTACAAGGGCGTGTTCAGAGGGTGGTGATAAATGGGGAGTACTCAGAATGGTCAGGGGTGGGTAGTGGGGTTCCCCAGGGTTCTGTGCTGGGACCAATCCTATTTAATTTGTTCATAAACGACCTGGAGGATGGGGTAAAGAGTTCAATCTCTGTATTTGCAGACGATACCAAGCTAAGCAGGGCAATAACTTCTCCGCAGGATGTGGAAATCTTGCAAAAAGACCTGAACAAATTAATGGGGTGGGCGACTACATGGCAAATGAGGTTCAATGTAGAAAAATGTAAAATAATGCATTTGGGTGGCAAAAATATGAATGCAATCTATACACTGGGGGGAGAACCTCTGGGGGAATCTAGGATGGAAAAGAACCGGGGGGTCCTAGTAGATGATAGGCTCAGCAATGGCATGCAATGCCAAGCTGCTGCTAATAAAGCAAACAGAATATTGGCATGCATTAAAAGGGGGATCAACTGCAGAGATAAAACGATAATTCTCCCGCTCTACAAGACTCTGGTCCGGCCGCATGGAGTATGCTGTCCAGTTCTGGGCACCAGTCCTCAGGAGGGACGTACTGGAAATGGAGCGAGTACAAAGAAGGGCAACAAAGCTAATAAAGGGTCTGGAGGATCTTCGTTATGAGGAAAGGTTGCGAGCACTGAACTTATTCTCTCTGGAGAAGAGACGCTTGAGAGGGGATATGATTTCAATTTACAAATACTGTACTGGTGACCCCACAATAGGGATAAAACTTTTTCGCAGAAGAGAGTTTAATAAGACTCGTGGCCACTCATTACAATTAGAAGAAAAGAGGTTTAACCTTAAACTACGTAGAGGGTTCTTTACAGTAAGAGCGGCAAGGGTGTGGAATTCCCTTCCACAGGCGGTGGTCTCAGCGGGGAGCATTGATAGCTTAAAGAAACTATTAGATAATCACCTGAATGACCGCAATATACAGAGATATGTAATGTAATACTGACACATAATCACACACATAGGTTGGACTTGATGGACTCGTGTCTTTTTTCAACCTCACCTACTATGTAACTATGTAA
The DNA here is from genome assembly GCA_037952925.1 of Lithobates clamitans. Taxonomy (NCBI): domain Eukaryota; kingdom Metazoa; phylum Chordata; class Amphibia; order Anura; family Ranidae; genus Lithobates; species Lithobates clamitans. The sequence goes on from JBBGZY010001832.1 coordinate 1,274,496, forward strand.
CTATGTAACTGTGAGGGCTTATAGAAGTGGTTCTTAACCTGGGGGTCGGGACCCCCTCGGGGGTCGAATGATGATTTGCCAGGGGTCATTGAATCCTGGGCTGTTCTTGAAGCCTGCACCGCTCTCCCAGCCTTTTTGCGGCCGCCCAGCAGGCCTGTTCCTGGAGCCCGCAGCCGCCCACTCAGCTTCTTTGTAGCCGCCCATTAAGTTCACGGCGTAGCTGGGGGCAGAGACTAGAGAGCCAGAGCTGACTGGTGAGGAATGTGAAGTGGGAGGGAGGAGACCCTATCTCCTGATTTCGGCATAGGTGTCACTGCTACGAGACATTACAAAGTCGGAGACACAGTGAAGCCGGAGACACAGTGAGTAACACTACCTGTGATTATAGTTGCCAATAAAAGTCCCCACTACAGTTCTCAGATCAGCAGATGACCTTGATTTAAGAGCACCTAAGCTGATCAGAACTCCCCTCAGCATTGCCACTCACCCCAACTTCCCGTCAGCACTGCCACTCATCCCATTCCCCCCACCAAGGAGTAAGAGAAGGAATAAAAATAGAGGATACATGAAAGGGAGAGGAAAGGAGGGGGGGAACAAAGGAAAAGGGAGAGAAAGCTTAAGAGAAAGAAAAAGAAAGACTGCTAGAGAGAGGGATGGGGAAAAAAAACAAGAAATTAGGATAGTGAGAGATAATAGGGAAAGAAAGAAGAACAAAGAGAAAGAGTAGTACATCCTAAAACGTACCATAAGGGGCTTTAATACTGTACGAGTGGAAGGTACTCGGGGAGCGCTCAATGTCCATGGGTTAGGGGCGAAAATTACTTGTCTTGCCTTGGGTGCTGACAATCCACGCTACAAAAATAATTTTACTGTTAGGGGTCCCCACAACTGTCACAGGTCACGGCACTAGAAGGTTGAGAACCACTGGCTTACAGTGTTGTGGCACCACCACCACACCACAACCAAAGGCCCTATTTTTCTGCCCCTGTTCAACAGGGGCATGTAATTACAATTCTTGATATAATATTTCACAGCAGAGCCCGTTCCGGTGCCCACCAAGTGTAACTGTGAGGGCTTACAGTGTTCTGGTACCACCAACACCTAAGGCCCATCTTTCTGCAGAGTATATAGGGCAGGCCGTATAGTGTATATACAGTCGTTCCCCTACTTTCAAACATCCGACTTACAGACGTCTCCTACATACAAACGGAGGGGGCCAACAGGAAGTGAGAGGAAATCTACCCCTAGAAAGGAAAAATTCCCTCCTGTAATGCCCTGTACACACGGTCGGACATTGATCGGACATTCCGACAACAAAATCCATGGATTTTTTCCGACGGATCTTGGCTCAAACTTGTCTTGCATACACACAGTCACACAAAGTTGTCGGAAAATCCGATCGTTCTAAACGCGGTGACGTAAAACACGTACTTCAGGACTATAAACGGGGCAGTAGCCAATAGCTTTCGTCTCGGGTGGCACTTTGTGCATCGGATTTGTGTACACACAATCGGAATTTCCGACAACGGATTTTGTTGTCGGAAAATTTTATAGCAAGCTCCCAAACTTTGTGTGTCAGAAATTCTGATGGAAAATGTGTGATGGAACCCACACACGGTCAGAATTTCCGACAACAAGGTCCTATCACACATTTTCCGTCGGAAAATCCGACCGTGTGTACAGGGCATTAGAGTTAATATGGGAAAAGGTGTCTCCACTGATGCTTTATCACCAATCCTTGTTTCCCTAATAACCCCAAATTTTCAAACTCCAACTGGGTCAGAAAGTGAGGTGAAATCTTCTGAACAGGGGCATAGACAGCAAAACAAATGTTACGGGGTGATAACCCTATGTTATCCAAAAAGCTTAAAAATGGAGCTACACTTACAAAATCTACCTGTTCCAAATTACAAACAGATTCAACTTAAGAACAAACCTACAGTCCCTGTCTTGTTTGGATCGCCTGTATACGGCTGTTGAGAGTATATAGGGCCTGGGGGCCCCACACCTTTTGTTTTTTTAATTTGGGTACGGAGTTCACCTTAATTCCATACAAGGGGCTTGGTAATGGGCTGGGGGGGGTACCGATGCCGTTTTTCTCAATAATTTATATCCATATTTCCGGGACCCGACATTACATTACATTACAGCCGCAAGCAGTTTTAAATGACTTTTATTCCTTTAGAAATGTCATTTTGTGCAGGGACTGTTCTTAACATGGGAAACATGCGCCACTTTACAGGCATACTATAGACACCCCCCAGGTATGATATTTAAAGGAATATTTCACTTTTATTTTTTCACTTTAAGAATTATTAAAATCACTGCTCCTGAAAAAAATGGCCGTTTTTAAAACTTTTTTTGCATTGATACATGTCCCCTGGGGCAGGACCCAGGTCCCCAAACACTTTTTAGGACAATTACTTGCGTATTAGCCTTTAAAATTCACACTTTTTGTTTTTCACGTTCGAGTCCCATAGACTTTAACGGTGTTCGAATGTTCGCGCAAACTTTCAGTCCGTTCGCATGTTCTGCCACAAACTGAACCAGGGGGTGGTCGGCTCATCCCTAATGCCAATGCTACCAAAGTACCTGGCGATTTGATAGGACCTTCCACCATGATGCCAGTGCTAGTGGAAGGAATCTATGCAAGATCTCTTCTTGACTCAGGTGTTCAAGTGAAGTTGCTGACTCAAGACTTTTACAAGAAGCACTTTGTTTATGCCTCTGCAAACGTTGAAGGACTTAGAGGTTCAAAGCATCAGAACAGTGAAGTACCCCTCTAATGGTTACTTATAGATAGAGTTGTCATTTAATCCATTAGCTGTTGGACATCCTGAGATCTTTGGCATAGTGGCCATTATGTGTTCTCAACTACCAGAGTCCATGAGAAGTTCTCTGATTGTTGGGACAAACACAGATCTGGTTACAACTTTAGGCTCCTGCTGCCTCCAGATGAGTACACCTCCTGTTGCTATCATGTACCTGGTGAAGACTGAAATGTTGTGGAGGCCTCCCTTGCACTTCCCACTCAACACTCCTGAAAATGGAACCAGAGAGTGTGATGGCAAGGAGTGGCACAAGTGCCAGAGTAGCTGGCTAATATTGCCACCTCTTCAGGTGGTTAGAGTTGGTAGTCAGTCCTTAGAACAGGTTGCAGAAGCAACTTGGCACCAGAGCAGAAGACAGAAGCAGGATCAGGAGACAGACAGCTGTCAGCAACAACTGGGCAGCGAGCGACCAAATCAGCAGACAGAGCAAGTTCAGGAGGCAGGCCAAGGTCAGTAGCAGTCAGGCAAAGCAGTACAGAATCATCAGGCAAAGACAAGTCCAGTAAACAGGCATAGGTCAGAGTAATCGGGTTAACAGGGTTGAGACAGAAGCAGAAGTGAAGTCCAAAGGCAAGCCGGGTCATACACAGGTAAGCAGGTAAAGAGGATCAGATCTCAGGAACACAGGAACAAGCTGAAGACTATTCGGCAACGGCTCATAGTAACAGAATCGTGTTTAAATAGTCCACTGGGTGCAAAGTACTCATTCTAATTGGTATACACAAGCACGCAATTAAGTAGAAAAGCACATCTAACATTGCTTCTTTGCTTGGAAATATGATCATGTGTGCAATGCATATGAGCATGAGCATAGATTCGCACTGGTTTTCTGGTGCTGGAAATCTGGTTTACCTTACAGTTACACTCAGTGTAGAAGCCCCTCAATCAGCCCTTCAATCTGAAGAAGCTCTGAAGAAGGGGTATCGGTGAGGTGTTACTTGCGAGTGTACATTTAATGTATGTCCTGTACTCTCTATATACTGTGATACTATATTTCTCCCACCGGTTTCCCTGTTGCTTCTTAACGGACCAAAGACTTTTGGTGGGTGGGAGTGTGTAGCTTAGGTCCACAGCACTGGCAGCAGTGCCCCCCACATTTTCTCTCTCCCTCTCAGGCCACTAGAGAACAGAGGATCGACTGTGAAGAGAGAGCGAGAGGACACTGATTGGTGCTGGGCTGTAGAGAGATTGAGAGCCATAGGGAAAGCTTGCCTACTATCTAGCAACACAGAGGAAAGGAATATGGACTAGACATGTGCACTGCCGAAAAAGTTTTTGTTTCATTCGTTTTTTGGGTTTTTTCGGGTCATTCGTTATGATTAAAATTTGTAAATTCAATAATTTGAAATTCAAAAATTTACATTTTTTTTAATTTTCTAATTTTCTAATTTACAAATTAACAAATTTTGGAACTTTCGAAATTCAAAAATTTGTAAATATGAAAATTCCGAAATTAGAAAATGTAGAAGTTAGAAAATGTGTAAATTCGTAAAGTAGAAAATTTGTAAATTCGAACATTCGAAAATCAGAAAATTTGAAAATCAGAAAATAGGAAAGGAAATCTGAAAATTCGAAATAACAACTAACTATTAATTACTAACTATTAAATTATAGGTATTGCAATTTCCTTTCAAATTTGGCTGTTCGTGAACGTAACGAATACGAATTTATGCAAAGTTACGAATTATCTGAAATAACAAATGCTATATCGAAACAAATGGAACGGAACAAATTAATAATAATAAATAACAATAATAACGTTTTTATTATTATTATTTTTATTTATTATTATTAATTTGTTATGTTCCATTTGTTTAGATACAGCATTCTTTATTTCGGATAGTTCGCAACTTAGGATAAATTTTGTATTTGTTATCTTCACTAACAGCCAAATTTGAAAGGATATTCCAATACCTATAATTTATTAGTTAGTAATAGTTAAGTTATTATTAGTTAGTTATTATTTCAGATTTTCAAATTTTCCGGTTTTCAAATTCTGGGATCTTCGTTCCTATTTTCGGATATTTGCACTTTTGAATCTTCATTCTTATTTTTGAATTTACGAATTAAAAAAAAAATTACAAACTTATGAAATTTCGAATATTGAAATTTATGAATATTCAGAAATATTTATTAAACTGGTTTTCGTTAATTTGGATATTTCCAAATGATTGAATTTTGTCAAAATGAGGAACTAGGACTTGTGAGGAATGTCATCCCCAGGGAGACTGAGTCTGTGTTTTAAGCAAAAAAAACGGTGATAAAAGAACCAAAACACTCTGCAATCAAATATGGTAGTAACAGACTGAAGGCATAATTTAACCATGTCTGTGTAGGTTTAACGGCAGTTGCTAACACCAACCAGTAATGGGTGTGTTCCTCTGAATTCATGCAGCATATGGCAAAAAGACAAGAGTGAAAGTGAATTCATTAATGAGAAACATGCAATAGTCAAGCTAAATAATTAAATACTGTTTATTGAAAAGACTCACTATAAACACCAATCCAAAAATATCCTGTAAACACAGGTACCATCACCAGTTTAAAAAGGACAAGACAGTCATGAGCAGACACAGATGGCCACCTATCACATCCAGCCACTCACATTAAACATATGAACTCATTCAGAATGCTTGGACATGAATGATTTCAAAGTAAATAGGGTACACTAAATTGCTGGAAGTCCTTATGGCATCAGAGGAGGACAGCAAGTAATAACCAGTAAGAACTGATTAAGTAGTGGGTGGTGTGATAACAGTCCTGATGAACACAATGGAGTGATCTAGGGAGCAGGAAAACCAGTGAGGGGGGAGAGTGGAGGGGCCGTGCTGGAGAGGCCCGGGACAGAGGGATGCAAGGATGACTCAGCAGCGGCCTCGGGGCATAGATGTATGCAAACCTGTGAAATGAGAGTCTCTCTAGGCTGGGGGTGGCTCACGAGACTGGAGGCCGGGGGGTTGGAATGGAAGATGCAGGAGACTGAAGTTGGAAGAACCGGGCTGAGCTGTATAGCTGACTTTGTGGACCAGATAACATGTAGTGAATACTGGGTGTTACTGAGAATAGCTGTCCCAAACCAGGGGTACAAACAGGTAAGATCTCACCCAGTGTTGACTGCAGTCCACGTCAGGAGAAGAGATTAAGGCAGTGTTTCTCAACTCCAGTCCTCAAGGAGCACCAACAGGTCATGTTTTCAGAATTTCCCTCAGATGAAAAGGCTGTGGTAATTACTAAGGCAGTGAAACTGATCAAATCACCTGTGCAAAATAGTGGAAATCCTGAAAACATGACCTGTTGGTGCGCCTTGAGGACTGGAGTTGAGAGACACTGGATTAAGGCGTCACCGTCTCCAGCTTGTAAAGTGCCTTGTTGCAAGTGGTTCCATCCTGCGAGGGATCATCCGTAGTGCACCTCCATCACTAGTTACGAAGGGACAGTAGGAGGGGGTAGGCCCGGGAAGTTGCAACGGGCAAGACCCGATTGGCTAATGCCATCAGTCCTCCCCTCGTACGGTTTCCGTGGGTCAATTCAAACGGCCGCTGTGTTTGCAGGCCTGTGAGATCAGGGCTGGTGGGTGGGTCTGTTGGTCGGCAAGAACGCTACAGATAGCGTGATGGCGTCATGCTGACGCGTTTCATCTGTAGATCGGATTTCATCAGAGCATGCGCAGTAGCAGACATCATCATCTTATATAGTATTAAGACAGGACCACGTGAGGGCTTCCGCGTCTGGTTACCAAGGCTACCGCGCCGTTCACTGACAGCCATACACATAAACGGGACATAAAACATGACTAGCAGGGCGGGTCCGTGAATGCAAACAATAAAGGGGAAAAGGGGGGAACACCATTAGTGAGAACCAAAGCGGGAAGAGACAAACGAGGGAAGAAGAGTGGAAAGGAAAAGAAAAGGAAAGGAAAAAAGGAAAAGGAAGAAGGGGAGAAAAGTTGAATAGACCATCAAGATGACACATAAGTAACAGTGATAACGAAGTAAAATTGAGTTAATCTAGGGGTATTTAGGAAGGACCCGGAACACTGTAGAAATCAAGAGGGGCTGGGGACAGGATATTCCGACCATTGGGAGAAGAAGTGGGGTCATAGCGTCAAGTGAATTTATGGGGTAAGGAATACAGCAAGATTGCACTCATTGTTTAACCCCTGGGGGTGCATACTGTTAATATTGTATATCAACATTTTCTCCTTTTGGTACAGAAATCTGTCAAAGTCACCCCTTCTCTGGGGAAGATTAAGCCTATAAATACCTTTAAAAGTAAGCCCATCGGGGTTGCCCCCGTGAACTTGGATGAAATGTAATGGGATGGGTCGCTCGTCATCCTTACCAAGGATGCTCTGGATATGCTCACCCATTCTGACCCTCAGTGGTCTCTTGCTTTTACCAACATAATGTTTCCCGCAGGGGCAGGTGAGCATGTAGATCACCCTGGTGGTGTTGCAGTTAATAAAGTGTCTAATTTTGAAGCGTCTTTTGCCCTCAGAGTCGGTGAATGTGTCTGTACGTTCAACATACTTGAAAACTGAACGACCGCACCTAAACATGCCCTTCAGGGGTGGAAGTTGGGTAAGCCAATTAGGGGTAGGTGATCTCTTGTACTCAGAATGGATGAGACTGTCTTTTAGATTTCTAGAGCGTTGAGCCGTCAAGAGGGGTCTAGTACCTACAATTTTACCCAGAATGGGCGACTCAGACAGGATGTGCCAATGTTGATTGAGTATTGTCCTAACTTGGCCCCAGTGGGCACCAAATTTGGTGATAATCCTTGGGGGCCCCTGCGACTCTTTGAGGAGTTTGGGGTCTTTTTTCTTGAGAAGTGTTGGCCGGTCTGTCTGAGTGGCCCTCCTTCTGGCCTCCCTGATACAGGAGTGAGAGTAGCCTCTCTCCCTGAATCTGTTATAGAGCTCTTTGGACTCAGCAATGAAGTCATCTTGATTAGAGCAGTTTCTTCGGGCTCTGAGAAATTTGTATCGTTAGATCAAGGAATGGAAGGGTATGGGGATGAAAGGTGGAGGTGAGTCTAATGTTCCTATCATTAGTATTTAGCTCATTCATGAACATGTGTAGCTCATGTTCAGAGCCTCCCCAAATCATAAGGACATCATCGATGTACCTCAGCCACGTGACACAGTGGCCGAGGTACATTGATGAGGAATACACCAGCTCCTCCTCCCACATGCCTAAATGTAGGCATGCATACGAGGGCGCCCAAGGTGCTCCCATGGAGGTCCCCCTTATTTGCTGATAGAAAGTTCCCAGGAATTGGAAGCAGTTATGTTCAAGTAGAAAGGTGAGAATTTCATCTATGAATTCATTCTGCTGTCCATGAGATGGGAACCTCCGCTCAAGAAAGAATTGAACTGCACGTAATCCCCAGGTGTGAGGTATTGATGTGTACAACGATTCAACATCAATCCCAACCAGTAGGGCCCCAGGTGGCACAGCCAGAGCATCCAGTCGCCGCAGTACGTCCATTGTGTCTTGCACAAATGAAGGTAGGTCAGGGACTAGGTCCTTAATAAGGGCGTCAATGAACTTACCAACTTTCTCAAGGGGACCATTGACGGCGGACACTATGGGTCTGCCAGGTGGATTCTGCAGGGAATTGTGGAGCTTGGGGATGATATAAAAAGTTGGGGTGTTGTACTGTTGTATCCGCAAATAGTTCAACTCTTTTTTGATAATCAGTTTTTCTTCCAGGCCAAGGCTTAGGAGATAGTTAAGAGCATTGACAATGGCAGTGAAGGGATTGGTATGGAGCATGCGGTAGGTAGATTCATCCGCTAGTAATCTTTTAACTTCATTCTCATATTGGTTCTCGGTTAAGAGGACCACATTACCCCCCTTATCACTGCCCTTGATGACAATGCCGGGAGCTTCTTCAAGCTCCCTAAGAGCTTTTCTTTCTTCACGTGAGATATTATCCACTCCCCTATAGTTCACCACATGGTATCTGGTCCACAAAGTCAGCTATACAGCTCAGCCCGGTTCTTCCAACTTCAGTCTCCTGCATCTTCCATTCCAACCCCCCATCCTCCAGTCTCGTGAGCCACCCCTGGCCTAGAGAGACTCTCATTTCACAGGTTTGCATACATCTATGCCCCGAGGCCGCTGCTGAGTCATCCTTGCATCCCTCTGTCCCGGGCCTCTCCAGCACGGCCCCTCCACTCTCCCCCCTCTCTGGTTTTCCTGCTTCCTAGATCACTCCATTGTGTTCATCAGGACTGTTATCACACCACCCACTACTTAATCAGTTCTTACTGGTTATTACTTGCTGTCCTCCTCTGATGCCATAAGGACTTCCAGCAATTTAGTGTACCCAATTTACTTTGAAATCATTCATGTCCAAGCATTCTGAATGAGTTCATATGTTTAATGTGAGTGGATGTGATAGGTGGCCATCTGTGTCTGCTCATGACTGTCTTGTCCTTTTTAAACTGGTGATCGTACCTGTGTTTACAGGATATTTTTGGATTGGTGTTTATAGTAAGTCTTTTCAATAAACAGTATTTAATTATTTAGCTTGACTATTGCATGTTCCTCATTAATGAATTCACTTTCACTCTTGTCTTTTTGCCATGAGTCTGTGTTTTAGATTGGCTCTGCAAATTTCAGATCCCAGCATTCTTAGAGCTGTGCAGCAGGCCTGGAGGGCCATTGCCTTTTTTACCCCCCTTCCCAAGCCGATTCCACTACTGGACTTACATGACTGGGAGGGTGTGAGTAGAGGTGTCAGGGCAGGGTAATGAGTATGGGACAATTCTGGAGGGTAACATATGTGACTGGGGAGAGCAAATAGGGAAGGGGGAGATATGTGGCCAGAGGGTTGGAGCATAAAGCTGTGAGTACAGTGGAACATCGGATTGCGAGTAACGCGGTTAACAAGCGTTTTGCAATACGAGCAATTTATTTTTTTTAATCCTGACTTGGTTTGTGAGTGTTGATTCGCAAAACGAGCAGGATTCAAGCCTCTGCTGTGTGCAGTACCACATTTGGCCAGAGGTGGGGGGTGCCGGTGACACTGACACTTGGAGCCATTCGGAAATACTCGGAATCACTCGGAAATACTCAATATACTCAGTTCCCGAGTGTTTCCGAGCCTTTACGAGTGCAGCCAAACGGTCTCTGAGTATTTCTGAGTCTCTCCGGCACACCTTTGGCCACATGCGGTATTGCATGCAATAGAAGTCAATGTGGAACGAATTATCTTCGTTTCCATTGACTTCTATGGGGAAACTCGCTTTGATATGCGAGAGCAATAATTCTAGTGCAAGACCTCCTCTGTAACTGTAAACATTTAACCTGCAAACATTTTTAAATCATAGCCTATGGAGATTTTTTATTACCGTATCTTGGAGTCATTCCACGAGTGTGCGTAATTTTTAAAGCATTATATTTCACATTATACAAAAAAATGGGCAACCTTTAGTGTTTTTTTTTAAATTTTTTTTATTCATGTGTTTTTTTGTTTTTTTTTTCAAAAAATTGCGTTTTAAAAATTGCTGCGCAAATACCGTGTACCATAAAAAATTGCAATGACCGCCATTTAATCCCCTAGGACAGGGGGAGGCAACCTTATAGAGGTGGAGATCTAACTGAACAACTTGGGAGAAGTCAAAGATTACAGGTCATTATCACACCTGATTTAAATCACTAATTGCCATATTACCATGTCACAATCGTGTGCATTCCACGGCAATCATGGGTTAAAATCAGGTGGTGAAGAGGGAACATATCACATATATATATATGCTACACCCACTAACCATGACAGGGTGTATAACGCTTACTGTGGCTGCAACATGTGTACACCCCTAGCCACTGCAGCTAAAAGGGGTTCGGTTGGGGGGGGTGATAAAAACACATCTTAACTTTCAACACCGCCCTAACTGCAAATGTAAATGAACCCTTATGGTTCTGATCCCCCTATAAGGCTGCTTTCTCACTGATGTGCTGTAGTTTACCTGCACCTCGGGTGTAGCGCAACGCATCTGCGACTTTTCTGGGCTAGCTATGCCATAGACTTATATTATATCCTGCAGGTGTGGCGCACCAAAACTCCTACATTAAGAAAATACACCAAACCCACAGGCTTTAAAGAGGAAGTAAACCCTTGAAAAAAATAAAAATACACCCTGCAAGACAAAGGCATAATGAGCTAGTATGCATAGCATACTAGCTCATTATGAATTAGTTACCTGAGATCGAAGCAACCCTCGTTCACGTCCTCCGTCGGTGCCATGATACCAGGAGTGACTTCTGGGTATCGCTGCTCCGGCGCTATTAGTGGCCGGAGCAGCGATGTCACTCTGGCGCATGCGCGGGAGCCGTCAGTGATGGCATGATCACCTTCACTAACGGCATGCTCAGTGCACCTGCACCGTTGTCTACGGCGCACATGCGCTGTCGACATCGGTACAGTCTTTTTTGCAAATATCTCCTAAACCGTGTAGGTTTAGGAGATATTGCAAGCACCTACAGGTAAGCCTTAATCTAGGTGAAAGTTGTCCCTGAGGGTTTACAACCATTTTAATAGAGGTCTATGGCTAAGCGCAGCAAACCTGCAGGAAAGTGGCATGTACACTGCACCTATGGGGTAATCCACAGCACATCAGTGTATTGCTTTACACTGACCTGAAGATCTCTTCCTTCCTGCTGCTGGCACCACTCTGAGGAGACCACTAGCCAGAATAAGAGGTGGAGTGCAGTTGGTACTCCACATGGGACAGGAGCCGACACTACAGAGGAGACATCAGCTTATGCGGCTTTTGCTCTCTACTACACCTCCAACTTTACAAGTAGTCCTTCTGCATTGCACTCAGTTTGATGCTCTGCAATGGAGAGTCAGAAAGCCCAGACCGCGATCTACCAGTCACCTGTCTGTGATCTACTGGTTTCTGACCCCCCCCCCCCCGGGTCTCTGCTAAATATATATACACAGTTGTGCTCATAAGTTTACATACCCTGGCAGAATTTGATTTCTTGGCCTTTTTTCAGGGAATATGAATGATAACACAAAAACTTTTCTTTCACCCGTGGTTAGTGTTTGATTGAAGCCATTTATTAGGTCAATGAGTTTCTGGACATACCCTTGCATCTTTCATCCAGTGCTGCACTGAGTTTTCTGGATTCTGAGTCATGGGGAAAGCAAAATAATTGTCAAAGGATCTGCGGGAAAAGATAGTTAAACCGTATAAAACAGGAGAGGGATATAAAAAGATATCTAAGGAATTGAGAATGCCTATCAGCAGTGTTCAAACTCTAATCAAGAAGTGGAAAATGAGGGGTTCTGTTGAAACCAAACCACGGTCAGGAAGACCAACTACAATTTCAGCCACAACTGCCAGGAAAATTGTTCGGTATGCAAAGAAAAACCTACAAATAACTTCAGGAGAAACACAGGACTCTCTGAAAACATGTGGTGTGGCTGTATTAAAATGCACAATAAGGACGCACTTATATGGACTGCACGGTCGAGTCGCCAGAAGAAAGCCATTATTACACAAATGCCACAAAGTATCCCGCTTACAATACACCAAACAGCACAGAGACAAGCCTCAAACCTTCTGGGACAAAGTCATTTGGAGTGATGAGACCAAAACTGAGCTTTTTGGCCACAACCATAAACAATACATTTGGAGAGGAGTCATCAAGGCCTATGATGAAAGGTCCACCATTCCTACTGTGAAACACGGAGGTGGATCGCTGATGTTTTGGGGATGTGTGAGCTACAAAGGCACAGGAAATTTGGCCAAAATTGTTGTCTAGATGAATGTAGTATGTTATCAAAAAATACTGGAGGAACATTTGCATTTATCAGCCAGGAAGCTGTGGGACGTACTTCGACATTCCAACATGACAATGATCCAAAACACAAGGACAAGTCGACCTGTCATTGGCTACAGCAGAATAAAGTGAAGGTTCTGGAGTGGCCATCTCAGTCTCCTGACCGCAATATCATTGAGCCACTCTGGGGAGATCTCAAACGTGCCGTTCAGGCAAGACAGCCCAAGAAATTACAGGAACTGGAGGACTTTTGCCAAGAGGAATGGGCAGCTTTACCATCTGAGAAGATAAAGAGCCTCATCCACAAATACCACAAAAGACTTCAAGCTGTCATTGATGGTAAAGGGGGCAATACATGGTATTAAGAACTGGGGTATGTAAACTTTTGATCAGGGTCATTTGGGTAGTTTCTGTTGTAACTATGATATAAAAAGAGTAAACACAGTTGATTGATAATAAATGGCTTCAGCCAAACACTAATCATGAGTGAAAGAAAAGTTTGTGTTATCATTCATATTCTCTGAAAAATGGCCAGGAAATCATAAATTCTGCCAGGGTATGTAAACTTATGAGCACAACTGTGTATGTGTGTGTATATAACAGGCTGTATAACAGGCTGATTTAATATTCAAATACTGTAAATCTCTTGTGGTCACTAATTCTATCCAAGATTATATACTTTCAAGCAGATTCCTTAAAAAAAAGGAGAGTATTGCTCCAAAGTGCCAAAAAATATGCAAGAATTCACCACTAGTTCCACTGGCAATGTGCCAACAGGACACTTAATTCTAGTGGTGTTACTCCTCATCTCTAGGATCTGTAGGTGCAAACCTTTACATAGATTATTTGGAGGATATAGAATATTTAACCACTTTCCACCCGCTCACAGTATTTTTGCAGCTGCAGCCCAGGCACTGTGATGTACTGGTACATCATGGTGCATATGTGCGGGTGCGCAACGCCACAATTCCTGTGAATGACTGGGGTATCATCCATTTACTATGACCAATTATAGCGATCACATGATTACATGTAAGCAAAACACTCATGAATAGCTTCCATGGTACATGGGCCAATCACGGCACTCTGTACCATGTGATTAGCTGTAATCCAGCCCTTTAAAATTTCCACTCGCCTGCTCGCATTTGTCAAGTGGAAATAACCTGAGGGAGAGTGTGGGGCCGCCTCGGGAGGGGGCATGTGCCACTGGCAGGCATGGTTGAATGGGAGCCGTTCTCCTCCCAGCGATCGGCCAAGAAACTGCGGGGAAGGGAGAGGAGAGGAAGAGGAGAGCCGGCCGGATCACACAGAGCGAGGATCTTCAGCTGTAACAGCTTGGATCTGAAACACCTCCATCACTGTCAAACTAAGTCCTGCATCCTGGACCGACTCCTATGATAGACAGCACACTGATCCTATGCCAGAAAATGGAAGTAGTTTAATGTCTATTATAGGAGCTGGTCCAGGAGGCGGGACTTTGTTTAACAGCGCCAGCATTTTAGATCTAAGCTATTACAGTGGGAGATCCCCGCTCTGTGTGATCTGGCCGGCTCTCCTCCCTATGATCTCTGTGCAGTGATAGGCTGCATTGATAAGCACAGGTAGGCACTGATAGGCTGCAGTGAAGAGCACTGATGAGGCTGCATTGATGGGCACTGATGAGGCTGCATTGATGGGCACTGATGAGATTGCATTGATGGGCACTGATGAGATTGCATTGATGGGCACTGATGAGATTGCATTGATGGGCACTGATGAGGCTGCACTGATGGGCACTAATAAGGCTGCATTGATGGGCATTGATAAGGCTGCACTGATGGGCACTAATAAAGTTGTTGTTAATATTTTTTTTAACTCTGCATAAAACATTTAACAGTGTAATTTCACAAGATCATTTACGAGGCTGTGTTTAGGGGAGAAATTATTGGTTGGGCAGGGCAACTGGTGGTGAGTAACTCTTAAGGCCTGGCTAGTAGCTCAGGATTTGAAATTTTGAGCCCTGTTGTAACCAATCACAATAGTAAGCAAGCTGTCATGAATGAAAGTAATTCATGATAGCTAAAACTGTTGCTTATATCATTGATCATCTTTGTTAGGCCCCTTTTACACTGGGGCAGTTTGCAGGCCTCTGCAGAGGCGCTTTGTGGTGGTTTTTAACCCTTTCTCGGCTGCTAGCGGGGGGTAAAACCGCCCCGCTAGCGGGGGGTAAAACCGCCCCGCTAGCGGGGGGTAAAACCGCCCCGCTAGCGGCGGAATACCGACGGTAAAGTGCCGCTAACAATAGCGGCGCTTTACCGCCGCCTCCGCCCCAGTGTGAAAGGGGCCTTACAAGTAATAATAGTGTAAAAAAAAAAAACTTCTATTCCTACTCCTATCCCCCCTCTCCTCCTAACTCTCTTATTTCCTCTGCCTTTTCTCCCAGAAACTTCATGAGCATAAAAAATCCTATGGATTCCAGGACATGGGAAAACCTCACCTCATGAAGAGCGGTGTATATACTAAAACCGGATATACTGTCAGTGTTCAGCCTAATGGAAGGATATTCCCCAAGGTAAAACTGTATACTATAAGTATACACATTTAAATAACTTAAATAAGCTTGTGATTTTTTTTTTTTTAGGAATTTATCAAGATTAAATTATTCTATTTTTTTAATTGATGGTCATATATTTGGGTACATTGAAGCTTTTAGAAGTTATGGTTTGGTATTCATATGGCTTGAATTAAAAAACAAATTTTTCATTAAAATTAATATCAAAAAGTACATCTACACAGAAGAAAATCAGGTATACAAATTTAATATATATATATATATATATATATATATATATATATATATATATATATATATATATATATATATATATATATATATATATATATATATGTGTGTGTACAAGCTAAGAAAGATGATGTTTGTGCTAAATCAAGAGAAACCTCATCACCAAGTGTTCACCTAACAAGCCCCGTTGGTGCCACCTTATTATATTATCAGAAAGTATACAATATATATATATATATATATATATATATTTAGTGAGAATTAACTTCACATGTAGATGCAGTCCACTCACTATTAGACGTGTGCGTTTAAATTTGAACTAAAATTTGGACTAAATTTATGTTATTCAAGGATTCGTATGCATCAGAATTCCTGAATCACAATAGTAACAAAATTCAACAAATCCGAAATAAATTATAACAAAACTAATTTTTCAAATTTTAAAATGAATTTAAGTTTTAAAATGGAAATATATTGCAATAAATACAGTAAGTTATAAGGCCACTTTTACACTGAGGCGCTGCCTGTGTTGACAAAGTAGTTTTAGCTGCGCTTTTTGGCTGCTAGCGGGGCGCTTTTAACGCCCACTAGCAGGCCGAAAAAGGGTTAAAAGTGCCAACAAATTGCCACTGCCGAAGTGCTTTGGCAGCGCTGGCCATTGATTTCAGTGGCTGGGGCGGTGGAGGAGTGGTGTAAACACCGCTCCTGCACCTCCCCAAAGCACCTCCCCTGCAAGCACACCGCCCCAGTGTGAAAGCACTTGGGATTTCACACCGGGCTGCAAAAGAGACAGTTTACAGGCGCTATTTTTAGCGCAAAAACGTCTGTAAAACGCCTCAGTGTGAAAGTGGCCTAAAAGTGAAATAAATGATGATTCCTACTTAGGCTGCTTTATGGAATAGAATTTAAAAGAATGGAATAGAAAATAATAGCATATAAAAGAATAGAGTACAATAGAATAGAATAAAATAGTAAAAAATACAAAAGAATAGAATAAAATATAACAAATATAGCTGTCTTCCAAAATTCTAATTTCGAAATTTGGATTTCGGAAGACGGCTATATTTATTCTATTTTATTCTATTATTTTATTTTCTATTATGCTTTATGCTATTCTATTCTTTTATTTCATATTCCATTCTATAACGCATCCTAGGTAGGAATTATCATGTTGTTTCACACACACACGGAAAGCAAAGCTGCATACACTGATACAGTTCCCAAGGGGGTGTAAATTCTCCCTCACTTACGCGGCACTGTTTGTTTGGGCCTCAATAATAGGCCTTCCCATTTGGAAAGTGTGATACTTACACACTGTTATCAGTTTTTATAACTGAGGGAACCCTTTATTTATCCATTTAATATATTGGTACTACATTTTTGGGTCACAATTGGTACTATTAGTATCTTGTTGAACATGTTTGTAGTGAGAACCTTTGGTAACTTATCTCTGTGTGTGGTCTACACCCCAATATTTCTACATCTTTAATTCATATATCTGCTATACATCAGTGGTATCTACTACAGACCACATGTGCATTGCTTTTGTATACATATACATGAGACTTGAAACTTCGTCATCTTGGATGTCTGTCTAGTTTTGTGAGGTTTCCCCATACCCTGAGCTACAGATTTACCAGCACCTACTCAGTATCTGTCCTGAGGAAGCTAATAATTTAGTGAAACGCGTTGATGAGCAAGTTTTTGGAGGCATTACTGGATCAATTCTTCCTATTTTGATATATTACAAAGTTAATCCTTATACCTTTGATCCAGCCCTCTGTAACTGCACTATTGGGTAACTGGTAACTGTGTCTATACAGGGTGTTGTTTGTATGCTGTTTATATGGGGTTTTTTTAATCATGTTGTAATAAAATTTATATTTTTTAATGATCTTTCCTCTCATTATGTGCCCACAAAGTCCACCAATTTTTTGAGTTTAAGGGGTTCTCACCATCACATAAAAAACATCTCATGGTTTCCAGCCTTCTAGCTACTGAGCCATCTTGGGCTATACAGGCTCCCTGTCTGTTTAAACATCTTCTCTTAAAGGGGTTGTAAAGGTAAAAAATTTTTCACCTTAATGCATTCTATGCATTAAGGTGAAAAAACTTCTGACAATACCGCCGCCCCCAGCCCCCCCGTTTTACTTACCTGACGCCTCGAAAGTCAGCTTCTCGTTCCCGACATCTATTCCTCCGCTCACCCTGGCCGCTGATTGGCTACAGTGGATGGATTGGAAGCAGCGCAGCCATTGGCTTGCGCTGCTGTCAATCACATCCAATGACGCGGCGCGCTGGGGGGCGGGGCCGAGTGATACAGTGAGCGGCTATAGCCGCCGGCTGTATCACGGGAGCGCGCCCGCAAGCACTAACCACCATGCGAGGGAGCTCGCATTAAGGTGGTTAATGCTTGCGGGGAGGACCTGAAACAGCCGCCGAGGGACCCCAGAAGACCAGGTTAGGGGCCACTCTGTGCAGAACGAGCTGCACAGTGAAGGTAAGTATAACATGTTTGTTATTTTTTTTTTTTTTTTAATTACCTTTACAACCCCTTTAAAGTGGTTGTAAACCCAGAGAGGAAAAGAAAAAAAAAACAAAGACCTGCAAGACAAAGGCGTAATGAGCTAGTATGCATAACGTACTAGCTCATTATGTGATATTCACTTGGAATCGAAGCCCCCACTGCGGTGCCCATGCACAGCACCGGCCAGCGACATGTCGTCCCGGAGTTACTTCCGGGTATCGCGGCTCCGGCACTGTGATTGGCCTGAGCCGCGATGACGTAACAGCATACTTACTGAAAGCAACGGCACGTACGTGCCATTGCTTTAGTGCGCATGTGCCGATTATGGAAGAGCTTTATGTTCGGGTCGAACATGATTTTGACTCGAATATTGGGTGTTCGACCGCTCGTCGAAATACAAACATTATGGGGCTTTCGCTAATTCAAGCGGCACGTCATGCCCCATAATGCACTGTGACATCGCAGTGCATTGCCGTCTGATTATTGGCCAAGCATGCACTATGACCTGCATGCTTTGGCCAATCGCAGCGCCGTCAGCAAAGAGAGCCATAATTGGCCAAAGGTACCCTGGGGGTGAAGTCCACGCCCCACATTATATAAGGCCGCCTGCACGACGGCCCTGTGTAGTGTGTTGCTGGCATTGATCGAGAGAGAGTGTCATTTCATTTAGGTTGAGCAGGCAGGCGATTAAGTTAGCTGCAGTGTATTTAATATACACACTGTATCCAGTGTAGCTAGATCTGACTGCAGACCGTTCCTGCTGTACTGTTTCTAATATACTTTAACTTTAGGCAGGCAGGTGATTCAGCTAGCTGCAGTGCATAAAATATATATACAGTCTCCTACATATATATATATATATATCCACTGCATTCCAGTCTAGTCAAGCCTGTATCTGACTGCAGGCCATTCCTGGTGTACGTTTTCAAATATACTTTCAGGCAGGCAGGTGATTCAGTGAGCTGCAGTGCATAAAATATATATACAGTCTCCCACATATATATATTCATTGCATTCTAGCCAAGCCTATATCTGACTGCAGGCCATTCCTGGTGTACATTTTCAAATATACTTCCCCCAGTTGTCTTCCAGGACATCCCTTGAGAGATGGAGTCCCTCCCATCGACACAGGAAACACATTGCCACAGTTCAAAAGGCGGTACCTCAGGTCCCTGGTCAGTCATTTGTGTTTCCTCCGTCGGAGGAACATGTTGCCAGCAACCAGGAGTAGGACTACATCTCTCAGGGGCTGCCTGAAGGGAGCCACACAGGGGGACCGGGTCCTATCCGGCGGCTCCAGGTTAGTCCTTACCTTTTTAATTTTGGGCTCGGGTACCGTCCAGCTGACAGGAGCAGACCCGTTACCTCTTTGCAGTGCAGATGGTGTGCCAGCGCCAGGGTGATGCAGGTTCCCCCCAGGAGCGGTGTAGATGGATTCTTCTATCCCAGCTCCTTGCTGTGATTGCGGTGGGGGGTCGGAGACGCCATTTGCGCCATTTAAGGTGGAACCGTGTCATCGCTGTGTGCCGAGACTTCCGATTCAGGGTCTCTAGAAGCACAAGGAGGAGGAGAAAGCCCGCGCCGAGCCTACAAAATCCCGACCAGCGTCCAGCTATACCGGAATAGCGGTGGAATCCGGAGCTCGAGAGGGGGGGAGACTTGGGGGGGGAGACACAGTATCCAAAACACGCCTGTGCAGTGTCCCTTTTACAGGAGACTTAGTCTTCAGGCCTGAATTACATACCGCCTTAGAAAGGACGGCGGATAAAAAGAAAACCTTTCCCACTAAAAAGAAAAATTTTCAAAGAAAATGTTTTCGTCCCTCAAAGGAACCCTTCAAGTCAGAGAAGGAGTTCAAACCCAAAAAACACTGGACAGGACAAAAAGGGAAAAGAAAAGGGGGCGTACTTTTTAACCGCCCCAATCAAAACCCTAAACTCCAGTGACATCAAGGTCCCTGTGGGAGGAAGGTTAATGAATTTTCTCCCGCAGTGGGAAAGATAACCTCAAACAAGTTTGTGGTAAACATAATAAAAAGAGGTTATGCGCTGGAATTTCACAGTGATCCACCCTCAAAGTTTCTTGTGAAAAAACTTCCAAGACACTCAGAAAAGGCCAGGGCCTTACCTTTACTAATAGGGGAGATGGTGGATCAAGAGGTATTGACACCAGTCCCTATTCAGGAACAGGGGGACGGTTTTTACTCTCACATTTTTGTGGTGAAAAAGCTCTCAGGGAAGTTCAGACTAATCATGAACCTCCGACCTCTGAACCTCTCCACCCGTTACAAAAAATTTCGGATGGAGTCCATTTACTCAATAAGGAATCTCCTCCAAAAAGAGGTGTTTATGGCTACCCTGGATTTAAGAGACGCCTATCTGCATATCCCAATAAGGAAGGAATGCCAGAAATTTCTTCGGATGGCGATTCAGATAGACATAAAAATGTATCATTTTCAGTGCAGGGCACTTCCCTTCGGACTGTCATTCTCCCCAAGAATCTTTACCAAGGTTCTTGGGGAGGCACTAGTTCAGGTAAGACTTCAGTCAGTCTCGATTATTCCATATCTAGACGACTTACTCCTCACGGCCCACTCGGAGAAACAACTTTGTAAGGACTTAAAGTGAACAAAGCTCTGCCTGAGTCAGTTGGGGTGGATAATCAGTATGGAAAAGTCCAAAACTACCCCAACAGGAAATTCTGTGTTTAGGTTACAAGATCCTGTCGGTAGAGCAGAGAATAGTTCTGCCGGAAGAAAAGATATTGAATCTGTGGCAGAGAATGTCTTTTCTTCAAAGCAGCCCCAAACGTACAGTGAGGGAGGTGATGTCAGTATTAGGACTTATGACAGCAGCGATTCCGGCCGTACAATGGGCCAGGTTCCACCAAAGAGACCTTCAGAGGTTCTTGTTGGAACAGTTAAAAGACTGGGATCTGGAAGAAGAGATATCAATCCCCACCAAAGTAAAACGCTCCCTCTGGTGGAGGAAGGACACAGAGAATTTAAACGAAGGGGTTCTCTGGGTCTTACCTATCAAATCCACACTAACTACGGATGCGAGCAGCTGGGGTTGGGGAGCCCATCTCAACTCAGGCTGGGCCCAGGGCAAGTGGACACCAGAGGAGAAACTTCTCTCGTCCAATTGGAAGGAGCAAAAAGCTATCCCCAGAGCTCTACTAGCCTTTCAGAACACAATACAGGGTCACCATCTACAAGTCCGCTTAGACAATATGACGGCTGTAGCTTATATAAACAAACAGGGAGGCACCTGAAATCCTCTACTAATGTTGGTGGCCAGACACATATTTCAGTGGGCAGAATCCAGTCTAACAACCATCTCTGCAATACACCTGAAAGGGGAGCTAAACAGCACTGCAGACTTCTTTAGTCGACAACGAGTTTTCAATCAAGAATGGTCTCTGCACCGTGGTTGAACAGTGTTCAACCACATAGCGGCTTACTGGGGAAAACCAGTAGTGGACCTATTTGCAAACAAAGAGAATGCAAATGTTCCCAATTTCTGCTTGCTTTGCCCAGGAGATCAGCCTTTGGCAGTAGACGCCTTACAGTCTCCATGGACTTTCAGCTTGGCTTATGCATTTCCTCCGCTTCACCCCAACCTATCTCAGAGGCCTCTCTAAGACTGATTAAGTTCAAGACAGTACTTCTTGTGGCAATCACTTCAGCCCTTGGGTTTAGTGAAATCCAAGCTCTTTCCATCACAGAGCCATTTCTACAGATTCTAGAGGACAGAGTCATCCTAAAGACGGACCCTGGGTTCTTACCAAAGGTGGCATCTAGTTTTCATAGGTCACAAGATATTGTCCTCCCTTCTTTCTGTCAGAATGCTTCAAAGGAGAAAGAAAAACAATTTCATTTATTAGATGTGAGTAGGTGTATCCTAGAATATCTAAGGGTAATCAATCCATTCAGAATTTCAGATTCATTTTCTGTTCTTTTTTCCGGACAACGTAAGGGGCAAAATGCTTCTACAGTTACCATAGCTAGGTGGATTAGGCTAGCTATAGCAGAGGGGTATAAATCAATAAACAGAGATCCTCCTGGGGGTATTAAAGCTGGTGCCACCCCAGAGCAAATATGTAAAGCAGCCACATGGTCAAGCTTCCCCACCTTTACAAGGCATTATCGACTAGACTTAATGTCCAATCAGGATCAGGCTTTTGGGAGGAAAGTCCTCCAAGCCGTGGTCCCCCTAATCTGGTGAGTACTTGGGAATCCTCTCAAGGGCTGTCTTGGAAGACAACTGGGGAAAACCAGAGTTAGACTTACCGGTAACTCCTTATCCAGTGGTCTTCCAGGACAGCACGATCCCACCCTTTTGATTACGTTGATGTACTAGCGTTATTACCTGTTATGGTTATGTTTTACAGTTCCATCCTTCGGTTCTTGGTAAATGACTGACCAGGAACCTGAGGGACCTCCTTTTGAACTGTGGCAATGTGTTTCCTGTATTGATGGGAGGGACTCCATCTCTCAGGGGTTGTCCTGGAAGACCACTGAAAAGGAGTTACCAGTAAGTCTAACTCCGGTTTTCAGGCAGGCAGGTGATTCAGTGAGCTTCATATCCACTGCATTCTAGTCTAGCCAAGCCTTTAACTGACTGCAGACCATTCCTGGTGTACGTTTTCAAATACACTTTCAGGCAGGCAGGCAGGCAGGTAATTCAGTGATCTGCAGTGCATAAAATATATATACAGTCTCCTACATATATATCCACTGCATTCGAGTCTAGCCAAGCCTATATCTGACTGCAGGCCATTCCTGGTATACGTTTTCAAATACACTTGCAGGCAGGCAGGTGATTCAGTGATCTGCAGTTCATAAAATATATATACACACTCCTACATATATATCCACTGCATTCTAGTCTAGCCAAGCCTATATCTGACTGCAGGCTATTCCTGGTGTAGTTTTTCAAATATACTTTCAGGCAGGTAGGTGATTCAGTGATCTGCAGTGCATAAAATATATATACATTCTCCTACACATATATCCACTGCATTCTAGTCTAGCCAAGCCTATATCTGACTGCAGGCCATTCCTGGTGTACGTTTTCAAATATACTTGCAGGCAGGCAGGTTGATTCAGTGATCTGCGGTGCATAATATATATATATATATATACAGTCTCCTACATGAATATCCACTGCATTCTAGTCTAGCCAAGCCTATATCTGACTGCAGGCCATTCCTGGTGTACGTTTTCAAATACACTTTCAGGCAGGCAGGTGATTCAGTGATCTGCAGTGCATTAAATATATATACAATCTCCTACATATATATCCACTGCATTCTAGTCTAGCCAAGCCTATATCTGACTGCAGGCCATTCCTGGTGTATGTTTTCAAATATACTTTAAGGCAGGCAGGTAGGTGATTTAGTGATCTGCAGTGCATTAAATACATATACAGTCTCCGACATATAAATATATCCACTACATTCTAGTCCAGCCAAGCCTATATTTGACTGCAGGTCATTCCTGGTGTACTTTTTCTAGTAAACTTCAGGCGGTGTTTTGCTAATAAAAGTTTACAGCACGTCTGGAAGGCCACCAAGGAGAGGCAGACACTCACAGGCCATTAAAAGAGGGCAAGCTGGCTCTGTGTCTACAGCCAACAGTGCTGGTCATGGACATGGTGCATCCTCAGCACGTGGCCATGGGGCACACTTGTCCTTTTTTCGGCAGCTGGCCGTGTTGATCCACAACATGCAGAAGAGTTGGTAGAGTGGATAACTAAGCCGTCCTCATCCTCCTCATCCCCTGTCACCCAGGCTCAGAGTAGTTTGCCTGCCAATGTAGCTGCCAAAGTAGCCTCTTCCTTTGGCTCAATGTCATCAGTCACTCCTTCCCTAGCCCCACTATCATGCACTGAGGAGTCCCCCGAACTGTTCAACCACAGTGTCGGGTACATGCTGCAGGAGGAAGCGCAGCGTTTTGAAGCCTCCGATGATGGTACTTAGGTTGAGGAAGGCAGTAACGTGAGCCCAGAGAGAGGGGGTGCCCAAGAAGGACAAGAAACTGGCAGTCATGTTCCCCCAGCTGCAGCATACTGCCAGGTTTGCTCCAGTGACGAGGAGGAAGGGGATGATGAGGTCACTGACTCTACATGGGTACCTGATAGAAGGGAGGAGGAGGCACATCTCCAATGAGGCAGAATGCCCACCAGGGGCCAGCTTAAGGGCAGCCACCCGACTGCATCACACCACAGAGCTCCGCCTATGCAGGGCCCTGCTGACTCCCCGCATATTTTTAAAAGTTCTTTCACTGAGAGGAATGAAGGTGAAGAATTAGGTGTGCCAAGTACTTGCAGGCAATCTGCTATCGCTACACCAATGTCTGATTGTAGCAGGCAAATTTCCCTACCCCAGTTGCTAAACAGTCTAAAGAAATTCAGTCCCAGCCATCCACGCGCTCAGCAGCTGAATGCTAGCTTGGCTAAATTGCTAGCACTCCAACTGCTGCCTTTTCAGTTGGTAGACTCTGCCCTCTTTCATGAATTTGTGGAATGTGCGGTACCTCAGTGGCAGGTTCCCAAACGCCATTTCTTTTCACGGAAGGCCATTCCGGCTCTCTACCGGCATGTGGAAGGCAATGTCTTGGTCTCAGACAGGGCGGTCAGCAGTAAGGTGCATATTACCACTGACTCATGGTCCAGCAAACATGGACAGGGACGTTACCTTTCTTTCATGGTTCACTGGGTAACACTGCTGGCAGCTGGGAAGGATGTAGGACAGGGTGCAGTATTGTTGGAGCTTGTTCCGCCACCACGCCTCCAAAATGCTAGTAGTGGTGATTCTGCCACACCTCTCTCCTCCACCCCCTCCTCTTCTTCTTCCTCTATGGCCTCTTCCTCTGCAGATATGTCCTCGGAACCAGTGTTCAAGGGGCTACGCAAGCACTCAGGCAAAAAGATACCATGCGGTGCTTGAGTTGGTCTGCTTAGGGGACAGGAGCCACACTGGGGCAGAGATTCTGTCTTCCTGTTGGAGCACACGCTTCGTGGAATAATAGACAGGGCACTTGAGGCAGAACAGCGGGAGGAAGAGGAGTACTTCCTTACCTCTCAAGGCCCCCTTTATCCAGATAGTATTCCTGCGGGCCCGCTGATCACACAGGAAGAGGAGGATTGTGTCAGCATGGAGGTGTAGGATAACACTCAGCATCAGCAGCAGTCTTCAAGGGATCATTTTCAGTCCCCAGAAACCCATGGAGTTGTACGTGGCTGGGAGGAGGTGGTTGTGGATCATGTGATCCTTAGTGACCCAAAGGACTCCGGATTGAATGCCTCAGCAAACCTACGCTGCATGTCCTCCCAGATCCTGCATAGCCTGCGAAAGGACCCTCGGATTCGTGGTATCAAGAAGAGGGATCATTACTGGCTGGCAACCCTTCTTGATCCACATTACAATGGTAAGGTTGTAGAACTTATCCAGCCTTCACAGAGGGAGCAGAGGATGAAAGATCTTCGGGAGGCCTTGCAGAAAGGTTTGTGCAATGTGTTTCCAGAGCCTAGGAGATTACAATTTCCTGGTGCATGACAACATGTTGCTGAGGCTTTGTTCAGCCACAGAAAGAGCGGTGGAGAAGGTGGCTGTCTGACCGATGCCTTCAGACAATTCTTCAGTCCGCAGCCTCAAGGTCTGATTGGTTTTAGCAACCATTGCCAGCCTCTGAATTACATGGTGCAGGAATACCTAGGGACAAGATCAGACTTGGAGACCTTTCCAACAGAAAATCCACTGGGTTACTGGGTCTTGAGAATGGACCACTGGCCAAAGCTTGCACAATATGCAATTGAGCTACTGGCCTATCCTGCATCCAGCGTTCTTTCTGAACGCACATTCAGTTCTGCTGGAGGCTTTGTAACCGATCACTGAGTACGCCTGTCCACAGACTCTGTTGATCGGCTCACATTCATAAAAATGAATCAGTCTTGGATCACCAGCTACCAAGCACCTGATGCTGATTGATTTTCTATGGATGTGGGATGCCTTGAAGACTGCCTATGCTGAGTGACTATCCTATTATGCTGAGTGACTATCCTATTCCTCCTCAATGTTCATGTTGATAGCTTTTTAAGAATATTTTTGTTTCAGGGCACCACCACCACTGCCTAAGGCCCAATTTTTCTGCCCCTGTTTAATAGGGGCGTGTAATTACAAGTTTTGCTGTAATATTTCACAGCAGGGCTCATTCCCGCTCTTAACTAGAGTATCTGTGAGGGGTTGCAGTGTTGTGGCACCACCACCACTGCCCAAGGTAAAAATTTTTTTTTTTTTTTTTTTTTTGCCACTTCAGTTAACTTTGTCCAGGGACTATCATCAGAATGTTATTCACATGTGTCCCAAATCCAGTCACATCATTGTGGCCTTTCAAAGCTTTCCCCTTTTTTTTTTTTTTTTTTTTTATAAGCTGTGTAATTATTATATTGCAATATAGATTTCAATGTATACATAATTACAATAATACCACATTGCAAGGTGCATAGCATGCGGAGCCGATTAACCGCCTATTCTCATGTAACTATTATGCGTATCTATATATTAATACTTTTCTTTCTGGTGAGCCCACCCACCCACCCTCCTATATCCCCCCCCCTATTTACCCCCCTATATATTCGAGGCACATCCGACGACCGACATAGGTTCCATGCATTGTTCTTTTCTCGGCTCTAACCTCTGGGCTGCTCTTAGTTCAACCCACCCCATTAATAGAGAGCGGATAGTCTCGGCACTAGGATAGTATGGATGACGGGCACGGCATTGTTTGAATCCACAGGTTCCACATTCTTATAAATTTATTATAGCTGCCTGACCTAGTGTAGAATGTTCTCTCACTCCACACTGTGGAGTTGACAGTTCCCAGCCAATCTTCCGGGGTGGGAGGAGTTCTTGATTGCCAAGACTGTGCGATTAGTTTTCTAGCTTGGAACAGGCATCTTGCTACCGCTACCGCCGTGTTCCTATCTCTCGGTTCATTGGTAACGTGCCCCAGCACACAGGTCCTAGGATCTAACTCTAGGTTGGTTTTAAACATAGTGTTTATTTTCTTTACGATCTCGGGCCAGTACCTCACTAGTTTTGGGCACCTCCAGAACATATGGATCAGATCGCCTGTTCTCCTGCATCTGGGGCACTCATCGTTGGTTCGACGACCAAACATAAAGAGCTTTTTTGGTGTGTAGTAGGACCTATACAATAGCATCAGATGGGAGGCCTTTTGTGAGGGAGAGACCGACACCTCCGGTCCTAGTTCCAGAATCCTTTTCCACTGTATGTCCGTTATCTCCCCCACATCGGCCGCCCATCTGTCCCTACCCCCGAAAGAGCCTACATGCGTGTTTATTTTCTTTATTAATTGAGTGTATATCTCTGTGATTAACCCCTTAGAGGTCTCTGATTTGATTATTGTTTGTAATAGTGGGATCTTACACCATGTGGGGGGTTGGCTTCCAAACTGCTTGCTTAAGGCGTGTCTAATCTGTAAATAGCTGTAGAATACACGGCTTGGTAGCCCATATTCATGCCTCAGTTCCTCAAAGGGTTTCAGGGTATTTCCCTCATATATCTGAGTCAGTCGACAAATCCCGTTCCTCTCCCACAGCTTATTCCTGTCAACGGATAGTAGTTCCTGCAGGTTCTTATTATTCCAGATTGGTGAATATTCTGAAATTCCCTTGTACCCCATTATTCGCTTAGCTGTCTGCCAGACCCTGGTAATCATTTTAAGTGTCGAAGTCTCTCCCTGTTATGAGTCTGCCTCCAATGCCTCAACCAATGAACTATGTGGGCTTCCCTGCAGAGCGATCTGGGCGCTCTTACTTCCCCCCCATCAATGGCGCATCCCCCAAGTTGCTGTAGCTGGGCTGCCAGGAAGTAGGTAAACGGGTGGGGGACCCCCAGTCCCCCCTCCGTGGCGGGGCACTGCAACTTTTTTGGCTTATCCTGGCCTGTCCTTTTTTCCAGATTAATTCCCTAAAAAGGGATTGGATTCTTTGAAACCACTTCTCCCCGATCCATACTGGGGAGTTGTGGAGCAGGTATAGTAACTGGGGCAGCCATACCATCTTGATCAAGTTAGCCCAGCCCGCCATAGATAGGGGGAGTCTACACCAGATGTCACATTTTTTTTAAGTTTTGATAGGAGAGGGACCAGGTTGTCTTCAATAAACGCACCAGGGTCCTTAGACAGCATGACACCAAGGTACTTCATTTTCCCCGTAACTCTCAGTTGGGGTAAACTCATTGAGATAGAATTGGCCAATGGATCGAGCGGCAGGAGCGATGATTTCTCCCAATTGATAGTCAGCCCTGAGAATTTTCCAAAGTCCTCCACTAGGTGCATTACTTTCTCCAGTGAGGAGGACGTGTCCCTAAGGAAGAATAGGACATCGTCCGCAAAAAGCGCTATTCTCTCTTCCTCGCCTTTTCTATGGAAACCCTGTAGTTCAGGTGATGATCTCACCGCTCCCGCCAATGGCTCCATAGCTAAGACGAACAACAACGGGGATAGGGGACAGCCCTGTCTTGTCCCTCTTTCGAGGGGGAAGCTTTCCAAATAGTCATTGTTTATCTTGAGTCTTGCCCTTGGATGGTTGTAAAGAATTTTTAACCAGTTGATGAATACGGGGCCGAATCCAAACTTCTCCAGCACCCACCAAAGATATTCCCACTCCAGGCTATCAAAGGCCTTGGCGGTGTCTAAAGACAGTATGGCTCTAGGCCCCGCGTTCTCCGTTGGGACCTGGAGATTCAAGTATGCCCTTCTGATGTTGGTGCTGGTAGACCGACCGGGAATGAATCCCGATTGATCAGGGTGCACGAGTTTTGCGATACACTTGTTTAATCTGGACGCTAGCGCCTTTGCTACGATCTTGGCGTCCGAGCACAGTAATGATATCGGTCTATATGAGGTGACTTCCAATTGATCTCTTCCCTCTTTTGGTATCACCACTATGTCAGCCTCCAACATTGATGAGGGTAACCTCCCATCCTTAGTCGTCTGTTCCAGTACTTTTAGAAGCTCCGGAAGTAGGACCTCCCCGTACTTTCTGTAAATCTCCAATGGCAGACCATCCGGGCCAGGGGATTTCTGGCCTGACAGCTCTGCAACAGCCTTTTGCAACTCCTCCAGGGTCAGGGGAGACTCCATCTCGCTCCTGTCCCCTTCCGAAAGCATGGGCAGATCGACCCCTTCCACAAACCCATCCATATCGTGCCGGTCCGACCCCCAGCGCGACCTGTACAGGTCCCTATAGAACGTGGTAAAGGTCTCTAGGACCTTGGCGGGGTCAGAAGTAATCTCTCCAGCCGGTGTCCTAATTGAGAGAATGGCCGATGGGGATAGGTTAGACTTAGTTATAAGTGCCAGCATCCGACCTACTTTCTTCCCTTCGCCATAGTAATTTTGCTTCTGAAACAGTCTTTTATTTTCTGCTCTTCTATTAATTAATTCCCTGTATTCTTGTTGTTTACTGAGCCAGACCTCCTGTTTTGCAGGGGTTGGGTCCGCCACATATTGTGCTTCTGACTCCGTAGCCTCCCTACTAGCCCTCGCCTCCCGTTCCCTTGATTTTTTCTTTACTATGACAACCTGTTGATGTAGTAGTCCCCTAAGGAACGCTTTTAGAGTGTCCCACACTACCCCCGCAGGGGCTGTGCCTACGTTAAACGTTACAAACTCTTTTAGTTTGGAAGTAACTTCTACTGGGCTGCTTATTAAATCCAACCATAGTGGTTTTATTGTCCACCTTTTCCGGCTAGATCTAGCATTTAAATTCAGAGTCAGAATCAGGGGGGAGTGATCTGAGATACCCCTCGGCTTATACTCTATGTCCCCTATTATTTGCAGAGCTTCACTATTGCCTACTACCATGTCTATACGTGAGAGAGTGGAATGTGATCCCGAATAACAAGAATACTGTCGGATTTTTGGGTTATGGGATCTCCACAGGTCGCACCACCCAACCTCTTCCAGAAGCTGGCCTAGGCGGCCCTCCGATACCCTTTCCGCCCGATTTATAGGCGGAAAACGGTCCATTTTGTTATCCAAAACTGCATTAAAATCCCCCACCAATATTATCGGTACATCTAGCTTGCTCTCCACAAATTCCAGCAGCTCCAAAATGATCTCTGTTTTAAACGGAGGAGGGATATAAATATTTGCTATTACCAGAGGCTTATTTTCCACAACGCAACTCAAAAAGACATAGCGACCCAACGCGTCGATTCTGGCTTCCCTGCAGGAAAACGAGATACCTCTCCCCACCAATATGCTCACCCCTCTTGAGTATGAGGTGTAAACTGAATGATACTGTACTTGAAATTTATGGTTCCGAACATGTAGTTTGGTATCATTAGTGAGGTGAGTTTCCTGCAGGCAAGCCAGTCCAACGCCATGAGCTTCCATTGCTGTGAAAACTGCTGCCCTTTTAGCTGGGTAACCAATGCCCCTGATGTTCCAAGAGTCTATCTTTAGCATTTTGAAAGGTATTTTGATAGAAAAGGCAAGAGAGCAACAAAGAGAAAAAGAGAAGAAGAAAAAAAAAAAGGAAAAAGCCAAAGAAAGAAAAGAAAAAAGATGTCCAAAAGGAGAGGGCGTTTCATTTGTGTGCTAGTAAATGCCAAATTATTCGTGAGCACTGTGGTTGTGTTGATCAAAAAAGACAAAGAATAAAAAATAAGTAAGTTGGGGACGGGCAAAGGGCCCCCGCGTCCGGGGGCTCCCCCCCCCCGTATTTCCTAGCTGCAAGTACAAACCCCACGTGCTGATATGCTTTATGTTTATTTTTACAAACTCACCCTTCGTGACTATGTGTACCTTGCATTTACCCCATTGCCTAACCCTATGTCTCACTATAGACCCCCCTCCCCCCCGCCCTCAACTTTGTGCATCCCCCTTGTTTGTGACCCCCCCCTCTGCCTAGTTAGGCTAGCCCTAGGGGCTGTGCTTGTGACCTTATTTCCCCCCTCCCAACCATACAAAAAATACCTCCCCATGCTTATGCTGAGAAAATATATTGTGACTCACTACCACACTCTTACCCCCCTCCCCCCCTCCCTCCACCCTCCTCCGGAACCCCGAGACAACATTTAAAGCATACAAAACTAGTGAAATCACATCCTTCCTCCGTGCATCCATCTCACACACCCCCCCCTTCCCCCCTCCCGCGTCCCCCGTGTCCACTACTGGTTGCTATGAAAAAAGAGACAAAAAGGGATAAAAATAAGAAAAAAAGGAAAAAAAACACAGAAAAAAAGAGTCACGTTATCCTCTTTTCCTGTCCAGATTTAGCCTTGTTTGACCCCTAGCTCTGCAGGTCCGCTTTGTTATCATCTAGCCACTTTGTTGCCCCCGCTATTGTGTCAAAAAAGTGGGTGGACCCCAAGGCAGTGATACGCAGTCGTGCAGGGTACAGCAGGGCGTATTCTAAATTATAGGACCGCAGACTGCGCTTAACGTCCCTGAATTCAGCCCTCCGTTTCTGTAGGTATGGGGAATAGTCAGGAAAAAATAAGATCTTGACTCCATTGTATAGAATATCCCCCAGCTCTCTGGCCCTACGCATCAATGTTACCTTGTCTCTGTAATTGAAAAGCTTCATTATTATTGGCCTGGGATGCCCTCCAGGTGGTGGGGCCCTAGTTGGGACTCTGTGAGCTCTTTCAATAGCAAAGAGGTGGGAGAAGGTTTCCGTCCCAAATATTCCCTTAAGCCACTTCTCCAGGAACTCCTCAGGGTGGGGGCCCTCACACCGCTCCGGCAGGCCTACCATCCTCACGTTGTTCCTGCGAGACCTATTTTCCATTTCCTCTATTTTGACTTTGTGTAAGCCCATCTGCATTTTTAATGACTTGAGCTCTTGCTTCAATGGGATTAGTTCGTCCTCAGCCTGGCTAACTCTCTCCTCCAATGCAGTTGTTCTAACGATAGTCCTTTGCAGTTCTTGGCTTAGCATAGTTATCTCTTCTTTTAATCCCGTCAGCTGGTCGCACAGGTCGCTTAGGGAAGCCTTACAAGAATTAACAGCACATAGAACATCTTTTAATGTGGGTTCGGTTTCTGATGGGGCGTCATGCGCCGCAATCTTGTTAGCTGCTAATCCCGCGGACTCGCCAGCAGATCTATTACTGCTCACCGTTTTTGTTGTGTGTGTTGCCGCTGGCCCTTTTCCTAGGCTCCTCCTGTCCCCTAAACCCCCTGCATGCGGCCCGTCCTGCTGCTGCTGCTGGGTGTTTTTAGATGGAGATGAGGTAGGGAGATGCGCAAATTTTTCCAGTTTAGCCGCGGCGGCAGCTGCTGCCTGGCTCGCCTTTTCCTTTGATGTGCAGGTCGTTTGGGAGCTGACGTTGTCCTGCTGTTGCAGTTCCTCTCCCTTTTTCCTGGTCATGGCTTATTAGGTAAGTCAGGGGAGTATATGATAGGATTGAACCGCTTGCGGGGTTGATACTTTCCCTTCTCCCTCTCTTCGCCTTTACCCGTTTGCGGGTACCACTAGGGTAATTATCCACTTTTAAGACTAAAAAAAATTTTTGCATTGATATATATCCCCAGGGGCAGGACCTGGGTTCCCAAACACTTTTTATGGCAATAACTTGCATATTATCCTTTAAAATGAGCACTTTTGATTTTTCACCTTCGGGTCCCATAGACTTTAACGGTGTTCGAATGTTCGCGCAAACTTTTGGTCCGCTCGCATGTTCTGCCTCGAACCAAACCAGGGGGTGTTCGGCTCATCCCTAGTGGCCATTATAGGATCACTGTTTATGGCCCAGAAAGTGATAGAATCTCATTAAGTTTCACCCAACCCTCCTACCCTGGGGGACTAGATCCGGGAAATGGATAAACATGTTATGTTTGAAAAACACACCTATGTTCAACGAAACGCATTCTTGAAGTTCAAAAAAATATGGAAAAAATAGATAGATGCTCCATGTTCCAGACTAAATGCATAATAAAGACAGGTATCGTTTGCCCTGGAATATTTCTGAAATTTTTGGTATATTTGATACTAATGAAATAAATGTGTTGCTGTTAAAGTGTTATCAGCTTAACTGAGCAGCGAGGAAATAAGAGAGGGAGAGGAGAGGGAAGGGAAAAGGGGGAAAGTGAATCTCTCTTGTTCTGGGGGGGGGGGGGGGGTTGTTGTTGTTTTTTTTTGTTTATTTGTATATGTTTGTTATGTAAAAGGAAAAAAAACATTCCAAAACAAAATATGATTTAAAAACTGTTTAGGGGTCATATTGATGTACACAACGTTGATCTTTTTTTTTTGTCATGTTTAATTTTAGTCATTTTTTGCCATTTTAAAATATTGCTTCTGTGCCCTCTACACTTTGTGAAGTGGTCATGAGGTATGATAACCATTTGAGCACTTACCTGTTGGATAAGCGCTCACATGGACAAAGAAATAGAGGAGAATGGATCTCCTGTTCCTGTTTGGGGAATATGTGAAGTTTAATGGTTCACTGGATGCTACTTGTTCTTACTATTCAATATATGGTAGGGTGACCAGATGTCCCCGGTTTTCAGGGACAGCTCCCAATTTTAGTGAGCTGTCCCCAGGAAATAAAAAGTCCTCAATTTCTTGCCAGCTTTAATCATGGCATCCCTGTCCTGGGTGGCTGCAATCCATCTCAGCAACATTTCTACAATAGGCTTGGAGCAGAAGGGAGGGGAGGGGTGTATCTGCTCCCGACTGTGTCTAGGAGTATTGGTGATGCCACGTGCCAATATTACATGGTCTTCCCAGTCCCTCCCCTCTTGGCTTGTGCCAACTTTGTTGAGGGCATTAAGGATATGAAATATTTGTCACATTTCCCTTGCTTGTAATGGTGACCTGCAGTACACATCTGGCCTGCACACTGACCAAGAGCAAAATAGATTCAGGTGTTATTAAACCATAACCTTTTAAGCCCCTCCTACTCTCACTATCAGCACAGTTTTGCCACAGCCAACATTTGGTGTGGTGCCCACACACGCACATTCTGCTATTATCCCCACCCCCTGCTCTTGCCCCTGTCCACCCCAATAAAACTGGGCATGGCCAGTAAAGTGTCCCTGGATTTATTTTTTGAATTCTGGTTACCCTAATATATGGGCCTTCAAATACAATGCTGTAAGGATTATTGTCTGTTGTAAAGGACAGATTTCTTCATTTGGGGCTACACTTGTTATCCACAACTGAGTGGAGACTCTGGAGCCTATAAGAGATTATGTCCTGTTACCACAGATGAAGGAAGGCTCTGCTCCATAACACCACACAGGGGCACCACAACACACTGGTAGCCTGCTGAGTGTATAAAAAAAGGGCAACAGCAAATAACCCTTTGCATGACCTCAGTACTGATTCCGGTTTTGAAAGAATGGGAGTGCTGCACCAGCTTGTATATTTATTCCTTACAATGTGCTAAAAGCTATATATGTCCTGTATACTGTATATGTGTGTGTGTAGTGCTAACCCCCACTGATTTGGTCCTAAGTTTCTTTGCCCAATAAGTTCATTAGCATCCACTCCTCAGACCAGATGCCCAAAAGGAAATCTCTTAGTGAGCTCCAGCACATTTCAGTAGTATAGCCCCCCCAGCTAGCTCAGCGGGGACCTTGATCAGCAAATGAAGAACCGTGGCCAGACTGCCCAAAAGGGCAGCAGCGCTTTAGGCTGGGTTCTTCTCCTCCTGGAAAAGAAACCCTCTGCTCCAAGCCTCAAACTATGTATGCTCTCTCCCAGCCATCTTCTGGGCACCCTCCCCCAGAGATTAGCTGGGGCCTCATAAATATTCAGATTGTAGATTCGACTCACCAAGCCCACTGCTTTTCAGAACCATCCAGAAGACATCCAAAAAAGGGGGAAGCAGCCAAACCCACAGCCTGTGTAACTCAGCAACCAGAGCAATCATAAGCAACTCCACTGATTATAGGAGAGCCAAACAGCTACATTTACCTAACTTAGCACCTGTCTAGGAGGGTGCTACATATATACTGTGTGTATGTGTGTGTGTGTGTATATACATACATGGAGTACATGGATTGAAAACTGGCTACAAGGGCGTGTTCAGAGGGTGGTGATAAATGGGGAGTACTCGGAATGGTCAGGGGTGGGTAGTGGGGTTCCCCAGGGTTCTGTGCTGGGACCAATCCTATTTAATTTGTTTATAAACGACCTGGAGGATGGGATAAACAATCTCTGTATTTGCAGACGATACAAAGCTAAGCAGGGCAATAACTTCTCCGCAGGATGTGGAAACCTTGCAAAAAGACCTGAACAAATTAATGGGGTGGGAAACTACATGGCAAATGAGGTTCAATGTAGAAAAATGTAAAATAATGCATTTGGATGGCAAAAATATGAATGCAATCTATAGACTGGGGGGAGAACCTCTGGGGGGATCTAGGATGGAAAAGGATCTGGGGGTCCTAGTAGATGATAGGCTCAGCAATGGCATGCAATGCCAAGCTGCTGCTAATAAAGCAAACAGAATATTGGCATGCATTAAAAGGGGGATCAACTCCAGAGATAAAACGATAATTCTCCCGCTCTACAAGACTCTGGTCCAGCCGCACCTGGAGTATGCTGTCCAGTTCTGGCCACCAGTCCTCAGGAAGGATGTACTGGAAATGGAGCGAGTACAAAGAAGGGCAACAAAGCTAATAAAGGGTCTGGAGGATCTTAGTTATGAGGAAAGGTTGCGAGCACTGAACTTATTCTCTCTGGAGAAGAGACGCTTGAGAGGGGATATGATTTTAATATACAAATACCGGACTGGTGACCCCACAATAGGGATAAAACTTTTTCGCAGAAGAGAGTTTAACCACTTAACAACCGGCCCATAGCCAAATGACGGCTACAGGGCGGTTGTTTAACTCTGGGAGGACGTCCAGGGACGTCCTCCCAGAATTCTGCGCTCGCGCGCCACCTAGGGGGCGCACTCGAGAGCATCCGTGACACAGATCCCGGTAAATGGCCGCACTAAGGCGCGCACTCGAGAGCATCCGTGACACAGATCCCGGTAAATGGCCGCTGATCGCGGCCGTTTACCATGTGATCGCTCCGTCAAATGACGGAGCGATCACATGTAAACAAACCGGCGTCATCTGATGACGCCGGTTCCTCTCCTCCCCCTCTCCTCCCCTCCTGTGTACCGATCGGTACACAGTGAGCGGAGAGGCGGATGGATGGATGGCTGCAGCGTTGTGGGCTGCATCTGTAGTGCCCACAGCGCTGCACAGAGACATCCAGCCATCCATCCATCCATGCTCAGCCATCCCTACTACTCTGCATGCCCTGCAATGCTGTGCAATACTCCGCAATTCCCTCTGCAATGCCCCACAATACTCTGCCATACCCCGCAATACCCCTGCAATACTCTGCCATACCCTGGATTACCCCGCAATACTCTGCCATACCCTGCAATACCCCGAAATACTCTGCCATACCCTGGAATACCCCGCAATACTCTGCCATACCCTGAAATACCCCGCAATACTCTGCCATACCCTGGAATACCCCGCAATACTCTGCCATACCCCGCAATACTCTGCCATACCCTGGAATACCCCGCAATACTCTGTCATACCCTGGAATACCCCGCAATACTCTGCCATACCCCGCAATACTCTGCCATACCCTGGAATACCCCGCAATACTCTGCCATACCCTGGAATACCCCGCAATACTCTGCCATACCCTGGAATACCCCGCAATACTCTGCCATACCCTGCAATACCCCGCAATACTCTGCCATACCCTGCAATACCCCGCAATACTCTGCCATACCCCGCAATACTCTGCCATACCCTGGAATACCCCGCAATACTCTGCCATACCCTGGAATACCCCGCAATACTCTGCCATACCCTGGAATACCCCGCAATACTCTGCCATACCCTGCAATACCCCGCAATACTCTGCCATACCCCAAAATACCCCGCAATACTCTGCCATACCCCGCAATACTTTGCCATACCCTGCCATACCCTGGAATACCCCGCAATACTCTGCCATACCCTGGAATACCCCGCAATACTCTGCCATACCCTGGAATACCCCGCAATACTCTGCCATACCCTGCAATACCCCGCAATACTCTGCCATACCCTGGAATACCCCGCAATACTCTGCCATACCCTGGAATACCCCGCAATACTCTGCCATACCATGCAATACCCCGCAATACTCTGCCATACCTTGCAATACCCCGCAATACTCTGCCATACCCCGCAATACTCTGCCATACCCTGGAATACCCTGCAATACTCTGCCATACCCTGGAATACCCCGCAATACTCTGCCATACCCTGCAATACCCCGCAATACTCTGCCATACCCCAAAATACCCCCCAATACTCTGCCATACCCCGCAATACTCTGCCATACCCTGCCATACCCTGGAATACCCCGCAATACTCTGCCATACCCTGGAATACCCCGCAATACTCTGCCATTCCCTGGAATACCCCGCAATACTCTGCCATACCCTGCAATACCCCGCAATACTCTGCCATACCCTGGAATACCCCGCAATACTCTGCCATACCCTGGAATACCCCGCAATACTCTGCAATACCCTGAAATACCCTGAAATATCCCGCAATACCCAGCCATACTCTGCAATACTCAGTGATACCCAGCCATACTCTGCAATACTCTGCCATAACCCGCAATACTCTGCCATACCCAGCCATACTCTGCAATACCCCGCAATACCCAGCCATACTCTGCAATACTCGGTGATACTCTGCCATACCCAGTCATACTCGGCGATACTCTGCAATACTCGGTGATACCCAGCCATACCCAGTCATACTCGGCGATACTCTGCAATACCCAGCCATGCTAAGCCATACCCAGCCATGCTCAGCCATACCCAGCCATGCTCAGCCATACCCAGCCATGCTCAGCCATACCCAGCCATGCTCAGCCATACCCAGCCTCTGTATGTGGCCAGGCTGTGGAAGTCTCACACATGTGGTATCGCCGTACTCAGGAGGAGTAGAAGAATCTATTTTGGGGTGTCATTTTTGGTATATACATGCTATGTGTTAGAAATATTGTATAAATGGACAACTTTGTGTTAAAAAAAAAAAAGCGTTTTAACCACTTCCCGCCTTCCGTCATACGACGTCCTTGATTTTGTGCGGGGATATCTGAATGATGGGAGCAGCTACAGGCATCATTCAGATATCATCTTTTTCAGCCAGCGATTCCCTACACCATAAGAATGATCATAGCGGCTGTTACACTGCTTGATCGTTCTTATGGGAGGCGAGAGGGGACGCCCCCCCCCCCCCCTCGCCGCCCTCCGGTGCTTCTACCGACTCACCGCTACGATCGAAGCCAGGATCTTTTTTTTTTTTTTTTTTTTTTTTAATTTCAGGAACAGCCTAGAGGTGAGATGTGGGGTCTTATTGACCCCATATCTCACTGTAAAGAGGACCTGTCATGCCATATTCCTATTACAAGGGATGTTTACTTTCCTTGTAATAGGAATAAAAGTGATCAAAAATTTTTTTTTTTTGGAAAAAAGTGTCAAACTAAAATAAATAAAGTAAAATGAACAATAAAAAAAAATAATTTTTTTTAAAGCACCCCTGTCCGTGTGCTCGCATGCAGAAGCGAACGCATACGAAAGTCCCGCCCACATATGAAAACGGTGTTCAAACCACACATGTGAGATATCTCTGCGATCGGTAGAGCGAGAGCAATAATTTTGGCCCTAGACCTCCTCTGTAACTCAAAATTTGTAACCAGTAAAAAATTTTAAAGTGTTGCATATGGGGATTTTTAAGTGGCGAAGTTTGGTGCCATTCCACAAGCGCGTGCAATTTTGAAAGGTGACATGTTAGGTATCTATTAACTCGGCGTAACTTCATCCTTCATATTATGCAAAAACATTGGGCTAACCTTACTGTTTTGTTTTTTTTAAAAGCAAAAACATTTTTTTTTCCAAAAAAACCACGTTCGAAAAATTGCTGCGCAAATATCGCACGAGATAAAAAGTTGCAATGACCGCTATTGTATTCTCTAGGGTCTTTGCTAAAAAAACATATATAATGTTTTGGGGTTCTATGTAATTTTCTAGCAAATAAATGATGATTTTTACATGTAGGAGAGAAATGTCAGAATTGGCCTGGGTGCTCCAGAACGCCTGAAGGTGCTCCCCTGCATGTTGGGCCTCTGTATGTGGCCATGCTGTGTAAAAGTCTCACACATGTGGTATCGCCATACTCGGAAGTAATAGCAGAATGTGTTTTGGGGTGTAATTTGTGGTATGCATATGCTGTGTGTGAGAAATAACCTGCTAATATGACAATTTTGTGGAAAAAAAAAACGAAAAAAAAAAAACTTGATTTTGCAAAGAATTGTGGGAAAAAATTACAACTTCAAAAAACTCATCATGCATCTTTATAAATACCTTGGAAGGTCTTCTTTCCAAAAAGGGGTAATTTGGGGGGTATTTGTACTTTTCTGGCATGTTAGGGTCTCAAGAAATGAGATAGGCCGTCAGTACTTCAGGTGTGATCAATTTTCAGATATTGGTACCATAGCTTGTGGACGCTATAACTTTCACAAAGACCAAATAATATACACTAATTTGGGTTATTTTTACCAAAGATATGTAGCGGTATAAATTTTGGCCAAAATATATGAAGAAAAATTACTAATTTTCAACACTTTATAACAGAAACTAAGAAAAATTTATTTTTTTACAGATTTTTCGGTCTTTTTTTCTTTTATAGCGCAAAAAATAAAGAACCCAGCGGTGATTAAATACCACCAAAAGAAAGCTCTATTTGTGTGAAAAAAAGGACAAAAAATTCATATAGATACAGTGTTGCATGACTGAGTAATTGTCATTCAAAATGTGAGAGCACCAAAAGCTGAAAATTGGTCTGGTTATTAAGGGGGTTTAAGTGCCCAGTGGTCAAGTGGTTAATAAGACTCGTGGCCATTCATTACAATTAGAAGAAAAGAGGTTTAACCTTAAACTACGTAGAGGGTTCTTTACTGTAAGAGCGGCAAGGATGTGGAATTCCCTTCCACAGGCAGTGGTCTCAGCGGGGAGCATTGATAGCTTCAAGAAACTATTAGATAATCACCTGAATGCCCGCAACATACAGGGATATATAATGTAATACTGACACATAATCACACACATAGGTTGGACCTGATGGACTTGTGTCTTTTTGCAACCTCACCTACTATATATATATATATCGAGAGAGAGAGACACCTCGATGCATTGTTATTAGAGCCAAAAAAAAACCACACACACAATTGCTCAATTGAGAAGTATAAAAAACTAAAATTAAAACTAAAATAAACAAAAAATTATTAAGGAAACAAAACAACAGATAAGGACACATTTTACTTTTGTTGTTCTTGATTTTGTGTTTTGTTGCCTTGACAACAACATAGGCACACAGGCTCATCCTTTCAACTTTAGTAAATTCTCTGAGATGGGGGGGGGTCAGGTCTCCACAGTTGCTTGCGAGCCTTTTGGACCCTTTCACATGGGCACCTCCGCCTGACAGACTCTGATTGCTCAGTGGGGGATCGCTCCACTGATGCCCATTGAGCAGGAGGATGACAGGTCCGTCTCCGCTCACTGTGCATAGCGGAGACAGACAGAGTCCCGCTCTCCTCTATGGGGAAACCGGGTGAAAACGGACCGCCTGCCCATTTTCATCCACCATGGATGGAAAATAGGGTCACCGTCCGTCTAGATTTGGCGAACAGGATCGTCAGGATGTCAGCGGACATGTCAGTGCTGACATCCGCCGCTCCATAGGGGAGAGTGCAAGGTCCAATCAGATCCGCCTGAAAAACTGACAGAGGGACCTGATCGGACAGCCCATGTGAAAAGGGCCTTAAGACTGTAAACCACCCATCACATTATAGTGCATCTCCATAAGGTTCAGCCTCCTAAACCTCAAAGATTGCATGTGCCCTCAGTTCTACACTAAACAGAACACAGATGTGGTTTATTTAAAATTATAATTGACTTTTTCCATCTTTTACTAGGTTCTACAGCTTGAAATTGGTAATGAACTTGAAGATTTACCCTTTGTCGAAGTTATTGTGCATAGAAATTCAAAAAAACTTTTAATGTTCAGGTCACTGAATGGAAGTGACGATCCGCTCTGGGAAGGTGAAGTTACAGAAGGTAAAAAAATAAATTAAAATATTTGTTAAATGGAATGTGACATTTTTACACAGGTTAGGTCAGTTGTAGTCATTAATATACATATCATAGCCCAGGAGGTCACATGATTGCAGGGTAATGTATAGTAGTATAATGGCACATCATGTAATAAAATCCATTGACCAGTCATTGTTAAAGTGGTTGTAAACTTAGTTACACCACTTGTGCCTATAGGTAAACCTATAATGAGTCTTACCTGTAGGTACTGTAAATATCTCCTAAACCTGCACGGTTTAGGAGATATTTACCATATACGCTTGCGCCGACCTCATCGGCGCATGAGCTGTGAAGAAACGACCCTCTGTGCCGTTTCTTCGTGACCGGCGGAGATGTCACGCGAATCCGGCCAGTCACAGAACCGAAGTCTGTGGCCCTGGAAGGAAGAGGGACAAAGATGGATGCGGCCACCAGCAGGGACATCGCAGGCTTCGTTTGCAGATAAGTGCCACATAATGGGCTAGTATGCATTGCATACTAGCCCATTATATACTTTTTCTTCGCAGGGGACAAAATAGAGTAAAACCATTATAGAAAAACAATTCCAATATGGGTGCAGCTGAATCATTTGCTTGTGTGGTGTCCAGATTCAGATCTGTAAGGTATATGAAAAAAAAGAGGAACGAGTGGAAGACCAGGTAAAAGATGCAGCTTCCAACACCCCAATGCAATGTTCATATCTCATGGTAAGGCAACTGTGTCCCAAATCACAGAACATAGATCCAAATATCAAAGCTCAGCATAAACTGCTTGCTAGCTCACATTCACACTGAGGGCCGGTTTGAAATCGTGCAAGATTTCAAACCGGCATTTCAGTC
This sequence comes from Lithobates clamitans, assembly GCA_037952925.1. NCBI lineage: Eukaryota > Metazoa > Chordata > Amphibia > Anura > Ranidae > Lithobates > Lithobates clamitans. The sequence goes on from JBBGZY010001832.1 coordinate 1,316,477, forward strand.
CAACTTCGGGGGCGATTTGACAGATAGCTATGCGAGTTCCTGCACAGATGTCTACTCAAATCGCCCCCCAAGTCGCCAAAAGTTGTGCAGGAACTACTTTTGGGAATAGGTGCGGCGCCACAAAGTCGGTTTTTGCTGGCAATAGGCGGCAATTTGAAATGCAATTTGACATGTGAAATTTCATGTCAAAATGGCCTGATGTGAACATGGGCTTAGAGAAAATATATTGTTTACTACAAACCTCCACCAAAATGGAGCTAAAAATATATAGAGTTTGTATATCTAACCAGTTACCAATGGACAATATAATCATATATTCACTCATGAGAGGGTTTACCCGTTGGTGGCGCTATCGGCATCTTGGATCGCAGTACCAGTGTCCACTAGCGGATGTCTTCCAACACCTGGGACCTGCAGTAAGAGATCTCTCCTGCTGGTGGCACTGTTGCATCCTTGGGCCGTAGTACCGGTGTCCACCAGCGGGTGCACTCCGGCAGTGTGGAGCAAACAGCACACTCTGCGATCAGCTGTGACATGAGGTCAATTATAGTCAGTCCTATAAATACCCGGTAAGCCCTCATATGCTTGCCTTGGTATCTTTCTTCCTTGCGCCCTGACGTGTTATCCTGTAAACCTGTATTGGACCCTGAACCTGTTCCTGAGCCTGTATCCTATCCAGTGGCGTAGCCTGGGGGGTGCCGTGCCCCGGGCGCGATATTTAGGGGGGCGCAATTTCATGCCAGTAGTGTCACTACTGGCTGCCTCCTCTTAATTTAATTTTCTGTATCGCCCGCGCTCCGCCGCCATGTCCAGTGTTTGGCGTATGGGGGTCATGTGCAGCATGGGGCTGGCCTATCCGTGATCACGGTTGCTCCTGAAGTCCCACTTCCGCACATGACCCCCATACGCCCAATCACAGTGTGCCGGGAAACAATGAACATGCTGGCCGGAGCGCGGGGGAGACAAGCACTGGAGAGTGTGAGCCGCCGGCCACTGTCTTCTCCTCCTCCTCCTCCTCCTATCCTCCAGACCGATGCAAGACAAGAAGATGAGGACTGGATAAACACGGGGGGGGGGGAAGAGACAGGTGCCACATATGTAGTGTCAGTATAGGAAGACTAGGCAGGACAGTATAGTGTACAGTGTAGTATAGTGGTCAGTATAGTGTAGTGGACAGTGTAGTATTGTGGTCAGTATAGTGTAGTGGTCAGTATAGTTTAGTGGACAGTGTAGTGTAGTGGTCAGTATAGTGTAGTGGTCAGTATAGTGTAGTGGTCAGTATAGTTTAGTGAACAGTGTAGTGTAGTGGTCAGTATAGTGTAGCGGTCAGTATAGTGTAGTGGACAGTGTAGTGTAGTGGACAGTGTAGTGTAGTGGACAGTGTAGTATTGTGGTCAGTATAGTGTAGTGGTCAGTATAGTTTAGCGGACAGTGTAGTGTAGTGGTCAGTATAGTGTAGTTGTCAGTATAGTGTAGTGGACAGTGTAGTGTAGTGGACAGTGTAGTGTAGTGGACAGTGTAGTGTAGTGGACAGTGTAGTATTGTGGTCAGTGTAGTATTGTGGTCAGTATAGTGTAGTGGACAGTGTAGTGTAGTGGACAGTGTAGTGTAGTGGACAGTGTAGTGGACAGTGTAGTGCAGTGGACAGTGTAGAGTAGTGGTCAGTATAGTATGGAGGTCAGTGTAGTATTGTAGTCTGTATAGTGTAGTAGACAGTGTAGTGTAGTGGTCAGTGTAGTATTGTGGTCAGTATAGTGTAGTGGTCAGCGTAGTGTAGTGGACAGCGTATTGTAGTGGTCATTGTAGTGGACAGTGTAGTATAGTGGACAGTGTAGTGTAGTGGACAGTGTAGTGTAGTGGACAGTGTAGTGTAGTGGTCAGTGTAGTATTGTGGTCTGTGTAGTGTAGTGGACAGTGTAGTGTAGTGGACAGTGTAGTATAGTGGAAAGTGTAGTATTGTAGTCAGTATAGTGTAGTGGTCAGTGTAGTATAGTGGCAGGGGCGGACTGACCATTCGGTCATTAGGACGCCGACCGAGGGCCCGTGGCCAGTAGGGGGCCCGTGAGTCTCTTATCGGATGCTGTGGGTAAATAGAAGAGAGAGAATCGCTCTCTATTCTCTCATTGGCTCCAGAGAAGCTGAATTTGTGGCGCCAAATCTGAGTCCTGAGCAGGAGAGGAGCTAGCTGGAGGAAGGATGGGAAATGTCAGCGCTGACAATTAGCGCACATTGGACACTGAACTGAGCTGAGTGAGGGAGGGGGAGAATGTCGACCCAGGAGCCCGGACATTGTCACTGCTCATATAAGACACTCCTCGGGTCAATGGACAAGTGAGCAGCAGGTAACAAGCATGCAGAGGAATGTCCAGAAAGGAGAAACTCGATCTCTTCCATGCTTGTGTGTGTCAGGCAGCATCCGAGCCTCCATCTCCCCTCCCCTCCCCTCCCCTCCTGGGGGAGAACAGGGCAAGCAGGACAACACAGTAGCGATCGTTGCTACCCTTAAAAGTAGTCACAGGAGCTCCCCCAAGGTAAGATAACAGGACGGATGGCAGACTGCATTCTTCTGTGAGTCACGATTGTTCTGCCTTCCACACTGTATAATTCTGTGCTTTAAACTTGTCCTGTACCTCAGCAGGACAGGTCTGGTGAAAGTAAAATTCTTCAATATGTTAAGAATATACTGGGACTTTTCAGGTACTACATACATAGATGTATTTTCACAAAATAATTATTTTTGATATATGTGTATGTAAAATATCTCTGTAGCACCTGAAAGTCCCAGTATATTTCTAACATATTCATGAATTTGAGCAATAACAGCAAAGGACTTGGTGCCACAATACAACCCATCTCCAGGAAACTTATGCCGCGTACACACGGTCGGACTTTTCGTCTACAAAAGTCCAACGGACGCTGACGGACTAAAGCTGGCTGGTAATCCGATCGTGTGTGGGCTTCTCCGGACTTTCAACTGACTTTTTTTGCCTCAAATCCGACGTACTTTAGATTTGAAACATGCTTTAAATCTTTCCGACGGACTCGAGTACGGTCGAAAAATCCGCTCGTCTGTATGCTAGTCCGACGGACAAAAACCCACGCTAGGGCAGCTATTGGCTACTGGCTATCAACTTCCTTATTTTAGTCCGGTGTACGTCATCACGTAAGAATTCGACGGACTTTTGTGTGATCGTGTGTAGGCAAGTCTGTTCGTTAGAAAGTCCGCCGCAAGTCCGTCGAAAGTCCGCCGCAAGTCCGTCGAAAGTCTGTCGGACAGGCTGTCGGACTTTTGTAGCTGCAAAGTCCGACCGTGTGTACGCGGCATAAGATAAAGTCCATTCTTGCAGTGTGTGGGGGAGGGGGAAGTAAGGGGGGGGCCTCTTTCTCCTACCTGTTTTCATGCACCAGCCAGCTGCATTGCTCTCTTCCTCCACTAAAACCCCCACCTCATCACATACCATAAAGTAACATTAACCCTGTATGGTATGATGAGCGGGGCTGGAGTGTCATCTGCACATGCACCGCCGCTGCTGCGCGAGCAAACCCGTACACGTTCGGTCATTTTCGAACATGCAGGCGCAGCGACATAATGGCACCAGGCGCACTATTTTTAAATGTAAGGCAGCAGTGGCACTTTGTGAGGTCTCAGCAGTGACGTACACCTCTCATCACAGCTTGGTAAAATCCCTCCGCAGCCTCTGACCCCTGTACCATGACCACAGCCTCTGACCCCTGTACCATGACCGCAGCCTCTGACCCCTGTACCATGACCGCAGCCTCTGACCCCTGTACCATGTCCGCAGCCTCTGACCCCTGTACCATGACCGCAGCCTCTGACCCTGTACCATGACCGCAGCCTCTGACCCCTGTACCATGTCCGCAGCCTCTGACCCCTGTACCATGTCCGCAGCCTCTGACCCCTGTACCATGTCCGCAGCCTCTGACCCCTGTACCATGACCGCAGCCTCTGACCCTGTACCATGACCGCAGCCTCTGACCCCTGTACCATGACCGCAGCCTCTGACCCCTGTACCATGTCCGCAGCCTCTGACCCCTGTACCATGACCGCAGCCTCTGACCCCTGTACCATGTCCGCAGCCTCTGACCCCTGTACCATGTCCGCAGCCTCTGACCCCTGTACCATGTCCGCAGCCTCTGACCCCTGTACCATGTCCGCAGCCTCTGACCCCTGTACCATGTCCGCAGCCTCTGACCCCTGTACCATGTCCGCAGCCTCTGACCCCTGTACCATGTCCGCAGCCTCTGACCCCTGTACCATGTCCGCAGCCTCTGACCCCTGTACCATGTCCGCAGCCTCTGACCCCTGTACCATGTCCGCAGCCTCTGACCCCTGTACCATGTCCGCAGCCTCTGACCCCTGTACCATGTCCGCAGCCTCTGACCCCTGTACCATGTCCGCAGCCTCTGACCCCTGTACCATGTCCGCAGCCTCTGACCCCTGTACCATGTCCGCAGCCTCTGACCCCTGTACCATGTCCGCAGCCTCTGCAGTGTGTGTGAATATGTGTATATATATGTGTGTGTATACATGCGTATGACTTTCTTTACTTCGCTGCTATGGGCTCTAGCCCCAGGATCTCGGTCTTCCCTACTAACAGAATGGCAATTTGAATTGTTTACGTCGGCAGACCACCGTTCTGCCTCTGTTGGAAACGATCATCGGGGCCCGGCAGACATCGGGTCCGCCAGACCGGCTGATTAGCTCTCGGTGTGTCCAATCACAGCGGCAGCAGGTCAAACAGCACGCAGACCCACAAGTGCAGAATCAAGTACCTGTACGTGATTCTGCTCACAGGAGACGCAGCCCCGCAGTAAATATACGTGGTTAATGTGAGTTTATTTTTTTTAACTCTTTAAACATTTATTTTGAACATACAGTAGAGAAATTCTGTGACCAATGCATGTAATGTAGCAGTGCAATATATACGTGGGGCTTTGTGAGGGTGAGGCTTGTGTGTGGGTGGGGACAAAGGGGGCCCCATGATCCCCTATTGCCCGGGGGCCCCATGAGTTGTCAGTCCGCCCCTGTATAGTGGTCAGTGTAGTGTAGTGGACAGTGTAGTGTAGTGGACAGTGTAGTATAGTGGACAGTGTAGTATTGTAGTCTGTATAGTGTAGTGGTCAGTGTAGTGTAGTGGTCAGTGTAGTGTAGTGGTCAGTGTAGTGTAGTGGACAGTGTAGTGGTCAGAGTAGTGGACAGTGTAGTATTGTGGTCAGCATATGGTAGAGTTGTCAGTATAGTATAGTGGACAGTGTAGTGTAGTGGACAGTGTAGTATTGTGGTCAGTATAGTGGTCAGTGTAGTGGACAGTGTAGTATAGTGGTCAGTGTAGTGTAGTGGACAGTATAGTGGTCAGTGTAGTGTAGTGGTCAATATAGTGGACAGTATAGTGTAGTGGTTAGTGTAGTGGTCAGTATAGTGTAGTGGACAGTGTAGTGGAGTGTATAGTATAGTGGTCAGTGTAGTATAGTGGTCAGTGTAGTGTAGTGGACAGTGTAATGGTCACTGTAGTGTAGTTCTCAGTGTAGTATAGTGGTCAGTATAGTATAGTGTAGTGGACAGTGTAGTTCTCAGTATAGTGGTCAGTGTAGTGGACAGTATAGTGGTCAGTGTAGTGTAGTGGACAGTATAGTATAGTGGTCAGTGTAGTGGACAGTATAGTGGTCAGTGTAGTTCTTAGTGTAGTGGACAGTATAGTATAGTGGTCAGTGTAGTGTGTAATGGTCAGTAAAGGAATCAGGTTGGTCAGTGTTGAAATCAAGTAGGTTAGTGTAGTGGTCAGTATAGGAATCAGGTAGGTCAGTACTATTGTATTTGAAGGGACTCGGGGAGTGCTAAAAGTCCACAGGTTAGGGGGCGCAAATTACTTGCCTTGCCCCGGGTGCTGACAACCCATGCTACGCCACTGATCCTATCCCATCCATTATCTCCCTTTCCCAACCTGCCCTTGTTCAGTTGCTGATCTCCTGTGTATGACCTTGGCTTGGCTACGTTTATGTTTCTGGTATATCCCTCGTTCCTGCTGACCTGCTGTGTATGACCCTGGCCTGGCTGACATCTGTGATTCCGGTATTGCCCCTTGCTGTATATATTATCTGTTGTCTGTGGGTTTCTGTCGGTTGGTTGAGCACTATTTGTATTTGGGGTGTTTGTTTATTTATATTACTTATCTTAAATAAACATTATTCTTATTTCACTTTACATGCGTTTTGGTTTCCTCTTTGCAGTCCACACAATCTGGTCACACCTGTTCATGACAGTATACCAAGGCCATCTCTGACCAGAAGTGGCTGCACAGGGGAACCATCTCGGTTCTGTTGCACATTACTGGGATGAATTCAGATATAATTGCTTATTATGCTCTGCTGGCAACAGAGAGTTCTGAATATCTCTGCCAGACATTGGAAGGGTGGTCCAGTGATCAGCTGCTGGAGATTATCCGTTTAGCTCACTCTGTGGTCGATCAGGGCAGGATACGGTTTGAGGATGTTCAGCCTTTTATTGGAATGTGTACAGAGCTGGCTCTGCCTTGTATTCCAGAGGGCCATGATGACTTTTCTCCCCCCTTCAGCATTAACCAGGTTGCGTCCTTAGTATGGCTGTTGGAGGATGACTCTGCATCCTTTTTTGAGCATTATTCAGGTTTTCCCAAACAGTTGTTGAAGGATTGTATAGATGAAGTGCAGTCGCTGGTCAGACAGAGGGAATGTGAGGCCACTTTTGTGCTACCTGTACTTCAGGCATGGTTAGACCTGTTATGCCCAGCTTCTGTCAGCTCTCCACAAACCAGACCTGCTACTAAATACCTGCCTGCTAAGATGTCCTTTCTCCCATCACCCCTGGCAACCTCAGCTGCAGTCCAATATACCCTGCTCCCCACCAAGTATCAATGCCCTGTTTCTACTTCCTGTACCTATCCTGCCTTTAACCCACCTGCCTCTTCTCTAATACCTGCAACTTTCCCACAAGAACTCCCTCTGGCCGCTGTTCCCCCTTCCTTGTCATATCCCAGCCCTTCCTTTCAGTATGCCTCACCTCCTGTCTACAGTCCTACAGCCACCTACAGATCTCCAGCAGTTAAGCCAAAGAAGAAACGGAAGTTCTTCCCCACTCACACAATCCTGCCAGTAACCCAACCTGCTCCCACTTTCCAGTCTGATGTGCCTGCCTCCCAGTCTGATGTCCCGATGTCTGCCTTCCAGCTTGATGTCTCTGCCTTCCAGTCTGGTGTGCCCACCTTCCAGTCTGATGTGCCCACCTTCCAGTCTGATGCACCCGCTCTCCAGTCTAATGCGCCTGCTTTCCAGCCGGATGTCCCGATGCCTGCCTTCCAGCCGGATGTCCCGATGCCTGCCTTCCAGCCGGATGTCCCGATGCCTGCCTTCCAGCTGGATGTCCCGATGCCTGCCTTCCAGCCGGATGTCCCGATGCCTGCCTTCCAGCCGGATGTCCCGATGCCTGCCTTCCAGCCAGATGTCCCGATGCCTGCCTTCCAGCCGGATGTCCCGATGCCTGCCTTTCAGCCGGATGTCTCGATGCCTGCCTTTCAGTCTGATGTGCCAGCTTCCCAGCTTGATGTCTCGATGCCTGCCTACCAGCCTGATGTTCCAACTTCCCAGCCTGATGTGCCAACTTCCCAGCCTGATGTGCCAGCTTCCCAGCCTGATGTGCCAGCTTTCCAGCCTGATGTCTCAGTGCCAGCTTCCCAGACTGATGTGCCAGCTTCCCAGACTGACGTGCCAGCTTCCCAGACTGGCGTGCCTGCTGCCCAGCTCGAAGTGCCCATGCCTGCTGCCCAGCCTGATGTGCCTGCTGCCCAGCTCAAAGTGCCCATGCCCGCTGCCCAGCCTGCTGTGCCTGCTTCCCAGCTCGAAGTGCCCATGCCCGCTGCCCAGCCTGATGTGCCTGCTGCCCAGCTCGAAGTGCCCATACCTGCTGCCCGGCCTGATGTGCCTGCTGCCCAGCTCGAAGTGCCCATGCCCGCTGCCCAGCCTGATGTGTCTGCTGCCCAGCTCGAAGTGCCTGCTGCCAAGCTCGAAGTGCCCGTGCCTGCTGCCCAACCTGATGCACCTGCTGCCCAGCTCGAAGTGCCCATACCCGCTGCCCAGCCTGATGTGCCTGCTGCCCAGTTCGAAGTGCCCATGCCCGCTACCCAGCCTGATGTGCCTGCTGCCCAGCTCGAAGTGCCCATGCCTGCTGCCCAGGCTGATGTGCCTGCTGCCCAGCTCGAAGTGCCCATGCCTGCTGCCCAGCCTGATGTGCCTGCTGCCCAGCTCGAAGTGCCTGCTGCCAAGCTCGAAGTGCCCGTGCCTGCTGCCCAGCCTGATGCACCTGCTGCCCAGCTCGAAGTGCCCGCTGCCCAGCTTGGTGTATTCCTGCCGCTGTCATCTCGGATGTGCCCGCTGTCATCTCGGATGTGCCCGCTGTCATCTCGGATGTGCCCGCTGTCTTCTCAGATGTACCCACTGTCCAGTTTGATGTACCCGATGCCCAGCCTGATGTGCCCTCCTCTGTTCGGTTGGAGGCCATGAACTTTGGACAATTGCACCTTGTTAGAGCGTCCGGAGGCCGCTCCTTTAGGGGGGGATACTGTCATGAGAGGGTTTACCCGTTGGTGGCGCTATCAGCCTCTTGGATCGCAGTACCAGTGTCCACCAGCGGGTGTCTTCCAACACCTGGGACCTGCAGTAAGAGGTCTCTCCTGCTAGTGGCACTGTTGCATCCTTGGGCCGTAGTACCGGTGTCCACCAGCGGGTGCACTCCGGCAGTGTGGAGCAAACAGCACACTCTGCGATCAGCTGTGACATGAGGTCAATTATAGTCAGTCCTATAAATACCCGGCAAGCCCTCATATGCTTGCCTTGGTATCTTTCTTCCTTGCGCCCTGACCTGTTATCCTGTAAACCTGTATCGCACCCTGAACCTGTTCCTGAGCCTGTATCCTATCCCATCCATTATCTCCCTTTCCCAACCTGCCCTTGTTCAGTTGCTGATCTCCTGTGTATGACCTTGGCTTGGCTACCTTTATGTTTCTGGTATATCCCTTGTTCCTGCTGACCTGCTGTGTATGACCCTGGCCTGGCTGACATCTGTGATTCCGGTATTGCCCCTTGCTGTATATATTATCTGTTGTCTGTGGGTTTCTGTCGGTTGGTTGAGCACTATTTGTATTTGGGGTGTTTGTTTATATTACTTATCTTAAATAAACATTATTCTTATTTCACTTTGCATGCGTTTTGGTTTCCTCTTTGCAGTCCACACAATCTGGTCACACCTGTTCATGACACACTCCCTATTCCTAAAGCAAACTTGAATGTAGAGATATACAAATCTGTTTCCACTCACTAGCCAAGCATAGTGACTGCTGCTCATTTCCCATATGAAGTAGCTCCCCAGGCTCCGGAAAAATGGCCGATCAGCTTTTATACCTCATTTACCCCGCTGGCATGTGACATCACGATGGAGTGAAGACAACCTAGGGGAGAAGGTGCGCATGCGCCAACCCTCATGAGTGTGCACAGGTGCGGACAGCGTGGAAAGCCATGTCCGGCCTATGCGAGGAGGCACCCAGCCAGATGCGGTGTATCCACTTCCTGTTTCGCAGCGCCACCTGGGGATCTGGAGGGAATGGTAATGCCATAGATTAATTAGGTGGCCTCCAAGCATCCAAATGATGCTTGGATATTGGAGCCCACATGGAAGTACCTGCACACCAGGGGCAGCGTGATGGAACCACCAACAGGGAAGGAGAATATGGCACCCGTATGTGTGGCACCTCCCCAAAAAACAGGCGCCCTGCATAAACCACCCCAAAACATCCTCTCCCAAATGAAAAAAGAGGGAGAAACAGAGGGCCACTAGCTGGCGCCCTGGACGTTCGTACGATACATCCCAAAATTGAGGAGAAAGTGGGAGCACAGGCAAGGATTTCAGGAAACCCCAGTAATCTCTGTGCCTGGTGCCTAAATTCCACCCCTCAGCTCCAATTGCATTAGGGGAACCCTAGGAGCATTTAGGTAATGCGGTACAAAGTAACAATAATTCAAATGAGATCAGCAAGCTTATTGACATAGGATATTCAAACCGTATAACCAGAAATTAGAAGAAAAAAAACACACAAAGAACACAACATACAGTCTGAAAGGAGAAAAAGTAAAAATAAAATACATTGACCTCATACATCTGCTATGGTGTTGTCCCAAACTACATCGGTTCTGGACAGGGGTTGTGTCCACGATTAATAATGCCTTCCAGGTCACAGTACCGTTGGATCCAAAGCCATATCTGCTGGGGATTGTGGACGACATCCCCACAGGAGACAACCAGAAGCAGGCTATTGCCAGAGCATTGCTTCAGGCCCACAAATGAATCCTTAGGCACTAGAAGGCGGCTGACCCTCCTGCATTGAAGGAACGGTTGACACAGATGGGGGACACACTCCGGCTGGAGAAGTATATATATCAACATAGGGGACGCCCAAATAAATTTGATAAACTATGGTCGCCCTGGTTAGATACCCCCCGGCATTTCGCCTTTTGACCTGGTGATGGACAGGCTGGTGTCATAATTGTCTAGGTAACCTAGAAGTGAAGGCAGGCATTGGAAGGAATGCTGAGCTTCTTGGTGTGTAGGAGGCAGACCTCTTGAGTGGTGATAAAGCAAAAGAGATGTTTGGAGTCAACGATGACCTGTATCCAATCCTAATGAATACTGAGTGATATGTGCACGGATTGAACTGGTGAACCATATATGCCTTGATTCCATGACGATTGATGATTGATGATATATCTCTGTAATGATTATAAGGATCGTTGCTGGGTTTTTTTTTTCTTTCTGTTTCTTATGTAAACTGTACTTTTTTTTTCTGTTTTGTTACAATAAAAACTTTTATTTGAGAAAAAAATTAATTACATAAATCCAATCAATGTTCAATTCAACCATCAATGACTGATTATAGAGGTGGTCAGACAAAAATCTTGCAAGAAGGGTTTGTAGCTAATGGATTCATTGAGTCCTGGAGGGCATACAGCTTGTAAAGGGTAAATCCATTTGGTTTCCAATTACAATAAAGTGCGGTCAATCGGTCAATGCCCCCCCCCCCCCGCGTTCATGTGTGGGTACATGTTCCAGCACAAAAAATTATATTGTGGCTAGGTTAAAATTATGATACAGACCAGCGTGCCTGCTGATGGGGGTTTCCATCTTTCTTTGACCAATCAGTGAGACGTAATCTCTAATGTGTTTAAAAAATGGGAGCTTGGTCTTTCCAACATATGCTCCACAGGAGCATTTCATAAGGTAGACCACTCATATTGTTTGACATGTAATTCTATATTTTAGTTTCCAAATTTGGCGAATGGGAAGTAGAATTTGATTGCCCTTGGACATGAATCTACAATAGTTGCATTTGCCACAAGGAAAACATCCAAATGTAGAGTTTCTTGCAGTTTTGTGTCTTGGGTGATGACTTTTGACTAAACGATCTTTCAAGAAAAGAGCGAGGTTTGATATGTTTACATATGGTAAATACAACTAAAACTGAAAAGACAAAAGAGGGCGCCTCCATCTAGGCATAAAAGACAATTAAAATGCACTCACTAGATAAAAGTGGATCAGGGCTTGTCATAGACCCATGTAGACCACCATAGGATCACTGTGAGGCTGCAGAGCTCAGTAGTCATGTGGCTGGTTGAAGCAGAGTTCTTGAAGGAAGTGCAGCTGTCAGACTTCAGGCTGGAACATAAGTATCAGCATCTTCCAGAAGTGGCAAGATGGCTGCGGCTCCAGAACAGCACCTCTCTCGACTGGGTGAAGACAGGAAGTGGAGGGGATGTGGCTACATGTTTCAGGGCAGATAGGAGGCCCCTTTATCAAACCATAGCCTATGGTCAGTCAAACTTACAGTGCTGAAACCTGAAAATCAGCCTTTTAATAAGAGGTAAAAAGAAAATGTATATTTTTTTCAAACATACACGGAAATGCAAACACGCTGGTAAATCCAAAACCCATATTTAAACAGTGGTTGTACCCCACTTTTGAGGTATCGTCACAAATGTTGACATGAGAGAAATATTTCTAGGGCCATATTTGACAATTAATTCTAAAATGATGACCTGTAAAGGCTTTTAAAGATAACAATTTTACATAACTAGTTTGTTGCCATTTCAATGATGTATGCAATATTAAATCATGACATGTTTGGTATTTATTTACTAAATGCAGCATCATATTTTATAATTTAACAAGAAATTAGTTATCTGGTGTTTGTGCGCCCTAAAATTCATTTTAGTCTATTTTTTTCCTGAGAATTTGTGTTTGATAAATGACAGTGCAAGTATCACATGACATAAGAAGCTGCAACTGCCACTATTTTATTCTCTGGGGCCTCTGCTTTTAAAAAATATAGTGTATAGTTTGAAAGGTAAATACCGGGCTACTAAATATTATAGATCGATAGACTATTTACCTATACATATATCATATCTTCACATGTATGCGGGTGTTTTAAATTAATAGAATATGCAATAATATGCAGCTTTGTAAAGCAATTGTACTGTTTTGTATATGTCTACTGTATCTTTTATTTTTTTCATTTTTAATTTTTTTAGGAGAACTGAGAGAAATGCAGTTAAGAGCCTGTGCCTCTGTCAGCAATGCAGGTATGTTAATCATGTTACTATAATATTTATCCAATCAAAGCATTATTTTATTCTTATTTCGTACAGAAAATTCTTTATGGATGTCTTGTCTTTTTTGTTGCAAAACTTTCCCTGAATTTTCTCAAGTCTTAGCCTCCAGATTAAAAATCAAATGAATGAAAGGTCCAAATTACTTCTCTTGCTGCTTTCAACATCATTATCATTCTGAGATGCTTCACTGCCAGTGTAAATATTCATGCACAGCTTTTCCATGATGATAGAATGGTACAACCATGTCCCACAATGTACGGAAGACCTGTGCTTGCTTTGTTCAGGTCAGAGTTTACTTTCATGACCCATTCTTTATTATTTTCTAAAATATATAATGTTTACGAGATATGTTATTGTCAATGTATGAGCATTAGCTTTTTGGTGTAGTAATATTTCAAATGTAACTATAAAGAGGTGTACAGTCAGGTCCATAAATATTGGGACATCGACACAATTCTAATCTTTTTGGCTCTATACACCACCACAATGGATTTGAAATGAAACAAACAAGATGTGCTTTAACTGCAGACTTTCAGCTTTAATTTGAGGGTATTTACATCCAAATCAGGTGAACGGTGTAGGAATTACAACAGTTTGTATATGTGCCTCCCATTTTTTAAGGGACCAAAAGTAATGGGACAGATTAACAATCATCCATCAAACTTTCACTTTTTAATACTTGGTTGCAAATCCTTTGCAGTCAATTACAGCCTGAAGTCTGGAACGCATAGACATCACCAGACGCTGGGTTTCATCCCTGGTGATGCTCTGCCAGGCCTCTACTGCAACTGTCTTCAGTTCCTGCTTGTTCTTGGGGCATTTTCCCTTCGGTTTTGTCTTCAGCAAGTGAAATGCATGCTCAATCGGATTCAGGTCAGGTGATTGACTTGGCCATTGCATAACATTCCACTTCTTTCCCTTAAAAAACTCTTTCGTTGCTTTCGCAGTATGCTTCGGGTCATTGTCTATCTGCTCTGTGAAGCGCTGTCCAATGAGTTCTGAAGCATTTTGCTGAATATGAGCAGATAATATTGCCCGAAACACTTTAGAATTCATCCTGCTGCTTTTGTTAGCAGTCACATCATTCCATTGGCAGCCATGACACTACCACCACCATGCTTCACTGATGAGGTGGTATGCTTTGGATCATCAGCAGTTCCTTTCCTTCTCTTCCCATCGCTCTGGTACAAGTTGATCGTGGTCTCATCTGTCCATAGGATGTCGTTCCAGAACTGTGAAGGCTTTTTTAGATGTTGTTTGGCAAACTCTAATCTGGCCTTCCTGTTTTTGAGGCTCACCAATGGTTTGCATCTTGTGGTGAACCCTCTGTATTCACTCTGGTGGAGTCTTCTCTTGATTGTTGACTTTGACACACATACACCTACCTCCTGGAGAGTGTTCTTGGTCTGGCCAACTGTTGTGAAGGGTGGTTTCTTCACCAGGGAAAGAATTCTTCGGTCATCCACCACAGTTGTTTTCCATGGTCTTCCGGGTCTTTTGGTGTTCCTGAGCTCACCGATGCGTTCTTTCTTTTTAAGGATGTTCCAAACAGTTGATTTGGCCACACCTAATGTTTTTGCTATCTCTCTGATGGGTTTGTTTTGTCTGATGTCCCGGCGCCTGCCTTCCAGTTTGATGTCTCGGTGCCCACCTTCCAGCCTGATGTCCCGGTGCCCGCTTTCCAGTCTGCTGTCCCGGCGCCTGCCTTCCAGTCTGATGTGCCAGTGCCTGCCTTCCAGCCTGAAGTTCCGGTGTCCCAGCCTGAAGTTCCGGTGTCCCAGCTTGAAGTTCCGGTGTCCCAGCTTGAAGTTTTGGTGCCCGTGTCTCAGCCTGAAGTTTCGGTGCCCGTGTCTCAGCCTGAAGCTTCGGTGCCCGTGTCTCAGCCTAAAGTTTCCTGCCCGTGTCCCAGTCTGCCTTACTGATGCTCGTTACACAGTCTGCTAAACTGGTGCCCATTACCCAGTCTGCTAAACCGGTGCCCGTCACCCGGCCTGTTAAGCCAGTGCCCGTTATTCGGCTTGCCAGGCCAGTGCCCGGTGTCCAGCTCGCTGAACCGGAGCCCATTACCCAGCTTGCTGAGCCGGTGCCTGTTATCCAGCCTGCCTTTACTGTGCTTGCTGTTCGGTCTGATGTCCCAGTGCCTGCCTGCTGCCCAGCCCGATGACCCGGAACCTGCTGCCCAGCTCCACGACCCGGAGCCTGCTGCCCAGCTCCACGACCCAGAGCCTGCTGCCCAGCTCCACGACCCAGAGCCTGCTGCCCAGCCTGATGTGCCTGCTGCCCAGCTTGAATTGCCCATGCCTGCTGCCCAGCTCGATGACCCAGAGCCCGCGGTCTGCCCTGATGTACCTGTTGCCCTGCCCAAAGCGACTGATGCCCTGCCTGAAGCACCTGTTGCCCAGTCTGATGTACCCCCATCCGTTGTTCTGCCTGACGCCATAGACTATGGACAATTTCAACTAGTTGGAGCGTCCGGGGGCCGCTCCTTTGAGGGGGGTACTGTCAGGAAAGGTTCCATCCACTGGTAATGTCTATCATTTGGCGTGAAGTACTGAGGTCCACCATCAGGTGTCTCCTGGCAGTTCCGAACTGTCAGGAGAGCTTTTCCCTGTTGGTGTTTTGTCATTGTTGGGCCGCAGTACTGGCGTCCACCAGCGGATGGATCCTGGCAGTGTGGAGCAGACAACTCCCCCTGTGCTCAAGTGTTACGTGAGGACAATTACTGGAAAGGTTGATAGCAGCGTTGAAATTAAAACAAGCTACCTAGTGACAGTGACACCAGTGCTTCAATATAAACTATAATAATTACAATAAAAATAAATGAATTGTAGAAAAAGCGTCCATCAATATATAATCAAATAGTGTTCAACATCATTAACCAAATGTGGATAAACTTCATAAACATTGATTGAATAAATCCTCCACCGCAACCACAGTGATGACGCCACACAGAATGCTCGCTTACCCCAAAGCAAGCTCTATCAGCCTGCAAACTGTTACCCGGCCAGGGCCTTTATCCAGGAGAAAATCAGGAGGGCGATATCCCAGCAAACCCTACAGGAGTGGTCAGCATACGGTAAAGATCTCGCCAATCACGGGTCACACGGGTAGCCACGGGTCACACGGGTAGCCAGATTAAATACCATTCAGATGTTCCCCAGAATGAAAAAGTTCACCATAGCGTAGTACTGATAAGCAACATTTATTAAAGAATAGAATAACACTTACAGATGTCAAGGAAGTATAAAAGCAAAACAGCCGGTCGGCTAGTGCAAACACCCGTCCCATGAACGGCACACGCGAGACTTCAGCACGTCAGCTCCTCCCGACGCGCGTTTCATCATACGATGACGTCGTCTGGGGCACGGGCGACGCACTGACGTGTCGCGTATAAATACAAGTTGGTTTGAACCAAGCCTCTATGGGTCATACCAGGTTACTATGTAACCTGTGTGTATCTGGCTCTGATACCAGCCAGTGCCTCACCAGTCACTCACCTCACCGCACGTCCCTGACCCAAATCTTAAAAATACATTTGGACAGGGCGGTACGAATGCCGTGGCTGTGATGCTTTACCTTACAGCAAACTTTTGTTTTCCTTTTTGTAATTTCTTTAGCTGCAGCATCTTTAATAGAGTTTGTCAGGCAGCACCGCTTGTCAAACTCACCTATTGCTTTCAATGGGGTCACTCTGCAACTGCAAGCCACACTCGCCCGCAGTAGCAGCATAGTCCAACAATGTAAAACTACCATTCAGCAATGTAAAAAAAAAACAAGGAGGCGGCAGTAGCCCCTCATGAACGCCTGTCAGCTGCTGCTATACCAAGCATTACCGCAAATGTGAAAGAAACTTGAAACACATCATCCATTTTACACTCACCACCAACCAGGTCACTCCCCAACCACTTCCCATGTTGGCCACCTCCCTTCAACTTATATCACAGGTGACCATTTCCCAACCTGCAGATGACAGACCCGACTCCAAAAGATATCACTCCCAGTTACTCCCCCCACCTGCTGATTGATATCCCTCCATGACCACCTCACACCCCCTTGCTGACAGACCTCCCTCACCAGCCTGTCCCCACACACCCTCTCACCTGCTGACCCGTGGATGGGGGAATCACTCCCGCAGTGTTATTGTGCTATGCCAATGGAGAGCCTTCCCTACCCACAGAATACAATGATCAGTGTTGCTAACTATAGCTGGCAGCACTGATTGTTTTGGGGAAAACCTGGCAGGCTGATTGTACTCAATTCGATGAATAGATTGACTTGTGTAAAACCAGCTAGCCCATACATAGATCGACTATGGCTGGTCTCTGCTTAATTGGCTTAATTTCAATCCATGTATGGCCCGCTTAGTCACTACGCAGTCCCTAAACATCCTTCCACCAACCTTTACATTTTTCCTTTCAAGATTCCTTATTCCTCCCCACCTGTACATAGTGCCCACTGTAATACCCTCCACACTCCTCTCCTGTACATACTGCCCACTGTCATCCCCTCCACACTCCTCTCCTATACATAGTGCCCACTGTCATCCCCTCCACACTCCTCTCCTGTACATACTGCCCACTGTCATCCCCTCCACACTCCTCTCCTGTACATACTGCCCACTGTCATACCCTCAACACTCCTCTCCTATACATAGTGCCCACTGTCATCCCCTCCACACTCCTCTCCTATACATAGTGCCCACTGTCATCCCCTCCACACTCCTCTCCTGTACATACTGCCCACTGTCATCCCCTCCACACTCCTCTCCTGTACATACCACCCACAGTCATAATCTCCACACTCCTCTCCTGTACATACTGCCATACCCTCCACACTCCTCTCCTGTACATACTGCCCACTGTCATACCCTCCACACTCCTCTCCTGTACATACTGCCCACTGTCATACCCTCCAAACTCCTCTCCTGTACATACTGCTCACTTTCATACCCTCCACACTTCTCTCCTATACATACTGCCCTCTGTCATACCCTCCACACTCCTCTCCTGTACATACTGCCCACTGTCATACCCTCCACACTCCTCTCCTGTACATACTGCCCACTGTCATACCCTCTACAATCATTTCCTGTACATACTGCCCACTGTCATACCCTCCACACTCCTCTCCTGTACATACTGCCCACTGTCATATCCTCCAAACTCCTCTCCTGTACATACTACCCACTGTCATACCCTCCACACTCCTCTCCTGTACATACTGCCCACTGTCATACCCTCTACAATCATCTCCTATACATACTGCCCACTGTCATACCCTCCACACTCCTCTCCTGTACATACCGCCCACTGTCATATCCTCCACACTCCTCTCCTGTACATACTGCCTGACATAGGTGTGCACAGCCTATTGCAAATTCTTTGCATTTTAATTAATTTATTTGTTTTTTTATAAAAGGCCCCACAAAAATCCTCAGCACCAGGCCCATGATGTTCCTAATCTGGCCCTGTGGAGAGGTTACAATCATCTATAAACCTAATCAGCTCGATTGAGTCTGTTATGTATTGATATACATTGTAAAGTGTCCACATATTTTTAGAGTTAGCAGTTGTATTAATTTCCTTGGAGTCTTGAATCATTATTTTATCTTTTTTATATACGGGTATAGAAAAAACTATTTTGCGGCTATCCTTCAGAAAAAGGCACAATAGACATAGACTCCCCTTGTTTAACCACTTCGCGCAAAACGACGTACCCGTACGTCATTACTTTGACGCTAAATACCGGGGTTATAGCTGGGAACGCTGTTATAGCTAGCTGAGAACGCTGTGCGTTTCTCTTTAAGATAAAAGTGGTCTCTGTGGTGGATTTGCCGCAAGATCACTTTTTTATCAGTGGTGGGAAAGGTGCCCACCCCCCTCCCGCCGCTTAGGTCATCTCTGCCACTTAGCTGACCCGCCAGTAGCGGGGGAGATGACCGCGTCCACTCCCGTGGATGCTTGGCTGCCAACTGAGGGAATGATGGCCCCTGCTCGGCTCCACAGCACGGGAGGGCAGAAGCGACTTCAAACGCCATTTCCGCCCATAGCTCTTAAAGGAGAAATGTTTTTGTTTTATTTCATTTTAGTGTAAATATGAGAACTGAGGTCTTTTTGACCCCCATATCTCATATTTAAGAGGTCCTGTCATGCTTTTTTTCTATTGTTTACATTCCTTGTAAAAGGAATAAAAGTGACTCACTTTTATTTTTTCACTATCTTTTAAAAAAAAAAAATTAAGATAAATAATATATATTTTTTTTTAAAAGCATCCCATCCCGACGAGCTCACGCCAGAAGCGAACGCATACGTGAGTAGCGCCCGCATATGTTAAATGGTGTTCAAATCACACATGTGAGGTATCGCCGCGATCGTTACAGCGAGAGCAATAATTGTAGCCATAGACCTCCTCTGTAACTCAAAACATGCAACCTGTAGAATTTTTTTAAACGTCGCCTATGGAGATTTTTAATGGTAAAAGTTTGTCGTCAGTCCACAAGCGGGCGCAATTTTTAAGCATGACATGTTGGTTATCAATTTACTTGGTGTAACATTATCTTTCACAATATAGAAAAAATGGCCTAACTTTACTGTTGTCTTATTTTTTAATTCAAAAAAGTGTATTTTTTTTTAAAAAAAGTGCGCTTGTAAGACCGTTGTGCAAATACAGTGTGACAAAAAGTATTGCAACGACCGCCATTTTATTCTATCTATTCTCTAAATATAATTTATTATATTTTTTTTATAAGTAATTTTCTAGCAAAAAAAATAAAAATATTTTTAACTTGTAAACAACAAGTGTCAAAAAAGAGGTTCGGTCCTTAAGTGGTTAAGTGGAATATTGACCTTCCTTCACCTGGGCAAATCAAGTTTGTCTTGTTCACAGTTCCATGTTTGTGATCTCTGAACACAGAAGTATAGTTTTATTGAACTTTCGTCCTGTTTATATGAAAGAAAACTATCTACTTTCATTAACTAAGAGAGGAGTTTACCTAAAGTTAGTCTTTTAATTCTCCATAGTATAAAATTAGAGAACTGTGATTAAATATAATTTTTCTCTTCATCGAAATTCTAACAATCTTCACAGAACAAAAAGCCAAGAATAAATTCAGAAGCAAAAAGAGTGGATAAAATATGGCATAAAAATGTATTTTTTTTTTACTTACAGGTTCTTCTCCATCAACAAAGCACTTTGTAGACATACATTTTGGAAAACTGGTCCAAGGAGTGTCCAATGTAACTGAAGTTCTAGATAAACTCAAACTCCAAGAACTTCTGACCAATGAGCAGTGTGACATTGTGAGAGCTCGGAGCACATCCCAGGAACAGATGAGAGAGCTATTCACGGCTGTCAAAGGTTGGGGAAATGATGACAAGGACAAGCTACTCAGTGTTCTAAAGGAGACCAACCGGCCACTGATTAACGGGTTATAAAGAAAATTAGTTTCTCAAAATTTCCAGAATTTGTGTTATAAGAAAGACCAGAGACCTATATGGTCATGATCTGGAAAATAAATTACATATATTTCTGGAATCCTAGCTGTGACATAGGAACAAGGGTTGCATAGAGACCTGGAATAGACACAAAAGGAAAAAGCTGCGACACTGTAAGACTTTTGAGGTGCGGCTAAATACCTTCCCATATTTTCATGTGTGAATGTACAATTGGCCCAATGGGGGGAAAAAAAGGGTATTCAACTTGCTGTCCTAAAATGAGGTATAAGCTTTCACTTTGGTTATTAATTATATTTCAATGATTTTGGTAACATAAAAATTGGTGCATATATACTGTATATTAGAGGTGTGCATCTTCACTGGTCCCCAAGATTCGATTATATTACGATTATCTGGTCATCAATTCGATTAGTTTCTGTTCTCACCCAAAAATTTGAGGAGAAATGTCCAATAAGCCAGTCATCATTGGAAGGGATCAGCTATAAGAATATACTATATAATGGGCGTATGAGTGGATTTTGTTTTTTAAGTGTGTTATGCTTTTTTTTACACAGCATGGATCCCTGTTCCGTCTTTTGGCTAAATTAAGTTAGTAGGCAAAACAAAAAATGAGGACCTTTACACTGTTTATTCTGCCTTCCATGCACACACCCACTGTTAATTAACGATAAATAATTGGGTGCAAGGAGACATCCCCCAAAGGGGTCTCCAAAGTGGGAAAAGGGCAAAAAAAAATTACCCTGAACAGATTAAAGGGGTTGTAAATCTTTGTGTTTTTTCACCTTAATGCATCCTTTGCACCCTTGAGCCCCCATTTTACTTACCTGTGCCCCGAATCTCCGTCGGCGATATACCGCGTCGCTTTCCAAATGGCTTGTCAGCTCTTCATTGGTTAGATTGATAGCAGCGCAGCCATTGGCTCCCGCTGCTGTCAATCAAATCCAATGGCAGGGCCAAGTCATACACTCGATGAGTGTATAACACAGGAGCGCGCCCGCAAGGTAACCCCCTCGGGAGAGAGCTTCCCAGAGGGGGGTTGGCTCTTGTGGGGAGCAGCCGAGACAGAAGAGGATGTTCGGGGCCACTCTGTGCAAAACGAATTGCACAGTGGAGGTAAGTATGACATATTTGTTATTTTTATTTTATTTTTTATTTTTCTAAAAACAACCTTTACTATCACTTTAAGCATTAGATAAAACATAAAGATTTTTATTGATACATGGTTAAAATACAATAAAGTATCCAGATACAAAAAATTGTGACTATATAATAGTTTTTTTACACATTAAACATTACACTGGTACTCGGATATGCTCCATGATGGAAAGTAGGAGTTTCAAATTTCCTCGGCGTGTCATCATCTTCTACATGTTTCACGGCTATAAACCGCTTTTTCAGGAGGAGCACAATATAAAGTCTATAAATAAGATAGGATTTACATGTTAAGCACCAATCATTAATGTAAATATATAAAGAAAGGAAAAAAGGAATTAGTTGGGGGAATAAAATATGTGCAAACGCTTACCAGTGAAGGCCCAAAAGAGATTAAGGCTTGTCAGTGGTGTCACCAAAATTTCCCTGTGGCAGACATGGGGGACTGGATAGGTGGTAGATATGTTAGGACTAATTAGCCACTATAAAAGGAAAAAAAAAAATTTGTACAAAAGTTTGCACTGGGGTATGGGTAACCCCATATACATACACAACTTGGGAGCGTAGGCAGCAAAAAACAAGGCCAAAACTATAACGGTTCCAATGTGCTTTCTAATGTGGTGATTACTGGTGTAAAGGTACAGAGAACAATCATGACCTGGAGGGGGGAAAAAATGTGTATATAATAAACCCCCATTCAGCAATGAATGGTAGCAATGACCGCTGGAACCACTCCAGCGACAGATGCATAAAAATCAGGCATGGAGGAATAGCCTCAAAATCCACACAAATCCGTTTAGTAGATGCAGTTTCCCTGCTCACCTGAGTTGCAGCCTCCAAAGAAATCCCCCCCATCCACTGCACCAGCCAGCAGGCAAATGCCTGCTAGATATAGTCCCCAACCCAGCATCTGATACCACGCCGGGTTCGGGAAAGATAACGTTACACCGAGTAAATTGATACCCAACATGTCATGCTTAAAAATTACATCATCTGCCAATCGTTTATGCCGGTCGTAGCATTGATGCAGAATCGTGGACAGCTGAATCGCGATGCATTATATTCATCAGCCCTACTGTAATATATATATATATATATATATATATATATATATATATATATATATATATATATATATATATATATATATATATATATATATATATACATATATATATATACATACACAGTGCCTTGAAAAAGTATTCATACCGCTTGAAATTTTCCACATTTTGTCATGTTACAACTAAAAATATAAATGTATTTTATTGGGAGTTTATGTGATAGACCAACACAAAGTGGCACATATTTGTGAAGTGGAAGGAAAATGATAAATGGTTTTCAACATTTTTTACAAATAAAGTATGGCGAGCATTTGTATTCAGCCGGTATGAATAAATGAATGAATGATTTGTATAGCGCTGCAAATGTGAACTGAATCGCCTCAAGGCGCTAGATCACTCCTGTGTTGTCCAGCTTCTTAGAAGAGGTAGGTCTTGAGTTTCTTCCTGAAGGCCTGATGGTTTTCTTCCATGCGAATGTGAGTAGGTAGAGTGTTCCATAACCGTGGTCCTTGGACTGCGAATCTTCGTTCTCCTTTTGTTTTGTAGCGGGTTTTTGGAATAAGGAGGAGGTTTTGGTTAGAAGATCGAAGACTGCGATTGGGTGTGTAGTGCTTTATTTTCTCGCATAGGTATTGAGGAGCGTAGGAAGTAAGAGCACATCTCTCCAAAATGAAGGTAATCCCCTTTTGGGCAGTTGTCACCAGAAGGTTTCCCCATTGGAATAATTCCTTTTTGGCCACCCATACAAGCCATTGTATCTAATGTTCCCTCACCTCGCCTCTAAGATCGTAAATTCCTTTTTTTTATATTTGCGCATTTTGTATGTCATGTATAACCTGCCATAATGTCATTTGTGTAATTAATACTGTAACTGTACAGCAAAGAAAGCATTGAATACTCAGCTTTTCTATTGCCTGAGCCCATGATCTCTACAGTATTGAAGAGAATCTTCCAGCTGATGATCCTGCAGAACCTGACACTTTTGGTTGTGTAATTTTCTGGTCCCCCACTGCTCTCAGTGCTTCAGTCACTCAGCCCCTACATCATTACTGTATCTTGTAGTGCTGTAGATGATGGTGGGAGAAAGCACAGTGTGCAGCAGGGGACCAGGGAATTACCGGAAGTGTCAGATTCTGCAGGATCATTAGCCGGTGGTTTCTGTAGAGATCAGTGGGTATCTCATGTCTTCTTTTCAGGGAGCCTTTAATTGTGCAGTTTTACCTGTAGCGGTAACCCTGTAGGGGCTGCTGAGTGATGTGGCCCACCTGTCACCCTGCCCAGCCCGGCATTCACTTGCAGACACTCCAAGACAATGAACAAGTCCATCAGCTTTGTTTTTTTTGTATTTTATTAAGGGATTAGAACTTGGATGGGGTTAAGGAATTCATGGGATGCCCAGGAAAAAGATTCTTGCGTGGTTTGAGACCATTGAGATACTCTCCTCCTGCACAACACTTGCTGCAGACTATCTCTCCTTCTCCCTCCAGCACAATTCTTCACATGGTTAGGCCTGACTCTGGTTTCAACCAAGCCTTAGCAAAGTTCCTTATTACAGGCAGGGACCCTATAATGTAGCAACAAAAGTTTGAATGTCAGCCGCCCTCTTTGGTGGACTACTGATCCCAGTCAGCCCTCTGCAGACCCTGACAGCCCTCCCGGCTGCAGCCGCCCGACTTCACTGCCATTAACATCAGTCTCTCCCGCTGGCTCTACATCCATCCCAGACTGCACACTCCCTGTCCACTCCGGCATGCCTCTCCCAGCTCTTCCGACTGTGCCTGTCACTCACCGACACCTAATGGATCCCTCCTGGAGACTTTCCCGGCAGTATTCCCCGCTGTCCTCTCCTGCTTAGGACACACCTTGGGATGTGTGGGGTTCCTGTACAGCTCCGAGCCCTTTAGCCCAAGGTCACCCCCCCTAGAGTAGGGGGCTTCCTCAAAGACCCCGGCAGCCCAATACTCTATCTCCAGTTCTTCCACTCGAACAACTCCTCCCCCAGATGGCTGACTCTAAGTATTTAAGGAGGCCTGCCCCCTGCCGATCCAGGTTGGGGCTCCTTAGAACACCCCAGGCAGCCCCACCTCTCTTCCCCTCCTTCCTTCTAAAAGCCTCTAGGAGCAGAAGGGAGGGAGGTAACCGAAAGATGAGGCTAGCTGAGAATCACCAGCCTACTCTAAGCCACTCCCAGCCACAGATCAAAACAAACAGGCCTAGCTTTTAGCTAGGCCTCCCTAAATTTACCTGTTTTACAAAGAAATCTCACTCTAGCATCTACACTATAGTAGGTAGAGGGTGCTACATTCTTTAGCCACGGTGTAGCTTTGAATTAATAAAATGTGCTTACTGTGATATCATTTTTTTAAATAGTAATAAAACACACATATATATATATTTAATATGGTAGGTTGACTATGAACATTTACAAAGAATTTATGGATTTATTTTTTTTATACCATTATACATTCATTGTATACAATTATATTTTACAAACAGCACTGATACCTCAAATCTTGGCTGTAATTTGTGGGATGCTGATGTGTTTTTATTGTTCATATGATGGGATTTAATAAAGCTTACTTAAATTTTGTGTTCCTATTTAATGTTTTGCATCTTCATGCATTGCTGTAAAATAATGAAAATAAATCACTATCTACCTTTGCTTGCAAGTATAAGAAGTTTTAAAAAAGTGCAGAGCTATGAAATTGCACATAGACAAATACAGTATTATTAGTGCCTAGTGCCCTGTACACACGATAGGATTTTATGACAACAAAATCCATGGAATTTTTTCCGACGGATGTTGGCTCAAACTTGTCTTGCATACACACGGTCACACAAAGTTGGACGGAAATTCCGAACAACAAGAACGCGGTGACGTACAACATGTACGATGCGACGATAAAAATTAAGCTTTTTTAATGAATAGCCAGTGCTGCTCTTCTGCTTGATTACGAGCATGCGTGGAACTTTGTGTGTCCGAATTGTCTACACACGATCGGAATTTACGCGATCGGATTTTGTTGTCGGAAAATTTTATAGCCAGCTCTCAAACTTTGTGTGATGGAAATTCCTATGGAAAATGTCTGATGGAGCCCACACACGGTCGGAATTTCCGACAACAAGGTCCTATCACACGTTTTCCATCGGAAAATCCTATCGTGTGTACAGGGCATAAGTGAACACATATATAGTGCATAAGTGAACACACTATTTGTGTGACAATATTCAAATGATGTGAAAACAATATAATCAGATACAAAAAAGAAATAATAAGTCCCAAAGAAGAGCCAAGGAAAAGTTGGTGATCTTCCCACAGTGTAGCAAAAGGAGGAAAGCTGTCCCAATGAACCTCCACACAGCAGGACTGCACACCACCTCAATGCAACAAGAGGGGGGCTTACTGGAATAATATGACCCCCCCCCCATCAAGATAGGTCATATAGTGCTATTCTGACTCTGATTGTTGTAAAGTGGACTATCCCTTGTGAGACCTCTATGCCTGGCCTGTATAAGATATAATCACTGAGGACAATCCTCATTAGATAGTTTGAACTCACCAAATTCCATCCATAAGATGCTTTTATTCTGAACATCAGGTTACAGCAGATGACAGGATATAAACAGATGAATAGGTTGTAGTATTTATGCGGTCAAAAGATGATATTGTCTGTAGCTTACAATGCAAAATACATGTGCCTTGCTACATGTGGCTTGTTAGCTGCATCATGACACAGGAAGTACAAACTCAGGAAGAAGGGTGGAGCATTACATATAAAAGAAAGTGTGTCGTGACATAAGGGAAAATGAACATGTGAAAACAAGTGCATTACCACAAAAGGTCACTAGATGGCAGCATGTGAATTAAATATAAAACATCCATAGAAATGGTTAGGAAAGCAATCTATATCAATTCTATGCTCCGTTGGGGCAGCACAAGTGCTCTATATGAACTCCAAGGTAATCAGCTTTGCTCCAGCAGCATGACAGACATCCACACCGCTATATCCATACACAGTGGTTCAAAGCTAGGGATGGACCAAACCCCCCCCCCCCCCCCCCCCGGTTCGGTGCGCACCAGAACATGCGGACATGCAAACCCTATTAAAGTCTACGGGACACAAACATGAAAAATCAAGTGCTCATTTTAAAGGCTTATATGCAAGTTATTGCCATAAAAAGTGTCTGGGGACCCGGGTCCTGCCCCAGGGGACATATATCAATGCAAAAAAAAGGTTTTAAAGCAACCGTTTTTTCAGGAGCAGTGATTTTAATAATGCTTAACCACTTGCCGACTGTGTAACGAATATTTACGTTGGCAGAATGGCTCCTGTGCGCATAGCAACGTACCTGTACGTTGCTTTAAAATACCTACCTTGCGGATGCGCGCCCGCCGCGAGCTCCGTGACTGTGTCCACAGGATCCGCAGACTTAATGTCTGCCGGTGTCCCGCGATCGTCTCACGGAGCGGCAGAACAGGGGGGGTGCCATTGTGAACAAGGCATCTCCCTGTTCTGCCTAATGACAGGACACTGATCTTCTGCTACCTGTCATCGGGAGCAGTGATCAGTGTTGTGTCACAGGTAGCCCAGCCCCCACACAGTTAGAATCACTCCATAGAACACACTTAACCCCTTCACTGCCAGTGTCATTTACACAGTAATCAGTGCATTTTTATAGCACTGATCGCTGTATTAATGCCAATGGTCCCAAAATAGCGTCAAAAGTGTCCAATGTGTCCGCCATAATGTCGCAGTCACGATAAAAATCACAGATCGCCGCCTGTCAGAGAAGCTCTCCAAGAAGATCGGCTATTGGGCGCTCCGGTGTGCGCTGGTTCGCACCTGGGCGCGTCGACATGGGCGCGCGCACGGCACTTGGTGCCAACCACCCTATTTAATGTGCTGGAACCTTCTGCTCGGTGCTGTCCAATCTGCAGCTCCCAGTGCCTGAGTTCATGTTTCCTGTCCACTTCCTGTTTGCCTGTCTGATCTCCTAGTGACCCCGGCTTGTCTTGGACTTCTCTTGTTATCTGCCTGCACCTGACCACGCCTTCTCTTGACTACGTCTCTGCCTGCTCCTATGTACTACGTTGCCCGCCTGCTGCCAACCCTGCCTGTGACCCGGACTTTGAGCCTGCCTGTTCCTATGTACCTTGCTGACCGTCTGCTGCCAACTCTGCCTGGGACCGGACCTGCCATTTCTGCTCCTGCTCTGCACCAGTCGCTTAGTCCCTTACTTGCTAGGACTTTCGGACCATACACATCAGGATCCTGGGCCTTACCTCTGCAAGTCACCCGCCAGGCTCTCTTACTACTCTGCGCTCCTGTGCCTTCTGTTTACACTACCAGGGGCCGGGAACCAGATACGTACGGGAGGCCTCCCCTGCTATACCGGGTTCGTCAGTCAGGTACGTGTAAGTCTGACACCACCATTACTAATAAAAAAAAAAAAATAATAAAATTGCCATAAAACTATCCCCTATTTTGTAGACGCTATAACTTTTGCGCAAACCAATCAATATATGCTTATTGCGATTTTATTTTTTACCAAAAATATGTAGAAGAATGCATATCGGCCTAGACTGAAAAAGAAATTTGTTTTTTTATATATTTTTTAGGGATATTTATTGTAGCAAAAAGTAAAAAATATTGCTTCTTTTTCAAAATTGTCACTTTTTTTGTTTATAGTGCAAAAAATAAAAACCGCAGAGGAGATCAAATACCACCAAAAGAAAACTCTATTTGTGGGAAAAAAAGGACGTCAATTTTGTTTGGGAGCCACGTCGCGCGACCTTGAAATTGTTAGTTAAAGCGACGCAGTGCCGAATCGCAAAAAATGGCCCGGTCATTGGGTAGCCAAATCTTCCGGGGCTGAAGTGGTTAAAGTGAAACAATAAAAATGAAATATTCCTTTCAATATTGTGCCTGAACAGTCCCCTTAGTCTGCCTGGAAAGTAGTACATCTGTGTGATGTGTAGAACATGCCGCAGCAAAATTACATTTCTAAAGGAAAAAATTTAATGTAAACTTGCTTGCGGCTGTAATGTATTGCTCCCAGCAATATAGATGAAAAATCAAGGGGAAAAAAATGGCATAGGGTACCACCTACCCTTCGGGTCTGGTATGGATTTTAAGGGGATTTAAATGCCAAAGTTTTTTTTTTAAATAGGCGTGCGGGTCCCCCCCCCCAAAATTCATACCAGACCCTTATTCAAGCGTATAGCCTGGAGGGCAGGATGGGGGGGACGAGCGAGCGGCCGTTCCCTCCTGAACCATACCAGGCCACATGCCCTCAACATGGGAAGGGTGCTTTGGGGTCCCCCAAAGCACCTTGTCCCCATGTTGATGAGGACAAGCGCCTCTTCCAGTCAACCCTGGCCATTGGTTGTCAGGGTCTGCGGGCGGGGGAGCTTATCGGAATCTGGAAGCCCCCTTTAATAAGGGGGCCCCCAGATCCCAGCCCCCTTATGTGAATGGGTAGGGGTACATTGTACCCCTACCCATTCACCAAAAAAAGTGTCAAAGTAAAAACCACAGCAGACAGTTTTTGACAATTCCTTTATTAATTTTTTTTTTTTAAAAGTGTCCCGCGATGTCCATCCATCTTCAATTACACCGCCCAACGGACCCAAAAAATAGAAAAATACAAAAAAATCCACCTCCATGGGAGACCTCCCGGCGACTGCTGTCTTTTCACTTTGACAGCTCTTATATAGGCAGGTGCGGGGCCACCCAGTGATGTAACCGGATGACCCCGCCCCCTTTGACGTCACTTGGTTACGGAGTTTTTTCGTGTGTTTTCTTTTCTTTTTTTCGGGTCCGATGAGCGGCGTGATTGAGGATGGATGGATATTGTGGCTTTTTTTTTTTTTTTTTAAATAAAGGTATTGTCAAAAACTGTCTGTTGTGGTTTTTACTTTTTAACACTTTTTTCGGTGAGTGGGTAGGGGTACAATGTACCTGATACCCATTCATATAGGGGTGCGGAATCTGGGGGTCCCCTTGTTAAAGGGGGCTTCCAGATTTCGATTCCAATAAGCCCCCCGCCCGCAGACCCCAACAACCAATGGCCAGGGTTGTTGGGAAGAGGCTCTTGTCCCCACCAACATGTAACATGGGGACAAGGTGCTTTGGGGGGCGCCTGGTATGGTTCAGGAGGGGGGGGTGAGCGAGGCTGCTTGCTCGGATAAGGGTCTGGTATGGATTTTGGGGGCCCACCGCAAATTTTTTTTTTATTTTGCCGTGGAGTTTCCCTTAAAATCTATGCCAGACCCAAGGGGCCTGGTATGGATTTTGGGGGACCCCACGCTTTTTTTTTTTTTTTTTTGGCATGGAGTTCCCCTTAAAATCCATGCCAGACCCAAAGGGCCTGGTATGGGCTTTGGGGGGGACCCGTGCCATTTTTTTTGTCAATTCTGTCACTCCAATACACTGTATTATATACTCTGCACTGCACTATATACCCTGCACTGTATTATATATACTACACTGACTGCACTATATACTCTGAATTGCATTATATATACTGGCCAATTAGCAGCCGTCAATGCACTGCGATCTCGCATTGCATTATGGGGTGCTCCGAGGCGCTCAAATTCGCGAAATATGTTTGATTGTTCTGTGAACAAAACGAACACCCGACTCGAACATCGGGGCCATCCTTATTCAAAGCACAGCCTCTCAATAAATGCATACCAAAAAGAACCAACATCATACGTGTTTCATCATAAATGACATCATCGGGGCACATAACACACGCCGCCACCATACAGTATTTATGTGTACAAGCACAAAGAGGATTGCGGCCCAATTTGATCAACCAGCACAAAGACTTGTCCATAACCCTTAAACTGTGTAAAACACATACCAAAATAAGGCCTTGCTACAAGGGTCATTTCTATCACCATCTAGTGGTGAAAATACAAAAAGACAGCACATCACCAAATTATAAGTTAAATAGAATTCATAGGCATAAATATACAAATATGTGAAATAATCATCGCCACCCTAATGGTTAATCAAGTGTAAATATGCAGCTGCTGTACACTATAAGTGAATTCACTACACTTTAAAAATCAATCTTCTATATATATATGTGTGTGTGCCAGAGAGCATACCTATACACACAGCGCAGCGCTACTACTGTGATAGAACAATGCTATACTTAGTGCTAATTAAACATGCAATACAAATGCAATATACAAAATCATAAAAAATTCATAAAAAATGTCCCATAAATCAATATAATTCAATATAAATCTGGATAGTAGTGCTCCAGTGTTATAATCAAATCACGGTGGTTCTCATTACTTCTTCTTACTTGTGCACACCACCAGCAGCTATTTAATCTGCTCACCTCAAGGATGAGTCAGGATTACTCAAATGAACTCTTCATTATCACTCCCCAGGCGTCTTTTCTATCTGGGCTCAGCTGTTCAATTTCTCCTTTTCCACTCCACCCAATGTGTCTCTCACAAATAGGGGATTGATCTCCAGGATCATTTAGCCTTACTCCTTAGATGTTCCTCCTTTTCAAAGGACTCGTATGTCGTGTAATCACAAACACAGCCGACATAGTGCTCTCTGCTCTAAAACTTTTATGTAAAACCCCGCTAAAAGAGGACACTTACTAGATATAAAAACAAAAACAGCTTCTTGTATGTATTGAGAGCGTCCGCTCGATCACCGCCATGGATGTGTGACATCACAGGCTCAGATGCTCCCCTCCGCATGCGTATCGTCCTCTGATGAAAATGTGCATAAAAACGTTTTAAAATTTTAAAAAATGTAATTAAAAACAAGAATACATAAAAAAAAGTATGAGAATAGTGCCCCTAATTACCCAATTACATTTTTTTTGACCAATAGAGGGGGAAAAGGAAAGTGCCTATTCAGTGGAAGGAGGCAGAGAAGGGGACATAAATCCACGTTCAACTATTATTAATGAAACCATTTATGTCCCACTCAATATTGAGCCCAAACAATGTTAAACACCAAAGGTCGTAGATCCATTTGGTTTCTAGATGCGATATATCATTGCATGCATTGGTTCCCCTGCAATTTGGATTATGTTTTTCAATAGCTAAAAAAAGTTGTGCTAGCTGGATTTTTGTTATGGCATTGGGCATAGTGTTTAGAGACACTATGTCCACGAAATCCGTGTTTGATGTTCCCTATGTGTTCTTCCAGTCTAACATGTAAAGCCCTTGTGGTACGGCCCACATATTGTAGCCCACATGGGCATTGAAGAAAAAAGACTACATTTTTAGTGTCACATGAAATAAAGCATTGTATAGTGTATGAACAAAATTGTAAAACCTTAGGTTCCCTAATTTTTTTGATCCGATATACACTGCATCTTTTACAAAGATGGAAACTGTCCATATTTTGGGAAAAAGTGGACCTTAGTGGGGGGTCAATTACATTATGAGCAATCATAATCCTCAAAGAAGTTGCCTCTCTAAAGACCACATTAACAGGTAATAATGAGACCAAAACCTGGTCATTTTTTAAAACTGTAAAGTGATGTCAGACGCCGGAAGTGACACAATGGCCATCTTTATTGAGGTTTATATGCATTTTACAAGGTAGTATTTGTAAGTAGGTTTTTGTACAATAAAAAGTTGGTTTTTAACTTCCATTGCTGCACTATGAGCCCTTCTCTAAATGATTTACATGGGTAATTCCTAACAATGGAGGCTGGAGGATTATTGATGATACAATTATATCCATGAACAGTGCTTATGGTATGGAATTCTGGTAAGGTGTCACAATATATACTAATGCCACAGTGCTGTAAGGTGCATGGTGTGACCAATGGTTGATCAGTTGGCTGGAGGCACTGTTTCACATTTGGTTATGGCACTTGAGCATGCATGAAAATGTGAGTTAGAAGACACTTTATCACGTACCTGGTAGCAGAGCCTGATATGATGAGGAAGGCCTCTCTTACACCTCTGACTCAGAGGCGTCAGAGGAGGCGCAGGAGTGCAGAGTGGTACGAGTGCCTGTAAGTCTTGCTGGTGTCCTCGCCGGGCCGAAGAAGTCATCAGATGGCTTCAGCAAGCAGGCAGGCAACTGGTGCTGGCGACAGCAGGCACGGTGATGGGCTGAACACTCCTCCCCCCCCCCGTTCGGTTCCCACCAGAACATCTCAAACAGGGAAAATTTTCTACCGAACATGCAAACTCTATTAAAGTCATGAACGTGAAAAATCAAAAGTCCTAATTTTAAAGGCTTATATGCAAGTCATTGCCATACAAAGTGTATAGGGACCTGGGTACTGCCCTGGAGGACATGTATCAATGCAAAAATGTATAGTTTTTAAAGGACCAGTGATTTTAATGATGCTTAAAATGAAACAATAAAAATGAAAAATTCCTTTAAATATCATGTCTGGGGGTCCCCTTAGTCTGTCAGTAAAGCGGCGCATCTGTACGATTTATAGAGCTTTCTGCAGCAATACTGATATTTCTAAAGGAAAAATGTCATTTAAACTTGCTCGCGGCTGTAATGTATTGCCGGCTTCCAGCAATACAGATAAAAAAAATCAAGAGAAAAATGAAAAAAATGGCGTGGAATCCCCCCCCAGTCCACACCATGCCCTTCGGGTCTCGTATGGATTTTAAGGGGAACCCCATGCCAAAATAAAGAAAAAAATGGCGTAGGGTCCCCCACAATATCCATACCAGACCCTTATCTGAGCATGCAGCCCTGCAGGTCAGTAAAAGGAAGGGGGTGAGCGAGGGGCCCCTCCTGAACCATTCCAGGCCACATGCCCTCAACATGGGGGGGTGGGTGCTTTGAGGCAGAGGGCCTCTCCCCGACAACCCTAGGCTGTGGTTGTCTGGGTCTGTGGGGGGGGGGGCTTATCAGAATCTGGAAGCCCTTTTAACAAGGGAACCCCCAGATCCTGGGTGCCCCCATGTGAATGGGTATAGGGTACATTGTACCCCTACCCATTCACCAAAAAAAGTGTCAAAAAATAAGAAACACAGGAAACAATTTTTGACAAGTTGTTTATTATTTATTTAAAAAAAAATATATATATACATGTATAGTATCCCTCAATGTATATCCATCGTCAATTACAACACCCGCCGGACCCAAAAAAGAAAGGAAAAAAACACTTTTGCCTCTCGGAAGGCCTCCCGCCGTCTGCCTCCTCTCCGCTTTGACAGTTCTAATTTGGCACACCAAAGCACCCTCTCCATGTTAAAGACAAGCGGCCTGGTATGGTTCAGGGGGGGGGGGGGGCTTGCTCGCATGCTCAGATAAGGGTCTTAATTCTGTCATGGGGTTCCCTTTAAAATCCATACCAGACCCAAATGGTCCTCCATGCCGTTTTTTTTCCCCAATTTTTTTTAATTTACATTTTTTTTTTACAACAATTTTTTTAAATTCAGCTCTCAGTGGGGAAGCCTTAACAACCTATTGACTGTGCACTGGGTGGGCGAACATCCCGCTAAGTGCCCAGAAAGTTTGGGTGTTAGGCGAGTATCTGAATGGGTGATGTTCAGGCCAAATGTTATGCTCGGCCCAAACTGTTCGCCCATCCCTAGTGGTGCCTGAACACTGTAACCCCTCATAGTTACTCTTGCTGGGCGCAGGAACGGGCCCTGCTGTTAAAAATTTGAAAAATAATGGAAATGACATGCGCTTGTCAAACAGGTGCAGAAAAATTGGGCCTTAGCTGTTGGTGCCTTAACACTGTAACCCCTCACAGTTACTCTTGCTAAGTGCAGAAATGGGCCCTGCTGTTAAAAATGTGAAAACAAATTGAAATTACATGCACCTGTGAAACAGGTGCAGAAAAATTGGGTGTTGGTGGTGCCCTAAACCAAAAACATTGTTTGAAGTTAGCATAATCAAAATTCAGGAATAGGATAGGCAGCCTAGGCAGTCTTCAAGGGATCCCAGATCCCTAGCAAATTCAATCAGTTACATCAGCATCAGGAGCTTGATAGCTGCTGTTGATCCAGGACTAATTCATATTGATAAATGTCACCTGGTCAACAGGGTCTGTGGACAGACGGACTCTTTTATCCATTACAAAACCTCCAGCAGCACTGAATGTCTGTGGATGCAGGACAGGTCAGTAGCTTGATTGCATATTAAGCAAGTTCTGGCCAGTGGTCTATCCTCAAAACCCAGTAACTCAGTGGAGGCTCAGTTGGAAAGGTCTGCTCTTGCCCCTAGATAATCCTGCACTATATGATGCAGACGCTGCTGATGGTTGCTTAAACCTAACAGCCCTGGGCGCTGAGGACTAAAGAATTGTTTGACCGAACAAAGCCTCAGAAACATTGTCCAGGAAATGGTGACCTCCCAGTGTCTGGAAAG
This sequence comes from Lithobates clamitans, assembly GCA_037952925.1. Lineage (NCBI taxonomy): Eukaryota > Metazoa > Chordata > Amphibia > Anura > Ranidae > Lithobates > Lithobates clamitans. Next base: position 1,351,202 of record JBBGZY010001832.1, read on the forward strand.
GTGTTACACAAATTTTTCTTCACCGCGTCCTCAAGAGGTTTCATCCTCTGCTCCCTCTGCGATGGCAGGATGAGGTCTGCAACTTTACCCTTGTAACATGGATCAAGAAGGGTTGCCAACTAGTAATGATCCCTCTCCTTGATACCACAAATCCCCTGGTCCTTTTGCAGGCTTTTCAGAATTATGGAGCCCATGCAGCATAAGTTTGAGGAGGCATGAGATTCCTCTGGGTCACTAAGGATGACATTGCCAGGAACTACCTTCTCCCAGCCACGTATAACTCCTGAGGTTTCTGGGGACTGAAAACCATACCTTGAAGACTGCTGTATGTTATCCTCTACATCCATGCTGACATAATCCTCCTCCTCCTCCTCCTCTGTGTTTTGTGGCCCTGCAGGAATGATATCTGCATAACGGGGGCCTTGAGAGGAAAGGAAGTCCTCCTCTTCCTCCCGCTGTTCTGCCTCAAGTGCCTTGTCCATGATTCCATGAAGCATGTGCTCCAGCAGGAAGACTAGAGGGATAGTGTAACTGATACATGCATTGTCGCAGATCACCATCCTTGTGGCCTTCTCAAATGGTGACAGGACAGAGCATGCATCCTTTATCAACAGCCGCTGGCGTGGCAAAAAAAAGCCAATCTCCCCGAGCCTGTGTCAGAAACCATGAATCAGACTGAGACAGAAGTACAGTTAAATCACACTTGTTTAATAATAAAATTAAAAAGATAAACAGAGTAAAACGTAGTCAAGTTCAGGAACTGGATCGGATAGTTAGACAAGCCAAAAGTCAGGGAGCCAGAGATAGATGTAGTAGAACAGCAAGCAGGATCTGGAGCCAGAAGAAATGTCAGCCAAGCAAGTCTTTAACAGGAACACAGGAGAGCGCCTCTAGAGATGAGACCAGGGTGAAGGCAGAGATCATCTGAACTAAATGGCTTAAGTAGGCAGGACTGACAAGCAGAACCATCAACAGGTGAGACACTGGAGAGATAGGAGCTGGCAATTAGCCAGCAGCTGAGCGGCCAGGTCAAGGAAGGTCTGAGACTAACCCTGACAGTACTCCCTCCTCAACGACCCCTCCCTCTCGGAGGACCACCAGGCTTGAGGGGAAAACATCTATGGAAATCACGGAGGACAGGAGTATGTACATCCGAGGATGAGACCCAAGAGCGTTCCTCTGGACCGCACCCTTTCCCATGCACCAGGTACTGTATGCGCTCACGGAGCCTACGGGAGTCAACAATGGACTGTACTGTATACTCTTTATGGTTCTCAACCTGTACAGGGTGAGCATGTAGCACCGAGGTGGTAAAGTGGTTGCAGACCAAAGGTTTTAATAAGGAGACATGAAACACATTTGAGATACTCATATTAGAAGGAAGATCTAATGCCTAAGCCACTGGGTTAATCCTGCGAAGAATACGGAAAGGCCCAATAAACCGAAGTGCGAACTTCAGCGAGGAAACACGAAGTCGGAGGTTGCGAGATGACAGCCAGACCCTGTCCCCAACCTGGTAGGAAAGCGCAGGCAGGCGTCTGCGGTCAGCATGGAGTCTGTACCTATCATTGGCAGCCTCCTGGACTTGTGCCCAAGTGGAATGAAGACAACGGAGATGAAGACCACCGAGGCTTGGTTCTATTCAGCTTGGTAACACAGGCATCCGGCGCGGTGACGTCACTAACACAGGCACTGTTAGTGACCCCACCGCGCCGGATGCCTGTGTTTCCAAGCTGTTTAGAGCCAAGCCTCGGTTTCAGCTATCCCCTAGAGACTGAATAAGGAAATCCTGCTGGACGGGAACCCCCACTCTTTCTCTTATGGACGGATCTTCCCCCACAGGATAACAACGCTGGGTAGATGCCACTACAAAGAGGACTATTTGTGCTGTAACTCATCTTTATTATATGTAAGTGGATGAAAGCACCTGTATATTTATTACATGCAACTGGCCCTAATCTGGTGGTGCTTTTTCTGTTTTATTTTGCATGTATTTGGAGTCTGCTTTCTGCTTCCCCTTGAAGGCTTGCCCTGGAGTACGGACTATTAACAAGAATATACAAGGTTTCTGGTTCACTTGCTCTACATAATTTATCCCCTCCTCACCCTGTTACAACATTATATGATTATTTTCCCTAGTGGACGGTTATATTGCATCTCTGTCAATTCAGCAACAGCGCCACTAACCTCTGTTTTTGTACAGGAACAGGCAGCTACGAAGGCGCTTACAACAGCATGTAGACTAGGCCACCAGAATTGTTGGGAAATGGCCCAAAAGAGTTGATTCTTCCCAGGGTGGCCAGCAGCTTTGGGAGAATGGTAAATCTGGAGCACGGCAGTACGGAGACTCTCTGGGATAAAGCAGCGGTCACAAGGTTTCTCAGGAGGAGCATAGACCTGAGCAGCAAGAATTTTGTCACCCAAAGGAGAGGTTAGGCTGGTGCGAACCGTAGCCAGAATACGATCAGGAGGAATCACAGGAACCGGAACCGACTCCATCTTGGAAGTGGAGGAAAATTGTCGTGACAAGGCGTCAGCCCTTACATTCTAAGTACCGGGTAAAAATGAGACAATGTAATTGAAACTTGACAAGAAAAGAGCCCATCGCGCCCTTTTGGGAGAGAGGCGTTTAGCCTCAGACAGGAAAGTGAGATTTTTATGGTCAGTAAGAATGAGAACCGGCACAGTGGTACCTTCGAGGAGATGTCTCCATTCTTTCAAGGCTAAAATGATCGCTAACAGCTCTCTGTCACCAATCTCGTAATTGCTCTCCGCAGGTGACAATTTCTTGGAAAAGTAGCCACAAGGATGCATAGCGCTCTCAGAGGTAGGACATTGAGACAGAAGGGCGCCAACTCCAGTCTCAAAAGCATCACCCTCAAGGATAAAAGGTAACAGAGGATCAGGATGTGCCAACACAGGAGCAGAAACAAAGGCAGCCTTGAGACTCTCAAAGGCCTTAATGGACTCCGGAGACCAACTCTGTGGGTTACCATCCTTTCTGGTCATATCAGTCAGGGACTTGACCAGAAATGAGAAGTTACGAATACACTTCTGATAATAGTTGGCAAAGCCAAGAAAACGCTGCAGAGGACGTAAACCCACGGGTCGGGACCACTGTAGGACTGCTGAAAGTTTCTCTGGGTCCATCGAAAAACCAGCAGTGGAAATGACATGGAATTTAACCTGTTCACGATGGAATTCGCACTTCTCCAATTTACAATAGAGATTGTTCTCTCTAAGTTTCTGAAGTACACGACAGACATCTGTGTGGTGGCTCTCCAGGAACTTGGAAAATATGAGAATATCGTTGAGATAAACCACCACACATAACTGCAACACATCTCGGAGGACATCGTTAATAAATTCCTGGAAAACTGCCGGGGCATTACAAACGCCAAAAGGCATTACGAGGTACTCATAATGGCCTGTTCTGGTATTAATCGCAGTTTTCCACTCGTCGCCCTCCTTAATCCTCATGGGATTGTAAACCCCTCTCAAATCAAGCTTTGTGAAAACTGTTGCTCCCTTGAGGCGGTCAAATAACTTTGTAATCAAGGGAATCGGATAGGCATTCTTAATCGTGAAATGATTGAGACCCTATAATCAATACAAGGTCTCAGTTTACCACTCTTCTTCACAAAAAAGAAACCAGCACCAGCAGGAGACAAGGATTTGCGGATGAAACCTCGAGAAAGTGCGTCTTCAACCCGACTCCTCCATGGTCTTATCCTCCAAGACCGACAAAGGGTAAACCCTGCCACAAGGGGGTATGGCACCAGGTTGAAGGTCAATTGCGCAATCATACGACCGTGTGGAGGCAAACTATCAGCTTGACCTTTGTCAAAGACATCGCTAAAATCGTGGTACTCCTCCAGCAGGGAAGATAGTGAAGAGGTGCACAGGACCTTGGCTACCTTCTGAAAGCATGTCTTTCTGCATTGTGGCGACCAGGAGGCATGGGAGGTGAGGGAGGCAAGGGTGGGACTGCAAAGCTCAAAGACAAATGTACAGGAGGTGCTCCTTAAAAGAGAGTCTTTCTCTGGAGTCAATGAGGATGGCAAACGTGATCAACTTCTCCAGCTCAGTGGGTATATCTCGGGCTGCTCTCTCATCCTTGATGGTATCTGAGAGACCATGAGAAAAAGCAGCCACAAGGGCCTCATTGTTCCAAGTAAACTCTGCTGCCAGAGTACGGAATTCAATGGTGTAATCGGCCACAGTTCTTGTACTCTGTTTGATGGACATGAGGCACTTGGCAGTAGAAGCCGAGCATGCGGGAACGTCAAATACCCATTTAAAAGAAGCCACACACTCAGGGTAACTCAAGACAACAGGTTTTTGCGTCTACCATAAAGGGTTTGCCCAGGCCAGGGCTCTCTCAGAAAGCAAAGATATCACAAAACCTACTTTGCTTCTGTTTGTGGGAAACACCTTTGGGCAGTATCTCAAAGTATATCTCAACCTGGTTGAGAAACCCTCTGCATTGGACTGGATCGCCCCAAAAAACTATGGGGAAGCGGAGCAGAACCAGGCATAACTCTTATAGAGGTAATACTCGAGGCGGCGCCTGCACAGAGACTGGAGCAGCACCAGGGACGGCCTGCAACACAGGTTGTACCGGAGCAGCCACAGTGGGAGATTCTAGGCAGGGACGATCCTGGCCGGGGTACACGGGGTGCAGTGCACCCAGGCACCACAGAGGTGGGGGCCCTGAAGCGCCAGAGTGCTCCCCTACCACCTCCTCCTCTCCTTGTCCGTAGCGTAGGCGGCTCTTTCCGCCGGTCACCACCGCTGCCGAAGCCTATCCCCCCTCTCTCCTCCTGTCAGAGGAGGAGAGTGGAAACAGCTGGAGATCGGAGCGGCTGTGTCTCTGTGTGCAGAGAGACCAGCCGCGCAGTGACGTCATGGGGGGGGTCAGTTCCCGACATGTTCCAACTCTCCTCCTGTGTAACTCCCGCCTGCTGCCCAAGCCTGACATGCTCTGTTCTCCACCCGGGCTGCGCAGCTGCACACTGTCCTCTCCTCTCCAGCTGCCGCCCGGGTGTTTTTTTAATTAGCTCAATGAAGGGGGGGCTGGTTTGTCAGGGGTCTATACTAATGGAGGGGGGATTTGTCCTGGGGGGTCTATACTAATGAAGGGGGGGTTGTCCTGGGGGGGTCTATACTAATGAAGGGGGGTTTGTCCTGGGGGGGTCTATACTAATGAAGGGGAGGTTTGTCCTGGGGGGGGTCTATACTAATGAAGGGGGGGTTGTCCTGGGAGGGGTCTATACTAATGAAGGGGGGTTGTCTATACTAATGAAGGGGGGGTTGTCCTGGGGGGGGTCTATACTAATGAAGGGGAGAGTTGTCCTGGGGGGTCTATACTAATGGAGGGGAGGGGTTTGACCTGGGGGGTCTATACTAATGAAGGCGGGTTGTCCTGGGGGGGGAGTTCTATACTAATGAAGGGGGGGTTGTCCTGGGGGGGTCTATACTAATGAAGGGGGGGTTGTCCTAAGGGAGTCTATACTAGTGAAGGGGGGAATGTCCTGGGGGGGTCTATACTAATGGAGGGGGAGCCTATACTAATGGAGGGGAGGGGTTTGTCTTGGGGGGGTCTATACTAATGAAGGGGGGTTGTCCTGGGGGGTCTATACTAAGGGAGGGGAGGGGTTTGTCCTGGGGGGGTCTATACTAATGAAGGGGGGATTTTCCTGGGGGGATCTATACTAATGGAGGGGGGTGTCCTGGGGGTTCTATACTAATGAAGGGGGGGTTGTCCTGGGGGTCTATACTAATGGAGGGGAGTTTGTCCTGGGGGGGTCTATACTAATGAGGGAGTTTGTCCTGGGGGGTCTGTACTAATGGGGGGGGGTGGTTTGTTCTAGGGGGTCTGTACTAATGGAGGGGGGGTGGTTTGTCCAGGGGGGTTTATACTAATGGAGGGGGGTGGTTTGTCCAGGGGGGTCTATACTAATGGAGGGGGGTGGTTTGTCCTGGGGGGTCTGTACTAATAGAGGGGGGGTTGTCCTGGGGGTGTCTGTACTAATGTAGGGGGGGTGGTTTGTCCTGGGGTCTGTACTAATGGAGGGGGGTGGTTTGTCCTGGGGGGTCTGTACTAATGGAGGGGGGTGGTTTGTCCTGGGGGGTCTGTACTAATGGAGGGGGGTGGTTTGTCCTGGGGGGTCTGTACTAATGGAGATGGGTGGTTTGTTCTGGGGGGTCTGTACTAATGGAGGGGGGTGGTTTGTCCTGGGGGGTCTGTACTAATGGTGGGGGGTTGTCCGGGGGGGTCTGTACTAATGGTGGGGGGTTGTCCGGGGGGGGTCTGTACTAATGGAGGGGGGGTTTGTTCTGGGGGGTCTGTACTAATGGAGGGGGGTGGTTTGTCCTGGGGGGTCTGTACTAATGGAGGGGGGTGGTTTGTCCTGGGGGGTCTGTACTAATGGAGGGGGTGGTTTGTCCTGGGGGGGTCTGTACTAATGGTGGGGGGTTGTCCGGGGGGTCTGTACTAATGGAGGGGGGGTTTGTTCTGGGGGGGCCTGTACTAATGGAGGGGGGGTGGTTTGTTCTGGGGGGGTCTGTACTAATGGAGGGGGGTGGTTAGTCCTGGGGGTCTGTGCTAATGGAGGGGGGTGGTTTGTTCTGGGGGGTCTGTACTAATGGAGGGTGGGTGGTTAGTCCTGGGGGAGTCTGTACTAATGGAGGGGGGGTGGTTTGTTCTGCGGGGTCTGTACTAATGGAGGGGGGTCTGTACTAATGGAGGGGGGTAGTTTGTTTTGGGAGAGTCTGTACTAATAATGGAGGGGGGTGGTTCTGTACTAATAGAGGGGGTGGTTTGTCCTGAGGGGGGTCTCTACTAATGGAGGGGGGTGGTTCTGTACTAATGGGGGGGTGGTTTGTCCTGAGGGGGGTCTGTACTAATGAGGGGGGTGGTTTGTTCTGGGGGGTCTGTACTCACGGGGGGGGGTGGTTCTGTACTAATGGAGGGAGGGGGTGGTTTGTCTTGAGGGGGGGTCTGTACTAATGGAGGGGTGGTTGGTTTGTCCTGAGGGGGTCTATACTGATAGAGGGGGGAGTTTTGTCCTGGGGGGGTCTATACTGATGGGGGGTCTGTACTGAGGGAGGGGTTTATACTTAGTGGGGGGTCTGCACTGACGGAGGGGGGTCTATACTTAGTGGAGGGGGATCTGTACTGAGGGGCGACTATAGTTGGTGGAGGGGGGGTGATACCATGTTTTACCGCACCGGGTGACACCCCTCTCCCTCTCCTCTTTGCGCGCGCTGCTGTACTAGTGAGCGGTGCACTATGTTTCTTCCCCCGCCTTCATATCGGCCAGGGAAGAAAAAAAAAAGGGGCAAAGAAGAGGATTGTGGGACATGTAGTCCCGAAGACTGGCAGCCCCACTGTAACACGGAAACTTCAGCCCACACAACATGCTCAGCTGACCTGAGAGAATACCGCTGACCTGTGCCACCAGAGGGAAAACCACACAGCCTGGCGCCATCCCTGGCGGAGAAAGGAATGGAGTCATTGCCAGAATACAGATCTGGGTGCTACCCAGCGGAGTCGCCACGGGCAATTCAGAGTGAGCAGACTCCTGATCAGAGGAACCGTTGTTGCTGTATCACTGGGTCAGGTGAGAGGGCCGATCGGCCATTATCTACTAACGTCCATAGAAACTGCAGTCTCTGACCATCTCCTGTACTATGTCTGCAGTCTCTTACCATCTCCTGTATTATATCTCCAGTCTCTGACCGTCTCCTGTAGTATGTCTGCAATCTCTGACCATCTCCTGTTATATGTCCGCATTCTCTGACCATCTCCTCTACTATGTCTGCAGTCTCTGACCATCTCTTGTAACATGTCTGCAGTCTCTGACCATCTCTTGTAACATGTCTGCAGTCTCTGACCATCTCTTGTAACATGTCTGCAGTCTCTGACCATCTCTTGTTACATGTCTGCAGTCTCTGACCATCTCTTGTTACATGTCTGCAGTCTCTGACAATCTCCTGTAGTATGTCTGCAGCCTCTGACCATCTCCTGTAGTATGTCTGCAGTCTCTGACCATGGCCTGTAGTATGTCTGCAGTCTCTGACCATCTCCTGTAGCATGTCTGCAGTCTCTGACCATCTTCTGTATTATGTCTGCAGTCTCTGACCATCTCTTGTATCATGTCTGCAGTCTCTGACCATCTCCTGTACTATGTCTGGGGGCTCTTTCTAACAGACTCTCTAACAGAAGCCCTCTCTGTGTGCATCAGAGAGACTCCCCTCCAGATCTTATTAGTGTACGCTCTTCCTGTATTTTCTTTATTGTTAAAAGATCATGGGAGGATCCCAGGGTAATGAAGACTTCTTAGGGGATCATATCTGTGTTTGAGTCGTTGCCATAGTAACATTTGTAAAGGGGAGGAGTTGGTAAGATGACCACGCCCAGTGATAGCGCCAGAAATATTTCTGCACCCAGGCGTCTGTGACCCTAGGATAGGCCCTGATTCTAGGTGAGCCATGCGACTCAGGAGTGTTTGTAACGCCATGGCAAACTGATCCATGCGGTGATCTTGCTCATCTAATCTGGAAAAAATATTACCAACAAGTGGATTGACTGCATCTTCTGAATTCATAGCCTTCGCCTACTGTCTGAAACCATGAATCAGACTGAGACAGAAGTACAGTTAAATCACACTTGTTTAATAATAAAAATAAAAAGATGAACAGAGCAAACGTAGTCAAAACATAGCCAGAGTTCAGGTACCGGATCGGATAGTCAGACAAGCCAAATGTCAGGGAGCCAGAGATAGACGTAGTAGAACAGCAAGCAGGATCTGGAGCCAGAAGGAATGTCAGCCAAACAAGTCTTTAACAGGAACACAGGAGAGCATCTCTAGAGATGTGACCAAGGCGAAGGCAGTAATTATCTGGACTGGACGGCCTAAGTAGGCAGGACCATCAACTGAGTCACTGTGGAGAGATAGGAGCTGGCAATTAGCCGACAGCTGAGCGGCCAGGTCAGAGAAGGAAGGGCTGAGCCCAGCCCTGACAGCCTGTCCTTGTGCCATACTCACACAGGTACTCATTGATGGCCCTCTGCAGCATGTGCAGCCGCTGCAGCATTGCCAATGTTGGGTTCCACCTGGTGGGCATGTCACAAATTAGGCGGTTGGTGGGCAGGTTGCTTTCCATTTGAATGTCAGTCAGCCGAGCACTGGCGTTGTATGACCGGCGGAAATGACCACAGACTTTTCTGGCCTGCCTCAGGAGATCCTGTAAGCCTGGGTACCTGTTCAAGAAACACTGCACCACCAAATTCAGGACATGTGCCAAGTGTTACTGACAGGGCGCAGAGAGAAGGTTGGTGCCATTGTCGCATACAACCATTCCTGGCTCAAGCTGCCATGGCGTCAACCACCTCTGAGCCTGCCCCTGCAGAGCTGAAAGAATCTCTGCCTCGGTGTGGCTCCTGTCCTCTAGACAGACCAACTGAAGCACTGCATGGCATATTTTAGCCTTACTGCTTGCGTAGCCCCTTGAATGGTTAGGGAGCACTGCTGGTTCAGAGGACAATTCAGTAGAGGAGGCCAGAAGCAGAGTTACCCAGTGCGCCGTGAAGGAAATGTAATGTCCCTGACCATGCCTGCTGGACCACATGTCAGCAGTAATGTGAACCTTGCTGCTGACCGCTCTGTCCAAAACATTGCCTTCCACATGATGGTACAGAACTGGAATGGCCTTACGTGAAAAGAAATTTCTTTTTGGAACCTGCCACGGTGGTACAGCATATTCCACAAATTCATGAAATGGGGGCAGAGTCTACCAGATGAAAGGGCAGCAGTTGTAGTGCTAGCAATTTGGCCAAGCTAGCATTTAGACGCTGAGCATGTGGATGGCTGGGACAGCAACTAGGGTAGCGAAATATGCCTGGTAAAATCAAAAGGTGGTGTACTGCTAGCAGATTGGGTGCAAGTACCTGTGGCACCCATTGCTATACCATCATTCCTCTCAGTGGAGGTTTTTGAGAAGACTTGAGGTATAGTAGGGGTAGAGGTCCCAGACGAAGAGCAGAAGAGGTCTGCATTTTTTAATGCCGTGCGTCTGTCAGGTGCTTCTGCCAACGGACTGCAAAAAGGAAACCACTGACGCAAAAGGAATAACACTGGCGACACAGAAGGGGGAGTACAAATAATGCCGCAACAGAACCTGATGCTGCAAAGAAAAAAAATGATCAATGAAACAAAAAATAGGATTAGTGGTGACACAGACATGTTGTACACACCAACACTTCAGTGGCACCACTACACTGTGTTATTCACAACACAACACAACACAACACTACACTACACTGTGTTATTCACAACACAACACTACACTACACTACACTGTGTTATTCACACTACGCTACACTGCAGCGGGCCCATCACTAGTAACCAATATAGAGGACTTTATGGCAACTAAGGGTGGAAGCAAGTGTATATAGAGATGGCCCACTGTCTGTCAGTCACATCCTAGAAGAAGTCCATTGAATGAAATGAATCAGTGTGACGTCTTTACGCACACCAGAAGTACCGTGGCCATTTTGAGTGAGGTTTACATGCTTTTAAAAATATTTTGTGAGTGTATTTTTACTGAATAAATACCGGATATTATGATAACTACTACACCACTGAGATGGTTTAACATCTTTTACATTTCAATTGTTATTACATTTCAAACTCTTTAGTAGTAGCATGAAAAAATACAAAGTAGTAAAGTGAAAAAGAAAATATGTATCAAAACACGTACATCATAACCAAATATCAGCACATACAATGGAGTACAGTATCATATCGTATCACAATGCATAGTTCTTGCACATTAATATATAAAAAATAAATAAATCTGAAAAAAAAAATGTTTTATTTTTGATTTATAATGAATTTGATGTCCATTTGTTATTATGATTTGACCACTAAATGGGGGTATAATGAAGAAAAAGTTCACCATTAAAATGTAACTTTCATTGGGAATTTGAATTATTTTTAGAAGTTAATGGCAATTGTATCTGTTGTTGAATGTTACTGTTTTAATATTATTCCGTTTTAAAATGTTTAGTTATAGATTTTGAACATGGCGAGAATCAATGGTGGATTGAGGTTCTGTGGTCCATACAAATGAGATTGTACTAGGTAAAGAACGACTCAGAAGGGTGTATATTGGAAGCTCAATCTCATACTTTCGTTTAGGCTCATACGTTAATTTAGGCTCCATGCACACTGGGCTTAAAAAAATGCTGGTTCCTTGGCAGAAAAAAAAAACGCTCATATAGAGCATTTTTTGTACACCGTTCAGGAGAGTTTTGCATTTTTTCAGCCAGGAAGCTCCAATCAGAAACGCAAACTGGAAAGGTTGAGCTTACAATATGCATCCAATGTACATGGACACATACTGTAGGATAACATTGAGCTGCTTCTACAGGCAAAACACAAAACTCCTGTAGCAGCAGCGATTTTAAAGGCTGTGTGCATGGAGCCTTATATATATGTTTAACCACGTCACCTCTGGAAAATTTACCCCCTTCATGACCAGGCCATTTTTTTTGCAATACGGCACTGTGTTACTTTAACTGACGATTGCGCGGTCGTGCGACGTTGTACCCAAATAAAGTGTTTGTCCTTTTTCTTCCCCACAAATAGAGCTTTCTTTTGGTGGTATTTGATCACCTATGCAGTTTTTTTATTTTGTGTTCTATAAAAAAAAAAAAAGACCGACAATTTTGAAAAAAAAAACATTATATTTTTTACTTTTTGCTATAATAAATATTTATTAAAAATAATTTTAAAAAATCCAATTTCTTCATAAATTTAGGCCAATATGTATTCTACTACATATTTTTGGTTAAAAAAAAAATCCCAATAAGCGTATATTGATTGGTTTGCGCAAAAGTTATAGCGTCTACAAAATAGAGGATATTTTTAGGGAATTTTAATTTTTTAAATTTTTTTTTCTACTATCTAAATAGTCCTGCTAAAAATCACAGATTTTTAGCAGGACTATTGCAGCGGACAAATCTGACACTTATGCCGCGTACACACGAGCGGAATGTCCGATAGAAAAAGTCAGACGGAGTCTTTTCATTGTCTATTCCGATCGTGTGTATGGCTCATCTGACTTTTTTTTTTCCAAAAATTCTGACAAACCTAGAAATGGAAAATGTCCTAAATATTTCCAATGGAACCAATTCCTATCGGGAAAAACGATCGTCTGTATGCTGGTCAGATGGACCAAAAAAGACACATGCTCTGAAGCAAGTATGAGACGGAAGCTATTGGCTACTGGCTATTGAACGTCCTTTTTCTAGTCCCGTCGTACGTGTTGTACGTCACCGCGTTCTGTGGTGACGCATTTACTGTGGAAAGACAGAGATTGGTGTTCCTGCTTAGCAGTAACACAGGATCTCTGTCTTCCCTTCTCAAAGAATGGCAATCTGCCTTGTTTACATAGGCAGACAGCCGTTCTGCTCATCTCCAGAATGATCGGCAGGTCCCAGCGGACATTGAGTCGTGCGGAACCTGCCGATTGGCTCCCGCTGTGTCCAATCACAGCAGGAGCGGGTCGCTGGTGGTGTGTGCCCACCCCAAACCCGATAGTGTCAGATCACCTACTAGTTACATGATCTGGCACAGAGCGGCCGCCCTGCCGCAGTATATCTACGTGGGGTGGTCGCTAAGTGGTTAAGCAGCTAAGGATGTTTTTTTCAATAATCAATATGGAGGACTTTGTGACAACTAAGCATGGAAATAAGAGTATATAAAAATGGCCCACTGTCTGTCAGTCACATCCTAGGAAGAAGTACATTGGACGAAACGTGTCGGAGGTGACATCATCACGCACATCGGAAGTACCATGGTGGCTAATTTGAGTGAGGTTTACATGCTTTTAGAAACACTTTGCAAGTGTATTTTTACTGAATAAATATCGGATTTTATGATGAATACTACACTATGGAGTTTAACATATTTTACATGAGGGAGCTTGTTCCAAATTCAGAGAGGAAGGATGGAACCAGTGATGTTCAGAACTAGTGTGGAGTAAAGCGCTAACATGAGTCTGGAAAGGTGCATGGAGTGATCTTCGATGGCTAGTGGGGCTTGTAGTGTACATCACAGGTCCTAAAGGACACGCCCGGGGTTTAATGTAAGTGTATACTGTACGTCAAACCTATTAAAAAAAAACGCAGATCTTGGCGGTTTGAATGTTTTCAAGTGCAAAGGAGGGATTTGGGGTCTTATTGAACCCAGATCCCTCCATAAAGAGGACCTGTCATGTGCCTATTGCTATCACACCGATGTTGGCATTCCTTTTGACAGCAAAAAAGTGATAGAAAAAATAATAATTTAAGCAACAGTGTAAAAAGAAAATAAATCAATACCGAAATAAAAATAATTTAAAGTGCCCCCCCCCCCCCCAGTGCTAGCGCGCAAAGGCATTGGTGCCGCATGCACGCAAACAGCAATCATCACACACATGTGAGGTATCGCCGCGGACGTCGGATCATGGGCAGTAATTCTAGCACTAGATCTCCTCTGTAGATATAAATTGGTGACCTGTAAAGGCTTTTTAAATTGTCACCTATGGATAGTAAAATTAACGTTGTTTACCGCCACGCACTTTTAAAGCGTGACATGTTTGGTATCTTTTTACTCGGCATGACATCATCTTTTATATCTTATAAAAAAATTGGGTTATGTATTGTGTTTTTTTGCATAAACATTTTTTTTTTTTAACATAGAAGTTTATTTAAATTTTCACAACAGAAACAATTCACTTCGTATTAGATTAAAGTACAGATGGCATGGATAAAACCGTTTCATAATCTGGTATATATGAGATTCAATTATCACAGTAGTTATCTATTTCAGAAGGAAATATTAATACACACGTTAAGGGTAACAATACATGGTGTAAGTGCAAGGGGTCCCACCTTCCATTTCAGAATATTCTAGTCAATACATATATAGTTTGGAGAATCCCGTGGGTAGGTCAACTCCGTTCCCAAAGGGCTCGAGCCCAACATTTCATTCAATAGTTAAGTGTTTTGCTTTCACCCATGCTGCCCAGATTTTCTCGAATTTTTTTGGACAATTCCTTCCCATATATGTCATTTTATATAATGGGAGTGCCTTATTTACCAGAGATTGCCAGAGTTGTTTGGTGGGCGGTTGGGACTGATTCCACTGCAGTAAAATTGCTTTTCTAGCGTATAGTGTGGTGTAGAAGATGAATAGTTTCTTCCCCCATGTGACTTCAAGAAAGTCACAGATACCTAGTAGAAGGGGTATTGGGCTATATGGAACTTGCAGTCCCCCTATAGAGTTGATGTCATCAAGTATATTCTTCCAAAATTCCACCACTCCAGGGCAGGACCAGACCACATGGAAGAAATCGGCCTCCCCTGACCCACATCTAGGGGTATATCCTTGCCAGGCGTATTGGAGAATAGTAGGCCCTGTGTATGAATTTCAGCTGCATAAATCTGTCCCTTGCTGAGATTGTCAAGGGTAAATACTGTTGAATTCCCTCTTCTCAGTCCCCATCCGACAACTCCGGAACATCCACCCTCCATCGCTCACATAACTGGGAGACTTTAGATGTATCTTGAGTCACAAGTAGGTTATAGACGACGGATAGTGTTCTTCCGCCCTCTTGGTTTTTTAATACATTTTCTATCGGTGTCTCCTCCAGAGTCAACGGGCCGGGGAACTGGGACCGATAAACATTTTAAAAAGTGTATTTTTTCCCAAAAATTGCACTTGCACGGCGCACGCCCGCTGCAGGCGCGTGCCCGCTGCATCGCAGGAGTGCCGATGCTCGTGACCGGCGGTTGCGATGACTGCCGGCCGCGAGCGATCTCCAGGCACGAGAGGCAGAACAGGGACGTGTGTGTGTGTGTGTAAACACACACATCCCTGTTCTGTGAGCTGAGGAAATGCAGATCGTGAGTTCCTAAAAGCTATGAATCACTATCTGTAATTTCCCCTAGGTCAGTCCCCTCCCCCTACAGTTAGAACACATAGTCAGGGAACACACTTAACCCCTTGATCGCCCCCTAGTGTTTAACCTCTTCCCTGCCAGTGACATTTATACAGTAATCAGTGCATTTTTATAACACTGATCGCTTTATAAATGCCAATGGTCGCAAAAATGTGTCAAAAGTGTCTGATGTGTCCGCCACAATGTCGCAATCCTGATAAAAATCGCAGATCGCCGCCATTACTAGTAAAAAAAATATTAATAACAAAAATGCCATAAATCTATCCCCTATGTTGTAGACGCTATAACTTTTGCGCAAACCAATATACGCTTTTTGCGATTTTTATTACCAAAAATATGTAGGAGAATACGTATCGGCCTAAACTGAGGAAAAAATTCACTTTAAAAAAAAAAAATTTAAGATATTTATTATAGCAAAAAGTACAAAATATTGTGGGGTTTTTTTCAAAATTTTCGCTCTTTTTTTGTTTATAGCGCAAAAAATAAAAACCGCAGAGGTGATCAAATACCACCAAAAGAAAGCTCTATTTGTGGGGAAAAAAAGGACGTCAATTTTGTTTGGGTACAATGTCGCACGACCGCGCAATTGTCAGTTAAAGCGACGCAGTGCCGAATCGCAAAAAATGGCCTGGTCATTGAGCAGCCAAATCTTCCGGGGCTGAAGTGGTTAACTACTACACGTTCACCCCCTTCCTGCCCAGGATAATTTTCAGCTTTCAGCGCTCTCACACATTGAATGACAATTGCGCAGTCATGTAACACTGTATCCATATTAAAAAAAAAAAATTTTTGCCCTCAAAAATAGAGCTTTCCTTTGGTAGTATTTAATCACAACTGGGGCTTTTTTATTTTTTGCTAAACAAACAAAAAAACAAAACAGAAAAGTTTGAAAAACAAAAACAAAAATTTGTTCAGATTTTGTTATAAACGTTTGCAAACAGGTAATTTTTCTCTTTCACTGATGGGCTCTAATAGGCTGCACTGATGGGCACTGATGAGGCGGCCCTAATGGGCACTGATAAGCGGCACTGGTGGTGGGTACTGATCAGGAGTAGGGATGAGCCGAACACCCCCCTGTTCGGTTCGCACCAGAACATGCGAACAGGAAAAAAATTCGTTCGAACACGCGAACGCCGTTAAAGTCTATGGGACACGAACATGAATAATTAAAAGTGTTAATTCTAAAGGCTAATATGCAAGTTATTGTCATAAAAAGTGTTTGGGGACCCGGGTCCTCCCCCATGGGACATGAATCAATGCAAAAAAAAGTTTTAAAAACGGCCGTTTTTTCAGGAGCAGTGATTTTAATAATGCTTAAAGTCAAACAATAAAAGTGTAATATCCCTTTAAATTTCATACCTGGGGGGTGTCTATAGTATGCCTGTAAAAGGGCGCATGTTTCCCGTGTTTAGAACAGTCTGACAGCAAAGTGACATTTTGAAGGAAAAAACACATTTAAAACTACCGCGGCTATTGCATTGCCGACAATACACATAGAAGTTCATTGATAAAAACGGCATGGGAATTCCCCACAGGGGAACCCCGAACCAAAATAAAAAAAAAAAAAATGATGTGGGAGTCCCCCTAAATTCCATACAAGGCCCTTCAGGTCTGGTATGGATATTAAGGGGAACCCCAGCCAAAATTTAAAAAAAAAATTGACGTGGGGTTCCCCCTAAATTCCATACCAGACCCTTCAGGTCTGGTATGGATTTTAAGGGGAACCCCGCGCCAAAAAAAAAAAAAAAAAACGGCGTGGGGTCCCCCTAAAAATCCATACCAGACCCTTATCCGAGCACGCAACCTGGCAGGCCGCAGGAAAAGAGGGGGGGACGAGAGTGCGGCCCCCCCCCCCTCCTGAACCGTACCAGGCCACATGCCCTCAACATTGGGAGGGTGCTTTGGGGTAGCCCCCCAAAACACCTTGTCCCCATGTTGATGAGGACAAGGGCCTCATCCTCACAACCGTGGCCGGTGGTTGTGAGGGTCTGCGGGCGGGGGGCTTATCGGAATCTGGAAGCCCCCTTTAACAAGGGGACCCCCAGATCCCGGCCCCCCCCCTGTGTGAAATGGTAAGGGGGTACTTACCCCTACCATTTCACTAAAAAACTGTCAAAAATGTTAAAAATGACAAGAGACAGTTTTTGACAATTCCTTTATTTAAATGCTTCTTCTTTCTTCTTTCTTCCTTCATCTTCTTCTTCTTCTGGTTCTTCTGGCTCTTCTGGTTCTTCCTCCGGCGTTCTCGTCCAGCATCTTCTCCGCGGCGTCTTCTATCTTCTTCTCCTCGGGCCGCTCCGCACCCATGGCATGAGGGGGGAGGCTCCCGCTCTTCTCTTCATCTTCTTCTCTTCTTCATCTTCTTCTTCTTCTTCTTCTTCTTCTTCCTTCTTCTCTTCTTCTCTTCTTCCTGTCTTCTCCGGGCCGCTCCGCAATCCATGCTGTGGCATGGAGGGAGGCTCCCGCTGTGTGACGGCGTCTCTTCGTCTGACGGTTCTTAAATAACGGGGGGCGGGGCCACCCGATGACCCCGCCCCCCTCTGACGCACGGTGACATGACGGGACTTCCCTGTGGCATTCCCCGTGACGTCACAGGGAAGTCCCTCAAGTCACCGTGCGTCAGAGGGGGGCGGGGTCACCGGATGGCCCCGCCCCCCGTTATTTAAGAACCGTCAGACGAAGAGACGCCGTCACACAGCGGGAGCCTCCCTCCATGCCACAGCATGGATTGCGGAGCGGCCCGGAGAAGACAGGAAGAAGAGAAGAAGAGAAGAAGGAAGAAGAAGAAGAAGAAGAAGAAGAAGATGAAGAAGAGAAGAAGATGAAGAGAAGAGCGGGAGCCTCCCCTCATGCCATGGGTGCGGAGCGGCCCGAGGAGAAGAAGATAGAAGACGCCGCGGAGAAGATGCTGGACGAGAACGCCGGAGGAAGAACCAGAAGAGCCAGAAGAACCAGAAGAAGAAGAAGATGAAGGAAGAAAGAAGAAAGAAGAAGCATTTAAATAAAGGAATTGTCAAAAACTGTCTCTTGTCATTTTTAACATTTTTGACAGTTTTTTAGTGAAATGGTAGGGGTAAGTACCCCCTTACCATTTCACACAGGGGGGGGGCCGGGATCTGGGGGTCCCCTTGTTAAAGGGGGCTTCCAGATTCCGATAAGCCCCCCGCCCGCAGACCCTCACAACCACCGGCCACGGTTGTGAGGATGAGGCCCTTGTCCTCATCAACATGGGGACAAGGTGTTTTGGGGGGCTACCCCAAAGCACCCTCCCAATGTTGAGGGCATGTGGCCTGGTACGGTTCAGGAGGGGGGGGGGGCCGCACTCTCGTCCCCCCCTCTTTTCCTGCGGCCTGCCAGGTTGCGTGCTCGGATAAGGGTCTGGTATGGATTTTTAGGGGGACCCCACGCCGTTTTTTTTTTTTTTTTTGGCGCGGGGTTCCCCTTAAAATCCATACCAGACCTGAAGGGTCTGGTATGGAATTTAGGGGGAACCCCACGTCAATTTTTTTTTTAAATTTTGGCTGGGGTTCCCCTTAATATCCATACCAGACCTGAAGGGCCTTGTATGGAATTTAGGGGGACCCCCACATCATTTTTTTTTTTTTTTTTTTGGTTCGGGGTTCCCCTGTGGGGAATTCCCATGCCGTTTTTATCAATGAACTTCTATGTGTATTGTCGGCAATGCAATAGCCGCGGGTAGTTTTAAATGAGTTTTTTCCTTCCAAATGTCATTTTGCTGTCAGACTGTTCTAAACACGGGAAACATGCGCCCCTTTACAGGCATACTATAGACACCCCCCAGGTACGAAATTTAAAGGGATATTACACTTTTATTGTTTGACTTTAAGCATTAATAAAATCACTGCTCCTGAAAAAACGTCCGTTTTTAAAACTTTTTTTTGCATTGATCCATGTCCCCTGGGGCAGGACCCGGGTCCCCAAACACTTTTTATGACAATAACTTGCATATAAGCCTTTAAAATTAGCACTTTTGATTTCTCCCATAGACTTTTAAAGGGTGTTCCGCGGCATTCGAATTTGCCGCGAACACCCCAAATTGTTCGCTGTTCGGCGAACTTGCGAACAGCCAATGTTCGAGTAGAACATGAGTTCGACTCGAACTCGAAGCTCATCCCTAATCAGGAGGTACTGATGAGGCTGCACTGACGGGTGGCATTGATGGGTATTGATAGTTGCCACTGATGGGCACTTATAGGCGGCATGGAGAGGTAGCACTGATAGGCAGCACTGATGGGCACTGATAGGTGGCACTGGTGGGTACTGATCAGGAGGCACTGATGGGCACTGATTGGCAGCACTGATGAGCACTAATATGTGACACTGGTGGGCACTGATTGGCAGCACTGATAGGTGGCACTGGTGGGCACTGAGTAGCAGTACTGATGGCAATGATAGGTGGCACTGGCAGGCACAAATAGGTGGCACTGATGGGCACTGATTAGCAACACTGATGAGCACTAATAGGGTGACACTGGTGAGCACTGATTAGACATGTGCAGGATGAAAAAAATTCATTTAGTTTAGTTTTGATTCGCTATTTAACTAAATTCATTTAGTTAAATTTGTTGCATTGTTACATTCCTTCTCGGGATTTGTTTCGTTTCGTATTCGAATTCGAAAAATTTGCCCGCATTCGAAAAAATTTGACCAAGTTTGAAAAAGTAAACTATATATAACCATTTTGCGAAATTCGAAATTCGTATAGAATGAAATTGAATTTGAATAGAAAAGATTAGAATAGAATCGAAAATACTAGAAAAGAATAGCACAGAACAGAAAAAAACAAATACACACATTTATATTTATATATTCTATTGCTTTATTATTTTATATTCTATTTCATTGTATTTTTTAGAAAATCGATTTATTTTTTTTAAATTCGATTCGAATTTGTCTTCGAATTCGTTTGCTTTTTTCGGATTAGTTTAAATTCGTTACATTTGTAATTCGGAAATGCGGATGCATTCGCATTTCCGAATAATGAAAAATTTGTCTGAATTTCGATTCGAGCCAGCTTGCTTCTTTTCTTCAGGCTGACAACATGAAGTAAAAAAAAAAAAGCCAGGAACCGGCTTCTATTTTTTTTTTGTGTGATCAGCTGTGATTGGCCCTTTACCCTGCTCTGTGATCAGCTGTGATTGGCCCTTTACCCTGCTCTGTGATCAGCTGATTTCCAAGGACACTGTGATCACCGAGCGCACCGAGCGCACCCCGAGAATGGGAGGACGTAGAGTGATGCTTTCCCGGCATTATAAGCCCGCGCTGTAACCGTCTTTATAGTTATAGCACGGCCGCAAAGTGGTTAAAGCAGAATTACACTATAGTTTTACTTTCGTTTTTTGGGGTTCTATCCAATTCTATGGGGCTAATTTGCTATGTGGATGGAAGAATCCATAGGAATGAATGATATATAAGGCTCAAAGAAATGTAGAATTTGGTAAGGTGCATGGAGTGAGTGGGGAGCACCTTCACACGTGGTGGATAACTTATTTGGGAATATTGTTTCGAGTGAGTTTCGATATTTAAAGTGATATTACACTAGATTAGATTTTGTTCTTTTTGGGTATTTTGCACGTCTATTCTGGAGCGAGAGAGGAAGAAGAAGAGACCTGGAAGAACAGACAATTGGGAGAATACACCAAGAAGGAACCAATAGCAGTGATGCACAGAAGGCTCATTTATAAAGATGGAGGGTAGGAGGACCCGGCACCCATTGGGATACACAGCGAGGTTTTATGAGGGTGGACTTGTGATGATAACATATTACAATATATCGTTTTTTGTTCTTTCGGAGATTGTCATCTGAAAAGAAGAGATCATCGGGCACAAAGGAGGCCCCACCTTTTGTAAGAAGAAACTAACAAATTTTATTATTATTATCATTATTATTATTATTATTATGTGAAAGTCATTTATTCAGGTTTAAAGCAGAACTTCACTATCTCAATCATCATTGATGATTTTTTTTTAAACCCTCATGCTGCTAGCATAAGAGCCCTTGTACACTGGGGCGGTTTGCAAACGCTATTGCGCTAATAATAGCGCCTGCAAACCGCCCCGAAAGTGCCGCTGCTTTCATTCCAGTGTGAAAGTCCCGAGGGCTTTCACACTGGAGCGATGCGCTGGCAGGACGGTAAAAAAAGTCCTGCCAGCAGCATCTTCGGAGCGGTGAAGGAGCGGTGTGTATACCGCTCCTGCCCATTGAAATCAATGGGACGGCGCGGCTATACCGCCGGCAAAGCGCCTCTGCAGAGGCGCTTTGCGGTGGTATTTAACCCTTTCTCGGCTGCTAGCGGGGGGTAAAACCGCCTCGCTAGCGGCCGCATACCGACGGTAAAACGCCGCTAATAATAGCGGCGTTTTACCGCCGACGCTGCCCCCCGCCCCAGTGTGCAAGGGCTCTTAGTAAATAGATAGGAAAGTATGTCATATTCACTTTTTTTTTTTTACATTTCTTCAGTTACTTCCTGGTTTCCATGCCTAGGCACACAATGTCATACACCCCAGGAGTCTTCAGGAGGGGCCTTCTCAGCTGAGCACACCCTCCTGCCTGCATGCCTGAGCTATGGGCAGATGGATTCCAGATTCCAGGAAGTAAATTCATCCGCCCTTACATAAGATGGCCATGGCCGGAAATGCTAGAGTAGTAGTCTCAGAACTGCACCCGGGGGCTGGATGCAGCCCTTTAATTGCCTTAATCTCGCCCTTGAGACGCTATTTCTCCCAAAGACATTAACAAATGGGCAAACAAGCTTCTCTCACTGACACCAATGATGGGGCACTATTCCTCCCACTGACACCAATGATGGGGCACTATTCCTCCCACTGACACCAATGATGGGGCACTATTTATCCCACTGACACCAATGATGGGGCACTATTCCTCCCACTGACACCAATGATGGGGCACTATTCCTCCCACTGACACCAATGATGGGGCACTATTTATCCCACTGACGCCAATGATGGGGCACTATTCCTATACCAAAAATAGAGTATTGTACACTCCAACTCATGCCAGTACACTTTCTTCTCCCAATGGCCACAGTCCGGCTCCACTAAAGTCTGAAGAACCGTAAACTGGCCCTTTGTTTAGAAAGTTTGGAGACCCCCTGTGCTAGGGGGGTGTTTTTCAAAGTGAATTCTCAGCAAAATAAAGCATGGAGACATGAATGGATGGGGAGGGGTTGCTTTGAATATTAAAAACAAATTAAATTTGTGCTGCTCAGATGCAGAGTAGTTCCGCTGTTACACCTCATTGACTTTTCTGGGGACATTGTGGCATGCGCTAGCTTTAATAGATTGTTTCCTGCTGAGGGTAGCAGATTTTTTTCCATCAGCTGAGCTCATAAAATTGTGAGGTTGACTCTGGAGCACTGGTATCTGAATTTAGTAAATACCTTGGGGGTGTCTACTTTCCAAAAATGGGTCATTTGGGGGTGTTTGTACTGCCCTGGCATTTTAGCGCCTTAAGAAATGTGATAGGCCGTCAGAAAGTCAGAGCTGCATAAATTCCTGTATATATCCCATAGTTTGTAGACGCTATACCCTTCACACAAACCAATCACACACATTTTTTTTCCCAAAGACATACTGTATTTTTCTCTCCATGAGATGCACTTTTTTCACCCAAAAAATAGGGGGATGTCTTTGCATCTTATGGAGCAAATATCAACCAGGCCCCCCCCCCAATCATCGCCACCTTGTTAGAATCCCGGGCCAGCTGCTCGGCTCCTCTGTGGCAGAAGAGAGGAGGAGTCCAAGTCAGCGGTACAGCAGCGCCAGGCCAGCCTTTCAGTAAAGAGCATTGTCCAGCTGCACGGCGCACGTCACACTGTGGGAGGAGCGAGTGCTGGCGGCCGCGCTGCTGCGCTGTGTACGTGAGCTGCCTGGGCTGGACTGACTTCACTGCATCACACGAGGAATCCGATCCCCTGCAGAGCAAACTCATCACTGTAATCTCTACATCAAGGTTTATTATTTTTAATTGTTCTCTTTATGGTTGACCTGGGTTGGGGGAAGGAGGGGTACTTTGGAGGTGTGGCCGGGTGCTTTGGAGGCCTAATGTACTGACCACTGGCTAATGTACTCACCACTGGCTAATGTAATCACCACTGGCTAACGTACTGACCACTGGCTAACGTATTGACCACTGGCTAATGTACTGAGCACTGGCTAACGTATTGACCACTGGCTAACGTATTGACCACTGGCTAATGTACTGAGCACTGGCTAACGTATTGACCACAGGCTAATGTACTGGCCACTGGCTAACGTACTGACCACTGGCTAACGTATTGACCACTGGCTAATGTATTGACCACAGGCTAATGTACTGAGCACTGGCTACCGTACTGAGCACTGGCTACCGTACTGACCACTGGCTAACGTAATCACCACTGACTAATGTAATCACCACTGGCTAATGTAATCACCACTGGCTAATGTAATGACCACTGGCTAATGTAATGACCACTGGCTAATGTACTGACCACTGGCTAATGTACTCACTACTGGCTAATGTACTGACCACTGGCTAATGTACTCACTACTGGCTAATGTACATTTTATTTGCCAGGCTTCTGTATGGGTCGTGTATCGGAGTGCTGCTGTGGGAGTGAGCTGTACATACTGTATACCAACTGTCAATCACTCCCTGAAGGACTACAACACCCTAGGTATGTCTTATGCAGAGAAAAATACAGTACATTTTTGCCTACATTTATGAAAAACTATTTGATTTTATTGTTTGGTAACAGAAAGTAGAAAATCTTTTTTTTTCTTCAAAAATTTTGGTTGTTTTCCATTTTTATATATTGTAAGATTGGGGTGATCAGACTCAAGCGGTAGGTGTGTTTTCAATGAGTGCGCCAGTCCATAATTATATTTTTAACCACTTGCCGACCGGCTCACGCTGACATACATTGGCAAAATGGGTCTCCTGCACAAACTGATGTACCTGTACATCAGTCTGTAAAAGCAGGATAGCGGGTGAGCGCACGCCTGCGGGTCCCTTGGACTCGATGTCAGCCGGTGGCCCGTGATCGCAGTGAGGAGAGGCAGAACAAGGAAATGTAAACAAGGCATTTCCCTATTCTGCCTAGTGACATGACAGGGATCTACCTCTCCCTGTGATCGAGAGCAGTGATCTCTGTCATGTTTCAGTAAGCCCACCCCCTTACAGTTAGAACACGCTGAGGGAACACACTTAACCCCTTGATCGCCCCTAGTGTTAACTCCTTTCCTGCCAGTGTCATTTTTATAGCACTGATCAATGTAATAATGTCACTGGTCCCCAAAAAGTGTAATTTGGGGTCAGATTTGTCCGAAACAATGTAACAGTCGCACTACAAATCGAAGATCGCTGCCATTACCAGTGATAACAAAAAAAAAAGTTTCTAAATCAATCCCGTAGCTTATACATGAGATAACTTTTGCGCAAACCAATCAATAAACACCTATTGCGATTTTTTTTTTTTTTTTTACCAAAAATATGTAGAAGATATATTGGCCTAAACTGATGAATAAATACTTTTATATATATATATATATATATATATATATATATATATATATATATATATATATATATATATATATATATTTTGGATATGTATTGTAGCAGAAAGTAAAAAAATATATATTTTTTTAAAAATTGTCGCTCTTTTTTTGTTTATAGCGCAAAAAATAAAAACCATAGAGGTGATCAAATACCACCAGAAGAAAGTTCTATTGAAAAAAAGGTTGTCAATTTTGTTTGGGTACAATGTCGCACGAACGCACAATTGTCAGTTAAAGTGACGCAGTACCGAATCGCAAAAAATGCCCTGGTCATTAAAGGGGTGAAACCTTCCGGGGCTGAAGTGGTTAAGGACATGATAGCCCACTTATATTTAAAAAAAATGGAAAAGTTCACAAAAAACATCAGCAGCCCACGCAGGGGGTTCCATCATTACTGTAACTTGCACAGTCAGAATTCTTCAGCCTCCTGGCTTACTCTTGCCACCCAGTTGCTTCAAGCCAAGTGGAGGCCTTAGGTCTGCTCCTCAGACCAAAAGACTTTTTTTTTTTTTTTATTCTTTTTATTGTTTTTTTATAAACATATCATATCATACAACATTAAGGACATGTCGACTAAGACAATGTCCATACTAGGTCAACATGACCTCATACCTATCTAACAAAGATCTACCACAGATCACAGCTCAACAAGATATCAGAATCTTTAGTTTCCCGTCAATAAACTAAATTAGAAGCTTATGTAAGTATACAAATATTATGATCCTCAACACCTCTATAGGTAATTATTGAAACACAGGAGACCTTTAGAAAACACCTTCATCCAAAGATAGCGCCTTCAGTCAGAAAAAACTCCCTCCACTATCCCACCGTGGTGTTAGACTTAAACCATGCTTGCCACACTCTATCAAATTTCTTCATACAGCCTCTAGACTCATACGTAGCCTTGTAGAAAGGTAGCATGGAGTTCACTAGGCCTTTCCAGGATGAAATATTCGGTACCTCTGGCTTTTTCCAGACCAACAAGATAGCTTTTCTTCCGTAAAAGAGGAGTATATTTTACAGTGTTCGCATGGCACGTGTTGGTACTATATCATCCACTAGGCCCAACAGACAGACCCTGATAGTCATCGGAATTGGTACTGATATTAACTCTGTAATACAGGAGGTAATATCGTCCCAAAATTCCTGTACCTTGGGACAGTGCCAAAAAAATGTGGTCTGCATCCGCAGGTGAATGAGAACATCTCCAACATTCTGCCGACACTGTAGGGAAAATCTTGCTCAGCCTAGCTGGAGTAAGGTAACTTCTGTGTAAAAATTTAAACTGGATTAGCCTGTCCCTTGCAGACACCAAGTGCTTAAATGGTTGAGTCCATAATTCATCCCAGTCCTCCCCTTGCACATCCGGGACCTCTACCTCCCATCGCTCCCTGCATCTGGCAATTGCCGGTGGGGTTATCTTAAAAAATTCTTTATACGCCACTGAGAGAGGTTTGGCCAGGTCTCTATCCGCCAATAACGTTTCAAGAGATGAGGGTAGGGACTCCACCCTCAGATCTCTAAACTGTTCCTGAAATGCATGTCTAACCTGTAGAAATCTAAACAGGTACGAATTGGGAAGATCATGCCTCAACTGTAGTTGGGAAAAGGTCAATAACTCTCCAAAAGATGTTATATCTCTTAACGTCTTAATTCCTTTAACCGCCCAAATCATAGGATCCGGTAGGTTGTAGAACTGTGGCAGTGTCGGATTCATCCAAATAAGGGTTGAAGGCGACACCCCTCCATAGCTAGGGCATGCTAATTTCACCGCTGTCACCCATGCCTTAATAGTGGCTTTCATTGTCAACGTCAGGGGCGGATCAGACCTGGAATCCCTAAACAGGGCAAAACGAAGACTTTCATATGATCCGAGGTGGGCTGCCTCCAACACCGTGGCCGCATCTCCATCCTCAGTCATCAACCACCTACGAGCGAATACCATTTGTCCCGCTTTATAGTATTTTTGCCAATCAGGCAGTGCCAGGCCCCCCTGATCCCCTGGTTCCTGCAGAACCTTAAGGCCTATTCTTGGAGGCTTGGGAGCCCATAGAAAGGATGAGATGAAAGTAGGATCTTGGAATCCAGACAGGTGCATTTCTTAGAAAATATAATGACAGGGAGAAATTTCATTTTAATTAAACTAATGCGAACTATGAGGGACAGTGGGAGTTTAGTCCATGTTCGAACCTTTTGTTGTAAGGACGTTAACAATGGCAGCAAGTTAAGGGACGTGTATTCCTGAACATTTGCTGTAATTTGTACTCCTAGATACTTGATAGACGTGACCCACTGTAGCGGCAAACTAGGATCTGCCCTTGTCCTGGCCCCTTCATCTATTGGCAAAATGGAGGATTTACCCCAGTTTACTTTTAACCCTGATTAGGTGGCAAAAAGATTGACGATTCCCAATGCCGCCCTCAGGGATTCCTCCGGGTCCTCAAGGAACAACAACATATCATCTGCGTATGACGCCAGAGACTCATCTATTGTTCCCACCCGAATATATTTTATATGTTTTGAGGATCTAAGTGCTACCGCCAGAGGCTCCAGGGCAAGGGCAAACAAAAAGGGGGATAGCGGACAACCCTGTCGAGTTCCCCTTCCCACCGCGAAGAAGTCAGAAATGGATGATCCCAGTCGGACAGCCACTTTTGGACATCTGTATAACATAGCAACCCATTTTCTGAATTTTGGGCCAAACCCCATAACCTCCAAGACCTTAAACATAAACCGCCAATCTACAGAGTCAAAGGCCTTTTCAAAATCTATGGAAACCACTACTCTGGAGTTAGCATCCCTCGACTGAATTTGTAGGT
This sequence comes from Lithobates clamitans, assembly GCA_037952925.1. NCBI lineage: Eukaryota > Metazoa > Chordata > Amphibia > Anura > Ranidae > Lithobates > Lithobates clamitans. Next base: position 1,378,618 of record JBBGZY010001832.1, read on the forward strand.
GGGTGAATAGTCTTCTTAGATTTGTGTCAGTTGATTTTCCTGGCATAAAACCTGTTTGGTCAATGTTTACAATAGAGGGGAGTACCGTAGCCAGTCTGAGAGCCAAAATCTCAGTCAAAATTTTTAAGTCCATGTTTAGCAAAGCTATAGGTCGGTATGACGCACATTCCTTCGGGTCTTTCCCTGGTTTCAAAAGAAGAACCATATAGGCCTCCAGCATAGAATCAGGTCTAGTGTCATGCTCGTGGCAATATTCCAAAAGTAAATTAATTCTAGGGGCCAAAACTTCAACATTAGCCTTATAAAAATCGTCAGGGAAGCCGTCCGGTCCGGGGGCTTTATTTTGGGGAAATTAAAATATCGCTTTTTAATTTCTGTGATCGTAATTTTTCCTTCAAGATTATTTATGTCCTCACCAAAAGAATTCCTTAGAGTCAAGCTCTTTCATAGCTTACTCACGAGCAGCACCTTTCTGCTATGCCTCCTGCAGACATGCACGCTCTGGCTGCCCCCATGCAACCTCTCTATCTCCTGGAGAGGAAGGGAGTCCACCTGACTATCATGCACAGACCTCCTGTCTGTTGGGTGGAGACCTAAACCATAGTCAGGTCACAACTACCGTGGATTCCCAGAAAATAAGACCTACTCCGAAAATAAGACCTACTCCAAAAATAAGAACTAGTGTTATTTTTCAGGAGGGTTGCAATATAAGCCCTACCCCAAAAATAAGCCCTAGTTTAAATTGCTTGTAAAATCCTATAATTCACTCTATTACAGTAGAATATAATGTACAATGTGTGTGTTTCTGTAATATAATTGCGGGGAAGAGAGCTCCGGCCGGTCACAGGAGCGCAGAACGGCGCTATAACGAATGTATTTAGCACAATTATATTACAGAAACACACACGTTGTACATTATATAATACTGTAATAGAGTGGATTATAGGATTTTACAAGCTTTTTAACTCCGTTCACACTGGGGATTCCTGTCAGGCAGGGAGAGAAGACGGCACATTACATGGTAAGACCTACCCCGAAAGTAAGCCCTACTGTGTCTTTTGTTGCCAAAATCAGCATGCCTGCCTCTCCAAAAATCTGGCGTAAACCAGCAATCTTTTGAGTAGCATGGGATCCCACTGCTACAATATGTGTGTAATTATATATATATATATATATATAAAACAAAACAGTGATAACCAAATACCACCAAAAGAAAGTAAAAAATATTTTTAAAAAATTGAAAGTGTTTAGGTTTGACCTCATATTATATGGTTTTGGTAAATCTAAATGAAAATCGTACAAGAAAATTGTATAATGTATGGCCAGCCTTAGGGGTCAATTCACTAAGAGATAAATACCGCATGGATTTTTAGTTAAAATAGCTCATGCGGCATTTATCTCAAAAGTAGTCAATTCACTAAACAAACATGCGTTATTTACCAAATGTATTTAACTACTTACAGACAGGAAGATCTGGCAGCTTAATGACCGGGTCATTTTTTGCGATTCGGCACTGCATCGCTTTAACTGACAATTGCGCGGTCATGCGACATTGTACCATAACAAAATTGACGTCCTTTTTTTCCCCACAAATAGAGCTTTCTTTTGGTGGTATTTGACCACCTCTGTGGTTTTTATTTTTTGCTCTATAAACAAAAAAAAAGAGCGACAATTTTGGAAAAAAAAAAAACAATATTTTTTACTTTTTGCTATAATAAATATCCCCAAAATGTTTTTAAAAAACAAATTTTTACCTCGGTTTAGGCCGATATGTATTCTTCTATATATTTTTGGAAAAAAAATAAAAATCGCAATAGGCACATATTGATTGGTTTGCGCAAAAGTTTCAGCGTCTAATGGCATTTTTATTATTTTTATTTTTTTACTAGTAATGGCGGTGATCTGCAATTTTTAGCTGGACTGCGACATATTGGCGGGCAGATCGGACACTTTTGACACATTTTTGGGACCACTGACATTTATACAACGATCAGTGCTATAAAAATGCACCGATTACTGTGTAAATGTCACTGGCAGGGAAAGAGTTAACACTAGGGGGCGATCAAGGGGTTAAATGTGTTCCCTAGTGTGTGTTCTAACTGTATGTGGATAGGACTGACTGGGGGAGGAGACATATCCTTGTTCCTACTTAGTAGGAACAAATGATTTGTCTCCTCTCCCCTGACAGAACAGGGATTTGTGCATTTGCGCACACAAATCCCTGTCTCTGCTCTCGTGCACGCGATCGCGGGTGGCCGGTGGCGATTGCGCCTGCCCTTTGGGCACCAATGCAGCGATTAGCGATAACTAACCACTTTGCCGACGTATATCGGCCTGAGCTGGTCGGCAAGTGGTTAATATTAATGTTTTGCAATAATTAGAACTAAAATTTTGCATTATTTTTGGTGTTGATTTTTCTTTTTTTTTTCTTCTTTTTTTTTTTTGCAGACTAACACTGCACCAGAAGGCACACAGCAATATTGTGAAACTTTGGAAACATTCTGTGCGCTTTCATTCACAAAATGATCTCCTCTGATGAACTGTTACAATTTATTTACATTTCTGAGCTCAGAGAACATTCTCACACTGATACATTGTATTCTCATCACACTGATACATTGTATTCTCATCACACTGATACATTGTATACTCATCACACTGATACATTGTATACTCATCACACTGATACATTGTATACTCATCACACAGATACATTGTATACTCATCACACTGATACATTGTATACTCATCACACCGATACATTGTATTCTCATCACACTGATACATTGTATTCTCATCACACCGATACATTGTATACTCATCACACCGATACATTGCATACTCATCACACTGATACATTGTATACTCATCACACAGATACATTGTATACTCATCACACTGATACATTGTATACTCATCACACTGATACATTGTATTCTCATCACACTGATACATTGTATACTCATCACACTAATACATTGTATTCTCATCACACTGATACATTGTATTCTCATCACACTGATACATTGTATACTCATCACACTGATACATTGTATACTCATCACACTGATACATTGTATACTCATCACACTGATACATTGTATACTCATCACACAGATACATTGTATTCTCATCACACTGATACATTGTATACTCATCACACTGATACATTGTATTCTCATCACACTGATACATTGTATACTCATCACACTAATACATTGTATTCTCATCACACTGATACATTGTATTCTCATCACACTGATACATTGTATACTCATCACACTGATACATTGTATACTCATCACACTGATACATTGTATACTCATCACACTGATACATTGTATACTCATCACACAGATACATTGTATTCTCATCACACTGATACATTGTATTCTCATCACACTGATACATTGTATACTCATCACACTGATACATTGTATTCTCATCACACTGATACATTGTATACTCATCACACTAATACATTGTATTCTCATCACACTGATACATTGTATACTCATCACACTGATACATTGTATACTCATCACACTGATACATTGTATACTCATCACACTGATACATTGTATACTCATCACACAGATACATTGTATACTCATCACACTGATACATTGTATACTCATCACACCGATACATTGTATTCTCATCACACTGATACATTGTATTCTCATCACACCGATACATTGTATACTCATCACATAGATACATTGTATACTCATCACACTGATACATTGCATACTCATCACACCGATACATTGTATACTCATCACACTGATACATTGTATACTCATCACACTGATACATTGTATTCTCATCACACTGATACATTGTATACTCATCACACCGATACATTGTATTCTCATCACACTGATACATTGTATTCTCATCACACCGATACATTGTATTCTCATCACATAGATACATTGTATACTCATCACACTGATACATTGCATTCTCATCACACTGATACATTGTATACTCATCACACTGATACATTGTATACTCATCACACTGATACATTGTATTCTCATCACACTGATACATTGTATTCTCATCACACTGATACATTGTATTCTCATCACACTGATACATTGTATTCTCATCACACTGATACATTGTATTCTCATCACACTGATACATTGTATTCTCATCACACCGATACATTGTATTCTCATCACACCGATACATTGTATTCTCATCACACCGATACATTGTATACTCATCACACTGATACATTGTATACTCATCACACTGATACATTGTATACTCATCACACTGATACATTGTATTCTCATCACACTGATACATTGTATTCTCATCACACTGATACATTGTATACTCATCACACTGATACATTGTATTCTCATCACACTGATACATTGTATTCTCATCACACCGATACATTGTATACTCATCACATAGATACATTGTATTCTCATCACACTGATACATTGTATTCTCATCACACTGATACATTGTATTCTCATCACACTGATACATTGTATTCTCATCACACTGATACATTGTATTCTCATCACACCGATACATTGTATTCTCATCACACCGATACATTGTATTCTCATCACACTGATACATTGTATACTCATCACACTGATACATTGTATACTCATCACACTGATACATTGTATACTCATCACACTGATACATTGTATTCTCATCACACTGATACATTGTATTCTCATCACACTGATACATTGTATACTCATCACACTGATACATTGTATTCTCATCACACCGATACATTGTATTCTCATCACACCGATACATTGTATACTCATCACATAGATACATTGTATACTCATCACACTGATACATTGTATTCTCATCACACTGATACATTGTATTCTCATCACACCGATACATTGTATTCTCATCACATAGATACATTGTATACTCATCACACTGATACATTGCATTCTCATCACACTGATACATTGTATACTCATCACACCGATACATTGCATACTCATCACACTGATACATTGTATACTCATCACACTGATACATTGTATACTCATCACACTGATACATTGTATTCTCATCACACTGATACATTGTATTCTCATCACACTGATACATTGTATTCTCATCACACTGATACATTGTATACTCATCACACTGATACATTGTATACTCATCACACTGATACATTGTATACTCATCACACTAATACATTGTATTCTCATCACACTGATACATTGTATACTCATCACACTGATACATTGTATACTCATCACACTGATACATTGTATACTCATCACACTGATACATTGTATACTCATCACACTGATACATTGTATACTCATCACACTGATACATTGTATACTCATCACACAGATACATTGTATACTCATCACACTGATACATTGTATACTCATCACACCGATACATTGTATTCTCATCACACTGATACATTGTATTCTCATCACACCGATACATTGTATACTCATCACACTGATACATTGCATTCTCATCACACTGATACATTGTATACTCATCACACTGATACATTGTATACTCATCACACTGATACATTGTATTCTCATCACACTGATACATTGTATTCTCATCACACTGATACATTGTATTCTCATCACACTGATACATTGTATTCTCATCACACTGATACATTGTATTCTCATCACACTGATACATTGTATACTCATCACACAGATACATTGTATACTCATCACACTGATACATTGTATACTCATCACACCGATACATTGTATTCTCATCACACTAATACATTGTATTCTCATCACACCGATACATTGTATACTCATCACACCGATACATTGCATACTCATCACACCGATACATTGTATACTCATCACACTGATACATTGTATACTCATCACACTGATACATTGTATTCTCATCACACTGATACATTGTATTCTCATCACACTGATACATTGTATTCTCATCACACCGATACATTGTATTCTCATCACACTGATACATTGTATTCTCATCACACCGATACATTGTATTCTCATCACATAGATACATTGTATACTCATCACACTGATACATTGCATTCTCATCACACTAATACATTGTATACTCATCACACTGATACATTGTATACTCATCACACTGATACATTGTATTCTCATCACACTGATACATTGTATTCTCATCACACTGATACATTGTATTCTCATCACACTGATACATTGTATTCTCATCACACTGATACATTGTATTCTCATCACACCGATACATTGTATTCTCATCACACTGATACATTGTATACTCATCACACTGATACATTGTATACTCATCACACTGATACATTGTATACTCATCACACTGATACATTGTATTCTCATCACACTGATACATTGTATTCTCATCACACTGATACATTGTATACTCATCACACTGATACATTGTATACTCATCACACTGATACATTGTATTCTCATCACACCGATACATTGTATACTCATCACATAGATACATTGTATACTCATCACACTGATACATTGTATTCTCATCACACTGATACATTGTATTCTCATCACACTGATACATTGTATACTCATCACACTGATACATTGTATTCTCATCACACTGATACATTGTATTCTCATCACACCGATACATTGTATTCTCATCACATAGATACATTGTATACTCATCACACTGATACATTGCATTCTCATCACACTGATACATTGTATACTCATCACACTGATACATTGTATACTCATCACACTGATACATTGTATTCTCATCACACTGATACATTGTATTCTCATCACACCGATACATTGTATACTCATCACACTGATACATTGTATTCTCATCACACTGATACATTATATACTCATCACACTGATACATTGTATTCTCATCACACTGATACATTGTATTCTCATCACACTGATACATTGTATTCTCATCACACCGATACATTGTATACTCATCACACTGATACATTGTATTCTCATCACACCGATACATTGTATTCTCATCACACCGATACATTGTATACTCATCACACTGATACATTGTATACTCATCACACTGATACATTGTACACTCATCACACCGATACATTGTATACTCATCACACTGATACATTGTATACTCATCACACTGATACATTGTATACTCATCACACTGATACATTGTATACTCATCACACTGATACATTGTATTCTCATCACACTGATACATTGTATACTCATCACACTGATACATTGTATACTCATCACACTGATACATTGTATTCTCATCACACTGATACATTGTATACTCATCACACTGATACATTGTATTCTCATCACACCGATACATTGTATACTCATCACACTGATACATTGTATACTCATCACACTGATACATTGTATACTCATCACACTGATACATTGTATACTCATCACACTGATACATTGTATTCTCATCACACTGATACATTGTATACTCATCACACTGATACATTGTATACTCATCACACTGATACATTGTATTCTCATCACACTGATACATTGTATACTCATCGCACTGATACATTGTATACTCATCACACTGATACATTGTATACTCATCACACTGATACATTGTATTCTCATCACACTGATACATTATATACTCTGATCACACTGATACATTGTATTCTCATCACACTGATACATTGTATTCTCATCACATAGATACATTGTATACTCATCACACTGATACATTGTATACTCATCACACTGATACATTGTATTCTCATCACACTGATACATTATATACTCTGATCACACTGATACATTGTATTCTCATCACATAGATACATTGTATTCTCATCACACCGATACATTGTATTCTCATCACACTGATACATTGTATTCTCATCACACTGATACATTGTATACTCATCACACTGATACATTGTATTCTCATCACACCGATACATTGTATACTCATCACACTGATACATTGTATACTCATCACATAGATACATTGTATTCTCATTACACTGATACATTGTACTCTCATCACACTGATACATTGTATTCTCATCACACTGATACATTGTATTCTCATCACACTGATACATTGTATACTCATCACACCGATACATGGTATACTCATCACACTGATACATTGTATTCTCATCACACTGATACATTATATACTCTGATCACACTGATACATTGTATTCTCATCACACTGATACATTGTATTCTCACACTGATACATTGTATTCTCATCACACCGATACATTGTATACTCATCACACTGATACATTGTATTCTCATCACACTGATACATTGTATACTCATCACACTGATACATTGTATTCTCATCACACTGATACATTGTATTCTCATCACACTGATACATTGTATTCTCATCACACTGATACATTGTATTCTCATCACACTGATACATTGTATACTCATCACACTGATACATTGTATTCTCATCACACTGATACATTGTATACTCATCACACTGATACATTGTATTCTCATCACACTGATACATTGTATACTCATCACACTGATACATTGTATTCTCACACTGATACATTGTATTCTCATCACACTGATACATTGTATTCTCACACTGATACATTGTATTCTCATCACACTGATACATTGTATTCTCACACTGATACATTGTATTCTCATCACACTGATACATTGTATTCTCACACTGATACATTGTATTCTCATCACACTGATACATTGTATTCTCATCACACTGATACATTGTATTCTCACACTGATACATTGTATTCTCATCACACTGATACATTGTATTCTCACACTGATACATTGTATTCTCATCACACTGATACATTGTATTCTCACACTGATACATTGTATTCTCATCACACTGATACATTGTATTCTCATCACACTGATACATTGTATTCTCATCACACTGATACATTGTATACTCATCACACTGATACATTGTATTCTCATCACACCGATACATTGTATTCTCATCACACCGATACATTGTATACTCATCACATAGATACATTGTATACTCATCACACTGATACATTGTATTCTCATCACACTGATACATTGTATTCTCATCACACTGATACATTGTATACTCATCACACTGATACATTGTATTCTCATCACACTGATACATTGTATTCTCATCACACCGATACATTGTATTCTCATCACATAGATACATTGTATACTCATCACACTGATACATTGCATTCTCATCACACTGATACATTGTATACTCATCACACCGATACATTGCATACTCATCACACTGATACATTGTATACTCATCACACTGATACATTGTATACTCATCACACTGATACATTGTATTCTCATCACACTGATACATTGTATTCTCATCACACTGATACATTGTATTCTCATCACACTGATACATTGTATACTCATCACACTGATACATTGTATACTCATCACACTGATACATTGTATACTCATCACACTAATACATTGTATTCTCATCACACTGATACATTGTATACTCATCACACTGATACATTGTATACTCATCACACTGATACATTGTATACTCATCACACTGATACATTGTATACTCATCACACTGATACATTGTATACTCATCACACTGATACATTGTATACTCATCACACAGATACATTGTATACTCATCACACTGATACATTGTATACTCATCACACCGATACATTGTATTCTCATCACACTGATACATTGTATTCTCATCACACCGATACATTGTATACTCATCACACCGATACATTGCATACTCATCACACCGATACATTGTATACTCATCACACTGATACATTGTATACTCATCACACTGATACATTGTATTCTCATCACACTGATACATTGTATTCTCATCACACTGATACATTGTATACTCATCACACCGATACATTGTATTCTCATCACACTGATACATTGTATTCTCATCACACCGATACATTGTATTCTCATCACATAGATACATTGTATACTCATCACACTGATACATTGCATTCTCATCACACTGATACATTGTATACTCATCACACTGATACATTGTATACTCATCACACTGATACATTGTATTCTCATCACACTGATACATTGTATTCTCATCACACTGATACATTGTATTCTCATCACACTGATACATTGTATTCTCATCACACTGATACATTGTATTCTCATCACACTGATACATTGTATACTCATCACACAGATACATTGTATACTCATCACACTGATACATTGTATACTCATCACACCGATACATTGTATTCTCATCACACTAATACATTGTATTCTCATCACACCGATACATTGTATACTCATCACACCGATACATTGCATACTCATCACACCGATACATTGTATACTCATCACACTGATACATTGTATACTCATCACACTGATACATTGTATTCTCATCACACTGATACATTGTATTCTCATCACACTGATACATTGTATTCTCATCACACCGATACATTGTATTCTCATCACACTGATACATTGTATTCTCATCACACCGATACATTGTATTCTCATCACATAGATACATTGTATACTCATCACACTGATACATTGCATTCTCATCACACTAATACATTGTATACTCATCACACTGATACATTGTATACTCATCACACTGATACATTGTATTCTCATCACACTGATACATTGTATTCTCATCACACTGATACATTGTATTCTCATCACACTGATACATTGTATTCTCATCACACTGATACATTGTATTCTCATCACACCGATACATTGTATTCTCATCACACTGATACATTGTATACTCATCACACTGATACATTGTATACTCATCACACTGATACATTGTATACTCATCACACTGATACATTGTATTCTCATCACACTGATACATTGTATTCTCATCACACTGATACATTGTATACTCATCACACTGATACATTGTATACTCATCACACTGATACATTGTATTCTCATCACACCGATACATTGTATACTCATCACATAGATACATTGTATACTCATCACACTGATACATTGTATTCTCATCACACTGATACATTGTATTCTCATCACACTGATACATTGTATACTCATCACACTGATACATTGTATTCTCATCACACTGATACATTGTATTCTCATCACACCGATACATTGTATTCTCATCACATAGATACATTGTATACTCATCACACTGATACATTGCATTCTCATCACACTGATACATTGTATACTCATCACACTGATACATTGTATACTCATCACACTGATACATTGTATTCTCATCACACTGATACATTGTATTCTCATCACACCGATACATTGTATACTCATCACACTGATACATTGTATTCTCATCACACTGATACATTATATACTCATCACACTGATACATTGTATTCTCATCACACTGATACATTGTATTCTCATCACATAGATACATTATATACTCTGATCACACTGATACATTGTATTCTCATCACACTGATACATTGTATTCTCATCACACTGATACATTATATACTCTGATCACACTGATACATTGTATTCTCATCACACTGATACATTGTATTCTCATCACACTGATACATTGTATACTCATCACACTGATACATTGTATACTCATCACACTGATACATTGTATACTCATCACACTGATACATTGTATACTCATCACACTGATACATTGTATTCTCATCACACTGATACATTGTATACTCATCACACTGATACATTGTATACTCATCACACTGATACATTGTATACTCATCACACTGATACATTGTATACTCATCACACTGATACATTGTACTCTGATCACACTGATACATTGTATTCTCATCACACTGATACATTGTATTCTCATCACACTGATACATTGTATACTCATCACACTGATACATTGTATACTCATCACACTGATACATTGTATACTCATCACACTGATACATTGTACACTCATCACACTGATATATTGTATACTCATCACACTGATACATTGTATACTCATCACACTGATACATTGTATACTCATCACACTGATACATTGTATACTCATCACACTGATACATTGTATTCTCATTACACTGATACATTGTACTCTCATCACACTGATACATTGTATACTCATCACACTGATACATTGTATACTCATCACACTGATACATTGTATTCTCATCACACTGATACATTGTATACTCATCACACTGATACATTGTATACTCATCACACTGATACATTGTATTCTCATCACACTGATACATTGTATACTCATCACACTGATACATTGTATTCTCATCACACTGATACATTGTATACTCATCACATAGATACATTGTATTCTCATTACACTGATACATTGTATACTCATCACACTGATACATTGTATACTCATCACATAGATACATTGTATTCTCATTACACTGATACATTGTATTCTCATCACACCGATACATTGTATACTCATCACACTGATACATTGTATTCTCATCACACTGATACATTGTATACTCATCACACTGATACATTGTATACTCATCACACTGATACATTGTATTCTCATTACACTGATACATTGTATACTCATCACACTGATACATTGTATACTCATCACACTGATACATTATATACTCATCACACTGATACATTGTATTCTCATCACACTGATACATTGTATTCTCATCACACTGATACATTGTATTCTCATTACACTGATACATTGTATACTCATCACACCGATACATTGTATTCTCATTACACTGATACATTGTATACTCATCACACTGATACATTGTATACTCATCACACTGATACATTATATACTCATCACACTGATACATTGTATTCTCATTACACTGATACATTATATACTCATCACACTGATACATTGTATTCTCATCACACTGATACATTGTATTCTCATCACACTGATACATTGTATTCTCATCACACTGATACATTGTATACTCATCACACTGATACATTGTATTCTCACACTGATACATTGTATTCTCACACTGATACATTGTATACTCATTACACTGATACATTGTATACTCATCACACTGATACATTGTATTCTCACACTGATACATTGTATTCTCATTACACGGATACATTGTATACTCATCACACTGATACATTGTATTCTCATCACACTGATACATTGTATTCTCATCACACCGATACATTGTATACTCATCACACTGATACATTGTATTCTCATCACACCGATACATTGTATTCTCATCACACTGATACATTGTATTCTCATCACACCGATACATTGTATACTCATCACACTGATATATTGTATTCTCATCACACCGATACATTGTATACTCATCACACTGATACATTGTATACTCATCACACTGATACATTGTATACTCATCACACTGATACATTGTACACTCATCACACTGATACATTGTATACTCATCACACTGATACATTGTATACTCATCACACTGATACATTGTATTCTCACACTGATACATTGTATTCTCACAATAAAACATTGTATACTCATTACACTGATACATTGTATTCTCATCACATAGATACATTGTATTCTCATCACACTGATACATTGTATACTCATCACACAGATACATTGTATTCTCATCACACGGATACATTGTATACTCATCACACTGATACATTGTATTCTCATCACACTGATACATTGTATTCTCATCACACTGATACATTGTATACTCATCACACTGATACATTGTATTCTCACACTGATACATTGTATTCTCACACTGATACATTGTATACTCATTACACTGATACATTGTATACTCATCACACTGATACATTGTATTCTCACACTGATACATTGTATACTCATCACACTGATACATTGTATACTCATCACACTGATACATTGTATACTCATCACACTGATACATTGTATTCTCATCACACTGATACATTGTACACTCATCACACTGATACATTGTATACTCATCACACTGATACATTGTATTCTCATCACACTGATACATTGTATACTCATCACACTGATACATTGTATACTGATCACACTGATACATTGTATACTGATCACACTGATACATTGTATACTCATCACACTGATACATTGTATTCTCATCACACCGATACATTGTATACTCATCACACTGATACATTGTATTCTCATCACACCGATACATTGTATTCTCATCACACTGATACATTGTATTCTCATCACACCGATACATTGTATACTCATCACACTGATACATTGTATTCTCATCACACCGATACATTGTATACTCATCACACTGATACATTGTATACTCATCACACTGATACATTGTATTCTCATCACACCGATACATTGTATACTCATCACACTGATACATTGTATACTCATCACACTGATACATTGTACACTCATCACACCGATACATTGTATACTCATCACACTGATACATTGTATACTCATCACACCGATACATTGTATACTCATCACACTGATACATTGTATTCTCATCACACTGATACATTGTATACTCATCACACTGATACATTGTATACTCATCACACTGATACATTGTATTCTCATCACACTGATACATTGTATACTCATCACACTGATACATTGTATTCTCATCACACCGATACATTGTATACTCATCACACTGATACATTGTATACTCATCACACTGATACATTGTATACTCATCACACTGATACATTGTATACTCATCACACTGATACATTGTATTCTCATCACACTGATACATTGTATACTCATCACACTGATACATTGTATACTCATCACACTGATACATTGTATTCTCATCACACTGATACATTGTATACTCATCACACTGATACATTGTATACTCATCACACTGATACATTGTATACTCATCACACTGATACATTGTATTCTCATCACACTGATACATTATATACTCTGATCACACTGATACATTGTATTCTCATCACACTGATACATTGTATTCTCATCACATAGATACATTGTATACTCATCACACTGATACATTGTATACTCATCACACTGATACATTGTATTCTCATCACACTGATACATTATATACTCTGATCACACTGATACATTGTATTCTCATCACATAGATACATTGTATTCTCATCACACCGATACATTGTATTCTCATCACACTGATACATTGTATTCTCATCACACTGATACATTGTATACTCATCACACTGATACATTGTATTCTCATCACACCGATACATTGTATACTCATCACACTGATACATTGTATACTCATCACATAGATACATTGTATTCTCATTACACTGATACATTGTACTCTCATCACACTGATACATTGTATTCTCATCACACTGATACATTGTATTCTCATCACACTGATACATTGTATACTCATCACACCGATACATGGTATACTCATCACACTGATACATTGTATTCTCATCACACTGATACATTATATACTCTGATCACACTGATACATTGTATTCTCATCACACTGATACATTGTATTCTCACACTGATACATTGTATTCTCATCACACCGATACATTGTATACTCATCACACTGATACATTGTATTCTCATCACACTGATACATTGTATACTCATCACACTGATACATTGTATTCTCATCACACTGATACATTGTATTCTCATCACACTGATACATTGTATTCTCATCACACTGATACATTGTATACTCATCACACTGATACATTGTATTCTCATCACACTGATACATTGTATACTCATCACACTGATACATTGTATTCTCATCACACTGATACATTGTATACTCATCACACTGATACATTGTATTCTCATCACACTGATACATTGTATACTCATCACACTGATACATTGTATTCTCATCACACCGATACATTGTATACTCATCACACTGATACATTGTATTCTCATCACACTGATACATTGTATTCTCACACTGATACATTGTATTCTCATCACACTGATACATTGTATTCTCACACTGATACATTGTATTCTCATCACACTGATACATTGTATACTCATCACACTGATACATTGTATTCTCATCACACTGATACATTGTATACTCATCACACTGATACATTGTATTCTCATCACACTGATACATTGTATACTCATCACACCGATACATTGTATACTCATCACACTGATACATTGTATTCTCATCACATAGATACATTATATACTCTGATCACACTGATACATTGTATTCTCATCACACTGATACATTGTATTCTCATCACACTGATACATTATATACTCTGATCACACTGATACATTGTATTCTCATCACACTGATACATTGTATTCTCATCACACTGATACATTATATACTCTGATCACACTGATACATTGTATTCTCATCACACTGATACATTGTATTCTCATCACACTGATACATTGTATACTCATCACACTGATACATTGTATACTCATCACACTGATACATTGTATACTCATCACACTGATACATTGTATACTCATCACACTGATACATTGTATTCTCATCACACTGATACATTGTATACTCATCACACTGATACATTGTATTCTCATCACACTGATACATTGTATACTCATCACACCGATACATTGTATACTCATCACACTGATACATTGTATACTCATCACACTGATACATTGTATACTCATCACACTGATACATTGTACTCTGATCACACTGATACATTGTATTCTCATCACACTGATACATTGTATTCTCATCACACTGATACATTGTATACTCATCACACTGATACATTGTATACTCATCACACTGATACATTGTATACTCATCACACTGATACATTGTACACTCATCACACTGATATATTGTACACTCATCACACTGATACATTGTATACTCATCACACTGATACATTGTATACTCATCACACTGATACATTGTATTCTCATCACACTGATACATTGTATACTCATCACACTGATACATTGTATTCTCATCACACTGATACATTGTATACTCATCACATAGATACATTGTATTCTCATTACACTGATACATTGTATTCTCATCACACTGATACATTGTATACTCATCACACTGATACATTGTATACTCATCACACTGATACATTGTATTCTCATCACACTGATACATTGTATACTCATCACACTGATACATTGTATACTCATCACACTGATACATTGTATTCTCATTACACTGATACATTGTATACTCATCACACTGATACATTGTATACTCATCACACTGATACATTATATACTCATCACACTGATACATTGTATTCTCATCACACTGATACATTGTATTCTCATCACACTGATACATTGTATTCTCATTACACTGATACATTGTATACTCATCACACCGATACATTGTATTCTCATTACACTGATACATTGTATACTCATCACACTGATACATTGTATACTCATCACACTGATACATTATATACTCATCACACTGATACATTGTATTCTCATTACACTGATACATTATATACTCATCACACTGATACATTGTATTCTCATCACACTGATACATTGTATTCTCATCACACTGATACATTGTATACTTTTCATTTCCTGACCAGTACAGAGTTCTTCTCATTGTTATTTTGTACATTAGTAAAATACCGGCAGCAAACAATCGGTGATAAATAACCGAAGTTCATGTTTTTTAGTGAATTGACTTTAATGATTTATCTCATGTTTTTTTTTTTAGTTCCGAAAAAATGAGTCACGTGACCTCCATATCTCATGCGGTAACTTTTAATGAATTGAACCCACAGTATTCAAAGTCCATTCACCAACCAGGTGAATCTCAGACAAGCGAGTCTTTCTAAGCTGCACAAAGATCTCCTCCCTGTAGAGACCAACCAGCAATCTCCAAATGTACCTGTCCCCTACAATTAACCCCTTCTGGACCCTGCCGCAGGCTGACTCTCCACAGGGGACATTAGAGTGTAAAATTTGGTTTATTAAAAAATCTCATAAACATTAATTTTAATAAAAAAATATTGACTTCTATTCATATATACATATATATATACACACACACACACAAACACAAACTATATTGTCAAAAGTATTGGGACGCCTGCCTTTACACGCACATGAACTTTGATGACATCTCAGTCTTAGTCCGTAGGGTTCAATATTGAGTTGGCTCCGCCCTTTGCAGCTATAACAGCTTCAACTCTTCTGGGAAGGCCGTCCACAAGGTTTAGGAGGGTGTCTATGGGAATGTTTGACCATTCTTCCAGAAGCCCATTGGTGAGGTCAGGAACTGATGTTGGACGAGAAGGCCTGGCTCGCAGTCTTCGCTCTGAATCGTCTCAAAGGTCTTCTATCGGGTTGAGGTCAGGACTCTGTGGAGGTCACTCAAATTCCTCCACCCCAAACTCGCTCATCCATGTCTTTATGGACCTTGCTTTGTGCACTGGTCCAAATCATTCGGTGGAGGGGGGATTATGGTGTGGGGGTTGTTTTTCAGGGGTTGGGTTTGGCCCCTTAGTTCCAGTGAAGGGAACTCTTAAGGCGTCAGCATACCAAGACATTTTGGACAATTTCATGCGCCCAACTTTGTGGGAACACTTTGGGGACGGCCCCTTCTTGTTCCAATATGACTGCCCACCAGAGCACAAAGCAAGGTCCATAAAAACATGGATGAGCGAGTTTGGGGTGGAGGAATTTGACTGGCCTGCACAGAGTCCTGACCTCAACCCGATAGAATACCTTTGGGATGAATTAGAGTGGAGACTGTGAGCCAGGCCTTCTCGTCCAACATCAGTGCCTGACCTCACCAATGCTCTTCTGGAAGAATGGTCAAACATTCCCATAGACACACTCCTAAACCTTGTGGACGGCCTTCCCAGAAGAGTTGAAGCTGTTATAGCTGCAAAGGGCGGAGCCAACTCAATATTGAACCCTACGGACTAAGACTGGGATGTCATTAAAGTTCATGTGTGTGTAAAGGCAGGTGTCCCAATACTTTTGGAAATATAGTGTGTGTGTGTATATATATATATATTATATATATATATATATATATATATATATATATATATATATAATACAAAATTGCTTACTTCAGAAAACAGAAAATGGCTTTTTGCCAGAAAAAAATATCATAAATAGAACTAAATATAGAAACCAAAACATATTAGATATTAAAGTGTAAGCTCCTTTGGTGCAGAGACCGATGTGAATGGCTGTCTGTCCAGTACTGCGGTATCTGTCAGAGCTACAGTATATAAATCAATGTATAATAATTGTAGTGTATGGCTGTGGTGGGGACATTAGAGTGTGAGCTCCACTTATGTGTGCTAGGGGGTGGAATACAGGAAAGTGACCAGAATGTGTGCTGGGGGAGCATACAGGGAAGTGACCAATGTGCGTTCTGGTGGTGGGATACAGTATAAAGACCAATATATATGCTTGGGGTTAGATACAGGTAAGAAGGTAATGTGTGCTGGTGGTGGGATCTCAAAGTTGGGGGCATTCTCTACATTCAGCACTGGGGAATCCCCAAGTGAGAAACCACAAGTGCTAAAATTCTATGTAAAATGCAGGATAGGATTGGACCATGTATAATGTATTGTGTAATTTACCCCCCCATGTAAATTTCCTTACTCAATCACCTTATAGAAATAATTTACCTTTTCAGAGATCAGAATTAAAATCTTTGGCAAGTATTCCTAACATCAGTCCACAGAATTTCCCGGCTCTCTGGGTTTTCCGCAGGACAGAAAAGAAAAACAATGTTCTCAGCTCGTCCGAGTCATCCTGGAGGAATATAAACTCAGTTTTTGGCCCAATGACCATGTGTCACGCCAGGTTTCCAAATGAAAACGAAACAGCAATCTGCCCACGTCAATCTATAACACATGGGAGAAGTATTCACTACAACAGAATAATGCAGAATTCACGGTTCCCCAACTAGTCCAAGGAAAAAGGGCCTATGTGAAAACTGTTTGTTGGTTATAATAAAAACGAAGGTCTCAGTTGTATTCCTGTGCAAATATATGTGGAAACAACACACCACATAATGCAGGGAAAACCTCTCTTCCAAATATTCGAAACCAGGATTCCTCCAGAGGTTGATGGAGGTTTCCTAAGCTGTTGTTGATTGATTGTTATATTTATTTAATGGTGCCTTCATGTTTCTGGGGATAATGATACTTAAAGCCCGCAGCTGGCAACAAAAGTGAGTACACCCCTAAGTGCAACCTGTGAAGCTCTGGTGATCTCCATGCCCAAAAGGGTTAAGGCAGGGCTGGAAAATAATGGCGGCCACACAAAATATTGACACTTTGGGCCCAATTTAGAGATTTTCACTTAGGGGTGTACTCACTTTTGTTGCCAGCGGTTTAGACATTAATGGCTGTGTGTTGAGTTATTTTGAGGGGACAGCAAATTTACACTGTTATACAAGCTGTACACTCACTACTTTACATTGTAGACAAGTGTCATTTCTTCAGTGTTGTCACATGAAAAGATAGAAGGAAAGATTTACAGAAATGTGAGGGGTGTACTTACTTTTGTGAGATACTGTATGTAAGCTCTTATGAACCAGGCCCTCTTAACCCTCTTGCATTGAATTGTATTCTTACTGTTTTGTCCCCTTTTACTGTATATTGTAAATCGCTGTGAAAACTGTTGGTGCTATATAAATCCTTTCTCATAATAATAATTATGGTGGTGTATCTGGATTTTGCAAAAGCATTTGACACAGTTCCCCATAAACGTTTACTGTACAAAATAAGGTGCGTTGGCATGGACCATAGGGTGAGTACATGGATTGAAAACTGGCTACAAGGGCGTGTTCAGAGGGTGGTGATAAATGGGGAGTACTCGGAATGGTCAGGGGTGGGTAGTGGGGTCCCCCAGGGTTCTGTGCTGGGACCAATCCTATTTAATTTGTTTATAAACGACCTGGAGGATGGGATAAACAGTTCAATCCCTGTATTTGCAGACGATACTAAGCTAAGCAGGCCAATAACTTCTCCGCAGGACGTGGAAACCTTGCAAAAAGATCTGAACAAATTAATGGGGGAGGGGCGACTACATGGCAAATGAGGTTCAATGTAGAAAAATGTAAAATAATGCATTTGAGTGGCAAAAATATGAATGCAATCTATAGACTGGGGGGAGAACCTCTGGGGGAATCTAGGATGGAAAAGGACCTGGGGGTCCTAGTGGATGATAGGCTCAGCAATGACATGCAATGCCAAGCTGCTGCTAATAAAGCAAACAGAAAATTGGCATTAAAAAGGGGGATCAACTCCAGAGATAAAATGATAATTCTCCCGCTCTACAAGACTCTGGTCCGGCCGCACCTAGAGTATGCTGTCCAGTTCTGGGCACCAGTCCTCAGGAAGGATGTACTGGAAATGGAGCGAGTACAAAGAAGGGCAACAAAGCTAATAAAGGGTCTGGAGGATCTTAGTTATGAGGAAAGGTTGTGAGCTCTGAACTTACTCTCTCTGGAGAAGAGACGCTTAAGAGGGGATATGATTTTAATATACAAATACCGGACTGGTAACCCCACAATAGGGATAAAACTGAAGAGAGTTTAACAAGACTCGTGGCCACTAATTAAAATTAGAAGAAAAGAGGTTTAACCTTAAACTACGTAGAGGGTTCTTTACTGTAAGAGCGGCAAGGATGTGGAATTCCCTTCCACAGGCGGTGGTCTCAGCGGGGAGCATTGATAGCTTCAAGAAACTATTAGATAATCACCTGAATGACCGCAACATACAGGGATATACAATGTAATACTGACACATAATCACACACATAGGTTGGACTTGATGGACTTGTGTCTTTTTTCAACCTCACCTACTATGTAACTATGTAATAATAATAGTAATTTAGAATAGAAGCAAATACAAATGTAAATACTGTACAAATAGAAGGTCTTTATAAAGCTGAGATGGTAAAACTGATTTCATTGTAACAATGGAATGTGTACATTACAGGTTCACTTTAATAGCTGAAAATAAAACTATTGTAGAATGTGGGAGACGTTTCCCTGTCTGGAAGGTGTTGCAATGTTCTGATGGGTGTTGGGGAAGTGGGAAGATAACGGCAGATCACAGAAAGAAACAGGAAGATGACCCAACACACGGGGAAGTCAGATCTTAGAAATATTCACAGATAATGAAGAAGCGGAGAACGGACATTTTTCTGCATTTTTCCTCATGTGCCACTTTTGAGGTCGCATTGGCCATCCATTTTTCGGCACAGTTACTGTGTAAAGGATTGAACTGGTGTACTGGTAAAATCCACAAACTGATCCCGGTAACGAAAGCCTCGTATTTGTAGAGCAAAGCCACATAATTTTTGAAGACAATAAGTAAAACCCCAATTCCAAAAAAAGTTGGGGCGCCATGTAAAATCTGCATAAAAACAAAGTGCAATCATCTGCAAATCTCATAAACCCGTATTTTATTCACAATAGAAAATAGAAAACATGTCAATTGTTTAACCACTTGCCGCCCGCCCTATTACCAAATGACGGCAGCAAAGTGGTTTGATATTCCTGATCGGACGTCATATGACGTGATCAGGAATATCGAGCCGCTGCGTGCCCCCAGGGGCGCGCATCGTGGCGATCGTTGTTGCGGGGTGTCAGTCTGACACACTGCAACTCCGATCTAGGTGATGAGTCTCAGACGGAGACTCTTTACCACGTGATCAGCCGTGTCCAATCACGGCTGATCACGATGTAAATAGAAAGAGCCAGTGATCGACTTTTCCTCACTCGTGTCTGACAGACGCGAGTAGAGGAGAGCCGATCGGCTGCTCTCATGACAGGGGGGGGGTCTGTGCTGATTGTTTATCAGCACAGCCCCCCCTCGGATCCTACCCAGGACCACCAGGGAAGCTGCCCAGGACCACCAGGGAAGCCATCCACACTGGACCACCAGGTATGCCCCTACACCCCCAGTGAAATGCCACTGTGTGCCCAGGCAGCTACCAATCTGTGCCCAGGCAGTGCCACCAGGGATGCCCATCAGTGCCTCATATCAGTGCCACGTATCAGTGCCCATCAGTGCCACGTATCAGTGCTTAGCAGTGCCACCTATCAGTGCCGCCTATCAGCGCCACCCTATCAAAGTCCAGCAGTGCCGCCTTTCATTGCCCATTAGTGTCGCCTATCAGTGCCAACCAGTGCCACCCATCAGTGCCCATCAGTGCTGCCTATTAATGCCCATCAGTGCTGCATATGAGTGCCACCCATCAGTGCCCGCTCATTGGTGCCACCCCATCGGTGCCGCCGTATCAGTGCCTGTCAGTGCCACCTTATCAGTGCCCATCAGTGAAAGAGAAAACTTACTTATTTACAATTTTTTTTAACAGAAACAAAAGCAAAACTTTTATTTTTTTCAAAATTTGTCTTTTTTTATTTGTTTAGCAAAAAATAAAAACCGCAGAGGTGATCAAATACCACCAAAAGAAAGCTCTATTTGTGGGAAGCAAAATTTAAAAAAAAGGAAGTTTGGATACAGTGTTGTATGACCGCGCAATTGTCATTCAAAGTGTGACAGCGCTGAAAGCTGAAAATTGGTCTGGGCAGGAAGGTGTCTAAGTGCCCCCCGGTATTGAAGTGGTTAAACTGAGAAAACTTATCACTTTAAGGGAAAAAAAATCAGGTCATTTTGAAATGAATCTATACCAAAGAAACTCCGTATTTGATTTTACAGAAGTGGGTAATAACAACTGCACCTCAAAAAAAAGCCTGAATACTGGGCTTCAACATAAATTCAAACCATCATAAAAGTGTACATGCCCCCTTAAATCTCAGTATTCTTAAACTATAAACAAAAAAACTATATCTAATTCAAATAATATACATACAGTGCCTTGCAAAAGTATTCACCCCCCCTTGGCTTTTTACCTATTTTGTTACATTACAGCCTTTGGTTCAATGTTTTTTTTTTTTTATCTGAATTATATGTGATGGATCAGAACACAATAGTCTAAGTTGGTGAAGTAAAATTAAAAAAATATATACATAAAACAATTTTTCAGAAATAAAAAAACTGATAATTGTCATGTGCGTATATATTCACCCCCCTTTGTTATGAAGCCCATAAAAAGCTCTGGTGCAACCAATTACCTTCAGAAGTCACATAATTAGTGAAATGATGTCCACCTGTGTGCAATCCAAGTGTCACATGATCTGTCATTACATAGACACAGCTTTGTGAAAGGCCCCAGAGGCTGCAACACCTAAGCAAGAGGCACCACTAACCAAACACTGCCATGAAGACCAAGGAACCCTCCAAACAAGTAAGGGACAATGTTGTTGAGAAGTACAAGTCGGGGTTAGGTTATAAAAAGAATACCCAAATCTTTGATGATCCCTAGGAGCACCATCAAATCTATCATAACCAAATGGAAAGAACATGGCACAACAGCAAACCTGCCAAGAGACGGCCGCACACCAAAACTCACGGACCGGGCAAGGAGGGCATTAATCAGAGAGGAGCACAGAGACCTAAGGTAACCCTGGAGGAGCTGCAGAGTTCCACAGCAGAGACTGGAGTATCTGTACATAGGACGACAATAAGCCGTACGCTCCATAGAGTTGGGCTTTATGGCAGAGTGGCCAGAAGAAAGCCATTACTTTCAGCAAAAAACAAAATGGCAGGTTTTGAGTTCTTGAAAAGGCATGTGGGAGACTCCCAAAATGTATGGAGGAAGGTGCTCTGGTCTGATGAGACTAAAATTGAACTTTTTGGTCATCAAAGGAAATGCTATGTCTGGTGCAAACCCAACACATCACATCACCCAAAGAACACCATCCCCACTGTGAAACATGGAGGTGGCAGCATCATGCTGTGGGGATGCCACCCCCATCAAATCATTCTTTGCAGCTATTACCTTTTGTACCACCACCCCCTCCCTTTAGAATGTAAGCTCTACGAGCAGGGCCCTCCTGTACCTTTTGTATTGAACTGTACTGTAATTGTGTTGTCCCCCTTATACATTGTAAAGCGCTGTTGGCGCTATATAAATCTCGTATAATAATAATAATAATAATAATGTTTTTCAGCAGTCGGGACTGGGAAACTGGTCAGAGTTGAGGGAAAGATGGATGGTGCTAAATACAGGGATATTCTTGAGTAAAACCTGTACCACTCTGTGTGTGATTAGAGGCTAGGACGGAGGTTCACCTTCCAGCAGGACAATGACCCCAAACACACTGCTAAAGCAACACTTGAGTGGTTTAAGGGGAACCATGTAAATGTGTTGGAATGGCCTAGTCAAAGCCCAGACCTCAATCCAATAGAAAATCTGTGGTCAGACTTAAAGATTGCTGTTCACAAGCGCAAACCATCCAACTTGAAGGAGCTGGAGCAGTTTTGCAAGGAGGAATGGGCAGAAATCCCAGTGGTAAGATGTGGCAAGCTCATAGAGACTTATCCAAAGCGACTTGAAACTGTACAGAGTATTGAAGTATTGACTTTAGGGGTGTGACTAGTTATGCACATTGAGTTTTACTGTTATTTTGACCTATTTGTTGTTTGCGTCACAATAAAAAAAAAAAAAAAATTTAAAGTTGTGGGGATGTTCTGTAAATTAAATGATGCAAATCCTCAAACAATCCATGTTAATTCCAGGTTGTGAGGCAACAAAACACGAAAAAAGCCAAGGGGGGGGAGGGGGTGAATACTTTTGCAAGGCACTGTATAGTGAAAATTATGGACCTAAAAAGTTGTGCATCTATCACAGAGGGAGCACCTCTGCCGCCACTGATACAAGTGATTTTGTGGCGAATCCGCCACAGAGGCCACTTTTATCTGAAAGCAGACCGCCCGCTGTTTAAAAAGATACCAGGATTATGTCAGCTATCAGCTATCAGCTGCCATAACCCTGGTATTCAACATCAAACAGCCGCTGTGCGGATAGACATGTGTGGTTCGTTTTGTTCCGAATAAATATCCGGACAAATTTTTCATTATTCGGAGATTTGGATATATACAAATACCCGAATTACAGTATAAACAAAATTTACCGAATGCTCCAAATAACTAAACTAAATACCGCATATACTCGAGTCATGCACTTCTGCAGCAAAAAATGTCATTTTCCGAACCAACTTTGGGGCCCCGTATCTCAGGGCCACTTGGTGCTAGGAACCCCAAATTTGGTGTGCTAACCCAGTGGACCTGGGTCCCCAACATATCCAAAGTTCCTAGCACCAAGTGGCCCCAAGATACGGGGCCCCAAAATCGGTTCGGAAAATGTCATTCTCTGCTGCAGAAAAGTGCTTGACATTTTCTGAACCGATTTTTGGGACCCTGTATCTCGGGGCCACTTAGTGCTAGAAACCCCAGCTTTGGATATTTTATGGCGCTAGTTCCACTGGGTTTTCACACCAAATTTGGGGTTCTTAGCACTAAGTGGCCCCAAGATACAGGGCCCCAAAATCAGTCAACTGTGTCCATCTGCAGCAATGTCATTTCGGGACCCTTTGGGTTCAGAGACCCCAAATTTTGGCTGCAACTAGGGGGCATCTAGGAACCCTTAACTACCGAGTTTGAAGTTTGGGGGACCTATGGCTGCAAATGGGCACAGTGAGGCTGCAAATGGGCATTGTTGACCCTCTTTTCCACTTACAGTAGCTGTGCATTTCTCACCCTCGTCTTATACTCGGGTCAATAAGTTTTTCCCATTTTTTTTGTTGTAAATTAGGGCCTCGACTTATACTCGGAACGACTTATACTCGAGTATATACGGTATGTCCGAATTTCAGAAATTTGAATAGAATTTTACATTGAATTCCAGTCAAATTGGAACTGTAAACATTTTTCTGTGTGTGTTATTAGAGGACCATTTCGAAATAATGTTTTAGTTAAGCCAAAGGCGATTTAAAGAGTCATTGTAATCATTTGATTAAGATTTTATCTTTTGTTTGCCACATTTGAGCCGAAAAAAAAAAAATCTAAAGTTTTCGATTCGGCCGATTGAAAAATGTATCGATTCGAAAATTTTGAATCGACAAAAAAAAAAAAATGGTAAATTCAAAGAAAATTAGAAAAAGATATAAAACGAATTCCGAATACGAATTCCAAATACGAATCCTGAGTGCGAATTAAAACGAAACACAATTAAACACGTTTTTTCGTCATGGACATGTCTAGTTGTAGAAATTGTCTTTATAAAGCTGGGACAATACAACTGATTTAATTGTAAGAATGGAATTTCTACAAGACAGGTTCACTTTAATAACAATTAAAAATATTGCAGAATGTGCGAGAAGTTTCCCTTTCTGGAAGATGCTGCAATGTCCTGCCAGCCGGGTGTTGGGGAAATGGAAAGAAGGCCGCAGGTCACAGAAAGAAACAGGAAGATGACGCCAACACCCGGGGAAGTCAGATCTTCAAAGCATTCACAGATAATAGGAAAACAAAGAATGGACATTTTTGTGCATTGTCCTCATGTATTAAAGTGATACTAGGGCCCCTTTCACACTGGGGCGGTAGGGGGCGTCGGCGGTAAAACAGCGCTATTTTTAGCGCTGTTTTACCGCGGTATTCGGCCGCTAGCGGTGCGGTTTCTAACCCCCCGCTGGCGGCCGAAAAAGGGTTAAAACCCCTCGTATAGCGCGGCTATAGCCGCAGTATTACCGCGGTATAGCCGCGCTGTCCCATTGATTTCAATGGGCAGAAGCGGTTTAGGAGCGGTGAATACATCGCTCCTTCACCGATCCAAAGATGCTGCTCGCAGGACTTTTTTTACCGTCCTGCCAGCGCATCGCTTCAGTGTGAAAGCCCTCGTGCTTTTACACTGAACAAACAGCGGAGGCTGTTTAGGGGCGGTTTGCAGGCAGTATTTTTAGCGCAATAACGCCTGCAAACCGCCCCAGTGTGAAAGGGGCCTAAAGGATCGTTTTTTATTTTTTTTAAATAACAAACATATCACACTTACCTCCACTGTGCAGCTCGTTTTGCACAGAGTGGCCCCGAACATCCATTTCTGGGGTCCCCTGGCGGCTCTCGCGGGCTCATCCCCACATCAGATAACCCCCTTGGAGAAGCGCTCTCCCGGGGTGGTTACCTAGCGGGCGCGCTCCCAAGTCCAGCATTTGGCGTCCATAGAGGCCCTGGCCCCCCCAGCGCCCGCGCCATTGGATTTGATTGACAGCAGCAGGAGCCAATGGCTGCGCTGCTATTAATCTATCCAATCAAGAGCCGGGACCCTGTGGAGAGAGGGATGGCGGGGACGCGCCAACGGAAATTCGGGGCTCAGGTAAGTAAAATGGGGGGGGGGCTAGGGGGCCGGTGACTTCAAGGTGTTTTTTCACTTTAATGCGTAGGATGCATTAAAGCGGAGTTCCACCCAAAAATGTAACTTCCGCTTTAAGGGAAGGTGACCCCCTGACATGCCATGTCATTTTTTTTGGTGGGGGGGGGAGCGGAAACCATCTTTATTAGAGGGTTCCAGCTTCCTCCCGGGGCTCCCTCTCGGCAATCATCTGGGACAGGTCAAAGGTCCCGGATGAATGCCCGGCCAGTCACAGCGCGCAGCGCAGCTTGCGCATGCGCAGTGCGTGCCCGGCTGTGAAGCCATAGCCGGGCGCCCACAGTGACAATGCCGGCGCCGCAGAGAGGAGGGGGAGATGAGCGAGCTTTGTTCCCCCACATCGCTGGACCCCAGGACAGGTGAGTGCCCAATTCTTAAATTTCAGCAGCTGCAGGGGGTACCTTTCATCATGCACACACTCATCAATGCCCGGGACCAGGCAGGGACTGTGGTCATGTGAGAATCAAACTTTAAGGCAGTTCTCTGACTTAGAGATGAGCCGTGTCACCATGTGCAGTAATAAGATTTACAGAGTTCCTCTGAAAGTGTCGTCCGGTGTCACCACACACCTTTGCTGATCGATGTTGCATTATAGAGGGATGCTGCTGAGCATGCGCCCTCTCCACAAGTCCAGAGTACCTCTGCCACCTCACTCCGAGAGACGGAATGGGGTCCCACCGTGCACCCACCTATGATGAACCTCATGTGTGCACTCATTAACTCCTTTCTTCCCGTATCATGTGGCCAGGTCATGGGTTTCCTTAACCAGGGTTCAGCTCCAGATGCTACGGGAGATCGACCACTGGGGGGTGAGCCAGGTCATCAAACCCTCCCCTGCTACCAGAGTAACCTGCCCCCCCAGGTCCCGCACCTCATGACTGGCTGCTCTGTAGAAGGGTATCAGAGAGTCTAGCAAACTGGTGGTACCTGGAAACTCGGCAATGAGCGTCTCTGCCACTGTGGGTTCAAGCAGCGTAGCGACTGCAAAGTGTGCAGAGTCCTGCTGACTTGGATGTGATGGACATCATAACATGTCCCGCTAATGCGGCTAGACCAAGAAGAGCCCCAAACCCAGCCTTCCCCCAAATTTATATCACCGGTGGGTGGGCTGGATTGAACAAGCCCGCGAACCACAGCGCACACAATATCTCCCCCCCCCCCCACCATCCTTAGCCTGGGACCGCCACTAACTAAAACCAGCACACCTGTAAACGACCTGCCTACACCTGCCCTCCCATTTTTGCAAGCCAGCTACGACTAACCCAAATTATTAGCACTGCAGTATAAAAGTACAAAATGCAACATTTAAACATTAAAACAGTAGAGCAATCAATTTTTAAAACAACAAGGAGCAGCAAAAGTCCACATACAGTTGCAATAAAAAGTATGTGAACCCTTTTGGAATGATATGGATTTCTGCACAAATTGGTCATAAAATGTGATCTGATCTTCATCTAAGTCACAACAATAGACAATCGCAGTCTGCTTAAACTAATAACACACAAAGAATTAAATGTTAACATGTTTTTATTGAACACACCATGTAAACATTCACAGTGCAGGTGGAAAAAGTATGTGAACCCCTAGACTAATGAGATCTCCAAGAGCTAATTGGAGTGAGGTGCCAGCCAACTGGAGTCCAATCAATGAGATGAGATTGGAGGTGTTGGTTAGAGCTGTTTAAGGTGTGGTGGTCGGCAGCTCTACCCCAGATGATTTGGGGGAAGCCAACCTGGACGTGTCTCCACTGGATGCTGTAGATCCCGAAGCGCATAGACATGGGTCCTCTGAGGCAGCGGCCATGCTGGCAACAGCAGGGATTACCTGAGGAGCGGGCAATCCATTCAGGCTGACCCTCCAATCTCTAAAAGAGCAGCGCTTCACACTTGTGGCATCTTGCCCAGAGAGCAAAGTGCACGGACCATCTCCAACACCCGAAACTCGTTGAGGTCCTTGACGTGGGCTCAGCTCTTCCTTCTCTGAGCTGGCCGATCAGCTCCTATCTCTTCCCCCCTTTTTTTTTTTCTTGTATTCCCCTTGTATACCGCCTTAAGAGTTCCCTTCACTGGAACTAAGGGGCCAAGCCCAACCCCCGAAAAACAACCCCCCACACCATAATCCCCCCTCCACCAAATGATATGGACCAGTGCACAAAGCAAGGTCTATAAAGACATGGATGAGCGAGTTTGTGGTGGAGGAACTTGACTGGCCTGCACAGAGTCCTGACCTCAACCTGATAGAACACCTTTGGGAGACTGTGGGCCAGGCCTTCTCAACCAACATCAGTGCCTGACCTCACCAATGCTCTTCTGGAAGAATGGTCAAACATTCCCATAGACACCCTCCTAAACCTTGTGGACGGCCTTCCCAGAAGAGTTGAAGCTGTTATAGCTGCAAAGGGCGGAGCCAACTCAATATTGAACCCTACGGACTAAGACTGGGATGTCATTAAAGTTCATGTGTGTGTAAAGGCAGGTGTCACAATAATTTAGGAAATATAGTGTGTGTGTGTGTATATATATATATATATATATATAATACAAAATTGCTTACTTCAGAAAACAGAAAATGGCTTTTTGCCAGAAAAAAATATCATAAATAGAACTAAATATAGAAACCAAAACATATTAGATATTAAAGTGTAAGCTCCTTTGGTGCAGAGACCAATGTAAATGGCTGTCTGTCCAGTACTGCGGTATCTGTCAGAGCTACAGTATATAAATGTATAATAATTATAGTGTATGGCTGTTGTGGGGACATTAGAGTGTGAGCTCCTTTGTGTGTGCTAGGGGTGGAATACAGGAAAGTGGCCAGAATGTGTGCTGGGGGAGCATACAGGGAAGTGACCAATGTGTGTTCTGGTGGTGGGATACAGTGCAAAGACCAATATATATGCTTGGGGTTAGACACAGGTAAGAAGGTAATGTGTGCTGGTGGTGAGATCTCAAAGTTGGGGGCATTCTCTACATTCAGCACTGGGGAATCCCCAAGTGAGAAACCACAAGTGCTAAAATTCTATGTAAAATGCAGGATAGGATTGGACCATGTATAATGTATTGTGTAATTTACCCCCCATGTAAATTTCCTTACTCAATCACCTTATAGAAATAATTTACCTTTTCAGAGATCAGAATTAAAATCTTTGGCAAGTATTCCTAACATCAGTCCACAGAATTTCCCGGC
Organism: Lithobates clamitans; assembly: GCA_037952925.1. NCBI lineage: Eukaryota > Metazoa > Chordata > Amphibia > Anura > Ranidae > Lithobates > Lithobates clamitans. The sequence continues at coordinate 1,410,136 of JBBGZY010001832.1, forward strand.
TCTCTGGGTTTTCCGCAGGACAGAAAAGAAAAACAATGTTCTCAGCTCCTCCGAGTCATCCTGGAGGAATATAAGCTCAGTTTTTGGCCCAATGACCATGTGTCACGCCAGGTTTCCAAATGAAAACGAAACAGCAAGCTGCTCACATCAATCTATAACATGTGGGAGAAGTATTCACTACAGCAGAATCATGCAGAATTCATGGTTCCCCAACTAGGCCAGGGAAAAGGGCCTATGTGAAAACTGTTTGTTGGTTATAATAAAAACGAAGGTCTCAGTTGTATTCCTGTGCAAATATATGTGGAAACAACACACCACATTATGGCAGGGCAAACCTCTCTATATGATATTCTAAACCAGGATTCCTCCAGAGGTTGATGAAGGTTTCCTAAGCTGTTGTTGATTGACCTCTCATTTGATGGTGCCTTCATGTTTCTGGGGATAATGCTACTTGACAGAGCCAGCAGCATGACACCAATGTTAGGAGCATTCTTCCTATAGGCCTCCAAGGTAAGGGACATTCTTCCACCTGAACCCCAATGTAAGGAGCATTCTTCCCACCAGTGCCGGGACAAGGTCATTCGGTGCCCAGGGCGAAGATGGCAAACTGCGCCCCCCCGTGTAAACAAAGAGTGAGTGCTTTTCAATGGAAAAGAAAAAAAAGGGATCATTCCCTCTGTAAAGAGCCCCTGTATTGATTGTCAACACAGAGTTCTGGGCTGTGATTTGATGCAGCCGATCAGCATGTCCCAGTCATGAACCATTGGCTGGGATCTGCTGACAGTCCTGATGTGTCAAATCACAGGTGAGTAAGTGGGTGGGGGCATGCGCCCGACACCCTGAAACAGGCAGCACCATACGCCTGTAGCTGCCACCCCATAGCAGTATATGTACTGGGATGGGTCAGCAAGTGGTTAATTACCAATGGCATTTGTAATTTGCATCAAATAAAGCAAAAAACTGCGCCAATTATTCTAAAATAAACATGAACATCTAAAGCAGCCGCAAACTCTACTGTGAGATATAACAGTCCCAAATCATAAATTCATAAACAGAGTTGCGCTAATTAATATTGAGTCAAGCACCAGTGATAAAAACAAAGTCCCAATGTGATAAAAAAGTTCTTTGGTAACATCCGCACCATCCGCCACCTTCAATTGAGTGATCCTGTGACGGTAACTTCCACCATAGATAAAGTGCCTGCTTACCAGATTGCACAGACCTCCTATCAGGGAAGGTCAGTGACACTTGTGGCTCTAAACGAGCCAGGTCCTTTAACCATCCAAGGAACCCCTTATGGCAAGTGGACCCACCATCCAGGAAACAATATCACAGATGGTCCCCAAAATACAAAAAGGCTTGCTAGCCATACTGTAAAAATATTTAACCACTTCAATACCGGGCACTTAGACACCTTCCTGCCCAGAACAATTTTCAGCTTTCAGTGCTGTCGCAGTTTGAATGACAATTGCGCGGTCATACAACACTGTACCCAAACTAAATGTTTATCATTTTGTACCCACAAATAGAGCTTTCCTTTGGTGGTATTTGATCACCTCTGCGGTTTTTATTTTTTGCTAAACAAATAAAAAAAGACCAAAAATTTTGAAAAAAATAAGTTTTGTTTCTGTTAAAAAATGTTGTAAATAAGTAAGTTTTCTCTTTCACTGATGGGCACTGATAAGGCGGCACTGACAGGCACTGATAAGGCGGCACCGATGAGGTGGCACCAATTAACGGCACTGACGATGGGCACTGATATGCGGCGCTGATGGGTGGCACTGTTATGCAGCACTGATGGGCATTGATAGTCGGCACTCATGGGTGGCACTGGTGGGCACTGAAAGGCTGCAGAGATGGATTCTTATGGGTGGCACTGATGGGCACTGATAGGCGGCACTGCTGGGCACTGATAGGTGGCACTGGTGGGCACTGAAAGGCTGCAGAGATGGATTCTTATGGGTGGCACTGATGGGCACTGATAGGCGGCACTGCTGGGCACTGATAGGCGGCACTGATAGGCAGCACTGATGGGCATCCCTGGGGGCACTGGCAGTGGTAGGCATTGTGAGTGGGACCTGATTGGCAGCTGCATGGGCATTGATTGGCAGCTGCCTGGGCACAGATTAGTATTTCCCTGGGGGTCTAGGGGGCATACCTGGTGGTCCAGTGTGGATGGCTTCCCTGATGGTCCTGGGCGGCTTCCCTGGTGGTCCTGGGTAGGATCCGAGGGGGGGCTGTGCTGATAAACAATCAGCACAGACTCCCCCCATCAGGAGAGCAGCCGATCGACTCTCCTCTACTTGCATCTGTCATACGCGAGTGAGGAAAAGTCGATCACCGGCTCTTCCTATTTACATTGTGATCAGCCATGATTGGACACGGCTGATCACGTGGTAAAGAGTCTCCATCAGAGACTCTTTACCTGAATCGGTGTTGCGGGGTGTCAGACTGTCTGATACAGCACAAAGGGATTAATTGACTGCTACTGGTCACTAATGCATCAGTGACCAATGGCAATACATTAACCCCCCTCCATGCTGTACATTACTGAAATGTAATACTATTGGTAATTAGCCTCCCCTCAGCCACCTCCAACCCCCCCAAATCTACAGAGTTAATTAAGCTGCAATCATCTGCTTTGCTTACTTGTGCAATACACACTGCAGTCACTCAGTGTTTAGTTCCTCCTCCTCGGTTCCTCTTGGTCACAGCCTCAGCGGCACTGTATGCTGCTCCTGTGAGTCCTCCAATCCCGCCTCCCATCATCGCCGGTGTTCTGACAAGAAAGGGCCCCCCCATCGGATAGTGTCTGCCCTGTACTGGGCAGGCGCAGCGCTTGCGCAGTACGTAGTACAAAGGAAACGCCGAAAGTCTCCATGTAGAGCTGATGAACAGCTGTTAATCTTTGGAGACTTTCGGCATCTCCTTTGTCCTCCGTACTGCGCAAACGCTGCGCCTGCGCAGTACAGGGCGGACACTATCCAATGGGGGACAAGATACCCGGCCTCTAAGTGAGTGACGTCACGCCGGGCCGGCCGGAACCATGAAGCGCCTGTCGGGGGGGAGGCCAAGTATCTCCACTGACAGGGAAGGCAATTGAACTGCTGACATATTAGCTTGTGCCGGGTGAAGGAGCGCACTCGGCACATCATTGCAACTGCAGCTATTAGCGGCTGGTGTGTACAATCGCACACACAGCCAGTTTTTAGAAGCCCATTTCACCTGCGCCCCCCTCCCTGCAGTAAACTGTATCGCCCAGGGCATCTGCCCCTTCCGCCCCTGCCTTGTACCGGCCCTGCTTCTCACTAATCACCAATGTAAGGAACATTCTTCTCACTGATCACCAATGTAAGGAACATTCTTCTCACTGATCACCAATGTAAGGAACATTCTTCTCACTGATCAACAATGTAAGGAACATTCTTCCCCCTGATCACCAATGTAAGGAGCATTCTTCTCACTGATCACCAATGTAAGGAACATTCTTCTCACTGATCACCAACGTAAGGAACATTTTTCCCAATGATCACCAATGTAAGGGACATTCTTCCCACTGATCACCAATGTAAGGAACATTCTTCTCACTGATCACCAATGTAAGGAGCATTCTTCTCACTGACCACCAATGTAAGGAACATTCTTCTCACTGATCACCAATGTAAGGAACATTCTTCTCACTGATCACCAATGTAAGGAACATTTTTCCCAATGATCACCAATGTAAGGAGCATTCTTCCCACTGATCACCAATGTAAGGAACATTCTTCTCACTGATCACCAATGTAAGGAACATTTTTCCCAATGATCACCAATGTAAGGAACATTCTTCTCACTGATCATCAATGTAAGGAACATTCTTCTCACCGATCACCAATGTAAGGAGCATTCTTCTCACTGATCACCAATGTAAGGAACATTCTTCCCACTGATCACCAATGTACGGAACATTCTTCCCACTGATCACCAATGTAAGGAACATTCTTCTCACTGATCACCAATGTAAGGAACATTCTTCTCACTGATCATCAATGTAAGGAACATTTTTCCCAATGATCACCAATGTAAGGAGCATTCTTCCCACTGATCACCAATGTAAGGAACATTCTTCTCATTGATCACCAATGTAAGGAGCATTCTTCTCACTGATCACCAATGTAAGGAACATTCTTCTCACTGATCACCAATGTAAGGAGCATTCTTCTCACTGACCACCAATTTAAGGAACATTCTTCTCACTGATCACCCATGTAAGGAACATTCTTCCCACTGATCACCAATGTAAGGAACATTCTTCTCACTGATCACCAATGTAAGGAACATTTTTCCCAATGATCACCAATGTAAGGAACATTCTTCTCACTGATCACCAATGTAAGGAACATTCTTCTCACCGATCACCAATGTAAGGAGCATTCTTCTCACTGATCACCAATGTAAGGAACATTCTTCCCACTGATCACCAATGTACGGAACATTCTTCCCACTGATCACCAATGTAAGGAACATTCTTCTCACTGATCACCAATGTAAGGAACATTCTTCTCACTGATCACCAATGTAAGGAACATTTTTCCCAATGATCACCACTGTAAGGAGCATTCTTCCCACTGATCACCAATGTAAGGAACATTCTTCTCACTGATCACCAATGTAAGGAACATTCTTCCCACTGATCACCAATGTAAGGAACATTCTTCTCACTGATCACCAATGTAAGGGACATTCTTCTCACTGATCACCAATGTAAGGAACATTTTTCCCAATGATCACCAATGTAAGGAGCATTCTTCTCACTGATCACCAATGTAAGGAACATTCTTCCCACTGATCACCAATGTAAGGAACATTCTTCCCACTGATCACCAATGTAAGGAACATTCTTCTCACTGATCACCAATGTAAGGAACATTCTTCTCACTGATCACCAATGTAAGGAACATTCTTCTCACTGATCACCAATGTAAGGAGCATTCTTCTTACTGATCACCAATGTAAGGAACATTCTTCCCACTGATCACCAATGTAAGGAACATTCTTCTTACTGATCACCAATGTAAGGGACATTCTTCCCACTGATCACCAATGTAAGGAACATTCTTCTCACTGATCACCAATGTAAGGGACATTCTTCTCACTGATCACCAATGTAAGGAACATTCTTCTCACTGATCACCAATGTAAGGAGCATTCTTCCCACTGATCACCAATGTAAGGGACATTCTTCCTACTGATCACCAATGTAAGGGACATTCTTCCCACTGATCACCAATGTAAGGAACATTCTTCTCACTGATCACCAATGTAAGGAACATTCTTCCCACTGATCACCAATGTAAGGAACATTCTTCTCACTGATCACCAATGTAAGGGACATTCTTCCCACTGATCACCAATGTAAGGAACATTCTTCTCACTGATCACCAATGTAAGGAGCATTCTTCTCACTAATCACCAATGTAAGGAACATTCTTCTCACTGATCACCAATGTAAGGAACATTCTTCTCACTGATCACCAATGTAAGGAACATTCTTCCCACTAATCACCAATGTAAGGAACATTCTTCTCACTGATCACCAATGTAAGGAACATTCTTCTCACTGACCACCAATGTAAGGGACATTCTTCTCACTGATCACCAATGTAAGGAGCATTCTTCTTACTGATCACCAATGTAAGGAACATTCTTCCCACTGATCACCAATGTAAGGAACATTCTTCTTACTGATCACCAATGTAAGGGACATTCTTCCCACTGATCACCAATGTAAGGAACATTCTTCTCACTGATCACCAATGTAAGGGACATTATTCTCACTGATCACCAATGTAAGGAACATTCTTCTCACTGATCACCAATGTAAGGGACATTCTTCCCACTGATCACCAATGTAAGGAACATTCTTCTCACTGATCACCAATGTAAGGAGCATTCTTCTCACTGATCACCAATGTAAGGAACATTCTTCTCACTGATCACCAATGTAAGGAGCATTCTTCTCACCGACCACCAATGTAAGGAGCATTCTTCTCACCGACCACCAATGTAAGGAACATTCTTCTCACTGATCACCAATGTAAGGAACATTCTTCTCACTGATCACCAATGTAAGGAACATTTTTCCCAATGATCACCAATGTAAGGAGCATTCTTCCCACTGATCACCAATGTAAGGAACATTCTTCTCACTGATCACCAATGTAAGGAACATTTTTCCCAATGATCACCAATGTAAGGAGCATTCTTCCCACTGATCACCAATGTAAGGAACATTCTTCTCACTGATCACCAATGTAAGGAACATTCTTCTCACTGATCACCAATGTAAGGAACATTCTTCTCACTGATCACCAATGTAAGGAACATTCTTCTCACTAATCACCAATGTAAGGAACATTCTTCTCACTGATCACCAATGTAAGGAACATTCTTCTCACTGATCACCAATGTAAGGAACATTCTTCCCACTGATCACCAATGTAAGGAACATTCTTCCCAATTTTTCTTTATTAAAAGTCTTGCAATCAATAAGCATAAAATCACTATATATAATATACATAAATATATACATATTTACATAAAAGAAAATAAATATAGCAAATCTGCTCTCAAACAAAAAATGACTTTACAGCAAAAACAAAACTCATCATGAACATGTCATTATTGGGGATAATCTCACTACAACTCACACCAATACACCAGACATCCAAACTGTGAGGTCAAGAAACAAACCCGCACCCATTATGCATGCAGCCATTCTTCAAAAAGAAGATACTAACCAACAAAAGCTAAGGGAGTGAAAGAAACAGAAAAAGAAAAGGAGCACCTCACCCAGAGATGGGCAGTTCACCAAAGGCAGGTCTGATATTCCTCCACGCCTTTTTCCAGACCGCCCGAGGCTCCCTGCCCCTCTCAAGACCCCGAATTTTCCCAACCTCACCCAGAATATCGTGCACCACCACCTCAACAGAGAGGACTTTTTTCCGCAGGGTAATCTGGCACCGTGCATTCCATGTGAAGTAACGGACAACTATACTAACTAAAAACAGTGTATCCAAATCAAAATCCCAGCAAGTCGGGAATGCCCCGTACACCCACTCCGCATAACTCATGCGATAGAAAAAGGGGATACCTAGAGCCCTCCCCAGCCTTTTATACACCTCTATGTTAAAGGGACACTGCAGCAAAAAGTGGTCCATAGACTCCACTTTACCAACACACTCCGCTCTAGGACAATCCCGATCATCCACAGGGCGATGCTTCAAGTTCCCTCTGACATAGAGCCTTCCATGGAAAGCGAGCCAGGCTTGATCCCTAAACTTCAAGGGGATTCTTTCTAAATTGATTAAACGCAACCCCTCCCTCATTACAGAGCCTGGGCAATCCCTTAAGGCCAGTGACACACTGAAAGCAGAGCTCAAAATCCTCTTCTCCAGAAGCTTCCTGGGGAGGGACTTGATATCCTCCACTGTCACCTGCCACTGCCGAAGTATTTTCAGACACGGGGCAACATAAGCCGGGAGCTTGCCATGTCGGACTCTCAGACTTTTCACTGGCCCGCCATCTTCCCAGCATCGCAGAAAAGGCCTAAAACAAGACTGAAAAATGCCCACCCATCCCGGCGGGTTCTCTGCTAGCATGTTACCAAGATTGTACTTTAAAAAGAGCAGAGAAAAGAAAACTATTGGGTTGACCATTCCTAGGCCACTCTCCCGCCTAGACAGGTAAGTTACATTGCGTTTGATCAGGTTCAGCCTACTTCCCCATAACAGTTGGAAAAAACAGCTGTACACCCTTGCATAGAGAGATGCTGGCAAGATACAGACGAAGCTGACATATAAAAAGATTGGGACCAGGTACGTTTTGATCAAGTCAACCCTCTCCCTCAAGGAAAGCTTCCATTTCTTCCAGCTTGCTACTTTGGCATTGGCACACACCAACCTGCTTTCCCAATTTCGATGACCATAGTCACCAGGACCAAATTTGATGCCCAACACTTTAATTTCCTGCTGGGGCTCTGGGAAGGCATCCGGAAGTTCGAAGCTTTCACCCTCCTCGCCCATCCAGAAAACTTCACTCTTTTCATGGTTGACTTTAGAACCAGAAGCCTCCGTGTACTGCTCTATCATAGAGACCACCTCCTGCGCCTCCTCTGTCCCAGAGACAATAACAGACACATCATCGGCATAGGCCACGACCTTCAGAGGCGGCACACCAGCAATGCCCAAAGGCACCCCGCACAAAGATCCACTCTCTAGCCTTCTTATGAAGGGGTCGATTGCGAATACATATAACAGGGGGCTCAGAGGACATCCCTGGCGCACACCAGAGCCAACCTCAAAAGGCTGTCCAACCCAACCATTAACCAGTGGGAAGCTCTCAGCCCCTCTATATAATGTCTTCAGCCAATCTATAAACCTCCCCTGCAGGCCGTATCTACCAAGTAGCAAATACAGGTACTCGTGATTGACTCTATCAAAAGCCTTCGCCTGATCCAATGCCAGCAAGTACTTTCTCCATCCAGCAGCCCTGCATCGTTCCAAAGCCTCCCGGACAGCTAAAACCACTGAAAAGGTACTTCTACCTTGGACCGAGCAGTGCTGATGACTGGACAACAAATCGCCTGCTACTGACGACAAGCGCCAAAAAAGAATCTTCGCCAGGATCTTTCTATCAACATTAAGAAGACTGATGGGGCGCCAGTTCTCAATCATTGAGGAGTCTTTACCTTTTGACAGAAGAATCACAGCGGATTGCCTCATGGAGGGAGGGAGCGAACCCTCTTCTAGACAGCTGTTATAAACCTCTACTAAAAAGGGAGCCAGAATGGACTTAAAACACTTGTAGAATTCAGCTGTCAACCCATCTGGCCCAGGCGATTTTTTGGTAGCCAGCTTCTCTATAGCATGAACTACCTCATCCACTGAAATTGGTTCTGTCAAATCCATCAAAGGCAATGTACCATTTCCCAATCCTGGAGTAGAATCCAGAAAGCTTTCCATCCTGTCCCGACAAAGGTCCTTTCTTCCCAGAAGGTCTGCGTAATATGACCTGAAGATCTCCAGGATCCCTGATCTGGACTTCACCAGGGAACCCGTACTATCCCTCAGGCCTATGACCGTCTTAACTGCTATGCCTTGCTTACAGTTCTGGTAAGGATCAGGCGAGTGATATTTTCCATAATCCCTCTCCAGAACCAAGGAGGCATGCCGGTCGTATTGACACTTCCTAAGAAGAAACTTCACCTCAGAGATCTCCCCTGGATCTCCTCTATACGAGACAAGACGATCAAGCTTCCTCCGCAAATGCTGGTAGGCAATGTACATACCAAGCTGCTTCTTCTTACTTATGGCCTTGAAAAGTCCTATTGTCCTTTGTTTCACAAGCTCCCACCACTCTGACTTACTGCTGCAAAAGTCCAGAATAGAAACCTGTGCCTGAAAAAAATCCTCAAAGGATTGTCTTACCTCTACATCTTCCAGGAGAGCCGAATTCAGTTTCCAGGTACCCCTTCCCCTGGGTGGAGTGTCCGAGGCATTCAGAGTCACAGACAGCATACAGTGGTCAGAGAACTCCACCGCCCTCAACTCAGGAGCCGAGAAAGCAGAGTTCTCCTTTAAAAAAAACCTATCTATCCTACTCTGACTATTCCCTCTCTGAAATGTGAATCCCGTGCTGCCAGGGCAGTGCTTAATATGCACATCTACCAGGCCTGCTTGTCTTACCATATCTCTAAGAAAAACGCTATCGTAACCCAGCCTGTCTATGGAGCCTCTCCTGTCTTCAGGCCTAATTATGGTGTTAAAATCACCTCCAAAGACAACCTGCTGGGACGTAAAAAGGAAGGGCTTGATCTCTGTGAGGAGGCATTTCCTGCCCCATTTTGACTGCGGTCCATAGATATTGATCAGCCGCAGGTCCTGCCCCCTAACAGAGACGTCCAAGACCATGCATCTCCCCATTTCTAACTCAATTACCCGCCGGCATGTTACCATATCGGTTTTAAAAAGGACCGCAACTCCGCTGCAGGGCTCAGCCGCAAGAGACCAAAAGGAGGGACCGCATCTCCACTCCCTTTTTGCTAGATGGACATCGGCCAAAGTATTGAGCCAGGTCTCTTGCAAAAATAAAATCTCGGCATCAAACTCGCTGAGCAAAAATAAGGCAATATCACGAGCTCTTGCAGATTTAATGCTGGCGACATTAATGGTCGCCACCTTTATCGGAGTGGGAACTGCCATCAGGATGATTGGGGTAGTCGTTTCTTAACCTTTGCCACACTCTCATCACCAGAAACAGCTCTCTTCAGACTACGTGACTCCCCCTCATCCATGGATGATAAAGAGAAAGATATATCAGACATCTCATCACCCGACAAAACTGAAAAGGTATTACCAAGAGGAACCCCTCCTGGGTCCGACTCTGAGGAAGAAATGACCACTTTACTTGTCTTCCTCTTCTTCTTCTTTTTCTTCCTCCTAAACTTCTCCCACCCCTCATCATCCGAATCCCCCTCAACAGAGGGTGAGACATGGGATATGGACACCCTTCTATCAGCCCCACCCCCATCCAGCACCCCCACATTCCCCTGACCACGTTTGTGCCGCTGAGGGACAGGGACTGGAGGCCGAGTGGGAAGATCCGCCAAACCTGCCCCCCCAGCAGCTTCTGCCAGTCTGGAGGATCTACGTACAGTAGGATTAGGGACCACCACATGGGGGACAGACTCAGGGACCACATTACTGGGGGAAACAGAATCCGAAACAACAGATGTAACAGACTCAGGGACCACATTACTAGGTGAAACAGAATCCGAAACAACAGATGTAACAGACACAGGAGGGACAGACTCAGGGACCACATTACTAGGGGAAACAGAATCTGGAACAAATATAACAGAAACAGGAGGGGCAATAACAGTTTTAGCGGCCTCATCCTCCTTATCAAGTCTCTGCAACTCAGCCTCCAATCCTGGCAAGTTATGTAATGCCTCTGGGCACTGACTATAAGGATGACCCAGCTTTTGGCACAAATTGCACCGAATTTCAGTACAATCCTTAGCCAAATGGTCCAGATCCTGGCACAGTGAGCATTTCTTACGGGTACAGGTAGATGCAAAATGGCCTTTGTCTCCACATTTGTTACAGACTTTAGGCTGACCCTGGTAAAAAATAGTCAGCCTATCTCTCCCCAGAAAAGCTGAACAGGGAAGGTGTTGAACTACATTGCCCAGCATGCCCAATTTTAGTGACACTGTCCAGGCCCCTGTCCATATCCCATGCTCATCAAGGACCTTCCGCAGTGGAGCGAGGACCTCACCATATCGGCGTAGCCATACTATCAAATCAGCCTCTGGTATGGATTCGTTACGCACCAGGATCGTCACCGACTTTATCAGAGGCTGCCTGGAAATCACCTTTGGCACCAAACCACTCCACTGCGGAAGGCCCTTGCACCTACTATACCTCTCCCAAAATAAATCCAAACCCTCAGGCTTTACAAAGGACAAATCAAACTCATAACTCCCCACTGGGCAAATCAAAGCAAATATATCTGATGCTTTAAACCCCATTTCCAGAACCAACTCAGCCACCCTCCCCCTTACTGGTGGGGTCCCCTCCCCCTCCCACTTCAATTGAACCACATTCCTCCTCCTGTACCCACCAACCATCCCACCACCAAGCCCCCCCAAATTGTGACCACTAAAATTCCCTCCACACTCTTTGGTGCGACTCCCCAGAACGGACGCATAACTGCCCACATTTCTCCCAGCAGAAGAAGCATTTGTGTGCTTTGAACCGTCTGTCACATTTCTGGCAGATATCGATTGTACAGATTTGGTCTGCACAATCGCTGAGTCTTTCCTCTGCTGAGCAGGGAGAGCAATGTCATTTTTATTTTTCCCAGCAGTATTAACCCCTTCACCACCACCCACCACATTCATAGTTTTATCATTCTTAATACTTGCTGGTATATTCACAGTTCCTGTAGTCTTCCCAACAGTGTCAGTTCCCACTGCTGTGCTGGTGGAATCTTCAGCTGGCCTGTTCTCTTCCATCAGGACAGGACTTTCAGCAGGCTGGTCTGACACATCCATGGCTTCCACTACACATGGTGCAATGTGCTGATCCCCTCCCCCATCACCATCAATCAGCTCTGCTGGAACACAGAGAGGCTCAGGTGAGGCAATCTCTTTGCTGGTGTCAGCCTTAAGCTGGCCATACACCATACAATTTTCCTGTTCAATTTTCTTTAGATTTACCTTCAACTATGTAGTACAAGGGCCTGCCTGATTGCATCCAAATTGAAAGTGTTTAGGTTTGACCTCCTATTATATGGTTTTGGTAAATCTAAAGGAAAGTTGAACAGGAAAATTGAATAGTGTATGGCCAGCCTTACTGTGTGAAACACATGGAGAAAACTTGATAGAGGAACCACTGGTCTCAGCAAATCCAGGAGTAGAAACATCCATGTTCGGGGTGTTTGGTGCAGGTCCATCTTCATTCCCTGGTTTATCTTTCCTCTCATCCTCAGGGATTTCTGATGGATCACCAGAAATGGCAAACTTGTCTGCTCTCAGGGGTGACTCCATCCGCTGGATGAAGGTCAGGGTGCCATGCTCACGCTCAACCCCCTGGCTGGTTGCCGCTGGCGATTCCAAGGCCTTACATGGGGGGAGAGGTGCAGAGGCAGATGGACCCGGGTCATCCATAACCTGAGGCTGCTGATCCATGCGACTTACTGACGACTGGCTGGCAAATCTCTTCTCATTCTCAAATTTTTCTTTAAAAGCTCCACTTCTGGCTTTTAATTTTTCCAACAATAAAGTTTGCTGCTTTACTTTTTCCTCATATTCCTGTAACTCAGGCTTCATGGCTGTGCGATTTCTACTCCAGGCCTGGAAGTATTTGGCTTTGAAGTTCTTATGGTTAGTTTTCAAAACTTGAAGTTTCTCTTCAGCCCTTCCAATTTCCCTAAAGCGATCAACAATCTTCTGTCTGAAGATACTCGCATCCATACCAGGGCCTGGACCCACAGTCAGATCCTCCACCTCCTCCTCACTAGGCCCCATGTCATCAGGGGGATCCCTCCCTGGGCCTCCCCCAGGATCAGGCATTGTTCCTGGGCCAAACTAGCAGGCAAGGCCCAGGCTTGAAAAAAGGCTGGTTCTCAGAGAGCTCCTTGGGTGTGTCCTCCTTCCCACTGACCACCAATGTAAGGAGTATTCTTCCCACTGATCACCAATGTAAGGAATATTCTTCCCACTGATCACTAATGTAAGGAACATTCCCACTGATCACCAATGTAAGGAACATTCTTCTCACTGATCACCAATGTAAGGAACATTTTTCTCACTAATCACCAATGTAAGGAACATTCTTCTCACTAATCACCAATGTAAGGAACATTCTTCTCACTGATCACCAATGTAAGGAACATTTTTCCCAATGATCACCAATGTAAGGAGCATTCTTCCCACTGATCACCAATGTAAGGAACATTCTTCTCACTGATCACCAATGTAAGGAACATTCTTCCCACTGATCACCAATGTAAGGAACATTCTTCTCACTGATCACCAATGTAAGGAACATTCTTCTCACGCATCACCAATGTAAGGAACATTCTTCCCACTGATCACCAATGTAAGGAACATTCTTCTCACTGAACACCAATGTAAGGAGCATTCTTCTTACTGATCACCAATGTAAGGAACATTCTTCCCACTGATCACCAATGTAAGGAACATTCTTCTCACTAATCACCAATGTAAGGAACATTCTTCTCACTAATCACCAATGTAAGGAACATTCTTCTCACTAATCACCAATGTAAGGAACATTCTTCTCACTAATCACCAATGTAAGGAACATTCTTCTTACTGATCACCAATGTAAGGAACATTCTTCCCACTGATCACCAATGTAAGGAATATTCTTCCCACTGATCACTAATGTAAGGAACATTCCCACTGATCACCAATGTAAGGAACATTCTTCTCACTAATCACCAATGTAAGGAACATTCTTCTTACTGATCACCAATGTAAGGAACATTCTTCCCACTGATCACCAATGTAAGGAACATTCTTCTCACTAATCACCAATGTAAGGAACATTCTTCCCACTGATCACCAATGTAAGGAACATTCTTCTCACTAATCACCAATGTAAGGAACATTCTTCCCACTGATCACCAATGTAAGGAACATTCTTCTCATTGATCACCAATGTAAGGAACATTCTTCTCACTGATCACCAATGTAAGGAACATTCTTCCCACTGATCACCAATGTAAGGAACATTCTTCCCACTGATCACCAATGTAAGGAACATTCTTCCCTCTGATCACCAATGTAAGGAACATTCTTCCCACTGATCACCAATGTAAGGAACATTCTTCTCACTGATCACCAATGTAAGGAGCATTCTTCCCACTGATCACCAATGTAAGGAGCATTCTTCCCACTGATCACCAATGTAAGGAGCATTCTTCCCACTGATCACCAATGTAAGGAACATTCTTCTCACTGATCACCAATGTAAGGAGCATTCTTCCCACTGATCACCAATGTAAGGAACATTCTTCTCACTGATCACCAATGTAAGGAACATTCTTCTCACTAATCACCAATGTAAGGAACATTCTTCTCACTAATCACCAAAGTAAGGAACATTCTTCTCACTAATCACCAATGTAAGGAACATTCTTCTCACTAATCACCAATGTAAGGAACATTCTTCTCACTAATCACCAATGTAAGGAACATTCTTCTCACTGATCACCAATGTAAGGAACATTTTTCCCACTGATCACCAATATAAGGAGCATTCTTCCCACTGATCACCAATGTAAGGAATATTCTTCCCACTGATCACTAATGTAAGGAACATTCCCACTGATCACCAATGTAAGGAACATTCTTCCCACTGATCACCAATGTAAGGAACATTCTTCTCACTGATCACCAATGTAAGGAATATTCTTCCCACTGATCACTAATGTAAGGAACATTCCCACTGATCACCAATGTAAGGAACATTCTTCTCACTAATCACCAATGTAAGGAACATTCTTCTCACTGATCACCAATGTAAGGAACATTTTTCCCAATGATCACCAATGTAAGGAGCATTCTTCCCACTGATCACCAATGTAAGGAGCATTCTTCCCACTGATCACCAATGTAAGGAACATTCTTCTCACTGATCACCAATGTAAGGAACATTCTTCCCACTGATCACCAATGTAAGGAACATTCTTCTCACTAATCACCAATGTAAGGAGCATTCTTCTCACTGATCACCAATGTAAGGAGCATTCTTCTCACTGATCACCAATGTAAGGAACATTCTTCCCACGGATCACCAATGTAAGGAATATTCTTCCTACTGATCACTAATGTAAGGAACATTCTTCCCACTAATCACCAATGTAAGGAACATTCTTCTCACTGATCACCAATGTAAGGAACATTCTTCTCACTGATCACCAATGTAAGGAACATTCTTCCCACTGATCACCAATGTAAGGAACATTCTTCTCACTGATCACCAATGTAAGGAACATTCTTCTCACTGATCACCAATGTAAGGAACATTCTTCTCACTGATCACCAATGTAAGGAACATTCTTCTCACTGACCCCCAATGTAAGGAACATTCTTCTCACTGATCACCAATGTAAGGAACATTCTTCCCACTGATCACCAATGTAAGGAACATTCTTCTCACTAATCACCAATGTAAGGGACATTCTTCTCACTGATCACCAATGTAAGGAACATTCTTCTCACTGATCACCAATGTAAGGAATATTCTTCCCACTGATCACTAATGTAAGGAACATTCTTCTCACTGATCACCAATGTAAGGAACATTCTTCTCACTGATCACCAATGTAAGGGGCATTCTTCTCACTGATCACCAATGTAAGGAGCATTCTTCCCACTGACCTACATAGTTACATAGTTACATAGTAGGTGAGGTTGAAAAAAGACACAAGTCCATCAAGTCCAACCTATGTGTGTGATTATGTGTCAGTATTACATTACATATCCCTGTATATTGCGGCCATTCAGGTGATTATCTAATAGTTTCTTGAAGCTATCAATGCTCCCCGCTGAGACCACCGCCTGTGGAAGGACCTCTAATGTAATCGGAATGTTCCACTTGTCAGAAATTTAAAAGGGCATTTCTCTACTGGCAACCAATGTGATGGGGCAGTAACATTTCCATTGTCTACGATGTTTCTTTTTGAAATTTTCGTTTGCTGGTTTAT
Source organism: Lithobates clamitans (assembly GCA_037952925.1). Taxonomy (NCBI): domain Eukaryota; kingdom Metazoa; phylum Chordata; class Amphibia; order Anura; family Ranidae; genus Lithobates; species Lithobates clamitans. The sequence goes on from JBBGZY010001832.1 coordinate 1,426,420, forward strand.
ACACAACACACTAAGGCCAGTGGCACAAAGGGCCACTAGCTTTTGTGCCTACAATCCTGGTGTTCTTGTGCACCCTGGATGCCGCATCTGTGCCTCCCTGGTGCACTTAAGTGCCAAGACTGAAATTATGTGCCACTGGCCTTAGTGTTGATTGAAAACAAAAATTGGCATCTTCGTTTTTAGGTGAAGCAGAGCTTTGTCATTAGCTACAGTATCTCACAAAAGTAAGTACACCCCTCAAATTTTTGTAAATCTTTTCTTCTATCTTTTCATGTGACAAGACTGAAGAAATGACACTTTGCTACAATGTAAAGTAGTGAGTCTACAGCTTGTATAACAGAGTAAATTTGCTGTCCCCTCAAAATAACTCAACACACAGCCAGTAATGTCTAAACCGCTGGCAACAAAAGTGAGTACACCCCTAAGTGCAACCTGTGAAGCTCTGGTGACCTCCATGCCCAGGAGGATTAAGGCAGTGCTGAAAATAATGGTGGCCACACAAAATATTGACACTTTGGGCCCAATTTGGACATTTTCACTTAGGGGTGTACTGACTTTTGTTGCCAGCGGTTTAGACATTAATGGCTGTGTGTTGAGTTATTTTGAGGGGACAGCAAATTTACACTGTTATACAAGCTGTACACTCACTACTTTACATTGTAGCAAAGTGTCATTTCTTCAGTGTTGTCACATAAAAAGATAGAAGAAAATAGTTACAAAAATGTGAGGGGTGTACTTACTTTTGTGAGATACTGTAACTAATGACAAAGCTATGCTTCACCTAAAAACAAAGATGCCAATTTTATGTAGCTTATGTAAGATACTGTATGTTAGTTTAGATTGTAAGCTCTTATGAACAGGGCCCTCTTAACCCTCTTGCATTGAATTGTATTGTAACTGTATTGTCCCCTTTTACTGTATATTGTAAAGTGCTGCGCAAACCGTTGGAGTTATATAAATCCTTTCTCATAATAATAATAATATTAGTAATATAGAAGCAAATACAAATGTAAATACTGTACAAATAGAACATCTTTATAAAGCTGAGATGGTAAAACTGATTTCATTGTAACAATGGAATGTGTACATTACAGGTTCATTTTAATAGCTGAAAATAAAACTATTGTAGAATGTGCGAGACGTTTCCCTGTCTGGAAGGTGTTGCAATGTTCTGATGGGTGTTGGGGAAGTGGGAAGATAACGGCAGATCACAGGAAGAAACAGGAAGATGACCCAACACACGGGGAAGTCAGATCTTAGAAATATTCACAGATAATAAAGAAGCAGAGAACGGACATTTTTTGCCATCTATTTTCGCATTCGCCATCTATTTTTCGGCAATCTCATAAACCCGTATTTTTTTTTTCACAATAGAAAAAAGAAAACATGTCAATTGTTTAACCACTTCAGCCCCAGAAGAATTTACCCCCTTCCTGACCAGAGCACTTTTTGCGATTCGTCACTGCGTCGCTTTAACTGACAATTGCGCGGTCGTGTGACGTTACACCCAAACTAAATTGACGTCCTTTTTTTCCCACAAATAGAGCTTTCTTTTGGTGGTATTTGATCTCCTCTGCGGTTTTAATTTTTTGCGCTATAAACAAAAAAAGAGCGACAATTTAAAAAAAAAAAAAACATTATTTTTTACTTTTTGCTATAATAAATATCCCCCAAAAATATATAAAAAAACTAATTTCTTTCACAGTTTAGGCCGATACGTATTCTTCTACATATTTTTGGTAAAAAAAAAAGCGTATATTGATTGGTTTGCGCAAAAGTTATAGCGTCTACAAAATAAGGGATAGATTTATGGCATTTTTTTTATAATGTTTTTTTTAGTAGTAATGGCGGCGATCTGTGATTTTTATCGTGCTAGCGACATTATGGCGGACACGTCGGATACTTTTGACAATATTTTGGAACCATTGTCATTTATACAGCGATCAGTGCTATAAAAATGCACTGATTACTGTGTAAATGGCACTGGCAGGGAAGGAGTTAAACACTAGGGGGGCGATGAAGGGGTTAACTGTGTCCTAGGGAGTGATTCTAACTTTGGGGGGGATGGGCTACACCTGACATGACAGCGATCACTGCTCCCGATTACAGGGAGCGGTGATCTCTGTCATGTCACTAGGCAGAACGGGGAAATGCTTTGTTTACATAGGCAACTCCTCGTTCTGCGGCTCCGTGACACGTTCACGGGTCACCGGCTGACATAAGGTCACGGAGTACACAATGCCGCGTCTTAAAGGGGACGTACAGGTACGCCCATCTGCACAGCCATGCCATTGTGCCGACGTATTTCGCCGTGACACTGGTCGGGAAGCGGTTAAACTGCGAAAATTTATCATTTTAAGGAACAAAAAAAATCAGGTCATTTTGAAACTAATCTATACCAAAGAAACCCCGTATTTGATTGTAAAGAAGTGGGTAATAGCCACTGCACCTCAAAAAAGCCTGAATACTGGGCTTCAACATAAATTCAAACCATCATAAAAGTGTGCATGCCCCCTTAAATCTCAATATTCTTCAACTATAAACAAAATAAACTATATCAAATTCAGATGATATACATATAGTGAAAATTAAGGACCTGAAAAGTTGTGCATCTATCACAGAGGGGGCACCTCTCCCCACCGCCGATAAAAGTGATCTTGCGGTGAATCCGCCACAGAGACCACTTTTATCTGAAAGCGGACCTCCCGCTGTTTAAAAAGATACCGGGGTTATGGCCAATATCTGCTTCCATAACGATGGTATTCAACATCAAACAGCCGTTGTATAATGAGGGCGGGCAATCAGTAAGTAGTTAAGACAGTAAATTTTCTCAGTTTAACACCTTCCTACCCAGCTGCCAATCTGACTTTCCTCCTTTTGAGTGGACATCATGTGACATCCTCTCGGGAGGTGCCGCTCTCACGACCACGGAACACAGCTGATGACTGATCAGTGTACGGGCTCGCTGCCGGTACCATGGGACCACTGTGATCAATCACAGCAACTTAACATTAATAAATCACCGGGACCAGAAGGCTTGCATCCGAGGGTACTTAGGGAACTCAGTCAGGTGATTGCCAGACCGTTGTTCCTAATTTTTACAGACAGTCTATTGACTGGAATGGTACCAGCTGATTGGAGAAAAGCCAATGTAGCACCAATATTTAAAAAGGGCCCAAAAAACATCCCTGGGAATTACAGACCAGTTAGCCTAACATCAATAGTATGTAAACTCTTGGAGGGGATGATAAGGGACTATATACAAGATTTTAGTAATAAGAACGATATCATTAGCAGTAATCAGCATGGATTCATGAAGAATCGTTCTTGCCAAACCAATCTATTAACCTTCTATGAGGAGGTGAGTTGCCATCTAGATAAAGGAAGGCCCGTAGACGTGGTGTATCTGGATTTTGCAAAAGCATTTGACACAGTTCCCCATAAACGTTTACTGTACAAAATAAGGTGCGTTGGCATGGACCATAGGGTGAGTACATGGATTGAAAACTGGCTACAAGGGCGTGTTCAGAGGGTGGTGATAAATGGGGAGTACTCAGAATGGTCAGGGGTGGGTAGTGGGGTCCCCCAGGGTTCTGTGCTGGGACCAATCCTATTTAATTTGTTTATAAACGACCTGGAGGATGGGATAAACAGTTCAATCTCTGTATTTGCAGACGATACTAAGCTAAGCAGGGCAATAACTTCTCCGCAGGATGTGGAAATCTTGCAAAAAGATCTGAACATATTAATGGGGTGGGCGACTACATGGCAAATGAGGTTCAAGCAAATGAGGTTCAATGTAGAAAAATGTAAAATAATGCATTTGGTTGGCAAAAATCTGAATGCAATCTATATACTGGGGGGAGAACCTCTGGGGGAATCTAGGATGGAAAAGGACCTGGGGGTCCTAGTAGATGATAGGCTCAGCAATGACATGCAATGCCAAGCTGCTGCTTATAAAGCAAACAGAATATTGGCATTAAAAGGGGATCAACTCCAGAGATAAAACGATAATTCTCCCGCTCTACAAGACTCTGGTCCGGCCGCACCTGGAGTATGCTGTCCAGTTCTGGGCACCAGTCCTCAGGAGGGATGTACTGGAAATGGAGCGAGTACTTAGAAGGGCAACAAAGCTAATAAAGGGTCTGGAGGATCTTAGTTATGAGGAAAGGTTGTGAGCTCTGAACTTATTCTCTCTGGAGAAGAGACGCTTGAGAGGGGATATGATTTCAATTTACAAATACTGTACTGGTGACCCCACAATAGGGATAAAACTTTTTCGCAGAAGAGAGTTTAATAAGACTCGTGGCCACTCATTAAAATTAGAAGAAAAGAGGTTTAACCTTAAACTACGTAGAGGGTTCTTTACTGTAAGAGCAGCAAGGATGTGGAATTCCCTTCCACAGGCGGTGGTCTCAGCGGGGAGCATTGATAGCTTCAAGAAACTATTAGATAATCACCTGAATGACCGCAACATACAGGGATATGTAATGTAATACTGACACATAATCACACACATAGGTTGGACTTGATGGACTTGTGTCTTTTTTCAACCTCACCTACTATGTAACTATATATGTAACTATGTAACATGACAGTTGTAAACAATGGATGTCTTTCTTTCATGCCATCCAATGTGTACAATTGTGTTGCAAGCTGTGATTGTGATCACATGGTACAGATCGGGCCAATCACAGCTAATCACAACAAAACAAACTGGATGAATGTTTCATTCAGTAAAATGCTTGCTTATAGCAATGAAATTCACTGCTATAAGCAATCATAATGTGTAAAAAAAAAGGGTAACATTATATTGCTCTGGCCACAGTGTGTTAAAATAAATGTAATAGAAAATAAAATAGAAAAAAAAATATATTACATATCTTTGTTTCTGTACTGTCACCAGTCAGTACCCCTGATCACGGCCACACCAGTTATATGATGACGCTGTACTACACTGGTGACAGAATGTAAAAAGAAATTGTGAAAAAAAAATGTAATCCTTTTATTTTCCCAAAAATTATGTAAAAAAAACTCCAACTTCAAAAGAAAAATTGCCATGCCTCTTACTAAAATACATTTGGACTGTCTACTTTCCAAAAAGTGGTCATTTGGGGGGTAATTGTCCTGGCTTTTTTGGGTCTCAAGAAATAAACACTGATTTGGGTTATTTTGACCAAAGAAATGTAGCAGAATACATTTTGGACTAAACATTTATTTGCAAAATTTTATAACAGAAACAAAAAAAAATTATTTTTTTGTTTATTTAACAAAAAATAAAAAACCCAGTGGTGATTGTATACCACCAAAAGAAAGCTCTATTTGTGTGAACAAAATGATACAATTTAGTTTGGGTACAGTGTTGTATGGTGTTGTACAATGTTGTACAGTGTTGTACGGTGTTGTACAGTCTTGTACAATGTTGTACAGTGTTGTACGGTGTTGTACAGTTTTGTACGATGTTGTACAGTGTTGTACAGTGTTGTACGGTGTTGTACAATGTTGTACAGTGTTGTACGGTGTTGTACAGTGTTGTACGGTGTTGTACAGTTTTGTACAGTGTTGTACGGTGTTGTATGGTGTTGTACAGTGTTGTACAGTTTTGTACGGTGTTGTACAGTGTTGTACAATGTTGTACAGTGTTGTACAGTGTTGTACGGTGTTATACAGTGTTGTGCAGTGTTGTACGGTGTTGTACAGTGTTGTACAGTTTTGTACGGTGTTGTACAGTGTTGTACAGTTTTGTACAGTGTTGTACGGTGTTGTACAGTTTTGTACGGTGTTGTACAGTGTTGTACAGTGTTGTACGGTGTTGTACAGTTTTGTACGGTGTTGTACAGTGTTGTACAGTGTTGTACCATGTTGTACAGTGTTGTACGGTGTTGTACAGTTTTGTACGGTGTTGTACAGTGTTGTACAATGTTGTACAGTGTTGTACAATGTTGTACAGTGTTGTACGGTGTTGTACGGTGTTGTACGGTGTTGCCAATTGACATTCAAAGTGTGACCAGCACTGAAAGCTGAAAATTGGCCTGAATAAAATACAGGTTTATGAGATTTGCAAATCATTGAATTCTGGTTTTATGCAGATTTTACACAGCGTCCCAACTTTTTTGGGGAATTTGGGTTGTAGATAGACATGTGCTGCTCTTTTCGTTATGAATACATATCCGGATAAATTTTTCATTATTCGGAGATTTGGATATATAGGAATACCTGAATTACAGTATAAACAAAGTTTACCGAATGCTCCAAATAACTAAACGAAATATGTCAGAATTTCTGAAATTTGAATAGAATTTTACATCGAATTCCAGTCAAATTCGAACTGTAAACATTTTTCTGTGTGTGTTATTAGAGGACCATTTTGAAATAATTCTATTTTAGTTAAATCAAAGGCGATTTAAAGTATCATTGTAATCATTTGATGAAGATTTTTTCTTTTGTTTGTTCACTTTGCCGCATTCGAACCGAAAAAAAAAATCTAAAGTTTTTGATTCAGCCGATTGAAAAATGTATCGATTTGAAATTTTTGAATCAAAAAAAAAAAAATTCGGTAAATTCAAAGAAGAAATGAAAAAGACAGACGAATTCCGAATACGAATCCTAAATACGAATTAAAACAAAATGAAATGAAACCAATTTTTTCATCATGGACATGTCTAGTTGTAGAAATTGTGTTTATAAAGCTGGGACAATACAACTCATTTAATTGTAAGAATGGAATTTCTACATGACAGGTTTACTTTAACCACTTCCGGACTGTCGAACGCCGATATATGTCCCAACTTTGAAGAGGAATATCGTTGTTATGGTAGCAGCTAGCTGCCATAACCCCGGTATAGTCTTTTTCGGCCGGCGGTCCGGTTTCCGATAATAGTGGTCTCTGCGGTGGATTCGCCACAAGATCGCTTTTATTGGTGGCGGGAGAGGGGCCCCCCCTCTCACCACACTCCGGTGCCCTCCGCCACTTACAGGAGCCCTCGGCAGCGGCGGAGGCGATCGGATCTTCTCTCTTGCTGGGTATGGAGACCAGTGAGGGGGAAATGGCCCCCACCTGTCTCCATACCATTGCAGGGCAGAAGCGACGTAAAAACATCACTTCTGCCGTAGCTCTTAAGGGGCCATTTTTTATTTATTTTTTTTAAATGATAATTTTTTTTTTTAATTGCAGACCTCATATTTAAGAGGTCCTGTCATGCTTTTTTTTCTATTACAAGGGATGTTTACATTCCTTGTAATAGGAATAAAAGTGACATGATTTTTTTTTTTTTTTAAAGAACAGTGTAAAAATAAAGAATAAAAATAACCCCTTGCTGCCACGCATACGCAGATGTGCGTAATCGGCTTTCAGGGGTTATACCGGGATGCCGCTTACCAGCTGCGTTGATCTCTTTTTAAGGGGATTGCATCCACTTATGGCATATACCCCTGCCAGGGTCTCTATAAATGTTGACCAGATGTCACCTCTCTTTCTGTTAGAATTGCCTCTGAATGACTCACGATCAGCAGTTCCCCATGTTAAAAAGAAGAGCTTCCATAGTGTGATATCGTAAACATTTATTAATCATAGAAAAACAAGATTGCACTTACAAGACAGTCCAGAGTAAAAAGCATTATAAAAGTGATTTGAGCCGGCCAGCTCTCGATAGTCGCCCGTTGCTTCCGGGACTTCACATTGTTTTTGGTGACGTCAGAACGCCGCTCCTCCCTACGCCGTTTCGTCACAGATGACGTCCTCCATGTGCACGTCATAGAGACCCTGGCAGGGGTATATGCCATAAGCGGGTGCGATCTCCTTAAAAAAAGAGATCAACGCAGCTGGTAAGCGGCAGCTATTTCCCAGGTGGAGGAATCTTTCTATCCCAAATCACTACCTCTGCAGTGTTTTCTGTTTTAAGTCACCAATAACCAGTGAACTGAGGACATTTCAGAGAATTGGGAATATTATGCGATTGGCAACATTGCTCTTTTTTGAGGACTTTCTGCAGATATTATTTTTTCACAGGACACTTTTGATATCTATTGTGTGGCCAATTTGTAATGCATTTATGTTTTAATGTCAGGATGAACATGGATATATTATACAGTAGGTGACCGCGATATTGTGTCAATCTCGCTGCATTTCTCGGCGAGATTTGACACCTGCGAGCCCCGTCGCGGGAGTCAGCGCCGAGATGGCTCACTCATTGCGAAAGGAAAACTTTGTTTTCCTTTCGCGATGAGTGACAGGCAGTGCTGACAGCTGTCTGGTATGAATCCTGAGGGGGAACGCCACGCCAAATTTTAAATGAAAAAAACAGCGTGGGTTCCCCCCAGGGGCATACCAGGCCCTTAGGTCTGGTATGGATTGTAAGGGGAACCCCCTATGCCAAAAAATCAGCGTGGGGGTCCCCCCAAAATCCATACCAAACCCTTATCCGAGCACGCAGCCTGGCCAGCCAGGAAAGGGGGTGGGGACGAGTGAGCACCCCCCCTCCTGAGCCGTACCAAGCCGCATGCCCTCAACATGGGGGGGTGGGTGCCTTGGGGGAGGGGGGCGCCCTGCGGCCCCCCCCACCCCAAAGCGGCGACAAGACAGCGGCAGCAGACCGGGCCCCTCGCTGGCAAAAGAGCTGGAAGTAGATAGTGGAGGGGCCCGGGAGAAGAGGCGGAACACTGGGAGAAGTCGGAAGAAACCCCCCCCCGAAGTCGGAAGGAGACCCCGGAGCTGCCTAATAAATTACTCTTAAAACCTGTGTACTGTGTTTTCTTTTTATTGACACTTTTCCCTAGGTGAATGGGTAGGGGTACGATGTACCCCATACTCATTCACACAGGGTGGGGGGCCAGGATCTGGGGGCCCCCTTATTAAAGGGGGCTCCCGGATTCCGATAAGCCCCCCGCCCGCAGACCCCGACAACCAATGGCCAGGGTTGTCGGGAAGAGGCCCTTGTCCTCATCAACATGGGGACAAGGTGCTTTGGGGTGGGGGCCCCCCCTCCCCCAAGGCACCCACCCCCCCATGTTGAGGGCATGCGGCCTGGTACGGCTCAGGAGGGGGGGGGCGCTCGCTCGTCACCACCCCTTTTCCTGGCCGGCCGGGCTGCGTGCTCGGATAAGGGTCTGGTATGGATTTTGGGGGGACCCCACGCCGATTTTTCCGCGTAGGGGGTTCCCCTTACAATCCATACCAGACCTAAGGGCCTGGTATGCCCCTGGGGGGGAACCCATGCTGGTTTTTTCATTTAAAATTTGGCGCGGCATTCCCCCTCAGGATTCATACCAGACAGCTGTCAGCACTGCCTGTCACTCATCGGGAAAGGAAAACAAAGTTTTCCTTTCCCGATGAGTGAGCCAGCGCGACATGCACAGTAACCTGTCGCCGAGAACCAGCGCGATGGTATCGCACTGGAAACGCAATCTCGCGGTCAGGTACTGTAGATTCATGCAAGTTAGTATTTTATCATTTACATTGGGAGTAATTATACAGTATACTCTATTTGATATAGATATACTATATATGTGGATATACGCTACCGCATTTTTATAGTCTCATGCTGCGCAGCTTTTCCTTCTGAAATTAAAATAAATAAGAAAAAAAAATTTTTTTTTAAAAGCGCCCCCGTCCCCGCTAGCTTATGCAGCAAACAAAATGCATACGGAAGTCAAAACGGTAAACGGTGTTCAAACCACACAAGTGAGGTATCGCCGCGATCGTCAGAGCAAGAGTAATAATTCCAGCACTAGACCTCCTCTGTAACTCTAACATGGTAACCATAAAAAAAATTGAAAACATTGCCTATGGAGATTTTTAGGTACCGTAGTTTGTCGCTATTCCACGAGTGCGTGCAATTATAAAGCGTGACATGTTTGGTATCTATTTACTCGGCGTAACATTATCTTTCACATTACACAAAAAAATTGGGGTAACTTTACTGTTTTGTTTTTTTTTTAAATTCATGAAAGTGTCCCTTTTCCAAAAAAGTTGCGTTTAAAACACCACCGCTGCACAAATACCGTGTGACATAAAATATTGCAACAATCGCCATTTTATTCTCTAGATTCTCTGCTAAAAAAAATATATATATAATGTTTGGGGGCTCTAAGTCATTTTCTAGCAAAAAATACGGATTTTATCTTGTAAACACCAAATGTCAAAAATAGGCTTAATCATGAAAGGGATAAATAAGAAAAAAAATTTTTTTTTTAAAACGCTCCCTATCCCGCCGAGCTCGCGCGCAGAAGCGAACGCATATATGAGTAACGCCCGCATATGAAAACGGTGTTCAAACCACACATGTGAGGTATCGCCGCAATCGGTAGAGCGAGAGCAATAATTCTAGCCCTAGACCTCCTCTGTAACTAAAAACATGCAACCTGTAGAATTTTGTAAACGTCGCCTCTGGAGATTTTTAAGGGTAAAAGTTTGCTGCCAATTATGAAGCATGACATGTTGGGTATAAATTTACTTGGTGTAACATTATCTTTCACAATATAAAAAAAAATTGGGCTAACTTTACTGTTGTCTTATTTTTTAATTTAAAAAAGTGTATTTTTTCCCCCAAAAAAAAGTGCTCTTGTAAGACCGCTGCGCAAATACGGTGTGACAGAAAGTATTGCAACGACCGACGTTTTATTCTCTAGGGTGTTAGAAAAAAAAATGTATAATGTTTGGGGGGTTCTAAGTAATTTTCTAGCAAAAAAAAAACTGTTTTTTACTTGTAAACAACAAATTTCATAAGGAGGCTCGGTCCTTAAGTGGTTAATAACTTCCAAAAAAAATATTGCAGAATGTGCGAGAAGTTTCCCTTTCTGCAAGATGCTGCAATGTCCTGCCAGCCGGGTGTTGGGGAAATGGGAAGAAGGCTGCAGGTCACAGAAGATGACGCCAACACTCGGGGAAGTCAGATCTTAGAACCATTCACAGATAACAGGAAAACAAAGAATGGACATTTTTGTGCATTGCCCTCATGTGCCACTTTTGTGGCTGCGTTCACCATTCCTATTTCGTCATATTTACTGTATTGAAGTGATACTAAAGGATTGTGTTTTATTTTTTTAAAATAACAAACATATCACACTTACCTCCACTGTGAAGCTCGTTTTGCACAGAGTGGCCCCGAACATCCATGTCTGGGGTCCCTCACGGCTCCTCCCCGCATTAGATAACCCCCTTGGAGAAGCGCTCTCCGGGGGGGGGGGGGTTACCTTGTAGGCTCGCTCCCGAGTCCAGCATTCGGCGTCTATAGAGGCCGAATTTAGGACTCGGCCCCGCCCCCCAGCGCCCACGTCATTGGATTTGATTGACAGCAGCGTGAGCCAATGGCTGCTATCAATCTATCCAATTAAGAGCCAGGACCCCGTGGAGAGAGGGACGGCGGGGGAGCACCGATGGAAATTTGGGGTTTAGGTAAGTAAAACGGGGGGGGGGGGCTAGGGGGGCTGGTGACTGCAAAGTGTTTTTTCACCTTATTGCGTAGGATGCATTAAAGCGGAGTTCCACCCAAAAATGGAACTTCTGCTTTAAGGGAAGGTGACCCCCTGACATGCCACATTTGGCAGGTCATTTTTTTTGGGGGGGGAGCGGAAACCCTCTTTTTAGAGGGTTCCAGCTTCCACTTTCTCCCGGGGCTCCCTCTCGGCAATCATCTGGGACACGTCAAAGGTCCCAGATGATTGCCCGGCCAGTCACAGCGCGCAGCACGGCTTGCGCATGTGCAGTGCATGCCAGCTGTGAAGCCACAGCCGGGCGCCCACAGTGACAATGCCGGCACCGCAGAGAGGAGGGGGAGACGAGCGAGCTTCGTTCCCCCGCATCGCTGGACCCTAGGACAGGTAAGTGCCCGATTCTTAAAATTCAGCAGCTGCAGGGGGTACGTTTCATCATGCACACACTCATCAATGCCCGGGACCAGGCAGGGACTGTGGTCATGTGAGAATCAAACATTAAGGCAGTTCTCCGACTTAGAGATGAGCCGTGTCACCATGTGCAGTAATAAGATGTACAGAGTTCCTCTGAAAGTGTTGTCCGGTGTCACCACACACCTTTGCTGATCGATGTTGCATTATAGAGGGATGCTGCTGAGCATGCGCCCTCTCCACAAGTCCAGAGTACCTCTGCCACCTCACTCCGAGTGATAGAACGGGGTCCCACCATGTACCCACCTAGCGTGAACCTCATGCATACACTCATTAACTCCTTTCTTCCCGTATCATGTGGCCAGGTCATGGGTTTCCGTAACACAGGTTCAGCTCCAGATGCTGCGGGAGACCGGCCACTGGGGAGCGAGCCCGGTCATCAACCCCCCCCTCCGCTACCAGAGTAACCTGCCCCCCAGGTACCGCACCTCATGACTGGCTGCTCTGTAGAAGGGTTTGCTCTGACAGTTCGCGAATCAGAGAGTCCAGCAAACTGGTGGTGCCTGGAAACTCGGCAGTGAGCATCTTGTGGGTTCAAGCAGCGTAGCGACTGCAAAGTGTGCAGAGTCCTGCTGACTTGCATGTGATGGACGTCACAACATGTCCTGCTAATGCGGCTAGACCAAGAAGAGCCCCAAACCCAGCCTTCCCCCAAATTTATATCACCGGTGGGTGGGCTGGATCGAACATGCCCGCGAACCACAACACACACAATATCCCCCCCACCATCCTTAGCCTGGGCCACCCACTAACTAAAACCAGCACACCTGTAAACAACCTGCCTACACTTGCCCTCCCATTTTTGTAAGCCTGCTACGACTAACCCAAATTAATAGCACTGCAGTATAAAAGTACAAAATGCAACATTTAAATATTAAAACAGTAGAGCAATCAATTTTTAAAACAACAAAAAGGAACAGCAAAAGTCCACATATTACATGTAGTAATCAGGGTCTGGGAGGAAGACTCTTTCTCCCATAACTGGGTGCATGGTTGTAACCTAATGTGTTACCGAATAGGCTTATCCCGGCTTTACCAGCTCTATCCGGTCCCTGTATATCTGGTGCCCAATATTAAAGTCTTGGTACATCTGGTGGAACCGAGCCTCAATATACTCATTTTGGAACTGAAATTCCCAGATGTGTTCCGGCACGCAGAGCTTCTTCCATATGGCCCAACTGTAAATCTTGGGTCTCTCTTCCTCCAACTGGCAGAACAAGTCCTCGGCACATATAGGAATGTAACCATACTTCTTTAGAAAGTATGCATCAAAGTAGCAATGGAGTCTAGACAGTCTGGTGATTTTGTCTCTGGCGTGGACTGACCCTTGCGGGAGATAGGCATCCACAGGACGGTGGGACAATACCGACAGACTGTCGCTTAGTGACCTAGGGGCATGTTGCTCCTGTGGCTCTTCTGGAACCTGAGTTAGGGGAATGATGACCTCAGGGGAGGACAGATGATCCTCCTCACTACTGTTGAAGATAAGATTTCCCCAGGACACCCGCATGTATTCTTTTTTGGAGGTGAAAGCAGGTCATGGCTCCTCCGGCTCTAGGGAGGCAACTGCAGATAAAGCACCAGGCTGCAGCAGGGCTTGCTCTGACAGTTTAGGAATCAGGGAGTCCAGCAAACTAGTGGTATCTGTAAATTGGCAGTGAGCATTGCCACCACCGTGGGTTCAAGCAGTGTAGCGACTGCCAAATCCACAGAGTTCTGAGGGTAGGTGGTCATAAAAGCAGGATCCCTCAGGGTAGATTGCCTGTTTCAGGTGTGGTGGTCAGCAGCTCTACCCCAGATGATTTGGGGGAAGCCAACCTGGACGTGTCTCTACTGGATGCTGTAGATCCTGAAGCGCATAGGCATGGGTCCTCTGAGGCAGCTGCCATGCTGGCAACAGCAGGGATCACCCGAGGAGTGGGCAATCCATTCAGGCTGACCCTCCAATCTCTGAAAGAGCAGCGCTTCACACTTGTGGCATCTTGCCCAGAGAGCAAAGACCATCTCCAACCATCTCCAACAGCCAGGGCATATCACCCGGAACTCGTCGAGGTCCTTGACGTGCCCTCAGCCCTTCCTTCTCTGAGCTGGCCGCTCAGCTGTCGGCTAATTGCCAGTTCCTATCTCTCCACAGTGACTGTTCATGATATCCCGCCCGTCAGTCCTGCCTACTTAAGCTGTCCAGTCCAGAGGTTCTCTGCCTTCGCCTTGGTCAACATCACAGAAACTCCTGCGATCCTGTTCAAGACTTGCTTTGCTGACATCCCTTCTGGCTCCATCCTGCTTGCTGTTCCACTACATTGAACCCTGACTTCTGTCTTGGCTGACTATCCGTTCTGGGCTACTGAACTATGGCTATGTTTTGACTACGTTTGCTCTTTTTACTTTTATTATTAAACAAGTGATTTAACTGTACTTCTGTCTCGGCCTGATTTCATGGTTTCTGACACTAGTCCAGCCATGGTCCAGCCAATGTCGGTAGACAAGGCCATATCCAAGACGGGAATGGGCTTCCTCCATGGCAGGACCTCAAGCCATAGTGACGGCAGCAGAGTAGCAAATTACATGGTGTTCTGGCAGGCTTCCAGGTTCCGGTTATTATACACGCCCCTTACCAGGACTCCAGCCAGGCTGGCGACAAGATCTGAACAGGAAGCAATCCGAAGTGCAGCACGGCAGTCACGTACTAGGTATCTGGGCAGGCCTAACCTTGTCCTAAATAGTTAACTACAGCCACGGTCTCTTTAGTGATGGTCTTCAGGTGCATGAGGTGGGCGTATCCTGTGCCAAGTTGTAGTGGGGGGGGGGCAACTCGCCCTGCACTCAGAGGTACCTTTCGTCGGGCACACGCTCATCAATGCCTGGGACCAGGAAGGGACTGCGGTCATGTAAGAATCAAACAATAAGGCAGTTCCCCGACTTAGAGATGATCCATGTCGCTGTGTGCGATAATAAAATGTAGAGTTCCTCCAAAAGTGCTGTCCCCTGTCACTACACACCTTTTGCTGATGAATGTTGCATTTAGGAGGGATGTTGCTGAGTATGTGCCCTCTCCACCCATCCAGTGTACCTGTTACCTCACTCCCAGTAAAAAAAATTAGGTCCCGCTGTGCACCTTATGTGTGCAATCTTTAACTCCTTTCTTTCCATACCATGTGGCCAGGTCATGGGTCTCCAAAACCCAGGGTTCAGCTCCAGATGCTTCAGAAGACAGACTGTCGGGGAGGGAGTCAGGTCACCAACTCTGCACCTGCCCCAGGTACTGCGCCTCACGACTGGCTGCTCTGTAACTTATTCTTGTACTCAGTTGCCCATAGCAACTACATTCTCTCTTTTGCTTGTCTTTTCTAGTAAGCCTTCTGTAGTGCTTTGCTTCATGCCCCGTGTGTGCTTTACAGACCCAGGTTCTTTTTGTACGCCAGAACCAGCATGCACTCCTTTGAATAACTTCAGACCAGGCTTGGAACAGTTGATGCAACTTTACTTCAGTCCTTCAGCCTTACAGTCCATGTTGAACCTCAGAATAACCCTGACTATCACTAGCTGGCTGCCCAGCTCTGTAAGCTAGTAGTCCATGTGACTACAAGTTCTGGAACACGAGGCAAGTGACTACAGCTGTAGCTACCCCAAAGAATTAGACAACACCAGTTTTTAAAGTAAACAAGAACTGCTTATTTAGAGAAATACACTGAACTTATACTGAAAGCTATCAGATAAGAGCTAATCACATTATCACAGACAATGCCTCCCTCGGACAGTCCGCCCACATAGGAATACATTATACATAGGAATCCATATGTTACAATGATAGTTCTTTTGGGGTGATCCCGAGGGAGCAGCAGCAATTCCGGAATACCATTTGAGACCCCTCCAGATGATATGAACCAAAAAGCGACATGTTCCGTAGACTGGACTGAAGTGACAGCTTGCTAAAGGTACCCAGATGCCGTTTATAGAGTAACCGGGCAACAGTGCCATAGCTGTGGTTACCAAATCTTGATGAGATGTTCCCAAGCAAGCTCCCTCCCAGTAATCACCCCGGCCCATGTCCAACCAAAAGGAGAACACAGTCCCAAAAGAGCGACATGGCAGGATGATGGGCCTTCGAATCGACTCCTAGTAAAGTTGGCGGCAATTATAAAGCGTGACATGTTTGGTATCTATTTACTCGGTGTAACATAATCTTTCACATTATACAAAAAAATTGGGCTAACTTTACTGTTTTGTTTTTTTAAAAATTCATGAAAGTGTCCCTTTTCCAAAAAAGTTGTGTTTAAAACACCACCGCTGCACAAATACCGTGTGACATAAAATATTGCAACAATCGCCATTTTATCCTCTAGATTCTCTGCTAAAATATATATATATAATGTTTGGGGGCTCTAAGTCATTTTCTAGCAAAAAATACGGATTTTAACTTGTAAACACCAAATGTCAAAAATAGGCTTAGTCATGAAAGAGATATATAAGAAAAAAATTATTTTTTTTTAAACGCTCCCCGCCGAGCTCGCGCGCAGAAGCGAACGCATACGTGAGTAGCGCCCGCATGTGAGAACGTTGTTCAAACCACACATGTGAGGTATCGCCGCAATCGGTAGAGCGAGAGCAATAATTCTAGCACTAGACCTCCTCTGTAACTAAAAACATGCAACCTGTAGAATTTTGTAAACGTCGCCTATGGAGATTTTTAAGGGTAAAAGTTTGCTGCCAATTTTGAAGCGTGACATGTTGGGTATAAATTTACTTGGCGTAACATTATCTTTCACAATATAAAAAAAAATTGGGCTAACTTTACTGTTGTCTTATTTTTTTATTAAAAAAAGTGTATTTTTTCCCCAAAAAAGTGCTCTTGTAAGACCGCTGCGCAAATACGGTGTGACAGAAAGTATTGCAACAACCGACGTTTTATTCTCTAGGGTGTTAGAAAAAAAAATGTATAATGTTTGGGGGGTTCTAAGTAATTTTCTAGCAAAAAAAAAACTGTTTTTTACTTGTAAACAACAAATTTCATAAGGAGGCTCGGTCCTTAAGTGGTTAATAACTTCCAAAAAAAATATTGCAGAATGTGCGAGAAGTTTCCCTTTCTGCAAGATGCTGCAATGTCCTGCCAGCCGGGTGTTGGGGAAATGGGAAGAAGGCTGCAGGTCACAGAAGATGACGCCAACACTCGGGGAAGTCAGATCTTAGAACCATTCACAGATAACAGGAAAACAAAGAATGGACATTTTTGTGCATTGCCCTCATGTGCCACTTTTGTGGCTGCGTTCACCATTCCTATTTCGTCATATTTACTGTATTAAAGTGATACTAAAGGATTGTGTTTTATTTTTTTAAAATAACAAACATATCACACTTACCTCCACTGTGAAGCTCGTTTTGCACAGAGTGGCCCTGAACATCCATGTCTGGGGTCCCTCGCGGCTCCTCCCCGCATTAGATAACCCCCTTGGAGAAGCGCTCTCCCGGGGGGGGGGGGGGTTACCTTGTAGGCTCGCTCCCGAGTCCAGCATTCGGCGTCTATAGAGGCCGAATTTAGGACTCAGCCCCGCCCCCCAGCGCCCACGTCATTGGATTTGATTGACAGCAGCGTGAGCCAATGGCTGCTATCAATCTATCTAATTAAGAGCCAGGACCCCGTGGAAAGAGGGACGGCGGGGGAGCACCGACGGAAATTCTGGGTTTAGGTAAGTAAAACGGGGGGGGGGGGGCTAGGGGGGCTGATGACTGCAAAGTGTTTTTTCACCTTAATGCGTAGGATGCATTAAAGCGGAGTTCCACCCAAAAATGGAACTTCTGCTTTAAGGGAAGGTGACCCCCTGACATGCCACATTATGCAGGTCATTTTTTTTGGGGGGGGAGCGGAAACCCTCTTTTTAGAGGGTTCCAGCTTCCACTTTCTCCCGGGGCTCCCTCTCGGCAATCATCTGGGACACGTCAAAGGTCCCAGATGATTGCCCGGCCAGTCACAGCGCGCAGCACGGCTTGCGCATGTGCAGTGCATGCCAGCTGTGAAGCCACAGCCGGGCGCCCACAGTGACAATGCCGGCACCGCAGAGAGGAGGGGGAGACGAGCGAGCTTCGTTCCCCCGCATCGCTGGACCCTAGGACAGGTAAGTGCCCGATTCTTAAAATTCAGCAGCTGCAGGGGGTACGTTTCATCATGCACACACTCATCAATGCCCGGGACCAGGCAGGGACTGTGGTCATGTGAGAATCAAACTTTAAGGCAGTTCTCCGACTTAGAGATGAGCCGTGTCACCATGTGCAGTAATAAAATGTACAGAGTTCCTCTGAAAGTGTTGTCCGGTGTCACCACACACCTTTGCTGATCGATGTTGCATTATGGAGGGATGCTGCTGAGCATGCGCCCTCTCCACAAGTCCAGAGTACCTCTGCCACCTCACTCTGAGTGATGGAATGGGGTCCCACCGTGCACACACCTATGATGAACCTCATGCATGCACTCATTAACTCCTTTCTTCCCATATCATGTGGCCAGGTCATGGGTTTCCGTAACACAGGTTCAGCTCCAGATGCTGCGGGAGATCGGCCACTGGGGAGCGAGCCCGGTCATCAACCCCCCCCCTCCGCTACCAGAGTAACCTGCCCCCCAGGTACCGCACCTCATGACTGGCTGCTCTGTAGAAGGGTTTGCTCTGACAGTTCGGGAATCAGAGAGTCCAGCAAACTGGTGGTGCCTGAAAACTCAGCAGTGAGCGTCTTGTGGGTTCAAGCAGCGTAGCGACTGCAAAGTGAGCAGAGTCCTGCTGACTTGGATGTGATGGACGTCACAACATGTCCTGCTAATGCGGCTAGACCAAGAAGAGCCCCAAACCCAGCCTTCCCCCAAATTTGTATCAACGGTGGGTGGGCTGGATCGAACATGCCCGCGAACCACAACACACACAATATCCCCCCCACCATCCTTAGCCTGGGCCACCCACTAACTAAAACCAGCACACCTGTAAACAACCTGCCTACACTTGCCCTCCCATTGTTGTAAGCCTGCTACGACTAACCCAAATTAATAGCACTGCAGTATAAAAGTACAAAATGCAACATTAAAACAGTAGAGCAATCAATTTTTAAAACAACAAAAAGGAACAGCAAAAGTCCACATATTACATGTAGTAATCAGGGTCTGGGAGGAAGACTCCTTCTCCCATAACTGGGTGCATGGTTGTAACCTGATGTATTACCGAATAGGCTTATCCCGGCTTTACCAGCTCTATCCGGTCCCTGTATATCTGGTGCCCAATATTAAAGTCTTGGTACATCTGGTGGAACCGAGCCTCAATATACTCATTTTGGAACTGAAATTCCCAGATGTGTTCCGGCACGCAGAGCTTCTTCCATATGGCCCAACTGTAAATCTTGGGTCTCTCTTCCTCCAACTGGCAGAACAAGTCCTCGGCACATATAGGAATGTAACCATACTTCTTTAGAAAGTATGCATCAAAGTAGCAATGGAGTCTAGACAGTCTGGTGATTTTGTCTCTGGCGTGGACTGACCCTTGCGGGAGATAGGCATCCACAGGACGGTGGGACAATACCGACAGACTGTCGCTTAGTGACCTAGGGGCATGTTGCTCCTGTGGCTCCTCTGGATCCTGAGTGAATGACCTCAGGGGAGGACAGATGATCCTCCTCACTACTGTTGAAGATAAGATTTCCCCAGGACACCCGCATGTATTCTTTTTTGGAGGTGAAAGCAGGTCATGGCTCCTCCGGCTCTAGGGAGGCAACTGCAGATAAAGCACCAGGCTGCAGCAGGGCTTGCTCTGACAGTTTAGGAATCAGGGAGTCCAGCAAACTAGTGGTATCTGTAAATTGGCAGTGAGCATTGCCACCACCGTGGGTTCAAGCAGTGTAGCGACTGCCAAATCCACAGAGTTCTGAGGGTAGGTGGTCATAAAAGCAGGATCCCTCAGGGTAGATTGCCTGTTTCAGGTGTGGTGGTCAGCAGCTCTACCCCAGATGATTTGGGGGAAGCCAACCTGGATGTGTCTCTACTGGATGCTGTAGATCCTGAAGCGCATAGGCATGGGTCCTCTGAGGCAGCTGCCATGCTGGCAACAGCAGGGATCACCCGAGGAGTGGGCAATCCATTCAGGCTGACCCTCCAATCTCTAAAAGAGCAGCGCTTCACACTTGTGGCATCTTGCTCAGAGAGCAAAGACCATCTCCAACCATCTCCAACAGCCAGGGCATATCACCCGGAACTCGTCGAGGTCCTTGACGTGCCCTCAGCCCTTCCTTCTCTGAGCTGGCCGCTCAGCTGTCGGCTAATTGCCAGTTCCTATCTCTCCACAGTGACTGTTCATGATATCCCGTCCGTCAGTCCTGCCTACTTAAGCTGTCCAGTCCAGAGGTTCTCTGCCTTCGCCTTGGACAACATCACAGAAACTCCTGCGATCCTGTTCAAGACTTGCTTTGCTGACATCCCTTCTGGCTCCATCCTGCTTGCTGTTCCACTACATTGAACCCTGACTTCTGTCTTGGCTGACTATCCGTTCTGGGCTACTGAACTATGGCTATGTTTTGACTACGTTTGCTCTTTTTACTTTTATTATTAAACAAGTGATTTAACTGTACTTCTGTCTCGGCCTGATTTCATGGTTTCTGACACTAGTCCAGCCATGGTCCAGCCAATGTCGGTAGACAAGGCCATATCCAAGACGGGAATGGGCTTCTTCCATGGCAGGACCTCAAGCCATAGTGACGGCAGCAGAGTAGCAAATTACATGGTGTTCTGGCAGGCTTCCAGGTTCCGGTTATTATACACGCCCCTTACCAGGACTCCAGCCAGGCTGGCGACAAGATCTGAACAGGAAGCAATCCGAAGTGCAGCACGGCAGTCACGTACTAGGTATCTGGGCAGGCCTAACCTTGTCCTAAATAGTTAACTACAGCCACGGTCTCTTTAGTGATGGTCTTCAGGTGCATGAGGTGGGCGTATCCTGTGCCAAGTTGTAGTTCGGGGGGGCAACTCGCCCTGCACTCAGAGGTACCTTTCGTCTGGCACATGCTCATCAATGCCTGGGACCAGGAAGGGACTGCGGTCATGTAAGAATCAAACAATAAGGCAGTTCCCCGACTTAGAGATGATCCATGTCGCTGTGTGCGATAATAAAATGTAGAGTTCCTCCAAAAGTGCTGTCCCCTGTCACTACACACCTTTTGTTGATGAATGTTGCATTTAGGAGGGCTGTTGCTGAGCATGCGTCCTCTCCACCCATCCAGCGTACCTGTTACCTCACTCCTAGTAAAAAAATTAGGTCCCGCTGTGCACCTTATGCGTGCACTCATTAACTCCTTTCTTCCCATACCATGTGGCCAGGTCATGGGTCTCCAAAACCCAGGGTTCAGCTCCAGATGCTTCAGGAGATAGACTGCTGGGGAGGGAGTCAGGTCACCAGCCCTGCACCTGCCCCAGGTACTGCGCCTCACGACTGGCTGCTCTGTAACTTATTCTTGTACTCAGTTGCCCATAGCAACTACATTCTCTCTTTTGCTTGTCTTTTCTAGTAAGCCTTCTGTAGTGCTTTGCTTCATGCCCCGTGTGTGCTTTACAGACCCAAGTTCTTTTTGTACGCCAGAACCAGCATGCACTCCTTTGAATAACTTCAGACCAGGCTTGGAACAGTTGATGCAACTTTACTTCAGTCCTTCAGCCTTACAGTCCATGTTGAACCTCAGAATAACCCTGACTATCACTAGCTGGCTGCCCAGCTCTGTAAGCTAGTAGTCCATGTGATGGACTCTGGACACCCCAACTGGGAATCTCTGCCAAGAAGCTGCTTCACAAGTTCTGGAACACGAGGCAAGTGACTATAGCTGTAGCTACCCCAAAGATTTAGACAACACCAGTTTTTAAAGTAAACAAGAACTGCTTATTTAGAGAAATACACTGAACTTATACAGAAAGCCATCAGATAAGAGCTAATCACATTATCACAGACAATGCCTCTCTCCGACAGTCCGACGCCCACATAGGAATACATTATACATAGGAAGCCATATGTTACAATGATAGTTCTTTTGGGGTGATCCCGAGGGAGCAGCAGCAATTCCGGGATACCATTTGAGACCCCTCCAGATGATATGAACCAAAATGCGACATGTTCCATGGACTGGGCTGAAGTGACAGCTTGCTAAATGTACCCAGATGCCGTTTATAGAGTAACCGGGTAACAGTGCCATAGCTGTGGTTACCAAATCTTGATGAGATGTTCCCAAGCAAGCTCCCTCCCAGTAATCACCCCGGCCCATGTCCAACCAAAAGGAGAACACAGTCCCAAAAGAGCGACGTGGCAGGATGATGGGCCTTCGAATCGACTCCTAGTAAAGTTGGCGGGTATTCCTACTGGTCCTAGCTGCTATACAGTTCCATGCAAATGTAGCTAGGACCCGATGAAGCGCTGACGGATTGCCCAAGCTAGATGGAAACCCGGATGGGTATAAAAGTCAACTAGTGACCAGCTCCTGCTGGATAACTTGAAAACACAGTAAAACACAAGAGTTCTCTGGGTAATGGTTCTCCTGCAGCCACAGGTCTGTGACAGTCCACAGCTGGCGTTCTCCAAGTCCTGGTTGATCTCAGAAATCCCAATGACTCCAACAGACTGAAAGGCCCATCAGTCATCCCCCAGGAACACCACAACATGTCCTGCTAGTGCGGCTGGAACAAGCAGAGCCCTAAACCCAGCCTTCCCCCAAATTTATATCACTGGTGGGAAGGCTGGATTCAAAAAGCCCAGGAATCGCAGCACACTAATTAACTCCCCCCCCCCCAGCCTGGGCCAGCCAATAACTAAAACCAGCACACCTGTAAGCAACCTCCCTATGAGTGTACTGGTAAAACAGCAACCTGGTCCCTGCAACGTAAGTGTCGTATTTGTAGGGAAAAGCTCCTCATTTTTGATAGAAAAAAGCGAACAGACCTGATGGATGCAGAGAAGAAGGTTGTGTTACATTGATGTACATTCACAGCAATCTTTGGGCTGTGATTATGTTTTGTACACTGGTGGGCAGTCATGTTGGAAAGAAAATGGGCCATCCCCATTATGTCCCCACAAAGTTGGGAGCATGAAATTGTCCAAAATGCCTTGGTATGCTGACGCCTTAAGAGTTCCCTTCACTGGAACTAAGGGGCCAAGCCCAACCCCTGAAAAACAACCCCACACCATAATCCCCCCTCCCCCCACACCATAATCCCCCCTCCACCAAAAGTTTTGGACCAGTGCACAGAGTAAGGTCCATAAAGACATGGATGAGCGAGTTTATGGTGGAGGAAGTTGACTGGCCTGCACAGAGTCCTGACCTCAACCCCCGATAGAACACCTTTGGGATGAGTTAGAGCGGAGACTGCGAGCCAGGCCTTCACGTCCAACATCAGTGTCTGACCTCACAAATGCTCTTCTGTAAGGATGGTCAAACATTCCCATAGACACCCTCCTAAACCTTGTGGACGGCCTTCCCAAAAGAGTTGAAGCTGTTATAGCTGCAAAGGGCGGAGCCAACTCAATATTGAACCCTACGGACTAAGACTGGGATGTCATTAAAGTTCATGTGAAGGCAGGTGTCCCAATACTTTTGGTAATATAGTGTATATATTACTTTGTTACCTTCAGTAATTATATTTACACTTTTTTACTGCAGTAACAATATTTTATTGAATTACCAGCACTGATCAAAGTAGAAAAATTTGCATAATTTTTTTTTTTTTTTGTCACTTTTTTTGTTTATGGATTAAATAGAAAATATTTTTTCCAAACAATTTTACCAAAAGAAATCCTAAAAAAAAAAAAAAATTATGTATTATTACTTTGCTATCTTCAGTAATTATATTTATAATTTTTAACATCAGTAACAATATTTTATTGAATTGCCAGCGCTGATCAAAGTAGAAAAATTTGCAGTTATTTTTTTTTCTTTGTCACTTTTTTTTGTTTATGGATTAAATAGAAAATATTTTTTCCAAACAATTTTACCAAAAAGATAACCAAAAAAAATGATGTATTATTACTTTGTTATCTTCAGTAATTATATTTATATTTCAGTAACAATATTTAATTGAATTGCCAGCGCTGATCAAAGTGGAAAAATTAGCATTCTTTTTTTTATTTTTTTCATGTTTTTTTTTTTTTGTTTATGGATTAAATAGAAAATATTTTTTCCAAACAATTTTACCAAAAGAAATCCTAAAAAAAAAAAAATGATGTATTATTACTTTGCTATCTTCAGTAATTATATTTATACTTTTTAACTTCAGTAACAATATTTTTTTGAATTGCCAGCGCTGATCAAAGTAGAAAAATTTGCATTAATTTTTTTTTTTGTCACTTTTTTTGTTTATGGATTAAATAGAAAATATTTTTTCCAAACAATTTTACCAAAAGATATCCTAAAAAAAAAAAAAAATGATGTATTATTACATTGCTATCTTCAGTAAATATATTTTTACTTTTTAACTGCAGTAACAATATTTTATTGAATTGCCAGCGATGATCAAAGTAGAAAAAATAGCATTCATTTTTTTTATTTTTGTCACTTTTTTGTTTATGGATTGAATAGAAAATATTTTTTCCAAACAATTTTACCAAAAGATAACCAAAAAAAAAAAAAGATGTATTATTACTTTGTTATCTTCAGTAATTATATTTATATTTCAGTAACAATATTTTATTGAATTGCCAGCGCTGATCAAAGTAGAACAATTAGCATTCATTTTTTATTTTTGGCACTTTTTTTTTTTTGTTTATGGATTAAATAAAAAATATAAAACAATTTTACCAAAAGAAATCCTAAAAAAAAAAAAATGATGTATTATTACTTTGTTATCTTCAGTAATGACTAAACTATTACAGGGAGGAGAACTTGTGGTTTTTGGATTGCGAAATTTGGACTTTTAGGAAAGCAAACAAACTGCAATCGGTGAGATTTTCGTCATTGTGAAACTCTGTGATTTCCACTTCATACTTAGAAATTTGAAGATTCTTTCCAAGAAGGGCCAGTGAATGGTATAAATGTGCGAGGAGTCCCGGATTTTATCATCAGTCCTCCTAGACGGGTCACTTGTCCAACATGGGGCTCTCTGCAACCTTCTGGTTCCTGATGGGTCTGGCCGCCAGCAGTATGGCCTCACCGCTATTACAATGGAGCGAGGATGACGCCGCCGTCATGGCGCTCTACAGCGCCGATCACTACAACAAGGTCTCCGGAGAAGACGTCCTCTATGGGCTCCGGGAGAACGACACGGAATACATCACTGTGAGTGGACGGTTTTTTATTACGCTTTTATATCCTAATTAGATTGGAGGAGGTATAGATATAGTAGGTCATGGCGATGGGTTACGATCATGGGTGATCAACCTGTGGCCCTCTACTACAAGTCCCATCATGCCTCTGCCTTTGGGAGTCGTGCTTGTAACTGTTCAGCCTTGCAATGCATCATGGGACTTGTAGTTCTGCAACAGCTGGAGGGCCGCAGGTTGAGCACCCATATTACATTGTTGCCAGGCCACTTTTGCACACTACTTTCCACACGTCAGTTATCAGGGCTATGTAATACAGTGGAACCTTGGATTATGAGTATAATCCGTTCCAGGAGAATGCTTGTAATCCAAAGCACTTGCATATCAAAGCGAGTTTCCCTATAGAAGTCAATGGAAACAAAGATAATTTGTTCCGCATTGACTTCTATTACATGCAATACCGCATGTGGCCAGAAGTGGGGGGGGGCGCCGGAGAGCCTCGGAAATACTCGGGGACAGCTGAACTCGGAAAGGCTCGGAAACACTCTAGAACTGAGTATTTCCGAGTGTTTCCGAGTGATTCCGAGTATTTCCGAACGGCTCCGAACCATTCCGAGTATTTCCAAGTGATTCAGAGTATTTCCGAACGGCTCTGAACTGTTCCGAGTGTCCCCCGCACCTCTGGCCAAATGCGGTACTGCACACCCCCATTAGCTTGAATTCTGCTCGTTTTGCAAGACAACACTCGCAAACCGAGTCAGGATTTAAAAAAAAAAAGTTGCTCGTCTTTCAAAACGCTCGTTAACCGCGATAACTCGTAAACCAAGGTTTCCACTGTACATTGTAACACAATCACTGGGGCTGTAGAGACATTACTGTCACACAGAGGGCAGCACTGAGCTACTCCAGCAAAAAAAAAAAATGCATGCCGCCTGTTCATTCTGAGTTTATTTCTCTCTGTGCTCCACAGCAAAATTCACAGTAAAAAAACATGGGGGAAAAAAGAAAATCTATCAACTGCTCTCCTGTGGACAGCATACAGACACCCACTATATTAAAAAAATATATTTTTTAATTTAACAATTGATGTAATCTGGTGCACTGGATGGTGACAATGGGGGCTATTTACTAAAGGCAAATCCACTGCGCACTACAAGTGCACTTAAGTGCAGTCGCTGTAGATCTAAGGGGAAGAACTGAAATTGGGGGAATTCTGGGGTCCCCCAGTGGCGCACCCGGCCCCTCCTCCTCTCAAGTCCCCCCCCCCCCCCCCCCACGGAGAATCGCTTTTCTCGAGCGCACTCGTGTGGGCGCGCTCCCAAGTCCTACTGCTGCTTCCATTGACACAGACAGCAGGACTTGCCCCCCCAGCTCCAGTGTCACTGGATTTGATTGACAGCAGCAGGAGCCAATGCTCCCGCTGCTATCAATCTAGCCAATGAGGACCAGAGAGAGCGGTAAGACAGTAAGTAAAAGGGGGGCTCTTTGGGGGCTGGTGCACTACAGAAGGTTTTTCACTGTTATGCATAGAATGCATAAAGGTATAAAACCTTGAGGGTTTACAACCCCTTTAACACAGTGTTTACAAACATTGCTCAAAGACAGATACAAAGTAACATTGTTTATAAACCTTCATCAGACGGGAGAGATAAAAAGTAACATTGTTTATCAACATTGATCAGACAGGAGATGGAGAGATACAAAGTAACATTGTTTATAAACATTGATCAGACAGGAGATAGAGAGATACAAAGTAACATTGTTTATAAACATTGATCAGATGGGACATAGATAGATACAAAGTAACATTGTTTATAAACATTGATCAAACGGGAGATAGAGAGATACAAAGTAACATTGTTTATAAACATTGATCAGACGGGAGATAGAGAGATACAAAGTAACATTGTTTATAAACAATGATCAGACGGGAGATAGAGAGATACAAAGTAACATTGTTTATAAACATTGATCAGACGGGAGATAAAGAGATACAAAGTAACATTGTTTATAAACATTGATCAGACGGGAGATAAAGAGATACAAAGTAACATTGTTTATAAACATTGATCAGACGGGAGATAAAGAGATACAAAGCAACATTGTTTATAAACATTGATCAGACAGGAGATAGAGAGATACAAAGTAACATTGTTTATAAACATTGGTCAGACGGGAGATAAAGAGATACAAAGTAACATTGTTTATAAACATTGATCAGACGGGAGATAAAGAGATACAAAGCAACATTGTTTATAAACATTGATCAGACAGGAGATAGAGAGATACAAAGTAACATTGTTTATAAACATTGGTCAGACGGGAGATAAAGAGATACAAAGTAACATTGTTTATAAACATTGATCAGACGGGAGATAAAGAGATACAAAGCAACATTGTTTATAAACATTGGTCAGACGGGAGATAGAGAGATACAATGTAATATTGTTTATAAACATTGATCAAACAGGTTTTAGATCACTTTTGTATCTACTTTGTTTCATATATCTGGAGATCAAAGGAATGAGCCTCAATCTGTATATGATGTCAGTTATAGCAACCTGACAGCCTGCTTTATTATATATATATAGAATATAGAAGATATTTTATATATAGAATTTGTTCCTGTTGAACTTCTTATTAACCCTTAGTTTATCCTCACCAGCCCTAATAAATTCACTTTTTTTTATTGTTGCATTTTTTTTTTGAAGATAATATCACCAAAAGAAAGTCTTTGTAAGAATTGACAAAGTTATTGCTCAATAAACTGTCTTGTAGCAAAAGTGAACAATTTGCTCTGCCCCATGGGGGGTGCACAGGTGGGGGAGGTGATCTGGTTGGGGGGGGTTGGGGGGTATTTTCACTTTCAAAAGAAATCCTGTATCAATGTGAGAACCTTCCCTGTAATATCCAAAAACTGGTGTGTTTGTCCCCCGTTCCCCAACCCCCTCCCCTATAACTGTCACATCCTGCAGCACTTTTAAATGGAATCATTAGCCTAACCTCCAAACAAGGCCGCCTGCAGTGCCACCTACTGGTCAGGTTTGGTATTGCAGCATGACTATGTGGATTCACCGTTGAACAAGGATACTGCAGATGGGAATTGGGGACATTCCCCCTCACATGTCATTGAATAGAAGGATCTCATAAATCTCCACACTCAACTTGAAAATCTCTTTATTTTCTAGTGAATTTTCTATATGGCAAAAAAACTTTTCATCCACTTTCATTCTTCATTTTTAGGATGAAAAATCTCGCTTTCATCAACTTTCCTTCCCGATACAAGAAACCGTGTGCCAGAAGAGTGACAACATCGCACCGACTGATGACTGCGCGTTCAAGGAGGGCGGAGTAAGTGACCGGATCTCTTTTTAAAAAGGTTGAAAATTTAATCAGCATTTAGGTTTAGGGTGCTATGAATGAAAGAAGATCTCCAGGCAGATATAAAAGACACACATGAATGTTGCTCTGTAATAAAGAATAATGCATCATTCAGTGTATTTCCTTAAATGCAAGAAATATAAGCACTTGAATTTGACTTGGTGCCAGCCTCTGCAGCAGACACACAGTGGTGCCATCATTTATTAATGGCAACACCATGCATTTGCTAATGCTGCATTTTAATGCACGCGAACATGCAGGATATAAACTTTGGGTACTGGAGTCTTACGGGTGTGAGCAATTTGAAATTCTTTGCGCCGGTGGTACACATATATGCAGAGTTTCGGGGGCGGGGGTGGGGGTGGGCCTTAATGCCGAGAGGCCGAATATATGCGCACCAGAATGTAAAAAGAGCTGTGCCGAAAGCGCACACCTTGCACGCTCCCGGCACAGTTACCAACGGCTCACGGAAAGCTCCCGATGTCTACTCACGATCAGGACCTTTCTGATCATGTGACCACTGTGACAGCCAATCACGATGGTCACATAATCAGAAAACCCTGCCCCGCCTCCCAGCATCAGGAACCTCTTAAAGGGCTGGGAGGCGCCGGCATTAAAGGGGTTAAGGCTTCACATGTTGGGCACCTATTTACTCAGCGCAACCTCATCTTTTATATTTTAACAAGAATTGGGTAATGTGTTGTGTTTATGTACCTGTATATTTAAAATTAGAACAACCATCATTTTATTCTCCAGGGTCTTTGCTTTCAGAAAATGCATACTAGTTGGGAGTTTTAGCTCATTTTCAGGCCTAAAAATTATTCTTTTATGGTTGGGTTTTCTCAAACTAGTCACGCAAAAATCTAAATTTCTTCTGAATCCCTCTGAATAATGATTTTTTGTAAATTGGGACTCCTAGCAATTCTTATTCCCAGCTGGTAACATGTCATTCTGTGTTGTGCCAGGTTGTGAAGTCGTGTACATCATACTTCTTCGAGGAGGACGACCGGGACATCGTTGTGGTGAACTGCCAGAGCCAAGACGGCCATCGAGAAGTACGTGAGATCCGTCTTCTTATGTGTGATAATAGCTGTCTCCATTGCTGAAAGCCCAACTGAGAGTTTGGCTTAAATCCACTAAATACATTCCAGGTTCATCATAACCAGGGGCGTACCTACAGGGGTCACAGGGGTCGCTAAGGAGACCCAGCCCCCTGCTCCAGGGGACCTGTACACCCCCCCCCCGTCATCTTGGATAATAGGCCAGCGGGGGCAGTGGCATATAGAGAAATCGATCCCTCCATGCAGCTGCTGAATGCCCGCTTCTCCTCCTCTCCCTCCCATAGGCATTCAGCGGCAGCAGGAGGGAAATGGAGGGGATTTGTTCCTCTACATGTCACTCCCGCCGCCTCCCAATCCCTGTTCTGCTGTCCCGGGCCCCTGTGTGGTTTACTCCCTCGCCCCATGCTGCACTGCCGGTTTCCCCCTCCCACCTCCTGCTGGCTGCTGCGGGGGGATGTGTCAGGATGGAGAGTGGGGAAGGGGTCGATAAATGTGTAATTTCCCGGCCCCTTCCTTGTCTTAATGAATAGAGTCAGTTTGATTGCTATCTTTTTTTTCTTTTTTTTTATTCAATTATAGCTGGAGCATAGTTAACCATGTTTACTATGCCTCCGTTTATGAATGAACAGGAAGCTCTGTACGGAGATATTCCTGTTCATTTATTCTGTGCAGCTGAGGCTGCAGAGAAAGGGACTGATGTATCGATCCTCAGACCATATCTCTGTCTCAAAAGTGATGTTTAAACCCCTAATTTGTCACCAAAGCCCACAAACGGAGGTCTTAAAAAATATGTATAAAATAATGAAAAATAAAATTGTAAAATAAATAAATAAAATGGTAAAAAATTATTAAAAAAATGTAAAGTAAAAAAAACACTGACACCAGTGGCGGAACTACCAGGGTCGTAAAGGTCGCACTTGCAACTGGGCTCTGGTGTTCCACCACCGTCGGGGGACCCCTGGATGGCAGGAAGGTGGCTCACTGCTAGACTGTAATAAAGAGTCCCATGATTGGAGTGAAGGGCCCCGGGATCAGTGGGAAGGGCCCCAGTCGGGCCCTTCATTTCTTGTAGCAGGGCCCTGAAGGTTCTAGTTATGCCTTTTGAG